>OX376227.1:18606502-19972352 GCA_947364205.1 Agrochola lota | reverse complement strand
ACAAAGGTGGTGCTTATTTCTAAATAAATCTCTTCCAGCATACCTGCGATAGGAAAGAAGTCAAAGGGATGTAGACAACGTGTGTAAGAGTAAAAGAGAAAATAAAATACATTTAAAAAATAAACTCAAAACTATTCACTAATTTAAATATAAACATACAATAAGAGAATATACTTACGTACATACTTCTAAAATAAATATCACTAGAATATATGTACTTAATTATAATGTAGAATAAAATAATAAATACAAAATATGCAACTATGACGAAGTTCCTTTATGCAAAAGTGTTCCTTATTAATAGGCCGGGCATAACCTCCAACGCCTCAAATAGTTTCTCACACCCACTCACCACTCGCGAACCCTATCACTTATGCAGATCGCAACGTTTACGCCAACTAGCGACACAGTGGGGCAGTGCTTCCGTTCCTAATATTTTGTTCTGCTAATTTTGTATGCGTTTTGATTACCCGCTAACTTCCACTTCTTGTTTTTTCCACTATGGACCTGAATCAGGAACTTGATTTGGCATGAGCACTATCTACAACGAATGCTTTCAGAGTTTCTGCCGTAGTAGCAGTGATAGCCTAGTGATATGACCGTCGGACTACCAAGTCATAGGTCTCGAGTTCGAACCCAAGACACGCACCTCTGACTTTTCGGATTCATGTGCGTATTGTATAATTATCACTTGCTTCAAAAACTGTGCAAGAAAACATCGTGAGGAAACCGGCATGCCTGAGAGATATTTCTAGACGACATGTGAAGCCAAATAAGAGACCCATGGGCGGCTTTAAAACTCTGACACCAGGTTAGTCACTAACCTCACGAAAAGAAGATGAGTTGTAACAAAAATTCAAAATGGAGGTAGAAGTTGCTGCAGTACTTTTTGTCCCTTTTCGCGGCACGCGACGAGTAAGGACGTGGCACTTTATACTGCATTTGCGTAATATCTATTTGACGCGTTAATTTAAGCCTAACGACGCAGGTGCGGCAGAAGAATTATGAAAGGCATACTTAAACCAGGAAAATACTAATCTGGAACCTACAATCATCTAAACCAATATTTCCACACCGACACACACTACGTCACCTACCTCGCGAATCCCATCAAACATGCAGATGGCATTTTACACCAGCTCGCGAAACAGTGGGGCCAAGCTTCCGTTCTTAATATTTTGTTCTGACACATTTGTATGCGATGCCTGCTGCTTCCTTCGGGGCACGTGTCGTGAATATATTTACTTTGTGACGTATGATCGCACTTTTGTTCTTTGTTTTTTTAAATAGTTTTTACCTTTGCACATTGTTGTTGTTGCCGTCTACACTCTCTACGAAAGCTACGGTGGTCCTTTCAGTCTTTGTTAGCCCTCTTTCTTTTTCTTAATAAAAGTCTGCAGCTCCAGTAACTTTCATAAATGTAAATTCCTAATTCAGACTATCTTCTTCTTTTATGTTGTCTTCTATAATTATGTCCTTTTGTTGAAGATTTGCAGTATGATCCTATGTATTTTGTTTTTCATCGGTGTCCGTCTCAAAGATACATTGACAGGCACTCATGAAAGTGATGATAATAATACGAGTTTTTTACTGAAAGACCAGAGCCAAGCTTTAATAATGAGTCTTAATATTAAAAGAGAACAAGTACACTTAACAATGAGTAGCATAGCATACATTATCTACGACCACAGATCCGCCGCTTCTAATTAAGATAAGCGACTGAAGCTCTCAGCTTTTCTTTCATTCAGATAAATTAACTACAACAAAGAAAAACTCTCTGATTACCCTCCACACACCAATCTTTTCTCTTTATTGCGGGTACTTGTGAAATGACCCAACAGCATTGAATTATTTGTTTATTTATCCTTATACTGACACTTTGTGGTTTTCCTTGCATTCATTATGCAATAATAATATTATTTTATCCCTTGGTTCATTACATATTAATCACTGTTATGTTTTGATTTCTATTGTTTTGTTTGTGGAATTAGCTCTGATCTTATTTACTATGGTCACTCATCAACAATCGATATCATATAGGTACACCCAGACAAGGCAATACTTTTGGCGCCTAAATGACATTGACAGGGGGGGCGTTGCTGGTAAACATTTGTGAAATTGCCACAGAAATTGTATTGAAAAAACAAGATGGCAGCGTTAGTTCCGATTTTGGCCACGCGCGAAAAGAACCTTGTAGCGTTGTACTTGTCTTCCATAGAATGCTGTACTGGAACAAAATAAACTCATTAACATGTCGAATTATTTATTTACGTATATATATCCGTTCCTTCCGTTTCAATAATGGTGGTCTGGATAATTAATGTTTCACAGTAGTAAGTAAATTAATCCAATACGCAATCACTCCTCTCTAACGTCGTCAAATAACGCCCTTGTCCAAACATTTGCAAAGGCCAGCTCAATCCCTGTGCTTGTTCAAACATTTGTCTATCCTACTCTAATTAGAGTACAGATAGAATTATATCTAGTCTACCTGGTACAGTAGTCAGTACTAAGACTTTATGGCACTAGCACATAAAGTTTTAGAAAGAAACTGCCTCCCAGGAATGACTGATAGAGCGCCGCTCTACTACGCCGGATTTTTCTAAAATTCGGTAAGCCATAAAACAGTCATGTACGTACTGAACCTTGAATTTATTGATTGGGAACAAAATCCCGCTCACGTGGAGGCTGCATCTGACGGCCTCACGTGTACCATGGGGGTTAGCGGTGAGATCTGTGGTCAGACGGGAGGGTGGAAAATCCCAACAGGGGGCGACTACATTGTAAACAGCGGGGGGATCCCACATTATAAATGAGCTCCTTGGCTAAGATAAGCTCTTGAATAGAGCAATTAAAAGCTTTGCAGTCATTTCGAATGGCAGGCAATTTGTTATTTAAAATAATGCTGAACAAACCGCAATTAGACTTTTCTCTGCTACAGAACACTGAAAAAATACTAAATGGTAGTACCCTAATTGAAAATAGACCTTGCTGTTGAATATGTGAGCAACATATGACCCAGAGGAGTGCTAGAACATGTCCGGATGGTTATATTGACGTGATAACAAAGTGAGTTTAATGAAAGCGCCCGGTAACAGCCCTCTAAGCGAAACAACGCCCACCCCGCGTTTATACCCCCATTCAAGTTCACTGCGACCGCGCCTCATCCCTAGCGTTTCCCTAGAATTTATGGCCAAACTAATTTCCACTTTATGCTTTCAAAATAAGCTTGATTATTGTACGTGCGCCGTAACTTCTTGCGCCGTTTTACAAATGAAAGGCACGTGTTTGGTGAATAAAAACAGTGTGGTGGAATTAAGACCTTATGTGGCTAGATTGGAGGTGGAATATAGTTCGTCAGTCGCGCGCACTTACGCAGCCTCCCCTAGGGTTGGCACGGTCGATCCTTGCAGTCGCGTCGCCGGCTCGGTCCGGACGTGTCCCGGCGCTCAACACCTTTATTTTCATAATTAAACAACAGTAACAAAACAATCCACTTTTTCCTTTCCTGTGGAAGGAAAAATGTTGGATTTCTCTATAGCAAAATTATTTCGCGTTTTTAACTCGCGCAGTTAATTTCGTAGAGAAGCAATTTTTTTAGTATTTTTTCGTGGTGTCGTTGAAAACTTAGCAGTGAATTTAACTGTCGTGGAAGTGATATGCGAAGGATGTGATGTGTTTTGTGCTGAAAGAAAATATAATAAATTAATGTGACGTCGATGGTGTTCGCGAATTTTCTGCAATTATATTCGAGCTTAGTTTAACAGGCTTAGTAATTAGGGAAACAGTATTATTTTTTGATTGAGGAGCCTTTTACAAAGAGGTATTGTTTGGTGATTTTCATGTATTGGATATCGTACTGTGTTCGCTTGTAGTTAGGACTGCATTATGTGAAAATGCTTTTTCTTTGTCAGACAAATACGCTTCGGTACTGCAAATGACTACAATAGTTTGCAGGTTGACAATTTGATGCACTAAATTGATTGCATACAATTCAATTGGCCTAGAACTGAACACAGTAAATTCACTTCAAATCCTGTTATGAAACGCTTGCAGTGAATCATTTTCTAAATTGAAACACAACATAAAGTCATTTGCACCGTGAATAGACCGTGGTTTAAACGTTAAACCAAGATTAATAGTATAGATTGAGCATGAAAGTTCGCGTTATAAATCGCTGACGTAATCGCTGTCTAATGGCAGTGTCAAGATAATGACGTCATCAGGTTTATTTTGATAAACAGACGAATAACGGTGAATAGTACAGCACACAGCACGGCAAAGTGAATGCCTACATTTTGGTATGAGCAAATATTTGTTCTAGTCATGCACTGAGGTTGTATGAACTGAGAATTTTTGTACAATGATGGAATTTGATATGACACGCGATTCAGTGATTAGATATAATATTACAGAACCTTGGTGCAATTGTTAAATTTACGAATAAGAACTAAATCCTCTAGTTATATTGTTATGACTATGTAAAATATACGAAGAGACCAACATTCCAAATGGTATTACGTTGTACAGTATACACTTGAACATAAACAATTTCGAACAAATGAATTCTTTAACAATCTAAACTAGATAATCTGATAAATCTACTACTGGTAGTAGCGTTACATAACTGCTGCACGATGCAACCGGCACCCAACACTTTGTTCGTCGGTTTCACCAAATTAAATTACTTATTATGTGTATTTTCCCATTCTTATTCCGGCACTATAAGTGTAATCGTCACGCCCTTTTCACGTACAAATAGAGTTTAATGCCACCACAAAATCTGTCAAAAGATGCAGTATTTATTAGCTACAAGGATTCCGTGGGTGTTAACACCATTTTAAAGTGAGTAGGAGGACGGTATGTCTAAGCCTGATAGCCTACCTTCATTGCCCTGGCTGAGTTATACAGGCTCAGAAGATTCAAGAAATTCTCAGCCGGTTTATAATGCACTATTTTTCTTAATTAAACGCAAACACGATTCATTCGTCATTGTGCAACTAACCAGCCATGGTGCATTCAACCCACAGTTTTCAAGATGGTAAACAGGACTTACGGGGTGAGCGTAGAACGAACCATTTTTTATTTCAGGACTACGACAACTAAGATTTACAATTTTCTTTGGAACCAAGTAAAATATTACTCATACCTACTCCCATAAATAGCTCAACCACCATGTAAATCTTATTGACTTGCCATCCTTGTTCGTATCCTTCAATGCCAACAGTGACTAGTAAACCACAAAAATTTCCCATACCCGTTCCTACCCAATAACTAATGTTGCCATAAAAAAATAAGCTTGTTGAACATCGCAGCTCCAGGTTTGTCAATACGAGACTGTTTACCGACGCAATGCGCAAGTCTGCCGACGACCCTGGCTAGGCGCCAGAATATCAGCTGATTTGGACTCCAGTAGCTCGGTGGAATTTTTATATGCATTGTGGTGGTTATTTGTTATAGACTTATACTTATCGGCTTTGGATAAATGCCTAGAATTTGAATAAGTGCGGCTGGAATTATGTCAGATTATATCATTTGATTTGAAGTCATGGGTTCCTAGATGATGGAATTTTTATATCCATTGTAGTGGTTGATAGGAATTATGTTATTGGTTATAAGCTTTGGACAGATGCGTGGAATTTAAATACCCAACGCCTAGGGAATTATGTCAGATTATATCACCTGATTTGGAGTCATTGGTAGTCGATGGAAGTTTTATGTTCAGTGTGATTGATGTATTGAATGACTAATACCTAATGTACTACGTATCCTAGATATTATGGGTCGTTTTGGACTCTTCCACGGAACGTATATTATGGTTCATGGCTTGTGATCCTGTAAATATAATAGAGATACGGTGGAAGGTTAAATTTGCATTTAGATCTCAATATTTCAGTAATAAACAAAATCTTTGCAGATTCAATGATTGTAAACTGAAAACTGATTCATATCTTGACTTCTTCCGCCTTTCTCTGTAATCACTGAATCATTGCGTTCGAAGCAATATTTTCTATTCTACATCAGATTACTTTCTACATAAAGTTGACGCCATTTTCCTAACAACTTTGTCGTCTTCTTTTCCATTTAGCTATACATCATTTTCTTTTTAATAGTCTTTTCAAGTATGAACAAACTGCATACTTAAGTAGACTTATGTTTCATCATAAATCGTTTTCCCCCATCTATAAAAATGTGATCGTCTGTCTGTAGTTTTTTACTGCAGCCGCGGAAATACTTTACGTCTAATAGCCATTAGTTCAACGCCCCCTTGCGGGGCGCGCCCGCGCCTTGTCGTAATTAAAAGTGCCTAATGTATATTATGATTGTCCTTTACTGCGATAAAAGTTTTGTGTGTAGGAAGGCTTTTACTGGAAGGTATTTTTAGAAAAGCTTTTTAAAGCCTTTTTGTGAACTTGAAACTCCTTCTCCCCTTCTCAAGAAACGATTTTAAAAACTTGGCAAGTGAATAAGTGATGGCAGCGAACTGCCATCCGTTTCACAAACAAGGCTCTTGGCACCACTAAACTTTAATCGAAAAACTAAACGAACATGTTCCATTAAAGTTTTTATGCCAAAATACTGTTAGATTAGATTTTCACACGAACAACTACCTAACGCTAGATAAATGATATGCGAAATTAGGTATCTAATTACTCTAGTTTAGATAATCTCAAAAACAAACTCAGATTAACCTCGTATGTTCAGTTAGTATAATGTTTCTATCAGATAGTAGCTGTTGTTATCAAACCATATATAGATTTCATTATTGTATAATTCGAAACAACTAATACAGATCAATCAAACACTTGATGATTGACATGCTTCGATACTTCCTCAAACATTCCAACCCACAGACTTTTTTGCTTGAGACGCCTAATAAATACTAACTAATTATTCAATGAAAAATAATTATATAAGTAGATACATACCTTAGAAATACATGCCCACATAAATGAGCACTAGAAGCCAGGGAACCAACAGCTGTATCGTCCATTCAAAGGACATGCGGTCAAGCCTCAAGCCAAAGGTCACTTCCATTATTTTCAACAATCGTAAGGATCTTTGATATCCTATAGCTTGAAGACGACAATGATGACCTGATGATGTGTTGTAAAGAGCAATTTAAAATAAGACCGTGTTTATTTAAAACATCCGATTTTTCAATACCTTTCTCGTTGAGTCAGGGTTCACATAATATACATACAGCAGTATCACATGATGAATGTTTACCAATAGCCATAAGATTCAGAGCGTGGCGATGTCGCGCAACCCCGATACGCGATCCACTTTGCACCTGTACTGCAATCGTCTCGGCTATGGTAATGAGATACAATTCAGGAAGGAAGTAGTAAACTGGAGCAGATTTTAACATCAAAGAGCATTCTGATCAAATAACTATAGAAGAAGACAGAACAGATGCAACAACAGAGCACAAGCAAACTAAAAGCACAAGAGATGATGATGACGAATTTCAAATACCAGTATGGTTTCCAAGTGCGCATTTGTAGGTAGCAAAGGCAGTGACAGTGTTACTACATTAATTTATAAATTCATAAAGGTATACACTCTAATTAAAGTTGTGACTGGCTCGCTTCCCGAGTTTTCATAAAACAATTTTAGAAAGCTTTTTATATTCGCTTTGTACTTTATGCCCTTGATTGAACGAAAGCTTCTGAAAGTAATATTCCTCTGCTAAGTAAATTGCAAAAAGGAAAAAGTAAATGGATTACTTAATTTCAATTTCTTTCGTAACTTTTCCAGTCTTCAAAAAGTATTTTCCTTCTAAATTACGCAATTTTCTACAAGATCCCATGTCACATTGCGTTTAAATTTCATCTAACTATCATTAGCTACCACAACTCCCGTATCACGTCTTGTCACAGAGAAACCGAACGAATTAATTCTATATTACAATGTAAATAACTCGTGTTTAATCGAGTCACTTCTCTAATAGCGATCGCTGATTGCATAGCAATTGCACTTGTCTTTAATTTGTGTCCATCGATCGCTTTCTCGTGTTACCACATGTTACGTGACAGACTATGTTACAGATACTCTTAATGGACAATAGGTTTAATTTAAGTTATGGTTCTGATGTTAATTTTATTTACTGAAAGAATTTGAGTAACATTATGCTAAATGGACTCTTCATACATGCAAGTGCTTGCATATAGCGTTAAATATTTACGCCTGACAGGATGAAAGGGTTACATTACACACCGTAGCAGTAAGCACGTCCGTATTATTAATATCATACAAGTTGATGTAAGCTATGAAATTACGGGTTCCAAGTAAGCCTTTCGACTCTGTCTTCTGTTTCTATTTCGATTTAACACTGTACAGATGCACTGGTAAACGAACCCGCGTTAAGTAAACATAATTATATCGGCTGAAACAATATCCCACCATATCGGCTTGCGCATGCGGTTGCATGCACGCACGCTGCGTACGCGCTGCTCCGCGCTCAGTCTGCGCTCCACGCGGCCAATGGGCGCACAACCGACATTACTTTCTATATTCGAATTTCGATGCGCGTTCGCGAATACGAAGTTGTTTTGTGTATTTTTTTAGTTTAATTTTTTATCAGTGAACATGGAAAGTGACTAGACTAGTGATTTTAGTCTCCAATTTTTTTTTTCTTTGTTATAACTTTTCGCAAACAAAGCCCCAGGGTTTAATTGAATAGTAAACGGGCACGGAACGCAATTTTATCGGCGGAATGCGTAGAAATCGTTCCGCATGAACGATCCAATAGAAGACCTATCATGGAGGTAACCATCGGATAGTGAACTAGTGTACCTTCGTCGATTTCAGGCATCGCTGGCTATTGTTTCATGGCTGGTGCGTCGGCAGCCGTTAGTACGCTTCTCTATTTTTTTACCACGCACTCGTGTTTACTAACAATTATTGTAATGGTCCATCGGTCCATCTTTCCATATTAATGTTTAACCAACGTAATGTACCTCATTATGAGCACTCATCAAAGTAGCGAATACTTAAATTTCCACAAAAGGGTCTTTTGCGGAAATTCACGACATTTTTCTAACAAGAAAAAGCACTTTATAGAATGAAGACATCTCGAACACGGGTTTAACTACCGGATGTTTACTGTGGGGGTGCATCTTGACATACCACCTTCCATCTGCGTTCACCTTGTACTTTAACACATTAACAATACGGTGTATAACTCACTAGCAAGAGTGCTTTATGGGACGTCCGTCTACTCACTTCTAAATCCGTATTTTCAGGAGTTGGATATTCGGTAGTTAGGATCTATATTTATGTTTCGTTCAGGAGTGTTAATGAGTCCCTTATTGTGGGTGGTAGCCGTGAAGCCGATGTTTTGAATGAAAGCGATAAATAATTTATTGATTTACAATATGTACAGGCCATTGAACGGCTTGCTATAATTCCCAAACACTCTAAAAGCTTTGAAAACGTTCAGAACTTTATAAAACGGCGTTAATTTGATTGTAATTAATTACCCTCTGGGTTTATGATGCTTTGAATTGTTTACGATCATAAGTGACTAACTTGGTATAATGTTTCTCCTCCAAAGAGCCAATTTTCGTATTTCAGTAATCCCTTTCTTCCATAAGTATTCAGGGAAAGCTTTGCAAGTCTACTGTACAAATAACAACGTAAATGTGCCTTAGAATGCTTATTCGACAACATTAGTCATAAGTATTTTCAAAAGAAGCATAATTGTTATGTTGTAACAACATAAAACAATGCCTTCAGATTGAAGAGGTAACGGTTGAAAAGAACAACCTTCAGACATCGCACCTGCCCACGTCTCCACCTTAGTTGAAACACATTATGAGAACATTAAGCCTGAATCACTGTCATGAATGCTAAACAAAATAATAAATCATACAATGAATCTTTTACAAGAATCTTCAAGGATCACGAAGATTTGTTTAATGCTTCAGACAATCCTTTAGGTGACGCTATAAGCCTAGTCATAATTTTGTAGCCGTTATAAAATTGTAAAAGTAAGTTTGACGGGCCTATAGTCAATTAAGAAAACGGAGAATACACGCCTAAAGAATGTTTAACTGTAAATGTCGGCGTTGGACATAAGGTGACCGTTAAATCTAACGCTCATTTGAAAACGGTAAATACAATATTTGATTGCAAGGTCAAGTTACAGATAATAGACGATCCCTTCGATTAAATAGAAGACAATCAAAATGATCCAAACTAGCACAAACTCTGTGAACACGGTGTTTTGAACCTGCAAAACAGTGTCAGAAAGAGAATGTAGAACCGAATACCGAAAACCTTTGACGCGTAAAGGAAATAAATACCATTACAAGTAGTGCTTAATAAATCTCAACCATCAGGGTTACTATTACTATATACTTAAACATGAATAATAATGTACTGTAAATATTTTGGATTGTAGCTGAAAACAGTTTTCGTTGCAATACAGAGAGGTGATATCTAAACAATATCCAAGGTGTCCAGTTTAGACAATCGATTGCAATACTTGGTCCTTAAATGAATGAAACTAGACTTGATTAAAATCTTTAGATATCGCGATTTTGTTTTGTTAACACTGCCTAAAATTGGATTGAAAAATGAGCTGCAGCCTGATGTAGGGTTTCCTAATTTTTCTTTTTGCTGGTTGTGATAAAAGCGTCAACATAACGAAATTCCTTTTCTGCATATACGAGTACTTATTTCTTATCAAGTTCTATATTTTATCTATCATCGATAATGACTAATGGCTATTGTTTTCTTTAATTTACATTGGCATCGGAAATTCTTACATCTACTAGAGCATAGAGCCTACTTGCATCACGATCACTTAAGTTTCTCGACTTGTATGATTCTCGGTATTACTGCTTATGGTGCATGTGCAATGTTAATTTGTAATCGTATTGAGAGAGCTGTCGCAAAAAAATATTGATGTATTCACATTAAGTAGATACGGTTACGAATTTAAACGAATAGGGTAACTAGTTTTTGTTTTTATAATAATCTTAGTCATCGATCACTAATAAAGAACATTAGTGATCGATAATCTTAGTCTGACTATTTCTGTAAATTGAGAGAATGTGAATCAGTTAATTCAATATCTGCTGCATAATGGCTTGGGGGAAGCCTATGTCCAGCAGTTTTTCTGCTGAAAGGATGATGATGAATATATTCTTTGAGATTAGTTAACAGTAACTAATCTCAAAGAATATATTCATCATCATCAGTAGTAAGTTTCCAATAAGCGATGGGTTTACCAGCATCATAAATATTATAAAGTATCCTCGGTGTATATGTCATCTATCACATCATTTACATCCTCTCCTTTGTTTATGCTATTGGTTGATTGTGGTTCTTAAGTGTATCACTATTGTTCCATACAGTCCAAACATGGAACTTACGTCAGATATCTGTCTTACGGACCAGTGTCGTCTTTTCCTACATCATCATTGATCGATGCTATGTCCAAAACATCTCTTTTACAGCGTTCTTGACCTACGTTCACCTAAAAATAAATACTGAATTACCTAACTTGTTACAACCGGTCGGTGGAGTAACGACCGTGCTCGAGTAATTTTGCTTATAATTAGTACAGTGAGTCAGCTTCGGGAATAGAAGCGTGGCGCTACAGTAAACGGGTCGACGCTAGTGAACAAGGAGTTATTACTTGGGAGAGTGCACATCTGTGCAACAATTGCTTATGTGCTACACTTTAATCAACGCCTCATTTAATTCAAGAGTTTCAATTACGAGTTGTACCATTACCATTCAACATGTGGCTCAAATTAATTTGTGATGCTGAAGAATTTCGTTGGTGTCTTTCTTAATATGTTGTTTGGTTTTCGTTGAACGCATCATTCAAAACTGATCAGAGTTAGATAAAAGACCATGGGTAATAAAAAAGATTACATGGTCATAGCTGTAGGTACTCGTATTTATATCTCCACCACAATGGAATATTACTATGTACTTTCTTTGTTCTTGGATTAAAAGAAAATCTCAAGTGAGCTAGTTAGAATGACAAGCAAGTGTAGGAAGAAAGTGGGTTATTGTGGTGCTTGTTGACAATGAGCCAGAGCAGTCTCATCTATTAATTACCGCTACGTTACTTTCTGTGTAAACGCATATTGTTACCATTTGGATAAACCTGATACTCGTACCTTAGAGAAAAACAAAGTATGTCTAAATTAACGATTCCAAGTCTGGGAAAGAGTTATTTAGCATAGGAGTTACTTTCATTGTTAGATTTTATCTTGGCTAAATTCACCGTATGTCTCGCGCGGAGTCGTACAGCGTTTCTGCATTTAGCGACCTCCGTTAAAAGTTTTGATATGTTTATACCTTGCAAGCTTTTTATTATTTTCTTTCTAATGTGCACTTATATACTCTAACCTTTCAACAGCTTTATTCGCACAGCGGCATCAGCTGAAATTATTTGTATGAAGTAAGATTATTATAAGCTCACATTATCGTCAAGAGCAATGGCCGCGACGTGTAGCCCATCTGCTTCCAATTTTCATTGAAACGTGTGATCTAAATACAGTGGACGCCGTCAATCATCAACGTGTTCTTCAAAAGCATCCAAAACAGAGCGGAACAACCGGATGATTTAAATGGAATTCTCTAGAATATAATTTTGGAAGAATTGTTTTCCAGTTCTATATTTCGCGTAGGATTTTAAAAGGAACATCGAACTTCACCATCTTTCTACTAAACTAATGAGCCACAAATGTGACTTGTCGCAAGTCTTGCATCATCTCCTGTATTACCATTAAGGACAAAGGAAGCTTACCATTTGATATTTTCATTTCTCTTTGCATTTGTCGCGCCCAGATCGTTCAGTACTTCACAAACCTCGAGCTTGCACCAAACTGCACCAATGCATACATTTACATTTTGATTATCAACTTCGTGATTTATGGTTTGTACTGGTGCAGGAATATTAACAGGTGGCTGGGTTAAATAGGAGCACTTGCAAGTAGTTTGGTTATTTGAATACTGAGCTGGTATAGTTATTTATGTATCTGTTCTTTTAAATTTAACCGCCTATTTTCAATACTAGGTACCTGTACCCAACCAACCCTTCGGATAATACAAGGATGATGTTATCTTATTTCCAATACTAGTGCTTTCAGCAAGTCTTTGGTTTTTTGCTTGCCTTGTCTTCAGGTATTTTTAAGTTACTACCCAGAACTATACAAAAATTTACATAACTATTTAGGTACAAATGTTAAGTTGTTGAATCGATAAAACATAAAAGCGACATTGGCAATGAAAGCCCAGAATAAACGACATCCACATTTCCATCGAACGATCACGAAACATGTAAAATATGTAAATCAGTACAATGTACTCGTAACTTTTAATTCCGTCTATTGGCTTTCTACTGATTAAAAAACTATTGGTTTTACTTTTTCTTTGATGACGGCTGTAGATGTACCATTTGCGAGTTTAATTGCGCTTTCTTTCTGCGTTTATGTCGCACTTCGTGTCCTTATGTCTGCGCCCGCATGTAACATTCCTCGCTTAATGGTTTCACCTTTGTTACCAGTCTTTATATTTAAAGGCACATTTAGCACTAACATGAAGCTAAAATGCAGAGCATTTTCTGACAACCGTCATCATCTCTTTTCTTTACCTTTTTTTTTTTACTTGTACCCATACACAACACGATGAGTCATATTTTAACCATTAACAAACAGGTTAACAGGTGCATTCGCTGTTTAATTACTCCTTAATTAAACGCTCGAAATATATCAGACAGCAATCTCAACACATATAAAAGTATTAAAACACATTACAGATGCAAAAAATAAAGCTAAAGCTCTAACGATGACTCACGCGCAGGTGAGTGTAGCGTCTGTGCGTCTGCGCAGACGCTACACTCACAATCGTGTCAACGGACATAACTTTTTAAATCATCATTGACCTATCAAGATTAACTTAATTGCTACTAAATAAAAAACCATTAGATACGATGCTTATGCTAAATAAAAGTTTGTGCGATACAACACAACGGAACACAAATTATGATATTTAATAAAATGGGATAAATAAAGAAAATCCATCATTTTATACAAAATGGTTAAATTGGCGCAGAGAATTTTATCGATCCATCAATAAGGAAATGCACTGCTTCTGCGATCAACTTTGATCACATGACCAATCATGATCAGGTGACCATGACGTGAACCTGACCCCTCCGCAGTTCTTGTAGATATCGTCTATGGGAGAGAGTAGCCCATTGTTAAACGGGTTAATTACGAAAAACATACGTCTTCAAGCACAGTCATTGTAGCCATGTGAAAGACTAGCCTCATTTTTTTGTAACGTCTTAAAGTGGTTTTAGTGAACACGTGAATGTCCGTCGTAAATTCTCGTATTTGTTTTACAATGTCTGCAGAATGTTAGTATGCAGTTCTGTTTATTATGTGCCCGTAATGTCTTCTCGGCCTGTAATTTTGACCTAGTAAGATTTTAGAGTGGTCCTCTGATTCAGTCATTGCTACCGAGATTTGGTCCACCCTGATACCTGATAGACACAAAAAAAATATAAACCTAGATGATCATTTTGCTAGGATTACCCGTGAAAAATGTTCTGCTAAATTGTTAAAATAAATGGTTAAGATATAAAAAAAATACTCGAAATATTTACCGTGCATTTATTAAACTGCTGAATGCGGAGATTAAAAAATATTAGAACATAATCGATTTCAATGGTCTTCCATTCACCACATAAAAACTATTCAACTAAAACAAATTAACATTCCTATACATCGCAGCCGCTAACAGGTACATAACTAAACTTCTCTAGATCCTAATAAATAAATATTCGTTTCTAAGTCTCCGGATCTGCTGCGATCATTCCTTACATACCAACTGTCTTTGGTATGTCTTCTAGGCGATCGTAACTCATTCATTTAGGAACTGGCATCTTTGAATACGACGACGTTAGAATTTATTTCCTTCTTGTCAGCCAGTAGCAGGATCCGTTGCTCAATGTACCTATATATCACAGCAAGTCTATGTCACGTGTGTCAGTCTGTATTAGTAATAAGGGTCCACCTTATTAATGAGAACTGATGTCACAGGGTATCTTAGATCATTCTTTTTTATTCTAAACATGAATGGTTATTTTCATGTTCGTCACACGTAGGCAAGTAGGCAGAAGGGATAGCTTCCTATACAACCAGCTATACAGAATTACAGAGTATAAAAATAACAATGCTAGATCAGACCAACCAAAATAGAACTTCACCTCCGCAGTGCAACCCTCGGGTTTAAGAAGTACACTGCCTTCAATCATTTAACCAGTTCAGAGCCACGTGAAAGCAGTGTTATAGTCTTAAACTTGCAGGCGATGATCACATTTTATTATTATTTCAATCCTAGGTTTGGTTAAACTGGCAGCCTGGCACTACTATTAATCTAAGACAATAACTCTTGCAAGATCAGAACAGTTTTGCCCTCAATCTGTCTGAGAATGAAAACTGGTTCAACATTTGGGTCAGTGTACCTAAGTGTTTAGATTATTTCAACGCCACGTTTATTTAAATGTATCATGATGTATCATGGTTATTTGGTGCGTTGGATTCAAACATTATTTTTATTACCTCTAGTATTCATCAAAAGTCTGATATTTGTACTCTCCTGGCTTCTGAATTATGTTCCTTGTCCATTAGTATTCTCTCCTATTCTTGTTATTGTTCTTTTGAAATCATTCCTTCTCTATCGTAGATCTTGTTATTTCAATCATCCAATAACTACATCTCAATTAAAATATGACATTTATTGGTCGGAGACTCGATCAGGGGCCTTAAGTCTGTTAATTTATAAATGCTGGAATGGTCTCTGCATTATGACTTTTAGAAAATCCGTCATAAACTCACAATGGAGAGTTGCAACGTTTGAAATTTGTAGACTTGCCACTCTCAGGCTTTCAGCAGAACCCATTGGCTACTGGTTAGTCCTCTCTACTTACCTCAGTGTTGTGCGTCATGAGCGGTCAAATAGTTGGCAAACCTGTGGTATGCTGTCGTAATTAGTCACTACTATTGTGATCTATATTCAAGTATCAGTAATGCATTGATAAGCGATACGGTTGAAATCAATAGATGGTTAATCTTTAGGTTTTGCTTGCAACTTACTTGCTGACAAGTTTCAAAAAACTCAAACTCAAAGCATTTATTTCAATTAAACCATTTACAGGCACTTTTGAATTGTCAACGAATCGGTCAGTCAGAAATATGAAGCTAGTTGCCCATTCCAAAGCGTAGTAGGTACCTATGGAGAAGAACGGGCAAGAAACTCCACGGATACTCTTTTAAATAAATTGTTACAAATATTAGTTACATCATTCATGTTGAAATTAAACATATGAGAACAATGTAGAAACACGTGCACGTTAGAAGCGTCCATAATAAAAAGATAAAACAAAGAACTATTCAAAAATTGTAATCAGCCAAAGCAGCTAAGAGTTGACCAGTCCCAACTGACGGCGCCCGTTCACGAACATGACGCATCGATTAGCACCATTCAGCTCAACCATTTTGAAGGGAGCTAAATGATCCAAAACAGGCGCCACCATCAGCGAGACATCTGACTGAGCATGACATACTCACAGCCGCCAGAGCACATTCAAGTCAATAAAAGGCGTATTACCCGGTAAATGTTAGCTCTTTAGTACATACGTTTGCATTGTCTTCAGCTTTTAACCATCCATAACTCTGAGAGGTCTTCTCAAGTCAACATCAATTTCCTCTGTCTCTACTTCACCAGTTCCCGGAAATTAAATCATAAAAACCAAATATTTAATCAGGGTAAAAATATTGTATGGTTCCTATGTTATAGTATGACATAGCGAATGAGTTGGTATTATCCATTACCACCATTGTAATAATCGGTGTGAATTATTCTAACTGCAGTTGCTGCAACACTGCCTTGTATTTGTTACATTGACTGCCACATCATTGTCTTTCCGCCCACGATAATAATGTATTATGTCTAATATAATTAGAAACATAGTGCCTCGTCTGCTATAATATTGTTTGGATAAATCCAGTATTTAAGTATTTTGACGAAAAGTTACCAGTCTTGATTTACCTTGGATGTAGGCGTGTTTCTATGAACCATACATATTAACCAACTAGAACAAGGACCTAGGATTACATTGAATTGGAAGCCTATTTGTGCGAATTTATCAATTTAGTTCGTTTTACATCGATTAGCAACTTTGCAGACAATCGAACAATTGTCGCTATTTACTTTAGATACCAGATAATACTGAGGACATTCTCTATTTACAGAATTGTCACACCCAGGACCATTAACAGTATCAGTAACAGAAATAAATAATTGGTCCTTTCAATTTAAATTTCAATTCGATTTGCAAAGACCTTCTAATGCTAAAGAATTTGCTTCTATTAACACTTTAATCCTAAGTACTTCGCTGGATACTTGTCTAGTTAAACCCTGTCGTATAAAGAAGCCCATGACACTTAATTTAATCCCTTAAAAGGTTTTACGATACCATTTATAGTATAAGTACTTATTCGAAATATCGATACGGAATCGATGCATCGCCCACTTGTATCAAAAGCCTTTTCCTTAAGAAGTTAGTTGGCTTCCAGATCAACTAGATGCGATTGAATGTTATAGATCTGTAGTCTGCTGCCAATTAGTGTTGAAAGTAGATATTTTTATCTGATACGTAGATCATTTCCAGGTTTCTGTCTGCTTGTCGCATCATCATCCGGTCTTATCGCAATTTATTTTACATCTTTATCAGCCGTTACCTCAGTGTTTTCATCCTTTCTTGCCTAACTAACTTTTACAAAATCCATCCTTCTATTTTTATAGACATCCTCATTTTGATTACTTATTATTACTGTCACAGTTATTCGCAAGGAACCATCTTGTAGTGGCCGATCCGCCCACTCGGTGTTGTAATCGAGACATATCTCGGATATCGATAACCACAGGGTGTCGTGACCATGTCGTTAGCTTGATTGGCGATCATTGAGCGAATCGCTCCGAGCATCGACCGGCTTCTATAACCTGTTACCTACATTAGCTACATAGAATGGAAGCAGGCTGTAATCTAGTTTTGCAGCAGATAGGAATCGATTGTTAAGTGCTGGTACCAGATGGTCGACCGGCGCTAGACGTATTTTGTGTTGACATCTTGTATTCACTTTAAGTGCTTCCTACGTGACTGAAAGACAAGATGTTTAAGTAATGTTTGACGATAATGTGAGAACACTTTCAGTTCCAATCCAATTTTATTTTCAAAACATAAGTACCCAGCATCACCGATGAGGATCTTATACACTGTGCAGATTTAAATGAAGTGACTATCACACTCTTCATAATCCACAAATTTTGGAAACGAGTACAAACAAAGGACGTTGGTCTAAAAACCAGGTTACTCAATTAATTACCATCAACTACTGTAAAAGAACAGCTAAGTCCATTCCCATATAACTGCAACACAAGAAACGTAATATTAGGTCAACTGAGCAACATTAGCCGCATGCGACTGACTGCGGACAACGATCAGGCGACCAACTGTAATGGAAACCTTATACTGCTTTTATATGGCGACCCATTTTTCCATGAAACCGTTTTAAATAAGAAGATTAAAGAAGGTTTTGGATTTGTGATTATATTCCACCATTTTGATACGATTTCCGTGTAAGAATCATGTTTCGTAACCCAATAGATTTTCTGAGAAATTAATAAAAACTGATTAAATGAGTCCTCATTTCCGCTTTCCTGAATGAGCACTGAAAAGAAGCCAAATGAAACACTTTGCTTCTAGTAGATTCTTCTAAAGTTTTAATTTTTTATAGTCTTGTGGTTTTTCATCCTAATATGAATAATAAAGGATAACAAAACAAAAGTTTTACAGCACGAATATTTCAGACGATATTTCACCCATGTACTCGTAGATGAAGAAACCACGGTATACTAGAAAATGGAAGCAACGAGATTGAAATATGCATTAGTAATGCTAGCCTGCAAGTCACACAAGCGCTGCGGTGGCCTATTACAACCACGGCTTAATAAGTAGCTGCAACTAGCTATCGGAAATGAGGACCAACACACGTGGTCTTGATTAATTTAAAATGTTCATTATCGAATGGTAACGCCAAGTTATCATTTGATGTGCGCTTTTCTATTGCGATGTCACCACATTGTTTTATTTGAAACCTTATATCAATGGAGGGCGGCTATTTAAAAGCCTTCTCAAAATATCTGCAGCACTAAATGTAACTTTCAGCAGCAAGTCCCAAATGTAGTTATTAGTAGGAAAAAAAATTAAATCCTAAAAACGAATGACAAAAATGAAAATGCAAATTTGTTTTAAGACTAACGTACATTTTATTTAGTGAGGTATAGTGCAATGTGAAAATCCTCGACGGTTGAATTCTCGAATTTTCACAATAACTTTCCAAACGATAACAAAGAACATTCGTATTGAACCTGACACCTCTTCTCAAAATACAGCTCAATGTTCTACACGTCATGACCAAAGTATGTCGGGTATTGTTTTAAGCACTCCACTACATTATTATTTATGAGTGAAGCGAAGCGGCGCCTACAATGAACTATTGATTGCGTTCAGTTTTTTGTTAATTGATATGTTACTCAGGTTGTGGACTTACATTTTGTTTTCGAGGTCGTGATTCAGAGTAGCACTGTACTATGTAATACACTGATAAATAAAATAGAGCCGGTTATTTTTTCGCCTGGACATCGCCCCTGGTGTTAAGCAAAATCTCGTTGCGAAACTATTATTGACTGGAGCAACTATTATGAACACAGATATGCATCTTTCTGAGAAAAGGAACAGTGAATCGTTACTAATTTAAGCTAGTGCACATTGCAACAAACATACCAATTTAAACGATATTACTGTCCATTCAAATTCTAAAACAAACTAGTATTTGTATAACAAGCATCGAATGCAATCATTTGACTCATCCCAATGTCAAATCAAATTTACATATTGCATACTAAATGCATCATCGCACACCTACGTGCCTACGTAACATGCAGCTCGGCCTATCGTTACATCACGCGATCCAACCTGGATGACTCACGCAGTGGGCGATGGCAACCGGTCCCAGGTAGAATGTAGACCGTTTTTACCGGCCCTATTCGGAAAATATTCTGCACGTTTTGTAATTTGCAGCTCACTAAAGCAACATGTTTGTCTGTGCCCTTATTTGTACCGTTGATCAATCAATGTTGTGCCATCAAAATTGCTTAACATGTATATTTTTAAGTAAAAAAGTTTAAATGTTTTTCGGGACTGTTGCACTTGAAGATATCTGAAGTGGATCCTCCAAAGTTAATTATATGAGCACAGCTCTTTTGATGTGCATCTTCACCTTGACCAACAGGCTCGTCTTAAAATATTCGATAAATTTTATAATTTTTTATTGGTTTGTGTCTAGAATCAGTTGTGCAATAACCCTGCCTGCTGCGTCTGGTGCGAACAAAATATGACCTCTGTGTCTACCTATCGAGGTGTTATGCCGTGTTTGGTAAGGTCTTCGCTTCAAGACGTATCCAATCCATAAACCGCTTGTGATTCATGCGAATTCTTTGTGCTTGCAAATTTCACTTTCTAAACGGCTTCAGTTTCTTTTTTCGTTTGCTTTAATTTCCAGTCGCAATGTTTCCGTATCAAAAATTACTTGTCTAGATTTCTAAACATTTCATGCTGATAACTATTCACGGTCCAATTTTAAATCTACATTATCTCAGCTGATTCTGATTGTGCAATAGAAACTGATATTTGTACCGTGACAAATAACTTCAGTATTGTCTACCTTCGCGTATTGTCTGCGTATCTTTGATTACATCTGTAATTATTACGAATTCCATTCTGATTTTACTTTTTGTTACACTTTACTTTCACTAAGCAATCAATTATACGGAACGAAATGCTCGCGAAGGCTTGTCAGAATACTATGATTTATGCCGTCTCCGTTAAGTGTTCCTCGAATTGTGTATTCCTTCTTCATCTTCATTTAGTGGGTATCTCATATAATTTCGAGGATTACTAACACTGTTAGATATAAAGATTAGTCCTTTCAAAAAGGTGGTAATGATTGCGTTGTGGACAAGTCCATAACTGTAAGAAAATTTTAGTACCTATGAGTAATGCAAGAGATAAACTTGTAACAGTAGATAACCACTGCTCAAATAAAGATTATCATAAAGGATATGACAGCTGTTGCACTGTCTATTACGAAACGGACGAAGACTATTACGAAGGGGAAATAGATAAAGTTAGCTACTAAGCTGTTTGTAATGATAGTCTAACGACCTGGCACACTAATGAATTGGTTAACAACAAGAAATTATTACTGCCACTAATACAGGGAAAAGTTCTTGTTTAACAACATAGAACAGTGAAGTAATATAAAAGAGAGTCAGATAAACATGTTGAAGCTGATTAATAATATTATTTTTATAATGTTGTACCAACATTGCTTGTGACTATACATTCCCGAAACATCTGAACCACTCAAATCAACAAATGCACCAATTGAAAAGTACAGAATAATAAGTTAATGTCCTATTCTACAAAACACTGGCAAATGTCAAGCAATTGGTGTATTCCTCAATTATATATATATAATTGAGGAATACACCAATTGACCTGGACGCGAAATCTAAACGGAATCTCTACCAAACCGGCGCCACTTAAGCACTTACTGCACTTAGTAACCAAATCCCGGTCCTTTCCATATAATTTGGTCCTATTAGCTTTATCGTCGTAAGAGTATTGTCCTTTGTGATTCGCCCACGGAGGCCTAACTAAACAGTGTCTTGGTCATCCCACTCCAACAATTTGTATGTTACCAAACCTCCCATTGCCTTTTACGGACTTAGATGAAGGCGTGCGGTCAGTTATACTAATATTTGCATACAAATACGTTAGGTTTATTCTTCCGTCGCCATTGTAGTTAAAAAGTGGAGAAGAAACTTGTATAGATTTTTGATTGGCTTTTTGTCATAAAAGTTACAGTTATGGTCTATTGAGACCATATTTCAATAACCATAAGCATTAGTTATGGAAAGGTATTATGTGTTTGAAAATGTGGGAAAAGTACCATAAAGATTATTCCAACATAAAATAACATTACGCCTTGTCTCCCAAGAATTGGGCAGAGGTGTACCTATAGTACACCCTCGTTTCGCCAGTTATATTTGAGTTCCATGCTATAGGGGGTGAGCCTATTGCCATCAACCGAGCACAAATCCAGACTCCGGTGTGCTAGAGATTGTTCCAACTTGTTTGTTATTAATGAAGTGGGTGTTAGTTTTATTTATTTCATTCAAGGTATCGCTGTTGAGAATTGTTCTCTTGATCTCATCCCATCAATGTGCCATTCACAATCTTGACAACAATAGTTACAGCCTCGCATTGGAAACGAGGTGCGCAAAACAAACAAAATGTCTCTAGTTCACAACTGGTTTTTTTTTTATAATAGCGTTATTATACATCAAAACAGCAACTTATCTCCGCCCATCGATCAGCGACTTCCGAAGTCTCGAGCCCGAAATTCAGGCCGTGGTTTCCTTCCAATCTTCACAGCACATCATCGTGATTGTCCCTGGGGTACTCGACCCCGTCCGCCTCGGAAATTGCTAGTACTTCCATAGGAAGTTAAGAACTCAGGAACTGCCAACCTTTTATGGTTATTAATGAGTCAGTCTACGGCTGTCGAATTTTACTAAGATTGGTCGTTCAAACTTCCTCTAACTCAAGGTTAGTTATAATGTATTGTTTTGGAACGGGATTACGTAAGTGCTTGAAGTTTATATAAGATTTGTAATTAATTGTTTATTATACGCTTAGTGTCTTTAGAAAAACATTTATATTATGATATTATTAAGAACTTTCTTTTTACGGTAGGTACGTATAACTATAATGCTTTCTTTCATTTAAAATAATCGTGTGCCCGAAAGAGTTATCGCACCGAATGTGACTGTAACCTTTTTTTATATGACGAATATTTCAAATCGGTAAGGCTTAATTTGATTTTACCCCACATTTCAACCCTTTCCAATACCGTGCCTGAATCTTTAAAGCTCGTGGTCACTGGGGTGGGGATAGCACCTACGTCACATTTGACTGTATACGTAACCATGATATGAATTCCACTGAGCAATGACTACATACATACATAAACTTACGCGTTTATCCTATGGAGATATGCAGAAACTTCAGCATGACCCATCCACCTGCTATCCATACATAATATAATTCAGACAGCAATGATTACGTTTAAAAAACAAACAAACTTTCAAATAAATGGCATACAATCACAGATATACGTCTTCATCATGCGTTCATAGTAATTGCTGCTATTACTGAGGCTTCCATTCCAGTCTATAAGGTCAGTGAGGTCATTTGGTACTATCTTACTCTCACTTTCATTCTGTACCTACCCAAAACACCGATTTTATCATCATCAACAAATCTTACCTAATTGATGTCTTTATTTTAGTAATTAAGTTTATAAGTATCAATATGCCCTACATTTATTGACAAATTGTGAATAAAAGTCACCTGTACCAAAGAACCATATTTTACATTCGGAATTCATATATTTTGCAATATTGGTGATATTAGATTTATGAAAATTGTTACGACATTGTTGTTCGGTGTTACATAATTTCAGTGAGCCAGCAAAGTTTACTGAAATACATATTTTTTTCTTCTTATGTCTGATCTAAATGAAAAATGAATGTTCATTCAAAATATTTGTTACGTTAACACATGAATGATCACGTCTTGTCAAAACGTATTCAAAGAACATTCCTTGTGTAATCTGTAAAGCGTGGGAGCACTTATCTTCTTATTATACATACGTAATACTCTGGTATTTACTTTCATTCTTAATAGAAGCGCTTACGATGCTCGTCTCGAGATACTTTGTCATCTCTCATTATGAGTTTTCTCTTGTTAGTGCTAATTAACTAGAGTGATTGTAAATAATATGGATTGATGACCTGGGTGAATTGCAGGAACGACCTAAATAGTTGCTCAGATACCTGATGTATATTAAAGGTTATTTTATTTGGGGTAATAGCACCGATTTCTGTAAAGCATTCATTGCTCAAAAAAGTGCATGAGGTCAATAGCAGAGTTTCATCAACCGAATATTAATAATCAAGTTTCTCTAGGGAAACTTGGAAACAAAACACTTGCTATTCACAAAGTTAGCATTACTAACATTCAAGCCAAATATTATGATTTGGAAAACCAAAACAACTGTTTTCATGCTGTGATACGAAGGGAAATGATGTCAGAGACAATAGGAACCAGCTATTTAAAAAAAAACTAATCAACCAGGTGTATAAAATAAAATTAAATTACACCACCGCAGCACTGTGGGTGGAAACAA
Source organism: Agrochola lota (assembly GCA_947364205.1). Taxonomy (NCBI): domain Eukaryota; kingdom Metazoa; phylum Arthropoda; class Insecta; order Lepidoptera; family Noctuidae; genus Agrochola; species Agrochola lota. The sequence continues at coordinate 19,947,939 of OX376227.1, read as the reverse complement.
CGCAACCAATAATAGTCCTTGGAATTCTAACATAGTTTTTGCCGATAGTTTATAAAATATCATTTGCAATTCTATTTCTTAACTACGCAACTAATACAATTCGTAATTAGTTTGACAGGGTTACAAAAAATATTGTCTTTCTGCACGCAATAGAAAATGACTAATTACGTGAGACTTTATTTTTTATGAATAATCCGTACAATAAACTTTTAATATGAAAAATCTGCTGCATTCGTCGCATGTTTGTCGACTTCACAAAAATTTCTTTAACATCTTCCGCTTTCTCTAAAAATCTATTTGTATTAGATAGAAAGGATTTCAATTTGAAGATGAAAATCGGATCAAAAAACCATATTCCTATTCAAATAACTTCTGATATACATCTGAGCAATGAGCATACGTTTCCTCTGTTCCCACACATAAAAAAAAAAACCGCCTCTCAAACGGCATCACGGAACTTGTAATATTCAAAGAATCACTTGTCAAACAAGATTCACATTCACACAGATAGTTTACACGTTACAGAATCATTGTTACACTTCTTATATGTATGACAACATTGACAACTTCCTCTACATAACATTTCGTAACTTCATCATTGTTATGTCCTATTAGGTAATTCATTGTTTTCTGCCATATTTTTTCGGCTTTAGTACGACCATTTTGATTTTTATGTGCTTTTGTTTGGCTTCGCTTACGTGTTAGTTAATTATCACCTAATTCAAATATTAAAATATTCATGTAAATTAACGATTTGTTATTACGAATGAGGACTAAACATACTAATGATCTACCAACGTGAGTTTTCAATTGTCATTTCTGCCGTCACAATCTGCTTCGTGTTGTGCTGCTTATCGTGATATGTCGTCTTGTCTGTTCCATATGCATTTCCTGAGTTTGATTTATGAGCCGTGGTGTCGTCACGACCTATATTATTACCATTTTCAAAATATTGTTCTGATATAGGCTCAGGATCAAACAGTGACGAAGAATAATGGGAATCGTCTGTCTGACCTTATTATTGAAACCTCAAAGCATTTGTTTTAATTAACAGCCCTATTTTCCGTTTCTATTGCTAAACTGACAAGTACTAATGACTTGTTTGCATGAAAATGTTCGCCTCTAAGCTATTCATAATTTTGATTTTCGCTTTGAGAAAATCGTAGTAGTAGGTTTGTAACAGTGTCTTCAATTAATTATATGTACAAAACAGTAGGTAATTTCCATACTGAAATTAAGCTTCTTGTGGATACGTATACAATTTTCATTACTTGCTTGAATTTTAATACACCCTGTTTATGAGTCTTTATATCGCTCGTTTTTTTAAACCACGTGCCTATAAATATGAATATGGTAATAGCAATATTTATGAACTTGAGATCAATGTACCTTAGGTTTCTTAATTTACATATTTCATCATTTTTCGCCACCTAGCTCTTAACATTTTTTTCAATTTATTACAAAGTTAAGTGGTAAATTAAGCAAATAAGTGTTACAAGTACTTACGAAAAAAGTTGCAGGTGAAGCCGGCCCTGACTTACTCGCTACTAAGCCCTTGACTTTTAAAACTGCCCAGTCTCCAGAGGTCAATTAAACATAAACATATCTATCACAACTACCTCGTAAAGACCAGCGCTATCGGAAACTCGTAAAAATTTAATTATTTTCTCCGCTGAGCCGAAAACATTTCATCCGGGTATGTTCAATGACGTACGATGTCGTAAAATTCCATGTATTTCTGTCAAGATGAAATGTTTATTGGATTTTACATGAACGCTATTTGAAATTGGTTTTGAAATGAGTATATATATGAATGAATTGCGTTGGAAACTGAAGGATGAGTCGCAAATGTATAGACATGTTCTGCTATCAAGCAGAAAAGTCTGTAAGTTTCATTTACTACCAAGTAAACCATTATAAGTATTACTATATAGATATACGGTTCCTATGCAGTTTTACATTACTATGGTAAAATAGTAGATAAAAACAATACTAAGACAGCAGAAAATTTAAATCATGTTCATACTACGCTTTAATTCTATAATTATTCGGTTATAAAAATAATAGACACCTATGCCAAAATAAAACTAACAATGAAACGCAAAAGTAAATAGACCGTCATATGCACCTAGAAGAACAGGCACACAATTAGTCAAATATTTGAATTCTACCATTCAGTTGAACAAAATTCTATTGTCAGATCACAATTCGTATCAATTAGCTGAATAATCTTCATCTTAAAGAATGTTGAATGGCGTGATCTGTCCATTCAAAGCTGCTTAAAATTTCTCCATCTACGACAGACGACAATGCTTTCAGATGTAGACCATTTCATATATGCTCTTCAGTGTGTCTTAAAAACTAATTGCTGTCGGATTGTTATTCGGTATTGACGTTTTTATGACGATGTGGAAGCGTTCCGAAATGTTGGCTTTATTGCAATGTAGAATTAATTATTTTTTTAATGTAAAATCTGAAATATAGTCGTCTGAAACTCACTGTTGGAAGATTTTTCTTCAAACTCGTCAAAGTGCTCTTAAACTAATTGAAGCGGGATTATCGACATGCTTTTAAGCTGAAATACCTTTGGGTATACCTACATCGCTTGTCACAAGAGAGGTCATAACAACGTCAATTTTAGGAGATTTCATATTCGGCCTGTGGCACACAGGTGTACTAGTATTTCATCCGGCCACCATCTGCGTAACCTAGTTATGACGCCAATAACCCGCCACGAAGGCTCTTTGCGGAGGTAGATATGGCCCAGGGGACGTTTACGGACCCGTGTTACGTAGATATTAGGTTACCCTTCCATTTCAGACATTGTTATCCGAAAACATTTTCTGTAGACGGCGATAATTTTGGAAAATGTAAATCTACAAGAATACATGAAAAACTTTATCTTAATTTTAAAACGCACATTCATTTAGTTTTTAGATCTTTCGCCACGATCAATCATGTGACCACACTGTGCGGGCGCTCCAAATCTGCCTCAATGTGTGCGGTCTAGCTCTTTTATATTAATTTGTTAGCTCTGATGTGATTTGATTGTTGTGGGAGGCAATAGCGTTGGCTTAATATAGCCAGTCATTTTCTATATATTATCGACTCTTCCATTTGTTAAATATTCTGCGTTATGCGTACGATTTAAGTTTCTCTAGAAAATCATACAGCAGTTTCTCTTCTATTGACAGTTTTACTGGATCGCAATCATCATTATCAGTAAAAATAGTAACGTGAGCATTTTGTTCGCTAGCTCTTTACTCGATTTTTATATCTGCTCTATGATATTCAAGAAATTGAATGATCATAAAATGTAAAATATGATCATCACCAAAAATATGAGCTTTCAAGTTTCTAATTTTAATGCCAAACATATATGTAAACTCTGGCTGTAACATTGTTTGGTTGCACGAATGAAGAATTAAATTGTGCTATTATTGCGAAATGTTTCCCAGTATAAAATTGAGATAGCATTCGTTTTGAAGGTCGTCTGTCGGAGCCAAGAATACGAGTGCCGCATTGCAGCCTAGATGCACTGACCCAGCCAGTGCATTCTCAGAATGATATATAGGCTAACTGTCGATTACCCGTGCACTGTGTCGCAATTTCGCAATACTAGTCAACATATGAAAACAGGTGGGATGTATCTTTCCTAGTTTTGATAAACAGCCAAATCCTATTGCTAATTCTAATTCACGAGAAGTTATGTCCAGTTGTTTGTCAGTGTTAAATCACGCCGAAATGTCTACTAATTTTGATGATGTTTAACGCAAAAGTGAGTCACTCGACCGAATTGCTATCGTGATTTTCGAGAGTTGTGTGTGAAACAGTGAACTTCTAATAACTTTGAGTTGAAATCTGAACTCAGATAAAAATTTACATATTAAGAAGTTGATTGACATCTGTTAAATCTCCCAGTCATTGACACTAGCTTGAAAGTTTTTAAGCTCCTAAATATAGTCTCAAGTGGTTGAGTGGTGACTTTCATCGTATGGTGTGATCCTCCTTAGTACCGGATCATGAACGGTTTCTTTAACCTGATATAAAATACACTTGAACAGCACTTCGATCGTATATTAAGTAGACAGAAATGCCATAATCATATCTTTATTCACACTTAACAAAGAAGTTATATTTCTGCTTTTCTATTGTACATTAAATAAATGGGAACTGCTTTTGCTTATTGCCATCTAATAACTATGAATTATTATATTGGTTCTATTTTAAATAATGCTACGGTTTATTAGTTATCCAACACCACTTAGTTTCCACTTTCCACGCTGAATCGTAGAAAAATATTGTTCCGACTTTTATCGAGTCATAACTTGTAAAAGTGGACAAAGAAACTATCCATTGCATTGTCCGTAAAATGTTTATATTGAAAGACAATGCACTTAGAACTATTGCTATCTTTAAATTTATTGAAATGGTACAGTTCTGGACTTGCACTTACCTAAATTGGTATTGAATGGACCTTTGTTGCAGTTCTTTATCGTTATCTTCTTTAATTAAAATTAGTTGAATACCGAGTTGTTTTGTTGAACATTACATACTGTTTATCTATAAAGTTAATGTGGAAATGTTTCCCTTTGGATTCTTCTATTTCGAATTTATGCAGGACCCAACGTTCCCAACGGATATATTATTTGCAGGATAAGAAATGCTCATGAACTTTATCTGGTTCTCTCCAATCTAGATATACTTCTACCACTATTCTTACACTTTCACTTTCCTATCACTTTGCAAGTTGCACTACTCGTGTTTAATTAGCGTGGTAAAACGCTTTGAGAATACTTTTCATTTGATGATGTAAAAGTATTAGTTTGGCTGAATTAACTAGGTTTGGCACTCTGGCCAACGCCGTTTTTAAATATCAAACGCCCATTCAGTAAAAATAAAAGCAAAAAGAAAAGATAAATCAAGACTTAATTATCGCCCCCTACTAAAAATCTAGATTCTTCATCGTGCATCGCAGAATTTCACTTGTGTGCGGAGATAAAATTACGCATGGCCTTTATCGACGTTATCTGTTTAGGTGACATTAGAGTCAAATAACTTGGCCATAATGTTAACATTGTGGAGAAAATAATTTTATTGCATGTGACCTCGAGATTACAACTGATTAATGGAAAGAAATTGAGATTCAATAACGCAATGATAACGTAGAAGTCAACGTTTAACCTTTTAAAGATAAACGTTACAAATATTGCTATCACTTTATAGTTCGAAATGAAGTAGTTTGAAGCTGCCAGCTGGTAAATTCATTAGAAGTAATTAAGCATGAAATGTAAGACGTAGATAGACTCAATTATAATTGTGTTGATTTCTAAGCACCTGCGATGTCGGTGAACGTCCCCGAGCATTGCACCCCATCCATTAAGCTGTTCTCTGCCATCTCTGCCGGCTGTGCCATCTCTGGCAGTCTAGACGCACCGTCTCACTCCAATTACAATGATGGCCGGGTGCATCGCGAAATTCCATAACACTTTCACCGCTGTAAGTGGCTTTGCTTTCATGTGCCTAATGGCTAGAGAGTATGCTCTTGTTTTGTTTTATTCTTCAAAATGATTAATGGTTGAATCTTTTTTCGCTACTCTGTGTTACTTGGTGTTACGTCTGCTGATGAAATTATCTTTTTTTCGTTACCTTATGCGAGAAATGTTACGATGTGTTGTGTGGTACCATAATTATCGTGTCGTTACATGCAAAGGTTTCTCACGTTTGATTTACATCAATCGTGCTCGAGGAATAACATCCGTAGTACCATTTTGGAAGATTCCAAATTCCAATTACGAATTTTATTTATAAATTCATCTTACTAGTAAAGCCACCAGAATCCTCAAGGTTCAAAGGACCCTCATTATTCAGTCTTATTTACAGCTTCCCCAAATGCTATTACTGCATCGTTTAAATCGTTAGCGGTTTACTTCGCGTCTTCGAATACTAATATGCGTTCTATTTTTAACGTTCCCTCTTCCTGTACGGTTGTCACAGATTCAAATCTGTCATTTGTTCTCATACGTCTTCCTCTGTCACAATGTGGTTTTAGAAACACACCATGAGTTATTCTACGATTGTTTGTTAAACCTTGGAGGGTTTAATGAAAAAAACCTTCAATTTAAGTCGTTACTGATTATTTTTGGACACTGTGATTTTTTCTCGCCGTTGAATAATTGGATTTGGCAGTTCTAAATGTTTGCCGTTGTCCGGCTTCCAGTGTGTTTAATCGCGCAATGTTACTGGCCAGATTAATCAATGCAAATGCGTAAAACGGTAAAACCGTTGTTTAATCATTACTATTTGCAGCTTTGCAGTGTTTGTTTTGTGACTTGGCAGTTTTTATCCCCCCGGTTCACCAATGCCATCTTCTGTTAGAAAAGAATTATTTACCAAATCCAGAACCTTCAAAAATGGCACAGCTACTTATTCCAATAAATCTCGTTTCATAATGTAATTTATTGCGATATGTTTCCATAAACGTGAAATGATTCCACCACGACATATAATAAAGAGTTGCAAAACTGCAGCTACTGGTAAGTTCCGACTTCCCAACCTATTTGTGTGTAACGACCATTCGGGTACATTATTGTTGAAGAGATTCAAGTTTTGCGGCCACCTTACAGCTTCTACACGTGTACACGAACCTCGTGGACATAACCACTCGAAACGGTGTTCGCTAATGTTTTCACTTACGCAACGCTAGTTCGACGACCCAAACCGTTTTTGGTCAACTGTTTGTTTATGGTTTTTGTGATTGGGTCTCACCTTGAATTTAACGGCTGTCTGTCTTTTTAGCCTAAAATGTTTATTGGCAGCAATGGGTTCAATCAATTAATTGGTAAACCGTCGCCCACCATAGTAGATAGACCGTATTTAGTAAACGCCTTGTTCGTTTTATGACTTGACTCATCCTTCCCCATTTTGGTCGGTGTCATTAGATTTGCTAACAGCAGTTAGATCAGTGTCTACTTTGATCAATGTATACCTAACGTTTTGTCTGTGAATCACAAAATACGCTGCTTCTCTAAGTACCTTTAAGATTTCAGAGAAAATTCTCTTACTCAGAGATTAGCTAACATCCTGTCACTATTTTCACTGCAATGCGATCTTTAAGCCCAAGCTGTTTCTATACATAAAACATAATCACTTCTTATAACTAAGCTTTCAACTTCCGAAGAAAAACAAAACATTTCCACATCATTTGTTAAGTAAAAGTCAGTTCTTCATCAGTTGTAAGATTTTGCAACATCATCATTGATTCTCCGACGAGGCTTCAGACCGCGAAGTAAAGAGCCATTGAAAAACCGTCAAAGCTGCTCAGGAACTGGGTCGAGGGTGGTTGGAATAACTCCCAAGATCTTAGCTTACATGATATAACCCTTCACAATGGAAAACTGACTCATGGATTTGTGAGACCCTTTTTTTATGAAAACAAAATTGCCTTAAAAGTCGAAATTGTTTTTGTAATTCTTCAATTTCTGAATGAATATCATTATCTTATCAAAACATGTCAAGGTTTACTTTTACTTCATGCAAAACGTTTCATTCATGAATTTGCTAGTTGATGAAAATTTCCGAATTTGTAAGTAAATACCTACTATTATTCTGGTTGGCTCGTTGCCAGAGCTGTTTTAACTGAATCGTCACTTATCTCGGGCTGTGCATCATCGACTGCCTGTCGGATATTGTATCCTCCTATAATGGGTCAAGAAGTGATTTCTACACCGATATTTAGCATGCTTTTAGCTGTATCCAGAACTGCTGTGAAAATGTAACGTCAGACATATTAATTGTTAAGCTGGTTTCGTCTGACATTTGTGATTTGAAGATAAAACGGACAATTTGGTAGTCAATTTCTTAACTATTTATTTTCCTGACTATGGGTTTAGCTTTTTACGCAATCGTAACAAATTTATTAATCACCTAAGTACTTATTATGACACATATGATCTTAAGACACATTTCAGTAGCACTTCTTAATATCCCAAGGTTTCCTATTTTATCTACCGATGTCAGATGCTCTATTTTTATTATTGTAAAATAAATCAACGCAGGAAATGAGTTTAGTATCCATGTGTTATTTTCGATCCTTAGACTATCCACAGCATAAAGCTTTCCTTTCATGAGTTATTTATCATCTCTGGTCATTGATCCAAACCCGACCAATTAAGGGCATATAAATAGAAGCAACACTTACAAATTAATGTTCTAACCGATTAATCCTGCATCTATCCGCAAGGTTATCAAATTGCACGCACAATTGATTCTTACTGTGTGTTATTTTATTACACAGTGAATAAGGCTGGCACTTTAAAGTACCTACTACTTTAACATCGTAAGGTTAATCGCCATATACCCACTAGGTATTTTTTTTCATAACATGCTAAAGGAACCCCTCTCTCCTCTCTCTCTCTCTCTCTCTTCCTATTTGGCTGTTCCCGACAGGACCCTTAATGATCTCATTAAATTTTAAGTTACCACCTAAGTACAGTACAACTATTTTCTTAATGTTCCTCGGAAAACTTCGTGTTTCGTCAGTCTAGCAGCGTTCCTCCCATTTTTTTAAATAAATAATCTTAAGTTAAAAGAGTATTTACAACTCCATATACTTCCAAGTCGATTGAGAGCGTCCGGTCTGCACCAAGTACAATAGAAATCCGATGACTGACGAAACACGAAGTTTGCCGAGGGATATTTAGAAAATAGTTGTACTGTACACATTGATGAATGCATTATTGAATATTAAGAAAAAGGAACTTGCAGTAAAAAAAATTTGGTTGCAAAAGTCCTTGAAATATAAAAAATCTGACTGAAGACTTATTAGATAATTTCTTCATTATATTGATTCAGTTTGCCATAATGAAAGCACAGTATAAATATTGTCTCGTTCATTTTTCTTAATGTATATTCTATGTAGCCTTGAGTAAGTCCAATATAAACAGATAACGCTATTCCCACAAGACATTTACGAGCGGCGTGTACTTCTGTGCGCCAAAATTTACGAGTCCAATGTTAACGTAAATTGTTTATCGCTCAGTTTCATGTACACCATCACAACAATAGAATGTAGGTAAATAATCAGATTATGGCGCTCTTAATTAACTTCACCATGACCCAATTAATACGCCATGAGAAATTCTACAGTTTTCTTTGTGCAACATAACATTTTCATTCACAAGATTATTTTGAGAGGATGCGTGAAAAACCTCGGCTCAACTTGTATAGTATACAATGATCGTCACGATCTGGCTCGCTTCCAAATAAAAGAGCGGTAAAATTACGGACCACTATAATAAAATTTAAACTTGCGCCTCCCATGAGAGCCCTTCTAAATTCGCCATACAGTTGACCCATTTCGCGTTCATTCTGGCACGATCCAGTGCTGGTTTGTTTATTCGAGGGCAACGCTTTTATAATGGGATTTTAGTGTTCGCTACTATGATTTACGAGTACCTACTATATTCTATGCGAAAAGTACACTTAGTATTCGGCACACGGTGGTATCCAATACATGGTATTTTCGGCTACCGACGCCAACATACTCTAATTTCGAAATATTTTAGGAGCTTTTAAACATTATGAAATAAACGGTAAAACGAAGTGCTATCAAAATGAGTTCGCGGGACTATTACAAGGTGTCTTACATGAGCAAAGGGGCTGAGCGCTCCAGGCACTCGATGGACCATGACGTTCTGGACAACGACACGGAGTTCAACGCCAACCAGTTCAAACTATACGATGACTTCACGACAGACCTTCGCATCGCCTTCAACCCTCTCAGGCGGAACTTCCACGACATCACCAGGACTGATATGATGAGGAGGAGGGGAGACCCCAACGATTCTGGTGTCGATATGGAAAATGGCAACCCTCTTGAAGATGTATCAACTTCTAATGATAGTGACTTGGTAAGTATTCGTAGGAGTCGTCTGGTAACCATAATTTTGATTATCTTTGGATTTTGTTTTGATCCATTCAAAGCGTTATATACCATAGTTAGTTATATCGATGAATATAATACCAACATGTGTATCAATTTATGCAACCACTCATACGCTTTAAATCACACAGCGTTAAGTTTCTCATATAACAGGTTGCTCCATCTCGCTTGGCTTCAGAAATAATTGGGTGTGTAAAATTTTGCAATTGGCTGGAGCTTTCGGACTGAAATATTTTTTAACGCAATACATTTTAGCAATGTATTTTTTATTTTAATGTTCAGGATTATGGCTTTGAAATCCCGCCTTTAGTACGAGCATATTTTATTCAGATATGCCGAAAACTGAAATCTTTTTCGCGTTAATCCAAATCCAGAAGGCAAATTCTCGTAGGTACTTAAAAAACGTTCACATTCAAGTCGAAATTTGTCAAACTTATCAAAAATGTTGGTAACTGGATTGTATTTTTGACATTGCGAATGAGATGCGGACGTTTTAAAAAAAAACGGGAATTGCGGCACCTCTGGTGTGATCAAAACATCACATTTATTACGACAAATCTAGATTTAAACATCCACCCAATAAATACAACAGCAATAAATATTAAATGCAAATCTGTGTCGTCCGGGGCAACGCGCGTCGGATCGAATACTACAAAGTACAATTAGTGATGGCCGGCGCCATCCATTGTGTCCGGCCGGACGGTAGCGCCTCGTCTAGCCATTGTCCGGCCTCTGCGCCAATCGGCAATGGTAACTTGAGACAATGCTCTATGACACAATCACTTGATTTGGACACAAGGAAAGGAGCAATGCTTTGTAGGGTTCGTCATGATTCAGACTATTGAACTTTAAATTGGAAGTTTTTAAAACAATTAATATTTAAGACTCATCAAAGGAAACGAATTATATCGCCCAAGTGAGCTTCTTGTAGCATAGATTCGTCACAAACAAAAACAAAGAAAAATAAACAAATACTTTATCCAAAGAACATGGGTTATTGGCAGCCGTTTCTTCCAACTAACTCAATGCTTATTTTACCTACGTAAACTTCCTCAAAAGAACTATTAAAGTACAAGCAACCCTCAATTAAGTAATCCAATCAAAACAACAAACTATATTATTTATGATGACCCCAAACCTGCTTGTTATAAATTCATATACCATGTCCAAACTTGTTATATTCCCATTTAACTGACCTGATTCAATCACACTCATCTTACATTTCATGAAACTTACCATCCAAGGGGAACTCGCTAATAGGACGTTATGACGTAAGCAGTAACACTGTAACACTATTACATTGTAGACTGTGACTCATTGCAATGTTATACGCATTAGCCCCATACGGGTGGTCATACGTGACACACAGACATAATGCGACTCCATATTTGTACTAGTTAATTAAGAATTATGCTTTTATTAGGTAACATCATCCACAATGTCTGCACGCTGAAACTTGTTAAATAGACAGACAAACGTGCTTATTTTTCCTTGAAATAAATGATTCATTTTTCCGTTAACTGCACTTTATTCAAACGCATCGCATTACGTATTCAAACTCCGTTATAACTCGCCTTGTTGACTGTTAATGTAGTAACCGTAGCATTTATGACGACGGTTTATTTAATAACTTGGCACAATATCGCCCCTGCCTTGCCACTCTGGTAATTAAGGATATTGCACGTATGGGTCTCGCCCCGCGCACGCGCGTATTTTTTTAAGTCGGGGCAACCGGTAATTTAACCCGTCCACAAATAAATACAATCTTAAGTACGCCACGGTTACACTGCGACCGACTGGCCTTGACCATACGTGTAATTTAAGTGTAGGTACTGCACATTTCGGGCAGCATTCGTTTTAAGGTGATTACATCACTACTAGGAGTCCTTAACCTTGGCTTCTTTACCCTTAAACGGCCTGACGTTTAAATTACTGTTTTTCCATTTGTTGCAGTTGGAGAACGAAGTGATGGTAGATCCCTGGAGCAGCATGGACTCCTCGAATTCACCGTTAACTGACTCTGGACCCTCGGCAAGTGAAGACTGCACCCCCTCTACTTCGAGCGAACCCCCACGAGGGCCTCTAGACGCGTCCTCCCCACTTTCGCCCGACTCGCGCCGCTTACCCGACCCAAAAGACACCAAAACCAAGATCGTCCCCAAACACATTCCCCCAAAGTCATCCGACAAGGCGCGCTCGCGAGACCTCACCCTTGATCTAGAGACCCTAGAGCCCGACCTTCTCTCTCGCCGCCCGCATTTTCTTGACGAAGATTACCAGCCGCCGTCCAAGTCGAACATCGAATGCCGAATCCCCAAGCCGCACTTCCTCGACCACTCGCCGTCGCCCGATGAATTCGACGAACGCAGTGACATCACAAACCCGAACTTCCTGGACGATGATGTCGAAGGCGACGACAGTCAAGCACAAAAGAAGGCTGGAGCCCTGCCAAAGAGGCCACAGAAAAACCAGGTTTCCACTTACTCCAGTTCAGAAGATCGACCACACAGAACAAGTTACCGAAGTACACTACATTATGGGTTAGAAAGTGCGGCACGATCGAGTGAGCGAGACAAAAGAGCTTCCCAACTTTACCGGGGGACCTGGCCAGGAGAACGCGATGTCTGGACAGGTCATGACTCCGCAAGCGTTCGCAGTTTCTCTAGTAACGGTTCCGCAGAAGGAACTAGACCTTCGTCTAACTTAGAAAATAAGATGGAATGCGTTTGTTCTTTAATTTCGCTGTTAAGTTTATCACCAGAAAACAATGCAGACTTGAGCGGCCCTTTATTGGATATGAGCAGGTCTGTTGAGAGTTGCATCGCCATGCGGCAAGCAGGATGCATTCCGTTACTAGTTCAGTTAATACATTCGAAGGTCCCAAGGGAAACTCGAGACCGCGCGGCGAAGGCGCTTCGTAACATAATCCACACACAGACTGACGACAAGGCAGGGCGAAGAGAAGCCAGGGTCTGGAGATTGTTGGAGCAAGTTAGAGAATACTGTTACGTATTAGAAGACCTTGTGGAAATGAGAAAAGAAGGAAAGGAGGTAATAGAAGATGATGCGACTAAGCATCCCAGTCAGAGCGTCGCAGCTCTGATGAAGTTGTCGTTTGATGAGGAGCACAGGCACGTGGTGTGTCAGTTGGGAGGACTGCAGGCGCTGGCTGCGCTAGTGAGCGGCGACCAGGCCGCACACGGGAGCAGAACTGATGACAACACGTGCTTGACCATGAGGAAGTACGCCGGAATGACCTTAACGAATCTTACCTTCGGAGATGGCAACAACAAGTCATTGTTATGCTCCTTCAAGGACTTCATGCTAGCTCTGGTTGAGCAGCTGGAGTCACCCAATGATGATATGCGACAGGTGTGTATAGCAATATTTCGTAAAGAATTGATTTCAACATCGATTGAATATAACACTTAAGAACATTAACATAACTTTTAATATTCTATTTTTACAGGTAACAGCAGCCGTGCTGCGAAACCTTTCTTGGAGAGCAGATAGCAACAGCAAACAAGTATTAAGAGAAGTAGGAGCCGTCAAAGGTTTGACAAAAGCCGCGATGACGTGTCAAAAGGAGGCCACGCTAAAGTCAGTCCTCTCCGCCCTCTGGAACTTGACAGCTCACTGCTCAATGAACAAAGTAGCCTTGTGTTCCGTTGAAGGAGCCCTAGGCTTCCTTGTTGATATGCTCAGCTACAACTCACCCACAAAAACACTAGCGATAGTGGAGAACGCAGGTGGCATCATGAGGAACGTGTCGAGTCACATCGCCGTCCGCGAAGATTACAGGCAAATTCTCCGGGAGAGAAATTGTTTGAGTGTCTTACTGCAGCACCTCAAGTCTCCGAGTCTCACTGTGGTCAGCAACTCGTGCGGCACGCTGTGGAACCTGTCCGCGAGGTGCCCACACGACCAGCAGTTCCTATGGGATCACGGCGCGGTGCCTATGCTTAGGAGTCTTATCCACTCTAAGCATAAAATGATAGCGATGGGCTCAAGTGCCGCCCTCAAAAATTTGCTTAATTCCAAACCGGGTAAAACGCATATAATCTCCCTGGACACGACAGCTAGAAACATGAACCTACCAGCTCTACCAACATTAGGAGCTCGGAAACAAAAGGCTTTGGAGCAGGAATTAGACCAAAACTTGGCCGAGACTTGCGACAATATTGAGCCAGCAACATCTCCTTCGACAAGTAACAGAGAAGAGAAGAATCTCTTCACGGCTACGGAAAGACAAATCGCCATGAATTTAGAAAGGCATAGGATGACGTCCAGTTCACCTCTCATGGGAACATTAACATCACAAATATCTTTAAGTCACAGCGCACATTTAGCGAGCTATTTGAGCTGCAGTAATACTTTGCTGAAGGGTGCTTTGGTCACCCGTTCAAACACAGGCAGTGCGGGTAACGTCAATAGATCAGAGAGCAAGGACTCAGTCACCAGCACTCATTCAGACTCTGTGTTTGACCGAGTCACGCGCACCGGTAAGGTACCTGTACCCACGCCCAGGAATAAAGACCTGATGAAGAGTGAAATGACAGGCGAATCGTTCAAAGCGACCTCAAAACAACACAAAGACAACTTCCTTCAGTACCCCACGCAACCTCCAATTCCTCCGCCAAGAAGTACTACAGAAATGAGAACAAATTATACAGAATCCGGTTTTGACGTCGACCAGGATTCTTGCGACCAGCCCATAGACTTCAGCAGGAAATACTCAGAGACCAAAAACATCGAGTCCGATGTTGAAAAGCCAAAGACTGAAAACAAAAAGTATTCGAAGAAGGACAGTCCTACGACCTATGGTGATTACCAAGAGACTGATTTGGATCAGCCTACTGACTACTCCCTACGTTACGCTGAACATCAATCCGAAACTGGGTCAGATATGTCAGAACCTGCAGGTCCATCAGTTCACGAAGACACCATCAAACACTTCGCCACAGAAGGAACTCCTTATGAGACACCAGCGATATTCTCAACAGCCACCTCAATGTCAGATCTTAGGGTGATCGGCAAAGACAATAAGAAAGCTGCGGCGACCGCCAAACCAAACCCCGAAGCGATGACGCATTCAGACGAAAAGGACACTTGTTCCATCGAGGACCCGCCGAACCATGACAATGATAGGGCAGCAACAACTCCTCAAACGTCAAGACCGGAACCTATTCCCGAAAAACGAGGAGTTTTCGATACCAAGTTCAGTTCAGGGATGATAAGCCCCGAGAAGCCAGTGAACTACTGCGATGAAGGCACTCCTGGGTACTTCTCGAGGGTCAGCTCTTTGAGCAGTCTCGGCGAACCGACTGAAGAAGACAGTCTAGCCAAGAGAAACGCTATGGCGACCATTAACGTGGACCCGAGCCCTCCCGAGCAAAGTACCAGCAGTTCTGCTAAGGACAAAGAAGGTAATCGCTTGTTTTTCATCCCAAGTAATAATAAAAATGATGTTAACGGAAAAATAAAGACTGATCGGGATAACACAAAAATGTAACCATTCTAACTTCTTCTTAACTTTCTCTAAATCCAATGCTTTATTCTTCTAATCCACATCACCATCATCTAATCTTAAATTTGAATTCTGGATCTTAGACTTGCCTTAACTGTAATGTTTTGTAACCACAAACTATACGTCGTAAACGATAAACTTTCAATTCTATTGCAACAAAAATACATATAAGCTCTCTGCCGGTCATGGTATGGTGTCGTGGGCAGACTCCTTCAGGAGTTTTATTTATTATTACAAATGTTCACTCAAAAATTAACTTCGACTACACAAGGTGTTTTTTTATATCCCATAACCCTAGGGTATTAATGAGACCCTGTCAAAGAATCTCATTAATAAGTATGAGTAAATAATTTTCATTCAAACCAATAGTTCATATTTAAAGCTAAGAAAATACTACAAATTCAAAGAACAAAATTAGTCTGAATTCAATGTTTTTTTTATTTTTCCCCTAAAAGTTTTTTACATAAATAATCGTGACTTTGTCGAATTATTTTGAACGGAAAATGAAAAAAGAAAACATAATATGCTAGTTTTTTATTTGATATTGTGTCATTCATACCCTAGTAGAGTTATGGGATATAAAAAAACATCTTGTATAACGCCAAAGAAGATAGTTAAATACGTGACAATAAATTTTAAAGATAATTCTGAATTCAAGTACAGTACAAAAACTTTCACAATAACTAACGCCTTGCAAATCTTCCCAGGTTCCAAAGCAGTAACATTCGCAACCGAACCTGCGTCAGTGTGCGAGGGCTCCTCGCCCGCTTCGGCCAGGGCTTCGACTCCGCCGCAGCGCTTCGTAGAGGACACGCCCCTCATGTTCTCTCGCTCCAGCTCGCTCGGCTCCCTACCAGAGTGCTCCCAGCAAGATGACCAGGGATCTGTGCTGTCTGAAGTTAGGTAAGCGATGGTTCAGTTACATTATTCTTTAGAAAAATATTTTATTTTAGCCGCGATGAAATCCCCATCCAAATTGAGACGCGGAATGAAGATTTTTCGCTTTATTTCTAATATTAATAATAACTTGAAGCAATGTTCATAAATAAACCCCGATATGTATTGCTCGCGTGTGCCTGGAAGTAATGAATACGTGTTGGAAGTTTGTAAGAGAGAAGCCACGTAACAGATATTACCAAGGCAATTAATAATGGTCCACGTTAGCAGAAATGACGGAAGTCTTAGGCGAAAGCCTTTGCCTAACAATGGGACGATGCAGGGTGTCAGTAATCAGTAAATCTCTCCGCTACAACACTGTTAACCATAAACTTTCGATTTTTCTCCCATGGAGGAAGACAGAGACAGAACGCAACCTGCCACATTATTTATTTTAACATAAAACGACCAAGACCAATAGGGGTGATGACTAAACATTTTTTTTTTAGTTCGTCTTTGAGATTATAAAAAAATATTGGACACGTATTTTTTCTTTTTTTACGTAATCTAAAGATTACATATACGGCGATACATTGAGGTAAAATGTGCCATGACGTCACGAGTATGTAGATTTTATACATACTGGTGACGTAGCGACCCCCACTCCCCAACTTAAAATGCGTTCTATAATTTTTTATTAATATGATAAAGCAAAAAATACGTGTCTAATATTTTTTTATTATCTGACTGACGGACTAGTAATTAGATTTTTTTTTTTTTTACTCAGGCATCTTCCCTATTACATTAGTTAAAGACAAAGACACAAACCACATGCTTATTAAAATACAGTAAACAAAAGTATACAACTACTCGACAGACACAATACTCCAGCCATAATGAAAAGATCTTCTTCTATTCATCTGCGAACACATCACAGTCAGGCTTAGCATCCAAGAGAGCGTTGAGCGCAGGGAGTGTGCGGGCGACAGGAGACTGGGCTCGAGCGACGGTTTGACTCCGAGGCACGGCGAACAATCTATGCGTCCTCTCTACGCTCGTTTATATATCACGTCTACGTTTACGTTTATATATCAAGTCATACACGGACGCCGGTTGCGCGCAGTACGTACCTAACCTTTCTGAAGAACATCACCAATAGAAGAAGAACGTCACTATAATAATATGATCTTCTAGAGTGTCCCCTTCTCCCAGTATAAAAAGTACAATTCTTATAATTAATTATGTTGTCGCATTGTCCCAGCCGGCTGACTTCAGGCTGCATATCCCCGAGCGAGATCCCCGACTCGCCCGGCGCCAGCGCGCCGCTGTCGCCGGCCAGGGCTGCGCCCGCGCAGGGCTCGCTCACTGCGCTGTCCACGCCGCCTCAAGGTACTCACAGAAATCATACCATTATAATATTAAAGCAGTAAATTAATCATGTGTTACCCTGAAATTGGGGCCTAAAGTTAGACACATAATCTGAGAGTGAATATACACATCAGCTTTAGAAGGAAATTATCACAGGTATGAATGACAAAGACGAAGGTGACCAAGACGGTGACATTTTTTGGCCGCTTGCACATGGATTATCGTCCACTTGATACTTGAAACAGAGATGTGGTTAGATATGTACAAACGATTACTCATCCAAATTGTAATTGCTACAAGCTATGCATATTACCTCGCTGACCTATCCATTTCGCGTTCACAATGAACGATTAAACTGCGAGTATACAATACAAAATAAATATCTAACCTTTTATTTATTTTCCTCAGAGCCCGCATGCGCCGGTTCAGTGTTCGAAGAGCGCGTGTCCCGGTTCCTGGTGGAACATACTCCGGCGCAGTTCTCTGCAGCCACCAGTCTTAGCAGTCTCACCATTGATGATGAGCCTAAGCTGCCCAAGGTAACTCAACAATCTGTAAATGTCCTGGTCTATTTCCAAAATTAACGGACATAATCAAGTTCCAATTATGCTTTAAGCAAGCAGTATTTCTGCTGAGAATATAAAGAGAAGAGGAACAGGGTGTAAAGTTTACTCATCCTCTATAGAAAAGGGAGGATCCAACTGCTACTGTCCGACGATTGTTGTCGGGAAATTGTATATATCCTAGTCGCGCTGTATACTCTACTAGCGCGATGCAAGATTTTGCGTGACGTCAGTGTAATTTGTAGTTCGCATGTGGCGATATAGATGCCGCCACTAGTATCTTGAGGATTTACTAGTTGACCAAGTTCGTTAACTGATGGGGAGTTTTAGAAAAAGTTCGGCATTGTCTCCTTAAAGCTGATTTTTTACTAAATACTCACACAGGTACGAGTAACAAGAGACATCAGTCACTTTTTAAACCGAATTGAGCTATATTAACGCCCGGGTACTGTACTTGCTTATTCTAAACTAAATACTGGTGGAAAGACATTCTATGCGAAACGACAGGAAGTAGTCCTTAGCTCCGCATTCCATTTACATATTTGTACCTTTTTGTAACACCCAGGTTTTGTTTCTTTTCAGCAGTCGCTAAAATTGTTACCAAGAGTGACTCATCAAGAAGAGATCGGCAACTCATTGCCCAGCAACAACCCTGATGACGTCTTACAGGATAATAGAAATAGGTGTGTACATATTTTATCATACACAAACATGCAGTTAGCACATAATATAGCTTAGCACTAAAAATATGTACCCCAAATTATCAAATTAGGCTACTAGGTAGAGAGAGAGAGAGAAATCAATAATAATTTTGTATTGTTTTTCAGAGACCAATTCCGGACATTGCCTTCAGCGAACGTCGTTGCTAATGAACCTATGAAAGGTAAGGTTTTACCCTAACAAATTGACACAAATATTATTTCGCCTTCAGAATTAATATTACCAAAAAAAATATCAACAAGAATAATAAGGAATTTTCAAATTCATGCTATTTCAGGAACTCAAACTCCAGGCGAGGTGTGCAAAGTATACTTCACAGAAGACACGCCCGCCATCCTATCGAAGGCGGGCAGCAACTCGAACCTGTCGGCGCTGTCCATCGACTCACCGCCCGCGCCGCCCGCGCCGCCCGGCCGGCACCTGGACGACGCGCACGACACGTCCGACAGCTCTAACCTGAGCGACGCGGGAGACTTGCTGGAGGAGTGCATACAGAAGGGCATCGCTAAGGTATGTAGCGCTATATCGTTGTTTGTCGCGGTATGTTGTTGTATGTCGCACAACTAATACGACACGTCTGACAGAAGACATCGTTAAAGTATGTCACACGATATATGTGATTTTATGACGCCCGGTAATGTGACCCCACTGGATCTTACTACATCATTTGTGAGGTCTAAAAGCAAATCCGCCACTTGGTCTAAAATTAGTCCAACAGTGGCCGATTTGCTTTTGGACCCCACATTTGTCTGTCCTATATATTTCAAACTAGCTTCCGCCAGCGGCGTCGTCCGCGTGATATCTTTATAAATTATAGCCTATGTTACTCAGTGATAACATAGCATTCTACTGGTGAAATAATTTCTTAAATCGGTCCAGTAGTTTTTGAGTTTATTCATTACAAACATACAAAAAAAAAAAAACTTTTCTCTTTATATAATACTAGTTTTTGCCCGCGGCTTCGCCCGCGTGGGTGTCGGAAAATATCCCACGGGTACGTACTACCGGGATTAGTTAGATCATACCTAATATCCGAGGAAAAGTCGTTGATTCCTACCGCTGCGCCCCCGTTGTCGGCAACCATAATTATTTTGTCACGCGTAATTTTGAATCTGTGATATCTTTTAATGGAGTAATTTTAATGATATGATGTCAAGGCAAATTTTAATCTAAATTAAATGCCCAATTTAAATAACATATTTTATTGGATAAGGATAAATAAAATACCGGTCAAAATAACAATGAAATTGTTATCAAATTCTGAAAGATAAAAATGGTTACTGTAGGTCATCCTTAGAAGATAGACATATGCTATCGCGGACTTTATTTTTGAACTTTTTAAGATATACAATTCTGTAAAACATAAATTTGATGTATCTCTTACGGCTTACGCGGCGCACGCCAGTAAAGCTCCCAGTTGGCATGATTTTTTCCAACATCTTCGACAATAATCGTCATATTTCAGCCAATTTACATAAAACCTTAATGTATTTATTATACACAAAAACCTTCCTCTTGAATCACTTTATCTATTAAAAAAGAACCGTATCAAAATCCGTTGCGTAGTTTTAAAGATCTAAGCATACATAGGGACAGACAGCGGGAAGCGACTTTGTTTTATACTATGTAAAGAAAAGAAGATTAGTTTAAATGTCAATTTTATGCGTAAAATTATAGAGTGCCGCTAGCGGTTCTCTATCCCTATCGGATAAAGTGCTTAATGACAATGACAATGCATTTCTTACGGCACTTTAACCGGGCCGATGTAGCGCCACTATTATGTCGCAAATACCGGTACTTTATCCGATAGGGATAGAGTACCGCTAGCGGCACTCTATACACTTCCTAATGTAATAACAATGAAACATCTTGTTTTCAGGTGGTGAAGAACAAGGGTCCGTCATCTGATGTGACCTCCATCAATCCGTATAGAGATGAAGTATACGTAAGTATCTCTAACAAAAGACTATTTTAACACCATTATTTATTCATATCCAATATATATTCGTGACTTTATGGGTTAAAAACGTTTTAGTTTGATGTCAACTCAACATACATAGGTCAAAGGTGTATTCTATTTTGATCTTTGTTATCAAGTTATTAAATATACATTTCAATGCAATAGTCATCTCAGTGCCGTAGCTTCTAAAGATATTATGTGTCCTGACAAAAAAATCCCTGTCCTGTGATGATAAAATAGGAAAGAATTTGAAAACTGTCGAATATTTAGAATACTAGACCTGTACTATGTGTTAATTTTGTGTTTACAGAGATCACTGCCGCCATACTTGCGGTCGTCCACGGAGACTGTCAGAATGTCTCATGAATTCGCCAGGAACGTCCGTGACAGGTGAGAAACAAGGAGACAGAATAAATGAAATGGAAAGGTTTATATAGATAACTAAATAGTTACATAAAGCTTAGCACCACTATCGAATGTATAGTGTAACTTTTCCGAGCTGGCATTTATATTCTTATTAGTAACAGTACACAGTCGGAAAAATAATTAATTCGCACTATGCCTTTATGATCCTGGCGGTGCTTAGTCTTTTTATTCCTTGACTGGACACGATAATCCGAAAATTTTGTACACAGGCGATATATGCGTAAAGTCCCCGTCTCGAGAAGCTATAAATTTTGTAAACAAAGAACTTCTACTGAGTTACGTAGCGACAATTCAATCAACAACAAATAATTCCAAATTCAATCAACAAAAAAAATATAAATCGATGTCGTCTAATGTTTTCTGGTACTAGAACTCAGTACCACGAAACATTAGACGACAGCGCTCTATATCGCTAAAATATAACCCGACCAAGTAAAATTGCTCATTAGTTAGCGTATTACACGTATGTTGCTTTGAGTTGATTGAATTTGGGATTATTTGTTTCGCTACGTAACTTAGTAGAAGGTTTTTCGTACCTTAATTTATGAATTTACTCTGATTAAAAAGTAGTAAATTGAATTAACAACAAAACATAGTACTACTTTTTGGAGAAGAGAAGACTTTTGACACTTTTTATTTAATTCCTCAAACATTTGATTAAGATAGTGATTGTTTATTGGAGTAATTTATTACAATATTGAATAATTGTAACCACGTTTGATATTTTATATAGTGAATATTAGGATTAAAACATTATGAATCTTCAGGAAAATTTAATTTTTATTACATCGTTTACATTACTTACGATTGTGAAACATTCTCGTAGTAAAAAGTTTGTAGTTTACCTAACCGCACTTAATCCGTTTTTGTTTTGGTATATTTAAAAAGTACAATTCAATAGCTTTCATATGATACAAAATTAGGCTGCGTCTACTTGAGTCTTCTGAACAAAATTAAACAAAAAAGATGGAACTTATGCGGTGTTACAGCAAAAGTCTTAGAAAACTACCAAATACCTAATTCTCTTAAAATTACTAGACATCATTATTTAAATTGTATTTCCTTTTTTTAAATAATATTTTCAATTTTGTATGGTATAAATAAAACTTTATATTTCATAATACACATTTAAACTATTATTTTATAAAAACTAAAGCAATATTCAGGCATAAACACACTTCATTTTTACAACATTCTATCTGAAAGATAAAATGGTTAAAATGATTTTCCAATTTAATAATTTTCTAATATTTCTTGATATTCAGTATGGTATTTTGATAATATATGCGTAAAATTTTGCATGCTCAAGTGACGGCAGAGCATGGAGAACATTATCAAAACATGTATAACATTTATAACCCCTACTTATTATGGCAAAAAATAAATGATTTGATTTGAAAAAAAAAACTGTGTTCGCGTCACATAACTTTCCCGCTCTGAATGGTTAAGCATGCGCACTGGGCATGCGCGCTACTATTTTTTTAATAAGATTGACTACTGCGCAGTCATTTGTAGCCTACTTCAGAGCGGGAAAGTTATTTGACGCGAACTGAACATTCATTATAGCGAATATTCTTTTTTATACATTCGTAACAAAATGTATACGATGCTTGTCCCGCCCGCAGCCGCTCGGCCAGCCCGTCGCGCTCGGGCGCGTCCCCGCCGCCGCTGCCGCCGCGCGGCGCGCGCCCGCCCGGGCCGCCCGCGCCGCCCGCGCCGCCCGCCGGTACGTGCGCACTTACACTTAATTACATCACCAGGCCCGTGTCACACATCGAGCTTACGAATGACCTGCCACACAGATCAGTGATAGATATACTCGTATCACTCAATAAACCCGAACTTTTAACTGAGAAAAACACAACCGACTTCCAAAAAAACTAAAAAGTGTAAAATAACTTAAATTTCGAAAATCGATGTCTTTGATTATGTTTTTTCGTTATTTGCTACCGACTTCCGAAATTTAAGTTATTTTTCATTTTATAGTTTTTTTTTTGTACTTAAATAAAGTTTTTGTTCTCGCTTTTTAGTGGGTCATTTTGTAATTCATCTAATCTCATCTCTTTCACAAAATATTGCTTTTCCCGATGCAGAGACGTTAATCACATTAAGGATTTCACCATCAGCTACACTTCTCCAAATGCATTGTGACGAGCATACATTGCTTGACTCGCAAGCCATGAAATACTTATTCTTGAGCAATTCCGGTGGCCATCTATGTTCATCAACAGTTTTACTTCACCAAATAATATTTTCTCGGAGCAACTGCACGAGTTACTATAAAAAATACCCAAATCGCTATTGGTGTGCCTATAATATTTGAAGAGTTCCTTCGATTTCTCCAGGATCCCATCATCAGATCCTGAATCAAAAAAACAAAAATCTATAAAATCGTAAAACCTGTACCAAGTTTCGTCCAAATCTGTTGTAAAATACGATCTGTAGAGGAGCACCAACAATCTGACAGACGAAAGCAAATGTTGTCAGATTTGAAGCAGAGACGCTTCGCTGGCTACGCTCGCTCGGTCAATAACTGGTTTTTACAATATTTCTACATTACAGTGATAATAGGTATGAAAGTACAGTGTAGGCCTGCCAACAAGTACCAGGTAGTGAAACTCAATATGCCATCTATCTATCTTTATCACTCTTGTTTATCAAGTCGTGGCCGCGTCAGTTTTGATATTGCTTTGTGCTTCGAATTTAATAAAGTCCGTGCACGCGTAGCATGACAACCATAGAAACGGACATCATGACACTCGACAAAATCGACAGATTTTGTTTGTTTATCTGTCACTTTGTCTTCTGACAACCCGTTTCTATTCTGGTCATGCTAAGCGGGCAGGTCAAGGTTGAAGACTGTTATGATATAAATAAAAAAACGGGAACTTTGTACCGCGGTGCGATGTCGCGAACGCGACGTCTGTATGGTGCCTTTGTATTGACCTAAGTGGATCTGTTCTTTATACCTATGCATGACATCGCAAAAGTGAGCGTGTCTCATGCAATGTTTTATCGTCACAGAGGCTTGCCACGCCAAGTTAGAATATTTTTTTTAGTTCAGAAGAAACTATTTGTATTCAATACAATTTTAAATAATTTATCTTTGTCATTTTACAGGTCGGAGGTACGAAAGTCGTCTGCCAGTCAAGGCTGAAAGACGAGACAAACCGCGTCCTGCTGCCGCTGCTAACCTCGCGCGAAACGACTCTTTATCATCACTCAGTCTCGACTCTTTCGGTTCTACTGACCGCGAGATCTTCGAAGAGACCGTGAAGGCTGGACTGTCGAGTGTCAATCCTAGAGCTAAGTATGCGATTGATGACAGAACAAGAGCTCATTCAGCTGAAAGTGTTGCTGACACTATAAGAAGGGATCGTGTACCACGATCATTGGACCGTGCGCCTTTAAGGTCCCGTGATATCGAGCCAGAGTTGCCGGCCCTCGCCCGCAACAGTCGCCCTCGCCGGCGACGGTCGCGCGACCCGGACGTGCGCACGTCTTTGTCACACGCGTCGCCGCGACTGGAGCGCAGTACTTCGCTTTCGTCGCTCAGCAACGACTCCTTTGGGTCTACTGACCAGGAGGTGTTTGAACGTAGTGTGAGAATCGGTATGTCAAGAGCCAGTGGAAGTGCGCATAGTTCTGGGGCAAGGAGACGAGGGCGTAGTGACGACAGGCTTGAAGCGTCACGACGTAGACGTGGTGGCGGAGGAGGCGGGGCTCTCGCTCGTATGGGCCCCGCACGTGCCTTACTAGAAGAAGTCATAGCGCGCGGGGCCGGTGGGACCCGGGGGGCCGGCGGGGCCCGCGGGGCGCGGCGGCCGCCGACAAAAAACGTGTCCCCGCCGTCTGCGGCCCGCGCGCCCGCAGGCGGGGGGGGACTCATCACCCGCGCCACACCTGGCTCTGACGTCACCACACACGGCCGCGACGTTGAAGCTAATGACGTCACGGCCGACCCCGCACCGGACATGTCAGGTTCGACCACGTTACACCGTTCCAACGAGTGCCTCGCGCCGCTATCAGCTAACACGACGCTTGAATCTGAACCGCCTGACGAACTTAACCGCTCCAATGAATCCTACGCCGATGTACTAGAAGGAGAATGGAGCGACGGCGAACATCCACGCGACGCGTGCGACGGAGGCACTCTGACACGACACAGTAAAAACAAGAACAAACTCGAATGGACTGACATCAAGTGCACTGACATAAAACCACTAGAAGACCTTCCCTTACACATCGACGACGTATCTAAACGAAGCACCGACACATGGAACGACAACACATGTCCCGATGACGTCACGTTCCCTACCATCAGCGGTTCCGTACACATGGTGTCCTCTATACGCAGTGAGGTAGCTGATCATGCCATGATGTTACCCGATCTACTTGAAAAGAGCGAAGCACCCACCATGTCGTTCTCACGTCCAGATTTAACGAACAAATTGGAACTAGAGAGAAATATACCACAATCTCCGCTAGTTATGATGATTGACAGCAGATTAGATGCTGAAAGATTGATGCTGGAAAGTGTGCCTGAACCGAGCTTCACATCTTTAGTGGACGACGGCCAACAGAACTTTGACTCGATCCTTTCAGCTGCTATAGAGAAGGAAGCTGCTCGACTCGCCGCGCAGCTAAAGAGTTCAACCTATGGCATGGAGGCTAGCGTGACGTCATTAACATCTCTTGACCTCGATAATGTCAAACCACCGTCAAACCTTGGCAGCTTGCTATCGCTCAGCGCGTCGGGACACTGGGATGAGACATCTCAAGTTTCGAAAAAATCACAAAAGAGTAGGAAAAAGTCGCTCCCCGTCGCATTGATGGTCAAACGAGCTCTTAGTAACTCCATGAACCAAGGCAGCTCTGAACACCTGGACAGCAATCCAGTTAGTTTCCTCGATAATGTAAAGCCTCCTTCTGAAATGGACAACATTGACATGGAGAGCAGCATGATATCCGTCTCCAGTATAGTGTCGGAAGTGGCAGAGGTCAGGGACCGCATACCCATCGTGTTTGACTTCAAGCAACCCGTACAAGACTTCCCTCTCTGCAGCACCTTCACTAACGTCTTCCATGACCTCGACAAGGTCAATCCGCCGTCTTTGTTCGACGAAATCGCAGAATCAACGATGGAAATTGAACCAACTACTGCACAGCAGATGTTTGACGATTGTGTGTCAAATACTTTGAATGTAGTCACCGATATTCCTTCAGGATCTGAAAACTGCACGCCCATACCTTCCGATATCAGCAGCGTGGAATCAACACCAAAACGACAGAGGGATCCAAAATACTTGACGCCCAAAGAAAAGAGACATGTATCTAAGGACAGATATCAAACGTATACGATCACTGATACAGTAGCCGAGAGTGATATCGTACTCGAAGTAGAAGAAGAATTCGTTACTTGGACCAAGTCAGAAAGCGACCGATCTGATGAGTACGTCACGGCGACCTCTGAGATAAAGTCAAGAAGGAAACTCAGCGCCAAACAGAGGAGGTTGGAAGACAGAGCTAGGTACCAAACTCAAACTGTTGACGTACACACCATCTTACCGCTAGAACCGCAGAAAGTCGTCGACCCGCACTTGGAGAGCCTGAAACGTCGACTGGCCGCCAAAAAGACAATGAAACAAAAACGAATGGAAGATGCCGAGCGATTCCGAACGCGGACGCTAAGCGAAGATATTCCTCCTTCACCGACGTTCGTAACGAAAGACGCGAACTTCGAAAACGTCGAGACTACGACGGGCTACGATAGCTTGTCATCCAACGAGCTGAACCACCAACAGATATCAGACGACAGACAGGACGATGACGTGTTCTCGCGGGAAACTGACAGCGGACATAATGAAGATGACTTCGAACTCAACTCCACTCAGATGCAAACTTACACAAAGAGCTTCAGGAACTACTTGCCTGTCATCGAAAGTCCTGCCGCGGTCGACATGTGCGTCGTATACAATCTTAAGAATATAGAAATGACGGCCTCATACAAACGCACGACGCAGATGCAGTGCGATAAGAACCAGAACCCAAGTAGCAGTGACTTCGCGAGTTATGAGGGAGATAGTAATTCTGAAGATAGGGCGCAGTCCGAATCAGACCCGGAGACTTCTCGACCGAAGCCGAAGATAACCAAACCAGCTCGACGCGATGACAGTCTTGACTCCAATGATTCTTTAGAAAAGGAAAATGATATCCCTAAGGCTATTAGAGGGCGAAAGAAGGCGATGTATGTGTCGCCCTACAGGCGAAACGTACCTGCCGCTACCAAAAAGCCCGCGACCCCTCAAACTAAAACAGCACCTAAGAGTGCTCCTCCTAAGCTTACAAACCCAGTTAAAGCCCAAACAAGTGCCAAAACGCCAAAACCTTCAGTTTCTAAGGCTTCAAGCGCAAACACTTCCCCTAAAAAGTCTATTCCAAAGTCTCCCACGAAGTTGCAACAGAAACCGATATGTATTCCTCCTGTTGCCACAAAACCAATACCTCTAGAACGTCAAGGAACGTTCACAAAGGAAGAGAGTTCTGTGCCGGTTAAGGACTTACCCGTCTCTGTCCCTGACAAAAAGACGACTGTCCCTCGGCCATCTAAGGCTCCTGCACCGAGCAAAAACAATACATCTCCTTCAAGACTGCCACAGTTCAATCGAACACGACCACCTCCGGCTAAACAAACTCAGCCCAAGCCTTCCACATCCAGGGTCACTAAGAGATCGGAGCCGGTCATGAAGAACTCTGCTTCAAACCACAGCTTGCAGAGCAATGAGAGTGGGAAGACCATCACGATAGCATCGAGAAGTTCTCGACAAGGCAGCACCTCTAGTGTCAACTCGATACAGTCTTCTAAAACGAACTCCAAAGACATAGAAAGCAAAATAGCTAGTCTATGGAAAAAAGTAGAACAAGCGAAAAAGTTGCCTGCCAAAGCTGAAAAGAAGGTTTGGATAGAACCAGATAAAACGGAACCTCCGAAACTTATTAGAAGTTCTACATTCGAAGGGCAACCGAAGGCCCAAGTGTCTTCAGCCCCTAAGCAGAAAACTGCTATAGGTATTAGAGTGTCACAAATACCCAGTTTGAGGCCAAAAACTGTGCCTGGTAAGGCCGTAGGACCAGTGAATAGTGCTAAAAAGACGAACACAAGAGTCTTTACTAGGAAGCCTGCTAATGGACAGATCACATCGTAAATAATAAAGAAATTTTATGAGATTTTAATGTTCTAATGGTGTTATGAGGTCCTATCGAGTGTTATCAAGACCATCCTATTAATTACGCATGAAATGTAATCAAGTATTTTGCGCAGAAATTCAATGATATATCCCTGAATCAGTGATTAAACTAAAAAACAACGTCCTATCAGAGAATGATTAATAAAATAACTTTGACCTCATGACTAAAAACAGTGACGAATTATGAAAACGTATTACAATTTTGGATTATTATCGTAAGGCCTATTGCACACTGTTGTGTAAAAAACCGATCAATTACGAATAAATTTTGTAATATAAACATGCATTGATTACTACTACGAATCTGTAAACGAAATGGGAGCTTTGTAAATGTTTGAGTAAAATAATCAAAAGAATAGACATACACCTGTTTTTTAAATGCTTATTAACACAAATATTAACTAACAGGATGTCAAACTCACGGTAAGTCATTTGATTGGCTGTTATTATTCATACAATTACAGCAGTTATGAGTTTGACAGTCCGTTAGCTAGTTTTATTGTTACTTGCCTTTCAAAAAGCGGGAGGTAAACTCAGATATAAACAAAGTTCGTGTTTCGTCGCAGATGCAATATTTCCTGATTATCTTTAAATCGTGCCGCTAAACTTAGCTGCCTAAGTGCGGATTTCACCAATGAAATTGAACGCTTTCAGCACACCTAAACGCGTTCAAGAGCTGTCAGTTTCATTGGT
The DNA here is from genome assembly GCA_947364205.1 of Agrochola lota. NCBI lineage: Eukaryota > Metazoa > Arthropoda > Insecta > Lepidoptera > Noctuidae > Agrochola > Agrochola lota. The sequence goes on along the minus strand of OX376227.1, from coordinate 19,918,616 downwards.
GAAATCCGCACTAAGCGACAATGATGATTTCTACTGATTAAGATATTAATTATTAAAGTTAATAGGCGAGCAGTTACAGCTCACGTCGAATACCCACATCTTACATTTCTTGTTACTATAGATGGTTATCGTTGCTTCAAACTTTTGACAAATAATATTCTTATACTAGCTTACTTATAAACGTTGTCAAAGGTTTGGGCGTACTGCAGTGGTACTCTCTTATTAGAGCCCTTGATAGTACTAACATAGCGAGGTATGATTTCATCGAAATATAAGTGCAATATTGATTAAGACCTAAATTATTAACCAAATGGGTTAGATCGCATATTCGACGTAATGCGTGCACTTTGAATGAATTGGAGTACCACTGATTAATTAATTAATATTAGAATAAAATAATTTCTTGATTGTGAACTTGTTCTCGAGTGAAAAACCAGATAGTGACCTGTTTTCATGTCTTTTGTATATTTGTTGCATTTATTCATATTTTAGAGACTATGTTTGGATAACCCTATTTCGACTGCAATTTTAGTTTTTTAAGGAGATGTATTGAAAGACAGTCACAATTCTTTTTCTACTGGCAAAATATTTTTATTTACTGTAAAATTTTCGAGATCGATAAATAAACTATACAAATATATTTTAAAGTAAACTAAGACATGGCCCTAGCTGGAGTCAGTTTTATTCAAATCTATATAGTTTATTGATATGTCTCGATATCTATTAGCATAAGTCGCGTTCTAACTGCCCGAAAATGAACTTCTTGCAGTCAATGTAATCTTTTTAGTAAACCCGTTCCTTCAAATTCTTGTTTCCAGTCTTAACACTGGAATTTGTAGAAAAAACATGATGTTTTCTCACTATAAATACTATCGTGTATGACAGGTAATTGTAAATATATCCCCGCTAAATTATAGTTAAGGTTACCGTTATGCAATTTGTATATTTTTTCATAAAATTTACATCGGAAATGTCATGTTCGCTTTGGAGTAAACATTGAGACAAGATGGCGCCGTTCCTTCTCGAGGGCTCAGTGCTCAGCTTACCCTGCCCGGTGTGCATCGTCTCAGTTTTACGTCTAGTCAGTTTTAATGTTAGATAAGTGGGATTAGTAAATTTGGCGTAAGAAACGTAATTTTTACACATAAAAAGTGGATCGCATCGATTGTAACAGTTATCTGTAGGTTATTATTTAACTGGCTTCCTGTAGTTAGATGGCATTTACGATTTTTACTTATGAAATATACATCATTTCTGCGGGAAAATCGTAAGATACCTCAAACTTGCGATCTCTATTTGTGTGAGCCTAAATTCTTGTAATGAAAAGATTATAATCGTCAACTGTTGCTTTTCTTCCATTCAGAATACTTTATCAATAAATAGTTTGTACAAGTTAACATATTTAAGGCATCTAGGATCCGTTTCCATGACCGCGATAGCTGAAGAATTATTCCATTACATCGGGCACGGTGGAAATGCGACCTATTATGTAACCTACCAATAAATATAGTTATACATTATTACCTAAATAATCATGTTTAAATGTCGTGATTAGTACTGATTCCTTTATTAAATAGATTTCGTAGTCGCATAGATAATTTTCTTTATACTATCACACGATGTAGCGCCATCAATTTCATGTAATAAGCCAGTTTTATATAGTTAAATAAAATAGATTTAAGGTGCATAATTTGATGGTAAATAAAGGATACTTACCGCATCTCTTTGTATTATTTTAAAACCAGTAGCTCTTTTTATTATGACAACTAAAATATCCTTAACGGATCAGCGCAGACAGCTGCAAAATACTCCAGCAGTTTTTCAGTGATACATTGGTAATGAACTAAGGGTGGTCGCACATCTGACGAAAGATGCGTAGGGCGTAACTTCATTAGTACGGTCGACGCACTAGTGCATCATCGGTTGAGTGTGTAAGATTGTATGTTTTTTTATCTACTTGTCCGTTCTCGCGTTATGCGAGTCGCGAACGACGCTACGCGATACATCTTCCGTCGGATGTGCGACCAACCTTAATCACAACTTAAATAGAGTTCAAATTAGCATGCCTACGATCAAGCAGGCTCGCCAACATATTTTCACTAAAAACTAGACAGCAAAGAACTTAACCTGCTGACCTGAGCATGTTAGCAGCCGGTTCAGCAACTGAAAAGCTTGACGCACGAAAACTACTACTAACTAAATAGGGTTATTGGTTATATGTCGGCAATCCGTTAACCTTGTTATAGTTCGATTCGAACTTAATGGCGGCTCAGAAGTTAGCCACTCCCTGCGCAGCACTGCATCCTTCACCCCCGCTGACACATGAACTCGTTACTGCGCAGCGACTGTCCTCATGTTCCGAGCCGCCATTAAATTTGAATCGGGCTGTAGATACATAAGATATTAATGAAGTACTACTAACAAGTTTCGGCTGCAATACTTTCAAGTTGCATGTCAGTTCTAAAGGGTCTGACCAGAAAACATCACACACAATCTTAACATCAGCAATAGTTTGCCAAGCTACCTACGACAGTTACTATGAGCGTCACAAACGTATGTGTATGTATCAAAGTTCAGTCCGAGTCTCAATATCTGTACATAACCATTTTTGCTCATTACAGAAACTAAAATAACTAACTCGATACCAAAACGTTCACCTGGGTGTGAATTAAAATCTCCCGAAACAAATACACTTTCAACGTTGTCGTTCTCAATAATTGCACTTACTTCGCTTAAACATTCCGTAAATTCAATAAGGTTGATCACTGAGTCCATAGGCATGTAAACAACACGGAAAAAAATATAAACACTCGCCCCGCTACTACACACTTACCTGCTCCTAGACGCACACTTTTACATTCAATGACGGACACCGATGTAAACAAACTCCTTCTCCAGATAAGCGCCACTCCACCATACGGCCGCCCGCGTAGTACCTCGGTCGACGTATCTCCAGCTGATTCGCCCGCAAATGCGAACTCTTTATGGATAGTTCTTAGGTACGCTATGTCGTGCGGCAGGAGCCACGTCTCCTGAAGTGCAATGATATCAGCGAATCGCCAAAGTGATCTCACACCGTCAATAGATTAGGTATGAATAGATTTACAGTTAAAGCTTACGATTTTAACTAGACTTTGTTCCATTAGATACGGCTGCCGGGTGTGGTATTCGTAATATTTCAGTAGATTTACCTCTAAATATAATAAATTTCCCGAAATTAACACCTTCGGGGCACAGATTGTCGTCCATAAAGACTGGTAACGTATGCCTCGGAACATAAACTTTATAGATCTTTGCTGTTTCATAGGACTTAACCTTTTCCAATTGCACGGACACCTGAGTTTTACTTAAAATATAGCTCAATATATCGCTCACTGCGCCACCTTTGTCTACGGTATTGATAAACAAAGCCGATTTGAATTTCATATCAAACTCATTGTTATACCTTTTTGTCCAATAAAAAGATTTTTGTATCGTTTTTTCCTAACTTCTATCTATTCTGACGGAATATTTAGACTTTTTAACGTAGACCTTGGAGCGAATATTCTCTACAAGTTCTGAAATGCTGTGTTTATCAATAAGTTACACAAGCTATAAACAACATTACGATCGGACAAGCGCGGTTTATACTTCTGCTGTTATTATATCAGCAGCCAGCAGCGCACAAAAAACAATGATCCCTGAATGAGAATGTTGTAGTAGTGGATGGGATGTCGCGACATCATGAACAAGTATCGATCTCAGTCTCTACCAGAGTTTTCCCTCGGCCTTTCTTTGAACACTTGACTTACGCAACTCCGAGTGGCGGCGCGAGCTTGAAAGATACGAGGTGGCAAAGTGAAAACTCGAAAAGAACACGTCGAAATCAATAAAACCCCTTTTGTGAGCATCAAGTGAGTACTATAAGTGTATGGAGTGCTATACTTTCTTGCTGTGGTGTTTATACAGGGTTATTGTTTAGTCATTTGTTTTATTTCATTCATTTCAAACATAAAATGTCAAATTACTTGAAAATGGTTGACATTGTCATAGGGGTCATGAGAGGTCATTTGGTTGCAAATGACCTCTCCTACATCCCCTTAAGTGGGGGATTAGACAAGTTAGTCAGTTAAAAAGGTAATTATCAAGAATTGTGTCATAATAATAAGTTAACAGAGGTTGACTTTGCTATTATTTTTCATGAATGCTGTGATAATATGTGCCATAACCTGGAGCATAGACCTTAGTTTCAATACTGATAGAGTTCAAAATGGCTTGACAAGCAAAGGTGCCAACATGACGGCAAGGGACAAACTAGTGAACGGTCGAACGGTCTCAGCAGAAAACTTGTAATCTGAAGAATAAATATTATAGTTTGACAGCTTTTACTTACTGCTTTTTAGCTTACTGTCAGTCCTTCTACACGTGCGGCCCGTGGGTCAACTTTACTCAGCGGACATACAGCGACCTACGCGTTCAATACAATAATGCACTGAGAGTGCTGCTGCGGCTGCCGTGGCGTAGTAGTGCGTCAGGGATGTTTGCAGATAATAATATTGATGGTTTTGCAGCCATTATTAGAAAAAGATGTGCATCCCTGATGACTCGTGTTCGCGGCAGCACCAACAGTATTCTCAGCGTATTCGCAGATCGGTGGGACTCCCCGATGTTGCGGAGGTGGGTGTGGCTCCATGCTGAATTTTAATTGTATATTTTCATGTCTGTAACCTACTAACACTAGAACTTAAGTAAAATTGTTACTAACCCTATGGACTCCGGTCTGAAATAAAAACTTTCTTTTCTATTCTATTCTATAAAGAAAATATGTCACACCGCCATATTTATTCTTCAGATTATACAATATGTAAATAAAACTCTGTCCGATCCGAAAGGGGCGTAGAGGTACTGCAACAGCATTCCCAAAAAACAATTAAAAAAAAAAATGTTATTGCTATTTAATATTCATATTTTTAGTACCAAAATTACCGCAAATCCATTAAAAATGAGCATTCGACACCCCGTCTTAAGTTATGACTTTTAGACAGCCACTAAACGACGGCTGCCCGCGCCCAATTTTACAACCCGGTAAAATTCCCCATTGAAAAAGAATGTGCTAATTTTTTTGTAATTTTTTCCTGAAAAGTTCCACATAAATACTCTCAGTTTTTTTTACATGTTGTATAGCTGACAGTTGTCAGGAACGCATTCTCTCATCGGCCGTATATTAATAGACATTATATTATTTAAGGCATAATGTCTCTGTAACCTGTAATAATGATCTCTAATCCCATCTGTGCGCAACAAAGTTGTCTTGCATGGATTACAATTCCAACTTTACATAGCAAACATTTGAAACCAATAAAAAATGGCGACTCAGGGAAACAAACAAAAAATAAATAAAACATCATTTTGAACTAGTCAGATTGTATTATGTAATGTATAAGGATCAATAATTCCATTCAGATTTGAGTAGCGTCCTACATAAAACGGAAAATTATCTTGCAAACATCAAATAGTACATCTTGATTATAGCAACTCTATAACTGTAAAACCTATTTCCCTTATAATTATCTGTTTAATATAACGTACAAAATATATCAATGTGTAAATGTAAAGTTACTTCGCAATAATAACAAAAAAGAAATCTATAATTACTGTTATCCATGGAGGCATGCAGAGGTAGTTTGGTACATTACTTATAAACTGAGCCGAAACAGAAAAGTGTACAAGTTCAGGCGGCCGCCGTCCGCTGCTGTAGAACATTCCAACTTCTACATTTGTCTGTTCTGGATTTTAGTGCTAAATATATGAGCCTACGTCTTAAAACAAATCCCGTACAGTTATCGAAGAGTAGAAAAAAATGTAACAGCGTTTTTATTTACAATTAGAAGCTTGACGCACAAAAAATACAGTTTCTTAAAAGTATACATATCATGTCAAAAGTTTAAAACATCAAATTGAAGAAACTGTATTTTTTGTGGGTCAAGGAGCTTGACGCACAAAATATACAGTTCCTTAGAGTACATAATTATCATGTCAAAAGTTTAAAACATCAAAGCGAAAAAAGCTGATAAACATTATCCTTTCCACCCAAAAACGCGTAGTAGGCCATGATTTGGCTAGCAATCACTAATCCTGGAGTTTGCCATCGTTAGCTCGATGGAATCATGGCCAACTAGTTCGTAGCCTAACATCAATATGTGTTTTAGGCCGTTTACATATTTAGACGACAAGACTTGGCTTCAAATATAATACTACATCATTATTAGAGCCCTAAAAGGGTAAAAGCTTTAAAATAATTAAAGTGTCAAAACACTATTTTAAAAACCACGTCTGGTATAAATATGATTCGATAAAAATTGATCAAATAGATAAAAACAAATATATAATTTTAACTTACAACCCATTAATATAAAATAGTCTTGCCGGCAAAATAAGTTCATAAAAATTTAATACATGATAAAATAGGTGTCAAGGATAAAATTGATTACAGAATTATGTACAAAATATTTTCACAATACCAAAATGCGACGCCAAATAAACCAGTTAGGTACGTAACACTATGTATACTTATTATGCATTTTTACTTCTTTATAAATCTCTAAAATGAAGAATTTTGAATGAAAACGTAATTTATTTAGCTTACTACATGAAATATCGACCGGGTTTTGATAAACTTCACAACTGTGCCTTACTTTACATATTTCAAAACATTTCTATATAATATTTTTTCATTAAAATATTTATTTGAAAAATATCTGCTATTTAACTTTACTATCGGTGAATACGTTCATATCAAAACTGGCCAAACTTTAACACTTCCAGTAAACACATCGTAGATGTCTACTCACAACTCTTTATCAATACGATTCGTTACATTTCCCCCCACGATTGAAATGAACATAGTCTGCAAAATCTGTTACCATTTTATTACAAAACGAAGTTTAAGGAATTCGTTCTACTTTATCGTAATACGTTTAGTATTACATTTTACACACAAATTAATATTTATTTTATACGTATTTCTCAAAATTCGTTTTTAGATAAATCCCTGTAAGTAAAATCGTAACCCGGCCTGAAAACCTTACATTTTAAGACAGATTTAGAACGGTACCTATATTGTACACATGTTGGGTATTGGGGTAGTATTATGTAGCCATCATGTTTTGGGTGCGATGTGTCGCTTACTAATCGTTTTTTAACACTTCCGTTAAAATAGAACCACAATACCCTGTGTTCGACTATAACCTAACACCTAAAAGCTAGGGACAAATACGGTCGCAAAGGGTACAATGAGACAGTTTCGGGCTAGTCCGATGAACCGCTGGGCTCGCTCCGACGATCGGACGCGTTGGAGGTATACTCTCGCTGTATCAGCGTGTTGTTTTGAGCCCGCATTTTTTCTTATTCACTTTCAGATACTGGTCAGACGACGGTTTAGTCTTTTCCAGGGTGTAGAGTGAATGCTTTCTTAACACAGCTAAGTTTGAGCTCCCTTCGAGTTACAGGGCAAGAATAAGCCTAGGCGTGTTCTACCAATGGCAGAGAAGTATTGGAGCCAATACATTTTAAGCCATCGACCGAAGTTGATTGAACAACAGTTCAAAATTTATACGGATCGTGGGATTGAGTCCTTGAGATTTTCTGCTTATTTCTATTAACATGGGCATATTAGGATCTAGAAACGTCTAACAGTAACAAGCCTCATAAATACTTGCAGACAGTATACCACAGGAGTGCAAAACGAGCACTACGCCATGCGTCTTATAAAGGAACTCATTTAATTCATGTAAGTAAATTTCTACCTAGTGTTAGTAGACCCTAATATAAGTAAAGTGTACTTAACTGTTTTATCATGATACCCAGCCTTTTATTTATTATTTATAATACAGTAACGGGTATGTTTTCTACGAAAATATACAATTGTCCCCTTTGCAACAAATTTTAACATCAAAATGGTTTTTCATGATTATAGAAGTTCGAAATAAGTACTATTTATATTGAAATAATGAAAGCCTCAGGTGAGGTTTAAGACATCCTTATATTGTATGTGAGTTAATGCTATGTATATTATAACTGTCACAAGCTCGCATTGAACTGACAGCGTTGAACGAACCGCGCGGTGAAGACATTTTTTTTATTTTTTTTATTTATAATTTAGACATACAGATTTACAAACACCGACCACGACAAAAAGACATAGAATACTGCTATCATCGACTTGGCAAAACTTGTACAATTTAACGCCACATGAAGATTATTTTAAACTATGTTTTTTTTTTGTTTGATCCACCGCGCAGCCGCCAATTGGGGAACCAATCTAGCGTGGTTATTGGTCGCGCCACCACCGGCCGGACAGTTCCACTACGAGTGAAAATGCAGACAAAAATAATTTACGATCCTTGTCCGGTCGGCGTGTGCGCGTTTAATTTTCATTTTTGTAATTTTCCAAAGCATGGGATCGTCGGATCCGCTCATGCCGACTCCCGGACGCGGCCGGGAGCTCCAGCTCGTGTGTGATCGATGCAACTCTGCCCTATTCCTTCTGCAGGTGATTCGAGGCGCCAAATACTTGATTCATTGTTAATTTAGTCGTTTTCTTGTCAAAGCCTATGATTATCCGATAGCTACGCCGTTGTCTATTACATATTTTGCTTTCGTTACGTCTGACTTTATTCCGCATAAATCCCCGACTTATAAGTCGAATTTCAAGTTCAAAGAACTCATAATACCTAGCAGTCTTTGGATATCTTTATCACTAAGACCCCTCTCCTTCACACTTGTAAATAATTCTCTCCAAAATATATTTCGGAGTTAAATATTTTTTCTCTTTTTTTACATTTACATCAACATTTTAAGTTTGCAGCTTGATTCTGCTTAAGTAAACATTGTCAAGTTTTTTTTTTGCTTTTGGTGTAGCAACACCTGTATCCTTCAATTTATTTAGAACGCTTGCGCATCTATTTTTTGTACCAACATCACTTCTCTATTTCTGAATGTACTGCGTGCGGCCCGCCTTCCCTGACATTCCGAGCGCGCGGCGGTCTGTGTGATCGTATGATCGCGCGGTTAGATCACGTACCTTACGGGCGGGCCGCGTGTGTTCTGTCTCAGATCGCCGTTAACTCGCGATGTATAACATTGTTTGTACTCACTCGTTACGTTACACTCTCTAATCTTAACACTAAATATACATAAAAAATATCACAGCACTATCGATTCACTTACACTAAAATCACGACGCTTGGCGTCGCGACTTCCGAATAAAAAAATAACAATAATAATAAAGGAATCGAAATTCAAATGCATGAGCACACCGCCGTTGGTCTCGACGCCATACTTCAACGACACCAGACCTTTGGAACCAGCCACCGATACGTCTCACTCAAGTAAATGCTTGTTAGTTACTAACATATTTTAGGTCTTACACAAATCCCTGTACAAAGGACCGCAACTATCATCAGTCGAAGACGAATCTCTCAGTAGAACGTGAGGCAACACACTGATGACTACTAACTCATCTGGACTAGAAGTGACTTCAAATGTTTTCAGTGCAGTCACACGATTACATAACTCGAGCTGTAGCTATTCAGCTGACATCCAACAAGCAGTCGAGATACATTACTTGCCTTATATTCTACTCATTCTTATCCCCTAGACACGACCAACGGCGGCCTCAAAAAGCGTCGAAAATGCAAGTGCCGCAAGTACCAAAATATTTACAAATTTAATGCAAATAATTTGTTCACCAAATCGTCTTACCCTAACTTTGGATCATAATCATTGAATATAATACAATATTGGAACCAAATAGTTTAAACAGCAATTTAAAGATTTTACGGGCGTCTGTCGACCGTGAGACGGCGAGACGTGGGATAAATACAACAAGATGGCGTACAGCGGGCTTGAGAGGCGCAGGCGCAAGTCGATGTCAAATATTACTTTAATATTCGAGTTGGAGGCTTTCAGCTAGATTTAACGTCAATTTAAACAATGCCTTTGTGGCTCTGACATAGGTGTAACAAGGAAATAATATTAAATACATCAAAATGCCCTTCCCTCTCCATTTTTACAAGGTCTTAAAAACTTGCCCGCAGCACGTAAGTCTATCCCAGGTTCGCCGGCTTTTCATAAAATGGCACATATAACTACATTGTGTTCTACATCTGAACGACGAGGCATACGTTTAAGCAACAATCTAAAGCGATAAACTTAACCAACTAAATGAGGTAGCATTATTATGAATATGATTAAAGAACATTAACCAACTAATGTTTGGTGGGATCTATGTTATATAAATGTATATATCAACAGTTACATTAAAATATTTCCTATGGATTACTGAGGTATATAGTCGTTTGCCTGAGGTAGCTGTGTGGTGGCCAAACGGTTTTGATCATACACTGGTGTAACATAACGAACACAGTGTTATTTTTAAAGGAATACTTTCTATCCAACGCGATCAAATCCGTTCGGCCGGAACAAAATACTATTTAATTATTAACATCTACGATTAATATGGTACCGCACGTTGATACAAGTGTATGCGGGGAGGAGCGTATAGTTTATACAGGGTGCAAAAAGAGCCACCACGAAGCCGTAGTCTACGCATACAGTACATCAAACTATGTGACTTTATGCAAAAATAATTAATAAGAAACGACTTTTATTTTTGGTGTGAAAATTCACTGTTTACGATAGTGCATAACGCACGTACAACATTGTGCTTATGGGTGTGCTTGCACGGTACAGGAGTTCTGTATTTAAAGTTAAGTTACAACATTTAGAACTTGTTTTCGCAGAAATACGTCAAAAAATGTTGGAACCTTCAATATATCCGTGACCAGAAGGTTCCGAAGTATGGTCCATTACAAAAAAAAAAGATCATAATAACAGGAAGAACAAGTGACTCTCGGCTTCGTTAAGGGTATTTTTACACCCAGTATAACATGTTTAGTATATGTCGGTGTTGATGATGGAGAGTCTGTTGAGTTCGGTGTCGTTGTATACCTTGGTGATGAGTGGCTCCCAGGCGGGCGGCGGCGCGGTGTCGCGGCGGATGGTGAGGCGCGGGTCGATGTGCGGCAGGTAGTGGTCGTCCAGGTCGATGCAGGCGCCGCCCGGCGCGTCGGCCAGCGCGCACACGTTGAACTCGGGCCCGTACTCGCGCGGCACGCCCGTCGGCTGCGACGATACCGCGCTTTCTAGCTGAGATACTTCTGTAACATTTGGATGATCATTAGTAATTTTTTCAATGTTTTTTTTTACTTCAAAAAAACATCTGTTTAGCCCAGGCTCTTGTACTATGAGTTCCTGTATAACGAGAGCCAGACCTCTCAATTAAAATGGAATAAAAGGAGCGTAATAGACCAAATTCAATGACAGTTATGCAAAATTACGAAAAGAAAAGAGATTAGTGACAGCTTATTATTCAGTATTAGGGGGTTTTGAAGAGAAGCATCTTAACCAGAAACGGTGAGACACACTGATTTTTGGTGAATAGGATAATAAATCGCATAGTTTTTTTTCACGGATTTTCCAAATGCATGGACACTATAGAGCTGCACTAAAATACAAGTTATTGAGGTTTACTAAGAGAGTTAGTGGGCTACAATAAGATTAATGAAACCCAACTTACCAAAATCAAATGTTGTGTTGTTTACTGGCAGCATATCTGTATATTGCAAACTATTATCGAGAATAGAGTTTTCATTTACGATGCACCAATCTTTCTCTTGCAGACTATCGTCTAGAATAGAGCTTTCATTTGAGATGCACCAATCTTTCTCTTGCAGACTATCGTCTAGAATAGAGCTTTCATTTGAGATGTACCAATCTTTCTCTATGACTGACGGATCAAGACTATCCATCGTGCTGTCATCCGACTCGACGAAACAGTATGTCTCTAGTGACATTTCCGAACTCGTTGAATCGATTCCCGATTCGATTTTCATTTTGGTATCGTGTTTATTGATTACAGTAACAGGGGGTGGTGATAGCTCAGGAGCAATGACAGCTTTGTTAGTTTTATCCTTTTTGTCTTGTTTTTCGATATTGTGCATGCGACGCATATGTTTGTGCCAATTGGGGTAACTGGCGAAGGTTTTGGAGCACTCAGTGCACTTGTATGGTCTGAAGCCGGTGTGTATGTTGAGGTGTTGTTGAAGCATGGAGGCTTTCATGAAGCCTTTGTTGCAGACGTTGCACTTGTGTGCGCGCAGGTCGGAGTGGGTCTTAGAGTGCTGCACGAGGCGGCTGCGCAGGTTGAACACCTTGGTAGATAGAGAGACTCTTTATTGTATGTACACTATATTAATTACAAATATAACGTGTTTTTTACGTCACAAAGAGCGATAAGATCGCTTTTTACATTTGACTCGAGAGTTGCCAATACTTTTGTCTTGAGTCCGTCCAAAAAATCGCTTACCTCTAAATAATCGCTATTTATTATTTACCTTGCCACAGACTTTGCAGACATGCAGCACACACTCGAAATGACTCGGTATGTGTTTGAGGATGAGGTACTTCTCGCGGTAGGCGCGTCGGCACACGGGGCAGGCGTAGTGCTTCTTGCGGTGTACGTCGAGGTGGCGCTCGCACGACGCGAGCGACACGAAGTGCAGCCCGCACTGGCGGCACCAGTTGTCGCGGCACGAGCGGTGCGAGCGCTGGTGTAGCAGCAGCTCCTTTAGGGACTCGAATCTGACGAAAGGAAGGCTCACTGTCAAATGATTCTCGCATGGATGACGAGTATTCGCGATATTATTACAACCGCCAATCTATTTGGGTTCGGCGTATCTTCCATAAACTTTATCAGCGTCATTTCAATAGACCTGCTCTTTTTCTAGCCTGTATTTTTGACCCCCAAGTTATAATATGGCCAATGAATCATGGGCGGTTCGAACTCTGCGCAGAAGGCTGCGCAATAATATTTTCAGGAACCAAATGGTGACATGAGGCGAGTGTAAGTGAGAGATCATGCACGAATATTCAGATCGGCCATCATTCATCGGCCGTATTGTAAATTTCCAGCAGCCCGGCAGGACAAAATATAGTCATCGACTCATGGAGAAGTAGTTTCGGAGCGTCTGCATTTGTGCCCGATTTATGGCAATAATAGGTTCACCTTACTCTAACTGGCATATTGTGTGTGTACTAATACACTTCTGCAATAGCGGATCCAGATCCGTTAGGGGGGGCACGTGGCTCTGTGCCCCTTTTGTTTAAGTAAAATAAAATCGAAACGTCTAAATGGACTGGCCTGAATGCATATCTATCAAGAAATTGCTTCAATGATGAACTCTAAAGAATTAAGATCACTATATCTTCATTGAAAAAGAATGAATTCCAAAAAGAGCATAGTGTAGTTAAGATATGGGAGACACTTCTTATGTGTCTGGCCCATGTGCCCCTCACAGAAATAAATCCTGGATCCGCCTTTGCACTTCTGCATAAACCTTTAGGAAATACTAGTGTTACAAATTCTCACAACATATCGCAGCCGTCCTCTGTGCAGCGCATGGTGCTGGTCTCATGCACGACGCGCGTGTGCTCGCGCAGGCGGTTGGGCGACTTGAAGCCGCGCCCGCACTCGCCGCATAGGAACGGCTTCTCAACCGCCACCGCCGAATGGTAGGCCTCCGTGTGCGTCACTAAGAGCGACAGCCGAGGGAACGACTTGCCGCAGTCTGTGCATCTGTGGACGGTCATACACTGCAACAACGATCTTTTGGCGCTCAAATGACGTTGACAGGGGGGGCATTGTTGGTTAACATTTGTGCATTCGTTTTGTGAATTGTTTTGAAAAAACAAGCAGGCAGCCACACAAAATCTTGTATATCTGTATACACATATATGATAAAACAACTTTTGACCTGTCGGACCCTGATGCACCGATATTTTTTACGCGGTGCCTTTTAAAAATTCGCTAGCGCAAAAGTTGGATGAATCCAGTTCATACTGTCATCTATTCAATTCATACCACATAAAATATTTTCGCATGAATGAGATAGGGGAATGGTTTATCAAGCCAAGAGTTCTGTATGGGCACTTAATTTTATTTACTATGACATAGCGGTCATTATGTAAAATGCAAAGAGCTTCTTGCATGATTGATTGAGAAGAAAAATTGTACAAAATAATATTCAGTCAAAATACTCACTCAAATCTACCTTTGGTCATATGATTGTAGCAATGGTCGCCGAACAAATGATATTTGTCATACTGTTTCCCACAGATGTTGCAGGAGTATACCAGTGGTTGGTCACCATGTTCTGTTGCAAAGTGTGTGTCAAACTCTATTCTATTTTTGAATAATTCATCGCAGTAATTACAGAGGACTCCTCCAAGGATGTCTATGGAGCAATCTTCACCAATTTTGGAATCGGAAACATATTCGTCAATAAGTACTTCGCCGAAGTGTTTCGTGAGATGTTTGGCAGCGTCCAGCTTGTTGTTGGTGGTCTCGTCGTTGCAGATGGGGCACGAGTATAGAGCCGTGCAGTGCTCGTCGATGTGATACTCGCACATGTCGATACTCTCGATCGTCTCCCCACATTCTTGGCATGGGTATGGAGGTTTGTCCTTGCCGTGGATAACTTGATGTGTGTGTAGTTCTTTTTTAGATGGAAATCTACAAGTATTAAAGTTAGTTATTTGAATATTATTTTTATGCTAATTTCCAGTTTAAAAGAAACAAATTGTTCATAAACTTACTGTTTTTGGCAAGGTTCACATTTGAAATTGTGGGTTGTGTCAATGTGACTGTTCAGAACTGACTGTTTCGAAAATGTTTTGGAGCAATGTATGCACCTGAAATAAAAGGCAATGCAAATAACAAACACTAAACATGCTGAAGTTTTGTTTGAAACAAACAAATCCAATTTCGAATACTGTATATTAAATTATACAATACGGCCGTTATAACTTGGCAGTTCTGAACAAAGGCTCTGCGAACTTCGCGTGTGTTTTGACACTCACACTCGCCTAATGTTACCATTTGGTTCCTAAAAAAGTTATTGCGCAGCCTTCTGCGCGAAGTTCGGAACGGCAAATTTATATCGGCTGTACTGTACTTTGCAACACATTTTTAACCACAGCCAAGCACAGGCCTCTGCAATTAAAAACATTTCAAATATGTTAGGTGCGCTCAGCATCTTACATTATTTATCTGTCTTGTACAAGTATGTAAAATTATTTATGTACACTTGCAGTTATTGCTTGATACTTGTTGAAAAAGTGGACAAAATTAAATAATCATTAATTTCAGGTATCATAGATTAGTTTAGAAGACAGACACTTTCTTTCAATTCTAAAGTGGTCAGCATGAATCATAGCGTAAGAATCATTGAGTGATTCAGATTCTGAGCTTATTTATTTATAGCAGAATTTCTACTAAACAAAATAGAAAATCTATGAAACTTGAATCTTTGTAAATATACCCAAGATTATTTTGCTTTTGTCATGTGAATGCCTGATTAAATTTAGAAAACTTAATTTGTATTTGCTTTTTATTAAATTTTTGTGCCCGAAACGGTCCATGTGAACTTTATTATTATTATTAAGACCCTGTAAACACATGTGATATGCAATAAAGATTTGAATTTGAATTTGCTTTTATAAATTCATAAAAATTTAAAAAAGTAATGTTCAGATAGGAATTGAAAATGGTCAACTTGCTTTGAAGTTGTGGTTGTGTCCTTTTTGGATTACCATTTCAACATAAAGTTCAAATCCTTTTTGCTTTACAAACACTTTGAACAAGTTATCATTTATATTGTATTTGGATTTATTGCATAGCTCCATGTTGAATATCTCATACAAACCACAATTTTATATTTTGGGAGATGTCTTCACCAAACATATTATATTTTGTGTTGCAGCAAGTCATGGCAAACTTATTAATAGTGCTTATCCTGTTGCCAGCGCTTGCTATGTTTAATAAATCATACTCACTTGTGTTTGTTTCTAGCAACGTGAATCAAGTAGCAATGGTTGCGGAAGCTTGGGTAGCCGGTGAACTGTTTGCGGCACACGACACAAGTGTAGCCTATGTCTGCGTCTCCTATGTCGTGGTCCACGTAGTGAGAGTCGTAATCTTTCTTGTTACCAAATGTTGACTGACAAATGCTGCAGTATATGCCGCCAACTAAGTCTATGGAGGTGAGTTTGCGGCCCAGCACGGTCTCCGCCTGCTCCAGCCAGCCCGCGCCGTCGGGCTGCGGCGGTGAAACCAACCCGTCCGGCTGCGACGGTGAAGCCATCACTACCTCGAGGTGCTAAGTATGATCCATCTATTACGTTTACATCGGTGTCAAATGGGTGTTGGGAACGCTGCTATTGCAAACATCGTATTGTAATTTAATTTGCGGCTACATGTTTAATGTACTGTATGTTGCCTGAAAAAAAATGTCGGCATGAGCGATCGCTGTGACCTTGGGCTTTGTGTGACGGTAACATCCTGCTCTTATTAGAACGATGAATAAATATCCCATTCTAGATAAGTAGGTACGTAGTTATTTCAATACTATTATTTCCGCAGCGTCTACCTTCATACACGAATTCTAGGTTGTTCAGCCATTAGCACTGAGGAGTGAGGAATCACTAATCATCTTAGCAATGAAAATAACATGCAATACTCACAAATTTTGGATAAAAACATATAAATGAGCATCGGACAGTTGCCCCACACTACATTTTATATTGTAACAGCGGAAATAAACGATAAACTTGAATAAAAACGCAACGCCGGATAACAAACAACGCCAAGAAAACGTGTGGTTTTTGATTTTCTCCGCGTTCCCATAAAATAGTTTATATTATTTAGCATTACCACAGGATAGCTTTATCCATTTTACACAAAGAAAAGTGAAACGAACAAAGAAATGTTTAAAATACAACTGCGTTTGTCTCTGGAATGAGATGCAACAGACTGCCAAAAAATCAATGAATGGAGATAACCGTTCAAAAATGTTCTTGAACTATTTACTTCGAAAACCCAACAAAATTAAAATACAAAAAATATTAAAAACTTTACAATCATAAAAAATATAAATATTCCTAGATCACTGTTGATTAAAATAAAATGTCAGTGAATTATCCCAAATCAATAAAATTCATTCATGAATATGTTCAGTGATAATATTTTCTGACAACGTGAAGTTGGTCAATGAAGTGGTCAGTGAACAATCGTGATCAATGGTCTTCTTGACATTTGATTTTTTATCAATTCATTTGTCAAATGTTATTTTGACTCGAAATGCAAGTTGCGAGGTTTTAATTAATTCGAAGTGATAGTGTACGTTTAACAATATCTCTGTACAAGTCAAGTGATTTATGAATATTATCGCAATAATTTAATTGTGTTTATCAAAGAAGTGATACGATATGCTAACGATAATTTGCGACAGTGATTGTAAGTTTTCGAGTACATTATGAATGTTTACTATTGATTTTTTTCTTTTTAGTATTTATCTGTAAAATAATTAAGATATTATTCTTTCAATTGCAAAAAATATGTTTTTACGTAAATATTACCGTTTGTGCGACTTCATTTCAAAGCTTTTTAAACGATTTAAGGATATTAGTTTATTTATTTATTTTTCTTAGAAATTGCTACATTTAATTCATACTTAACGTAACTTAGAGTTTCACACCGTAATGTTTTGCAATCAATGTCAAACAACACTGTTGGCTCGATGCCAGTACTAGTCCCGAAATAGTTTACGCCAGCGTGACGATATATTCCGTTTACTCCACTCCCTATTTAATTTAACTTCAGTAATATATTATGGATCGTCACCACCCACTTAGCGCGAGTTTTCACGGCTCCATGAGGAGTCGAGACTCTTCATCAACAGTTGGCAGTGATGCAAGAGAGAAAATAAAAGACTGTTTCAGAAAATTCATAGCTTTTATGTTTACACAAGTGGGTGTCGGCGCCCTTGTTGTTTGTTACGCGATCCTAGGCGCCGCGGGCTTCATGCACATTGAAAAGGACAGCCCTGATGAGCAGCTGGAGCAAGTGAGGCAGCTCCGACGGAACTGTTCAGAGGCTCTCTGGAACATCACAATAACTGACAACCTATTCAATGAAACTGCTTGGGTGTTCAAAGTGAATGAAGTTCTCAAAGTGTTCCAAAACAACATCACAGCTGCTATTCACACCGGCTATAATGGCAGAGCAGCTGAGGATATATGGTCCTTCCCAGCAGCTCTAATGTATTCCCTCTCAGTATTCACTATGATTGGATATGGAAATATTATCCCCAAGACAGTCTGGGGCAAGATTGTGACGATAGCCTATGCCTGCTTTGGCATACCAATCTATGTTTTGTACTTCTGTAATATGGGAAAAGTGTTAGCACAAACATTTAAATGGTTATATATAACTGCACATGAATGTAGCCGAAGAGATGATACTTTATTTGAAGATGGGGAAATTCAGCCTGTGAAACGGAAGATTACAGTGCCATCTACAGCTTGCTTGTGGGTGATATCTTTTTATATATTAACTGGGACAATCATGTTCGGAGCCTGGGAAAAATGGAACTACTTAGACTCAACATACTTCTGTGTGATAAGTTTGTGTAAAATTGGGTTCGGTGACTTTGTACCGGGTGCGAATATTGCTGATTCCGCTGGAGGTTCTCACTTGAAGCTAGTCATAAACTTTATATATGTTCTGCTGGGGATGGGTCTTGTGGCCATGTGTTACAACCTCATGTGTGAGGATGTCAGGGTCAAGGTCCGGGAGTTACGGGAGGACCTGAAGAACTGTCTCGATGATATCACTCTGAAGATCACTGTTTGCATGAATGATACAAAGTATTACCATCAGAAGAATAGCAGAAATGTCAAATGACATGTAATGGTTGCAGATTTATTTATTTGTATTATTAGTTATTAAATCTAGATTCTAAGTCCAATGTAATATTTTATTTTTAAAATAAATGCATTTAGTATTATGTTGTGTTTTCTTTTATCAATATTATATTTAGTTGGATTTGCAACATAAAGCTTTCCTAGAACAAACATTAATACAAATCTGACTGGATAGATGAATCCTGGATATGTCATATTATTTAAATGATTTAGGTCAGGTAGGTCAGGCCTAGCAAATAGAACTAACATACGAATTGCCAGCAAAATGGGTTAATACAAAGCATATTCTTGTATAGATTATTTTATTTCATGGGCCTAGCCTTAACTCAGTCAACAAGCATGACATTATTAAAGCTCAGTTAGCGACGAGTGGTAGCAAAGTGCTCACTATTACCCTAACACCCATAAATATTTCGCAACAGTGGAGCAGCAACAATTAGTGTAAGAAGCCGCATCATGCTGCCGGTGCGTCTGCGGCGCGTGACCGGCCACGAGGGTCGCGCCAATGACGCGCTGTTCCAGCCGGCTGCGCGCGCGCCGCCCGTCTCACAACACACGCTAGTGTTCTTCGGCGGGGACGTGCAGGTGTGTATGTGTACAAGCACGAGAAAGAAAGCGAGAGGTGGTGTTAAGAAATTCCCATTCCTACTTGATGTTTGTTTAGGTATGCTGTATGAGGGATGCTGCACACATGTTCTGCTCGGTAGGACTTGGCACAGCCGGGCGGTAAAATCAAATATATGTAGATATTATGTTCCGGGAAAACCGAGGTTAATGAATTATTAAGCGAAGGTAGATCGAAGTTTGCCGATCCGGAAGAAAGCCGAATATTGTAGTATAATTGCTTCGGATCGCTTTGCTGTTCAACAAATACTGCCGAATCGAATGTGCGGCGCCCGAACAGGTATGTAGCACCCCTGATAACTACAAACGGCGGTGCTCTACAACGCTTCGAGCCATTAAAACAAGACTCGCAGCCGTCGCGCCTCATATCCTCCATAGAGCTCACACGACTCTTCGATACTCTTTTATATTTTTCGTCTTGTTCAGATTACCCGAAAGTAACGTCTCGTTGGAGTCGAGTCAGCCAGTGTCACCAATAATCAAGAAGACTTTTTCAAAGAGTTTTATAGCCTTCATCAAGTCTTCATTATTTTTCTTGTGGTTAATGACTAACCTGGTGTCAGAGTTTTTATGCCGTCCATGGGCCTTTGACTTTCTCAAGATTTTATCATGTATCTCTCTTCCTTAAATTCTTCACATAAAGCCTATTCCCCTTTGTCCAGGACTACCCAGAAGTGATGCAAGCCCACCGAGACAACCGGAATTACATGAAATGGAACTTAGAGAATATGGTGCGGATGTTGGGAAACAACTTCCCTACAAAACATATATTGGTTGTGAGACCTTCTAGGTAAGGTGTATTTTATTACAGAACTTTTGTGCCAAACCAGGCCAAAGCGACTGCCTTCAGAACTCTACAGTGCACTATGCCATGAGCGTAACCAGGTTTTGACCCAGGGGTGGGGGGAGGAATTCAAAGTTTCTTACGTTTTTTGCAATTTGCAAATCGGTGCCAGATTGTATCTTAATTAAGATATGATTCGACGCCATAACAAATATGCATTTACAGAATTATTATCTTTAGAATCATGAATAGATACATCTCTCTTAGATTAGATTTGTTCTGAAATGTCATGATTTCATGAAAAAGTAATTCAATGGAACAAATCTAACTTAGAGAGATGTATTAATGATTCTACTGATTTACAATGCAAATATAATATTTATTATAATATATTGTAATTGCAAAATAACGTGACTCTAACGTAACTTTTATCGAAACCAGTTGGTACTTAGGCATACTGCCCCCCCCCCCCCCCCCTGAGTACACCCATAACACGCAGTGTAGTAACTACGAGTCTACGCTTTAATCTTAAAACCTAAAAAAAAGCAGAGTAGATAAAAGAACGAAATACTCTATAATATGTAAAAAAACTGCCTAGCCTTTTCCCAACTATGTTGGGGTCGGCTTTCAATCTAACCGGATGCAGCTGAATATCAGTATTTCACATGGAGCGACTACCTATCTGACCTCTCCAACCCAGTTACTGGGTAACACGATACCCCTGGGTAAGACTGGTTGTCAGAATTTTGGGCTTCTGAATACCCGTAACGACTGTCAAAGATCTACGAATGGCAGCCGGAATCAACGGCATAACGTGCTTTCCGAAGCACGGAGGGGTCTCGATATGTAATGGATGGTCATCCATCCTGTAACCGACCGCGGCAAACATACTCGTAGCTTAACTTTCGATCGGCCCGTGCGGCTATTATTTAGCCACGAGCCTATTCTTTATACGATACTCTTTATTATGTACACCATATGAATACCTATCCAATTATGATATAGTTTGACCGAAACCGCTCTTCCGCGCTTTAGGAATGCCCGGCGAGGCGGGGGGCAGTGTTGACGAATGAGCGGCTGGTAGGCCGCCGGGCGCCTTGAGCGTTAACGAATGAGTGGCCTGCACTACCCCCCGTCCCGCCGCCCACATACCTAAACCGCGAAACAGCGGTCCCGGTCAAACTATACCTATTATTTTAGCTAGCGTGTACTGTCCCACTGTTGGCCAAAGGCATCCCTCCATTTTTACCTCTTTCTACTTCTTCTCTTTTTTCTTAGCCCCCCCCCCCCCCCCCTTATCTCAATTTAGTTGGAGAAAGAGAAGAAGAAAATCCATCGTTTCTTTGGTCTTCCTCTAGTCGTATAGCCATCTACATTCATACTCAGAACTTTCCTGCCGACATTTTCCTCATTCCTCAGCATCACATGCCCATACCATGACAACCGATATCCACACATCTCAGTTACCGGTGTCATTTTCAGACTTCCTCTTATATATGTACTAATTTCTTCTTCTATCCATTCGCGTAACACCACACATCCCTCCTAGCATTCTCATCTCAGCTGCATGCAATCGCCTTTCATTCATCCCTTTTGTGGCTCAACATTCTGATACATACAAGACAGTAAGTCTAACAATTGTTCTATAAATCTTCCCCCTAAGTTTAAGGGGAATGCGGGAGTCGCAGATTGTTCCCATGACCTGCCGCCATTTCATCCACGGATCCACCGCGCCATTTGCACGAGTAAACCGAGTTACTGAAAGTCGGGCACCTATTTTTTTAATTAATATACTGGCTAGAACCCGTTCTAGCATTGGGAAAAGGCTAAGCTTGCGATCAAAATTCTAATATTGAAATAATTTTGAAACCATGTATCTATATATCGCTCTCTAAGATCTGAGCAATCCCGTAATAATTGTTATCGGTTATGTTTCTTACATACCGCGGAAGTGGGGGGCAGATGCCCTCCTACTAAAATCAAACGGGCCGCGCCTCCTCCTATTTTACTTCTTGGTAAAAAAGGTTTAGAAAGAAAAGGTGCAGAAATATGTTCCAGTCGCTACTCTACGAGTAACAGTACATTAAATCGTTTTTGGAAGGGGGTGACCAAAATAGTTTGCCCTCCCCCCGACATGGAGTACTTCCGCGGTGCCTGGTTTGTTAGTTCAATGCTCGTCCGTTCTCTGTATAAGAAGCGGCCTTTGCCTTCAAGTGGGACAGTAATAGACTGGTATTGTCATGTGTCTTAGTAGTTATATAGTGATAGCAAAGAGACCGAAGAGAAGAATATTGTTCTATTATGTTCTATATTATAGAAGTAGGTACATCGGTGGTTCCAGGATAGAGTACAAGAGTTTCAGCTGCTATGACAACTTCGTGCCAAGCAACAACGCAGGTGTGCCCGAACACACGCCGACGCATGGTTCGCTGCTTCACTTAGAAAGGTAGTTAATTTTTCTTTAGTATTTTCGTACGAATCCTTTATGAGCTGTACTGCCTAAAAGCTTTCATAAGTATAATACTACAGGTTCCAAGTTACATTTCTGTCCAAAATCGTCAAATTCGGCTAAGTAGTTTAGTTTTTCGAACAATCGCTTTTCGTATTGATTAGTTTGAATCTAAATGCCACTATGCTGTACTTGATTTTCCGCCATCTTTGACCCACAACCAGTTACTGCCTCCTTGTTAACCTTATAGGTATTATGCAAAAAGCATTTTTTTATTATTATTATTCAACAATAGTATTCACTATCCAAATTATCTTCTGCTCTTATTACAGGCTTCTACAAGGAGTCAGCAACAGGATAAAAAGCTTCTCAACGTCAGAACTGATTGAGGCTTTCTCCCCCGTCACTTTGCCTGAAGACATCGATATTGAAGATTTGCATGTGAGTTTTTTTTTTTTCAATTATAAAAGTAGCTGACGTTTTACACGCAAATATCTACATTTTTCTCGAAAGGGGTCGTCCATTTAATCACGTGATGTTTTTTAGCAAGTTTTTAAAAGTTGCATAACCCAACGAGCAAAAGCGCTATATAACGAATGATTTATAAGGTAATAACTCTTGTACATGCTATATAAGAGCATTCGTTTTACAACTATCTTTATAAAAGCATGTTTTAAGTGTTTTTTGCTAATAAGGTATATCGGTCTTATCACCTCATCTTACATACGTTTATATAACTAATGTAAATGTCCATTATAAAGCATTGAACATATAGAAGCATATAATATGGCTTTTCAGACATATAATAATTTAGCCTTGTAGTCGCATTGGCCTCGTATTATTTGTAAAATTAATAGGGCTATTATAAAACCTATTCCCTTATAATGTTTGTTGGAAAGCAGCTTAAAAGCTAATGCAAAAAGGCAAGTTACATAGCTTCTATAAATAAATAAAGTGTTGACTGCATTTCTATGTAGCAGATACAAAAACTTTATTCTTACATGTATGCTTTGATATATTTTTTTTTGCATGGCTTTGCCTTTACATAAGTTTATCGTCAGCCATGACATTTTAGAATCGGTAACTATAATAATGACTCGGTGTTGTGAAAATGGATTTAAATGACTGGAAAAAATTAAAGCGAAGTGGTTCTTATAGATGAAAGGTGAAGAAAAGATACGAGGCTATGATGTCTTCAAATTCGTTATCCTCAGTAGCGACTCCGTCCAGGGCAGAGATGAAAGAAAACATTATGAGTTCCGTAGAATTATTTTCACAACATAACAATGACACTTTCGATTAAGATACCTTAAAAGGTTACCATACTCAAAGTGCGCCGACTTATTGATTGATGTTTGTTGTCTATCCAAAATTTTATATTTAAGAGTTAATATTAAAAATATAAATACATACTATTTGTGGTAGATAAAAACCTAAGCATTAGGTGCAATAAATTTCGCACTCATCAGTTAAATAATTGTCGTAAATTGCAAATCTACAATGCTAACACCAAAAAATGTTTACATTGAATAAATATTTTATTTTCTCTTTAGTTATAATGAAATGGGATGGAAGATTAGAATTAGTCTGGTTGTGACATCCAAAACATTCTTCTCTTATTATAAAATGTGTGATTTGCCACGGCCATATCACTTCAGTAAACAATTCGCGGAAATTGTCCTTTGTCAAGAAACGGTCCACATCCATATTAGGTACTATCTGGGTCCTGTAGAATAAAAAAGAGTGCAAAGTATTCAAAAAAAATATTTGCACTAGCCTGCCACAATAAGGGTACATGACTTTTAAATGATTTATAAAAACATTTGATTTACTAATCCTTCTTATAGTAGCAATTAACAGGAACTCACAAAAGTCAAATAGTTTTTAAAATTAAAAAAGATAGAATTAACGAGGCGCATTAATAATTTGCCATAAAACTTCCCCACAATTCTCACAAATCTACTTTCCCACGTAAACTTCCAGTACAATTTGACGAAACGGTTGACGCAGTGGCTGAGCGATCAACTGCTGCGCAACGTGTCGCGGGTTCGATCCCCGCACGGAACAAATATTTGTATGATCTGCAAGTAGTTGTTCCGGGTCTGAGTGTTAGTGTATGTGAGTTTCTATGTTTGTAAGCGCACCCACGATACAAGAAGAAATTCTTAGTGCGGGGCAACGTTTAAAAATAAAAAAACGAAGAAAGAGCGATGTGGTCAATGTCTAGTAATGCAGGCAATTAATATCTTTTATAAATCACGTATTGAGGCAAATGACGCGAGAATAAATCATGAACTTCTCATGTTCGTATTGCGTTTGCTACAACACGAGAAATTGCCCTTATAGCCGAATTTTGTTAGCGATTATAAGGGTAATTTGTTACATAAAAGCAAATGTCTTACCTATTTATAGCTAATCAGCCATACAATATGCCTTTACATGGCGAGTTTAAGGGGGATTAGCTTATTATATGGTATCTATAAAATCTCTACAAGGTTTTATTCCTTATAATTTGTGCCCATATACACTCTTATTAACATTAATATGGCCTTTATAAAATATATTTTTTTGGCTTTAATGACATGTATAGAGCAACTTTTTGCTACTTGGGAAGTTACTCCTTATAAAATAACTGGTGAAAGTCCCGTCAAAATCGTCCAGCCGTTTCGGAGATAAGCCGAACCAAACAAAAAGAAAAAAATGTTTTGAGTACCGGTGGATACTTTCATATTATTTATTTAGTAAGAAGATGTTATTTTGCCATTACAATCAAACACTTCAATTTAATATATTTGTATAGATTAGTATGGGTATTATGAATGTGCTAGCAAAATTCGGATATTGGCGAACAGAACAAGAGTTCCCGTCAAGTGTGAGTGGGTTATCCGCTTCTGCCTGAAAAAGCTAACCAAAGCCACACAATACGTAAACTTTGTCTCTCAGGTGCATAAAAATTAAAATAATCTTAATAACATGGTCTTTCGATATTTACATCGCTGGATGTAAATAAATGATTATGTTCCATGCAAACCACCTTAGCTTTAACATAAGTTCATAATAGCGAGCGATTAAATCCGGGTCGTTATCGCTAATCGCATATTAGCGTGAAGTATTTAGTGATTATCGATAGCTACGGACTACGGTGTTTGAACTCCATGGAGAGTTCTTTTACTGAAATAATTTATTTATTAATCTAATAGTGTAGGTATCTGCTTCTGGGTGATTGGGATATCGAAAAGTCGTATTGATTGTAATGCCGAACTTAATGTAAAAATATGTGCAACAACACAATGTGACAACGTTTTAACCTATTGACCGTTTATTTTATATCAATAGGGATGATGCCTGGGTAAAAAAAATGAAATTCTAATTAGTCCGTCAGTCAGATAATAAAAAAATATTAGACACGTATTATTTGCTTTATCATATTAATAAAAAAATACTTAGATAAAACGAATTTTAAGTTGGGGGGTGGGGGTCGATACGTCACTAGTACGTATAAAATCTACATACTCGTGACGTCATGGCACATTTTACCTCAATGTATCACCGTAATCTTTAGATTATGTAAAAAAAGAAAAAATACGTGTTCAATATATTTTTATAATCTCAAAGACGGACAAAAAAATATTTTTAGTCATCATCCCTATTGCCATGCCCCCTGCAGCAGCGCCCAGCTAATAAATCAACAAATATATCTACGACGAATAGGGTCGTGCAATGAAATCAAAAATAAAACGAAAAAAATTGCCGTGTTAATCTTTATAAAATAATATGTTAAGGAGTTTCATCTATATGACTGAACGATAAGAAAGAAAAAGGTCGGTAGAAAATATAGAAACACATGTAATCATGTAGACTGCTGACAGAAGTGAAAACTTAAAACTTCATAAAACATGAGTAGTGGGGATTCCCCGGTTCTCGAACGCGGGTAGTGGGGTGAGCGTGAAAGTTCAAACCTATAAAAAAGAAGTAAAAAATTTAATTTTCAATTTCCTTGGTTAATGAGTACCCTCTTTAGCATTATTGTCACCAACTCGTTACTAATTTAATACCTCAGCTTTACAATGGTTTGCTAATGAGGGCTAATGGTTTATGAGTCAACTGCAATAAAACTACATACTTCTTTATTCGTTATTTTTATTACATTTCAGTGTTATTTCCTAAAAATATGTATGAAACATTTCATTTATTAAAATATCATTATATACAGTATGCCTAGTAAATAATTAAACAAAATTGACAATTGAACATAAATAAAATCTATGTAATAAATACATTAAACAGTACTCGCCACAAACTGATGTAAAATCATTTTGGATTCTATCTGTATTCCAGTTCCATCTTTAACTATTCCTTTAAAAAAATATTTGATAATATCCTTTAGGTGCTCCTCCATATGAACCGAAATATTGGCCAACACCATTCTCATCAATATGTATGTCTACCCAATGTGATCCTGGCTTATCATCGATATCCAAATTGCTTATCATATACGTTGGTACCTGAGTATGTACTGGTAATCTGTTTGCAGCATATACATTACTTGCTAGACTTGGATGAATTTGTTTTAAATGATCCCGTATTTCTGTTGTAGTCATGTTATATCATTGATATGAACCAATCTATCCAGTGGATTTTATAGGAATGTTGTTATGATTAAGCATGATAAAACAACAATACAAAAAATTAAGCTAAATATGGTGTCCTATCATTTAAATGCACAATAAAGAACATTAACAATAATTTTGCTAAAGATGTTGACCTTTTTTTCTGCCCAGAGCGGGAGAAGTCATCAAATGACTTCTCCCGCTCTGGGCAGAGCGAGAGGGTGTGTCAGACTTTTATTGACTAAAACCCACTCGTGTTCCTTCCGTTGCCTGTGTGCCGGGGCCGCGTTATCCCTTTCGGACAAACCCGCAACCCCAGCAGGCATTGGTCTTTCGACCCCGTCGGTTGGTGCTGACATCTCTTTGAGGCACGCGTGGAACACAACGCGCCGTCGACACGGGCCTGGTCCTTAGCGGACGGCGAGCTGCCCATTGCTCACCGTCCGCAAGCCCGCGCCTACGGTGGCCGGAAGTCGGCTCTCGACTCCCGACACGCCCGGGGCGTCTCCTGCGGCGACTAGGGCCGCGAGGGCGTGCAGCTTGCATCTCCCTCGCGCGCTCCACCTCCTCCTTCGCGAACATAACTGCTTAGCAGAAGGAGGTGACGGCCTCCCATGCACTCTCGCTCCGAACCATGGCCTGAACCAGGGCCGGACGCGAGAGATCGCCGCCGCCGATCGCCTCCGTGAGGACACGGCGGTGCTCCGCCCAAGCCGGGCAGACCTCCACCGTATGCTCCACCGTGTCCTCCGGGCGATCCACACAGTGGTGACACCCGGAAGATGTTGACCTACCATTCAAAAGCACTTAGTACATGGTATAAATATCTAATACCTGCCGGTATCGCTAAAATCATACAGTTGAGTCGGAGGAAGACGACCGTTTGGATTACTTACAGTGTAACAGTCAATTGTAACTCTCAACATACAGCAATACCAATGGAGGTAAA
Organism: Agrochola lota; assembly: GCA_947364205.1. Taxonomy (NCBI): domain Eukaryota; kingdom Metazoa; phylum Arthropoda; class Insecta; order Lepidoptera; family Noctuidae; genus Agrochola; species Agrochola lota. The sequence goes on along the minus strand of OX376227.1, from coordinate 19,890,339 downwards.
CGATTTATTTATCTAACGAAATGTGTAAATAACTGTTAACCTGATGTGTACTGTATTTAAGAGTCTAAAATAATCATCGAATTGTTACAGAATTTATTTAGCCTCGGTGATGATAATACTTACAAACATTATCACTATCCACTCTCCCGTCGCGATGAAGAAGACAGTGGATAAATGGTGATTAAAACGAATAGTGATACAAGGAAAAGGTATTAATAAAAGGTATCTTACAAATCACTTAAATACCAATGCTCATAAAAATAATCTTTTATAATCACATAATTCATTACGAAATGTAACAGTTGTTGCATCCGCTTTTGGCAACAGAATTATAAGAGAATTTTTTTTCTAAGAGAAAAAAGAATTTTATCAGAAGCAAAATAACTCAAACGGAAGAATTAAATTGTGAAACACCGGTATTCTTTTTAAGTCCATTAAAAACTGATATTTTATTATTGATTAATTAATGTTATCAACAACATACATCACATACCCATTCTTAAAGTAAACTTCGTATTGCATGCTGATTTTGTACAAAAAACTAAAGATATTAAAAATACATTTGATTTTCAAACGTTTAATTACACAATTGATCAGGTGATGACTTAAATATTTTTTACTCATCTTTAATTGATAGTCAGTAAAATTTGCAACTTAAAAAGTTTGTGCTTGGTGGAGTCTTAAAGAAATTTAATACATAGATATGAATGTTAATAAATTCAACTCCCTACGCGGTAGCTCATAAATATCCATAGGTAAATTCTAAAACCAATTTTAATGTTTTGGATACAATCATCTGTTTGCGGCTATGTATTGGAAGTAGATTTGGAATATCCAGATGAACTACATAATTTGCATGCCGACTTTCGTTAAGTCCTATATATTTGAACTGATTGTATTTATTTGTTTTGTAAAAATAATGTAAGATTCTTAAATTAAAATATACTTGGCATCATTTGTAAATATTAAGTAATAGTAAGTTACCGAGTATTTTATATTGTTGTCTCTTTAAAAAAGCAAAAAAATTGCAATTTTACTGACTATGGTATCAATTAAAGACGAGTAAAAAATACTTTTACCATTGCCACTCGAAAAAGGGCAATTTATTCATCGATAACAGTGAATAAAACTCTCTTTTACTCTCTTTGAAATTGGAACAAGCACGAACTATACGAATTATGTACAAAAAATTCATTCATTGTAAAATCTAGTCACATAATTATTATAAAATGAGTTCTTCCAGTGACGGAAATGAGACACTGACCACCACTGACTCCGGAATCATTTCGTTCTGAAGCAGCAATTATAGTAGATAATTTGCTGCCGCCAAAAATGTGATAAATATAAATAACGTAACATCAGGCCTTGTTTCCCCGAAGGGTTGGGCAGAGGTGTACTTGTAATACAACCGCATGTCCCATGTAATAGGGGGTGAGCCTATTGCCATCAACCGGGCACAATTCCAGACTCCGGGCTGCTACTGTGAAATTTCTGCTGGAAAAACCCAATAATACTTTGTCCGACCTGGCAATCGAACCCAGGACCTCATGCTCAGCAGTAGCGCTTGCGACCACTAGACCAACGAGGCAGCCATATAAACACTACAACTACGACAGATAAATATAAATACAATACTACTATTTATTTTCTCGCAGTCAATGGTAAAAAGTGTAAAAATCTCGGGCCTTGTATCCCTCGCTCTGCTCAAGATTCAAATCTAGAATCCTTCGCTGCTCTCGGGATCCAACCTAGTCCCTCGAATTAAATTCCCCTTTTTTTTCACTTGTTGTATAATCTACTATTAAGTCATCACCCTGATCAATTATGTAATTAAACGTTAGAAAATCAAATTTATTTTTAATATGTTCAATTTGCTGTACAAAACCAGCATGCAAAACGAAGTTTACTTTAAAAACCGGCCAAGTGCGTGTCGGACCACGCACAATGAAGGGTTCCGTAGTACATTGTACGTATAGTTGAACAACATGTTTTTCAAACTGCAAATTTAAGTTGTTCGATTATTATTCGTTAACCTGTAATGCCTTCTTAGCTGTGATCGTTTTGCTTTTAAATTCGTTATATATACTACTGCTGTGATTTTTTTCATAAATCCAAGTACAACCATTCAGCTGGCAGAGGGGGACACTATACTCTAACAAAAATTTGCACTTTAAAGCTTAATATTTCGCAAACAATCTCTGAATCCAAAAATGGTTTTCAAACACTCACAATATGAATGGCACCCCACTCCATGAGATATTCGAGAAAAAAATACATCCCCACTTTACGTGTAGGGGAAGTACCTACTCAAAAAAAAATGTTTTTCATGATTTTATTTTACCACTTTGTCGGCGTGATTAATATATTACAAATTACAGCTCCCTTGTACAAATATTCTCTAAGGTAAGCCGCGGATAGACAGACAGACAGACAGACTACAGACGGACATGGTGAAACTATAAGGGTTCATTGTTGACTACGGAACCCTGAAAATGGTATGTTGTTGAATACATTCATTTATCAATAATAAAATATCTGTTTTTAATGTACTTCAAAACTATTCCGGTGTTTCAAAATGTAATTCTTCCGTTTGAGTTATTTTACTTTTAATTCTATACGTTAACATTCTGTTGTCAAAAGCGGATTCAACAACTGTAACATTTGTTAATGAATTATGTAATTTTAGCCATTATTGTTATGAGAATTGTTATGTAAGTGATTTGTAAAATACCTACCTTTTATTTATAAATACGTGACATGTGTCACATTCCACCTTATTGTTGTCCACATTGTTGCTTCCAGCTGATGATGTAGAATGCTCCTTCAACCAATCTTGTTTTCTTGGAAATTATATTTTCATCAGTAATGATACCTCAACCAACTTGTTGCGGTTGACTTAAAAAACATTGAAGTTATTAAATAAATCTTAAAAAACATCAGAAAAGTAATATTTCTTGTTAAGTTTTGTACATCAACTTAGATTCAAATATTGCACATTGATTGTACAGTTCACGTCAAATAACTTTACCGCTCTGAAGCACCCTACAAATGACTGCGCAGTATTCAACCTTACATCTAGGACAGTAGCGCACATGCCAGCACGCATGCGCAACCTATCTTCAGAGAAGCAAAGTTATTTGACGCGAACTGCATAGCTCATCATCTTAATATGATGAATCAAATAATGTCAAATTTTCAGTTTGTTCACAAACTTTAAACAATTCTTGATCCATGGCATCGTTTAATAGTTCGACTCTCTCACGGGGCGAGGAGGTGAAAAGAAAGTACTGACACAAACTTCACTAGCATTTTTCTTTTCAATTTGTTCACTAACTTCAAACAATTCTTTATCCATGGCATTGTTTAATAGTTCGACTCTCTCACGGAGCGAGGATATGAAAAAAAACCACCGACACAAACTTCACTAGCATTTTCCATTTTTATGCAAAGAAGAAATCGATAGCTTAGTAAATAACAGCAAAGGGTTGGTAGACCAACTGGTCCCTAAGCAATATTTACATGTGGTATTTATAATGTTGAAAAAGTCGTATGACATATGGTATGTTGTTGTGATACACACAATAGTCCCACTAATTACAAATTATAATGATTACCTGGACTTAACAGAAATGTTTAGTTCATTTAGTTAACAATAGACACAATAGTTGTGCATTAAGCTACCAATTAGGTGAATTGTTACCCTATGTGTCATTAAAAAAATACTTTTTCATATTATCACTCTCGGCAATTTCTTTCGTAATGCTATATATTACTTTGTTGGTGTTGTCGAAAATTTTGCCGACGTTTTCTGTGACATAGTACTTAATCCTTATAATGCCATGTTTACAATGCTCCTTTATTGGAATTTTCGCCAGTTTTTTCATGTCGTAAACTTTGACTTTGATTAGGTGCGTTGACTGGTTCCAGTCATCTGTATTGGTTGTTATAAGACACTCTTCCGGCTACAACTCGAGCCACTGTTGATGATAGTGCTTTTTTTTCTTTTTGTTTTTCGGTTGCACTTCGAAAAATTCTTCTACATAAATTGCTCGCTGAAGATTTCCTTTTCCTTGTGTCACTATTCGTTTTAATCACCATTTATCCACTGTCTTCTTCATCGCGACGGGAGAGTGGATAGTGATAATGTTTGTAAGTATCATCATCACCGAGGCTGGATGAATTCTGTAACAACACGATGATTATTTTAGACTCGTAAGTATAGTACATATCAGGTGAATAGTTATTTACACCTTTAGTTAGAAATATAAAAGTAAATAAATCGTTTACCTCCATTGGTATTGCTGTATGTTGAGAGTTACAATTGACTGTTACACTGTAAGTAATCCAAACTGTCGTCTTCCTTCGACTCAAATGTATGGTTTTAGCGATTGCAGGGATTTATTTATACCATATAATAATTGCTTTTAAATCAACATCCTTAGCTTAATGTTGTTTTATCATGCTTAATCATAACAACATTCCTATATGTTTTACTGGATAGATTGGTACTGTCTGTAATTGGTTCATAACAATGACATAACATGAATACAACAGAAATACGGGATCATTTAAAACTAATTCATCCAAGTCTAGCAAGTAAAGTATATGCTGCAAACAGATTACCAGTACATACTCAGGTACCAACGTATATGATAAGCAATTTGGATACCGATGATAAGCCAGGATCACATTGGGTAGCCACCAAATGAATGAATGGTGTTGACCAATATTTCGATTCATATGGACAAGAACCTAAAGGATATCATCAAATATTTTTTTAAAGGAATTGTAAAAGATGGAACTGGAATACAGATAGAATCCAAGATGATTGATTGTACATCAGTTAGTGGCGAGTACTGTTTAATGTATTTATTACATAGATTTTATTGATGTTCAATTTTGTTTCCAACCATAAAGGCGCCTGAAGAAGTTTTCACTTAAAAAAATGTAAATCATTGGGGAATGAAAATATTACCTATTTAAATCTTCCTTAATTTGGAGCTTGTCATTTTGCTCACGGATTCATTTGCAGATTATATGCTGGTGCTTTAAAGTAGGTACTCAAATACCATGAATTTTGAGAGCTGTTAGATGCCACCTTTTTCGAAATAAGTTCGGGAACTGCAGCGCTGTCTTCGAATGCAGTTTTTAGTTAGGTAGTTGCATGACCGCTACCGAGTTCCAGTTCAATTATATCAGTATTTACCCCAAATAAAGTTGCGTAGCAATCGATCCTTATTTAAGGTTTAACTGGATCTCCAACAGAGGCTACACAATTACATGCAAGTTTACAAGAAAAGGGATAAATACTAGAGTAAGCTTACAAGTATATATCTAGATACTTTGGCCCTAAAACTATAACCTTTATATACTACAGAACTCAGCAATCCACCCGAGTGAATCCGGCAAGCCGAACGGCACGAAGGCGACAGCGAGCGGTTCGCACGAGCCGGAACCGGACCTGCCCTACCGCGACTTGACAGAGCACAAGCCGTGAGTAGGTTTAGTTCCAATGGATGTTGTACTGTACCATCAAAGAAGTTCATATCCAACCAGTTTCAAAACAAAATCCCGTGAACACGATGTCCACATCTATTACCGGGCCGGTTCTATAGCCGCCGAGCGCTGCAAGCAAGAATAGTCCTTACGGGTGGTTAGATTATGAACTTCTTCGATGTTACATATACCTATACTTTACTAAGTTTAGGGCCAACAAAATTGTTGCTGGCCAAAGAATATTGTTTTTATTGCTATTCAACATTTCATTCTTAGTTTATTTTAATGAAAGACTTACAGCTTGTCAAAAACAGAAACCGTAAGGCAGTTTTAGACATCACTTATAAAATACTACTACAGTACGTCCGATGAATCATGCCCGGTCCGAACTTTGCGAAAAAGACTGCGCAATAACTTTTTTTAGGAACGAAATGGCACATGAAGCGAGTGTGGGTAAGAGAACATGTGCGCAACTGGCCATGATTCATCGGCCTTAATAGGTAATTTACTTGAGGACTGAAAAGTTGATTTAGAATAATGCGTCAATTTCAGCATGATTTACAATTAAGTCATATTTATGAAGTCAGTATAAAAAGGCTGGACATCCATAAAGCCGTCGAGTGGATTGATTCACATTCTAGTTTTTTCAAGCCTACTTATCTCATTTTATTTGGGGTTGGCGCCTACTTCTTATGAGTAATTTCGCCGACCATATCTGAAATAAGAGTTTTAAAACCTCCTTTCTAAGGTCTATTTAAACCCTTGTTTGCAATTAACGTTATTTCCAGTTAAACAAACATCAACTTTATTGACACTGTCTACACTAGTACTGTTGAAAAAGTCATAAAAAATATGAAGTTGTAGCGCAAACTGAACCTTATGGCTTGGCATTACAGTTTTTTTCCTAAAACTCGTGTTTGTTTACATGTTTGGCAAATAAATTGCGAACGCAGATTAGTTTGTTTTGCTTTGTAACCATTTTTCCAAATTTGCTGTGTTATCTTCTGAATTATAGAAACACTAGCTTTTACCCGCGGCTTCGCCCGCACACCCGGAGGTCGGGACGTTTTATTTATTTTACATACATACATAACATCACGCGTGTATTCCCCTAAGGATTGGGCAGAGGTGTCCCTATAGTACGGACATTTCGCCAGTTAAATAAGTCCCATGTGATAGGACGCGAGCCCATTGCCATCAACTGGGCACAAATCCAGACTCCGGGCTGAGAAATTCCAGATTTTTTTTATCAAATCAAATCATTTATTTGGTTGAATATGGGTAGGTACATGGGGTGACACATAAAACTGGAGATCTTTAACCATATCCTACCTTAATAGGTGTGCAAATATTAATCATACATTTATCTATAGCAAATATAATTATTGGGGTATCTACGACATTCATTTATAATATAATTTTATTATTATTTCTTAACTTAAAAATTTAATTACATTTATCATTCAAATAATCATTAACGTTTTAATAAGCTTTATTAATTAAATAAGTCTTTAATCTATTCTTAAATGATATAAAATTATTTACTTCTTTTATATTATTAGGTAATTTATTATATATTTTAGGGCCCATACAAAATGCACTCTTGTCAAACATAACCGTTCTATGGCGTATTGCACGAAGCGTACTGGCAAGTCTTGTTCTTTTCGTTTTTATTACGAAGTTATCCCATGGGAACGTATTTATTCTCCTTTTTTGTCCTTTTCTTCCACACTTCTCTATTAGTCGTCATCTCTGTAGCCATATCATCTTTCACACAGACTGTTTGAGAATAATAGTTAACTTTTGTGCCGATAGATGGCGTTGTTCATTTGTGGTCAATTTGTGAATCTCGATTTTAAGATTTTCCGCCATTTAATTATGTCTTTGAATTTTGTCATGCGAAAATAAGCTCAATACATATCTTGAAAGTACATTCAGTTGTTTCTCTGTATTATCACCCTGAGTTGTTGTGAAAGTGAGTGCTGCAGCAGTGTTGTCAAGTGAACTGGTTGTTCGCAGACTTTCCATGGAAACTTACCGGGAAAAATAAAAGAATAACTTTCGCATTCATAATATTTGTATGGATTTGTTAGAAACAAAAGCTGATATATTTTAAACTTAAAAGATATCAGCCCATTATTTTATCATACTGTCCCATCACTTGCAGTGAGGCGGATCCACTCTGGTGGCGGGACAAGTTCGCCCTGGACGAGTCACAACTGACTCTGGTGGGCTTCAGCAAAGGCTGTGTAGTCCTCAACCAGCTTATCTACGAGTTCCATTACGTCAAGACGTTGACGCCTGGGGACACGCATATGATGAGGTAAGGTACAGATTAAAACGTAAGATCCAAATGAACATAGTGTAGGGTTTCTGCAAACATCATTTCACTCAAGCTTGGTGGGGCGATGATCAAACTCAAACTCGAAGTATTTATTTAATTAAACCAATAGGGATGATGCCTAGGTAAAAAAAATCAAATTCTAATTAGACCGTCAGTCAGATAATAAAAAAATATTAGACACGTATTTTTTGCTTTATCATATTAATAAAACATTACTTAGATAAAACGCATTTTAGGTTGGGGAGTGGGGGTCGCTAAGTCACTAGTATGTATAAAATCTACATAATCGTGACGTCATGGCACATTTCACCTCAATGTATCGCCGTAATCTTTAGATTACGTACAAAAAGAAAAAATACGTGTCCAATAATTTTTTATAATCTCAAAGACGGACAAAAAAATATTTTTAGTCATCATCCCTATTGTCAGAAAGACGAAGCTAGGAGCCCATTTCAAAGCGTAGTTGGTACCTATGGAAAATAACAGACAAGAAACTACACGGACAGTCTTTAAAATCAAAATATTGTTTTCTGGATTTTATTGATTGATTGATTCCAGGTTTTAAGAAACCGGTATTAACAACTCTATGTTACTTACATCCTTGACCTTTAGGCAAAATTTACTCTACCTATTCCCATCTCTGCTTATACCTTTCTAACTGATCCATTCATTTATGTTGATAACCTCATGTTCTATGTTTTAGGTTCATGTCCCGCATAGTGGACATGTACTGGCTGGACGGCGGGCACGCGGGCGGCAAGAACACCTGGATCACGTCGCGCAGTCTCTTAGAAACACTCACGAGACTCAGTAAGTTTATCACTTTATCTAACTTAGTAGTCAGCCATTTATAACGCCAATAGATATGAAGTTTGTTGCCCGTTTTTTTCCATAAGAACCGACTACGCTTTGGAATGGGCAACTAGCTTCATCTCTGACCGACCGACTCCTTGACAATTCAAAAGTGCCTACAATTGGTTTAATGTAAATAAATGGTTTGACTTTGAAAAGCAAATGAAAATCTTTGTTGGATTTTCAACTTTCTGGTCTGAGCCGAGCGTTGGAAATACGACAGTGCGGTTTTATATAGGCATTAATTTAGGTGTCGCTTAGTGTTAGTGATACCGGGCGTTCGCGGTCTATTCCATTGCAGGTCATTGGCATATAGGACCACAGAAACGCTGAATAAGCTACGTAGGTGGCAACACATTGTGATCGTGTAATCATAACACTATCTCTGCACAGCCATGTAATCTACCCGAGTTATCTATATTTTATCAAAAATACCTAGTGTTTTTCCCTAAAAACTTCTGGCAACACAGATCTACCAGTGGTAGGGATAATTGTGCAAAATCATTAACGTTTAAGTTGGCTAATCAGTAGTGCCTTCCTGCCTACTGTCCTTTTAGTTATTTTTGCCCCATGACAGCAACCTCGTAGTAACGAGAATTCAGCCAAAATTACATAACGAAATTAGTTATATGAAATAACATCAAATTATAGGGCGACTTTTTCGTTGGTGACAGTCCCGTGGTTCACGCTGGTGAGCGATTGACGGTCGCCAGGCGGACCCGCCGCACTTGTGTAATTTTGGCTTTAATATCACTGTGCAATATCAGAGGTAAAATAACTGAAAATACTGTAGAATTCTACAAAGATCTTTTGGCGCCTGAATGACATTAACAGAGGGCCTTGTTCGAGAGGGCATCGGAGGCCGTCAACTCCTTCTGCGAAGCAGTAATGCTCGCGAAGGAGGAGGTGGAACGCGTGAGGGAGAGGCAAATTTCGCGCCCTCACGCCCCTAGCCGCCGCAGGAGACGCCCCGGGCGTCGGGAGTCACAGGCCGATTCCCGGCCACCGTAGGCGCGGGCTTGCGGACGGTGAGCAATGGGCAGCTCGCCGTCCGATAAGGACCAGGCCCGTGTCGACGGCGCGTTGTGTTCCACGCGCGCCTCAAAGAGATGTCTGCACCAACTGCCGGGCCTGCTGGGGTCGCCGGAAAGTCTGAAAGTGATACCGTAGCCTCTATCAACGTACAGGCAACTGAGGAAACACGGGTGGGTGACACGCCCTCCCACTGCACCCAGAGCGGGAGAAGTTATTTGATCATTTAAAACCCAAAAAAAAGGGGGGGCGGTTGTTGGTAAATATTTGTGAAATTATCACAGAAATTGTATTGACAAAACTAGGTGGCAGCGTTAGTTCCGAATTCGCCCACGCGCCAATAGAACCTTGTAGCGTTGTACTTTCTCCGTCGTAATTCGTACCATAGAAATAGTTCGCGCCAAATAACTTTGCCACTCTGAAGTTAGGTTGCGCATCCGCGCTGCTGTTTTCTAAGTAAGATTGACTATTTCGCAGTCATTCGTAGCCTAGTTCAGAGCGGCAAAGTTATTTGACGCGAACTGTAACTGGACAATAATTTAATTCCAGATGTGAACGTGTTCGTCCACGTAAGTCCTTACCAAGTACAAGATGAGGGCAGACCCTGGATTGGCAGAGAAGAGAAGGCTTTCACGGGTCTACTTAAGAAACTTGGTGCTAATGTAAGTGCTTTTACTAATTTAGTTAGTCGTCAAATAAGATTGAACCTTATGCTAGTGTAATAAAAACTAAACTATATATTAGTTTATTATGAACCGTTGATGTTTTCGATCTAGTGTTGCTAGTTTTGTAGTGTTGACTCAGAGAATGTTTTCAAAATAAGAATAGCCAATATAAGTCTGACATTGCTAACAAGTCTAGAGCAAGCGTGGTGATCAATGCTCGTGCCTTCTCGGTATGAGAAGAGGTATTTGCCCTGCAGCAGGACAGTATTAAGCTGGTATTATTATAAAATTATTACTGTCAAAGTAGTAACTTGTTCACAGCATCTTTCCCGTATCACCGAAGTGTCTCCTGTGACCACATGACTGACACGATAATATCTCTTCCAGGTAAACAGATATCTGCACGACCAACCCGGCATGGTTCACTCGCTAAACATGCACTTCGAAGTCCTGGCCAACTTCAAGAGTATGCAGGACTGCATACCAGAGGGCATGCCTGACGCTTCTGATGAGGAGGCTTAAGAAACCTCGAAGATGGGTTGAAAAAGTGTTTTTTTTATATAGGGATATTTTGTTGGCAATATTTCATCTAGACTTAAGCCTGATTTACTCGGGGCAATTTAATTGCCTGTGGCATATCATAAGTTGAAGCAATAACAAAAGTTAAGGCTTCGCCAAATAACGCCAAATTGTATGCCACAGGCAAGGAACTTGCATTGGGTAAACGAGGCTCTAGGACTCGGACAATGCTGGACGATTTTTTCAATTCCGGAAATATATGCTTTTTAACGCGCTACGGACGCTAAACGAAACATAGACGTAATGACAATATAATTTATTTTATGTCTCGTTCAGGGAGTCTACCACCACCTCTAAAGCAGTATTATATATATAGAATAAAATAAATAAATTATCTAATTACTTTAGTGTGGGAAAGAGATGAAGCTCTACAGGACGTATAGCTCCATCTCTTTCCCACACTGAAGTAAGATTAAAATATTACTGCTTCAGAGTTTTGCATGTTTTCATCCGTACTGTCAGTCTCCTGCGTTAGCTAACGAAAAACAAAACACAAACAAGTCTTCATGAAGCAAACCAAAGATCTTACCTAGTGAGTACCAAACTCGAGAGTTGTGTACACATTGTTCTCAAGTTTTTGTTCTGAAACTTCTTATAATGTGTAAACTGAAAACTAGCCCTCTTTTTACCCGACTACGGCGAACCAAAACGGAGGGTTATGATTTTAACATCCTACTGAGAATTAACGGAATTGGCCAACTGGCCACTGGACCAATAGGTTGATTTTATATTTTAACGCTGCTTTTTCTACTGGATGCCAATGATGGAATATTTGCGCTAGAATTATATTTTGACTTGTGATAAAGAGTAGGTCAATTTCTGGACGAAGTTGAATAATTGGAATGAAGAAGGTTGTGGGGAAAAATTTTGAAAACTCAAGACTATGAGACTTGAGAAAATATCGAAACATTATTTATTTCTGATATTTTTGTGGGCAGGCTTTTTTTAGCCCAGACAAGCCATCGAGGCCTAGAGATAAGATTATTTTTTTAAAGTGTTGATATTTTTAGTGATTTGACTATGATAGGTTTTAAAAAGAGTTCTAAACTCAAGTGCTTGTTTTGCGAGATGTCCTCTCAAGAACTGAATTTTCGTTGATTTATTTATTATATATTCAAGTTATAGTTACTGACAGTATTTTGTGAGATTAAGTTATTTAAGCGGAACGAATTTGCACCTTGTCTTGTCAATATTCATGAATTTTGCCATATACCAGTTGCCAATGAATACATTTTACAGTATTTAAACCGTAGTAGTAGTATATCATAAAGCAAACTCCCCGCTTTTTTAATGATTATGATTTGCCGCACCCTCTCCAGGAGTCGCATTGTGGCAATCTTAGATGTAATCATTTGTAGGGACACTGACTTTCACAGCTCATTATTGTGATGTATTGGAGGGCTGTTTAAGGAGTTCGGGATTATACTTACCGATGGTAATCCCACTCAAAGTTGTAGGTCGACCGTCGACACGTTCTTAAAAACTCGTCACTAAAATGCATCTCATGTGAATGCCTGAAGGCGTTCTCAACCTAGACGGTGACTGTTGAATTTTTGTATCTAACATAGCGGCGACTTATATGTATTTTGAGAATTCGGGCGTAAATAAGTGTCATTGACTCTGGCAGGGCCACCATCAGGGATTTTAATTTTGATTACACAAAAAAATTGTCGCTAATTAGTCGAAATTTGTCGCCAAATATCAGAATTTGTCGGTCACTGGTTCAAAAGATATAAGGGTTTATAGGTGGCCGATCTGGAGAGAGTCTCCCCAGCAGGGCCACATTTATATCTCAAAAACTAGGACACCTAGCGAAGATGTGATTTCTCCCATATTTTGTCGCCAATTAGTCGCAATTTGTCGCCAATTCACAGATTTTATCGGGTCTTAGTTTAAGAGATATAATGAGTTCAATTAGTAAGGTATAGTCCAAGAGCTATAGTCGAAGAGTTCACGAAAAATTGCCAAGAAAAAATAAACCCTTATATCTTTTGAACCAGTGACCGACAAATTCTGATATTTGGCGACAAATTGCGACTAATTGGCGACAAAATATGGGAGAAAACACATCTTCGCTAGGTGTCCTAGTTTTTGAGATAATAAATGTGGCCCTGCTGGGGAGACTCCAGATCGTCCACCTATAAACCCTTATATCTTTTGAACCAGTGACCGACAAATTCTGATATTTGGCGACAAATTTCGACTAATTAACGACAATTTTTTTGTGTAATCAAAATTAAAATCCCTGATGGTGGCCCTGCCAGAGTCAATGACACCGTAAATAAATGTATTTTAATTTATTGACTTGCACAATACGGCCAATATAACTTGGCAGGTCTGAACGTAGGCTCTACGAACTTTCACGCGTGTTCTCTCACGCACACTTGCCCCATTGTGTTCATGTCACCATTTGGTTCCTAAAAAATGTTATTACGCAGCCTTCTGCGCGAAGTTCGGATCTGCCAAGTTATATCGGCCGTATTGGACTGGCTGCAAGAAAGCAATATTAACTGTATGACAAGTATAGGTACTGCTATATTCGCCTTAGGCGTGTAAATCGCGGCTGGCGCTGACAGGCGTGATGCGATACCGGTAGAACAATTTCCGTTAAGTTTTCATAGAAATTGTCCCACCAGAGTCTCGTCACACCTGTTTGCGGGAGTCTTAACGGTGGTTTTATTGTGTACCTAGTCATAAAATACAGTGATTACAAGTTGGAAACTTGTTTTGTGGTTCGTCCATCTTTTAAACTTCTAATATTAAAATTTATCGAGTATTCTCCCTCAATGTCGTTATTTTAAGGCTAGGCTGGGCCTACAGTCATGATTTATCAATTAAAAGACAAAATGTTTAGGATAAAAACGAATTCGTGTAATTCAATGTATAGTGTAAATAAAAAGCTTTAAAATCGATATTTATTTGGATAGAATGAAATTGATCTCAATTCGATGAATAAATTTATTTTTAAAGCAAACATTGTGGCTTTCGTTTTGTTGATATAACTTCCATTCCACTCCCTAAAAGTTACCTACCATAAGTGTTCGGATTTTGTCATGTATGGAGAAATGACAACCGTATGTACAGAGCACACCATAACGTACCTACTGTTTTTAGTTCATATACCTCATTTAAATTCAGCTCCTGCCACTGCTCCTCGCGCTCCCGGCAATAATTCCCTAAATACTGCCGTACAGTTCGCGTCAAAAATTGCCGCTCTGAAGTTAGGTTGCGCATGCGCGCCACTGTTTTTATAAGGGAGATTGACTACTGCGCAGTCATTTGTAGCCTACTTCAGAGCGGCAAAGGTATTTGACGCGAAACTGTAGAAGGATCGAGAGAAGTATCGTGCTTACATTCTAGTCCTGCCCACTTCTCTGCTCACTGCCGTGGAAGTGAGTCGTGTATAAATGGGGTAATAGATAATAATACACTTTGTAGTTGTCACGGCCTGAAGATCAATAGCGGATAGTAATCGCTGAATGAATGATTTGAATAGTAATCGCTCCGGCCGTTGGTGCTCGTAGTTGGTTGTATGGCCTGTACCCTAATTGCATAATAAACGATCTATCAGAATCTGAATCGTTTTGAAACAGATTGCTAAAACATTGCTTCATAAGTTCGAAAAAATAACTGCTCAGCAACGTAGGTAAATAACGCAATGCATGTTGTTGAACTGTCAAAATGAAACGGTCGTAATCGTTCACCAAAATGTGTCATAATTAGATAGCTGTTCACACAGCGCTGTCCTGTACGATATTTTACGGTAAAATGTTGGGATCCCTCGTCCTTAGGGCCGAAACACATAACCGCGTTGCGACGTCGCAACGCTAAAAAATCGGCAGTTTGCGTTACGTCGTCGCGAAAAAGAGCATTATATGGTATGGTAGGGTAAACAATTCCTCGTGATTTTTTTTTGTGGATAGACGTGTCTCTACCATAGATCGTCGTAAGAAACTTATTGCTTATTTGTTATTAAGAAGACATTACTCTGTTCTAAATATACGACAAAGAAGATACTGGATACTAAGGCTATGAATCCCGTTGGAGAGTACTTTTCTCGAAAATACCTGATTCAAAGATGTAAATAAATCAATGTCAATACATTTTATTCATACATTTAAATTTTAAAACTGCTTCAGGGTTCACGCGTGTCGTTTGCAAGAGTGATAGAAACAAACTGAATCATTGTCAATAAGTATGACGTCATAACGCTGGAATTTGCGCCGCGGTGCGGCGCCGCTTAAATCGGCGCTGACGCCACTGCCAATTTTAGCGGCGCGGCGGCGGCACCGCAACGCGGTTATGTGTTTCGGCGCTTACCGTTAAAACAAATGCCGTCTAAAACTATCTCATCCCAAATTATACACAAAAAAAAATACCCCGTCGTACTGATCAACGCCGTGTGAACAGAGCCCTAGTGTGAGTTTCTTTTAACCATCTCGACTACGCATCGAACGCGTTCGGCGCTCCGATTGGCCCTTACCGTCACTGGTGAAGGGCCAATCGGAGCGCTGAACGCGGTCGAGGCGTAAAGTCGAGATGGTTCAAAGAAACACACTAGGGCCTCAGAGCCATAGAATCAACGAGCGAGTGGTCGTAAAACATTGACGACCGGAGCGATTACTATTCAAATCAAATCGTTCAAAGTTAATCGCGTCCTTGATAAGGCTAAAGCAGGTAAATTTATAAAAATAAAAGAATGAAGTCCTCCTTAACAGTTTATTAAGTAAATTCATTCGTATAACTAAATACAATAACCAATGCACTACAGTAAACCCGTTCGTATACAAAACAAACATTATGCTACAAATTAACATCGAAAGGTTACAACCTCATACATAGTAAAATAAATGTGATTTCAAAGCTTTGATTTAAAATGTATCACACGTAAAATTAAAACTTAAAAGAGAAACTACTCTTAACCCTGTTACAAATAAAGAAGGAACTTAAAAGTTCAATTGTTAAGATTTTCTTTGAAATAAATATCACTGGCCATATTTACACTGGCGTCATTTTATTATAACTTTAAGCCTGTACTACACTACTCGCCGAAGTTGATCGAAGTAAAGCGAATACGGGAGTGTAGAAGGGCATTTCGGTTCGCTTTGTGCAACCTCCGCTCGCCTCGGGCGACTTCCAATCACTGTCGGTTTTTGCGCCCGAGTAAAAGGACTCGAAGCGTCCGTTCTTCGCAGGGAATGTTTAGTCAAGTACTTCGGACTTCGGTCAACTTCGTCGAAGCAACTTCGCGAGTAGTGTAGTGGGGTTTTTCGGTTACACTGCAAGCAATAATTGTTAAAATACCTAACACACAATGAAACAAGTGGACGAACACAGTCTTACAGACCTACACATACATACACATAGAGAGGAATGATTTAGTCCATTGATCAGAACAAAATTGATTTATAAACACAGATTTCTTTACATTTATAAAGTGATATTCGTGAGTACTACAACAATTAGTAAAATGAAAACTAAACTACAGTAAGTATCCAATATTTAAGGTTTCGCCGCACACCTGTCTAAGTGCTGTGAAGCACGGTTTTCGATGCCAAAGAAATATCAATATCCTTTAATACATACCGAAGATTTGGGTCGAATTTCAAGACCTGAAATATACTCAAAAATTTCGTGTGGTTAGTGACTAACCCGATGTCAGTTTTTAAAGCCGCCCATGGGCCTCTGACTTGGCTTCACATGCCGTCGAGAAATATCTCTCAGGCATGCCGGTTTCCTCACGATGTTTTCCTAGAAATCGAAAATAATAACCAGGATTCCGAGAGCATCAAACCAGAGGCGAAAGGCATACGGTTATGTAAGTTAATTGATTTTAAACCGTATTTTAACATGCGCAATGTTGATATTTTTTTAGCAGTAAAACGACAGGTGTACACCGGATCTAAGAAACATCTGAAAAAAGAGGTTCAGCTGTTTGATATTACTATTGATTAGTTGCTATGTACTATAGTTTACTGGGTGAAAAGATCTATGGTGTGGCTAGCAACAACATACAGTTTGATCAGAATATACACAACTAACATAATGCACGTTTGAAGCAGAATGCTGTATTTTATAAGCGGATGCTTACATAGAATGTCCTAGCCAAGTTATTTATATTCAAACTTAATTGTAACACCTCATTAATTTTCTCTTGCGCTCCCAGAGTCATGAAAATTATCCTATTACAATGTTATACTTTTTCGCTTCGAGTGGGGCACACATTAAAATACTAAATTATTTACATTTTAAATCAAAACTGTATTGCACAATTCAAGACATCATTCAATTGATTTTAATTCGTGGCAACATACCAAGATAACTTTATCCATTGTGCACGCACTTACTAGTAATTCATTATACAGTACCCGGGCATACATATGACACATTGAATGTTTGAAAGACAAAGTCAGATAGGCAGTGGCTCCATGTACAATACTCAGCTGCATCCGATTAGACTGGAAGCCGACCTTAACATAGTTGTCACGCTGATATATTACTTTTTACATTTTAGGATACCATATAAGTACTTTTAGAATGTTTGTGTGAGCAACATGTATCCACCAAATAATTCATTTTCCCTATTGTGATGTAGTAATTGTATTCTAGGTGCATGATATTCACATATAATTAATGTAAACTTTGTGGAAGGAGGAACTAGAATCAATTCTATTAATTTGTAAATTTTGACTTTAATAAGTGCCTTTTTAAAATGATTTCACTTTGTTTGTTGCTAGTAATAATGATACACACAGATATGAGCGACTACGCCGCCGAACATTTGCTAAAACTCAGTATGCCATATTTACGTCCAGATACTGTATTTCATTGTACAATATCATAACATCTACTCTACCTACCACATCCCTATGTAAGCATCCACTTAAGACCTTCGCCGGTCACCTCACATGTTCTCAAACTGTCCGTCCTTGTCTAACAACAGGATGTTAGGGTTTTCCTTCTCAAATTCCGTGGGTTTCCTCAGTCGTTGCTGGTCAGTCCACTCGCCTTCCCCTGCCCCCCACTCTCCCACCTTCTCTCCTATTACGTCGATCTCATCTTTAGCTCGCTGCTTCTCCACCTGGAGAGAAATATTGTATATTTTAGGAGCTATAAAGTTGGAGGAGTAAGTTCAATAAGCATGATTAGATGAGATTGGTGTGATGAGTAAGGATTTTCTAGATTAAGCTGCTTGATGCAAATCTTGAGAATAACAGTTTGTTAATTCAGATTGACCCCATTGATTATATTCAACAGACCGTTCCCATAAAATAGAAGAAATCTGAGAAAATTGATTATAAAAAGTGGAAGCATAAGGTAAGCCGAAACAACAGATCTAGAACAAGACCACTGAATCGAAGCCAGCAGTTGCTAGCAATTCCTCGTAATATGACAAACTTGTGCATTGAGGGGTTCGTGGCTACATAATAACAGCCGCACAGGTCCATTGAAGGTTAAGCGACACTTGCCGCGATCGGTTCGTGGACCATCCAGTAACCATTACAAACATAACGAAACTCCTTCGTACCTCGGATAATACGTTAAACCATTGGTCCCGGCTGTCATTCGCAGATATTTAAAGACCAAAAATTCTGACATCTAGTCTTACTAAGGGTTCTTATGTTACCCAGTTACTGGGTTGTTGAAGTCAAATCAGGCAGTCGACAAAGGGTTATTATGTTAACCAGTTACTAGGTTACTAATAAATCGAAATTTTAGTGGCTAAATTGATTGGACAGACTTGTTCTAGAACATTATACTCTAAGATTAATGGCAGTGGTATGGGAATGAGCGGTGTATAATAATCTCGCGAACCTGTTACCTCCGTGTCGTGTTTAGCGAATTTGTCGAACATGTTCGCATATAACTGCTTTTCCTTCTGCTTCTGTTTCGCGATCGTTGACTTGCAGACGATGATCTGGTTAGCGGCAGCCTGCGGAACAGATTTATAAGATTGTATTATTGGCATTGATATGTATCATTGTCATTATTAAAATGATGAGTTAAACGGAAACAAATATAAATAAAATTCCAACTGATGCATACATATTAAAAACACTAAAACGTGTAATGCCTGTAATTGCTTTGAGTTTGAGGTTGAGAATAACACTATAATTTTGTTTTTTTTTAATGTCTACCAGATGGTAACAAATTATAAATACTAGTAGACAGTTAACGCATCTGGACATGGTTTGAATCACACGTTTATTTTTTGGTGACATCTCCAATCAATATTTTGTCAAAAATATTGATAAACTAACTAAATTAACTCACCTTATTCTGTGGTTCAGCCTCAACAATCTTCTCGAAGTCGTCCAAAGCTTGCTCAGCCTCCCCAAGCCCCAACAGAGCCTGACCTTTCCTAAACAGTCCCTTGACATTGTTCTGGTCAAACTTCAGGGCCTTGAGCGCATGTTCCTTGGCCTCAAAGTAGTGGGCTGGCGTGACCTTCAAGTAGACCAGGGATAAGTTCAGATGGGCTGATAATAGGAGCTCCTTAGCTTGGTTCCGGTTTTCTTCAGTTTCACTTGTGTCTTCATTCAGGTCTGGAAAAATTTAACAAGTATTTTACATTATGTTCTTTCTACATACACACTGCTCTATGACAGATGAACTGTGGGGTAACGGAACCACGCTAGGCAACAACCCGACAAAACAGTGCGAAGATGGCAGGACGAGCTTGACTCCTGCTGAAAGCTGGCATTAGTAAAAGATAGAAGGTAGAACTGAGTTCTAAAAGGAGTGGGAGGCTAATGCTTCATTTCGGCGGCGACGTCATCAGGTCAACGCCGGCTGTCGCTGAAAACCAGTGCTGGGGCTCTGTCACGCATAGGGTCGCAGCATTATGCTGAGCGATGGCCGTTTTGCGTTGATGTGACGCATATTTTCCCCAACTTGTTCTTGTTCTGTTTTTGTTTGTGTTCTTACTTTGCGTTATGTTAAGCGCAAAGAAACGTTTCCTTTCTATTTGCACCAGGTAAAATTCTCACTATAAAAAATAAAAAACACATACAAACTCACCTTCAATTAACGTAGTAACCCTCTTGTACATTTTGATAGCCAGCTGGAACTTGCTTCCCTTGAAGTAATTAGTTCCCTTCTCCTTGAACATCTTAGCTTGTTCTATCTTCTCTGCACCATCCATAGACCAAGACTCTTTGGTTTTCTCGAAACTGTTCAATTTCACTACGTATTCTACTGGAGAGTTAGGCGGTACTCCTAGTTCTGCATTTCCTTCAGATTTGAAGGCGTATTTCGGCTGGATGGCTAGCCGAGATTTTTCTCCTTGAGCGAACTTTTCTAGAGCTCTCTCAATGCCCTCGCACACCTTGTGTTCACTACCCTCTCCTAGCGGGAATGTGACTGTTCTTGTGTCGAAGACTTTGCCGTCGGCTTGCAGTCTACCTTCCAGTTCGACTGTTGAAGAAATTATTGATTTAGGTAACTGAATTAACCAAAACACGCAAAAAACCAGTCAGTGATGATTTCGCGCGCTCATGAAAAGGAAAAAAAATATTATTTTATATCAAAATTCTAGCCGGCTGTTGTGCACCGCATTCACAATTACATTTCTTTATCATAATATTACGTATCACATTTCATTCTATTCAGACCGGCAAATGTGAAACTTACAATAAAATATCATGTTACGGCAGTAAAGTGAAATGCACCTTTTGTTGTATTTATTATTTATTATAGCGTTGAAAGCAAACCTACCTGTTAATGGGAATAAAATTAAGGGAAGAGAAAGCAGTGTAAAGTGAATAGAATTTTGTACCTCAGATATTTGTGATAACGTCTATTTTTTTAAAGATTTAAATGCTGTTTAAGAAAACACTACGTAAATTTTTGATAGGTAAAACGTACTACAGTGTGACTGAGTTCCTATCTGAGAAAAATATTTGTTGACTTTTCTAGTATTCGTTATATGTATGGAACTCTAATTTATTGAATAAGTATTGATTAATTTAATTGCATATAATTGAATAATAATTGATCGAATGATAGATAATAATTTGAAGTAAATAAAATAATTATGATAATAATTTGACGTAAATATTTGCATGCTTAATGGCAAAATATGGCTGATCTATTTTACTAACACCTATTGATGTATCATCTACCCATATTTGCAAAAATAAAATTATTCTATTCTATTCTATTAATTTCAATTTCTATAATGTAACCAACTCCTTATTTTTTTGTTAAACATGATAAGAATTAAGCCCACCACAGACGTAGTTATAATATATATTATAGCAAGACATTACGATATATTTTCCATAGTAATCTCCGAGTGATCTCAGACGGAGCTATAATATATATTTCTAGTACACACCAAAAACTACGCACCAAATAGCGATAGCAAAGTATATTAATATACAGGGTGGCAGGGACATCGGCGGGCAGACTGATACCATGGATTCAGTACATGATTCTGAACCCCCCTGCGTTGAAATTCTTCGTCGGTTATTTAAAAAAAAATCTGCTGTTTCATACATTTTGACCGCGTATATTGCACTTTTCTAAAAAAACACCAGATTTTTTTTTTCAACGCAGGCGGGTTCAGAATCATGTACTGAATCAATAGTATCAGTTTTCGCGTCGATGCTGCCACTCTGTATATTATAGTAACGTCTGTGACAAACTTTACACTGCTCGATAAATTTTTATACGAAGAAAGGGAATAATAAAAAGCCGGCCAAGTGCGAGTCGGACTCACATACGAAGAGTTCCGTACCACCGTACAATATTTTGCAAAATAACGCCGAAAACAATATGTTTCTTGTATGGGACCTTTAATTTTATACTTTATTATTTGTTGTTATAGCGGCAATAGAAATACACAATCAATCAAATATCAAATGGTGCCGATTCTCTTGTACATCGAACTAAACTATCACTAAAATTCCTTACTTTTGGCTATGAGAATCTTAGAGCTATTCTGCAAATAAAATTCTCTAAACTAAAAAATAATTTTGACTCAACTAAAATAGAATTTGACAATCGCGAATCCACGTGGTACCCGTGGTTTGTACTAACCCGTGATTTTTTTAGAGCCGGAGGCGGGCAGGTGGTGCCGCCTCGACGTGTTGTTTTATATGGAATTTTTCACTTTTTGTATGGATAACATGAATAAATATTGCCTACATGTTCAGGTTTAGGGGTTTATGGGTTTAAAGGGAGTCGAAATTTTCATTATTTTTGCGATAGGACGCACCATTTTCGAGATATAAGCAAAATAAAAAATAAATATAGTACTGTTTTTGCACGTGAAGTCGAGATGTTGGTGTGAATTTTAGTTCATGACAACTTATTTTATCACACACCTTTTTAATCGCGATTAAAAATTGTCAGGTTTAGTTTGGTTTGGTATTTTACAATCAAAATTTTAGGTGAAAAATGTCAAATTCAGAATAGCAAAATTGCCATTTTCACTAAACTAAAAACTTAGTACTATCTTAGTGCTGTCAAACTAAAATATAGTTAATTTGTGTCACTTTAGTCTATTTCAGAATGGGAAATCGTCGTTTGACAGTAATAAACTAAATTTTAGTGATTTTTAGTCTAGTTTAGAGGCATTTGTGACAAGAGAATCGGCACCACTGTCTACGTATTACGGTTCATGATATACAGCCCGCCGACAGACAGACGGACGGACAGCGTAGGCTTAGTTTCCATTTAGCAACCTTCGAATACGGAACCCTAAAAAAGTATCGATGAAAGCAATAATAAACAGAACCAGCAATACAAAAACCAAAGGCATAAATAGTGTTTCTGCTTATCTTCGTAAGTAATAGCATGACTATTATGAACAGTACCTGTGACTATGCGACTACCAAAAAGTAATTACAAAGCAGATGTTAGTGGACACGCCTAAGGGAGACGCCCTAGGAGGACATGTCACCTTATTGGTGATGTTCTTCAGAAAGGTTAGGTGCATAGTACTCGCAACCGGAGTGCATGTAGGACCACTTTGCCCAGATGTCATAAACTTAAAAGAAAGAAAAAGGAGTATGTAAATAGTAGTTTCTACCTACCTCCTTGAGAAAAAGGCGTATTATGTATGTATGTACCTGTGACCATCGCGCCGTCATTGGGTGCGTCGGTTCCGGTACCCTGCTCGATGATGTGACGCAAGATGCCCTTGTTCTTGCTAGGAGACAGGTCTTCCACCTTCCAATCTATCATCTCAACCTAAACAAGACAATATAGATTTTTTCTTAAATATGTATTTCAGGATCATACTTCTTATTAATATTTGAATGAACACAGAGTTTTCAACCACTCAATAAAAGGATTTCACAATTGACTCTAGCTTTTGCCCACGGCACAGGAACTTACGACTGGAGGAAAAAGTATCCTGTCCTAACCCAGTTCATGGTCTATCCATGTGCATCCAAATCTTTTAAGGCGTGCAAGTTATCCAACTGACAGCTACTTTCGCATTAATATAATTAGTATGCATGAGTTCACTGTTACTTAAAAGAGTAAAAGGATAATGCCCAAAAATATATGGAGCAAAAACCCAGAATCGATTAAAACGATTTATGTGTGGCAAGGTAGAGTATACATACTATATCCCAAATCCAATAATAGTTTTCGATTAAACCATCACCAAGTAATACAAAAATCGTAACTGATTGACTAAACTTTTAAAAATCTATGATATTTAAAGAGGTTTTACAAACGATATTGTGACGAATTGTGCGTAATATTGAGAGTAAAGAACATTATACGTATCTACTGATTATATATGTATATAAATATAAAATATTATTGATATGTATATATATAAAAGTGATTGCGGGTTATTATATGGCTATTAACTTAATAAATGAAAACAACTGAATAGGTATATGCTGCGTTGTTTTATTGATTTTAAAAATGTTACATATTTTCTAAATCTAGGAGAACGCTATCAAAAAAAGCCGCTGGCTGTTGAAGCCCTTCGTGTCTTGCAAATGCAAGGTAGTATAACATGCTTATTATATGAGCACAACTGGCTAAAGTTCGGCGACCATGAATGCATGAACAAACGTATTCTACAATTGCTTCTCTGCTGTTGTGACCCGGTGTATACATGATGTATGTATAGTACGTTCTGGATCGAACATGCCGCGACTGTATGCGTCCTCTTAATAAAGTTTTCTCACCTAAGTCACCAATATTAATATGATGAGGATGTCGGTACAAATCTATTTCGTAAGTACCGTTCTCTCTTACATGCTCCCAACAGTACGACCGTGCTATCTTTAAATGGTAGGTGCCTGCAGCGAACAAAATCAATTCGTGGTATGAAAGTCTTGGAAAATCTTATAGGTTTGGGGGGTTTGCTTGTAATCTCTCAAACGCTACTCTTTGCCGATTCATATTTTGTTGTTCCACATAATCCGCCAGCAGGTTCGGTTTATGCATGTTGGTATTAATTATGTTGATGAACGTGTTAGAATATTGGCTGTCAGCATAAGGTTCTCCATCTCTTTCACGAGTGAGCAATAAACACAGTAACAAAACAATAAACCAGTCATTCAACGCGACTTGCTACACAGAATTTTTATATGCTGCTGGGCTGTTTGGTTATGGTTTTATGCAAAATGAATAGCGTATTTATGACCTCTTACTTAAGGTCTATTTTGATGTTCATAAATTATTTTAATCGACTCTGGGTTTTTTTTGGGGATCCTTCTTTGCTTCAATTAATTAAGTAAATATGTCAAAGGTTGCATAATAATACATTCAAGGAAGTTCCTGCTACAAGTGTTGAACTAAAGTTAATAACTGTTCTTAAGTGCTCAATGCTTTTAGGGTTCATTATAATTTTGGCAAAAAATTGGGTCACAACTGATATAATTATTGTATTGAATTAAAACCAATGTGTAAATGAATTGTGGTATTGTGTCGATTAAAAGGCTTTAGAAACCTATAACATTTCAGTTATTCAATGTTCTTTCAATGTGCTGAACTGTGGCCATCAGAACATATAACTTTATTAATTAATTTCCTAGCTAAACAGATAAGAATTTCAGGATATTGTGGTGAAAAGGGGAGTGGTGAGCAAAACCACATTTCCTGTGAGAATTTATGTCACTTAATGAATACAATATTGTGATTCTATCTCTGGGTATATAACATTGTTACTTAAAACACAGTCTATCAAGTTCTTATTAGAAAATTAAAAACTCAACATGCTAAACTGTAGGGTCTTGCTCAGTATTGGCTTTAGATTTTTAGACCTCAAGAAGAGAAAGTATCTCCCATATATAAATTGTTTGTAGGCTACATAGGTTGATGATTGTTTTGTATCTTAGCTTACCTCAAACTGCAGTGTGGAGTTAGGTGGGATCTTAGGTGAACTGCCAGCTTCACCGTAAGCGTACAACGGAGCACAGGTCAAGACGCACACCTCCCCCTTCTTCATTGTTGCCACTCCAACATCCCATGCTTTAATTACAGTGCCTGAGAAAATGTGAAATGTGTTGTACTAGATTCCTAGAGTAAAAAATGCCATTTGATGTAATTAAAGACAGCCAAAATAACATTAGAATTATTTTGCCTTTTTCACTTTCTCATTGAGTAGCAATAATAACATCTTCACACATCATCTTCTTAACTTTTGATTTTTGTCAGGGTTATTCATGAGGATAGAATGACTCAACATAAAAAAATTAAAACATCTATGCAAATATTGTATCAGCTTTTTCTTATTATTTCAATGAGTTTGCCGTATTTCCACACATAGTGCACATTTTTTTACAAAAAGGCGCTCATAAAAGAATTGGTTGATAGATTCAGTAACTAACATAATGATAAAAAGATAAAAGGGGTTGGGACTATTTTATTTATGCTTCAAGAGCACGTTTACTAGTGCTTAAATGCGGCCTCTAATAATAGACTAGGTTATAGATAAATCGATCAAGGCACCTAATCAAGAGGTCAAGAACTAAACCATTATTGAATAAAATATTACCTTTTCCCAAATTGAACTCGAATGGCTCGTTCCTGTCTCTGCTGGAGTCGAACTTGGTGCCATCAAGAAGTGTTCCTGTGTAATGCACCGTGACCTGACATCCAGGGTTGGGAGTATCAGTCCCTGTGCCCTCCTTGATGATCCTCTTTAACACACCGCGGTCACCGGTCTTTGTGATATCTACGCCTTCATCGACAGTCATGTTGGATGATTTTACTCTATTATTTTACGATAATTAGTATTAATGAAAACTGCAACGCGACCAACGCGCACGTTGCTAGGACAAATTTTATTTAAATTGATTATTTTTTCTTGATAACTCGGAATGAGTTGCGCGCCGGTCAATCCTTTGAATGAATTGCGGTGCGCACCACATCACCACAGATAAAACACGAGGAAGCGTGGTTATTGGAATTTTCTAGATTGACTGTGTATATATCTATCTCTTTCGTTTGTCATAAATAGAAAGAGATGCTTAATTTTTTTTTACCGAATAAAACTACGACGAATCTTATAAATTACAGCTGTATTTTAATACAAACTTAATTAAAATCAGAGCAGTTTATTTAATTTATACCGGTCAAGTGCGTGTCAGACCACGCACAATGAAGGGTTCCGTAGTTGGGATGAATTTATCGCAAGAACAAACTTATCTTCGTAGTTAAAAAACATGTTCTCTCATACGGAATGTATGGGAGAATATGTTTTTGCAACCTCAAATGTAAGTTGGTCGATTATTTTTATTACTCGTTAACTTGTGATAACTACTTAGCTGTGATAGTTTTCCTTTTAATTTTGTTATAATAAACAGAGTGGCAGGGACATCGATGCTAAAACTGTTACCAAGGATGATTCTAAACCCCCTGCGTTGAAATTTTTTGCTATTTCATAGAAAAGTGCAATACCTACGTGGTCAAAATCTGTGGAGCAGCAGATTTATTTTAGGGGGGAACACGACTCGACTTGACTCTAACAAAAATTTGCACTTTAAAGCTTATAATTAATATTTCACAATCGGATCCTTGAATCCCAAAAATAGAGTTTTCACAAACGTACAATAACAATATTATTTTTGAACGACCTTTCCAACGATACCCCATACCATGCGGTAGATGAGAAAAAAAACCACCTCCCCCAACAGGGGTACAAATAAGGGTAAAATAATCTTGATTTTATTTTACCACTTTGTCGGCTATTGCAGCTTACTAGTACAAAGAGTCTGAGCTAAGCCTATAAGGGCTGAGTCACACCGGAATGGCAGGGCCTGGCGGCCTCGCGCAACCTCCAGATCCCACGCGCTTAGTCTCCTCTCGACTAGTTTAGTTTCTACATTACATACGCGCGGCTGCCCGCAGTGCCGCAAGCGGCCTCGCGTCGCCGCTGGCAGAACCACCGACAAGATGCGCGTGGCGCGCGGCCGCTCGCGTCACCGCGGGCGGCCTCGCGACCTTTTCAAGCGATACTGGTCATTAAAGAATGTAGATAAAGTTTAAAATTATTTCACACTGAAAGTGCTCGCCGCGTCGCTGCCAATCCGGTGTGACCCGACGCTAAGGGTTCCTTGTTTACTACGGAACCCTAATTAAAAACCCTTCCTCCTGCTTTTTGTTTACTTTTATTATTTGTTTTCGTCTCAATTTCTTGTTACACATATTCCAGTTGACAAAAAAATAAAACATAGTGAAACACTTCAGACTACCCTACAGATATGAGCCTGATATAAGGTACCGCAAACCACTGCAAGTCATCATGTTTAAGTAAATGAAGCGATTTTTTTTAGTTTGTTTACGAAAAATCTTTAGAGATAGAAAATATTCATAAAATTGAATGTATGCTGTTGCTAAGTTGTTACTAACTGGCTGCTAGTGGGCTCTGTACCAAAAATAGGATATTGCCATTTGTTTAGTTTCTAGACTTTCTGTGCCTTCAAATCTTATGTTAAGGGGCTATAGGGAGTTTGTTCTAATGAAACGGATATAATATTCATATTTACAATTCATTTATTATAAGGTTTCAGTCTTTAGAAGTTAGTTTTACTGATAATGTAAGTACCTGAAGTTATACATCACAATTTAAACCTAGACTGATAAATTTTAAGCATCATGTATGTTATCTTGCATTGTAAAGTGACTACACTTATTATAATGGTATTTCTTTTACAGATAATATTTTTAATATGTACACCTGAATAAATACTAGCTGCCCTCACCGCACCTACTTGTTACGGTTCTACTGCAGTTTATGACTCACTTGTGCGAAGCTTCACAATTTTATAGCATTTTCGCAAAATTTCACACTGCGTAGACGACTAGTTTTTGAGAAAAAAAAACCTAGTGTCAGAAAATTTGCCTTGACAAGGCTAATTTTCTGAAACTTTATGATGTAGCGTAACTTAAAGCAGATGGTTGTATTTATCAAGTTCCAGAATTATCTAGACTTCTTATCAGCACTTCTACATTTAAGTCTTTTTTATTACAACCATAACAAATAAATCTATTAACAATTGTTAGGGCATTTAGTGACATAATATCTGTAAAACTTCGCTGAACTTTGTGATAACAGTTTATGAGCTGGGTTATGTTTCCACTCATCTGAACCATCACAACAATCACAAATGCCATCATTTACTTGACTAGATGGTATTTTGTTGACGGTCACTGGCCTGCTTCTGTACTGTGTCTCACAATAAAAGGTTCCATTCACACATGAACTTGTGCTGGGCTCGTCAGTTCCATCATCACAATCACAGTACTCATCATTCACCTGCTCGAAAGGAATTCTTTGGTCAGATTTCAAACAAGTGAATTCGTTCTTATGATTTGGTCTGTATTTCGACATAAGAGAGTACAATACACCATTAATTATTCCATTTGTGTTTATAAACTTATCAGCTTCAGACCGTAAGTGTGTGTAGGTTTCCAATTTCACATGATCTAGTTCTAAATCCAACACTGGTGCAACTCTGCTGTTATTGCCGGCTTCCGACGTTATAGCCAAGAAAAAATACAGTTGATAGAGTATAAAACATATGACCATACACATAGTTAGGATTATGATGTTCTTCTTCTTTTTAATTCCCATTATGCTGCTCATTCAGATGCACGTCCAGTCACTACACTCTAGTTTCAGTTTTTTTCAGTAATTTACCGATAATAATAAATAAACGCGGAAGTCAGAAACCAGTGAACATTTACATTACAAACGGTAACACAAAATCATCCATAGCGCAGCCTCCCGTATTCTATCCTTTTCTTTCAGATCAGAAAGATGTGATAGAAATAGTAAGTAATGCAATTTATCAGCAAAAGAAATGGAATGTGCTTGCTTGTGCGGTCAGAAGATTGTTGTGAAATGTCATGCAGGCATTGAATTGACGTAAATAAACGACGTTTCTATTCACATGATCTTATTGAGATTCCTGATTCAATGTTCTAAAACAGGCTTCATGAGTTTTTTTTACAGAAAATCAAAACTCACTAAACCTGTGCACTAGACTCATAATTTAGCTTGCTTCTTGGTTCTTTTTTGCTTTTTACAATTGGATTATTGGAAAAAGGGACTGCTTACCATTTAAACAAATAAACTTTTTCTAAAGGCCCACCGATGAATTTAACGTGAAAAGATTTTTTTGTAAACAACTGTATATCACCGTCAGTCAGTTAAATGTCAATCAAAATTGACAATTTTTGACATGTTTGATGTCAAGTTACGTCACAAACGGGTAAATTAAAAGTGCTTTTATTGACGAATGATTTCTTTTTGTGCAGTAAAAAAATTTAGCAAATAAACTAATCTTTACTTGTGATTTAAATGTCGTAAGTTATAAGAAACTCATTATGGATTTCTTGACGGTGGACCGTCAAGTATCGTCCTCCTCCGATAAAAAGGGGGACGAATCTGAACCTAATGAAGATCTTGAGGTAGATTCTTATTGGTTTTATAAATGTATGTGTAGCGTTTTGTAGTGTATATTTTAAGCAGTGTTTCATCTAGAAGCCAGGCCTTAAAGCTGATTTTCTCAAACTAACAGCTGCTTGTTCAATAAAAAATCCTTTGTTTCACACGTTGGAATGTTTGTGTATAGGCCAAAGATTTTGTTTTATGCTATTTTCTACGATCTCAGCCTTTTGATCGATTCATCCACTTGTATAATTGAAGTTTATTGACAATCATAAAAGACAGCTGGCGATAATCTTCTTATTCATCAATAAGAAGATTATTATTTAGTCAGGAATCATTGAATTTATTGTCACTGTTTGGTGTTGGTCTATTTTAGTGTGCTTATCACTTTCTACATAACAAGGCTACTATAACTATGAAGTAATGACTTGAACCAATTAAAAGGCAGAACAATTTCTGCCAGGTTTAGTAATCTTTATATTACTTTGACCCATATTAATTGCATGGTATCACATTGAATGCCATGCAGTAAAAATGAATGAATCTAGAATTGTAAGCGGTTTGCTTGTGAACCACACTGTTGTCAATTACTTTGCCAAGCATTCCTTCTAATGATTAATATATAAAAATGATTAGCGAATGGAGGATACAATACACACCATTTTTTTTGTTAAATCATCTTAATAAAATTATTGAGTTCATTCACTGACAGACAATGCACAACCTTAACCGCTGGGTCTAGAATCATGCAATATAACTAAAGTGAGCACTAAGAAAGGATTTTTGAATCCTCTGAAAGGGTTAAATAGTACATTAATAAATTCCAAAATAACCTCTAAGCATTACAAAAGAGATATAGATAACCTGCAAAAAATTTTAGGTGGACAATTCAAAGAGTGTGCTACTAAAGATAGCGACACTATATGCTGAGCAGTTGATGAGTGATTTGATCCTGGAGGTTGGAGGTCATGGGTACCCGGCACATCGGCTGATACTGTGTGCTAGCAGTGAAGTGTTTCAGGTATGAATTAACTTAATCTATTAAATATCCCAATTTATTTGGGGTCAGCACAACATGCCTGTTTTTTTCTTCCATACTTCTCTATTAGTTGTCATGTCGATAGTCACCCCCCTCTAGCCATACCATCATGGATGTAGTTTGAATTATGTTGAATAATAATTGTGAATGGAGCTTAGCACACTGTTGATTTCCAAATTATATGAGTTTTGAGCAGAATTCACACTGATATCTAGCAGATATCTTATTCTGTTAGGATTAATGACAATAGGGATGATGCCTGGGTAAAAAAAATGAAATTCTAATTAGTCTGTCAGTCAGACAATAAAAAAATATTAGACACGTATTTTTTGCTTTATCACATTAATAAAAAATTACTTAGATAAAACGCATTTTAGGTTGGGGAATGGGGGTCGCTACGTCACTAGTATGTATAAAATCTACATACTCGTGACGTCATGGCACTATTTACCTCAATGTTTCGCCGTAATCTTAAGATTACGTAAAAAAAGAAAAATTACGTGTCCAATATTTTCAAATTATTTTTTTTCAAAATTCAAATTCAAAAGTATATAAGACAGTCCCCGAAAACGCCCACCCTTCACCACTTCCTAGTGGAAAAAAAAGTGGCGCAACAAACTCCCCAGCAGCACAGCTGTCTGTTCAGCTGTCTGTTCCCATACGGAATGTATGGGAGACCATATTTTTCAAACCGCAAATTTAAGTAGGTCGATTATTACTCGTTAACCTGTAGAGCCTACTTAGCTCTGATAGTTTTCCTTTTAATTTCGTTATATATACTACTGCTGTGAATTTTTTCACAAGTCCAAGTACAAATATTTAGTTAGAGGGGGGGGGGGGGGGACACTTGACTCTAACAAAAAAAAATCAGATATGTATACATATGCTAAATTACAGCTTTCTAGTACTAACCGTCCCGGAACGTACGGAACCCTAAAAATATTATATTTAATAGTATTCTAAATAATTTACATTACGCAACACAAAACATAATTTAAATTATTAGCCATATGTTAGCTAGCACACGCCAATATACCAAACAAAATCATCGAGAACTATACTCAGGCCGAAATAAAAAACTAAACGTAAACAGCACTTATATCTAAATAAAAAGCCTCCAGGCACAAAGGGCGTGCCCGCTTACTTATAGTTGTAACTGGAAGTTATAAATGATAAACTAGGACCATATGTAAAAGGCAAATCTAGCAAAGAAGAGGGTAGCTTGTTATAAAAGGTTATACCAAGCCCAACAAACGAGTTATGAACCTTATGAAGCCGGTTAAAGGGAGCTCGTAGTTTGTCCTTATTTCTAGTGTTAACATTGTGAAAACCACTGTTTTTAGTGTATAAGTGTATTTTTTGCCTAATATATAAGATATTGGCGAAGATGAATTGAGACGCCACCGTGAGGATACCAATATCTTTGAAAAAATATCTCAGAGAAACTGGCACCTAGCTGGTAAATAGCTCGAACAGCTCGTTTTTGAAGAACGAATATATTTTGAATATTAGCAGCTTTGACCCACAGCAGAAGACCGTAGGACATAACGCTATGAAAATAACTAAAATAGACTAACCCAGCTGTATCGACGTCAGTGTATTGTCTTACTTTCCTGACGCCGTAGGCGGCCGAACTGAGCCTTCCCGCTAGGCTCGATATATGTGGGCCCCACTGAAGTTTGGCATCTACTGTTATGCCCAGAAAAACTGCCGAGTTTACAGATTCAAGCACCTCTTTATCTAAGACGATGTTGGGACCTAGATTTCTAACATTTGTTAGGGCAAACTTTACACATTTCGTTTTCTTAGCATTGAGAACTAGGTTATTTGACGTAAACCCGTCCGTAACCATTGAGATTTTTTAAATTATAATCTCAAAGACGGACAAAAAAAAATTTTTAGTCGTCATTCCTATTCATGTGCGTATTGTATAATCATCACTTGCGTTAAAAACGATGAAGGAAAACATCGTCAGGAAACCAACATACCTGAGATATATTTCTTGACATGTGAAGCCAAGTCAGAGGCCCATGGGCAGCTTTAAAACTCTGTCACCAGGTCACTAACCATACGAAAAGAAGAAGAATGGCAATATTGTATTATTTTCCTCTAAAACTCGTAGATCAAAACTTCAAGTACACTGGAGGTCTATAAATCATGTACTAGCTACTGACCGTGACTTCCCCCGCGTGAAATTTGTTTTTCGAATCACATAGTAGTTCCGAAGATTACCCCAATAGTCATTTTACATATAAACTCACAAATTTTACCTCTTTATAATATTAGTATAGATATTGAATAATTTGGAAAATAAAATTAAAACCGGCCAAGTGCGTGTCGGACCACGCACAATGAAGGGTTCCGTAGTTGGGATGAATTTATCGCAAGAACAAACTCTATATAATACATTCCTTACGGGAGAACATGTTTTTACAACTGCAAATTTAAGTTTGTCGATTATTACTCGTTAACTTGTAAAGCCTACTTAGCTGTGATAGTTTTCATTTGCTTATATATACTACTGCCGTGAATTTTTTCACATATCCAAAACCAACCATTTCGCTGGCAGGGGGAGGAACAATTGACTAAAAAAAAATAGCAATTTAAAGCTTAATATTTATATGATACCTCACACTATGGATTGACGAGAAAAAAAAAAATTCCCACTTTATGTGGGGGAAGTACCCTAATAAAATATTTTTTTCTTATTTTTATTTTACCACTTTGTCACAAATTACTTTCTAGTACTCACCCTCTATGAGCAAAGCCGCGGACAGACAGACAGACAGACATGGCGAAACTATAAGGGTTCCTTGTTTACTACGGAACCCTAAAAAACGAATCTGCATTCTTTTCGATAATTCCACAAGCAATATTAATGAACTGCTCGATTTTTTGCAGGTCATGTTGATGAACCGTGAGTGGAGTGAATGGAGGGAGAGCCGCATTGTGTTGCAGGAGACTCCCACAGCAGCCTCAGTGTTCCCACACTTCCTAAAGTAAGTAGACTGGTGAAGTATGCAATATCAAATAAAACTGAGCTCATGATAATTTACTATCATCATTATGCTCTGGCCAAACTAACGCGAATCCCGCGCGGGGTAAGGACGAAATTCGCTCGCGCCGTTCAAACTGGCGCGAAAAGTCAGTAATAAAAAAAAAAAACGATGCACGCAGTCGCATCCCCCACGGGTTTCGCCTCAGTGTGGCCAGAGATCTATTCTTATTATTTTTCTAAAGGTTTTAATACTATAAGTTTTTTTAACCTATCAACAAATTAAGCAACCTTTGGATCGTTTTTTTCCGCCTTTCTAGAAATATTTAGAGAACAGGCCAGTTACTTACAATGTTTACCTTGTTCCAGGTATTTTTATACTGGGCAGATTAGAATATCTCACCATACCGTGTTACCAGTGCTTTCTCTTGCTGATAAGTATAATGTTAAGGTAAAACACTAATAACATTAAAAAATAAACTTATATAATACTAATGTTTGAAATTAAAACTAAAACTAGCACAGTCAAATCTCTTTTTGTTATACAATGTCGCCCATGGGCATGTGACCGCCCGTATTTTTTAAAAATATTCATGACAAATTATCGATAATAAACTTAAAAAGGGGGGTCTATCTTTAATTGTTTTTTTTTTTCATTTTTTCATATTTTTTTTTTTTTCAGTATCCCGCTATAATATTATATATTTTATGTATAATTAACATAATTTCTCTTATGTTTTTTAAAATAAATACTGTTTTTTTGGAAAAAAAAATCTTCACCTCCTTTTTTTTTTTCATAGTCGACAAATTTTACTATACGACAATAGTACACATATGAATTACTGTACTACACCCAAAAACGGACGTTACGTAAATAAATGAATTTTGAATATGAGGGTCACTTTTCGGGTGCAAATAGGAAAAAGAAAATGTAAACTGTACCATATGACATATCAAATGAAAGGGCTTACTGTGGGGATTTCAAACATATTGTTTTATAGTTATTTAAGAAAATAGATGAAAATTTACTGTTCCTACTACTACTACACACTACTAATACTATTCCCTTATCTCCGAAATAATAATAATAATTTCACAAAACCATAGACAGAGAATTGAAAAGTGACCATGCATCCTTTAGAATAGAAACAAAGCGAATGTGTGGCTAATACCTGTAGTACTTCTAGAGAGACAACTAAAGGGCGCACAATTCACATTCGGTCTGTATTGACTGCACAACAGAATAAGGAACGCTCAGTCCATTCTCTATGTCTATGCACAAATGTTAACACACAGCGCCCCTCTATCAACGTCATTCGAGCGCAAAACCATCCTTGTAGCAGTGTACCTGAAACTCATTACTTATTCTCAGGATCTAGTCGCCCTATGCCTGAGCTACATGTCGCAGCACATCGCGCAAGCAGCCAAGCGTGCTCAGCTCATCTCCTGGATGCAGTACACCATGGCGTGTGGACACAATGACGTTGCTAAGGTACTACAAACTCAAAGGATTTATTACAATTGAACCAGTTACAGGCACTTTTAAATTGTTAAGTAGTTGATCAGTCTGAAAGATGAAGCTTGTAGCCCATTCCAAAGTCTGGTAGGTTCTACCTCTGATTGTGTTTTGTGATATTTATAAGGATAAACCCCTATTCATATACGCGGGCTGCCAGCTAGTATTAGTGAAACGGGTTTTTTTTTGCCGATAAGCTTGATAGCTTTCATAATTACTTATATACTATGCCACCAGCGGAAAAGCTTGGGCTACCCAGGAGGCTGAACGTGTGAAAAGGTACTAAAGACCAGTTCCAGATAGTAAGCTAAAAATTGGCTGATATTTATTTGCACTCCTTCATTTGAGCGTCTGATAAGATAACTGACAAGGTCGCTCTAGTGGTTGCTGCGGTTCAATATAACGTGAATCCGTGAATCATGATTGGATATACAACATTATAATACATTGCTGTTATAATACACTGTCTAAAATGTAGTTACATATTTTTTTTACTATGTTTAAGTGAATAATTTGATGATTTACACCTATATTCTAAGTCGTCACCTCGAAAGCTCCTCGACTCACAACTCAGTCAAGGAACCTCAAGGCGTGCCTCGAAAGATCCTCAAAATCGGTATTCATAGTCGTAAGACTAAGGAAATTATGAGGTTCCTTGAATGAGTGTGAGTCGAGGTGATACGTCACGAATACGTCATTATTTGGAGGAATATTCCGTTTATTATATTGGCTAAACTTATTTTTAGAACAGTCTGTGAGCGCGTTACCTGTGGTTTTCAACTTGAAGTGTCACATTTGTCAAATGAAAGTAGATAGACTGATAAAAATAAACACACTAATAATTTATCCACTTGAACCAAAAACCATGTCCTGGGCAAAAAATAAGGTGATACTTGAGAATTGAATGGCTTGAGAACATAAAAATACTTCTTTGTGCGTTTCCTAAAATATCAGTTCATCTTGAAATTTCCTGATGCATAAAATCGTAAAGCGGCTAATATTTGGGTTATGGGTGGAGTTGACAAACCACGTCTGTTACCACCACCAATATCTTGAAACAATAGTGGTAACAAAAAGCTCACCACAATATATTTTATAAAGCGAAATCTCATTTTAAATAAATCATCATAAAACCCAATTGGATTTTCTGCATCTCGTAAGTAGCGTCACCATACGTAATTGTTATTATCGTAAAAATATTCAATAAATTCTTCAAAAGACATAACGAAAAGAGGATGAAATACGCTTTTTTTTGGTTAAAAACTTCCTCAAGGTAGATCGCGACGTACCTTATATTTGACAGTTGGTTCCTCAACTCAAACTCACCTCGACTGAGGAAATTCTTTAACATGAGGAGTAAAATTGCAACTATGAATATCAAATTACCTAAGTGAGGTTGAGTCGAGTCGAGGAAATCATGAGGTTTTGACTTAGAATATAGGTGTTACTTTTTGAAATCTTTTTTCGATGTTAACTGAAGTGTCTAATGAATTGAAATGAACAAAACTAAAATTCCGTGAAAAGAAACGCTGAGCGACGCAAAAAAATTGACATTGACAGTGACACCTGACTGTTATTGTTGTGTCAATCAGGTGCAAAATAATTCTATTGACGAAATTCACGAGATCTAGAGAGAAAATTGCGATTGTATACGAAAAAAGTTCAAGATATGTGGTAATAACAACATGGAATCCAAAGCGGATAGAGTAAAAACAAAACGTGAGCGGAACGTGAACTATACTCGCGAGGAGAATGAAAAATTGGTCACTCTCATAGAGTCTAAAATAAATATTATAGAAAATAAGAAAAATGATGCTGGAACCTGGCACGAGAAAGAAAAAGCTTGGAAGGCTATCGAGATGGACTTCAACCGAGTAAGAAATGGTACAGTATATAGGGATGCCAAGCATCTGAAGTTAAAATATGAAGCTTTGAAGAGGGAGATTAGAAAAAAGTGTCGCCTGATGTGCCCGGAAGGGAATATTAATTCTGGCGCTGGTGGTGTGGGCCCTTTGACGCCAATAGAACGGAGAGTTAAGGAAATGATTCTGTTGACGTTTGAAGGGAATGAGAGTTTTTCTGATCCGGATCCAATGGGTGAGTTTTACAAATTTATTAGAGTAGTAAGATTGTATGATAGACCATTCAGCATTTCTTGGTTTGTTATATTAAATATGTCATATTGGCGATATTGAGAAACTCTTTCAAAAAAGCCAATCATCAATTTCAATGATTAAACACTAGCTTCTGCTCGTGACTTTGTCTGCTTGAAATATCTTGTTTTAATATAACATAAAATATAATTATCCTATGACACTTACAGCAATACTGTAGCATCAGACCAAAAAAAAAACCAAGACAGCACTGTCAACAGCGAGGTGAGCCTGGTTTTATAAACATGAATGTGTGCACTTAGTGAGTTGTAGTATGATTGTAACTGGTTGTAAATGAGTGCATGCGAGCGAGTATGCACAGACCCGAGATGTAGTTTTGGCATGCTTCACTGTATTGTCTGCAGCGTTATGTTTTGGTTCTTCATTTGGTCTGAGACGGTAGCTTCACATTAGTGACAGAATTTTCGGTATGGGATCAGTAGTTCTGACGATTACATCCTACATACAAAATCACAAGATTTACATTTTTATAATGTTAAAGTAAAGATTATGTAATTTTATCATTTGCTATTTATTTTAGAGATGGCTGTGAACCACGAACCTGACTCAGGTGTTATAATAAATAACATCACAGTTTCAATCAAACAGGAGGAAAACTATTCAGATACTGATTTAGCTGACTGTAAGTATTATTAAATAGTATAAATTTTTATCATTAGTCTTTTTCCTTTCGCCAAGATACAGACTATCTGCCTAGTTTGGGGGTCCCCGGCAACTAAAACTAATGTGGTTTCATTCATTTTAGATAACCCAGTTCCCGTTAACTCACAATAGTATAGTGTCCATTCATCCAAAAAAAAAGAATACCAGTAAAGTAAAAGAAGTTTTTTTTATAATAAAATATTCGCAAAAAAGATAAATTTATTATACATAAAAGAACCACTCTGTATACGTGCACTTGTTGCACTTGTCTTTCCACGTTGAAATTGTATTGTATTGCAGGTTAACGGGAACGCCTTTAGTTAATTAACATTCTGTATAGTAAGCCACATAAGACATTTTAATTTGTCTTTAACCTGTGTACCTGCTTATATCTTACGTGGATAATAAATAATGTCTATCAAGACCCAAAAGTTCAACGGATGTCACAATCCACCAATCAACAATGGGCCAGCATGGTGGATAATGGTCCAGTCCCTAGCACATAGAAGACACCTGTGTCCCAGCAGGGGGAACATCATTTATACATTTACACAACTACATTGATCTACAGTCCGGCCGACAATACAATGCGTTCTAGACACCTGTCAGTTTCATACTAACAAATATTATGTGTTTCGCGAATTTGATCTTTATTACAATTAGAAATTGTCCAACTGACAGGTGTCAGGAACGCATTCTTTCGAAAGCCGGACTGTACAAACTCAAAAAAGAAAACTATTTTTCAGATTCCAATAACATTATATATGAAATGCCTGTGGAAGAACCATTACCTAAAAAAAGATGTTTACTACATGAAAATGGTTTCTCCATAACACCAAAAGAAAAGGAGCAAGATGAAACTGAAATAAGTATGTAACCCTTTTTATTATATTTTCTTCGGGCTATGTTTTTTAAAGAAATAATTACTACTGACTGCCTCGTCGGCCAAGTGGTCGCAAGCGCTACTGCTGAGCATGAGGTCCTGAGTTCGATTTCCGGGTCCGGCAAAGTGTTATTGGGTTTTTCCATCTGGAATTGCTCAGTAGCAGCCCGAAGTCTGAATTTGTGCCTGGTTGATGGCAATAGGCTCGCCCCCTATTACATGGAACTTAAATATAACTGGACATAGGCCTCCCCTAAGTTGAGTCTTTCGGTTGAACTGATGAAACATAACTGGCGAAATGTGGGTATACTTTAGGTACACCTCTGCCCTAAACCTTTGGGACCACAGGCGTGATGTTATTTATGTATGTAATTACTAAAAATTTAATTGCATCTATGCTTTAAAATGTTTATTTTTTGTTGTTTTAGGTGAACCAACAGAAAAAAGACCTGTACTACAGTTAGCAGAAGAACAATTAGAAATAGTTAATCTACAAAGACAGTTAATTGAAGAGGAATTAGAAGAAAGAAAATTAAAAAAAGAAATTCTAAGAGAAGAATTAAAACATAAAAAACTAATGTTTGCTTTAGAAAAAGAACAAATACTACTTAAAATAGAGATATTAAAATTAGAATTAGGAAATAAAAAAACGTTATGATATTTGACTTTTTCATTCTGAACTCATCATCATTACATCAATCACTGGTGGTCATAGTCCTTCACCAAATATCGCCGCAACGACTGATCCTGCATTTACTGAGTCGTTGAGGACGGACCATAGAATAGCATCGCGGTCTATTCTATGGTCCGTCCTCAACGACTCAAAAGTAACTAATAACTGGACACGTTGCCGTGGTCGACTTGGAAAACTTTAAACAGAACTCAAATAAAATGAACAACTAAGCGATTATATGAACTCATATAGTGTTATCTAGTCGTTGATTTTAAAAGGGGGGGGGGGGGGACATTGGAGCAGCTTAATTATTCCCAAGCCTTTTTGTCGTCTAAGTAATCTTTAACTTTATAGAAACCTTTTTGACATAGTTTCTGTTTAATATATGATTTAAATTTATTGAAGCTCAGTTCTTTAACATGACTTGGGAGTTTGTTGTAAAAACGTATACTTTGGCACTTAAATGAATTACTAATTTTTTGGAGCCTAGTCCTGGGCACAATAAATAAATCTTTGTGTCTAGTATTTATGCTATTAATGTCGCCAAAATTTAAATTAATGTTTTATTTTTTAATTTTTTATTTATCCCTCAGTGAATGCCTACAACTAAGGTTATATATTGCTCGAATGGCTCGTTTCTGCAGCACAAATATAGCCTGAAAGTCGGCTGCATTTCCCCATAACAAAATGCCGTACGACATTACACTATGGAAATAACTAAAATATACTAATCGAGCTGTTTCTACATCAGTCAAATCACGGATTTTATACATCGCGTAGGCTGCAGAGCTTAGCCGCTTCGACAATTTGGTTATATGTGGGCCCCACTACAGCTTCGAATCCGAAGTAATACCTAAGAACACAGTGGTGTCCACAAGATCCAATTCTGTCCCATTTACCGTACATTGGTTTTCACCTGCTTAACGTTAGGTGTCAGAAATCTAATACATTTAGTCTTTTTCTCGTTTAAAAGTAAATTATTAACACTAAACCAATGCACTATTTTAGAGACAGCATTATTTACATCGTCGGTAACTGTCTGTTGTCGCTTAAGTTTGAATATAAGTGATGTGTCATCTGCAAATAACACTATTTCATGACTTCTTTA
Source organism: Agrochola lota (assembly GCA_947364205.1). Lineage (NCBI taxonomy): Eukaryota > Metazoa > Arthropoda > Insecta > Lepidoptera > Noctuidae > Agrochola > Agrochola lota. The sequence continues at coordinate 19,849,470 of OX376227.1, read as the reverse complement.
TAAGGCAAGGAAGGTCATTAATGTATACGAGAAATAAAAAAGGGCCAAGAATTGAGCCCTGCGGAACTCCCATAGTGACAATAGAACCCGGGATCGCTTGCCATTAACGTCCACTCTTTGGATCCTATTATCCAAATAAGAAATAAGAAGATCCAAAGCAGTGTTTCTAACACCATAGTGATGCAATTTCCTGACCAATGTATCATGAGAAACACAATCGAAAGCCTTAGATAAGTCACAAAAAATACCTAGGGCATCATGTGACTCCTCCCAGGCCTCAAAAATATGTGCAAGAAGCTCAACACCAGCGTCGGAAGTCGAGCGACCCCTTGTGAAACCGAATTATTTACTGTTTAATAATTTATGACTATTAAAATGTCTTTGCAATTGATCTAGCATCAATTTTTCAAAAAATTTACTAAAAGTGAGGAGCACAGAAATTGGTCTAAAGTTCGTGGGGTCAGCTGTGCTGCCCGATTTAAATAAAGGTATTATTTTACTACTCTTCATTAAGTCAGGAATTACACCACAGTCAATACATTTATTAAAGATAATTGCTAATTCAGGCGCTACAGTGTTGATTAAGCATTTTGCAACCTCTACGGAATTTCCCCATAGATCAGCAGTTTTTTTAACATTGAGTGTATTGAAAGTTTTAATAATATCTCGAGCAGTAACATAGTCGAAATTAAATTCATGGTTACAATTATTAACATTTTCTTTCAATAGGGACTCGGCAACAGTGGGTGAAGAATTAACGATGTTAGTTTAGTTGTTACGGGTAGTCGGAAGCCCGAAAGTCTGATATCCAGTCTTGCCATGGGGTATCGTTTGACCCAGTAACTGGGTTGTGGAGGTCGGATAGGCAGTCGCTCCATGTAAAATACTGGTATTCAGCTGCATCCGGTTAGAGTGGAAGCCGACCTCAACATAGTTGGGGAAAGGCAGATGATGATGCTCCAGTCCGCTTTAAAGTAGGTCTTCATTAACTTGCCCTAGTTAACTCATCATAAATATGGTCTTCACAAGAAATAATAGCAATCTTATGAAGAACTTTATAAGTTACGATAATTTCTTGTAAACTTGAAACAACAGTACTTTTTAAACTGATGTCTGCATTTCCGGACACAAATCTTGTTAAATTTTGTTATCTGATAGATAACAATAACAAGCAACCCCTCGATTTGGCTAGCTAGCCTAGCTATCTGTTAGATAGATAGATAACAGCAAATTGATAAGGCTGTTCATTTATCAGGGAGATATCTGTAAAAACTACGATGAAATACTTTTCGCCGTAAAAAGCAATCACTTAAACTATTGGCGCCTTGGAGCCGCCAGCACCCCAGTCCGTCTCGCTCTCACTCAGTCCGCGAGCAGTGTGGTGCGAGCGAGATAAAAAGTGAATTTGAGCTGAGGTAGTATGGGCTCTTAAAAGTACACTATAAGTTACAATAAGGGCCTATGCACACCACGTTTTTTAAACGCGCCGGCGACGCGCGGTTGTAGCGATACAGACGCAGCTTATACTATAGACCTTTGCACACCTGTCTGTAGAATAAAAGCCGGCCGTCGACGCGCGTTTTGGAAACGCGCGTCGACGGCCGACTTTTATCGCCGCGTTTAAAAAACGTGGTGTGCGCAGGCCCTAAGGAGGCCAAAGTGTGGAACTCCCTGCCAGTGAAGTGACTGCGTTCCTTTCCACATGTAATCCGGCCCAAATCACAATAAAAATATAAACACAGCAGATTGATACAGCTGACAATAGGGATGATGCCTGGGTAAAAAAAAAAAAATCTAATTAGTCCGTCAGTCAGACAATAAAAAAATATTAGACACGTATTTTTTGCTTTAACATAATATAAAAAAAAATACTTAGATAAAACGCATTTTAAGTTGCGGAGTGGGGGTCGGTACGTCACTAGTACGTATAAAATCTACATACTCGTGACGTCATGGCACATTTTACCTCAATGTATCGCCGTAATCTTTAGATTACGTAAAAAAAGAAAAAATACGTGTCCAATATTTTTTTAATATCTCAAAGACGGACTAAAAAATAATTTTTGGTCATCATCCCTATTGTCGTACGAAATGACGTAGTATGTGAAACTCTGATATCGGTAAATTCCTCTGACTGTACAACTTGGTAGTAGTTCTTTAAATTTATTACACACAGTTAAATGGGTCCTGGTAAAGATGAGTTTATAATGTATTCTTGAACTTGGCAGGAATGTCAGAACTTCGTGAAGTGGAACTTGGAGTGGGTGTGGTCAGACAATGACCTCAGCGAGCTGGAGGGAGAGACGCTGGTACAGCTGCTGCAGCAGAGTGACTTAGTGCTGCACAATGAGATGAGTGTGTACAGGTAGGTACAACTTTCCAAAGAAAAGTATGCGCTTCGGGAATCATCGTCTTACTTCGGAAATACGAACGCGCGATGATGAGATTTAACATAGGGCTGTGTTAACCATGGAAGTACTTGCCTATTTTGTTGTATACAAAATTATAGATTAAAAACTCTATGCAATTCCAATAAAAGTTTTCAAAACTTTTTAGTGACAAATGACGATCTGAGACCGGAGTAGGTAGCCCGGCAGAGAGAAAACTTTTCATATAAACGCTCAATGATAGGTGTACTACTACAAAGCGCGGTCTTACAATCATTAAGCTTAGAAGCATTGCCGATGTGAGAGGTTACTCGGTGGCGCGACGTTCGTGCTAATTCGGAAATATGAAAATTACCACGCCCTTTTCACGTTTACCTACGTTGTTGCATGAAATATACAATAAAAAAAAAATTGTTAAGCACTACTTCAACTTGTTGATTTGATCCTTAAGAACCCTATCAGACTGTCCTTAACTTTTGAGACATTTTGATCTGTATTCACAGACTTTGAAAAAATGTACAGTCAGCATGAAAATGGGCAGTTTTCACAAAAACTTTTTTTTATGCAGATCGATCCTGTTTCCTATAAGGATCAAAAAACTCTATCGGACCAACTGAGGTTTGAGTACTAGAGGAGTAATAAATCGCAAAAAATAATCCCATACATTTTGTAGGAAATGAAATTCCAACCTACTTTTTACGATGGATAGAAGCTAAAAAAAAAGGCGTGGTGGGATATCTGAATACCATAAAACAAAAAAAACAGATTTACTTACTTTTCCCCAGGTTTGTAGTTCGGTGGCTTAACAAACAACGGGAGCGATTGACCGCGAGTGACCTCACGGAAGCCGAGTTTAAAGTGCACTGGGAGTCTCTTGTCGCCGCTGTATTCTCGCATGTCAGGTCAATATTTCTATTATTACTCTCTCATAAAATATAGAATATGGTTCGTCAAATATCGAGTATATAGAGAATACACTCGTGTTTTAATACCCCTCCTTATGCAACTGTTTCATAAACTACAGTTTTAGTTCTGAAAATAAAACTTAGCTTAGCTATTCCTACAATTGTGTTTTATTAACAGATTTCCGATGATGTGTCCAAACCAGCTGGCGAAGCTCCTCCTGTGTCCACTCACACAGGAACATAAAGACTTCTTCATGGAGAGGATGGCCATCGCCATGAGCTATCAGTCAGGTAACTGAACACAGCTTATTGTAAAGTAGCTGCTGCCCGCGGCTTCGCCCGAGTGGACCCTGATTCTTTTTCTAAAATAAAAGTAGCCCAAGTTACTCCTTATAACATCAGCTATCTGCCATTGAAAGTCCCGTCGAAATCCCGAGATTAGCCGGAACAAACAGACCATGGGCGCCGGCAGGTTTATTTTCAGAGGGGTGCATCTTTAGCTCCACGGAGCGAGCTCGGATCATTTTTGCGCTTCACCTCGGATATGTTAAGTTATCGTTTGTCCATTCATGCAAGGAGTAACTTAGTTAATTGATTCAGGCGTGACTTTGCGGAAATCAATTATAAAATATAATAGACGACGTATATTTAATAACCTACACAATTAAGCGGATTAGGTTACTAAATATACGTCGTCTAGATTTTTTTAAGGAGTTACTTTGTCGAGTTATGCAGGAAAGCTTAAAAAATCTGAGATTTTTTCATCTCGCCTCGAATGGGATAGGTTTATTTTGTCCATTCATTGAGAAAGAGGACTAACTGTGTCGACTTATACAAAGAAGCTTAAGGATTAAGATAGAGTAGGATGCAAAAGCGAGCGAAGCAAGCTTGATAATGTTAGCACCCCGCCTAGGGCCGATTCGATTTTCGGAAATAGGAGCTCGGTACTTTGTCGACTAATGCACAGAAACTTTAGAATTCAGAGATTGCAGAATGCAAGAGACTCGCTTCGAATAGGTTAAGTTCTCTATTATTGTGTTAGGCGTTTTCAGACACACCTATATTTTATTTTGACGCCAGGGAGTTGCAATTGCGCCCCCTTGCACCCCCATCCCGGCGACCATGAAACAGAAAGACAGTCAAAAATTTAAAAAATAGTTTTTTTGACATAAGTACCGCAATACTTTTATATACATTTAGTATAAAGCTGTTATTTTGACATTAGAAACAGACACTTCAACTTTATTTATTTGTATGTATAGATCAAATATTGCCTCTCTAGGAAACGACAGTTGGTCGGAAACGTCGCCGTTCTTTCATTTTATTTGAATCATTACTTCGCGAATGTATTCCTTATTCCTTAAAGTGGTGAGCAGTACCTTAGAGCGAGCCTATTGCCACCCACCGAGCACAAATCCAGACTGGGTGCAACTTAGAATTTCCTGATGTAAGAACCCAATAACATTTCGCCTATTCAGCGAATCTAACGAAAGAACTCACCAATTTTGCCATGATGAACTATTATGGGTAATTGTGGGTACACACATAGAGCAGTGGTGAACCAGTGGTAACGACCGCGACTTACGAGTTGTAGGTCGAAGGTTCGAACCCTGGCAGGCGCTTTACGTTGTGTATTTTTGTTTATCAACACTGCTTTCAAAACGGTGAAGGAAAACATCGTGAGGAAACCGGCATGTCCTAGAACCAAAAGTTCCAAGAATGTGCCATCTACCAATCCGCGCTAGTCCCGCGTGGTAGATTACTGCCCACTCCCTCTCGAAGAGAGGAGGCCTGAGTCCCAGCAGTGGGAACATGATGATGATAACAGATATGTGAAACGTAACATGCCGCCCAAATACATGCAATGCAACATGAAATGTAACACACGTCGAATCAAATTCGCCTAGTTGTGGTGTTATATTTCCACCGTTAGTGTCGGGTCACACCGGAATGGCAGCGGCCGGCAGCGACGCGGCGAGCACTTTCAGTGTGAAATAATTTTAAACTTTATCTACATACTTAATAGACCAGTATCGCTTGAAAAGCTTGAAAGGTCTCGAGGCCGCCCGTGATGACACGAGCGGTCGCGCGCCACGCGCATCTTGTCGGTGGTTCTGCCTGCGGCTGCCAGCGGCGACGCGAGGCCGCACGCGGCACCGCGGGCGGCCGCGCGTATGTGGTGTAGAAACTAAACTAGTCAAGAGGAGACTAGGCGCGTGGGATCTGGAGATCGCGTGAGGCCGCTGGCGGACGCTGGCAGCCGCTGCCGGCCGCTGCCATTCCGGTGTGACTCGGCCCTAAGGCGTTATGTATTCCTAGCCATGTGTTACGATTATAAATATACACGGTAAAAGAAAGCGCATTAAAAAAAATTGCGTCCTCCCCAGGTCAATACGAACGCGTTTCTGAAGTCCAGCAAACGGAAGCAGGTCGCATGCTGTTCACTCCTCGCCTCTACACGGAAGACACTTGGGGCTCAGTCCTGGCCGTGGACAACTTCCACTCGCTCCCCTGCTACCACACCAGAACCTTCATCTTCTCCACCAGACCCTCGATAGCTGACGTGGCTCCTCAGGACAAACTGACGGAGTGGACTGTGGACTTGTATCCTAAAGGCGTCTGGTTCAGGAAGAGTTTGCTGATAGTTTGGGCTGGGACTTATGACGTGAGTATGAATGTTTGATGTAGTAGCTTTCTGCTTTTTTTTGGGATCTCGCGCACTTGACGGCCACGCCTCCGGCCAGTCGTGGTCCATGGCCCGGTTTGCGGCTAGTTGGCCGTTGCGACCAAGTTATAGTGTACCGGGCCGTTTTGTACGCGAGATCGCTAAAGCTCGAAAAAAAAAAAAAAAAAATTATTTAAAAAAGTGTCCGTAGAGTTTCTTGCTTAGTCATCTCCATAGGAACATACTAACCTTTAGAATGGGCAACTAGCTTCATCTTTCTGACTGACCGACTCCTTGACAGTTCAAAAGTGCCTGTAAATAATTTAATTAAAATAAATGCTTTGAGTTTGTGCGTGATGTAACTCTGTCACGTCTGTCAAACACTTCCTTCTCTTTGTTCGTTTGTTGACATATTGCTATATGTAACTACACTTTTAGATTAATTTTGAGTGTTCAAATGGTAATTCAATTTATGGAAATATTTTCCTTTATTTTTAGCTGTTGTGTTGTTGTTGTTTGCTTACGAGTATATTCATTTCTGCGATTACACTAAAATCTATTAGCCTTCTACTTGCATTTTTTAAACTGGCCTAAGGACCCAATCACACGTACCAGAAATACACCACATCGCAGCGTCAAAATGTGGGCAAGCAGTGGATTCGCGTAAATGGAGTCGCTGTAGCTTCTTGGAGTTGCGTTGTGGTAACTACAAAATCAAATCAAATGGTCGGCCGCTACTGCGCGGTCTCGTTGGTGGTTGCGTTGTGGCTGCGATGTGGTCGATATCACCTACACGGTTGATTTTGACGGCCAAATGTGGTCCGTATGAATAAACTGTTCATTTTCATACAAATTAGCGCCCGTTCTCGTGTTATTATTGTGGTGTGGTTGTGTACGTGTGATCGGGCCCTAAATGTCGAATAAAACGCAAAACAAAACGCTCGCTTGCTCTTATTTATTTCGCATTATCATTTGCCTTAATTTGTAATGAAAAATAGGAGTATACCAAACGATTTATTATTCTTCAGTCTAAAGGTAAATACTAGAGTGAAGTATGTGTAAATTAACCGGTTATTTCGTTTTCTTGCCCTAGCCTTTTTTCCCCCGAACGCGTCGAGGCTCAGGGCGGGTACGTACGGTCATCACAAGTAATTGTTGAGCCACCATTTTAGAATACCCACCCGCGAATGACACATGCCGCTTGCCGTACGAATTTATTATATTTTATTGACTGAAATTACTAGTCGCGTTTTCAAAATCTTACGTATGTAGGGCCCTATTTTTTAAATTTTTGCTTTCTCCTGTACTTTGTTGATTCGAAATTGCAACAGTTCATAGGTGCAGTCACGAGCATAAATATATTACTATGGACAGTTCGACAATAATATCTGATTTCATGATTCATCTATTAATACTGGTCGTCAAGATGAGAGCACAAATAAGTGACATAGAAGGAACACCAAAACTATCTGACGAGATAAGTGACGCCAAAATATAGGAATGTGGTACCACGATGTGATCAAAATATCTGACATCACTTTGGCAGCATATAAACCTGACAGTATAACGTTTCAAGTTTTCTTCTATATTTCAATCAGTGCCGCTCATATTACAAAAAAATACGACATCCCACTGGCAGCTTAAATATCTGACAGTAGAAATGTCAATAATAACCTTTTTTTTTTCATTTGAAACTGCGCCGATTTCGGTTATTCTGGCAGTATCAAGTATAAAATTGATACTTACCTACTTTAAGATGGTTAATTGATACGGGCAGAATAGTCGAAATCGGCTCAGTTTTCAGTATTCTAAGAGGTGACACATATTTTTGAAGCCGATGCAGCATCCTATATTTCTGCGTCGCTTGTCTCGTCAGATATTTTTCGTGTTCCTTCGATGTCACAAATATTTGCCGTCATCTTGACGACAGATATTAATGGATAAATCATGAAGTTGGATATTTATGCTCACGACTGTACATACATACGTATACATTATTTAGAAATCATTCATTATTTTGGCATTTTACATTGGATATTGTTATACCTATGTTGAATCGAGGCTAGGCGAAGTGCGAGTGAACTTTGTCTCGTTGAAACACGATATTTAATTTCTGATTAATTTAGATGCGCGGAAAAACTAAAAAAAAATACTAAAGGATACCCGTTCTTAATTAATAACTTCATGCACACTTATAAAAAAAAATGGTTCTTTTACTCACTTTTTTTTTGTAGGTACGGCGTAATACAGGCTTTTCTTATTAATTTTATTTTAGTCCGACGTGCAGAATATAGCTTCGCATGAAAGAAGTAAAGTCGTATTTAGCATCGGCACTTATAGAATAATGAATGTTGGCTCAGCGATTATTTGGTTCGATTGTATGTGAGGTTTTTAATTTATAGGGACAATTCACATTTCATTTAAAGAGTTCAGCTATTTTGGGCCACCGCCCAAAGCGATATTATTGATAACATAAAAAAACCATCAATAAATTCGTTTTGATTTGATACATGATACAGGCTGGCAGGGCCATCGTAGCGAAAACTGTTACCATGGATTCAGTACACGATTCTGGACCCCTGCCATTTTTCCTCGGTTATTAAAAAACAAATCTGTTGTTTCAAGCAAACTGCCTACCTACGTGGTCAAAATGTATGGAACATTTTTTTTTTCGAGGTCCCTTCCACCCTGTATACTGACGTACTGAATTACCAAAATAAGACGCATCTTCTACTCTCTAATAAAAAAAAAATCGTTCATTAACTGGACAGGCAACGCTCAGCCTGGGTCTATAAGCATGACATTTTGCACAAGACTTCCGAGGAGTTTCGCTAGCTAATTAATTTGACCCTGTATAAAGAAAGTGCACACTAAGGATTTTTTAATTCACTACCTAAAAGGTACCCCTGGGGAAACCCAATAGGGGATGACAGTTTGTATGGGAGTTCGTCATTTTTGCCGATTGGAAATCTTGTATAAGACTAAATGCCGTCCAAAAAAACAAACACGATACATAGATAAAGTTTACCCAGTAGCGAAAAAGCTTTAGAAGTTAAAAAATATAACAAAATTATTTAAGACCGGAGATAATACCTCCAACAACTGGGTTTGATTTCTGGTTTAATTTTGCAATAAAAAAAATCTAAATAGAATTTAACAAATCGAGTGTGAAAGCGAAATAAAGAGATGGAATAAAAGATAGCATTTTTCTTTTGTTTTTAGCCTTATTCGATGTCTACAGATTTTCACCATTTTCGGTATTCTCGATCGCCAAAATGGCGAAAATCTATAGGCATAACATACAACAATCAGTACTGACTACTCTATATCTCGTAGGTTCCCGAGGTGGTGTTGAGAACGGTTCGCATCTCGATCACGTGTCAGAACTGTCCCGAGTACACCATCAACCAGTACGGGGAGACCGAGCAGCTGGAGCCTGACGTCAGGGTCAAGGTGAGAAGTCTTTTAAGTTACCTTAAGGGGGGATGCGCTAAGATAGCCCGCGAAATTCAAATTTTCTTACGTTTTTGTAAAAAATGTGGCTTTACAGAATTATAATCATTAGAATCAGCAATACATCTCCTTAAGTTAGACTAATCCTCAAATGTCATGATTTCATGAAATAGTCATTCAATAGGATTACATGAACTTAGATAGCTGTATTAATGATTTTCTTGATTATAATTCTATAAATAATTATTTGATACGACCGCGAATCTTATTTAGATCAACATAAAACCTAATAAAGACCTGCAAATTGTGAAAACCGAAAGAAAATTTAAATTTCGCGGGATATCCTGACGCTTTCGCGTTAAGGCATCTGCCCCACCGCCGACGAGTAAGCGACTAGCTATCAACGATTTTCTCGCTCAAGAATCGTACAAAAGATTGTACTACCCGTTGAGTAAAAGGGATAGATATATTAAGAGCCTCCCTCCGTGATGCTAACACACGTATTTGCAATCAGCTCTGTGTTTAAAATTCTTAAACTGCAAAAAGTGCTTTAATTTGCTATAAAACTATAACATAATTAGTGTAATTGCACCTGTGAAGTACAAGTGACAATTGTGTGAAAATTTTCAGTGAAACGATAACTCTAACACTAAATGAGAACAGTTCTAAAATCTTAATGAACTAAACATTTATAAAAAGTGCAAAGATTTTGGATTTCGACCGCACTAGCGCACACAGAGACATCGTTCGGACGGTTTGGTTGCTACACCTCTATACAGTTTATCTACTCACCAATTTCGCCTGCTCCACGTAGTGTCGCCATAGACGGGTGGCTTAGCGCTCTCACTTTAAAAGCACGCCGAGAGCCCTGTTTTCATATTTTGCAGTTTTTTTTTTATATATATCAAAATAGGGAATTATATCAATTTCTTGTTGCTCCAAAATAATAAAAAAACGAGGGAGCCTGACATTTTGGCTGACAGTACCATCTAACGGCCAACTCTAGCCGCGCGCGCTCATTGGTCAAATCAAATAACGCGCGCTTCCCCGGCTTCAGGTTACAAACTGCCGTCCCTTTTCACGAAATCACTCCCACAGATTGCAGGAAAGCGAGAGGAAAGATGTTCCACATAAAAAAATTATTACTTTTTATTATGTTGATCGCCGGCGAGTACTCGTTTGTCCCAGCGACAAGATCTATCAAAGAGAGTACTCGCTCAGTGACGCTCGCTTGGCGGGTAGAACACTCGTTGAGAGACTCACGCTTGGTATATACGCATACCAGCGAGTAATCGCTCGTCGCCGTCGCGCACTTTGTATTTTTAAAAGCCATGCTGTTTTTAAAACTAAATCCTTAAAAAAAACCAGCGAAGAGCTTATAAAATGAAATAAATAAATTATTTTTCAGATCGGTATCCTGGTGTGGGGGGTGCAGAAGGGAGTCGAACACGTGTCCTCAGTTGTGGAGCGAGTGCATCGCTTTTCACCACAGAACAGGTCAGTTCTTATTTATTTATTTTATTATTTATGTACAAACAGTTAAAAAGATAGAGATGGGATCCTCCTTCTGAGGATTTTCAAGATTTTTAGGCCAGGCGCGTATCGACAGTAACAAACGAAGTTTGGCCGATACAAACATTTATAATAACTAACAACATCAGTAACAAAGGTGTTGTGATTATATAATAACATTTATATAATCACAACACCTTTGTTACTGATGCTGATTTAATAAATAATTAGTGTCCGATGGAAAATGGATTTTCAGCCGAAAACGAAAAAGAAGCTTCGGCTTTAGTCTTATTTTCGGACGAAAACGAAGCCGGAAACGATAATTTTTTAGTTAGACATTAACAAAATATTAATATTTCCGCTGTAGGCTGAAATCTTGTTTGTTTTTTTTTACACCTAGGGAGAGAAAGAGAGCAAATATAGGCTTTATAAGAAATAAAACACGATAATCCCATTAGAGGATACTAAATTTCGTGTATTGCCGAGTTTAAGAGCGCTAACACATTGGGACACCATGGCGACGTCGCTGGCTACGTAGCAATTGCTACTTCTGGCTACCGTAGCCAAATGAGGTTGCCAAATAAGTAGCCACGCGGGCGGCCGTCCTGGCGATCAGTTGGCCACTGATTAACGGAGGCTTTACTTGTATACAAAATACTGGCGACTTGGCTACGCGTCGCCAGGTCACCAGAGTATCCAGTCTCCCACGTAGAGGCCGGTTTGTCGTGGCTAAACTTCGACTTTGGCGACGTCGTCAGACCGTAGTCAAGTGAGTTAACTCATTAACTGGCATACATTTCAATAGGAATTGTTTGGAAACGTAGCCGGCGACGTAGTCATGGGTACCTACCGTAGCCAAATGAGTAGCCAGTAACACGCGGGCGTCCGTCCTGGTGATCAGTTGGCCACTGAGTGAGAGAGGCGTAACTTACTTGTATACAAAAAACTGGACTAGGCGTCGCCAGGTCCGCCAGAGTATCCAGTCTCCACGTAGGGGCCGGTCGGTCATGGCTACGCTTGCAAATTTGCGACGTCGCCAGACCGTAGCCAAGTGTTTTAACTGTCGTACATTTCAATACGAATTGTTTGAATACGTAGCCGGCGACGTCGCCATGGCGGCCTAGTGTGTTAGCGCTCTTACGAAGTAGGCTGAATGACACGCGATAATTCACGAACTTCTGATTTTCGGCTTGGCCGCAGCTTCGGCTGGTTTATGGCCGAAAACGAAAACGTCCTCCCGCCTTTATACAACTTCATTGTTTGGTGTTTAGTTTTTTTCGATAAACCATCATCGTCATTTCAGCTTCTGATGCATCAAATATTGCAGATGCACCTCTAAAATCCGGATCCGTCATAACTACCGAAATTCGTGACAGGAGCGAAGAATTTCGACGGCCATTTTGTTCTGATTGTTAACTCTTGAGGAACTCCTCAGGGTACTGAACATAGACGGCGCCCTGGACTTCGACGAGCTGAACACTCCGCTGTACTCGCCCGCGCCGCCCGGCAGCGCCCACACGCGCGACGTGTCGCCGCAGCCCGCCGGGAACAAGTTCGCGCACAGCAACAGGTACACGCCGACACTTGCGGCAGGCGAGGGCACGGGCATACAATGCGCGAGAACAAAAATAAATAAAATAAAAAGAACAAATATTTAATGAACTAAACCCACGACTGCCACGAACATTAAATTTGCTTCTATATATTTAAAAAATAAAAATCTTTTATTGCTCGATCTAAGCTGTTATTAACCAGGTGTTTAGTTCTATTTCCAGCAAATGTTGTTCCAAGTGCTCGGAGACGTGCGAGATTCCCGAGCCGAGACACTTGTTGGGACCAAACAAGGATCAACTGAGGGTAAGCTCATTTACTACAAGCTTACTAAATACTACCCATTGCTACCACAATTTTAATACCCTTTTTGAATATAATCCATTAGAAGTTGCATTAGCATACTGGCTATATCTACACTTTAAAAAGGCAAAGTACTCAATCTGCGCTCGCAATTTATTTGCCAAACATGTAAACAAACACGAGTTTTCCACTTAGACAAACGTCAACTTTATGCTAGTTTAAATAAAGTTGATTTTAGACCGACTTGTACTGTTGAAAAAGTCATAAAAATATGAAATTGTAGCGCAAACTTAACCTTATGTATAGGCATTACAGCTGTTTTTCCTAAAACTCCTGTTTGTATACATGTTTGGCAAATGAATTGCGAACGCAGCTTAAGATTGTATGTAGGAAGTAATTTCCGACACTACTCACCCGATTTCAAAAATCCTTTCACATGATACTCGTACAAAGCTACACTATGGCCGAGTACCATAGGATATGTTTTATGTTTATACATGAGGACGAAGTTGCGGACAGAACCTAGTACTTAATAAATAGGAAAGTCGATGAATTTTGCAACGCACGTCGTAAAGTGAATATTGACCGACTCTATAGACTTGTGGCAACATTAAACTCGACGTTACTAAGCTTTCTCGTATAAACAGATATCCCAAGAAAAGTATGCGCTTCGGGAATCATCGCCTATCTTCGGAAATACGAACGTGCCATGATGAGATCTAATATAGAGCTGTTACAACCATGAAAGTACTTGCTTCTTTTGTATTACTAAGATTACAAAATTGAAGATTAACAACTCTATTAAATTCCAAAAAACTTGAACTTTTAAGTGACAAATGACGATCTGCTACCGGAGTAGGGATACCCGACAGAGAGAAAACTTCATACTAACACGCAATCGCGGCAGTACAAAAGTGAGAAGCGTTGCCTCTGTGGGGGGTTATTCTATGGCGCAACCTTAGTGCTAATTCGGAAACACGAAGATTACCGAAGCGCATACCTTTTCTGGTTTAACTGTAATTTGATCATTATTAAAATTCACAAAACTGCTGACTACATTCTCTAATAGAATATTGCCTTTTCCAGATACAAGTAGTGATCGTCCCTCTGACTGACTACTGCCACGTGGGCGCCGGCGACAACGCACAGGGATGACGTCGATGTGTCGCGCGTCTCTTTCGCACTCAGCCCGAAGCGGCGGCGTGAAAGAGACGCCTATACTTCTCTCTGCATATGCTGCGTTGATGCACGCTCGAGTAAAAGTCTCGAAGAGTTTCTTTGGTTTGTTTTAGGCCTTGATCTAAAAGGGTGATACACGATTTTGTGAAAATGGTTTGTTATCAATAACACCCTTGTATTTTATTCTTGGCTTATGTGGGACCTTAGGCACTACCGTAACTTAATTTCTATATTAAAATTGGTGTTTATACATGTTTTGGTCAGTTTTTGCGATCTTAGGTGCACTGCCGTGCGCCCAAAATTTTATTAGCCTATTTTTATGCTAGAATGATTTTATAAGCAGGAGAATTTAGCAAAATATATGTTAGTTGATGAGGCTCGATATAAAAACAAACTGTCTAAAAACATCTATGTTTGACGTGATACAAATTATAGCTCCATTGTAGATTGTATGTCGAACTGAACAGAATAATGTTTATAACTATGCATAATTATAGTAACAACAGGAGGATTTGGACTCACTAAATATTTCTACAATATTATAAACTGTACTTAAATATAATATTCCGTGTAAAGCTACCATTTCATAATAGATTTGACTGTGTATGTAAATTATCTTAATACATTACTGCCAGATAAATGTTGAGTTAATAAACTACCGTTGTTATCATTTGAAGTCTGTTAATGATAAGAAGCGTTAAGTTTTCCAGCCAACATTATTTTATTACCAATTTAGGTAGCTAATAGTAATAATCTACATTTGTTGTCAAAATGTTAGATTGTAAGCTTTGGCTTGATAGCTATGATATAAATATATTAACCTTTCGTATTTTTCCGGGCCACACCGCGTACATACATAAAGCGCTGTCTGCCGCAGAATATGGTACGCGCGCTAGTGTGATTATAACTTACTTATACCACAGATTAGTACAGACGGGACACTCCGCAAAATCATTTAAATAAAATGTCGACTCTAGCTACGACACAATAAAGCGCAATTCAGGTCGCGTAGCGCTAATTACTTAGTTATATTCACCTAGAAGTTGCCTCTCTTTCTATCGCATAAATCTTATATCTTCTGACTTCGTTACGCCCACTGAATTCGACAAGTCGAGCCCGCCGCGTACCTACTTGTAGCTTCATACCTAAAATGAGGAGTGTCACATCTGTATTCATCTGTGTTTATACTGGGCAACAGCAACAGCGTTGCTACAATTTTACAAAATATTTGTTGACAAGGAGAACACAGTCACTTGAGAACACATAATGAGATAGCAATTTGGATGCGATTTTGAAATAAGTACAGCCACGAAATGAATAGGTAATTTTGCACCTTAAGGTATATTTTTGCGTGCACGGTTGACGAAATGTACCTAAAGCATGAATTCCTTCTTACACTCTGGGAGTGTACCAAGTTGATATCGGTATATTTTGTAACATTGTTATTTAATTTTTATATCTATGCATCTTCTAAATATTTGCCTATTTCAATTCAATATTATTATGTATCATGTTTAAATTCGCGTATTGTTAACAAGAAATGGTTGTTGTAATTTTTCGCCTGTTTTCAAACTATACTAACTGTCCAGTTACACTTCTGAAGCTCCTTCGCACAGCGGCTAAAGTTCTCACAGTTATGGCAATATTACACGGTTCAACCAAATGAAATCGATTTGGCGCATAAACATTGAATGATGCACTTTTAAGGCTTGCGCAGATTGGAGCGGGCCGCGTCGCAACCCAGTAAAAATCCTTCTTTAATCACTTTCGTACATTTTCAATGACCCAACGCACACTACAGGCAGGGCGCACCGCACTTTTTTTTAATGAAAAAGCATTACGTGGCGGACAGTTGCGGCTGTTACGTGTGCTTGGCTTTATGTTTCAAATTGGTTGCTTCGTCTAAATTGTAAGACTGTAATATAATAATAATTATACGGTCAACGAATTACGGCCGGTCCGAACTTTGCGCAGAAGGCTGCGCAATAACGTTTTTGAGGACCCGAATGGTGATATGAGGCGAGTGTAAGAGAACATGCGCGAAAGTTCGTAGTGCCTATGTTCAGACTGGTCATGATTCATCGGCCGTACTGTAGGTGAACCGTGTAATTTTGCCATTACATACAAAAGCTCAGTTTACTTCAATCTCTATTGATATGAGAAAGGAAAGCGTAGCTCTAGTTGAAAGCGCCTTATATTATGATTATCTATAATAAAATGTGATACCAAACAGAACCAATCAAACAGGTTGTATTCGCTATAAGTTTTTCTCATTTGTCTTATAATTGTTTTCTTATTTAGCTTAGAGCATTTAAACTGGAAATTCGCACAAAATATAACATGATTTTGCCAATTAATTGTTTTTATGTTATTTACCTTTTCCGTCCAAATGTATTTATATGAAATCATGCTGCACCGACCCCAAATTAATTAGAATTCTTGTTTCCTAAGTTTTGTCATGCGAAAATTATCAATTAACCGCAACAAGGATCTTTTGGCTCTCGAATGACGTTGACAGGGGGGCACTGTTGGTAAACACTTGTGCAATTGTTTTGTGAAATGTATTGAAAAGACAAGATGGCGGAGCTAGTTACGAATTTCGCCACGCGCCACAAGAACCTTATACAGCTATATTATAGTTAGATCGGGACTGCTGTTCTGTTCTGCGCCGTAGAAATGCGCGGCGAGGCGGAGGGGGGCAGCGTTGACGAATGAGCGGTGGGCGGGACGCCGCACGCCGTGAGCATTGACGAATGAGCGTCCTGCTGTGCTTTACGGCGCCGAACAGCGGTCTCGGTCAAACTATAGTGATTATTACTTCTTCTATAAATGACAGTGAATAACATTGAAGCCACAAGAGTCGAGTATCAACCTTTACCAAACAAAAAAAAAAACAACTTAATGACGATATAGCCGATTCTAGAACGACAAATAGTTAAAATTATAACACAGCTACTTGCAATGTAATTTGAACTATGTGTTATAGAATGAAGGGTTATTTTCCTAAAGCATATACATTTCATATTGTAAGTGGCTGATGTATTTGTTTATCACAAGCACTTTCCCCAGTTTGAATGCTCTGTTTGCAAGTTTATACGGTATATGTGCAATATTTGTCTTTTGTGTACTGTTCGCTGCAGTATTATGTTCATAAGTTGTTGTAAAGTTTGGACTTGAATATAATAAGTTGAAATATTTTTGTGTTTATTTTTTATTTCCTCAAAAGATAGTGGGTGAAAATAAAAACTGTTATTTATACGTATAAAGTATTTACTACACAATTGACGATACATGTAAAACGTAAAAAAAACAAAGCTCTTTAATTTTTAAACAAATCTTAAATTCCGTACGTCGACAGAAAAAAAAAAATGCTTAGCAATAGGAATACACGATTTTCGTCGCAATAAGATGTAACTATAGTAATTAAAATATAACCATTTAACATTTATTGACAAGCATGGATTACATTCATGACACCCATCGTTTTAAAAATACTCAAAATTACTTACAGCAACTTGACTATAACATGACTAAGGGTTACTTCAGACGAGCGGTTGGCATGCATAATGTTCGTGCGACTTTTCAGGCGTTTAAGAAACACGCGGTGTGTAATATGGCCGATTAATCATGACCGGTCTGAACATGGCTATCTGAGATTTCGCGGATGTTCTCTCACTCAAACTCACCTCATGTAGTTCCAAAAAAAAATATTGCGCAGCCTTCTGCGCAAAATTCGGATCGGTCATGATTCATCGGCCGGTCGACGGAATAAAACATACGCCAAGCCCTTTTGAACATAATCATTATCTCAATTTTTAATTTCAAAAGTTATCCAAAATCATAGGCCAACAGCCAACTTATACTTTAAGCACTTAACATTAAAAACGTTGACTTTTTCTTATACTTATCTAACGCAATATACATAGAAACCTTGTTTCGGGATTGAAGCACATTTATAAGCGGGTAGACGAATTTGTATTGCAACTCTGTGTGCCCTCATAGGGTGGGTAGTTATGAATCCCGACTACACCGCATTGAGTTTCAAACTTTTTAATGTCGTTTCGACCAGATTTGTTACTGTATACATTGGTATTTCATAGGTTTTTTTTTTTTGCATTTTGACATCTCCAGTTATTAAGCTTTGAAGCGGTCTATCACTGTATTTCCTTATATTAGGACTCCTATTAATTTCGGTGTAAGCTATCACGGAAAAGAGACTATCCAATAAGGCCGAAGAATTGTTTCGTTAAAACTTAAATATAGTTTGGCCTCGACTTGTAGAAGACGGAGGTACGCTCGTCATTAAGATTTTAGACTTTTATAATAATAATTTCCTTAATTAAAGGTAACGCCTAAACTTCGTATAAGATATATTGTATCAAAGAAATATTCGTAAAATTATCATAAGAGAGTACAAATAATATATTTTAAAACTAAATACTTTTGCACCATCATTGAATAAAAAGGAATACTTTTAAGTACTACGCTAAGTTGAGCCTTTACTCGTAATACATTAGATACTATTAGATATAAAAACTATTTCAATTCACCTTGGATGGAATTAAATGCAGAATTTCGAAGTACAATTTTTTTTTTTAAGAAAAGCAATAATTGTCGACTTGCTTTTTGGTATTCACAGTCTTCGATTCCTTACTAAATAGACTATGTTTAGATTTCAAATGTCGTTTAAAAATTTATTGTCACAATTTTTATAAAAAAATACTTTCTGGAAGTTTTCTTTTGATCTCAAAACGTCTCACTTTTATCACAGTGTTGCATTTAAAATATAATGAATCAATAGAAGTTGTCGAACATTGCTTAGACATTATTTGCTACAAATAATAATGATAGAATGATTTGGAAAGCACGTGCCTCGGAAAGCACGTTAAGCCGTTGGTCCCGGCTGTTATTCGTGGATCTTTGACAGTCGTTACGAGTCGTCAGAAGCGCGAAAGTCTGACACCAGTCTTACCAAGGGGTATCGTATTATCCAGTTACTGGGTTGTGGAGGTCAGATAGGCGGTCGCTCCATGTAAAATACTGGTATTCAGCTGCATCCGGTTAGACTGGAAGCCGACCCCAACATAGTTGGGAAAAGGCTAGGTAGATTGATTGATTTGGAAAGCGATAAGCACGTACATGATCGGCCACATATGATCTAGTGACATCGGTACACTGAACACTATTACATATTTAAATACTACACACTGGGTCTGACTTGCAGGTTGACAGTAAACATTGAAGACAAAAAGAAGGAATCGCTTTTTTTGGAACAAAGTTCCTTAACGCGGCTCGCGGTAGGAGTTAACTGGTAGAAATCGTCACGTAAGGAAAAAGCGTTATACCCCATCCATGCGGCTTTTTCTCTCTCTGTCTCTTTATATTATATATGAGAGAGTGTGTGTGTGTGTGTGTGTGTGCGTAAGGAACATCGTTTCTGACATCCGCTAACGTTTTTTTTCTTTACACACCTTGGCATCTTTACAGACTAATCTAATAACATTATTGAACTTCTACTACACTCCTCTACACTTTACGTTATATTTGAGAAATACTTGTGACCGAATATCGTTAAAACAATCGTCGATGCAAGCGGAAACGTAATATAATGTGCATTTCTTTTTTTATAATTTTCATATTTGTTATAAAATGGCTGTTCATATAAAATAGGTTAGTTGTTAGGTCATAGGAGCAGCTCCTTGGGGAAGAGGTTCATGGAAGCGTAGTCTTCCAGTACCTGGAAGGGAAACAAAAATATTTTTGAGTTACATAGTAGAATAACTAAATTGCAATATTTAGAACTAAGCTGTCGCACCTCTGACTTTTCGTATTCATGTGCGTATTGTATAATTATCACTTGCTTCAAAAACGGTGAAGGAAAACATCGTGAGGAAACGCCATGCCTGAGAGATATTTCTCGACGGCATGTGAAGCCAAGTCAGAGGCCCATGGGCGGCTTTAAAACTCTGACACCAGGTTAGTACTACACGAAAGAAGAAGAAGCTGTTGACTAATATTTAATTGGGCATGTCGCCTTCAGGCCCGATTTTTCAATATAAAAAAAAATATTTATAGCGGTTTGTCTTATTTTCTATACAAGCTGCATAAAAGGTGACAAATTTTCAATTTTATACCTCAGATAAAAGTAATCTGACGATTGAAAAATCTAAGCAAGATTAAGGAATGACTAAATACCAAAACAGGGTGGAGAAAATTAGTTGTGATCTCTTAATCCTTGTCCTGGCTAATGAGTGCACTTATAGTAGAATAGCTACGCAATTTGCCATCTTGCCCATCCTAGTTAGTGTTCAGAGAGGCTCTACTACCAAGTTTTTTTTTGCATAATATGGCGATTATAGTTTGGTGTCGTGTCGCTTGCTCAGAAACAAAACTGCTATAAACCAACAATTCTTCTTTTCGAATCGATGATACAACAGTCATCAACTAGATTACTTTGGTTTAGTGACCACGTTGACACAGTTGCTTCCTGTAATTAGTTTATAGATGGACAAATAACAATTTTTCACACATCAGAATCCCTTTATCCTTTCATTATAATAAATATTACTGTACTCACCTCCCGCAACTTATCAACAGTAGGCTGTGGTACATCCAGCTGCATGGCCGCCCTCATCTTGCTGCCGTCCAGACACAGTTGTTTGTTGAGCAGTAGTTCGGCTCCAGCGGATGGTTCCAAAGGAGTGTGGTCCAGCGAGTACTTGCGACACATCTCCGCCCAGGCCGTGAGGTGCTTGTCGTTCGCTTCCTCGGCCACTGACGCTATGTCCGTCTGGAAGTAAAATAGTAGAAACAGTTTGTAATTGAGCTAATGGTCGTTTTTCAAATTATATATTAGTACCTTTCTGAAACGCTATTGAATTTAATTTGACGCCATTCTAAGTAATATTATAAATGCGAAATTGAGTTTGTTTGTTTATTACGCTGTCACGCTAAAACGGCGGAACGGATTTGGATGAAACTAGGCACATGGGTAGATTATGATCTGGATTAGGACATAGGATACTTTTTATTCCGTCATTCCCACGGGATCAAGACTTATGCGGGTGAAACCGCGGGGCGCAGCTAGTATCTTATAAAACTGCTTTTATTACTGTGCAACCAACCACAATAGCTAACACTAAATTTGGCAGCCGACCAATCAGGTTTCCAAAAACAACGGGGAATGGAAAACATCACAAGATACATATAACTAAATGCAATAAAAACTGAGGTTTTTTTTAAATTAGGCAGCGACGAAAGCGGTTTGAGGACCCGTCCTTCAATTACTTACAAGGTTAGCATGCGCTATTATTAAAAGGTTATTTCTGTCAATATGTTCAAAAAATTTAAAGACCAAGAAGAAAATTTACCTTAGCCAGTGTAGAAATAGCTGTCCCATAATAATCATGATTAATCTTGAAGATATCGGCCACTAACTCAGCCAGGGCACCCTGGGTACTATTGGCCTCATCCACCACATTATACGTCTGCTTATTGGCTTCCGGTTTCCGGCCCAGCGTCCATATTGCCCGACACACGTCCCGGACGTGAACCGTGTTCATCTTGAGGTCGGCTGTCCAGAGGAGCTTCATAGTCTCGTTGAGGTGTTTATAGATACCGCCGTAGAGGAGGCGGGGCGCTGTGGGGGGAATGTGTGGTTAGTAACTACTAAATAAAAATCATAAATTCGCTGAAGGACAACGCGCAACCTAAACCGCTGGGTTTAAATATGAAAATCCTTATATAAATCACCAAGGAAGTATTATTGAAAATTCAAGGGGCTAAATAGGGAACGAAAGTTTGAATACAAGTTCTTCGTTTTTGCCGATGGGATATCCCATCGCCCCACACGGCTTGTCGCTGATAACAAGGCAACCAGTGTCAATGTCAAGAGAGGGAGAGGAGCGGAGATGTTTAGATTTGATGTTTTAGTTTAGATTCTATGGGTTAATATTGGCACAGCTCCGTTCATCTTCTCCCTTCTCCGCTGTAATGGACAGGCAGCCTAACGTTAAAAAATCTACTCCTTCACGTGCATTCTGCCAAGATTGCTACAGTTTCATTGGATAGCTATCCTTTTGAAGAAAAGCCTTTCATTCAGCTATCAACGTTTGAACTACATTAACTTAATAAAGTACTATCGATACGATTAGAAGAAGCAACCAGCGCTGGGATAACGGTATATTTTTCGAAACGTTTTCGTCTTAACAACCTAAAGAACGATTTGTTTCGGTTACGTTCGAACGGAACGTTATTAAAACGTTTTTGAAGAAGAACAAAATTTAAATCTTTCTCGGTTAATAACACGTTTTTAACCATTTTTGGGTTGATCAATAGAAAACTCGCAACACAACCCTAATTAATACATGAGCATCAAGCGCATTGGAATCAATGATGTAATGAAACGAAGATAAGGTACAATTTAACTAAATAAGTTCATGCTTGTTGGCGCACGCACCGTGCGCGGCTGCGTCCTACGGAACAAAACCGGTTTTTTAAAAATGATCTCACTGCGTTTTCATTCCGAACAAAATGTTTGTAAGTACAAAGAATAAAAAATCTGTTAGAAACGTTTTAAAACGTTACTTTAAATAACGTTTCCGAGCCCTGGAAGCGATACACTACCCAAGCGATAGTATTAACAGCATTTATTTATTTAAACGTCTTTCGTGTGGCTAAAACAAAAAATTACACGCGAAAAAAGCATTAGTAGTGTTAATAATAATGTCGACAAGCGCCAAGAACCGTAAATCTATGCATACGTATGTACGCAACAAAAGTGGATTACGGTGAATGTTAAATTGTCCGTGATAATCCACTTTCCTTCACACCGTACGAATTAGAGGACTAATTACATTCATTATGAACGATAAAACTCTATCGAAGTAGTATTTCAGTCAAATAAATAATATTCTGAATAAAATATAACAAAGGAAGCTAGACTGTCGTGATTTATTTGATTTTTATTTGTCGACCGTACTTATAAAGTAGCTAGCTTGTTTTTTTACTATAGGTGCGTGACGGAAACCTATCATAATATTATTATCCATGAAAAATCACCAGATAATATCAAAAATTTTCAACAAAACTTGGAAACCTGCTACATTTCGGCTCGTATTATTTCAGTCTACGTTCCGAATATCAAACGAGAAATGAGTGCAATAATTCATTTTTTTATTTAAAAAAAGTTATCCCTTTATAAAGGCTTACAACCAAAGCTTGCCAAAGACTTCTCGGAGAATACTAGCTAGAAACTGTACCTACCTTTAATATCACTTCTTGATAAAATTACAGTAAATATGACACATACAGCCTTCATAAGAAAACGTCACACAAAAGTATGACCATCAGAGAAACATTTCTTCAAAGTGTCAAAGTCAAACGTTATCGTTGGTCTAGGGATGAGGTCCTGGGTTCGATTCCCGGGTCGGGCAAACTGTCATTGGGTTTTTCCATCTGGAATTTCTCAGTAGTAGCCTGGAGTCTGGATTTGTGCTCGGTTGATGGCAATAGGCTCGCCCCTTATTACATGGGACTTAAACATAACTGGCGAAATGTGGGTGTACTATAGGTACAGCTCTGCTTAACCCTTGAGGGAATACAGGATGTTATGTTTATGTTATCTCTATTAGAGATTCTAATGATTATAATTCTGTAAATACACATTTGTTATGGTCGCGAATCATATTTTTGCAAAAAACGTACGTATATTTGCATTTCGAGGGCTACCACTGCAGGATCTCAATATGATTCAAAGAAGACTTCTATAAATGAAATGATGTCGGTTTCCGAAAGAAGATCTTCTATGTTCTAAGATACTTTTATATGTAAATTTGATTGGTTAATATTTTAAAACTAGATGACGCCGGATTTCTTAGCCGACTGATCCTTGAAAAGAAATGCCGAAAGGAACTCTGAGGTCATGGTCTCTTTCAAGTCCAAAATTTGTATTATTAAGATAATATTATGTGAGTCTAACACTGCAGAGCCATGTCTGGAAAGGCTAATAAGAACTACTTACTCAAACTCCTTCGGTCTCCGATGCCGTACACGATTGCCGGCCTGATGATGGTGTAGTTCAGCTCGGCCGCCATACTCTTTAGCTCCTTCTCCACTTTGCTCTTCATCTTAGCCTCCGTGGTCCATGGCTCCACTGCGCAGTCTTCTTTTTGTGGCTAGGAAAATAATTAAGATTTGGGTAAAAAAATATTAATTATCTATTTCGATTAAGTGCTTTTCATCAAAATCTCACCGAAAAACCATGAAAATTAAATATCTTAATTTTGATTCGTCTGTAAGTGGTCGCCCTTTTACGAAATATACCAAACAAATTTATGTGTTTTCCGAGATCTAGACGCCCATGAACTTGGGACGTGTTGAAGTAAGATATTTATGACTTCAAATGCAAAGAAGACGAAACTATTTTTAGTTAACGTCTTCGTTCACGTATGTTAAGAGGTCTATACACAGGCACATAAAGTGAGCTGATCGATGACGTCACCATATTAATGTCACCAGCGGACAAGTTTTACGAGCCCGACCGGATCCTTGTGGTAATTATCACTCTCCCTGATAAGTACCGAATTGATTAACCATTTCGTCGCGGCCAGAGTACGCTTTTATTAATATCGTTAACGAAAATTAACATTGGTTTCGTCATAAATTGTGTATTGAGTAGGGGAGAGATTCATCTATTTTAAGAGCCCGTTAATTAAATTACGAATGTAATTTAATGAATAATATATTAATATTATGTTATAAAAAACAAACCATATTTTGAGCAACCATGGGTTTTAGCGCAGTGCCAGAACCGCTGTTAAGAGCAATCCTTAATTTAAAGAGTAAAGCAGCTCTCTAATAGTTTACGAGCCAAAATAACGCTCGAAGAGCATTCACCTTCATTATATTCAATATAGGACCTTATCACGCTCGTTGTCTGCACAGACAACCTTTTCCCAAACAAAGCATTAGTTTCTGTTTAAAATAAAATTATTTGATCAGTAATGTAGGTACTGGAGCTCGTGGCTAAGAGATCAGGTTAAGCTAAGCTTGCCGGGGTTGGTCTGTGGATGGACTATGTTTAAATACCGAGACTCCTTCGTGCCTCGGAGAGCACATTAAGCCGTTGTTCCCGGCTGTCATTCCTGGATCTTTGACAGTCGTTACGTGTCGTCAGAATTTTGAAAGTCTGACAATCAGTCTTACTAAGGGGTATCGTATTACTCAATTACTGGGTTCTGGAAGTCAGATAGGCAGTCACTCCGTGTAAAATACTGAAATTCAGCTGCATTTGGTTAGACTGGAAGCCGACCAGTTCTATAGTTGGGAAAAGGCCAGGCAGATTGGATGGATCAATAATGTAGGCTTCCTACGAGCCCTGGTAACAGAATGGATACGGCGCACGGATGGGACCGAAATCAACGCTAGAGGACATAATGATTTTTGAAAAATCAACTGCACTTTAATTCATGTTTATGTTTCATGTTTTTTTTCTTCCTTTTATAATATTCATTCATTTATCAGTTTCAACTCGGTAGTCTTGATAGGAACTGATAGAAAAAGAAAAACATTTCAATGTATGAAAACGGACCTTTTACAGACTACAGTACCTACCTGTAACAGCTAATCAATAAAGTACCAACCTTATCACTACTGTGCATCTGCCCACTCGAAATCTCAACCAGCCTTTCGACCTTCAGCTTGGCACACTGGCGGGCGACGTTGGTACTGAGCGTGAACAGTCCCTCGCAGTACACTGCCTCCGTCTGCCCCACCCTGGTCTCGCCGGAGCAGTTGACGACCAAGCCCCATGGGGCGCCATCGCCAGGGTCCAGGGCCGATGCGCATGATGCTGGAAAGGACAGAGTCATGTAGAAGATGGCAAGTGTTAACAGATCTTGGGCATAGATAAAAGGTTTTTAGACATGGGACACTACTGGGCAGTTAGGGGTTGAGCTCTAATTAGTTCGAATTCTCCAGAATTAGTCACAATAAGGCGGAGTGTTTTTTTAAGAATCCGGCTATAAACTATAGCCGGCTTGTTTTAGACACTCAAACAAACGGTATGAGTCCGTTGCGTGCGAGTTAAAACGGCGATGAACCTCGTATGACACACGGCTACACATCAAGCTATATATTTCCAGTATAAGCTGACCTCGCATTGTACGGAATCCTACACAAATGATTTTTTTCCGAAAAACGGTTCTTTTATACTTATGGAAAATTCTGAAAAGTTTGTATTGTGCTTTCCCCGAAAAGTTGCAGGATTTGGCTTTGTTTTTTTGCGTACCCTCAACAAACAAAGTTAAGCTGTAATTTGGCATATGTATACATATTAATCATGCCGACAAAGTGGTAAAATAAAATCATGAAAAATATTTTTTTTTAGGGTACCTCCCCTACACGTAAAGCGGGGATGTTTTTTTCTCTCGTCTATCCTATGGTGAGGGGTGTCGTTGGAAAAATCGTTCAAAAATATTGTGGGTGTGTGAAAGCCATTTTTCCATTCAAGGAACCGTTTGCGAAATATTAAGCTTTAAAGTGCTAATTTTTGTTAAAGTATTGTTTCCCCCTCCCTGCCAACTAAATGGTTGTATTTGGATTTATGAAAAATCACAGCAGTAACATATATAACGAAATTAAAAGCCTACTTATGTAGCTGTGATAGTTTTCCTTTTAACTACAAAAGGAAAACTATCACAGCTAAATAAGTAGGCTTTACAGGTTAACGAGTAATAATCGAACAACTTAAATTTGCAGTTTGAGAAACATGTTCTCCCATACATTCTGTATGGGAGAACATGTTTTTCAACTACAATGTTAATTTTGTTCTTGGGATAAATTCATCCCAACTACGGCACCCTTCAGTGTGCGTGGTCCGACACGCACCTGGCCAGTTTTTGTTTTTAAACGCGGTAATCTGTGGAACTACTCTAAAATTTGAGCCCAAATTTTAGAGTAGTTCCACAGATTACCGTGTAGGTTCTTTATTTTACATCACGCTATTACTCTTAGGATCCAGTCAGAAAGAACGCTAAGCGAAAACGAGCGAGCGGGCGATACGATGCTATCGTGAGTCATTTCGCCATAACGCACTAGCTATACTGTGAGTTCAAACAATGGTCAAGCACTGCATCAATACTAATGAGAATTTTTCTCTCATCATAAATGAAAAAATATAAAGGAAACCCTTAAAAATTTACGAATACACTCCCACGCGTACATGATAAATACAATTAACATTCCTATTAGTAGCATCGACGAACTATGAAGCAATCGTTTAATAAATGATATTAATAACAATACAAGTGTGTAATGTTTAAGTATTATAATTCATAACTAGGTAGTTGGTAAGCGCAAGCGCATTGTATGCACTTATGAAGACATCGAATATTGTCGGCGCCACGACGCCGCACGTTTAATGTTACATTTATGCAAGTAATAAAATGCCTATGGAAATGACGGCGTTGATGTCGGCAGATTTGGAATTCCAGAAAAAATGGGCTTGATATAAAATTCAGACGACCCAACCAGTCTTACCAAGGAGTATCATGTTGCCCAGTAACTGGGCTTTGGAGGTCAGATACGCAGTCTCTCCATGTACTGGTATAAAGCTGCATCCAGTTAAGACTGGAATTGGATCCAAACATACTTTGGAAAAGGCTAGACAGATGACAAAATCTGTAAGTAAACTGTATCTTGGACAAATAAATAACGCTTCGTATAAGCGCAACTCGCGTTCAAAATCGCGTAATACCCGTAGTTTTTGTGCGTATGATACGCCAAGTTTCGGTTCTATGCGCAGTTCAGATTGGAAATAGGTGAATCAATCAAAACAGCAACTTGATCAAATCTTTGGACGTTAAATGGGAGACAAAAACAACAGATTTTTTGCACAATTTAGGGCCAATGTACGAGTACATGCCGATGATAGGAAGGAGCCTTAAATTCCTTATGTTTGGAGTAATTTTTACATTTACCTACAAACTAAAAATAAAGGAGTAATAATTAAAGACAAACTAGTAACCTATATGGACCTTGTTGTTTTCCTGGGCTAATCAGGAAACGTTGTATTTGTTTTAAATCACTCTCAGTGACATTTTGCCCATTTACAATACCTAGAAACACTATAACTTTATTTTCCTGTGTTCCTTCCTGCCTCAATATCCTCATTGGTCTAGGCAATCATAACAATTGGACTGTTTATTAACTCATTAGTATTCAGAGCATGCGCCCGAGTCATTTTGAATATTTTTACACGCCAAGTTCCTAGGAATAATTGCCATTATAAATTAGACTTATTTATCTTCTGGGAGATTTCCCTTATTTGGGTTGAATTGTAATCGGCGCACGTATGGTATTATAATTATTGTCTATGTTTATTATAAGGAACCGTATTCAAAAAGTATACTCAGTCGGGAACCCGGGAATTTCGATTTTGATAGTTATATTGTTTAAGAAATACATCTTGCTGAGGTCGCTTGTGAACGTATCTACTATTAGGTAAAAGATACGGCGAACTTCCATATGAAAGAATTGTCACTACAAAGTCCCCACGCCCGCGTTTGTCTGTCTGAACGCGATAATCTCAAAAACTACTAAACGGATTATCGTACGGTTTTCACCAATGGACGGAGTGATTAATGAGAAAGGTTTAGGTGTATAACTAATTAAGGTTTTGTGTAAATTGGCTGAAATGTGATCATGATTGTTGGAAATATTGAAAAAAAAAACATGCCGACTGGGACCTTAACTTAAGAATGCTGAGAAAACGCCAATAGAGTTAAGTATATAAAAACAATGTATTACGGAATTACGAGATATTAAACTGTAGTAACGCTTTATGTTTATCTGCATTTTTCATTTCTCTCTGGACCCAATTCTGAAGACCACGCAGACAAAGTAGAGGGGGAGGGAGAAGTTAGTTTATTATATTTCGAAGTTTTTTGACAGACATAACAAATCCATTCATCGTTTACTGATGTCGGATTAAGAAAAAACAATAACATGTAATTTTTAGATAGTGATATTTTTCCAGGAATTAATATTATTATTAGTCGGGTAATTTATAATTATTACTTTTTGCTAGACAACTCATAATCCGCAGAGGAACCAAGGTAACCGACATAGCCCGAAGAGTGGCAGTGGGTAGGGCACATTGCTCGCAGAACAGATGGCCAATGGAGCTGAAAGGTTCTGGAGTGGCGACCGCATACCGGAAGACTTAGCGTTGGAAGGCCTCCCACAAGGTGAACCGATGACATTGTGAAGGCCGCAAGAATCCGCTGGATGCGGGAAGCACAGAACCGGTTAAAGTGGCGATGGTTGGGGGAGGCCTATTTCCAGCAGTGGACGTCTGTCGGCTGAAATGATGAGCTACGGACTTCTACAGGGACTACTCGACAGATTGAGTGTCAATTATATTACAATAATACTCGTAGGTCATTTTTGCAATATCCTCCCATAAAGTGTTATCCTATCACTATAACATGACATTTGATACCTTTAGTAAACTTTAGTTGTTATGTTGTTTATGAGGAAAACTTCATTTTTTTCCCTATGATTAGACGTTAAAAATACGACAAAGACATTGTATTAATATTATTTGTACTGGATTCACTGTGAGCTCGAAAGGTATGCAGTGACAATGGAGTAGGTACTAGCTACGCTAATTTTGAACGTATTACTAACTCGAAAATGTAATGATTCACACTACCTAATGCACGTGGATTCATTTTAAGAACGATTCTGTTGCAAAAAGCTATAGTTATTGGGTAATAAATCACAAGTCTACAAAATTTCCAGAAAATGAAATCATCACCAATTCTTGAAGATGACATTGAATTAAGGTTTCTGCTGGCAGGGACGAGTAGCTATACAGTTGAAAGGGCCTTAGATCTTACTAATAGATCTAGATGAGCGATATAAAACTTTTGAGCCTAACCGTACGTCAGCTACCCTTTCATAGTAAACCGGTAATATAAATTTGCTTTTTGATAGAAATGGGGTGGCGAGTACTTTGAGAACGTTTTAATATTATCATGGAGTAGAATGAAACGTAATTAAAAATATTATATTTTTCATGGAGTAGTTTGGGAAATCTTTTTGGAGTACTTTGGGAATAACCCATGGCTGCGCGTGCTGCTGCACCATTAATTTTAGTTCTTTTGTTTTTAGGAGGGTTCCATATATGGCACGTAGGTACCTATGTCTAGAAAAGAGGCGGCGTATAGTTGATTGGAATGGAAATAAGTGCGATGAATAAGTATTCAATTTATAATAACATTTTCACTTTCAGGATGTTTTGGGCGAATGCATCGAAGGTGTCGGAGTAAGACAAGGAAAGCGGGTCTCTGACCAGCAACCCAACGCGCAGCGTAACACATTTATTATCACACAATCCGAAGGATTTTGAAGGGAAATTGCTAATCCCTTGTTTTATGTTTGAAAAATTCGTTTGCTCGACAATGTAAACAACGTAATGA
Source organism: Agrochola lota (assembly GCA_947364205.1). Classification (NCBI taxonomy): domain Eukaryota; kingdom Metazoa; phylum Arthropoda; class Insecta; order Lepidoptera; family Noctuidae; genus Agrochola; species Agrochola lota. The sequence goes on along the minus strand of OX376227.1, from coordinate 19,819,031 downwards.
ATGTTGTAGAATTGTCAATTGACAGGAACTGCAATTTTTTTTACAGAATTACCCCGCAAGGCAGAAGAAACGCTATGTGAAAACATCTTGTTTGTCTGTAAAACTAAGACTTTCTATCCGAAATATTTGGCCCACTCTCAGCATTACAGCTACACTACAAGTTGACCGATGTACGTCATTCGTGGATTAGTGCACACATTTACATAATTCTTTTTGCATTATTTGTAACAGCAGGTTAAAGCGACGATAACGGATACACAAATAACTTCGTATACCTAATCTGGGAGTGGAATGACACCGAGCGATTTGAGAATTTGTGTCGAATAGAGGGCATAACAGGGCTGTGGAACAGTATAGGCCACTGAATTTTATTGGAAATATTTTCTCGTTACAGAAAGAAAGAAACAAAAATTGTTTATTCTGGACAAACAAAACTCACAGCAGCTACTGACGCTGTCCATTTCTCGTTACAGAAAGAGAGAAAAAAAATATGTTTATTCTGGACAAACAAAACTCACAGCAGCTATTGACGCTGTTCATAGGGTTTATTTAGCCCAGACTATACAATATGTCCGCAAAATGAGCCAAACCCATGACTAACGTTGTGACAACGTATTGGAACATGAACAAAATGAACCAGCTTTTGAAATATAGTCCTGAACTCCTGACTAAAGAAAATATATGTGCGGATTTGAAAGACTCAACGTAATTCACCTTCCGAGATTGTATCAGATACATGACTGCGGCTTAGTAGCAAGTACAATGGTAAGGCAGCAACGCAGTTGTATGGTTTTGCACGTCTCTGGTTACAAAATCGAAGCAACACGGATGACACATTTTAAGTGTGTGTCCATGCTTTTAGCTTGATTAAACGAGTTATATCACAGAATAAATATCAACCGTCAAAGTTCAGAGGGGTGAAATTTTAAAAGCTTTGTCCTTTCACCCGGAAATATGCCATGGTATGGTGGTAAATGTCGAGTTTAAGGTCAGCTCAGCAGCAAGCTGTTTATAGCTTTTGCCCGCAACACAAATTCGTTCACGTGTAATTTCTTGGTCTCCGACTCACTAGCATCGCCCGCCCGCACTATTACTTCGTTTTTGCCTAGCGTTCTTTCTGACTTTTTTCTTTTTGCTCAACTCCTATGGGTCGTAGCGTGATGTTAAATAACCCATAACCTTCCTCATGAAATCCCATCCATTGGTGAAACCCGTATGAAAATCAATTCGGTAGTTTTTAAGTTCATCGCGTTTACACAATCACGGATAAGCAACTACATATCATAAACACTAAAATCTACACTCTGGGATTTTAGACAAACCTATGATCAACGTTTTGGTCTTGTCTCAAGGGCGGTTTACATAATTTCTGATTCAAAAGGCATAACAAATCGCTACATACATTATTTTGCCTGATTTGATTTGACTGTTTAAAACAGCGCTCAGTTTCTGTCGATCGTGAGAAGATGACAGAGACAGAATGATATTTTGAATTCAAATTAATTTATTCATTTTGTGTACATAGGGTAAAATTATACAGAAGTTATATTAATTTAAAAAAAATGTTGGTCCATACTATGTCCCGCCAGATGGCATACAAAATAACTTAGATGTAACAAAATAAAAACAAAAATATAAAATAAAGTCAATAGGTAAGTAGACGTCACAATTTCATGCCAAACACTAAGTTAATAATAATATGTCAATCAATTGAGAGTGAGACTGCACATAAACAAATGGTATTTAGTCACAATTTTGTATACACTAATAGATGAAATAAAAAAATGACAATATAGAATATATTTATCTTAGCAACATTTTAATTATTCAGATAGTTATAAAATTATATAAATATTATTTCATTTTGTCATTAAGATATTCATTAACTGAATAATACGCCTTGTCAATGTTAATTCGCCTTGTTGAATACATAGGTACATACATAATCTCACGCCTCTTTCCCGTGGGGTAGGCGGAAACTATAGAACGCTACCTGCTAGTCCTGCTACGCTCGTTACATACTCCTTTGCTTCGTTTAAGTCCACACATCTGGTCATACACGCACGCCGGTTGCGAGGACTACACACCTGACCTTTCTGAAGAACATCACCTAAGGTCACGATATGTCCTCTACGAACTTTTGTTAGTCGTCTTTCATTCACCCTCTCAACATGAGCAAACCATCTAGGCATGTTTTGAATATGTTTAGCGCCTAAACGAATCTGTGATTAGTGGTGCCAGCTGGCCTTAGACTTAGGCCTCGTTTTGCTCCTGTAATGGTAGGTGCAGTAGCAACATATAGATAGAAAATGTGTGGGCGTGTTGTTGCGACATCATTGGACAATTCGGAACTTAAACCATAACCATGACAAATATTATTCGAACATTACATAGGTAACTAATATGCATGCATGCGATCATGCAATAGCAGCATGCATGTAAGAATAGTAGTAATAAGTAATTAAAGTTTTCTGGCATCCTATTATGTCTCTTTTTCTTCTTCAGGTGAAACCTATTTGGCAGTAAACTATGGTAAACATTGTGTTTCAACACAATTTTCTCAGCTAACCTAAGGGTGACAAATCTACATCGAGCTATGCTGCGCTGTACTGCGCTGTGCTATGTTTGCTCAACTCGCTCGTCTAATATTTTAATAGGATACAAACAAACCATGCTGTGCTGCGCTGTGTGAGGCTACGCTCTGTTTAAAAACGCAGCAGTCTCGAGCGAGGCGCGCTACCCGCCGTGCTGAGCCGCGCTGTGCCGAACTGTGCTATGTTTTTTATGGAGCTCTGCCATGCTCAGTGGCAATATTCTTTAGAAAATTAAATTCTCCGTATTTTTCACGTATGGTGTGTTGTAACAAGCTACCGTGACTGGACTCTTTTAATGACAAAATAACACATAAAATACCCATATCCGCTTCTTCTTCACTTTAATCTTCATCGGATTCAACTATGTCGTAATGTTTACGTTTTTTTGAAAATAAAGTCATCTTAGAGGATCATCATCAATACGCACTGGGCCCGCGTGTTGGATTACGGCCTGCTCCCTTTCACAGAGTGGAGGCCAGAGTCCCAGCAGTGGGAACATTAAAAGGATGATTATGCCACTACCACATTCAATAAATAAATTAGAATGTTACAAACAAATAAACTGTCAACAGAATGGAGATGAATCATCCTGTAGGTACATTGATAACATAATCAGAGGCTACTACAGAAGTTTATTGCATTCCACAAATAAATTTAACAACACTGGACAGTAACTATTAATTGTGTGGACTTTTAAGTTGTCAGTCACAAAGTACTGTGATTATTTTGTGCATTATTATGATTCATTAGTACATGTAACGAATTTGAATAATAAAGCTGAAGACTTTGTTTGCTTGAAGGCGCTAAACTCTGTGAAACAAGTCAAATAAAAAAAATCTTTTTGCATTTCAAAGCCCAACTCTTGAAGAAGGTTATAGGCTATTTCACATCACGCTACGACTTTTATGAGCCAAGCAATAAGAAAAATAATTCACACAGAGGAAGTCACAGGCAAAAGCTCGTTCATAATACAAAAATAATACCTGTTTTTTGAGGTTCATGGATCTTTTTCCTTTAGCCCTCATCCGCCGTAACCTTAGATTTGATTGATTGACAGTCGAGAAAAACATTGAGGTAACCGGGGCCCGTACAGTTAATATTTGGACAAAATGTGGTACAAAATAAGATTCACTCTCCACTGAACAACAAGAATAATTGAAATCACTCTCAGTGAGCGAGTGTGGTTATCAATGCCACTTTTGTATGAGATGAGGCCTTTGCCTTGTAGAGACAAAAGACTGGTAGGTATAAATATTGTGACGTGCAGAAAGGTTCTGTTTTGCCTTAGGTTAAGTCAGGTAGTTCGTAAAACAAAATATTGCTACTACTGTTTTAATAACATTTGTTTTCAGAATGTTTCTTAATATCTTTTATATAATTATTGTCATACTGAAGACTCCCTAAGGCGACCCACTGACTGATAATCACAGCTATTGTTATTTGTCTACAGTATTATGTTACATTTTAAACAGCATGAATTATAATTTCATGATGAGATTGATTAGACTTGTGCAAGGCTGAAAAGAGTTTTTATCTTATCTGTAGTTGTTTTACAGATAGTGAGAAAGTTCATATTGATGTGATCACTCTGCCCTTGATTTGAATGCAAAACAAAAGTGATAATTTAATATTGTAACATCCCAACGCAGTACTGTAATTGCTCGGAAATTTGGTAAATAGGCAGTCATAAAAAAGTTGAGCAATCCTGGATATAACATCAATAACGGAGAGTTCAATTACTTTTGGATAAAATAATAATTCCTATTAGAATACTTATTTCCACAAAGCGTATGTGAAATAATGAAGAGCTTATGAAACTAAATAAAAATAAATATTAAACTTACTGGGATTAATAAGATTCGCGCTCTTGTATTCTATACGAGAGTCTTCAAAAAATTTGCTATGTGTTGGATTCAAGAAGGCCAGTTGCGGCGGCGTTTTATCCACGACTCGCAGACCGCTCACCAGGTCATTTGCTATCAAGTACTCCACCAGGTTCCGCCCGATGAAACCGCACCCTGAATCAAAATCACACCGTCAAACCAACTACAGAGTACTTTTCCACCAACGAAAAAGAATCCTCGCAAGCCGGATGACTAACACTCATTCTTGTAACGGTCTCTCCGTTACAAGAATAAAAAAAAAACCACGTCACTTCACAGCAGTAAATGCAATTTGAATGCTGTCGAATTCTTTATAGTGTTTAGTGTATTTATTCCAAGTAAAATAAATAAATTACCTCCTAAAACCACAACTCGTGGTTTTGAATTATCACCGGCACAATCAGACATTTCTTTAGCCGTTTCACAAAAATGAATGACAGTTCAAGTTGACAGATCATCCGTCCGACAGCCGCAAAATGAAAATGTTACCAGATGAAACATAATTTTCACACTTCATTTAGTAGATTTTAGGGGATGCGTGAAGTTTTTTTTATTTTGTAGTAAATTATTTGCTAACCTCGTTAGGCTAGTGGTCACAAGCGCTACCGCTGAGCATGAAGTCCTGGGTTCGATTCTCAGGTTACGCAGTGTTATTGGGTTTTCTGTTTGGAATTTCTCAGTAGCAGCCCGTAGTCAGGATTTGTGCCCGTTTGTTGGCAATCGGCTCGCCCCCTATTACATGAGACTAAAGGCTTGTGCAGTCTAGCGCGACTTGTCGCGCGACGCGACACCGGTTATTGTTATACTGTGACGTTTTCTTAGAAATTGTATTGTTCGTGTCGCGTCGCGCTGGTCTACACAAGCCTTTACTCTTAAAAATAACTGAAATATGGGTACCTCTGTATAACCCTTCGGAGATTACAGACGTAATGTTTTGTTATTTGGGAGGTTACATTGTCGCGATAACAAGAACTACATTTCGCGCGCTCTCTGTTTTACAGCGAGACGTCCAGCGTTGTGCGAGAGAGAGGGCGCGTAGTGTCATTCCCGATAACGCGACAATGTAGCCGTAGCTTATGAAAATTTTCAAGTAAAAGTTCGCAATGCCTCAATGTTCAAAGGAACTATTTGTTTTAGTACATTCTCTAATGCCTTCCAGTCGTTTTTTTAGAAGTAAAACAATCATTTGAATCCTTTTAATGAAAAATACAGTGAAAAATTAATTAGTTATAATTATAATACCTATCGACAGTCTCTCCACAATAATTAAATTACTAGCAATAAATGATTGAATTCTATTATTTATATCAACTTTGGTGCTATGGATCTACTTCTTCATTTCATTAAATTTGATTCTTCTCCCCTCCAAATGAAACAGCTAGTCCAGCTGAAACAATGAGATTAAAAATATATTAATTGCTGTTGGAAAGTTCTAGACAATGTTATAACTTCTGAAGCGTCTCATGGTAAGTTCCCTGAGAGTTTTAAAAAAAATGTTTTTTTTTGTAAATATTTAATTTACATGTTTTTCAACCTACTGACTGCCACTAATTAAATATAACCATCATATTATATTTCTATAAATGCAGCCTTGGTCATGGAAAGTCACAATAAGCTGTGGCTTCTTTCTTTAGTAGTGATTTTAGGCTTCAGTTCTTACTCTTTCTAATTCTACTTACAGATGACTACGGCGACATATCCGCCTAACATGGGGGTGCAGTAGTCTCCTAGCAGGCTGGCGATGATTTGCACGCTGAAGAAACCAGAGCCTCGGGCTACCACCACCGATAAGCAAATCGTCATACCTCTGTATTAACAATCACAGTTAACGAAATATTTTTATATTCACAACTCCGGATTTTTTCGTAGTCTATGTTTGTTCATGTTATGGGGTTTGGTTCAGTGTTGCCACCTTGGTTTTTGAAAAAGGGCAGTGGGACAAGCTAGAAAGAGCTAGATTTAGCAAATTTTGCCATTAAAAGAGGAGGAGGAGAAAGGACTAAAAACATAGATATAAATGCAAAGGGTTAAAAATTGTTTATTTGAAACGTATTAATTTCAGAAAGTGCAAAATCTAATTATAATTGTAACTACATCCTAAATTAGTCGGTTTATACTTAGAAACCAACTTGGAGAATTCCCCAGTAAAGAAGCAGAAAGAGTAGGTAGGGTTACCAATGTTACCATAGCAAAACTAAAAATATATCCAATTAGTGATCATAAAGTGTGAACTGACGAAATCTATACTACATGACGCGCATTGTTTCATAACTTGGTAATCGTGGTGCGAAGTTTCGTATCGCTTGAAAAGGGCTAGATTGCTCTTTTCGGGCTAAAGCATGAAAAAACGAGTTTACCTACAGTAAATGTGCTAGATCTAGCCCGAAAAGGGCTAAGGTGGCAACACTGGTTTGGTTTCCGCACTTCGTCCTTCAGTGGACCATTGTGCGTGGGCCATAGCGGCCGTTGGTGGTTACTCCAACCAGCCCACCTCTCTCCAAAAGTTAATTAAATCTCCTGGTCTGTTCAGAACATCTGTGAAAGATCTGGGTGTCCCGAGGGTCTGTGTTCTAATCTCTAATCTAATAATCTCTCTCTGTCATCTAACGCCTGTGCCTTCAAAGAGCACGTGCGTGACGGTTTCCTCAGCCTCCATGCACGCCCTGCACAGAGGACTGTCTGTTATGCCTATTGTGTGGAAGTGTTTGTTCAGCGAGCAGTGGCCCGTGATGGTCCCCGTCACCAGGCGCAAGCCGTTCCTATCCAGGCGTAGTAAATGCCGGGTTAGCCTGGTATCCAAGGATGGCATGGCTTCCTTGGACTGCCTGCAGCCCGGTGTCGAGGTCCACCAGTGCTCCGCTTGAGTGTGGGTGAACTCCTGCAGTCATCTGCGTATCTGGTTGAAGGGGATGGGTACGATAGGCTCGGGTCCATAGACTGCCGTGCTGGATCCTCGTCTGGCAAGTTCGTCAGCAGCGTCGTTACCTAGCGAACCGCTATGTTCTTTTATCCATTGTAGTGTCACCGTGTTGCACCTGGATACCGTTATTTGTTCAATCACAATCACAGTTAACGAAATATTTTTATTCACAACTCCGGATTTTTTCGTAGTCTTTGCATCCTGCATTTATTTTCAGATAAGCGGTCGTATCATCGGGTAATTTAAGTCAATAATCTGCAATATTTGAACAAAGACAAGCGACTTAAAAAAAAAAAAACGAGAAATTAAAACAAAACTCAAAAAAATAAATAAAGAAAAAATAAATAACCTTAAACGCGTAGGGTTAAACTCGACTAAATATGTATTAACGTTGCCCAAGATCAGTGTAACGTAGAGGAACAAGAAAAATAACGCAATGCTCAGCATTGGGACTCTGATGAAGAGCAGCATGACACCCGAGAGGGACGAAATAGTGAACACTAAGAGTGTTATCGTGTTCTTGCCAAGCGCCACAATGAATGACAAAAGGATTAATAAAATTCCCGCGGTCCCGGAGTGTATAATAGTTGCATACAGCTCTTTTGGCTCGATACTGCCGGTGCATTCTGCGGATTCCTGTGAAATAATGAATTTAAATTAATATTTTTCCTACCTGATTCCCTTGGTTTCTACCAGGGATATTGCGGATTCGGATTTTTAGTGGCTCACATATCACGTGGATGTGGATGCGGATGCTGATCTCAACTTTTGTATATGGGATCCGTCAAGGCGTCAAAGTGAAATTCAAAGTTTCTTAGGTTTTGCAAATTGCAGTGCTGTTTCGTTCTATGTTGATCATAATTCAATTCGCGATAATTATAACTGTAATAAATTATAATCATTTAAAAATCTGTATAGCTCTCGACATTGTATGTGTTTGATGGATATAAGACTATTTCGTGAAAATGAGACGATTTAGAGCTATAGTGATATAGATAAAGATAAAGATCATTTATTTGTCAAACATGCGATTACATAAACTGAGTAATCAGACATGCAAGGTATTGAATTAATAGATGTTGTGTGCGTCCATGTTTTGCCAATAATGGCGTACAAATTTTGTAGGTATAGAAAATTACATTTAATTGCATTTACATAAAGTCAGTCTAAATTTCATTACAAAATACAAAACAAATAAATAATAATTGATGTCAAGATATGAGGTATAGGTATAATAAAGTCAAAATAGATTAAATTATGTCCAGAATATTCATGCAGTCAAATAGAATAATTCAAAATTGATTTAAGATTCACATTATTCAATTGTTACAATTCTTAATTCTCAGCTTATTTTTGAAAAGTGACAAGGGCCCACTTTTAGGTAATTTATTAAATATGGTAGGAGCCATACAAAAGACACTTTTGCGCATGAGGGTGGTTCTCGTAGTATGAGAGCATACCCTGCTATTGTCGCGCCTATTACGGGGGACTACTTCATCTAATCGTTTAAATCGGTGTGGATTTGTTTTGACAAAAAGAGCTACTCCTAAAATGTACAGACATGGCAAAGTAAGAATTTTATATTTTTTAAAGTAAGGCACGCAACTATCAGTAGGTTTAATTTTAAATATTGAACGAACGCATCTCTTTTGCGCCTTGAACACCGTGTCTTTTTCTGTTGAGTTGCCCCAAAAAATAACACCATAGCGTAGATGAGATACTGTTAAACCATAGTAGGCTTTAAGTAATGCCTCCACATTTATTATAGACGACAATGTGTGCAGAGCATAAGTAGATTTACTGATTTTCTTGCACAAGATTTCGATATGGGTTTTCCAATTCAGTTTTTTTGTCAATGTGGAGCCCTAAAATTTTTGTTGTTTCTACCTCTTCTATAGGCTGGTCATCGTAGTGTATATTTAAGTTACTCTTGCTATTGATCCGTTGACTAAAATGTATTAATTTAGTTTTTTGTCAGGTTTATTTTTAAGTTATTGTCATCTAGCCACTTTACCATTCGATTTATAGAATCATTTATGTTACTTTCATAAGTATCAACACTTTTACAAGGTATCGTTATGGTGCTATCATCGGTAAATAGTGTTAGAGGTTGAGAGATGCCTTTCGGTAGATCATTGATGTATAATATAAATAAAGGAGGTCCTAGAACACTCCCCTGTGGCACACCAAACGAAACTATACGTTCTGAGGATTGAAATACAATTTCATGTTTACTTTTCATATTAATGTGGTTTATATTTGTTATTTGAGTTCTGTTATGTAAGTAAGATTTAATTAGATTTTTGACATTTCCTCTAATTCCATATGTTTCAAGTTTATTTAAGAGTGTACCATAATGCACATAGTCAAAGACTTGCGTCATGTCACAAAATACGCCACACACATTAAATATAAAATCATAAATGGCCATATTAATAGTTTTACCTATTCTAAATCCTTTCTGTTCTTCGCATAGAATATGTTGTCTTTCTATAAATGAATTTAGTTCCTTGTAAATGTATTTCTCAAATATTTTAGAAATTATAGGAATTAGTGATATCGGCCGATAGTTCTCCATTAACTCCCTATCTGCTTTCTTAAATAGTGGCTTGACGATAGAAAGTTTTAGAGCATCAGGGTAAACACCTGCGCTAATGCTGAGATTGAAGACTCAAGAGCCCGCAGATCATGATTTTACTTATATTCACCTTTTTCGACTCACATCTGCATCCGCATAAGCTCCGTTAATTAATGCGGATGCGTATGCGAATAAATATTCGCAACATCCCTGGTTTCTACTATCCTAAGTAATCCTTAATTAAATGGTAAATTTTAGGTTTATGTCGCTGACTGAATTCAATAGTGGCACAAGTCGAAATTGTGGCAATTTGAGTTAGTACTGATTTCTTGTTCTAAATTAGGTACTTACTTTATTTTATGCATTAAAGACCCAATCTGTTAGTTCATAAACTACCCGGTTGGAGGCATAAGTGTCATTAGTGAATAAACGATAGCGTTGCGTCTCTTTCATGCAATAGTGTCACTTTTGTGTTGTGCCAGTTTTGAACAATTATAGCAGAGTTTTCTAAGTTGTGTTGAGCTGTAATTGATAATCATGATGCCGAACAGACATAATTATGAGTACTGTTCCACGGTAAGTAGTCGTCAATTTTGTTTTAAATAAAAATAATCAACATTAATTTATTATTAATGTACACTAATAGTTTTTTTTTCAAAGCTAAAAAACCCCTTGTTGAAGTAAACACACGACTGCTTCATCAGTATCATCAGTAAGTGATCCTGGTGTAGGAGAAGCGCGAGATGTTCCTGCAGTGTTCAGATGAGGCGCTCAAGTATCGGCAGATCAATAGACGGATCTCTAAGTCCTTGAAAAGCGCCCTGCATCGCTTTAGTGCAGACCGCCTTAAGGGCGCGATAGAGCGGAATAAAGGCCTTAAGATCTTTGTAAGAGATCTGTCTATTGGGCAGAGTCAGCTTACGAAACTGAAGACCAAACCTAAGCTATTGAGAGAGATCGACAAGTTCTATGGACAGTTATACACGTCAACAAGTAACCCCGTTACGAATCTGGCAAACGACCCAAGAGCTAGATTGACTTCCTGGACGTCAGCTTGTACGAGATTAGGATGGCTCTGAAGCAGCTCAAAAACAATAAGGCGCCGGGTGATGACGAACTCCTAAAGGCTGCCGGAAAACCCTCTAAAGGCCCTCCAGAAGCTGTTTGATTCCGTCATACTCGAGGGCAAAACGCCGCAGGCGTGGAACAGAGGTATGGTAATACTGACTCTTTGTTTTGTGGCTCTGCAGAGTTGAATAAACTGCAGAACGCGTGCTGTTGAGTATCGTAGTCGGTTCCAGTTGGAGAACTTTGTTGGGTCAGGCAGACATTCGGCGAGCTTCAGTCTTCTGTCGCTCACGTGATGCGTCTTCTCTTCATCGGATGGTTCTTCTGTTGTCGGCTTCGCGGCTTAAATCGGGCAGAAGTCTTCTGTCTGGTATAAGAAGTCCGGCCCTTTGAACCATCGATGATCCTTGTTGAATGCTGTCAGATAAGCTCCTTATCCTTAAGACCCGGCTCAGACGCACACCAAACCTTAACGTTAAAATTGATGTTCAACCGGGATGTGAGAACAAAGTTGCACGTGATGTTTAAAGACTCATCTGCCCCGAAAGCCTTCGACCCAAACCACACACCGCCTCCCATCAGGGCTTACTCCGTAGGTGAGCGAGTCCAGGCTAGAGCCTACTCCGACCAGAGACGAAGATGGGAGTTCGGCACGATAGTGCGTCGCCTAGGCAGGCTTCATTATGAAGTACAGACAGATGGTGGCGTCGTGTGGCGTAGACACCTGGAACAGTTGCTTTCAGCCCCAGGCGTGGTACAACCAGCTATCTAATTACGCAACACATTTTCGATTTACAATTGAGTCAAATTTGTTTCGTTTCGACTAGAATTGCTTTCAGTTTACAACTTTCGAATTACGTAACTCTAAAATCTGTGATATCAACTGCACTCTGTTTCAGACGCTAAAGAGTGAACGATAATCGTCTAAAAAGGCTATTATTCGAATTACGTAACCATTTTGACAGTTGAAAATTTGTTTCAATACAAAGAAAATTGGTTTCGTCCTGTCAATTGAACCAGAAGGCAGCTTGCTAGTCGCAATCAATTTTCTTTGCAATATTTTCGGGATTTACTCGTATAATCTCCTTAATTATTACAAAATTATGTAAGTGAACGTCGTCTTCATAAATTGTGAATGTGTTTTTGTGTGAAACCTCAATGATAGATCAATATTAGTGGTCTTTAAAATATCGAAGCAGCGAGGTCGATTTTTTATAATAATTGTGAAAGTTTTCTTCTGTTACAAGTGCTTACATCCTAAACTAAAGATATATATTATGATATTTCAGAAACGAGGTATTTTGGTGGCATTTTAAAGGAAAGACAAATTCGTACCTCGTACCGTATCAAACTTATCATAAGCCACAAGCTTAACAACCCAGTTGAACTTGAACTTCATTGGAAAAGCAAATATAATAGAGGAAGAACAAATATTATAATATAGTTTGAAGCATTTTATGTCAATGAATTCTGGAAGGACATCGATGAACATACTCACCACACCATACATAGATCTATTTCCACATCATTGTCTGTTTAAGGTACCTACTTAATATCAATATTATTTTCTTTCTTAGAGTTGAACATTGATTGTGTGTTTAGCACAGCAACAATTTTACACACAATCTTATTATTCGTTGGTGAATACGAAATGCACCATCAAACGTAAACTTACCATACATTTAAATAAAGTCATTTGTAGGCACCTAATTGTTGTATATAGCAGAATATTGCTGTTCTATAAAGTAGATAGATTGTGCATGGAAGTGTTTAAGGACAGGCGTATTAGACTTTGTGGATGGATGTAATGGTTCATGGAATATATTGAGCATTTACTTAAATTATTATTTTTATATTTCAGGTGTCAGGCTCAACTACATTATTCAGGAAAAAATTAAACTCTCATGAGTGCTTACAGCAAGAATTAGCAAGCAGTACATACTTATTCCATGATGACTGCCACAGAAAGACAATCCCAAATTCCACTAATCCTTACAGTATATTTCTTCCAATTTCTTTTTGCCCCATGTCCAAATATTTCATAATAATGTGAATAAATGCTATTGAAGATATAATAAAAGTCGTTTTTGTTTACCATAATTTATTTCTCTCTATTTACTGTTACCTAATGAATGACAGTTAATTTAGGTAAATAGGTACCTCTAAATAGTATCATTATAATAATCAATTGGCTGTGTTTATAAAAAGTATTGAATTCTTAAATATTTCATAACAAGTTATTTTTATTCGTACTTCTATAGTTCATAATTAAAACACTTTATTAAAGTTTACACTGTTATCAATTAACAAAATATGAACACACATTTATATCGCTGTTGTACAAGACTGAATAGTTTAAAAAAAAAAGATTCATTAACAATCTTCAGTTTTTACTTTAGTTCTTGAGAAGTTTGAAAACTGAAGTAGCAGAGCAACGCAGCATGGGCGACATCATTCATGCTGCCTTTATGTCTTCATAGGTGAAACGCCCCACAAACTACAGTTTTAAAACAAAATCTTATTATTTTCTGCTCAAATAAAGTACTGAAACATTCTGTGGTAAAGTAAAGGAGGCATATCAACTAGGCCTTCATTAGGCCCATGCCTGGACAAAAGCCATCAGCCTAGTCACTGCTGCAGGTTGTATAATTTCTTCTTTATTTAGGGCTGATATTGCAGTCTCCAGATATTTAATAATACTAAATTATAATAGTAAACATTAGTTAGGTTTCACAAAATATATGATGTGTCTATGTAGTAAGTTCAGCCAAGGAAATATATTCATAATCTTATAATTAGGTGACTTGCTACGCTTGATTCTTAACCATGTGTGTCAAAAAGCTTACCTTCAATGATTACAGAAGATTGGTTATCCAATCCATGTTTGCTCAACAAGATTGGTTTTGGGTAGCGTTCCATTCTTGTATTTTCAGCTCTAGCACCATCTGTGAAAATATTATAAATATGTTTTGTAGTTAGTTATTTGGTTAGAGGTTATAATAGTTTATTTCAACATCTACATAAGTACATAAATATCAAACAATTTTATTTCAGTTCGAATGTGAGGTTGACGGACATAGTAACTATAATTAATAATTATTTTAACCACAATAAATAGTTGTAGGATAGTAGGATGCTTGTGTCTACGCAACAAAGGAATGATTGTCCATAGGCAGATTCACAAATAATGTACCTACAGCTACAATAATCTAATGAGATACGAAGGTACTCTCTTACACACGATAATCCTATTTATATTGACTTACTTACTTGTAGTGATAATATCAACTTAGGTACTTTTCGCTATTGAGCAAAACAGCCTAAGTAAGTCTTAGTGCAGCCAGTAGAAAACGTAAACAGAGTACGCACTGTCTTGAACGAGAGAATTTTCCAAAGTTTTTCCGACGAGCCACAAGAAAAATGTTCCAAAACTGCTTAGCATGGGCCCATGTTTCTGTAAGAGAATAGTAAATTTAATGTTGAATGTTGAAAAATATAAAGCATTCAAGGCAAAACAATGCTTGAACAAAAACATTACCGAAATTAATGAAACCAAAATGTAAACAAAGCATCGCCATGATTGATAGCGTATCCTCCACAGACATCAAATAATGATCATTCCAGCGCAGATTATTTCCAATGTTTAACATGGGATGTTATGCCTTTCCTGTTCTTTTCCCTACACACTGATAAAGTTAGAGCAGCAAAGGTATAGTTTAGACACGCAATATATCGCATTAAATTCGATTAAACACGTAACGTTATTTCAACTTTTACTCAGTGCTGCCAATTTTTTTCCCTGAGTCCACTATAGACATGCGTCAGATACATCAAACCAAATTATAAAATCCGATTTCAATCAGAAATCGATTAGTGTTAAAGTATCGATTATCCGAACTAGACAAAGCGATTTCACAAAACCACGGCAAGGGTAGCTTTGCGTAAGCAAGTATTTGTTTATATTTGAATAGTTTTGATCGATGCATATATAACCGAATAATATTACTAGAGACGATCGAAACTGCGAGCCGGAGCCTCTCCTGAAATCGATTTCTAAAAACAGAATTTGAGAACGATTTCAATATCTGAAATAGGATATTTAACCGTTTGCGTAAAAATCCAAAACGCCAATGTCTAGTCCACTAGCGACAGTTCTTCAAACCACCAGAAATAAACTATACTGTATTATAAAATAAGATTAGACTCAAACTTAAAACTCAAACTCAAAGCATTTATTTCAATTAAACCATTTACAGGCACTTTTGAATTGTCAAATAGTCGCGTCAGTTAGTCAGAAAGTTGAAGCTAGTTGCCCATTCCAAAACGTAGATCTTATGGAGAAGAACGGGCAAGAAACTCCAAGGACAAGGACAGGTCCAATTCAACATATAAGATTAAAAATAAGCCATGGCAGATAAGAGATGACCAGTCACAACTGACGGCGCCCGTTCACGAACATGACGCGTGGATCAGCACCATTCAGCTCAACCATTTTGTAGGGAACCGAATGATCCAACACACTCGCCACCATCAGCGAGACATTTAAGTGAGCATGACATACTCTCAGCTACCATGATCTTTCAAGTCAACATACATCTTAATAAAATTAAAAAAAAAAATACAAACGGCTCCATGGTACTCACATTTACAAAATTTTTAAAAAAATGCTTCTAAATTATACAAAACTAATTTGCAATGTATTTGAGAGATTAATAGAATGTTACTACCAAAAAGAAAGAAAATCATTATCCATTAGAGTATTCAACAATTAAAACTAGTTTAAATAAAAAATAAACATTAAGTTTGCAATGTCAGAAAAAATTAAAAGGGGAAGCAACTCTTCCAAACATTAAAATTTTTGACTAATGAGCCCAAGTGGCTGTGGAGCAGGACCAGCATTAAGCCAAGCATTTTTATCTATGATATAATCATCCAACTTATAATTTGCTTGTCTACATAGTGTGCGTTTAATGCATGTTTTAAATTTCTTCTCATTCAGTTCAAGAATATCGAGTGGTATTTTATTATAACATTTTACACAGTACCCCATAAAAAAAGTGTGCACTTTAGACAATCTGAAACGTGGTTGATCTAATTTGTTCCTATTTCTAGTGTTAAAAGTATGCCTGTCACTTATCTTACTAAAAAGATGAAGATTTTTCCGAACATACATGTTTTCATATATATACTTACAAGGTACCGTCATGATGTTAATTTTCTTAAACAGTTCCCTTAGAGCTTCGCGTCTGCGGAGGTTATATATGGCTCTGACAGCCCTCTTTTGCAGAATAAAGATATAGTTAATATCTGCAGCCCGTCCCCACAGCAAAATACCGTAAGACACGATGCTATGAAAGTAACTAAAATAGACCAGTCTCGCGGTATCCACGTCTGTTAGTTGGCGGATTTTCCAAACAGCGTAAGCGGCTGAACTTAGCCGCCCATCAAGTGATGTTAAGTGAGGACCCCACTGCAGTTTTGAGTCAAGCGTATTAGACATTTAAATAGACGTTTTTTACAGTCCGTTCAACCGATTTTGACTTTTATAGCGATGGTTTTTTTTTTTGAAATGATGTTGTTTCTCGATCTCCACTCGGGCGGAGCCTCTATGTGGCTGCAATATATTCGTCATGCTGTGTCAGTCTTTCCAAATCAGCGTTCGAATCCACAGTGGTTTCGGCATTTGAAAGAAATAAACGGAAAAATCACTGACACAGGTTTAACAAACAATGAAACATGCCATTATCGTATTATTTTAATATTTTCTCGAGTCAAAGTTTTAGTAATTGATTGTATTGTTTTCTACAAATTTAATTTATTTAACCACTAGACAAAACCACCGGCCACAGAAAGCAATTTTTTTCGCCTGTAGGGGTGTCCAAACCCCCAGGTTTAGTGGAAATCCCACTAAGTTGACAACACTGCTTTTCTACGATTCTGACATTAGCCACAGATAACAAAAACGTGAAAAGAAAAACGTTTTGTTACGTATTTCAATTATGGTAGTTTTTGGTAGAAAGTGTTTTAAAAATTGGTTTTAAATATTTTCGGCAATCATTGTACATTTTCATTTATAAGCACTAGTAGAGCATCAGTTGTAATAAAAAAAAAACAATTATAGCACAATAATTTGGAAATAAATCATTCCTATATGATGTAACAAAACACATCATCCAAATAAATTATAGCCAATTTTTTAGAACAACCCTATCCAATCTCGGTCGACTGATAAAAAATGTTTATCGTAATTCGAAATATGGTATGCGTTTAAAACTGGACTTGCTTTCGATTCAGAATTGTAAACCGAAATAAAATGTGTTGCGTAATTAGACTGCAGGAATGGCGGCGGAGGACTGTTATATACTGGCCACCAAGGTTACAACGTCTGTCGCGCTGACGGTTGGTGACGTTTTATGATCCTTCATTAATTTGAAATAAAAGATTATTGTTGTACAAAATGTGTATTTAATACGTAGCATATGTAGACTCTTACAATATACACTACCTGCGTAAAACTTATCTTCGATTTTTTTATTACCACCCAAGGTGAGAATAGTTAGACATATATCACGAGTCCATTAGTTATCATTACAGGAACAACATAATTTATTTGCAGTTTGGAAGCAGTTTCTAGGCCAGGAATCAGCAAGAAATCTTGGAAAATCAATCATTGTAAAAAGCATTAAGAAGTCGATACCAATGTATTTTAATTTTAATTTTATAAAAGCTGTTTTCTGTGAAAGTCTATACTTAGTAGATTTTAGGTGAAGGCAGGGTTAATATAATGTAGACGTAACCCTTAGTAATACAAGCTTGTAAAAAGCACTTACCAGTAAGGGCCATAGCTTCCTCAAACCTGCTCTCCTTCGAATCGTTGTCAGTTTTGGCGAACGCCATCTTTTTTTTATTATTTCATAGCTATTTTTTTTTTTCTTACATTAGAACCGCGAACATTAATGCGTGGTGTTTCCACCAGATTTTATTAAAATATTAAATAAGATTATGGACAATTACGACTTCATTTTCAATTTAAATGACTATCTCAACATTACTTTTGTTTTTTTTGGTTGTAACGGTGGTGATAGGTAGAGGCCAATATTTGACCATTTAGAATTATAGATAAGCTACAAATTCATTGGCCATGTATCAATGATAGACTGATGCGAATACAGTGAGTGTTTGGAACCGGTGCGCGCCTAAATATAGTTTTATACTACAAATACTGATGGTAATACCACGCAGAGATAATAGGTAAGTGGGATGGGTGATAGAACGATGTTTTTGTGAGATAATTTATTGTGACTTACACTACCTAACAAATTTATATGGCTATAGCTTTTGCCCGCGACTTCGCCCGCGTGAATATCGAAAAATATCCGACGGGAAGGTACAACCGGAATTAAAAAATAATCTATAGGTTAATCCACGTTATAAACTATCTGTGTGTCAAATATCATCCAAATCCGTTCATCCGTTTTTGTGCAAACCAAACATACAAACAAACAGACCAAAATTCTAAAAACTATATTTTCGGCATCAGACTTGAATATTCAATGTAAGGTTTAACTTCGTTACTTTACTATTTTATTTTACTTCGTCTGCGTAGAGTATAAATTCTTTTTTTCTAATTAATTATGAATTATTGACAAGGATCCGCACAGGTCGATCGATCATCGCTCCATGTAAAATACTGTAAAGTTAGAAACAGTACACGTGTACCTACTCATATTATTTTTACTTGAATACAAAATTTTGCGAATGAACAACTTCATCGCCCTTTTCAGATCCTTGCGGGTTGAAATAAAAAAAATACAACGATTTACGTTGTGTTAGTTTCCAACCATAAGCCGAAATATTAGTGGTTTTAACTTAAAAAATATAGAATTTTTGAGGGGTGAAAATTCTAACAACACCGGTGCGTTAGCTTCCAACCATAAGCCTAGATAGTAAATTTAGTGTTTTTTCTTCGAAACTTAAAGGCTTTTCAACTTCATCCCCCTTTTTAACCCTTCGGGGGTGGTCTTATCAAAAACGCAGAGACACGTATAAATTAATATTTAATCGTCAGCCTAAACACAAAATTTGAAGATCCTAACTTCAAAACTGACGGACTTTCATATAAACTTCCATCCGCTATTTTACCCTTTTAGGGGTGAAATTCCCATAAATCCTTTCTTATATAAGGATACTTACTCTTCACGAAGAACACACCCTCCAAGATTCATGTCTCTAGGACCATCGGTTTGGGCTGTGTGTTGATATACCACCCAGTCAGTCAGTCAGTCAGTTTACCATTTTTATATGCGTATAGAAGAAGATTTACACTGCACACTGAACTATTTTTACTCCTTACCTATTTGTATTTTCCTAATTTTAGTTTTCGTCAGTATATCATTAAGTAGGAAGGTATGCAATAAAAATGGAATGAAACCAAAACTGTTTTTGTAATGTAGATTTTTAAAAAAAAAAAAACTACAAATTTTACATTCGAGCTTATATTTATAATTAAAAATACAATGAGAAAGTACTTAGTACCTATAAATTAATGTATCGACAGTCTCTTCACAATAAAATTAAACTATTAAATCTTAAACTTTGGGAGTATCAGGATCTTCTTCTTTATTTCTTTGAATCTCAATCTTGTCTCCTTTTGATTTTGGATCAGCTGGTAAGAAAGTTGCAACAATAAATCCGGCTGAAACAAAAAATGGCAAGATATTACACTTTTCAGTTAGCAACCCTTTTACTAAATTCTAAAGCTCAACAGAACTGAACACATTCGTATGTATATCTTATTATACTTACACATGACTAAAGCGATATATCCACCCAACATGGGCGTGCAGTAGTCTCCTAGCAGGGTGGCAATGATTTGCACACTGAAGAAGCCCGAACCTCGGGCTACCACCACCGACAAACACGTCGCCATGCCTCTGCAATATTAGGTAATTGAAGTTAGTAACGGGTGAAGATAAACCATAGCAGCCATAGGGCTGCAATCAGAATTTGGCGTGCTTTAGTTCTCCAGATTTAATTCCATATAGACATTTGAATCTTCAGGGAATGCTGATCTTAAAAAGCCCTAGCCTTGAACGTGAATGCTCAAGGGTAAAAAGAAACAGACAAAAATTTAAAAAGTTACAAACCTTAAATGCGTAGGGTTCAGTTCGACCAAATACGTATTAATGTTGCCCAAAATCTGTGCAACGTACAGGAACACGAAGAATAGCCCTATGCTCAGCAGTGGGATTCTGATGAAGATCAGTAAGACTCCGCAGCATGAAGATACAACGAACACTATAAGTGTTAAGGTTTTCTTGCCAAGTAGTCCCACGATGAAAGACAGAAAGATCATTAGGAGAGTTGATGCGCCGGAGTAAACCATGGTGGCGTACAATGCCTTCGGCTCGATACTGCCTGTGCAGTCTGCTGATTCCTATAGGTAAAAAATAGAATTAAATATTGATATTTGTCTGTATGGGCTTTCATAAATATTTCAGAAATGGTAGATTTTAGTTCAGCTTGCCTTGGCAACACTGGATTTGACGATACCAGTTTTTTTGTTTAAAATTTATTGTTAAAGGTTCTTTCGGTTAGTGAGTATTATAAATATTTAATGGTATTTTCAACTTACAGTGCCATTAAAACGGGTGCTTGTACTCTGACTCGCCACTTCGCAAAACGTGCGACCATGGCGACTCTCCTCGCCAGTAAAATATGCGTTTGTCATGGTCGGCACCCACATTGTGAAACCTGTTGATCTGGAATTAAAATAATTTAAATTATAACGAATTCTCTGGGTAACAACAAGTTAGTATGGTGCACCACGTTTTGCGGGACACTCCCGTTAACAAAGTTGCCTTATTTTTTTAATCATTAGAAAAGAGAGGTTATTTTACACTAACAACCCATACTCTAAGTTGTAGCCTCGAAAGCTACGAAAAACGGTATTCATAGGCGTAAGACTAAGGACATTATGAGGTTCCTTGGATGAGTGTGTCGAGGTGATACGTCGCGAAAACGTCATTATTTCGAGGAATATTCCGTTTATTAAAATGGTTAAACTTATTTTTAGAAGAGTCTGTGAGCGCGTTACCTGTGGTTTTATACTTGAAGTGTCACATTTATCAAATGAAAGTAAAGTGATAGAAATAAACTAACTCTAATATTTTATCCACTTGAACCAAAAACCATGTCCTGGGCAAAAAGTAAGATGATACTTGAGAATTGGATGGCTTGGGAACATAAAAATACTTCCATAGTGTTTACCAAAATATTGGAATATGGGTGGAACTCAGACCAAATAAAATACAAGACATTGCGCTGCGAACAATACAGTGAAGCATGCCAAAACTACACGTCCCTCTGCTCTGTGCATACACGCTCACGCGCACACATTTACAACTATTAACAATCAAACTACACCTCACTAAGTGTGCACACATGTTTACGAAACCGGCCTCACGTCACTGTTGACAGCGCCAATCTTGGTTTTGCTATTTGGTCTGAGGGGTGGAATTGGCAATCCTGAAACAATAGAGGTAAAAAGAAGCTCACCACAATATGTTTAGTAAAACGAAATCGAATTTTAAATTCTTTTTCATCATAAAACTCAATTTTCTGTTTCTTGTAAATAGCGTCGTGATACGTAATTGTATGGATTATCGTACAAATATTCAATAAATTCTTCAAAAGACATTACGAAAATCGGATACCATACCTACGCTTTGTTTTGGTTAAAAATTTCCTCAAGGTAGATGCCGTACCTTATAACGTGACGTAGGTACCTTATATTTCACAGCTGGTTCCTCAACTCAAACTCACCTCGACTGAGGAAATTATGATCATGACTTAGAATATGGGTGATATTATTGTTCAGGGTGTATTGTTTAGGGTGTTAGTCCAAAGTTGGTTTACTGCTAATAATTTAGTATTAAATGGGAAAAAAACTAAGTGCATAAAATTTTCTTTACCAAATGTCAAGAGTAGTGATTGTGAGATAATATTGAATCAAGAGAAACTAGAATTCGTCGATAAAACTGTTTTCCTAGGGATCACGCTCGACTCAAGGTTACAATGGGGTCCTCATTTAACATCTCTTGCAGGACGGCTAAGTTCAGCAGCATATGCTGTCAGAAAAATCCGTCAATTTACTGATGTAGATACCGCGAGGCTGGTCTATTTTAGTTACTTTCATAGTATCATGTCTTACGGTATTTTAGTGTGGGGACGGGCTGCAGACATCGAGTCTATTTTTATTCTGCAGAAAAGAGCGATAAGAGCCATATATTATCTCCGCAGGCGTGACTTTCTAAGGGAACTGTTTAAGGATATTAACATCATGACGGTCAATATATCTATGAAAACATCATGTACGTAAGAAAAAATGTACATCTTTTTAGTAAAAGAGGTGATAGACATAATTATAGTACAAGAAATAGGGACCTATTTCTTTAACCAGGTTTTAGACTGGCTAAAGTGGACTCATCTTTCATGGGATACTGTTTAAAATGTTACAACAAAATTCCTCCCCACATCCTTCACCTGAATGAGACAAAATTCAAATCTTGTATAAAACGCACACTATGCAGGCAGGCATATTATAAGTTGGGGGATTACATCGCTGATAAAAATGCTTGGCTCAATGCTGGTCCTGCTACACAACCACAACTATTTGATTAACATTTGAAAATACAGTTGGAGCTACCGAAGAGTTTAAGACCATCTTTGCATGTATAAAATCAGTTTCCTTTGTATTATATAATTTCAGAGCACAGGTGTGAGTACTATGTACTAAAAAGCTAACATTTACCGGGTAATACGTCTTTTATTGACTTGAATGTGCCCTGGCGGCTGTGAGTAGGATGTTATGCTCACTCAGATGTCTCGCTTATGGTGGCGCGTGTGTTGGATCATTTAGCTCCCTTCAAAATGGTTGAGCTGAATGGTGTTAAACCATGCGTCATGTTCGTGAACGGGTGCCGTCAGTTGGGACTGGTCAACTCTTAGCTGCCATGGCTGATTTAAATTTTTGAATTGTTCTTTGTTTTATCTTTTTATTACGGACGCTTCTAACGTGCACGTCTTTCTACATTGTTCTCACATGTTTAATTTCAACATGAATGATGTAACCAATATTTTTGTAACAATTTATTTAAAAGAGGGTCCGTGAGTTTCTTCCCCGTTCTTCTCCATAGGTACCTACTACGCTTTGGAATGGGCAACTAGCTTCATATTTCTGACTGACCGATTCCTTGACAATTCAAAAGTGCCTGTAAATGGTTTAATTGAAATAAATGCTTTGAGTTTGAGTTTGAGTTAAAATATGGGGTTATGTGAATTTTAAATTATATTTCATTATCATGAATGGAAGATAGATAAAACTTAAATTAAACTCAGTAGCTCCTTACGTCATATATGCGCATAGCAATAAGTAGTAGAGTATGGTTGAATTCTTCAATAGAGGAGGCTTGAACAGAGGCGCTGTTTGGTTCCAGATCTTCTTCATCACTGAAATCTCGGAACTGTCCTGTAGTGGTTCCTCGAGGTACACTTGCATTACCTGAAAAATATCATTGAACAGGAAATTCTTATTTCGTTCAGATTATTACCTACTCATATCTTCATAAAAGTCTATCAATATATAGTTAAGATAAATCTGTAATTTTCAATCAAGCATAACAATAAAATCGTTTGTCTTAGTATATTATCACGTTATTCATCGTATCAATAATGATTAAAAGAGCCATTATTATGTAAATAATTTATTCACAATTTATTATACCTACCCATAAAAATATACGTACTGCAATACAAGGAAACTTTATCCTCCGGATAAGTAACTATATAGTACGGTGTGCATCTCGAGAATGCGGCTCTATTTCCGGAGTTATTTTTTTATGGAAAAATCAATAATAATCTCGTTATATAACTTTTGATAATTTACTTAGGTACTCACAGAATAGCTATCCTTCTTAAAACCGGTGTTGCTCTTGAATATTGACTTGAAAACTTCCAAGGCCTCCTCCTGCCTGTCCTTACTGAGTAGAAACTTGGGGCTTTCCTGCAGGAATATGGTGAACAGGATACCGAGCGCACACGGCAATGTGATGACCTGCATCAGTAACCGCCAGGGTCTGTAGACTACTCCGAGCCAGGATATCTCATAGCTGAAGTTCAGTGTGAATATTGGCAGGGCGAAGGCTGTAAAACAAATAAGCGCAAATGATTGAAAGCTTCTTCAGACAGTTTTCATTTAAAGGATGTTCATTCAGAGGTCATTGCAGACCATGGGCACCAATATGTTTCAAGATTGTGGTGTATTCAATTCAGTAGGACAATGCTTTCATGGTCAAAGTCTAGTTTGTCTGATCAGCAGGTGTTTTTGGGCCTGAAAGCTTAAGTCAGATAGCAGAATACAAATATCCTTACAGCAAATGATGAGCTGCACGACCATGGTGGCACTGGCCAAAAGAAACACGAGCCTGCTGCGATGTCTGCTGGGCACGCTCTCCGCCAACAGCACAAAAGCTGCTGCATTTGCTGCTGAAGAACTGGAAACCAGCAAAATATAAAATACTAGCTGCTATAGAGGTCCCTACAGGAACCATGCATTTTTTGGGCATAAAAAGTATTCTTTGTTACTCGAGAATAGTGTAGCTCTTTAGCAGTGAAAGAATTTTGTCATCGAATAAGTATTTCCAAAGATTTTGGTTTACATACAAACACACTTAATCTCGTTGTAATATTTTCATAGGAGATAACATTTTATAAAAAAAAACAATAAAGATCTTTTGGTTTAGAGGTGAATAGACTAAAATACTTCTGACATCATTTCATATTTTTGTTTATTTACCTCTAGGTCGGTATAAATTCTTAAAAAGACTAAAGAGCTATGTTTAACGCATCAATCAAAATTATCTCAGTCAAATACAGGAAAATGGACATAGACCTCTCTGAATATGCTTTGCAATGCAACCTTACTCTTGATATTCTCGACCCTGGCTCTGAATGAGCTGAAAGACGAACTTATTTTAAGTGTTGCCATACTATAAAGCTACGAGTAGTAGAAGTTTTTTTTTTCAGGAACGGTGTTTTTTTATAACAATTTAATGCTATGTGTACTTAGTTAAATCGTTCGGTATCAACTTACAACGAAACGGAAATAAATTTGAGAACGGCCAGGGATTCGAAGTTCGGTGCCATGGTTGCTGCCAGACTGAGGGTGAAGCCAATTGGCATGGCGACTATTAGTGTTTTCCGACGACCTTTGGTGTCGGCGCATAAGCCCCAACCATAGGACGACAGGATTACACCTGAGAAATATAGAAATGGTTAATTTATTTAAAACAAAGTAGCTTTAAATTGACAGTTGCCAGTAGAGGCGATCCGGTCTTAGAACATTCTTAGAAGCGTCATTTTGGGCACACATAATAATATCTATAGACTAAAATTGGGTTTTTACAGAAAATCATCATCATTATCTTGCCTATATCCGAATTTATTTCGGTTAGTACTCAAAATGCTACAAAATAAATCTAAAGCAAGCCACTGCTTGACATGAGAATCAAACCCTTGAACTCGCGTTTGGCAGCCATGCATAAGACCGCTAAGCTTTACGTATCTATAGACGTCAATGATCAAGAGAATTGAGCATATTATATCGGGACAGACCCAAAGCAGCAAAATAAATGAATAAAATTTTTCGCCTATGTTGTCGCACTGCAGGGCAAATGCCTCCTTTTCTCCTTTCCACTCCTCTCTGTCTTGAGCTAGAACTAAATAGACAATAAAAAAATCCCAACGAGAAACAGACTCGGAACCGGTACCTCAGTTGCCAATAGTTTGCAACCCCGGATCCAGGGGGGGCGGGGCAAACCGGGGGCCAACTTCAGGGGGCGACAAATTCAAGCGTAACAAGCAAGTGTGTGGTGGCATCTAAATCGCCACATGCAAACTACGCATCAAAGACCTGACGTCAGACAAAAATCCTGCCGTCACAGAAATCCTCCATCGCGCAATCAAAGTTTACCGCTCGAGCCACATATATACGACTATCCAACATCAATCGTTAGGCAGTTGACCGCCAGACACGACACCTGTTTAGTCGGAAAATCCTCTCTTTTCTATAGAGGATGAGTGGACCGTACACCCTGTTCCTCATACCTCTAAACGTGCACCACCCAGCACACCGCAACTTTACAATAAATGAGACGCGCAGCACATATAATCTTTCTATTTCTTTCTTTTTTACAACAGTTTTGGCGCCTCTGTTGGATTGGCGCATTATCGATCGATACAATTTAATTGTTAATATGTTGCTGCCAATATTTGAATTTCGAGGTAATTTGAATTTCGCGGGCTACCTTAGCGCATACTCATAAAGGAATGGCACCGCAGAATTTGCCCAGCCTCAAAAAAAATCACTTACCTATGAGTGGTATAGCAGACAGCAGCCCCTGCTGTGAGGTGTTGAGAGACATATCACACGCCATCGCCGGCAGAACCACGGAGAAGCCGAAGATGTCCAGGTACATTGCCAGGATGAGTAGACAACATGATATCAGCATACCAATATTGTATTTGCCGAATCCTGGCAGAAGAAAATAAGTTCTAATATAGGTCAAAATTTATCTAAAGGACTTGCGAGTTGTTTCTAAGGAGTGGTTCTTGCACTATTGTCCCACTGCTCAGAGTTAGACATTTAGCCTATTAGGTGTGAGTGACATGCATACTAATACTATACTTATACCTATGTACTATGTAGGTACATAATTACAGAAAACAAAATAAGCACAATTTAAGCACTTGTATTTAAAACAGAATTTGATAAAGATATTCAGTATCTACTGAGCATTGTTCACCTAATATTATTCTAATACTAACCATAGGGAGCTTTTTCGTTTCGCGATACCTTTCCATAAAGCCTCTCCCGCACAGACGCGTTTTAATCGCGCGATAATAACGCGTCCCCATTCCTTGTCCGATATTCCTAATGTCTGCGTGTAACGCCCGCACTATACCGTTGTAGCGTTATTAACGCAGGTGTGTGTAAGATCGCAGTGTGCGTAGTCGCAGCGTAAAAATGTCGAATTTCTTAATTTCAGTTTAGCAGATATTTAGTGTATGATGTCGTGTAAAAGTGTATCGTAAGTAAAAATTTGTGCATCCAACCATTGGTGAGTTATTCAAAAAAAAAAGTTCCGCTTTCCGGGATGACGTAGTCCCAGCGGAACTTTTTTTTTCCTATGGACGTATAAGAAAAAAAATACATTCAATAGTTCGTGTGTAACGAGAGGTAAATGTGTATGTTTAAATTAAATTTGTGTGTCCTTTATTTACCAAGTTATTCAAGTTTCCGCTGCGCTAACGTTTGGCTATTTTGATGAAAATCATATAAAACGGTTTAGTGCAGAGTTGTAGTTTTTTACGCACGTTGCTTTGAATTTGTGTGTAATGTGTGTGAAAACAGAATTTGAAAAAGACGAAGAAGATATATACACGTAAAAGTAAAATAAGGTTATTAGGTCCAAGTACTTAAAATAGGAACTCTTGAGCATAACTTAGAACGTTAATTTGTATCTAGTAAGGTTCTACAGTATCCTGCCAAGTTTCATTTATGTGCTCTTAGTAATTAACGAGCAATGGCATAATTTACTACGACTGGACCACTATATTTAAGACATCTGATTGTAGGACTTTTTAATGGAAAAGCAATTTTTTTTTTCCAATTTTTTGTGTATTAATGCAACTATTAATATGTAAAATTTCAGCTCACCAGATTAAATAATCAAAGAGATATAATGAAAATACTAAAACAACCGCAATACATGGATAAACCGACCAAGTTTGAATGGCTACGAAAAAGCGGCCGTGCAGTATAAAGGCTTGTGCAGACCAGCGCGACTTGTCGCGCGACGCGACACCGGTTATTGTTATACTGTGAAGTTTTCTTAGAAATTGTATTGTTCGTGTCGCGTCGCGCAACAAGTCGCGCTGGTCTGCACAAGCCTTAAAGTGTTAACGTTCTAAAATTTCCATTATAGTATCGTTATTGTGTTTAATAGTTTCGTACAGGTGCTCGCACAATAGTTTAGAGGAAAATAAAACAAGTGCATTAAACTTTACTCTTAAAAGTATTTATTCGTTTTTAAAATTTAAAAAACATTTCAATGTCGAATTTAAGCACTTCAAAAATGTTTTAAACAATTTTATTTTACAAGTAGGTGCAATTTATTAATTGGGTGTACATTATAGTTATAGTCGACTGTGCTTTGGCTTTGAGAAAGTCTTTATTTTGTAACATATAAGTACTTACTAATCTCTGATCTCTGTAATTCCAGTGCATGTTACGTTACCATTTATATGATTATGCATTAGAACGTAGGTAGGTAGGTACTGCACTACAAACGTAGGTAGGTAGGTACTGCACTACAAACCTACCTTCACAATTGTGATAGAGGCTGTAAGCTAAATATTGTTCCCATCGCGAGTAACCATTTGATATGACTTAATTGACATACATTGTAGACAGCAATTGGCGCCAATTTGCTCTTGTTCACTATCAAATTAACAACACAAATGGCCATCCCATTGTGATTTTCCACCAATTAATTTAGCTGTGAAAGCAAACAACGGATGACGCGCAAGATGAGCGAACTTTAGCAATATTATTGGGTAAAAACTAAAGTGGTGTAGTGTGACATTGGATTCAACTTTGGACCAAGCTAGCTTCAAGTTTAAATGACCAATGGTGCCGATTCTCTTGTCACAAATGCCTCTAAACTAGACTAAAAATCACTAAAATTTAGTTTATTCCTGTCAAACGACGATTTCCCATTCTGAAATAGACTAAAGTGACACAACTTAACTATATTTTAGTTTGACAGCACTAAGATGGTACTGAGTTTTTAGTTTAGTGAAAATGGCAATTTTGCTATTCTGAATTTGACATTTTTCACTTAAAATTTTGATTGTAAAATATCAAACCAGACTAAACGTAACAATTTTTAATCGCGATTAAAAAGGTGTGGGATAAAATAAGTTGTCATGAACTAAAATTCACACCAACTTCTCGACTTCACGTGCAAAAACAGTATTGTATTATTTTTTTTTTTGCTTATATCTCGAAAATGGTGCGTCCTATCGCAAAAATAATGAAAATTTCGACCTCCTTTACAAGTCCCTTAAACCCCTAAACCTGAACATGTAAGCAATATTTTTTCATGTTTTCCATACAAAAAGTGAAAAATTTCATACGGCACAACCTGCGCGCCTCGGGCTCTAAAAAAAATCACGGTTTAGGTCAAACCACGGGTACCACGTGAATTCGCGATTGTCAAATTCTATTTTAGTTGTGTCAAAATTAATTTTTAGTTTAGAGAATTTTATTTGCAGAATAGCTCTAAGATTCTGATGAGAATTTCTCATAGCCAAAAGTAAGAAATTTTAGTGATAGTTTAGTTAGTTTAGTTCGGTGTACAAGAGAATCGGCACCAGTGTCCAACTAGCCTCGCACACATGGGCTCCAATTCAACCGATTAAATCAAGTAAACTTAGCGGTACCGGGCAAAGCGAGTAGAATAGGGATGTTGACTGGGGAAAAAAAAAACTGTTTAGTTCGAAAGACCGATAAAAAAAAATTGCCACGTATTTTCTTGTTGCATCATAAATATTAATAAAAAAACCGGCCAAGTGCGTGTCAAACCACGCAGAATAAAGGGTTCCGTAGTTGGGATGAATTTACCCCAAGAACAAACTTAACATTGTAGTTGAAAAACATGTTCTCCCATACGAAATGTATGGGAGATCATGTTTTACAAACCGCAAATTTAAGTTGGTTGATTATTACTCGTTAACCTGTACAGCCTACTTAGCTCTCATAGTTTTCTTTTTTTTTTTTTTTTTTTAAATGGCATCTCGCAGTTGACCTCTGAGGAGGTCGTAGCTGCTTAACCGGACTTTCCTGTGGCTGCCTTAAGCTGCTACACTTAAAGCCTCCAGCCAGGGGCATAAACTATACTAATTAAAATTAGGCGAACGCTCGCTAAGGGCACCCCCTGTGGGGTACGGACCTCGGCTTAGGGCGTCGCTGGGGGGAGGACAGCAAGATGGGACAGGCTGGATCAAACATAGATTATTATTATTATTAATCGGGGGATTTAAGACTACGGGCTCAGCTTCGACGCGGGCTGGCGCATCGACGAGCAAGGGTCGGGGGGGAGTATCATTTACTCGGGAGGGACGCGGTCGCGGACCTCTGCGGCGAGGTCGGAACGTGTGTCGGTGTGTATGTTTCTTTACTGTGCTGGTGGCCCTATTGCTCTCCTGGAGGAGGGTTATGGGGTCATCTGGGTCGTTGAGAACATGCCTTGGACGGCGGACTTTACTTATTCTGGAGGGAATATAACTGGCGGCCTTCACAACCAGAGGGTTGCGATGTTTGGCGGCTTTATCAAAATAACGCGTTGCATTGCGTTTCAGAAATTGGACTATTGTGGGGATTCTAAGGTCGAGATGGAGGATCTCGTTCCTAACGTACCAGGGGGAACCCGTCGCCGTTCGAAGGAAACGGTTTTGGAGGGTCTGCATCTTATGAAGATGATAGGGTTTGGCTTGTGCCCAGGCGGCACACGTATAGGTCATAATAGGTCTAATGCACGTCGTGTAGGTACGCAATTTGCACTTGAGTGACAACTTGCTTCGTGCATTGAGAACGGAGTGGAGCCTACCGAGAGCGAAAGCGGCTCGCGAGCGTGCCTGCTTTATGTGCTCGGAGAATGAGAGTTTGTAGTCCAGGACTACACCTAGATATTTGGCTCGCTTCTCCCAGGGGATCGGCTTGTCAAACATGGTGATTGGTCGGGGGGGCGTGTCAGTTAGTTTTTTGAGTCTCGGTTTCTTGAAGAGAACCGCTTGACTCTTATCGGGATTGACCTCGATTCTCCACTTTCTGAACCACGTGCCGAGCTTGTCGGCTGCGGTTTGGAGAGTGAGAGCTATCGCGTCGGGGCTTCTGCCTGAATAGTAAATGGCCGTGTCGTCTGCGAACAGAGCCAACTGCGCCTTATTACTGTTAGAGATATCGCTGGTGAACTCTCATAGTTTTCCATTTAATTTCGTTATATATACTGCTGCTGTGATTTTTTTCACGAGTCCAAGTACAACCATTTAGCTAGAAGGGGGGGGGACACTTGACTAACAAAAAAAATTTCAGTTAAAAGCGTAATATTTCGCAAACGGATCACTGAATCAAAAAATGGTTGTAACAAACACAATATTTTTGAAAGACCTTTCTAACGATATCCCACAACATGGGATAGACGAGGAAAAAAAAAAAAAAAAAAACATCCCCACGTTACGTGTAGGGGAGGTACCCTAAAAAATATATTTTTCTTGATTTTATTTTACCACTTTGTCGGCATAATTAATATGTATACATATGCCAAATTACAGCTTTCTACTAACCGTCTCTGAGCTAAGCCGCGGACAGACAGACGGACAGACAGACAGACGGACAGACAGACAGACGGACATGGCGAAACTATAAGGGTTCCTTGTTTACTATCATCAGTGGGGCTGTATTAAGGGCTGTTTTTCGCTACTGCATTCGTCCCTTATGCTTAGGAACGCCATCGTTTTTCTGTAAATTATGGTTAAACCTAGTTACTCAACTGGCACACTACGGCTTGTCAAGTAGGTATCTTAGTTACTCTGATAACAAATTTATCCTATTTATATAACTCCAATCCAATTTCATCTATTTTCATTCTAATTTCATTTCATTTTAATAGTAATTAAATCCAATACAATCTCCCTGATAAATACAATTGTTCGGCACTTACCATTGCTTGTCATCTACACCTTCACACTTTCACAAACATTATTCATACTTTCACAAACATTATTTACAAGAAACATAGCTACACAATCACCCAATGCATCCTTTGATAATATTATTATGCATTGCATCACAACATTAATTACATAATGCGCCATGTTATATTTATTACGTATCCAATATGTCAAAACGTCAAACAAAAAGCATAAACGACAGCTGCGCGCACAGACTGTCTGTGGCGCGTGAGTCGCCGATGGTACGAAATGTTACCATTTTAAATATTATATTTTTTATAAAAATTTAGGACTTGTGTATTGTATTTATTCATTTTATCTTTTGTTATTTTTCTCTGCTGCACCGGTTGACGTCATAACGTCAACGCCGGCTGTCGCTGAAAACCAGCGCTGGGGCTCTGTCTCGCATAGGGTCGCAGCTTTATGCTGAGCGATGGCCGTTTTGCGTGGATGTGACGCATGTTTTCCCCCAAACTGTTTATTTTCGTGTTTTCTTCTTACCTTGCGTCATGTGTACCGCAAATAAACGTATTTTCTTTCTTTCTTTTCTTTTCTTTTACTACGGAATCCTAAAAATGGTTTATGTAAAACGCATTAAAGTTGTGGAGTGGGGGTTCGCAACGTCACAAGTTAGTATAAAATCTACCGGAGAGTGACGTCATGCCACATTTTAATTCAATGTATTGCCGTAATCTTTTGAATACGTAAAAAAAGAAAAAATACTTGTCCAATATTTTTTTATAATCTATCTGACGTACAATCAATATCTGTCAACATCCAGACCTGTAGTTATCCACGGTCTATTCCAAAAAAGTATGTGATGAAAATGTATACAAATGGATCAAAAAATGTATCTGTGGGTGCCAATCTGTAGGCCACTTACAAATTGAGTCCTTTGATTTGATTACCGAAAGTATAATTATAAATAACCTTAAAGATGTTTTTCATGAAAATTATTCATATATTTTTTTTTTTTTTTTATTTTTTTTTTTTATTTATTAATCAAAACTAGAACAAAAAAAACAGACATTTGGTTAAACACATATCAAATATTCTATTCTATTCTATTCTATTCTATGCTTTCCGCATCCAGCGGATTCCTGCGGCCTTCACAAGGTCATCGGTCCATCTTGTGGGAGGCCTTCCATCGCTACGTCTTCCGGTACGCGGTCGCCACTCCAGAACCTTTCGGCCCCATCGGCTATCTGTTCTACGAGCAATGGGCCCTGCCCACTGCCACTTCAATTAAAATTTAATTATGTTTGTTGGAAAAAGTGGTGACATAAAGTTGAAACTTTCATAATACAGTAGAATGTGTTACTAAATCTTTAGTAAGTGATTAAGTAAGAACCTGAACAGGGTCAACTGCCTGTCGTGATTGAACACATGTACTTGTCGTGTGATAGTGACGGGTAGCGAACTCGCCTGTTTATGAGTGCCTTTACATTACATGCTAATTTCCTTCAAGAATGCTCATTATGCCCAACAGTTGATTATAGATCACGATAAAGTATAAAGGCTATTGACGCTCCGTCGGCTTACTTTATTGTTTGTTTGTTTATTTGTTTGTTATGCTTTCACGCTAAAATGGCTGAACAGATTTAAATAAAATTTGGCATATGGGTAGACCATGATCTAGGTCATAGGTAGGACATAGGATACTTTTGATCCCAATATTCCCACGGGATCAAGACTTATGCGGGTAAAACCGCGGGGCGCAACCAGTAAATGAATAAAGATTTGAGGTAAAGAAAAACGTGCCTGGCGTTAATCAATCGAAACGATGAAGCTTTTCTTTCTTTATTTAGCTATTGTAGACAAAGAAAGAACATATTTATTTTGCACAAATTTATTGGACGGATCTATACAGGGTGGCAGGGACATCGAGGGTTGTAAAAAAAAATCTGCTGTTCCATAGAAAAGTACAGTACCTACGCGGTCAGAATGTATGGAACAGCAGTTTTTTTTTAATTCAGAATCATATACCGAATACATGGTACCAGTTTTCGCGTCGATGTCCCTGCCACCCTGTATATTAGGCAGACGCAGAAAGGGAACTGATTGAAGAAAACCTGCTCCGGATAACCATTCATTGTGCTCAAGACCGAGAGAACAGCTGTGAATTAGAGAGAGAAATGGTGGATGAATCTTTTCTAAGTAGGATACTCCATTTGAAATAAGAACAAACCTTTTTTACAGTCCGTTCAACCGATTTTGACTTCTATTGCGTTGGCGGCATGACAAATAGCAGCTGCAGTAAACAGTTGGTATTGTAACCACTTTTTTACTTTTAATACTGTATAGAAGTCAAAATCGGTTGAGCAGACTGTAAAAAAGGTTTATTGAAATGTCTAATCTTATTTCAAATAGAGTATAGACACGCCGAACAAATCTGTACACAGTATACAGGATCAAACTAAATTAGCTAGCAAAACTCCGTAGACGTGATGGTATCTAACCATGATAAAATAAAAAAGAAGTTAATTTGACGAGATTTTTTTATGAGTCATCAACCGTTGGTAGAGTTGTCACTTGAAATATCAGTTTTCAAATCTGTTTTTTTGCGTAAACTTCACAGACGGTAAAACACGATAAATATTTAAAAAAATAAAGATTTCTTAACTCATACTACCAGCGTTCGTTGACTCAAAAAAAAAACATTAAGTAATATCTTTTTTTTTTTGTCGTATTTAGATATCGATCGACCCCTCACGTCTGTTGAGTTTCGCTAGGTAATTTAATGTGGCCCTGTAGACCTGCTAACAAAAAG
This sequence comes from Agrochola lota, assembly GCA_947364205.1. Lineage (NCBI taxonomy): Eukaryota > Metazoa > Arthropoda > Insecta > Lepidoptera > Noctuidae > Agrochola > Agrochola lota. Next base: position 19,784,365 of record OX376227.1, on the reverse strand, counting down.
TTGGACCATTATCATTAGGCGAGAGACTCACGGGTCTAGGAAACAGTAAAATCGAGGAATACAGACAGCGGACAGTACTTTTCGGTCATTATCATTTTATTACGCGTCTACTGCTTCACATTGACCTTCTCACGATCATTAAAGTGGTTGTGGTACTTAACTGTTGATCATATTTTAAGATTTAACTGTCTCTGTGTGCCATAATATTGAACAGTCTGACTTGTGGGATGGATCCGGGCTGTATACCTCGCGTTGAGGTACTTAGTATTTTTTTGCTGCTTAATTAGATATTATTAAACTCACCTAGGTGCTTCTTATTTATAATGAATTAGGGCAACTTTTGGATTAAAATCTGATTGCTGTGTGCAAACTAGTACGAAATGTAATAAAATTAGACCGGAAAACTTGACCTTGATGGACCGACTTAGAACAAGATTACTTTCGTGTATTACACACAGTAAGCCTAACTAAAGCTTTTTTAAAAGTTGATATTGTAGATGTAAGGCATATACATGGCAATTCATAATAATGGATCACTTCGATCACCTATTTAATTGTGTAAACATTTTCGGTTAACGATTAAGACTAATCTGTTTCATTTTGACAGTTGAACAACAGTCTGTTGTGTTAATAATAGTCTATATTATGGACAAGTGATGTTGGAACGTCGGGCGTGTATAGATTCATTTATTTATTACTTAGTTTCAGTTTTTATTTGTACTATTTTATTTCTTATTATTTTTATTGCTTTTTTGTTTTATTATTTGGTCTATCACTTTATGGGATTTATCTATATCCGTAGGTGTGTCCGTGACATCACAGTGTGCCCTATCAGAATACCAGCGCTGCGGTATTTATTTTTAAATATCGCCGCATTATGCTGAGTTAGTGGCCTTTTTGGCCTCGCACAGGTCGTTAAATTCTGTTTGTATTTTTTTTGTTTTTTATTTCTTATTATTACTTACTGTTTGTATTTCCTGTGCGTGTCCCAAATAAAATATTTTTCTTTCTTTCTTTCTTTGTTATTTACTTTGTTGAGCAGTATTTTTTCGAAATTATGAAGTAATGGATTAAGCAATCTCTTTGAAAATGATTCAGATTGTGATTGATCGTATATTATGCAATTACGGTGCTGAAGAGAGTTACGCAATGTAGATTCTTCTCTACGGTACTGCGTAAAAAAATAACTTATTTAAACGTTTAATCACCGTCCAAGGTGAGCATAGTAAATAAATATAAATCATAAGTGCATTGCCTATCAAAAGACAAGACACTATCTATGATGTAAACACGGTAATTTGAAAAGAAACAGAAATAAATAAAACTCGGAAAGGTCGGAATATTAATATAACTATTAATTTTCCGAGCTTTACGAGTTTTCTTTATTAATGTTTTTAAATATTAATTCAATAAATTATAGGCAAGTTAAATACAGGGCTGGCATTATAAAGTACACCTAAAATTCACTAAAGATTTGGACCCTTATAAATTAATTAAAAATCACTCACCTGTAAGGTCCAAAGCTTCTTCAAAGCTACTTTTCTTCGTAACGTTGTCAGTTATAGCGAAGGCCATTTTTTTAACGAACTTTTTTCACTAGGTTTATTTTTAAACTTTTTTTACAATGCGCCGCCTTTTTTAATTTACTTAGATTTAATTTTAAATTATTAGTGTTTTTATTCTTAGATCAATATTTGCCTAATATTTTATTGTTTTAACAGTAATAGATGGGCCATATTTGACCAAGCTATATTGGCCATGTGTCAGTGACAGACTGATACGGATACAGTGAGTGTTCGGAACCGGTGCGCGCTTAAATATAAATTGTTGTTAATCATACAAATACTGATAGGAATACCACGCGGAGATTGTTTAGGATGGTGTCCCGAGTTCTACGATAATTTTCTTGAGTTAATTATGACTTGCAGTTAATTGTGATGCTACCTGTCTTGTTTGTTTTAAACTTTTTTCTTATGAGATATTTTTAGTTCGTGGTTTAGAGAAGACATAACTAGGCCCAGCTTGTTTAAAGATTTTTTATTTTGTTTATTCTAAAAAAAATCTTCAAAAAATTATGACAGATTTAACAAAAGTTTTTTATTGAATAATTAACAAAATGATGAAAGTCCAATAAATAAATTCGTTCTTAGGTACGTAATTTACTACGAAAGGGTTGAAAGTTTTAAATCACCCATAATAGTATAACTAAACTGATTGTCTCGTATTTCACTGAATTAGAAGATACACTAATTATAATGACGCATATCTGCTATGTTTTCATCTGTCAAACTTAATTAAAATCAATTAGTGGTTTCGGTACTTTTTTATTCCAATTTCCAAGACAATATTAACATAATTTAAAAGGCAAATAGTCTTCAAATAATAATATGCCGAACTTGCCTTATGACAGGAAGGTAGGCCTTGTCGATGTCGTGGCCAGATCTTAGAGTTGACCATTTCATGAAATGGCCAGTTAAAATTGGCCATATTGTTTAAAAGACAACGTTTAATGATATGTCAGTCGATGTTTGGTCATATCATTAATGTAGGATATCCATGGTTTTTAAGGTGTAGTAAAATTAGCCAAGTAACTGCGACCAACTAGGAAGTAGCGCTGGCCGGCCGCTGCCGCGACACCGCTCGCTTCGCTCGCCCTGCTTGCGCGCGGATGGTCACAATTCTGACCTAACCTAACCCATTTGGTCGGAGTGCCACATAAGCGTAGTTATTTTTTTTATTTTTTTAAACTAATTATAAGTGCTATGCTGCATTTCACGCTGCGGCAGTGGCCGGTGAGCGCTGCTACTTCCAAGTTGATCACTTTCCATAATATCATATTTGGAAACCCAATAAAAGTCTATCTCCTTTTTTTGCGCGGTCACCCTACTTTATTTGATTTGTAGTATGCCGCCATTATGATGCACATCAAAAACAAAGCGATATCAACGCCTCTACCGGTGGATAATCTAACTATTTTACGATATGAGCACTAAAGTTTGGCCACATCATGAAGTAGTCAAACTCAAACTCAAAGATAAAAAAATATGTGTAATGTTCACACGAAAACCAGCTAGTCACGTTTGCTGAAAACACGTAAATGAGTGTGTCTCGTGAGTACTACATAATGTAATGCACTGAGCAATTATAATCGGAACACTGAATCAGTCGTGCGTCGGATATCCGTACCTACGTGGTCGCCTTTGTTGCATGCAGCGGTCGCAGGCGTCAACGTCAACGACATTGTTGTTATCTAACAAAGACGTGTGCACTGGAGTTTGTATTTTATAGAAATGAATGAGGAGGTGAACTGATGCTGTATTTTAAGAGAGAATATGTTTGAAAAAAACGGAACGTCTACAGTAAAAATCATCGGTAAATAAACCAACGTAGGTTTATAAAAATATGGTAAAAATAAAAATATTAACCAAGAGATGTCGAGGAACTATATTTGAGAAATAGACGGTCCACCTCTATTTAAGTACTAGAGGCATATTAAATTCCTTTCACAGTTATTTTACATCTGATTTTGCATCACTGTCATAATATTTTCGCAGTGGTGGCCCAGTGCTAACGGCTCCGACTTACGAGTTTGTAGGTCGTGGCTTTGAACCCAAGCCGGCGCTTTACTTTGTGTAAATAATTTCATCACCACTGCTCTCGAAAACGGTGAATGAAAACATCGTGAGGAAACCGGCATGTCCTAAAACCAAAAATTCGAGGACATGTGACATCTACCAACCCGCACTGAGCCCGCGTGGTAGATTACAACCCACTCCCTGTTGAAGAGAGGAGACCTGCGTCCCAGCAGTGGGAGCATTAAGGTTGATTATTATGATCACACTGTTATGCGTGTGAACTAACTCATCAATCAATCGATTAGCTACTAGAAATTAAAACATACACACACATACATCATGACAGTTTTACCGAGTGTTCAGATGCTGAGAGTGGAAGTGGATGCTGTGCGTTTTCTTTGCACTCAGCACACTCGCACTGTCCTACTCGCACGATTAGTGTAAATATGGTGTAGACGCGGTGCCACTCGCCAAAGTGCTGACAGTAGTTACGACACACGGTAAACATCTGCATTTCCGATAGCATACAACTGTCAGATTAAACAAACTCAAAGAATAAATTGACGTAATTAAAGTACATAGGTACATAATTCTTGAATAAATATTTCGTTTGAATATTGTTATATTAATCTCAAACAGAAGTCGAGAACTCGATGCGAGATTGAAATGTCGCTTTATGTTATAAAAAGATGCGAACAAGCTGGATTTTTGTTGTGGGTCGGAGGATAAGGGATCCGTTTTTCGAGTATGGGGTTGCAAGTTCGATTCGGGCAATATGGAAACCTGGTTTACAAATCAACAAACTGTACTTATCAAGCGTAGTGATCAATGCTCGTCCCTTCACTGTTTGTAAGTAGTACCGTAGCTATGCATTAAGTGTAATACATTTAGTTTTTTTTTTAAATTAGATATTTTTAGTTTTTTTTTTTAGACTGCTGCACAACTGGACCTTTGAACTGCTCTCGACGCTTGACGTGTCCACACGTCGGGTCCGGGTTTGCAACAAGTCAATAGCCATCCTGAGGATGCCTCGTTGAGAGGTGAAACACGTGTCGATTTCTTACAGGGTTCTTTATGACTCCTTAAGAACAGTTACGCGGATTAGGTTACTAAATATACGTCGTCTATTGTATTTTTTATTTTTCGTCGATTATTAAAAAAATGTCAGCTGTTTCATAGAAAAGTGCAATACCTACGCTGTCAAAATGTATGGAACAGCTGTTTTTTTTTATTAATCGACGAAAAATTTCAACGCAGGGAGTTACCCCCTACTACTATACATCTTTGGAACTCATACTGATCCGATTCCGCATAAGCTAGTAGGTTATAATATAGTGCGTTTACAATAACACCAGAAAACCGGATAGTAGCCAAATTAAAAAAAAATAGGGTAAGTATAAATAAATATTTTTAATCAGCAAGATTATTTAAAAATAAATATAACAAGTTTATGCAAAAAGTTGTTTTATTTTAAATTACAGAATAGTTTAAACCTCCTAAGCCGCGATCGCACGGACTTAAAAAATCGTGGCGGGATAAAATCGCGTGCTGTGCTTTATCCCGCCAAGATTTTTTATCGCGCGGTGTTCGATTTTCAACCCCCGGCGTTGAGCGTTGAATGAATACGACATTCGAAGTTCTGTAGTTGTGTTCCCACGAACGCGAAAAAATCGCACCATAGGTAAGAGCATAGTTCGGCCGATGACCGATTATGGGTATTCGAGAAGATTTTTTTTTTTAACATTCTCTCTAGAGTATTTTATGTCAGGTACCGTGAGGCCCTTTGTAAGATGACTAAAATATCACGGAGTATATAATTTTATTTTAATGAATGTTTAGTAGTCATTGGATACATGAAGTGAGCTGCTTTTGTAAGACAAATAAAATGTCACGGTGTATAGGTTATAAAATCTTAGTTTTATTTACTTCTAATGATGATATCGGATATTTGTCCGTTGTTTTGTTTTAGAACACCTCCGATGTTTTTAATTCCAATATTAGGTGCCTACCTAGACCTAGAACCCTAAAATATTTCTGGCATAGGTAGGTTTATGCGTGGAGTTTATTATGTAGTAACTAAGTAAACATTACTAATACGGGTTTAATTTCAGAAAATACAATATAATTAATACGTATGCTATCAATTATAATTTTTTAGGATATTTCCTTAAATCATTGTCCGGCGTCAAAAGTGGCCTTTTAAATATATTCATTATTCAAGGGATACATCCAACATTTTCTGTTTTGTAGCCTCACAAATGCTTACCGCTAAAAAAATCGAAGAATCAGTTCGAAGTGATTTTTTTACAATTTGTTTAAGACTAGTATAAATCTCGCTAGGAGATTTTAATCCACCGCGATTTTATTATGTCCAAGGGAACCTGGGCTAACACGTGCGAAAAGCTATGGAAGAAAATAAATATATGAGGCAAAAATATAACCAGACGATCATATTGTTTGTTTAAGAGTGTTTTGGCACTGGGCAATTTTCCGGTGCGTAACCGGAGACGTTGCTTTGTCGTCGCGTAGACGTGACGTAGCAATCCGTAGACGTCGCGTAGAAGCGTAGCGTCTCGTAGAGGGCGCGTAGATGTTGCGCGAATTTTGCAAGGCTTTCGATACAATCGTTATTTATCGGATACGAATGGATTCCGACGATGAAAGAGTTTATTCCTGCTTTATTGCAAGAAATAAAGAAGAAAACTACTTCACTTTGCAAAACTTAGTTAGAAAAAAATATACCTACTACATATTTGAATTTATGATACTATTTTAATCACTGACATTATTTATTTCAAATGAATTGAATTTTTTATTTTATTTTTATTAGACTTTTTTATATTATTTTAATTAGTGACAATAACTGTTAGTGAATTGTTTTTTTTTTACTGGACTTTTTATATTCATTTAATCTGTGACATCATTTATTTCAAATAATTTGAACTTTGAATAATTAATTATTTCTCTATTTTATTTTTAAAAGCTTTTATTTATCTTGCAATGTGTGTATGTTGTTGTTCGCGTGGAATCTTGCTACTCAATTTTGAAGCAGATATCTTCAACCGATTGAGCTGAAATTTTGTATACACGTTTAGTTTGGATGACAATACACGATAAGTGGTGTGACGTCATTTTAAATCCAATATGGCGGACCGTCCAAGATTGCGCAATAGTTATTTTTAATACATTTCTACAACATGGGTATCAAATGAAAGGGCTTGTTAAGAGTAAATCGAAAAATAATGTGACGTCCCTCTAAATCCAATATGGCGGAACATTCAAGATGGCGGAATAGTTATTTTTTATGCACTTCTGCAATATGGGTATCAAATGAAAGGGCTTGTTGAGAGTAACTCGAAAAATAATGTGACGTCATTCTTAATCTAATATGATTGAACATCCAAGATGGCGGAATAGTTATTTTTTATGCACTTCTGCAATATGGGTATCAAATGAAAGGGCTTGCCAAGAATAATTAGAAATAACTAAAAAGTAAAAAATAAATCAAAAGCAAAAAAACCTTTTATTTAAATGCTCTAAAAAGAAGAAAATTAAATTTTCTTTTAAAATTTTAACTATCAACTTATACCCTCATTATACAATTTATATGATCATAGAAGCTTGTCGCGAGGTTTGCGTAAGTACCTATAGGTATTTAATTAACAGGAAATTAAAAAAAAAAAAACTTAGCAGATTAAGTTACTCAATTAAATAGGTACTAGTTTATTTACACAAGTAAACCGCGCGACAAGCTTTTATGATCATATAAATTGTGTTTAATGAGGTAATAAGTTGATAGTTAAAATTGTAAAAGAAAATTTATTTTATTCTTTTTAGAGCATTTAAATAAAAGCTTTTTTTTTAAAAGGTTTTTTTGCTTTTAATTTTTATAATTTCTATTTGTGATATGGATTGTTACATCTAATTAGTGCGTGATCTTTGAAATATTTGATGATATTTGAAATGAATTGCTTTTATCTGATGACTTCTAGAAAGATAATTTGCAAAGACGTATATCACAAATTTAAATGTTATATTATTTATTGTAATTTTATTAGATTTTTTAATGATAATTATTTTTAATTTCTGTTTACTTCATTTATTTTGAATCATGCTATTTAATACTCATATTTTATGAAATTGTTGTGCACGACAATCCAAGTGAATTTTACCATTAGGTTACTATTAAGTCCTTGTAAACACATGTGTTATGCAATAAAGATTTGAATTTGAATTTACTTGTCCATAAATTTAGGCATTATAGCAATGCTAAACTCTCATTTAATTTTCAGGCATTATTTTAAGGGCAAACTATATTACGGAGAATGATTATCTCTTCTGGTGTATGAAAAACTGATACTTTTTCAAAACCTTGAGTCATTTATTCAAACTAGGCTGAGAATGAGCACTATTTGAACGCCAAAATTACATGAGACAGTCCCCAAAAATGCCCGCCTTTCACCACTTCCTAGTGCTTTAGCTGGGAAGAAGTGGCGCAACAAACTCCACAGCAGCACAGCTGTCTGTTAAGTTTTTAATTACAAACTGATACCTAACTATTTTTATGATGAAGACGGGATGGTAAGAAATCAGTGTTGTCTTATTTGCATATTTTTGATACTATAATTTCAAACTCAAACTCAAAAGCATTTATTTCCAATTGCAGGCACTTTTGATTTGTCAAAGGGTTGGTTAGTCAGAAGGATGAAGCTAGTTGCCCATTCCAAAGCGTAGTAGTAGATACCTATGGAGAAGAACGGGCAAGAAACTCCACGGACACTCTTTTAAATCAAAATATGTTTACATCATTCATGTTGAGATTATACATGTGAGACCGATGCAGAAAGTTAAAAGCAACAAAAAAAAAAAAAAACAATTCAAAAATTAAATTAAATTAAAATAAGCCCTGGCAGCTAAGAGATGACCATCAGTCCCTACTGACGGCGCCCGTTCACGAACTTGACGCATGGATTAATGGGACTATGTGCCAAGCGCACTGCGACAAAATACACAGTTGCATATTTGCTAAGTAAATCTTATTCGGTCTCTCCGTAAACAATACTGTACACGGTCCTGAATGAAATCAGCTGAGATATCTCAAGCGGGGTTGGGGTTACTTGGGGGCGTCAATATAAGTTTGTCTCTTTCTTGCGCTAGGGAAAAGTGGACCGTGGGTGGTCCCTTTCTCGCGCGTTGTGGAAAATCGATAACCTCCTTATAGAATCTGTACTCCTGGTAAATATGACAAAAATGGCGGATCCCACTACGATTTGGACTCGTAGTGGGCCTGGGCCGTCATGTTGTCTATGGGGCCAAGGCCCCAAACGGGACTTCAAGTACAGATGACTTTCTTGAAACGGAATGGCGATTTTTCTCTTTGAGAACGTTCATAATTTTCATACCATTTATTTTAAGTTAGGATGATAAAAACGGAAAGTCAAAATAAAACCAGTGGATTATCTCCCAAAAATATTCTTAATTTTTCTCAAAGAAAATTAAGTGGTCCTTCCGGTTGGAAAACCGCCTGATATCTTTTCAACGAACTTTCCACGACATCTGACTTACTAGGCGCACAGGGGACCGAGGAGTTAGGGAAATTCCTTTCTCGGCGGTAGGGACTTGGCTAGACACATACATTCGGTTGTAGTACGATACGACTCTGAGCTACGAAAATCATCTGTTGATTTATAGATTTTTATCCATGTTAAAAGCCAAAATAAAAAGTTTCCGATACAGATTGTGCAGGCCTAAATATTGTTTATCTTGACGTCATAAAATAAAGATTTCTAGAGTAAATAATTATAATATCATAAGCTTCTACAAGCATGTGGTAAAGAGACCTGACAACAGCTGCGGTTCGGTTCTGAATTAAGACTGAGATCATAATTATGCAAATAAATAAATTAAAAATATAATTTTGTCATATCATGTAACATAGCTACTTATTCTGTTTTGTTTCGTATGTCAATGTATAGCAGTGTTCGCGGCTACGGCGGCGGGAAGGGTGGAAGAAAATCGATACAAGACATTTCACGCATGCGTACTCTTCGTCTTCGCTCCGCGCGATGCCATCGCAACCCTATCTCCTAACGTTTCTGGTAGCCTAGTACCGCCGCCCACAATTCTGAAATTTCCCTGCCCTCGTCGTCAGGTTTCCCGGAAGTAGGAACCTTCGACTTCCGCAGTGTAGGGCGGCACAACGTTTTCAGTTCGGAAAGCTCTATGAAAGCTTCCGCGATGGTTTTCCTGAAATATTTCGATCAGTGGGCGTTATTTGAGGTTATGTTACTGCGCATCTGTTCTGCGCAGCTCAACAAGTTGGAGCTTGGTGAATGAGCGCTACTTTGTAACATGAATGGGACTTTCATTCATTAGTATTTTGTGAATAGGGTAGTTTGTTGTATAGTTGTTGAATCGTATAAAACATAGTTAGTAATTATTGTACTTGACATTATTTTGTATCTGTGTCCTTATTATAAAACGCAATATCTGTCTGTCTGTCTGAGCATTTAGTTACACTTAGTTTATGTGTACTTCCACTGTGAAGCTGGGTTCAGTTAATTAATATGTTTCTATATATTATGTTATGCATAGGTACATAAAAACACTCGCTTCTTTTTCCTATTTGGGCAGGTAACATATTACTATGTTATGTGTGATAATAAAGGGCCTAGTGGAATTCAAGGGCAAAGTTAAATATGTTGCGGTTAACAAGCTAGCAAAGCTAGGTGATAAAGGACCAATAACTCAAAACGGTTGAGATAGATACTAGACTTTCACGCCTGTATTTCCAAAGGGTTAGGCAGAGGTGTCCCTATAGTACACCCACATTACGCCAGTTATGTTTAAGTCCCATATAATAGGGGGCGAGCTTATTGCCATTAACCGGGCACAAATTCAGACCCCAGGCTGCTACTGAGAGGACACGGTGGAGCATACGGTGGAGGTCTGCCCTGCTTGGGCGGAGCACCGCCGGGTCCTCACGGAGGCGATCGGCGGCGGCGATCCAGCGCGTCCGGCCCTGGTTCAGGCCAGGCCATCACCTCCTTCTGCGAAGCAGTTATGCTCGCGAAGGAGGAGGCGGAGCGCGCGAGGGAGATGCAAACTGCACGCCCTCGCGCCCCTAGTCGCCGCAGGAGACGCCCCGGGCGTCGGGAGTCACGAGCCGACTTCCGGCCACCGTAGGCGCGGGCTTGCGGACGGTGAGCAATGGGTAGCTTGCCGTCCGATAAGGACCAGGCCCGGGTCGACGGCGCGTTGTGTTCCACGCGCGCCTCAAAGAGATGTCAGCACCAACCGACGGGGTCGAAAGACCAATGCCTGCTGGGGTTGCGGGTTTGTCCGAAAGGGATATCGCGGCCCCGGCACACAGACAACGGAAGGAACACGGGTGGGTTTTAGTCAGCAAAAGTCTGACACACCCTCCCGCTCCGCCCAGAGCGGGAGAAGTTATTTGATAATTTCCCACCATCAAAAAAAAAAAGAAAAAAAAGGCTGCTACTGAGAAATTCCAGATGGAACAACACACTTTGCTCGACCCGGGAGTCGAACGCAGGACAACATGCTCAGTGGTAGCGCTTGCGACCACTCGACCAACGAAGCAGTAGTATAAAAAAAAAGTTAGTAATATAAAAATGCAGTAAAATTCTATTAACAATCTTTAATTGTTCGTTATCTTACAAATAATTAACAAAAACGTAATGGCAGTGTCTCTGTAATAATAATCACAGATTTTGAGAAATTGTGATTATATTTACCTATTATCCTATAATACATAATAGTAGTTAGCTATAGTAAATTGTTTTTGTTGGTCAATATTATTTTTCCTTTTAAAAGTTAATAGAGTGTAGTATGCATCGATTACTCAAGAGCAGTACCTATTTGCTACTAACGTATCGACCTTAGCAATCGTTCGAGAGGTTTTTTTCAATTATTTTGATTTCATTAAACAAAGTTTAAAAAACTACACTCACACATTTTACTTAAAAATCCTTAAAATATATTTCGATCGATTTTTGTTGAGTGAGCACTATATAATATTTTCACTATTACAACTCGATTTTCGTATACATTTTATTACTTAAAATCTACAATTATTTTAATAATAACTAATAATATTAATGGTCGATTTTAAAGGTATACACAGTCAACTACACAGTTTGGTATCCACTGTATTCAGTCAGCTATTTCCCTGGTTACTAATCTCTTTCGCTGACTGTACGTAAAACACAAACTAAAGTAATCTTCCATTCATTTAAAACAATTACGTACTTCATTTTACTAATACAGTTAAAAACTTCATTCATATCTCAATTATATTGCCTGAGCAATATAAAGTGTTAGGCTTTTTTATTGGCAATGGATTTAAGCTGAGTTCCATTTTGATCCCTCTTTACATAATTATAAAACGTCTGTCTTTCTTTCTGTCTGTCCGTTAGTGCGTTCATAACTCGCGAACCACTGCTCCAATTTTTGTGATTTTTGTTTTACCTATTGATATGTTCTGTAGGTAAGTTTCAGAATAGTCTCGAATATAATAATAGAACTCAGTGCCAATAAATAAGTCCTAAGACTGGGTCAGAGTATTTTTTTCAAACGTTCTTCGGTTTTCTTCGCAAACAGAATTAGCTAGTTCTGTCCAGTTCCATGTTTCTGGTTTGAACCGTTTCATACTGGTTCGTGGGTCTCGTTTTGGGTTGATTCCACTACAATCTTCTTGTGTGGGATCCTCTTCTTGTTTGGTAGAGTGAGGCAGAACAGCGAGTTTACTGAAAAAAGCAAACGGAAAAATATACGATTTGCGAAAACAATTAGAGTATATACCTCTTCAGATACTTATAATGAACAGTGGACTCTGGTTAAGTTATTCTTTACTGAGAATCTGGTAATGACCCTCGTTCGTTTTAATTACTCCAGCCTTTTATTTTTGTCAGACAAAACTATCGAGAGAGGAGTTAGTCTTATTTCTTTTCCTCTTTAAACGTATCCCTATCAATTATTTGTATATCCAAAGGCGGATTACATGTCGAGAGTGCCCTAGGCAAGCACCCCATCGACGCCCCTCTGCCCTTTAGCAGCTATCATAAATTTTAACTAATACTTATACCTATAATAGCTCATGCTGCGCCACGCGGTTCCACAATCGGTTCAGTAGTTTTTTGCATGAAGAAGTAAGATATACCTACTTAAACCCACACACATACAGACTTTCGCAGATATAATTTACTAGTAGGGATAATTAGGTAGGCCAGGATACATGTAGAAGGCGGAGCACGCATCGGAAGCTCTACACCTCTATACAATGTCGCCCATGGGCCCGTTTTCCTCTGAATATTCATGAAAAATTCAAGGGTCTCTTTAACATTTTTCATGTAATTAAATTTTTAATTTTATTAGTAGCGTTTGCCATATTTCATGTTATTGGCTCGATTTGGATTCTGATTATTATTTCTAAAATATTATGAGTTATTATATCGGATTAACTAACATTTTTTGGTAAAATTTGTCGACTATGAAAATAAACGGAGGTGAACACATTTTTTTCAAAAAAAAAAACAGTATTAATTTTAAAAACAAAAGTGTAAGTCCATAAAATCATAGGGGGATATTGAAAAAAAAAAAAAAATGGTGGTCCCCCATTTTAAAGTTAATTTTCGACCATTTGTCATGAATATTCAGAAAAATACGGGCGGGCACATGACCATGAGCGACATTGTATTATTAAAGAATCTTTTATATTACCCAATTCATTTTGCTTTTGTTTTTTGTTTACAAACACTCGCGCCTCTAGGCACGTGCTTAGTTTACCTTAGGGATAATCTGCCCCTGTGTATATCTATACGTCTGCGGATAATCTTAGAGAATATACTCTAGCGCCATCTCCTTTGAGGCCTGTCACGCAGTCGCTTTTGATAGTAATTGTAATGAATGAATACAGAGTAAGTAATAAATGTGTACTTACTTATAATAATGGATCCGAATAAGTAGAATCCTGCGCCGCAGTTGACTTCAAGGAACAGACCGACGAGGTTGGAGCCTACCATGGAACCCACTCGACCCATCATCATGGACAGACAGATCGCCATGGCTCTGTAAGGTATGAAAAAATATGTATAAGATAATTATGTACCCCAGGTATGTTCATAACAAGTACCAGTATATTCTAAAACGGTGTTTTGCTCGTAACCAAGGACCATTGTAATTATAATAATAATAATTAAAATAATTTATTCAAGTCACATAGACTCATAATAACAATATAGGTACGCATAACATTTACAAATAAAATTAAGATTAAAATAAAATAAAAAATTACAATTACAATCAAAATTCATTAAAAAAATCGTATTTAAATTAAAAAAAAAACAGTTTAATTCCCATATTGTTCGTCAAAGAAAGAAGGAAAGAAAGCGACACGTAACACGCTTGGAAATATAAATTTTATACCTCCAAGCGCGCCACGTGCCGCTTACAGCAGTGAGTTATGATGGCACAATCCAGCCTTCCCGCGAGTGCGGCCAGCATGCAGCAGGCGCTCCCTCGCACGCGCCGCACCAGCGAAGTGCTTCGCTTGCGCATTGTTGCGTACAAACAATCAACGCGGGCGTCCGCAAACATCGTCGATGCGCTGCAATAGCGGGGGAGCCCCATCATCATCCTGAACGCGTTGTTAAACTGGACACCAAAAGCACTGTACGATTTTTGCGTGTAGTCAGACCACAGACTGCAGATGTACCATCGAAGAAGTTCACATCTAACCACCGTAAGGACTATTCTTGCTTGCAACACTCGGCGGCTATAGCACCGGGCCGGTAACAGATGTGGTAATCGTGTTCATGGGATTTTGTTTTGAAACTGGTTAGATATCAACTTCTTTGATGATACATTGTGGTGCAGTATGCTCTAAAAAGAGTTATTTTAACCTCAGTCGAACACCTAGCAAACCTACGGATTACCATGTTCGCTCAATATGAAACACCTGTTCATTCGTACCCAAGGACCACGTATTGATTCATTATTGATTGTCGTGAACATTACTCGTGAGTAATTTTTTGTTAGGGATAGTTTTATGATTGGAGTTGGTAATTGTGTGAAACACAAGGAAATTTTGAACACGAAATTAGGTCGTCCCTCCCTCAAAGAAGTAGAATATGTGCAAGTAATAGCTGCAAGTGCAATCAGTTTTCATAGCTCACCTGTACTTAGTAGGGAACAACTCAACAGCGACAGCATTCATCAAGCCAATACATGCGCCAGACATCTGGAAGACGGCGAATAGCACCACAGCCAACTGCTGGTTATAGGCGAGGTGGGCGCAGATCCCGCTGATGCCGGTGAAGCCCAGGATCACCACGAGGATGGGCTTCTTGCCCACGTAGTCAACGACGAAGCCTACGATGATGTACATTGAGGAGAAGACCAGCCCGATGTAGATAGAGCGCTCGAAGGTTGACGTGTGGATTGTGTCGTCGCAGATCTGTGGAGTAAGGGTTTATTATTAAAAACTGAATTTCAGGACGAAATGGATCTAATGGTACCTACCTACTTGTTTATCCGATAATGTAAACTTTCAAAAAGAATAGTGTTTAAGTAGCCCGATATTGAAAGGGTGTTTGAGAAACATGTGGATACAAAGTTTTTGTTATATTTAAAATTCTTTAAAAACCTGTGAACTGTTCATTAAGTGATAGATTGAGTATACGGGTTCTTCAGAATTTGTGTCATAATTATTTGTTGATAATTTTCTAACCCCTTACAAATTTTTTTCAGTCCCCGTAGTTTTACTGTGAGAGGGTAATTTAATTTTAGTTATTGTTATAGTCCGGTCGCGAAGCAGAAATAATTTCGTACAATGACCCCTCATTACTTATTTATATTGCTCGCGCACAAATGTATTACCGTACCGGCAATACATTTGTGCCCGAGCGATAGAGATAAGTAATGAGGGGTCACTGTACGAAATCCTTTCTGCTTCGCTACCGGACTACAGACATCGATGATTTGCGTCATTTAAAAAAAAAATGTGTTTTATTTCAGGCAAAATACCCATATACAAAAAATACAATAAATAAGTAGGTAGTAAAAACATAAAAAAATATCAATAAAAATTATCATTAAAATAAAATATAACTAAAAATTACTAGTCTTCAAAAAAAAACATACATTGTCTTTCGTCATTTTTTATTCTCGTTTAGGTGAACAGAAATCCAGTGCACAAATATGGGACTTATTAGGTTGCACGAGACAACCCTCAAAATGCTGTTACTGGAGCGTCTCAAACTTTGCCAAAAAGACGCCACCCTCGACCTCATGATGGCGTAAAAGTCCGTGATCCTCGCTTCGGCAAAAATGCTCGAGGCACTGCGAGGCAATATCTTGGCAGTTTCATAAGGGTTCGGTAAGCATCATTGTACTGAACCCGTAATGAACTGTACATCTTTTTTGTGAAGTTGCACCAGAGTTGGTAAGTGTACATTGACAAGCAATAAGCCCTAAACAGAGTGTTCTTTACGTCCTTAGTGCACTTCGTCACGTTCGTTCGTGTTTCATATTTATTCGGACTTACCATAGTGCCATTAGAGACTGCATCTCTGCCTGCATCGAGCACGTCACAGATCTTGGTCGCTCCTCCCTCGTGATTAGCAAGGGAGTTGAGGATGGACGGGAACCACACGTAGAAGCCGTTTGTTCTGAAAACACAACACAAATAGGAAACTGGTGCAAAAGGAACTTGGAAAAGAAAACAGTTTATTTGAAGAATTACTACGCACCAGCGTTTAAATCCAAATTCCAAGATTTTAGACAAAATAAATTTGAAAATAAAAATTGTAATTCATTTAAAATGTTCGCTACTTTACAACTTGGGTTTTGTTCAAGTCACAATAGGGCTGAAAACCTAACCATGCTAACGGAACTTTGTGCTTTTTGCCATTGTCATAATTCCAAGTTATTCTAGCAAAAAGTACCTCCCAGGGCCGGGCAAAATCTATAAGCTTTTCGTGTCTGTTTGTGTGACCGCGTTGTTCTTCTAAAGTACGCAACGGATTTTGAAACGGTTTTCACCATTGTTTAGAGAGTTTATTTCGGAAGGTTTATATAATACATTAATTAAAGAAATCTGGATGTTTTGTCAAGTCGTAAAAATCGAGCGGAGCAGGGACAGGTTGCTAGTTAAGCATAAATAGTAAGAAAAATTACGTGGCAAAGATCCCGAACTGCACGAAGCAGGTGAGAGCAGTCCAGGGCAGCAGGGGTCTCTTGAACAGAGGAACCGTCTGCTCCTTCATGGACGCCCAGATGGCGGCCGCACCCTTTACGTTGGTGGTCTTCGTCATCTGGTTCTCTACTATTAAGGACTTGACCTGGAATGATATGAAAATTATGAGACTAATTGAATAGGTAGATTATTGAAAAATAATGGACACGTATTTTTACTTTTTTTACGAAATCGAAAGATTACGACGATACATTGAGTAGGCAATACGTTAAAATGTAGCATGATGTCACTCTCCGGTAGATTTTATACTGACTTGTGACGTAGCGAGCCCCACTCCCCAACTTTAATGCGTTTTATCTAAACCATTTTTTTTACTATGATAAAGCAAAAAATATGTCTAATTTTTTTTATTATCTGACTGACTAAATAGTTTTTTTTTCCAGTCAACATCCCTAATATTGGTCTTCGTAATTAAATTTAAATGTAATCGTGAAATAGAAATATTTGATGAAGGTTTTAAATATAACAAGGGTAAGTATATGACATTTTGTTCTTTTGTGATTTATTCTGATGCAGTACCTATTGTGAAATCTATTTTATGTAATGTGGGTTTTTGCCTGATTTTTTTTTGTAAGAATTTAAGTCAAAGCGTGTTCAAGTGACAATAACGGCAAAAGTTAATTACCGATTTCTTATGAATAGTTAATAATTACTGAATGTTAAGTATATATATAATTTAAGCTGGAGTCAATAATGCTTTGACGCCTCAGCAAATTGAAAGCCATGTAAGTAACACAATAAAAATTCAGTTTTTTCCGGGCACTTGACACTCAAGAACCGCGCGTTGTTTATTCCATTTTGACATTTCTGATAAGTTAAAGAATACTAGCTTCTGCCCGCGACTTCGTCCGCGAGCCAATAACCTTCCTCAAGAATTGGGCTATCCAATGCAAAACAATTTTTCAAATGCGACTGGTAGTTTCGGAGATTATCCCCTACATACAAATTTACAAACAAACAAATAAATTTTACCTCTTAAAAATATTTTTTTTTAAATATAATTCACAAAACTGATGTACAATCACAAATGCAATAAAAAAAATTGTTGTTTATAGTATACTCGTAGACTAGGAAAGAGACAAACGAATATAAAACACTTAAACCTAAAAATAATACTACAAATACTTACAGGAAAAGTATCCTCAGCCATCCTAGTATTTCTGAAGTAAATCCTCTTGACAACATTCAAGGCTGTATCATACTGGCCAGTAGCGAACAAGAACTTGGGGCTCTCTGGTGCAAACATCAGGAGTACGGTTCCTAACGCGAAGGGTATCGCACAGGCCACCACCAGGAGCCGCCAAGGACGGTACTCGATACCCAGGAACGGTATCGGATACGCGAATTCGAGAGGCAGAATGAGCCAGGAGACACCTGGAATTGATTGAGGAATGTATTATTAGTAGACATCGGATATGCAAATGAATAAAACGCTATTTTTATAGTGTTATTTTATATTTTAGTTTCACTGATAGTGCTTATTCAAATTAAAATTAAATGCGAACAGCATTTAATTTCCTACTCAAGTCCAGTATGACTAGTTATGAGTAGCGAACGCCTAATAAATATAGCTTGTGATAATATAAATAAATTGTGTAACAACCCTAGTTGCCATAAAAACCGCAGGCGCTTCGCAAGTAACAGTATAGAAAATTACCTACTACATTGGAGCAGTAATAAGGATCAAATTCTCAAAACACATATTCGTTAGTAAGGAACTGACAGGTGTCAAGAACGCATTTTCTCGACGCCTGGACTGTACTTGATATTTGGCTAAGGCCCCAATTACGCTGTTATATAAAATATTTATCATACAAATATGATTTCATATCTGTCAAATTCTATGATCATAGTTAAATGACGCTGTTCTTAATTTTTACATATTATACTTATATGATCGTATAAACGTCATACTTAATCAAGATGGATAAAGATGTAACCGTGATTGATTTAGCAATTTTTGAGGTTAAACAGGTATGATCATATTCGTCCGCTTGCTGTCAAAAAGATCCCTTAACTACTACTATCATAGACGATATGAATCATATGTACTTACCTACGAACGGTTCTTTATATAAAAATGACTCGTACTTCTCTGATCATATTTCTATGATAGTCTAATGTGGCTCCAAGGAGGTTTAATATAGCTCTGTTACTAAATGTATGAAAGTATTTTTTTTTAAGCAGAATCTTACAGCCTAAGGAGACTTACATGGTAGGATGACGGTACCGATTCCGACAAAAGAGGATCCGAAGGCAAGCATCTTGTCTCTGTGTCGTAGATTGTTGAACTCGCCGAGGTACGTGTACACCACGGCTGATGAGCCAGACATGCTGCAAAATTGAAATAAAAATATTAAGAACATTTTAAATCTTCTACATAGTACTCGAACTCTAATCAGCGGTACGTAAGGGGAGACTCAGAGAGTGCGTGTTTAGAACTATATGTATTAGAAGCAAGACCCAACGGAGGTATTAATCGTGGTTTTCAAATCATTAATGTCATTATTTGATAAGTTCCTATGGACCAATGATAATATGTGTACAGTCACGGACTTTAATTGATGAGCCACTAGCCACCATCTTCGTATTTTTGCCGTGTAATGCAAATCGGGTTTAGTCGGTTATACTCGTACATCCAGACACTGAAACTCGTGGCTTCGTATATAGAAGAAGAAAATTATTTCTAATAACTTTGTCCTTGAGTTACAATCCTAACCCAATTGACACTCCTGTCTTGTGATAGCCGTGTCATTTGGGTTAGGATCGCTTGATAATAATTCAAATTCAACCAATTGCATGTCTAGCAACCGTAACCTAGCGACAATTGTTTTAGCTTAGCGATAGTAACGTGTTAGCGTACGGAGGAATTATGATTGGTCACTTCGACATCGGAAAAACTCGGACCCACGATTTTATCCGAACGCGTAGCGTCCAAGTTCACGTTCATGACTATTATCTTGACTGTTGTATAGTTAATATAGTCTTTGGTCTTTAGTAAGGTTTTCAGAAAAAACGAGTATTTATAGCTCTAATTGAAAGGAGGTCAATATCAAATAGATTGGATAAACGTATGCAGCATTGTATTGATTTACCATTGACAACTTATTAGTCAACCTTCAACCTCTATGGTTATGACTATTTCCGATTATTAGTAATTTGTCATCTTGTTGACGAGCATACGGTTCGAGTTCGTGCTATCTTGTGAATGTATAAAACTGCAAAATTGGAAAGTTTGAAAGTGGCTCATCAAAATTAAAGTCGGTGTAAAAGTCAAAGTCAACAATTTATTTCAATTATGCACATAAAAGGCACTTATGAACGTCAATTTTACAAAAAATAGAATTGATTCTAGTCGCCCCTTCCAAAAGGTAGTTTTCGTATGGAGAAGAATGGGCAAGAAACTCCACCGTTACTCTTTTAAAATGTTTTTACAATATTTTGTATACATTAATTATATAATTATATGTGAAGACGATGCATCTAGAATAAGATTACTATACCGCGATAGGTAAAAATAATGAAAAATAAAGCAATTACAGATAAATTAAATATGTGATAGATACATGGTGCTCACATATTTACAAACATTGTAAAATTATACGATATTCCTAACATTTTAACAAGTAATACTAATAAGTCAGTGTGTGAGTTCAAGAAATAACAGAATCTAAAATCAGTGTTATAAAAAATAACAAATACATAATTAAATAAGCAACCAGTTTGATTTTGTCTAGACTCTAAACTGTCCTATAGAGCAGGACCAGCATTTTTCCAAGCATTCTTTTCTTGG
Organism: Agrochola lota; assembly: GCA_947364205.1. Taxonomy (NCBI): domain Eukaryota; kingdom Metazoa; phylum Arthropoda; class Insecta; order Lepidoptera; family Noctuidae; genus Agrochola; species Agrochola lota. The sequence goes on along the minus strand of OX376227.1, from coordinate 19,763,721 downwards.
ATATAATCATTACAGAGTGTACTTTTAATATGAGTTTTAAATTTTCTTTCATTTAATTGTAATAATATATCACAAGGTATTTTGTTGTAACATTTAACACAGTACCCCATAAAAGATGTATGTACTTTAGATACTCTGAAAAATGGTTGATCTATTTTATCTTTATTTCTAGTATTAAAATGATGTCTATCACTTATTTTATTAAAAATATGTAGATGTTTTCTTTTTCCGTGACTGTACCATGGACGTTTGTTCTCCTGTCTACTAACAAAAGTGCACCATTTCATCTTTAACCACTCATTAAAGTTTTGTGGGAGTCCTATAATCAGCTCTCCACTTTTATTTCAATTCTTTAAAGTGGGTTTCATTTGATATTTACGGTTGGGTACGCTGATGTTAGATCCTTTCTTCGAAAAAGGTATACGTAGAGTTGAAAGTCAAAAAACAAAGTAACTTACAATATAGCGGACATAAAGATCAGCACGCCGAAGGAGATGACGTCGGGCGCAAAACTAGTGAATGCTGACAAGATGGCGGATATCAACATGGAGAACAACATGACTGGTCTTCTGCCCTGTGTGTCCGCCAGCCAGCCCCAGAAGTATGACGTCAGGATTATAGCTGGAAATATGAATTTATAAAATAAACGAATGGAAAAGTTTCGTCCGTATATATTATGTACGTACCTACAGAGTTTAGGAGGTCTCTTTCGTTAGGATAGGTTATACTCAAAATCTTTTACAAATTAACTTAAAAGACACAAAATAGCCTCTTTCAAGTATTTTTAAGCATGACGTGTAAATGTGATTGCGATATCCAATTGACAGAATAAGGCGCCGTTCAGACTGAAGCAGTGGCTGGCGCGGATATATATATGTAAGACAGTAGGCATTAGGCACGAAATCAAATCGAAAATAGTCTTATCCTTAAAGGTTGAAGGTTGACTAATAAGTTGTAAATGATAAATCACACGTTTATCTAATCTATTTGATACTGACCTCCTTCAAATTAGAGCTCATTAAATACTCGTTATTTCTGAAAACATCTGAAGTACAAAACGTATCGTAACTTCATGAACGTCATCTTGGAGTTCGGATAAAATCGTGGGTCCGAGTTTTTCCGATGTCGAAGTGACCAATCATAATTTCTCCGTATGCTAACGTTACTATCGCTAAACTAAACCAATTGTCGCTAGGTTACGGTTGCTAGACCTGCAATTGGCTGAATTTGGGTAGTGACTCTCAAGTTTGTAGTTCTGGCTCTTAGGCTAGCCAATCGTAAATATTGCATGACAGTGTAACATTGTAACAAGCGATCCTAACCCAAATGACACGCCTGTCAAACACTCTATGACATAGTTTTTATTTTTAATCTTCTTCTCTAATACGAAGACGTATGACTTTCCGTGTCTGGATGTACGACTATAACCGACTAAACCCGATTTACATTAGACTGCCAAAATAAGAACAGTGGTAAGTGGCTCATCAATAAAAGTCCAAAGAAGAAAAGAAACAAAGAAAATACATTTATTTGCGGTAAACATGACGCAAAGAAAGAACACAAAACAAAAAAGAACAAATAGGCGGAAAATATGCGTCACATCCACACAAAACGGCCGTCGCTCAGCATAATGCTGCGACCCTATGCAAGACAGAGCCCCAGCAACAATACGCGCTCGCCCCCACTTTAGTCTGAACAGCGTGTTAATAATTTAATTCAAAACCTGCTGGGGAGTTTGTTGCGCCACTTCTTCCCAGCTAAAGCTCTAGAAAGTGGTGTGTAGTTTTGACGTTCAAAAAGTGCTGATTCACAGCCTAGTTTGGATTTTAATTTTATGGTAAAATCTACACATTAACGATGAACGGAAAAGCTGTCCTCACCTAAGAAGGGTATAGCAGAAAGCCAGCCCCGTTGCTGCAGCGTCAGATCCAAGTCACACTGTGCAGCTGGCAGGATGTAGCCGAGGGCTAAACTCTGCATGATCATGCCCAGTAAGATGACCCCGGACATCAGCATGTGACAGATGTTGTACATGCCGAAACCTGAAACGGACGATTAATTACTTAATTGTATGTTATCTGAGGAATAATGCAGGGTAGACGACTCGGTTCTTTAAGAAAAAAAGGAGGTCCTGTAAAATTGTGCCTTTTTAACGCGGAGAGACGTATTAGAATGATACAAGGTAGTCAACGGATGCAGTTCTTGGTGTAGGATGCCAAGAGCCCTCTTTCTGTGAGTAATCCAATGACGTCGGTAATTTAAAAAACTGACAGAAAAACGGCAAGATGCAGTGGAGATATGCAATTACTAATATTTAAACCCTGCTATCTTATCTCGTGAAAAACTTTTAATTCTGTTACAACCTTTCATATTTTACTGTAACGATTAAATTATTTGTTTTATTCTAGAAAGCATCATTATCTAAGTAAAGAACAAACAATAATGATGTAAGTAAGTAGTGCAAACAATCTGTTATCATTGTCATCACCTAGTGGGGTTTCCCTAATTACGGTGTTGGTCTAACGACATAAGACAATATTTTCTATGTTTAAAATAGTTTCCTACGTTGCTTCTCTCAAATATTTGCTCTTTATAACAACTATGATAATACTTACACAAACAACGTATTTTTGACGGCTACGCGGGATAGCAGTGGAAAGTGTAAATAGTCTGTATTTTAATTGAAGTTAAAAAATTAAATTGAGCATGTGTCTGAACGTGACTCGATAGAGAATTTGACTTTTATAAGATATTTTGTTTTATTATTTTATTGCTTCTTACATGAGCTATATCTTCGTTTTCGTTATTTACGAGTATATCTTTAATTCCGATTTATTGTCGTTCGATGTGTCCCTTGATCCCTTCACTTACGTGTCTCCATAATCTTTCGTCATTCAAAAGTACACAGACGCCTAGAGCAAATAATTGACACTGCACTCAAACTTCTGATAACGGTAGAATTACCTGTTTATTTCACACACAGGTTTAGCTCAATGGGGAAACAATAAAAGACGAGGTTCAGAACTTATTTTAAAATTTGTGTATTTACTCATTCTGGATTTTGAAGAACATGACCATAATTTATCTGACCCAAGGCTCCCGCAGACAAGCGCAATGCGACGACGCGACACGACTTTGATGGAACAATTTCAATGAAAACTTCACGGAAATTTTTCTACTGGATTCGCGTCGCGCCTTCGCGTTGCGCCAGTCTACAGGAATCTTCACTGGATGGTCCTTCGAGCCGAAGTCATGCGGAATCTTTTAGAATAATCCCTGCATATTCTAATAGCTACAAAGCTCGGTACAGAAATATTACTGTCCCAGATAATAGTTACTCAACTATATATAATTTATATTAATTAATTATTGCTTTGTCTTTATTATGTTAGTGGGTCATGAGTGGTTATCGATACGTAGACTAATATATTTCCTAGAAATAACAAATATTCGGGATTTGACTATCAATAAAATGGACAATTTAGATAGGTCTGTTTCCTCCAGATTTCAAACACTTATCTAATATATCAAAATAACTAATGCCTAGCCTTTTACCAACTACATTGGGGTTGGCTTACAGTCTACATGGATCTCTTTACATGGAGCGACTGCCTATCTGACCTCAACGACCCACTTACTAGGTAACAAGATACCCCTTGGTAGGACTTGTTATCAGGTTTTTGGGCTTCTGACTCCCCGTAACGAATGCGAAAGATCTATGAATGATAGCCAAGATCAACAGCTTAATGTGCTTTCCGCGCCACGGAGGGGTCTCGATATGTTATGGTGGGTGTCTGGACAAACAAATATATTTTCAGTCAACAAAGTAGAGGACCAAAATCAGGACAGGCGCACTCCACATTTTAGGTATGGAACTACTAGTACGCGGCGGGCTCGACCTGTCCGGCCAATTCATTGGGCGTAACGTAGTCAAAAGATAGAAGAGTTACGCGATAGAAAGAGAGGCAACTACTAGCTGAATATAAGTGTAGGTAATTAGCGCTGTGCAACCTGCATTGCACTTTATTGTGCCGTAGCAAGAGTCGATTTATTTAAATGATTTTGTACTTGTTTTGTATTTGTACTATTATGTATTCTGTGCCAAAATTTAATCTATGATTCTTCTTCATCATATTCAATTGAGTGTGAGAACGAATGTCACAGTCAATTAAAGACAATGCGAATGATAAAATTCATCAAAACAACCAATTAAACGAGTTTATAAAACTTGAAACTTTTTGTAAGTCATCTAAAGGAATGAGCTTGTCACAATAAACTTAGATTATTATTAATATGAATGACGATATGAATGAACTTTGAACATCGTCTGACCGGTCTTTGTCTTAACTGAAACGATTGAGAGTCATTTAGATATAAAATAATATTTCGCTGATCGGCATCAGCGAAATATTATTTTATATCTAAATGACTTGAGCAATAAGTAGGTACTTTATTATTTATTTCTGCTGTAAGAGCTTATCTTGATAAAAATACTTTATTTTTATTTTGTTGTTTTATAACATTAGCTTGCATAGCTCTATGAATTTTAGTAAGATATAGGATTAAAGGTTTATTTAAATTGTGAAATATCCCATTTTGTCAAGCTTCTTCTCTAAAAATGTGTTCAGATAATTTTCCGTTTCTGACCGTAATTCAGTAGAATGAAATCATATTCATACGATTAGAGTAAATTTGTTTTGTAAAGAAATCTCTTTCGTAATTATTTATCATCTTTCCTCATGCTAGTTAAAATAATATTATATTATTAGGTATGTTGACGACACTTACCCGATAACAACATGGCGTCATCGAGAGACGCAGCTGTTTTGTCAACTTTTTCGCCGCTCTTGTCAATTGAGCCGTTCATCGCCAGCTCTGCCTCTAGAACCTGAAAGAAATTACCATTGAATATTAAGATTGTAGATAATACAGCACCCCAATTGCGTAACACACATTCAATCACAATCCGAAGGATTTTGAAGGAAATTCATAATCTATTGCTTCATATGTTTGAAAAATTTGTCTGCTGGCAACTTATATAACGCAAAGAAAATTGTTGAACTGTCGAAATTGATGGAATTCAAATTGTAAGTGTGTTTCGCAATTCGCTTGTTGGAAAATCATAGATACTTCAATTATAATATGTCTCCGATGTATTAGAAACCATAACAAACAATTTACCTGTGTTTACCAACACCTACAGAAAATACTGACTAGGATATTTGGCATGAACTTGTGAAGGAAGTGAATCAATTTTAAAGCTAACTTTGGGGTGTTTTGGACGCTATACGATCAAAAAGCTTTAACAAAAATTTGGTCCTTAGATTCCATAAAAAACTGTTCAACAATCACGAAAAACATTGAGTGATTTTGACAAAAACTCGAAGCAGTGATACAATAATTTATAGCTAAAAGCGTGTTTTGTGTATATTAAGCTGTTTTTTTGCAAAATGTAGTCGTTTTCAGGCATCAGAATTACCTCCACGTCGGGTACTATGTCATATTCATATGTTCTCTCTGCTGCCATGATAAACGGCCCTCAGTCTACTCGAGACCTAGAAATTTGAGGGTGATAATGTTTTGTTTTGCTGCGCTATGCTGGTCACAGGTTAAAGTGGATTAGATGGCGATCTGTTTTTGATTTATATCATTTATTGTTTCACTTTTAAATTTGCGAAGGGATATGACCTTCGGAATTTTAAAAAGTTGTGGACAAGGTCTTGATGAAGAAATTTCTTCTTTATTTTATAGGTTCATTTTATTTTGGAATTGCTAATTTTAATTTTTATGTCCGCTATTTGTTTCCAAAGGGGTGCTACACTCATGTTCCGGTCTGCATGATTCGGCATAGGCTGCGCAACAAAATCGAATACATATTTTGACACCCGGGATGCGGGGTCACCATAATAGCCCTAAATAGATACAAAATTATCACCGTTTTTCTATCTTTAAATAGTTGTCTAATAAAAAGGATTACAACTCTGTTTTTCCCGTTATCTGGTTTTGATGACAGTCGTAGTTCCATGCGTTCTCAATAATTGTTTCGCGAAATATTCCATTGACTTCAATGATTAAAGAATCTTATCAAATTGTGTCTCCTAACTGGTACCTACACAATAAGTTTTATAATGTACAGTATACGCTGATAATGAGTTTCCAAAAAAAATCTTCGATTTTATCAATCACCATTCGTCCTTTGTGGACTTTATTAGTCATTCGAGGAAAATTTAAAATCGTTGATTGACGTTACGATTTAATTATAAGTATTTAGATATTCTTTCATCGTTATTTTTGTTGTCAAGTGCGAAAAATTGGACTTGAAGTTACGAAATACCGTTAAATGCGTGAATGCGTAACAATAAAATATTATTTATTATGTTCACCATACGCAGAAGAATTTTACAAACTTAACCGATTTTTTTTGGTACTTGTTGATAGGCCGACACTGTCCTCTCATACCTATTAACACTGTTATTTCTAAACATTGTAAAAACCATTTATTTTTAGAAGAGTAACCGTGGAGTTTCTTGCCGGTTCTTCTCCATAGGAAGCGATCAATTGGAACCGTGCACCTAGCTTCTGACGTTTCATGAGTGCCCTTGTAGGTTTATGTGAAATAACATGTACCTACAAAATTAGTAAGTGCAAATTACAGGCTCATTATATTACGCAACTTGGACTGGCCATTTTTTTTTTGCTGATTGGGCAGGCTTCCGACTTCGGGCACTCGTAATGGAAAGCGATGAATGACGTCTATGACGGAACGAGCGTGCCCAAAAGATGCCTGTTGGAATATCTATAAAATAAAACTCGTTGGAGACTTTCATGAAGTCTTTATTTTTAAACCGTTTAAGTACGAGTATAAGGTACAATACCACCTATTATGCAACTTTTTTGTAATATTATTATAGAGAAAGGCCATTGACCATCAGGTAGACAGGTAACCAGATCGAGTAATAAAACTAAATTAATATTATAAAGAGAAAATATTTGCTTTTTTGTATGTTTGTATATTTGTTACGCTTTCACGCTAAAACGACTGAACGGATTTGAATGAAATTTGGCACATGGGTAGACCATGACCTGGGTTAGGACATAGAATACTTTCATCCCGATATTCCCACAGGATCGAGACTTATGTGGGTGAAACCGCGTGACGCAGCTAGTATAATATAATATAGATTACCTACTTACGAAAAGTAAAAGGTACTTAAATATTTTTTTTACATTGCAATCACATTGCGTTATGTACCGATTACGACCGTTTAGACGCCAAATGACGTTTTCAAATAGATAATGACAGTAATACAATCAAAGAAGTTGCAATAGCATAAGATACACACACATACATATGTTATAAAAAATACATGAATTTTATAGAGGACAGCGTGGAAAAAAACGTTAAAGCATTTTGGACGTACGTTTCTAATCGGAACTCCAGTAATAGTATCCCAGCTACAGTTCACTATCTCCAACAGTCTTCCAATGACCCTACTACTACTTGCGACTTGTTCTCAATGTTTTTCCAATCTGTTTATGAACCGTCTACTTTCGATCATAAGTCATGGGTACCACCTCCCGCTAATCCTGATAACGATATTAATCTTTGTAATTTGCACTTTCCGGTATACAAAATTCAAAAAGAACTTAAATCATTGGATGCTTCTAAGGGTCCCGGGCCAGATGGTATTCCCTCGATCTTTTTAAAAAATACTTGTGACACATTGTGCTTTCCGTTGTTTATATTATATAATAAATGCCTTGCCTATGGCGTATTCCCTGATGTGTGGAAACGAGCAAATATTGTTCCAATCCATAAAAGCGGCTCCAAGAGTGATGTATCTACATATCGTCCAATCTCGTTGTTGTCGGGGCTTTCAAAACTTTTTGAAAGATTAGTGCATAGTGAGATATATCCAATCATTCAGCGTGTACTATTAAAAGAACAACATGGGTTCGTCAGAGGAAGGTCCTGTATAAGTAACCTCCTTATTTTTACAACACATCTGTTTGAAGGCTTAGACAAGAGGCAGCAAATTGATGCTGTTTATACAGACTTTCAAAAGGCGTTCGATAAGGTAGATCATAGGCTATTACTCAACAAAATCGCATTCAACGGTATTAGAGGAGATTTACTGCGTTGGTTCGTGTCGTATGTCACTAATAGGACTCAGAAGGTTGTCATTAATGGGTTTGAGTCTCATACAATAAAGGTCACTTCAGGAGTCCCCCAAGGCTCAATTTTAGGGCCCCTTCTGTTTATCCTATTCATCAACGACATCAAAGATTGCTTTAAAAGTTCAAAGTTCCTACTATACGCGGACGATTTAAAAATTTACAAAAATATTACCCTTCAAACCGACTGTTTAGACCTTCAGAAGGATCTTGACTGTTTCTCGAAATACTGCTCTGTTAATAAGCTTCACCTTAGTATCTCTAAATGTTACAGCATTACGTTTACTAAAAAAAAACATGTGCTGAATTTCAATTACATTCTTGGAAACACTGCCCTAAACAAGGTTTCATCCCTCCGTGACCTAGGCGTAAATCTTGACTCAAAGCTCCATCTTGACACCCATGTGGACAACATAGTCAACAAGGCTTATAAAATGTTTGGTTTCGTTATGAGGGCATCTAGAGAATTTCATCGGCCTTCTACCTACTTACATCTATACAAATCTATAATAAGGCCACAACTTGAATACGCAGTACCCATTTGGAACCCTTATTACAAAAAGTACATTGAGATCATTGAGTTGGTTCAACGTAAGTACCTCCGTTCCATGCATTACAGATGCTGTAAAACCAAAATGTCCTATAAATTATTACTTGAAAAATATAACCTCATGACCCTACAATCCCGTCGCACCCTACTTGAAATGATGACTCTGTTTAGTATATGCCGCAATAAATTTGATTGTACTGATCTTGTGAACAGTCTGTGCTACCTGATCCCTCGTACTGTAATCGGTCGAGAAGTTCGTTCGAGACGCCTATTTGCTACTTCATTTTGTCGAACGAACTCAGGCGCTCGCTCGCCGTTACATCGCTTGGTTGACACCTATAATAAACAGTTTGGCTCTACTGATATTATGTTTCTCAGCAAAGCTGTATTTAAGAGTGAGATTACAACTATTTTAAGAGATAGCCCTAGTATATAGTATATAGTTAATAAGTGCTTTTTTAACTAGCTCTGCTAACAGCTAGCTATTCTGTATTGTAATCTGTGGATAACGTATTGAGTAGTGTATTTGTTACTTTTATTGCAAGTTTTATATTGTATGCCTACTGTGTAATATACTGCTGTTTGTTATTCCTATCAAATAAATAAATAAATAAATAAATAAATATACAGCTAAAAATAATATTAATGAAATAAGTAAAGACTAATTAAAATCACAAGACAGATGAGTAATGAAGGTATTAATTAATATCAATAGGTATGCCTTGTTCGCGATACGATATCTATATTGTACGAATTATTTATAGCGGCCACAAATGGATTATCGGCTTAGGACCCCGGGGTTCTAAAAGGTACTATGGCAGTTGCTGGGGAACGAATTGATATATTAGAGGCATTAAGGCGGCGATAACAGACTTTATACTGAAGTTCACATCTAAACGAGTAGTGTTAATGATTTGGTAAAAATATATGTTAAATTAGAGCATTTTCTTAATATAAGCATTATGTTTACACTAAAATAATTAATAAAATTAGTGAAATTAATTTGTAAATTTATGTCTAACGCGGATAAAAAACTGAGAATCACGCAAAATGTATCAAGCGTATCTTTGAAACCTACACCATTTTAAAGATAATTTAATTATTGTTCTTTTAGTATACGTGTTTTATAAAAAAAATATTTTTTAATGTATAATAAATTAATAATGCTTCTTATTTGGGACAGCGCGCCTTGATGGGCGAGTCCTATTACTGGCTGGACGTACGACGTGTTGCGCGAGCTCAGTACATGCAAGCTAATCACTCAAGGTCACTGACATATATCTGCGTCTTAATAATACCAGCCTATTATTGTCCCATTGCTGTGCAAAGGCCTCTTATCATACAGAGAAGGCACGGGCATTGATCATCACGCTTGCTCAAGACGGGTTGGCGATTTCAGACCTATATTAATTATCAGAGGTATTGTTTTTGCTCAAATTCGCAATAGTCGATGAACTTAATGTTATTGAAGAAGTAGAGCTGATTATCAGTGAACTCAATAATTGTTTTTGTCAACGTAAATATTGATAAATGTTTGAAAAAAAAACATTCTGGGATGTTATGTAATTCTCATAATAAGGCAAGCGGTGGGTAATCCAGTAGGGAATGAAAATGGGTTGAAGAAGAATAGTAATCCGATCTTCTGACAATTGCAAAAAATTGTACTTTAAAGAAAGAACGTCAAAGATTTTCTTTGACAGCAGGAGCAAAGTACCAGCACCCTAATTACGGAACACACTTTCATCACAATCCGAGTTTTGAAGTATATTGATAATCCATTGCTTCATATGTTTGAAAAATTCGTCTGCTCAAAAACATACATAAAGGCTCGTGCAGACCAGCGCGACTTGTCGCGCGACGCGACTCAAACAATGCAATTTCTAAGAAAACTGTACGGTATAACAATAACCGGCGTCGCGTCGCGCGACAAGTCGCGCTGGTCTGCACAAGCCTTGACGCAATGAACGTGTGTGAATTGTCAAAATGAAACCCATTCTGATAAATTGTAATTTTATGTGTGTTACGTCTCGTCGAAAGGATCCGGCAACTGGGACTCGAGGTGGCCTTGCACAAGTCCGAGGCCATGTGTTTCTATGGTCCTCGGAACGCGCCACTGTCGGGTTCCCAGATTACGGCGGGAGGGGTTCACATCGGTGTCGAGTCGACGATGAAGTACCTGGGACTCGTCCTCGACAGCCGGTGGAACTTCGTGGAGCACTTCCGACGTTTGGCTCCCAAACTGGATAGGGCTGGGGCTGCTTTGAAGCGGCTCCTGCCCAACCTGGGGGGTCCAAACGCCTCCTGCCGGAGGCTTTACGCGGGGGTCGTGCGGTCCATGGCCCTTTACGGGGCACCGGTGTGGGCGCGTTCATTGAGGCTGCGACCGGCCCGGCGGTTGAACGCGTCCCAAAGGGTCATGGCCATCAGGCTGGTCCGGGGATACCGCACGGTCTCCCGTGAGGCGGCGAGCCTCCTTGCCGGACTACCGCCATGGGATCTGGAGGCGAAAGTCCTCGCGCACATGTGGGAGTTGCGCGAGGAGGCGAAACGCCGGGGTGTAACTCCGCTGCCGCGAGAAATCACGGCACAGCGGACAGAGCTCCGGCGGGATCTCATGGCGGCATGGAGTGTGCGATTGTCGCAACCCAGCGCTGGGCACGCCACAATTGCGGCGATAAGTCCCCTCTTTGAGGAGTGGCTTGAGAGGCGCCATGGCGTCCTCACCTTCCGCCTGACGCAGGTCCTCACCGGACACGGTTGTTTCGGGAGGTTCCTGTTCCGCGTAAGGCGGGAGGAAACGCCCGGGTGTCACCACTGTGTGGATCGCCCGGAGGACACGGTGGAGCATACGGTGGAGGTCTGCCCGGCTTGGGCGGAGCACCGCCGTGTCCTCACGGAGGCGATCGGCGGCGGCGATCTCTCGCGTCCGGCCCTGGGTCAGGCCATGGTTCGGAGCGAGAGTGCATGGGAGGCCGTCACCTCCTTCTGCGAAGCAGTTATGCTCGCGAAGGAGGAGGCGGAGCGCGCGAGGGAGATGCAAGCTGCACGCCCTCGCGGCCCTAGTCGCCGCAGGAGACGCCCCGGGCGTCGGGAGTCCAGAGCCGACTTCCGGCCACCGTAGGCGCGGGCTTGCGGACGGTGAGCAATGGGCAGCTCGCCGTCCGATAAGGACCAGGCCCGTGTCGACGGCGTGTTGTGTTCCACGCGCGCCTCAAAGAGATGCCAGCACCAACCGACGGGGTCGAAAGACCAATGCCTGCTGGGGTTGCGGGTTTGTCCGAAAGGGATAACGCGGCCCCGGCACACAGGCAACGGAAGGAACACGGGTGGGTTTTAGTCAGTAAAAGTCTGACACACCCTCTCGCTCTGCCCAGAGCGGGAGAAGTCATTTGATGATTTCCCACCCTCAAAAAAAAAAAAAAAAAAAAAAAAAAAAAAAAAAAAAAAAAAAAAAATGTGTGTTACGTAATTACCCCACAACAGGGTGGTAAAATAAAATTAAAGAACGGTCCTCAGACCAAATAAAATACCAAGACAGAGCGCTGCGAACAATACAGTGAAGAATGCCAAAACTACACCTCCACTCTGTGCATACACGCTCACACGCACACATTTACAACCATTTACATTGACACTACAATCAAACTACACTACACAAAGTGCACACATGTTTACGAAACCGGATTCACGTCACTGTTGACAGCGCTCTGTCTTGGTTTTTTATTTGATCTGGTAGGAACGGTCTTATTACTTTGTGAAATGTTTTTTGATTATTTGTTTAATCAAAGTTATAAAGATAGACTACACACTTGTAATATCTCAAGATGTCCCTTCATTTATGAACCCTCAAAAGATCTTAATGGCTACAGTTTACGTGGTCTATAAAAAATAAATTGGTACCTACCCACGGCCACGTGCCGAAAGGTATTATCGTCAATGCCCAAACCGTTGCGTAGTTACATAATTTTAGAGCCTTTTTGTATATTCATGGGGCAACGAACGTCATACTGATGCCGTTAGCTTTTATATTACCATAGTACTTTAGGTAGGACGTAATGTGTGCTCTTAATAGCCATATTAGACTGAGCTGGTATTTTGGAACCATCATTCTGGCCTGTAAAGGTACAGGGTGAATTCATAGAGAAATCTGACACCTGGTTTCTGAAAATCTAATAACTGAAAGACTGTAAACGAAGGTTAATTGCTGTGCTTAGCTAACTAGAATAACAAAAACCGGCCAAGTGCGTGTCGGACCACGCACGATGAAGGGTTCCGTAGTTGGGATGAATTTATCCCAAGAATAAACTTAACATTGTGGTTCAAAAACATGTTCACCCATATATTTTAATTGCAAATGTCAGTTTGAACACACAATATTGGGAAACTTACCATGTTATTTTAAGACTTCTTATAGGTTTTCCTGTAATCTATAAATATATAACAATTTTTTGTATTTTCAATATTTTAGGCTCAGTAGTTTCGGAGATATGGCTGTGACAAACGCACAGACGTCTACAGACAAACGAGTGATCCTATAAGGATTCCGTTTTTTCATTAGGACATACGGAAAATCAATCAATCAAGTCGCTGTCGATCGTTTCTCAGTCTGACAGCGAATTTTCAGCCTTAGCACCCTTTCAATGACAGGAAGTTCGTATAACAAAATGGTTTGCAAAGACCAGGCGGTATAACTCAAATTCCCATTTTCATTAACACTACGCGGGACTGACCCCACCACCATGTGGGATACATAGCCAGGAAGAGAGAGAGAGAGAGAGATTAACATTACCTGACACCTACAGCGCACTGTTGAATTCTCAACTCTCGGTGCTTAGCCGAGCATTGAAAATCCAATAGTGCGCTTTTATTAGGAAAAACTGGCGTCAATGAAAAATGGGCATAAGTGACATTAAGTCTATGATAGTGATGTTTTTAATTTGCATCACTTTTGACAAAGGGTCAGAGTAGGTAAACAGAATGTTATCGTAAACTTAAACCTGACAGTCGGCCGTAAGGACGTGATAGGTTATTAATTAATCAAGTTCACCCAACGGTTAATGCACTTTTGTTCCGAACATCAGTTGGTTTTATCGCATTTTGGGGTTTGGGGTTTATTTTTAAATCAGGATTGTCTTTTTTTTAATATACAACTGAACTTAAAGTTTTAGTAAGTGTGGAATCATAGAATTTTAATTTGTTTCCAGGTTCGCGTCTCGAAGGACCAAAAAGTTGGAGACCTTTTTACGGCAGTGACATCAGCCTTATTCAAGAAACGATAATCTGTGCCCTTTTTTATTAGAATGAAATGGTTTTTATTAATCCTAACTATAATATTATAAATGCGAAAGTGAGTTTTTTTGTTACTCTTTCAGGTCTTAAGTACTCAACCGATCATCGAGAAATTTTTCGTACACTTTGTCAGGGGTACAGAAAAGGACATGGGTACCTTTCAACCAGAAAAGGACATGGGTTCCTTTCAACCAGAAAAGGACATGGGTACCTTTTAACCAGAAAAGGACATGGGTACCTTTCATCCAGAAAAAGACATGGGTACCTTTCAACCAGAAAAGGACATGAGTACCTTTCAACCAGAAAAGTACCTGTTCCCGAGTGATAGTCACTGAACGCGAGCGAAGCCGTGGGCAAAAGTTTGTATTTCCATAACTGGTACATATTTGTAAAAAAAAAATATACAGTATTATTATAATTATTTTAAGTCTGTAAGTTTTTAATTTGAAATTATGTAAAAAAAAAGATTTCAGAGAATATCAATTTTCACACTCCAGTTTTGACGGTAAAGCTCGGTCGAGCTCGTGACACAGTAATAACAGCCGAACGCGTCGAACCATCAGGTTAAGCTACGCTTGCCAGGGTTGGTCTGTGGATGGGTGACCATCTTTACATACCGAGACTCCTCCGTGCTTCGGAAAGCACGTTAAGCCGTTGGTCCCGGCTGTCATTCGTGGATCTTAGACAGTCGTTACGGGTCGTCAGAAGTCCGAAAGTCTGACAACCAGTCCTACCAAGGGGTATCGTATTACCCAGTTACTGGGTTGTGGAGGTCAGATAGGCAGTAGGCCCATGTAAAATACTGGTATTCAGATGCATCCGGCTAGACTGGAAGCCGACCAACATAGTTGGGAAAAAGGCTAGGCAGATTGAGTTTTGACGGTAGTTTTTTGACCTTTAAGTTTGAAATGCTAGAAAAATCTGTGATATTAGTCAATTGTAACGCTAATTATAAATCCTGTAAATACGCCCCGCTAGGCTTAAAGTAAATATTTTTGTTCGTAATTATCAATAACATGTTTCATCATAGTTAATTAGATAATAAATGCGTAATCGATTATTTATTAATAATAATGATTTTATAATTGAATGGCAACTAATTAATTATAAAGCAACATGCACCAGCTGAGCTTAAAAGAAATTAAAGCTCATAATGAAACAAATAAAATGCTTTGTAAGTAACAACTTATATCTATTTAAAGGAAATCTCGAAACGGCTGGTTAACACTTCTCGTGACCCAAGGGCTGGATTTTACCTCGGCCAGATGCCGTACAACTTTGCAATGCCGCCAGTGTGATGGGTACATTTATACCAGTCGACAGCGATGCGGATGAATTTTTCGACGCTATTTTTTAGCTTGTGAATAGTTTCAGTTAAGTTTTTTTTTTTTTTTTTTTATTTGAATTAAAAAAACACGTCTTCGAATTTTGATACACTGACTGAACAATTGTTTATTTTTTGGATTGCCTACAATCACAGTCTTCTTCTTTTCGTGTAGTTAGTGACTAACCTGGAGTCAGAGTTTTAAAGGCACCCTTTGGTCTCTGACTTGGCTTCACATGTTGTCGAGAAATATCTCTCAGGCATTTTCAACAATCACAGTAATTTACTTTCTGATTGTGTTTTCTTATTATAGTCATCCAAAAGTTACACATTTTCCCGTCGTGTTTTTGTCGAAAATAATTGCCAAAATTAGTTTTACCGATATTTTCAGCCTTTAAAAAACCGTATATCTACTAGCTAACGTGTAATCCATTTTTATTATATCTGCATTTGCTTTCGAATTTATCTTGATTTGTCTAGCTGGCTCCCAATAATATATTATTATATTAGCTTATTACTGTTTATTTAACAATCTTGATGAGCTAATCCAAGCCACACATTGCGGGAACGTTACCTTGTAATACGTTTAACATTATCAATCCTATTAGGCCTACTGGCCCAGTTTCTACAACGTATCTATTTTCTCTTATTAGTTGTTGATGAAGATATGAATTAATTTTATTAATTATTCATGTCAGTCAAATTACATTTTTAAATATATTTTGTATTTATTGTTTTAGGCACGTCTCAGTTCACAGCACAACCTATTAAAACATTGGACTTTAGTTAAGAAGTCGGATTAAAAAAAGGCTTACTATATTTAAAAAAAATTGTTTTCTAATTTCAAAATTATCTGTCACTTTGACACAAAGTTTTAACGCGCAATTTTTTATCCTTTTTAATTTCTTTCAGATTTTAATTTCATCCTCCTTGCGTATTTTAATAACTTTGTTTATAAAAAGAATCACGTGCGTGTACTCACTTATCGACAAGTTTCAACTAGAAGCGCGCGCGGTGCGGTGCATGCTAAGCCACTGAACATAACACTGATTACTTTTGACAGTCCCGCGTCTGTTTTATTTCGGTTAGTATCGTGAACATCGGGACAATAGATAAGAGTTCGCGAACCGTTTCGCTTGAACTTTCGGCGTAGTGTACAATATGAGGTTATCAACGGCGGAATATTTTCAATCAAAATTAAGAATAAAATGTTTAATTAAGTAGCCTAACACCCTAGCCATGTTGAAAAGAATGAGCGCCTGAATAAAAAGCGAATAGCTTTTGCCTTCATCCACGTGGATGTCGGAAATTATCCCACGGGAATGTTCTATCAGGATAAAAAGTATCCTATATATTAATTCAGGTTGTAAACTATCTGTGTGCGAAATTTCAATCCAATCAGTTCAGTACTTTTTGCGTGATTGAGTAATAAACACACAAACTTTCACATTTATAATATTAGTAGGATTTATAGTAGGATGGTCATTATAGACCTAGATCGGATATATTATTAACTAATATAATCACTCCTGATTATATTTTAATCGAAATGACGTCAGGATGGTGTCCATTGTTTCGTTAGAATGGTTTAGGGTTCACTCGTCTGGATTGTGCGCTTTTATGATCTCTAACGTGACGATATTATCGTGGACATCCACGTCCACGTCCACAAATGTATGGAAATACGTGCACGCTATAACGATATCATGGACGGAAATTTAAAAGCTTCATATATTTCCATACTGTGTTATCGTGATGCTATGACGTGGACGTGGACGACCACGATAATATCGCCACGTTCGAAATTATAAAAGCGCACATAGGATCTTAATTGCTGCATTGAGTTTGTCCAGCAAGGGGTTGACTTTAAGCCGTGATCCTGTTTCAGAATTTAGCAGCCCGGCGACATCACGACACGATAAAAAAAAATGGGATATAGTAAAGCCCGCGGCTTCACCCGCTTGGGCCCTAATTATTTTTCTAAAATAAAAGAAGAAAAAATAAACATCAGATATCTGCCAGTGAAAGTCCTGGCAAAATCGGTCCAGCCGTTTCAGAGATTAGGCGTAACAATCCGACAAAATTTTGTAAAAAGCTGTTATTTTAACATTAGAAACAGACACATCAATTTTATTTATTTGTATGTAGGTATGTATAGAGTATTTTCTGATCAATGTGACAAAATGATGATTTGCCATCATTGTGGAAATGTCCTATCCTCATTATATTGATTTTCCTTGAAAAAAAATTACCGTGGAGAAACTTTAACATTACATTCAAACTCAAACTCAAACTCAAAGCATTTATTTCAAATAAACCAATTACAGGTACTTTTGAATTGTCAAGGGGTCGGTCAGTCAGAAATATGAAGCTAGTTGCCCATTCCAACGCGTAGTAGGTTCCTATGGAGAAGAACGGGCAAGAAACTCCACGGACACTCTTTTCAATCAGAATATTTTCACAAAATATTGGTTACATCATCTATTTTTGTAATTATACATGTGAGAACAATGTAAAAAGACGTGCACGTTAAAAGCGTCAGTAATAAAAATAAAATCAAAAACAATTAAAAAATTAAAATAAATTCAAATAAGCCGTGGCAGCTAAGAGATGACCAGTCCCCACTGACGGCGCCCGTTCACGAACATGACGCATGCATCAGCACCATTTAGCTCAACCATTTTGAAGGGAACTTAACGATCCAACACACACGCCACCACCAGCGAGACATTTGAGTGAGCATGACATACTCACAACCGCCAGGGCAAACTCAAGTCAATGAAAGACGTACCCAGTAAATGGTAACTGTAAAGTAGGGACATAGTGCTCACACATGTGCTATGCAATTATATAATACTAAGAGATTGAATTTATACAATCTAAAGATAGTTTTACAATCTTCAGCAGCTGCAACAATATTTTGAATGCTAATCAATTAGTTTATGCGCCCTTGTGGAGCTGGACCAGCGCTGAGCCAAGCATTTTTGTCGTCGATGTAATCCCCCAACTTATAATATGCTTGGCAGCATAGTGTGCGTTTTATACAAGATTTAAATTTCGTTTCATTATTAAGTGCGCTTCAATACCTACTTAAATTACTATCGTTAACACTTTCGACTCCATCCATTTACATAGAGCTCATACGCCATGCCGTCATACATATTGCAAGTTGACTCCAGGAGAGGCACCGGCATTACGTTTCGCTAAAGTTAACCCTCGAGGAGTGTCACCGGCATTAGGATTGAAATCTTGTTAAAATATACAACAGATTTTAGTTTTTCCATTTATAATGCCGAATTCGCTAAGAAAAACCTACATTTAAAATGAGCCCTCCACGAGGACTCCTGGCATCCCATATGCGATTTGAGTGAACCGTCCAGGAGGGTTTCTCGGCACTGAACGTGTTTAACTATGTAAGTCCGTCTGGACCAAAACTGGAATGAATCGGAACTTGGAAGCGTTGTAAACCCTCCTTTGGGACTGTTCCACCAAAGACTACTGAAATGATTATTAACACGAGATAGTTCCGTCTGAAAAAAAAAACCGGAATAAACTGGAACTTTGCGGTACGCTCAAATTATAGTCTAAAATCACACTTTTCACTAAGTTATTTTTCAGGAGTTAACACACCTCCTCTGCAGTTATGATATCTACTCACTTTTAATAATTCCGAACTGACCATAAATAGTTTTTGCCTGCTACTCATGATACACTCAGATATATTGTCAAACTGATTAATTTTGTCCGAGCGATATTTAATGGCTGAACATCTGACTTCAGATAAAGAACCGCGGGAGGGCTTTATCTGGCCGCGTGAACTTGAGGTCGCTTTCAATGGCTGTCTGCAGATGCTTACATAAGTTTGTATCTAAGTTGAGCTCAAGAGTATCACAGATAAATACAGATGCAATTTTAGATTTGAAGCTGCAAGTACGCTGGCGGGCTCGACTTGTTGGGCTAATTCAGTGAGTGTAACGTAGTCAGAAGATTTAAGCGTAACGTGATAGAAAGGTAATTAGCGCTGTGCGACCTGAATAGCACTTTATTGTGTCGTAGCAAGAGTCGCTTTCTATGTAAATGATTTTGCGGAGTGAACCATCTTTATTATTCTGTGGTAGTATGAAAGAATATTCGCTTTTGTCATGGTTTGATTCTTCTTTCCTGCTTTCGTATAAATGGGATATGGGTATCATCATATTAATAGTATAATAATATGATGATACCCATATCCCAATTTATTAACCGACATCTAAAAGGAGGAGGTTATCAATTCGATAGTTTTTTTTTTATTTTTTTTATGTATGTTCGGCCATAGCTCCGTCATTTATATTTTTAATTCTTTTTTTGTTTAAAAGCACATTTGTTTGCACGTGCTGTTGCCGAGAGCACCTGCACGTGTTATACCACGCAAGCACCATTTGGTGAAGTAGAACTGATGATGAAGACCACAGATGGCCACCGGAACTACTCAAGAATAAGTATTTCACGAGTTGCGATTCGATTACATTAATATGAATACCAAGCAATTTATGCTCGTCACAATGTATATGGACAAGTGGAGCTGATGGTGAAGTACCAGGAGAACCCCTCAACTATTAACGTCCCTGCTTCGGGAAAAGCAATATTTTGTAAAAGGTGATGAGCCATTGGAATTTCTCAATTTAGGTATCTTTGAAAATATCTCATACCTACTTTTGTATAACCCAGTTAGCATGGTTGCAGCGGGGTTTTATTGCTCAGTGTACGCCGAAACTGCTCTATATTTAAATATCGCCACGACTATTTTCAGTAAGTACATCTGGGGGTACGGTAGTGCCCCCGCCAAATCGAGCAAAACTTTGCTCGAATAACCAACCTTGCTAAATAGACTTGGCAATCGCACACGGCAATAGAATCTACATAGAACAAAATCGACCTAATATTAGCGCTGTGAGCGTTTTATTTAATTAGGACTATTTAAAATAGTAGATTATTCTTATGTGATTATGTTATGTGTGATGGCCAAGTCATTCTATTTATTAAAGAAATAAAGATGTCGGTCACTATAAAATGTTGTTAATTAAATAATTCGTTAACAATTTATAACAAAGTTGTTGGATAGATGCTCTCATATAGGTAGGTAGGATAGGTACTGAATAAATTCACCGACTTGGTTTTACATTAGATCTCACAACGTTTTACGGTAGAAGAACTGCGTTGCGAGACTTGCATTTTTTTACATGTTATCTTTTTGATGAGATATTTATATTCAGTTAATCCAGTTATGCATGTTTGATAAAGTGTTTTCTATAAGTAGCAAATGTCATTGTGCCCTCATGCCTGCCAGCGCTAAGAGTGGTCACATTGGTTCCAAAGGCATTTGTACATTGTAATATTTATGGTAATTAGCAATAAATTAAAGACTTGTTGTTTTCAGTGACTTTGAGTAGACTAACGTGGATCCGCATTAAACTCGGTACCAGAGGCCCAGTTCTTAGGTTTAATCCATTTCAAGCCATATTCGCTTGTTCTCACTAAACAAAACTGTATCAAATAGGAATCTTCTAAAGAACAAATAATCTTTCTCACAGAATTTTGACTTTTCATTGAGTATTTTTTAATTTGATTTGAGAATATTTTGGTCTTTAGGTACGTTTTCTTTTTAGATGCTATATATGTCATGTCACATGTGTTTAAAATAGCACTGAAATCGGAGGACCCGCATCGGAAGACGAGCAAGTGACGCATTTTGTCGGTGCCCTGACTAATTGCGCTGCTCCCTGCCGCTCTGCTAAACCTTGTGATAAAACCATAAAACTTGACATTAGAATTATTTAGTAAAATCATTAAAATATACAAGTTTTATTTAAACATTAAAACAAAATAACATGATTACTTTGTAAAGTATAATATTATTTTAATTACCTATTGTGAATGTGAGGACCATGTGGATATTTTTTGAGTTTGAGTAGTTTATGCGGCCTACCCAAATGTCCTTTCTTTGGTATTGTTCGTCGAGTTGAGCTCCTTGT
This sequence comes from Agrochola lota, assembly GCA_947364205.1. Lineage (NCBI taxonomy): Eukaryota > Metazoa > Arthropoda > Insecta > Lepidoptera > Noctuidae > Agrochola > Agrochola lota. The sequence continues at coordinate 19,742,372 of OX376227.1, read as the reverse complement.
GTTCTGAGTTGAGCTCCACGATTACTGACAAATGCATGCACTGACTGGACACGTCCACTCAAATCTGTGTGGTTCTTTTCTCAAAAGACCATTTCAGACACTAATCTACATGGTCCTCATATGGCTTGACCAAGATTATGTCTGGACTTTAAAAGAGACTGTGACCTCTGGGTTTGTTTCGGCCTTTCTTCACAGACTAGTCGGATAGGAAACGCCGAACTCATCTAGCAAAATTTCATATATTTTTTATATATTTTTAATATGACGTGTAAAAGTGATTCCTATATCCTATTTACAGAATAAACAATTTCATTTCAGGTCATTAGCATTATTAGTAGGAACAATCAGGTACTTTGTAGAAACTTGGTATTAGTGATTGATGAATTAGTTAATCTTAACCGATTATACTGTTATAGACAAACAAGTCAAGCAGTAAATAGTCAGTTATGATTAGGTTTTGCAGGAATTCTTCTCTGCCTAAGTACCTACTAAGAATTTTTTTTAAAGTCCTACTCCTACTCGCTGTGACTGCAGACTTTTGCAGGACTTCTTTTAGGCACTAAAAGAAGTCCTGCAAAAGTCTGCAGTCACGGCGATCTGTGTCTACAGCATTTTATTTTAATTAATTTTACCTATTTTATTTTGTGTTGCCCAAGTTGTCTACCAGCGCTCGTTATATAGAAAAACTTCAAATTGTATAAATGAGGTAATTTTTACAGTTGATAACTGTAGAAAAATTACTTAATAAGAATATAAAATTGCAAATTATCTGAACTAGTTGCCTAATTCAGATAATTTGCAATTTTATATTCTTTTTACCATGGTACCAATTTTTTTACGAACACTCTCTTAGACCTTCAATCCAGTTTGTCACAAACATGCAGTCAAATAGTACGTTAATTACATTCATTAAAATATCTTGAACATCAACTCATTCTCTGGGTGTCTGAAATGCGTTCGAAATTTTTGCACAGTGTGGGAAGCCCTTTTTATTAGGTAGTTGGAAAATACACATCCTGTAGATATATGTTAATGCTGTTATGGTAATAAAGATCTTACTAGGTCGGTTTTAAGTCATCAGATAAATGAGATATCTTAGTTTTCTATCAAAATCATAATATTATGACTTTGATTATGATTCTAGCATTTATCATAGGATAAATGCATTAATCACGTCTACAGCTCATGGGCAAAAATATGAATAGCTTATAGGTAAGTAACATCTTAGGAGTTGGGCTGCAGGGTTTTTGTGAACGCTTATCACAAAAATCCATTGTTAAGAAAATGTCAAATGATATGTAGTAAGTAGGTAGGTAATGAAAATCCATCAACCTTTCATCTCTCAGTATTTCTACTAACCCCAGTTTTATAAAAATCCATACGTTAACCTCGACATCACAAAACAAATAAAGTAATTATCTCAACATGACACAACCTTCTGTATACCTTCTCCTTTGCATTTTACGTTTTTCTAGTGCAGTGACGTCTACGCGGCGTAGTAATGGTGGCGTAGCAGCCATGGCGTAACGCGTCTACACGGTGTAGACTGTAGCGGCGCCGGCGGTGCATGGTGACATAACAACGACTACGCGGCGTAGCAATAGTGGCGTAGCGAGTCTACGCGGTGTAGACTGTAGCGGCGGTGGCGTAGCAGCGTCTACACGGTCTTGCCATGACTTATAGACATCTCTATATTTTAACCGCTCGTTTGTGTCAAGCATCATACATTGCTTCCGCCATCGTACTGTGTACCTACAACAAAAAACCGTTAATCAATCTTCTTAATCAGCCAGGCGATGATCCGGTAGATAAGCAGATAATATAACCACCTGATTCCATGAGCAGACTGTAACGCCATAACCGTAGGCCAATTCCTGGCCACCGTAGGCGCAGGCTTGCGGACGGTGAGCGATGGGTAGCTCGCCATCCCATACCAGGCCCGGGTCGACGGCGCGTTGTGTTCCACGCGCGCCTCGAAGAGAAGTCAGCATAATTGACGGGGTCCACTAGGACGGATGCCTGCCGGGGTCGCGGGAAAGTCCGAAAAGGATACCGTGGCCATTCGCAACTTACAGGCAACTGAAGGAACACGGGTAGTATAGTCAGTAAGAATCTGACACGCCCTCCCGCTCCGCCCAGAGCGGGAGAAGTTATATGATAATTTCCAATCATAAAAATAAAAAAAGACTGACGTCACTAACTAGTTTTGGTAATTACAAGTGACCATGACATGCGTAATGAGTGGGTAAGTAAGGAGCTATTACCTTATTGATACTATCTTTAGGTGTCACGTTTAATGGAGTAGTCATTAGTGAAGGCAATTGTGAGATTGCCTTAATCCAGATGGTTTACTAACCGCTATTCGTAAAGGAAGACCACACGCACGGTGGGATGATGACATAAAAAAATAGCAACTTATAGCTAAAGACCGAGAGAAATGGCAATCTTTGGAAGACTTTGAGGAGTTGTTACACAGTCCTATTCTACTAATCCTACTATAATAATATTATAAATGTGCAAGTTTGTAAGTTTGTGTGTTTGGATGTTTGTCACTCACGGCTGAACGGATTTGAATGAGATTTGGCATAGAGATAGACGATGACCTGGCCTAGGACAAAGAATAGTTTTAATCCCGGTAGTTTATTCCCGTGGGATAATTTCCGATCTCCACGTGGACGAAGCCGCGGACGAAAGCTAGTAAAAATCATAAACTTACTATTTCAACCCTTTTTTTTAAACTAACATAAAAAAATAAAAACTGTAAAAATAGTAAATAAGTGTTTTTTTTTAATTTTAATGGTTTGTTTCGAATACATTGTAGTTTTCAAAGCTAAAGACAGCATAACCTTTTAGAGTAAAAAAATCTATATATTTACTGACTTTTCTCTAGAACATTTTCAAAGAACTAATTAGGCTTTTCATAAAATAACGGATGGTAATGAATCTCAGATCTAAATCTTGCCAGCACATCTTACGTTGCATAACTCCTACATTCTGATGGTATAATTCTTATCAGTCTAATAATATTTTCAAGTTACCTAATGTATTAAACAACATTATAAAAAAATCTTATAGTCATCCTTATGTGCATTATGTCATGCTAATGTTATCTTGTGGATATTGCAAGTGATATATTACAGCATGTAAAAGAAAAATTACGTTTATATAGGATTTCCATAGTTTACTCTAATGCCGACATATTTTTTAAAGATTGCCTCGTTGGTTTAGCGGTCGCAAGTACTACTGCTGAGCACGAGGTCCTGGGTTCAATTCCCGGGTCGGGCAAAGTGTTATTGGGATTTTCCATGTTGAATTTCTCAGTAGCAGCCTGGAATCTGGATTTGTGCCCAGTTGATGGCAATATGCTCGCCCCCTATTACATGGGACTTAAACATAACTGGCGAAATGTGGCTGTACTATAGGAACACCTCTGCCTATACCTTCGGGGAATACAGGCGTGGTGTTAAGATTGTTATTATAGACCGAAATCTTAGATCGAAAATAATTAGCATTTGTTTTTTTTTAAGTTGTCAAGGAAAGCAACTGTACACAGACTTAGGACTCTGACCACCGAAAATAAAATGAAATTAAATTGTTTATTTACAGAATAGGATATCGGAATCACCTTTACAAGATATATTTAAAAAAAAGCTAGATCGAGTCGACATTTCCTATCTTATCTGATAACATCTGAGAAGAAATGGCGAAATAAACTCAGGGGTCAGAAAAGAGCGTTTCCAAGCAGTAAATTTGTACGGAAAGTGTCCCTTTTTTCACTAGTACTTTTTACTTTTCTGTTTTTTTAAAATTTTTGAGGCCGTCGTCAGCCCGTCTCGTCTCAGAGATTTTATTATTTGAGAAAGGTTTTTCACAAATTAGTATTTACGAATCAGATGATGATGACGACGATGGCGATGATTATGACGATGGTCAAAATAAAAATTCAAAATCAAAGTCGAAGTCGAAGTCAAACTCAAAGTCGAAGTCAAAGTCGAAGTCAAAGTCAAAGTCAAAGTCAAAGTCGAAGTCAAAGTCAAAGTCGAAGTCGAAGTCGAAGTCAAAGTCAAAGTCAAAGTCAAAGTCAAAGTCAAAGTCAAAGCCAAAGCCAAAGTCAAAGTCGAGGTCGAAGTCGAAGTCGAAGTCGAAGTCGAAGTCAAAGTCAAAGTCAAAGTCGAAGTAGAAGTAGAAGTCAAAGTCGAAGTCGAAGTAGAAGTCGAAGTCGAAGTTAAAGTAAAAGTCTAAGTCATGAATTTAGTTTTTATCATTTGTATACGTCGTCGTATGTTAAATGTTACACATCACAGGCGACTGCCGTAAGGCTAGCTCGTTATTTTTTGATTTCCTCGCACAATGCATAGTAAAACGTTGTATGATACACGTGCGTAAGATGATTTTCGACTCGTGTCGACTTTGAAAAAATGAAACAAAAAAAATGCCACTCGTCGGAAATCACCTACCTTCCGCACTTATATACGTAGCATAAATAACTATTATAACATATCCGGCATAGACGGTGGTGGTTTGAAAAGTGCTTGCCTCATACATTTATTAACACGTTCAGTGCCGGGAGCCCTCCTGGAGGGTTCACCTAGTCTCATATGGGATGCCCCTCGCGGAGGGATCTTTTTAAATATAGGGCTTTCTTAGCAAATACAACATTAGTAACCGTGAAAATAAAATCTGATGTATATTTTAACAAGATTTATTAGTATATGCGTTGGTTTTAAAATCCAAGCATATATATTTTTTTGAATTTTTTGTTCACGGTTACAAATATTTACTAAAAAAAAGGTTGGTCTACGCATAGCGACAAGACGCCTGAAAACACAATTTTACTTCGTTATACAGTGTTTTATAACACGGTTTTAATCCTAATGCCGTTGACCGTTCGCGATGGTCAACTTTAGCGCAGATGTAATGCCGGTAACCCTCCTGGAGGGTTCACTTCCAATATGTATGGCGGCATGGCGTATGACTTCTATGGAAAGTGGGTGGAGTCGAAAGTGTTAAAGAAAAATCTCTTTTCAAAAACGTGATCGTTGAATGGGACATTAATTTTATACTGGCCGCCTAAAAAAGATAGCACAAGGTCGAAAAAGATCACAGTCGCTACAATACCCTCATTTATCAACAAACTAAATAAAGAAGCAAGCCTCAAGCGACAGATATGGCTCACAATAAACACTGCAACTGTGACCTCTAACAAGTTTATTGTCAATGAATACACGTTATGGGAGATCATTAATTTAATTCAATTAAAATTATGAATGTATTTCCATGATTGTCACATGTTTTTTGCACATGATATGCACGTATTACTAGAGTCCCTAGCACGAACGCGCGTCGTAAACAATTAATATCACCCATGGATATAAATACAGTAATAAAACTTAATAAATACTAGCAGTTGCCCACGACTTCGTCTGCGATCCAGGTTGAAAAGTAGCCAATGTCCTTTTTCAGGTCTACCCATGTGCCAAAATTCATCAATCTAAAATCGTTCGAATTTACGTGGTTTACTCCCCGCGTATCTGCTAGGCCCACCGGCCAGCGGAGAAGCAGAGCGCCATTGCAGTTGTTCGCAGGATTGGGAGAGACACCCTCCAACTGGTGGATTGGCACGATCATGAAGCTTCACTAGGACACGTCACGTAACTGACCTTCCCGTTTTTAACCGACTTTCAAAAGCATGAGGTTATATGTTCGTCGCGTATGTTTTTTTTTTTTTTTTGTGTATTTCCACCGATTTCTCCGTCAATTGTGGACCGATTTAAAAAAATATTTTTTTGTATGAAAGGGGTCCAAAGTTGGTCCCATATAAATTTTATTAACTTTGCTTCGATGGTTTTTGAGTAAGCTTCAATAATACGTATTTTTCCCACTTAGTATATGTGGATGATTTGATGATAACTTCCTGTCACTGTTATTTACATAGCAGATAGTGGTATTCGAATTTGTGTCTAGTAGGTACCACAACTAAAAAGTGAAAAATTAAACTTTTTACAAAAAAAAAAATCGACGCCGACACCGACTTCCGAAATTAAAGTAATTTTTCACTTGGTAGTGTTTTTTTTTTTGGAAGTCGGTTGTTTTTTTTACCCTATCCGCTGTTTGAGAGGGGTGTAGGGTTTTGTCAGATTCTAACCTACAAAACCACACGGTGTCCCTCTGATTAATTATAGCCGGGGACGCATGTACCTATTTCCCTCAACCCCGGCATGAAATAACCTCACCGGATGACAAAAGGTGTCACCCGTCTTCAAAGATCACCTCATCTATTGTTCAGCATCTTGACTACTTACTGGATAAACTTGGTATAAGGAAGCGGCTAGGGGGCAGTGGTGGCCCAGTGGAAATGACCGCAACTTATGAGTTATCGCTCGTAGCTTCGAACCCAGGCGCTTTATTATTTCCTCACCGCTGCTCTCAAAACGGTGAAGGAAAACATCGGGAGGCAGAGCGGGGAGCAGGCATGCTCTAGAACCAAAAATTTCGAAGACATGTGACATCTCCCAACCCGCACCGGGCCCGCGTGGTGGATTACGGCCTGTCATGTGTCCATGGGTGTACGCAGGAGGGGGGCAGGGGAGGGCAGCTGCCCCCCCTGGATAATTTACTTTACAATATGTAAAATATCGCGCTGCGCGGCCTTTGTGAATTTTATTAGCAATGCCTTATTCTACGACTTCAATTAAACGGTCATTCAGTACCTACATTCACAGACGCGATAAAAGGTGGCTGAGATCAACAATGATCGAAGCCAGGTTAAATTGGCTTGGCTCAGTGTCCGGTTGTATCTTGATCAGTATCTTGATTCGCGACCATAAAAAATATGTATTTACAGAATTATAATCATTAGAATCAGAATAATACATCTCTTTCAGTTAAATTTGTTATATTTAATAACTTTTTCATTAAATCATGACATTTGGATCTGTCAATTGAATCTGATTTGCTCCCCCCCTGGGCCTAAAGCTAGGTACGCCCATGCATGTGTCCCAGCAGTGAGACCATAGATATAAGAAAGAAGAGTGAGACAGGCTGATTAGGCACATACCTATGTGAAAAACACGATGCTTGCGAAAACAGCATGGCAACTTGTGGTTAATTACCTTTCCCACTTTTATCACACGATTACATTGTCTATGTCCCATTAAATAGCCAATAATTAAACCATAATAATACTGTAGGTTGCAGGAAGTTTGTAAATACCGATACTGTACCTACGATAGAAAGAAACAACAATTACCTAAAATGGAATTTCCGGAGTAGTTATCTTGTTAGACCGCGTCCTCACTAAAAGCGATCGTTTCGCGAATACGCAGTGCCCTCTGTCGGCGCGTCCACGTGTTTCGGTTATGGGACGCAGGATAAGAGAGTGCCCCACGCCTCTAAAAACGGCACCTCTAGAACCGTGATCTACCGAGCGCGAGCCGAGCGAGCGTAGCGAGCGGCGCCGCGGCAGCGGCCGGCGAGCGCTACTTCCAACTTGTTCGCAGAAATGTTATCACCATTTTCTAATTATCCGTGTTTTCGCAAAATTCGAATTATCAAATCATCCTACGACATATGCACAATAAAGGCACACTAGGTATTTCCAATTCAACCATGAAGAATGTGGGTCTTTTACATAGATGATACTAGAGAGTAGATTGGGATAACTAGCAGCACTGATCAGGATGAGTCTGATGCGAATCGGATGGACGCACATGTAATGCTTGAATAATGATTGGCAAAAGTGAATCTGTAGTCATCGAAGATCTGCGTTTTTCAGGTTTTCATACATACTTAGGCTTTTACTCTGGATGCTTTTAACGTGTACGTTTTTTTACATCATTCTCACATATAATTATGAATTCAACATTAATGATGTAAACAATAATTTGTAACAATATAATTTAAAAGGGTGACCATGGATTCTCTCGCCCGTTCTTCTCCATAGGAATCAACACGCTTTGGCATGGGCCTTTTTTTTCCTTTTTTTTTTTTAGGATTGGAAATTATCAAATAACTTCTCCCGCTCCAGGTGGAGCGGGAGGGCGTGTCAGACTTTTACTGACTAAAACCCACCCGTGATCCTTCCGTTGCCTGTGTGCCGGGGCCGCGATATCCCTTTCGGACAAACTCGCAACCCTGGCAGGTTTGGCATGGGTCTGGATTCATCCATCTGACTTACCGACTCCTTGACAATTCAATTTATTTCAATTAAATTATTTACCGGCGCCGGACCAGTAAATAGTTTAATATTGAAATAAATGCTTTGTGTTTGAGTTTTGAGTTAATCAACGTTCTTTTGATAATTTTATTTATTTTTTGTAGTACGTATATATGTATAGATAAGCTCCGCCCTTCGACTATATTAATTCTGGTTAGGACGCAGATAATTATCCAATCTCTAATTATTTTATGACAATTATCATAAAAGTCCATCGACAAGAAAGTAAATGTCATCACGAATATGTTATCGTCGTGAATGCTCTATCAGTTAATGATTTTAGGGAACGAAAACAAACTGATCACTGCGATTGTTGACTGATGAATAATCTATACAAATAATAAAGTTGAAGTTTTGTTTGTTTGTTTGAGCGCGTCTCGATTACGATCTCTGGAGGTATCTTTCGGATCAGCAAAAAAAAAAAATTGTCAGAAAGAATGCGAAGCGAAAACGAAGGGGTAATAGCGTGGGCCGGCGATGCGATGTGACGCGGTGGATCGGGGGAATAAGAAAATCGACACGGACGAAGTCGCGGGCAGAAGCTAGTAGTTTTAGCTAGAGATAAAAGAGTATGTAAAGGCTTCGCCAAATAGAACGCGTACTTAGCGTGCGTTAGAGCGCTAGCCTGACGCCGCGCTAAAGCGCCGAATTGTGTTGCACTATGACGTACGTTTACAGTTTACAGTGCGCCGGCGCTAGCAACGCCGCGACAGGAGCGTTGCGTGCTGCGCTGTACTTAGCGCTATAACGCGCGCTAAGTACGCGTTCTATTTGGCGAAGCCTTAAGTATCGTAGCAGGAGGCGTTCTGTAGTTTCTGCCTACCCCCATGGGCAGGCGTCAATTTATGTTTAAGTACCTCCAGAAGTGCAGTGATCAAAAATATTATCTCTAGGCTAGATGGCCTAGACAAGTAACAATAGCTTTCAAGTGTTTCGTATTTCTACAACGACGGTTTGACAGAAGCTTTTGGGTAGCTTTTGGCCAGCGCTGCGACATTTATTTTTTAAATGTCGCAGCATCATGCTGTGATAGAAGCCTTTTGGCCTCGTACAGGACTGCTTTAAATTAAAATTTTACTTTGTTTTTATTTATGTTTAGTTTAATTTCTGAATTCCTGTGCGAATCTCAATAAATACTTTTTCTTTCTTTCTTTTTTTTAGCTTAGGTCAATGCAAAATAATTTTGACCTATCCATCATCGTTATCACTAAAAGAGTGTCACTTTGTCTACCTACGCCCTTAGATCCGTATCTGTGAAATGACATTCCGAACAAAACGTCACAAAATCTTCTGAATTCGGACGGTCCGAATTCAGGTCTAGTGCGCAACTCGTCATACAAATAGTTGGTACTACGACCTACGTACACTTTTTTATGTTGGCCTACACTGTCCCACTGCTGAGCAAATCCTTTCAAGCATTCTTTTCCCAGGCCACCTCGATCCAACACTTGCGGTACATGGTCGTGTCGCCACTTCTTTCTGGGCCAGCCTCGGTGGCGCCGTCCATCCTCAGGCACCCCCACGACTTCCAGAATACGAAACACTACGCTGCGCTCCAAAACGGGGATCCTAGAAAGAGGCAAAAAGGCTGACAAGTTAAAATAGGATTGGGCGGGTCTTGTCAGCCGACGGCATAGTGACCGCTGCGTCTACGTCTAAGTCTACTTACGGACTAAATAGTATTATATCTGATAAATATGCTTCGTGCCGTCATTTCACGGATTCGGAGCGGGTGTGGTGCGCAAGAAGTGACTTCGTCCCGTACCACGCTACAAAGGAATGACAGATACATCAGTATGCAAAGCCATAACACCGGCTGAGGCTTCTAGTCTAATGTTGGGAGAATTGGCATTTGGTATATATACATATTATTTCATACCTCATCATTTACAAAGCCTTTTCCCAACTATGTTGGGGTCTGCTTCCACTGCTTCCAGTCTAACCGGATGCAGCGGAATACCGGTATTTTATATGGAGCGGCTGCCTATCGGACCTCCACAACCCAGTTACTGGGTAATACGACACCCCTTGGTAAGACTGTTTGTTACACTTTCGGGCTTCTGACGACCCGTAACAACTGGTAAAGATCCACGAATGACAGCCGAGGCGCGGAGGGGTCTTAGTATGGAAAGATGGTCACCTATCCACACGGAAATGTCAGTTGTATAATATTTTTTGGAACCTTTATTCAAGTGTTAATACGCTCGTGTCGAGTCAGACTGGGTTTTTATCACGTACTAAACTGCGCGTTTATTATCTCATATTGCATAGACAACTAGTTCTTTTAGTAGGTCAGACAGTACTATATCTCTAGATTGTTTTTTAAATACACGGATATATTTTAACACAACAGTACCTAATTGATATAGAATCGTATACTGCTCTAGAGAGTTATGGGATTGAGAAGTAAAATACAATAGACGACGTATATTTAGTAACGTAATCCGAGTAACTGTTCTTAAAGAGTCATAAAGAACCCTGTAAAAAATCGAAACGTGTTTCACCTCTCAATAGGCATCCTTAGTGTCCTTCACCACACAATCCTCACTTTTGAAAACTTCATGAAAATCAATTTTGAAAACGCCAAAAAATAGTCAAGAAATAGTCATAAATAGTCACCAAGGTTAAAAAAATTGTCGCATTATGATACCGAAGATACAGCTATAAGTTGGTGAGGATTGTGGGGTCAACGTGTCCACACAATCCTCACCTCAGTGCAAGCAAACGGCTGGGAGTACCGACTTGGTTTCAATTCCAAAAAAATAGTAAAGAAATAGTCATAACGCTATGCCAAATCTCGAAAATAGTCAATAAGGGATTCCAGAGATATGAAGGGGTCTTGGTGAGGATTACGTGGTGAGCCTTTCTCGCCACAATCCTCACCTGATTACCGCGGAACGCCTAGGTTTTTGAATTTGAATTTGATGTCAAAAAAAAAAAAAATGGGTAGGTTGGTGGGTAGATTGGTTGGTTGGTGGGTAGGTTGGTAGGTTGGTAGGTTGGTGGGTAGGTTGGTTGGTGGGTAGGTTGGTTGGTAGGTTGGTTGGTAGGTTGGTTGGTAGGTTGATTTTCATAAAGTTTTTATAAGTGAGGATTGTGTGGTGAAGGATACCATCCTTTTTTTTTTTTTTTTTTTTTTTTTGAGGGTGGGAAATCATCAAATGATTTCTCCCGCTCTGGGCAGAGCGAGAGGGTGTGTCAGACTTTTACTGACTAAAACCCACCCGTGTTCCTTCCGTTGCCTGTGTGCCGGGGCCGCGTTATCCCTTTCGGACAAACCCGCAACCCCAGCAGGAAGGATACCATCCTTAGGATACCTATTGAGAGTTGAGTGTCTATTGTATTTTATAATGGATTTCCGCAAAGTCATTCCTGAATCAATTAACTATCTAATTGAAAAGTAGTTTCTGGGATAAAACATGGCGCTTAAAAAAAGTCATTTTAATATGCAAATAAATATATTTTCTTCTAACCGAATTTTTTGTTCAGCCCATTGTCATATTTTTTTTACATCGGCACACATTTTCTTAAACCTATTTATAATAGGCACCTGTTTCACATTCTGTTTGTCGCATACCTAAAATATTCTTAATTCTAAATTATAACCCCCTTATTAATAAAACATGTCCATGTCTTTTAACCATCAAAGAAGTAATAAAACATTGAGCTATATCACATTTATCACCATTTTAGTACCGTCTTATGGATAGGGGGGTTTAAATATAAAAGTATAAAATCTTATTCAACTAGTTATCAATAAATAACTTGAAAGTATCAGCTTTCCCTGGAGTCCAATTCTGGTGACTTTTTTTCTTGCTCTGCAGCTGGAAGAAGGAAGCTGAGGCCCGCACATACTGTGGACAAAGAAAATGAGCATAAATGAGTTGGTAGTTAATACATCTACATAGACATAAACTCCGTGGCTGTCAGGCAACACACAAGGTGAGGATAGACACATGCAACTTGAAAGAGAATGTTCCTTTATTTATTTATTTAACGACACAGGATACACCAAAAATACATGTTAAAATACCCATATTATTTTACATTTTGTAGTGTAGCCTTAATTAAAGGCTGCCACGGCATGCATTGAACATAGGAGTAGGAAAAGCAGTTACAAAACAGTTACAAAAAAAGAAAAAAGTTACAAAACAAAACATATTTATGAGCGAAGAGGTACCAACATACGGTCAGAAAGGATTGTCAGGATGTCTACTCCTGAATGGATCCAAGACGCTGCCCCGGAGGTCATAAAAGAGCCATTTCATAAGGCCCTTTTTTTTTTTTTTTTTTGGATGTGAAATCATCAAATGACTTCTCCCGCTCTGGGCAGAGCGAGAGGGTGTGTCAGACTTTTACTGACTAAAACCCACCCGTGTTCCTTCCGTTGCCTGTGTGCCGGGGCCGCGTTATCCCTTTCGGACAAACCCGCAACCCCAGCAGGCATTGGTCTTTCGACCCCGTCGGTTGGTGCTGACATCTCTTTGAGGCGCGCGTGGAACACAACGCGCCGTCGACACGGGCCTGGTCCTTATCGGACGGCGAGCTGCCCATTGCTCACCGTCCGCAAGCCCGCGCCTACGGTGGCCGGAAGTCGGCTCTCGACTCCCGACGCCCGGGGCGTCTCCTGCGGCGACTAGGGCCGCGAGGGCGTGCAGCTTGCATCTCCCTCGCGCGCTCCGCCTCCTCCTTCGCGAACATAACTGCTTCGCAGAAGGAGGTGACGGCCTCCCATGCACTCTCGCTCCGAACCATGGCCTGAACCAGGGCCGGACGCGAGAGATCGCCGCCGCCGATCGCCTCCGATTTCATAAGGCCCTGGATTTAAATTCTGACATACAGTATTACAGTAGGTACAAACGGCTGGATTTATTGGGAACGCCGCATTCATAGAAAGACTAGGGATCAATGCATGCAAAATTAGTAAAATTGTTGCAAAATTCATATCAAACTTTATTACGAAGGGGTTGAAGTTCAGGTTGGTCTACCTACAAAAACTTGTGTGCAAAGCATTGACTTCATTAGTTGAGTTGCAGCCAGTTTTTTTAACAAGATCCGTATTTTGCATTCGTATGGTAACATTTTTTTTGTGTTAAAATTTCGCACAACTTGGGATCTTATTGATCCTAACTTGATCCTAACTAATATTATAAATGTGAAAGTGGGTTTGTTTATTTGTTTGTTGCTCTTAAACGGCTTAAACGGATTTGCATGCAATTTGGCACATGGGTAGACCATGACCTGGAAAAGGACATAGGCAATTTTAATTCCTGGATCGCGGCCAACAGCTAGTATATATATTTTTTTAAATAATTTATATGCAGTTAATTGTCTCGTTATCATTCTTCCGATAATACTAGGTATCTGTTGTACAACTTTATAATGACATTTAGATTAATTCAACAAAAAATGCTGTGTTTTTGATAAATTATTAATATATAGAACTTCATTTAGGTCGTAATCATCGACCACGTTCTTTATAAGTGATCGATAGTCGTAATGTATCATCTACGAACCGTAATCTGATAAACAAATTACATTCCATCATATACACACGCAGATACACACTTTCATTGGAAATGAGGTCCTTACTGAAGCGATTGAATAAAACATTTTCAATGTTAAAATTAAAGACTCCCAAACCGACTGATTGGGGTAACAAAATAAAGCCTTTTATTACGCCAGTGTCTCCGGGAATATTAAATTAAATAAGAAATCGAATTGGCTGTTTTTTTTGGATAAATTCAAAGTATGTTTGTGAAAAATATACTTTGAAACCTATCGAGTGGGGTATCAAAATTTTGGGGTTTATTGGCACTGGGTATACTCGAAAAAAAAAAACTAAATGACGGATATTAAGCGCCAAAATGTATGTTCTAAAAAAAAATCTCCCAAACATATCGAGTGGTTTTAAAAGGTGATTACAAAAATATAAACAAATTATTTGTTCAAATGTCATTTGGAAGGAGAAATGGTAAAAAAATCCTAACTAAAAAGCGGAAAATAAAAAAAAGTTAATTTTTTTTAAGACAGTTACCGTGATTTGATAAACCAATGACTGAAAATTAAACAAAGGATAGGGATAACCAGCGGGATAGGTCCATTGGCCCTCCTAATTACTAGTTACTATCTAGGTACTATTATCATTAGTTGTTAGTAATACGATCCGTTACCGATATCAGCATGGGATGTAAAGTAAAAAAGTAAAAATCGTTTATTTCAACATCTAAATTACATTATTGAGGTACCGTTCATCCCAAACTAGGCACAGCCTGTATCTTGGGCACCATTACTTATAAATATATATTATTGTTTTTGATTATTTTTAAATAAAAGTTGAAATTGGCGACAGATATACTAGTTAGCCTCTTCGAGACTGCAAAACTAAAATTACGAAAATGACCTAATTCTGTTATGAAAACTAAAGTCATTATTATAGATAAAACATAATTATAATAGGAGATAAAACTACACTACATGTATTACTATCTTCTTCTGCTCTTCTGCCTAGCCCTTTCCCAATTATGTTGGGGTCGGCTTCCAGTCTAACCGGATGCAGCTGAATACTAGTATTTTACATGGAGCGACTGCCTATCTGACCTCCACAACCCAACACTTGGTAATACGATACCCCTAGGTAAAACTGGTTGTCAGACTTTCGGGCTTCTGACGACCCGTAACGACTGTCAAAGATCCACGAATGACAGCCGGGACCAACGGCTTAACGTGCTTTCCGAGGTACGGAGGAGTCTCGGTTATGCACATCCACGGACCAACTCCGGCAAGCGTAGCTTAACCTGATGGATCGACCCGTGCGGCTGTCTGTCTGGTTAAGTAATAACTTAACCACAAGCTCCTGCTATTATATTACTATTATCATTGATTATTTTTATTCATCCACCTTGGACTGTAAATGTGGTGCTGTTCCACAAACGATGGGTCATTTAATATCGACTCCTGCGTGGCCTGTTGTCTGTACGTTACAGGAACTGACGCTGAACGCTAGTGATGGCGCCAAACAGGTAACCGATTTCTGGGCCGAGTCCATTTAGATAGCCATCGACACGCTAAGTAGAACATATTTAAATAAAACTGATGTCGTCTTGGTAGGAAACAGGATACAAAAGAAATGGATAAAATAAAAGATTTTAATCAAACAATGAAATTAAGTCGGAAACAATACAACAGTAAAATAAATAAAATCTGTTTGATCTTCTGCTAGATATCATTAGTTGACTTTGCTTTGTTTGTGCCTTTTCGGGCTTTAAACGATAGGTAAACAAGCACAGTTGCTAAATACTTTCGTATTGTAGACGTCAATTGCCTCCTTACTCTACAATCTACTTTTCGGGAAATGGAAAAACAACAACAGAGTGTGTCTCATCTCTAACAGCAGCAAATGACAGCGTCTCAGCGGCCAGCGGCCCAGGAAGAGCTGGCGGGAAAAACTCCGCCCCTTTCTCAAAGATGGCCGCCGGCGCCACGCGTTGCTTCTCCCTCTTGTCCAGTTCCTGCTGGATCCAATTGATGTAGCACTTCCTATACAAGTACACTGATAGAACTATCAACGCGATTGAAAAACACGCCACGATAAATATTAATACTGAATTGATTACTAATAGTTGTTGTTGGGTGACTGTTGTGCTGTTGGGTCCATCCAAGGTCGTTTGAGTCATGAGGTTTTCCTCTTTAGATGTGGAGTCCATTAGTATATATAATGCGATCCAATATGTACAAGTTTTTGGTCCGAAAGTACGCTTTCACCACCATTCACCACTGGAGGTTGGCACGTAAGGGTGACAAACAAATAAACTTGGTGGTACTCTGTATGTACAGTTATTTAGACCTAGCGCATACGTTACGAGCTTGTGCATACTCCAATGAGTGTAATGATAGCTTATATGTTAAATGGTACGTGTGTTATTCTTACAATGAGATGTGACTTATCTATCTTAACTCCCATCGAGTAGTCAGAATATTCTAATCTACCTACATTTCATCCTAGGTAGGTTTGACATCACACTATACCTTAGACATCAGGCGCGGTCGCAGCCCAAGATTTTGGTGGGGGGGGGCACACCATGTGTGTCGAGGAATATTTTTAGGGAAATATTTAATTGATACCCTAAAAACTTTTTGACCTTCTAATGTTGCACACTTTTTAAAATAACTAAACCTCTTTTTAACTATCTGATCGTTTCTCACATTTGGTCGCAGTAACTAAGCTAGGGTACCCTGACCAAACGGGTTAGGTCAGGTTAAAACAGTGCCAAACCGTGCGCGAGCCGAGCGAGCGCTATAGTTTGTTTACTCTGCAATGACGCGCCCCACTACCGCATAACCGTGTGTGTAAAATACGGTAGTGGGGCGCGTAATTTCAAAGTGAAAAAGCTTTACTAATACCCCGTCTCGAATAGGTTGATTTGATTTACATTTTCAACCAAAATAGGAGTTACATTGACGACTTATGAAGGAAATGCCAACCAAATACTTTTAAGAGCGAGCGAGCTCAAAAAATTTACACACTCGGATACGTTAGATTTTCCTTAGATCATTCCAAAATAACTAAGAATGAATCAAGCAAGACAAGCGAGCGAAGTGAGCCTCAAAATCTAGCAACCTGCCTTGAATAGGTCCTGTTTTCTTTTGATCATTATACTCGTACAGAAAGAGAGCTTACTTTGTCGAGTAAAAAAGCTTAAACTCGTTTTACAACAGTTCAGATACTGAAATCTGGCCTTAATCTGAGCGTAGTGGTGCCCAAATACCCGAGCTTGCTTCGCTCGCTCTTGCGTCCTATATCCTCTATTTTATAACAGGCTTTTTCTTAATGTTTTTGTATATATGCCTATCGGGGTCACTGTGGCTCAAGTACCTACAGTTTTTAGTTAGTAAGAAACGTAAATCATTCAATCTCTCGACAGCTTAAATAATTTTGGAGGGGGTCATGACCCCCGTGACCCGCGACATGGGACCGCGCCAGCTTGACATCATAGACATGGAGATAAGTGGAAGGAGAAAAGCGAGGCCTTTGTCCTAGACTCCTACAGTATGACAACACAAAGGTTGATGGATATAATTAGCTGATGAGAGTACTAAGTCGTCGTTCTACGGGCGGATATGAGTCATTTATTTCAGTAGCACACGATACTAATGCTAATTTTATTCATATAGATAACTCCACCACACGGCTCTGTATTTATTTATTTATGGACACACACTAAAATAGATATAAATACGATATAATAGATAGAGCTGTGTGGTTTTTATCTTACTCGTGTATTGATGATAGTGTCCAAGGCATACCAAAAAGCCAGATTTAATACATTCAGTGCCGGGAGCCCTTCTGGAGGGTTCACCTAGTCACATATGGGATGCTGGGAGACATCGCGATGAAATGTAGGCTTTTCTTAGCGAATACAGCATTATAAATCGTGAAAATAAATCTGATGTCTATATTTTAACAAGGTTTATTAGTATATACGTTGGTTTTAAAACCAACAGTTTTTTTTTAAATTTTGTTCACGGTTACAAATATTCACAAAAAAAATTAAAAGGTTGGAAACTACGCATAGCGACAAGACCCCCTGAAAACACAATTTTACTTTGTTTTACAGTGTTTTATAACACGGTTTTAAACCTAATGCCGTTGACCGTCCGCGATGGTTAACTTTAGAACAAACGTAATGCCGGTAACCCTCCCGGAGGGTTCACTTCCAATATGTATGGCGGTATGACGTATGAGTTCTATGAAAAGGAGGTGGAGTCGAAAGTGTTAA
The DNA here is from genome assembly GCA_947364205.1 of Agrochola lota. Classification (NCBI taxonomy): domain Eukaryota; kingdom Metazoa; phylum Arthropoda; class Insecta; order Lepidoptera; family Noctuidae; genus Agrochola; species Agrochola lota. The sequence goes on along the minus strand of OX376227.1, from coordinate 19,724,378 downwards.
AAAAGCAACAATATAAGTTGCACCGTCTAAACAGCATTTAATTGTATGCCATAGGTAAGAAAGTTGCATCGTGTAAATGGGGCTGTAGTGATGTACATAGACCTACACAAAAACACGTGTTAAGAAATTCGACTTCACTACTATTTGCACACGTGGCGTAATAATCAACTGAAGAGTGTTTATCTTTATTTTCCAAAATTTTCCTTCCACATCCTAATCAGTGTAGAAAATATTTAACAACAGCCAAAATTTACAACCATTATAAAAAGTCGTTTGATAAGTTTTATCATAAGCGTACTTTGTTTCAAAAGATCAGCATGGAAACAGTATATTAATGCCGCCGACATTCAAACTATCTTTGTTTTGCAGAAAAGAGCCGTTCGATCAATTTATAAATTAAGCCCGAGACACTCTCTCAGAGAGAAATTTAAGGAAATTAATGTAATGACTGTGCCTTCTCAGTATATTTTTGAAAATCTTTTATATACCCATAAAAATGTAAAATTGTATAAAAAATACCGTGATATCCATAACATAAACACTAGGAACAAATACAAATTTGTAGTACCTACAACAAGGCTCAAGAAAATAGGTAGCTCGTTCAGATGTCAATGTATACGTTTTTACGAGTATAATAAACTTCCAAGCCACGTACAAGATCTAAGCCTTAATAAATTCAAATCATTCATTAAACTTAAGTTGTGCCAGAAAGCGTTTTATACCATTAAAGATTACGTTGAGGACAAAAAGGCCTGGGATTAAGCTGCTCCAATTTTTTTTTTTTTTTAATTTTTTTTTTAATCATATGTGATATGAATATGTACTTTGTGAAGTATATTTTATTTATTTTTATATTATTGTGAACGTGAGGACTATGTGGATCATATTATTTTATTTTTTTTCCTCAGTTATTTTCAATGATAATCTGGCAGTTCGAGTACTTTATGCGGCCTACCCAAATGACCTTTCTTTGGTATTGTTCGTCGAGTCGTTGAACTCCTAAGTTCTGTGTTGAGCTACACGATTACTGACAAATGCGTGCACTGACTGGTCAGGTCCACTCAAATTTGTATGGTTCCTCCCTCAAAAGACCATTTCAGACACAAATCTACATCGTCCTCAAATGATCTGACCAAGACTATTTCTGGGTTTTATATACACATAGACATTAATGATTTTTATATATACAATGACATGAATATTTACTTTTTAAAGTATTATATTGTTTTAATAATTGTGAATGTAAAGACTATGTGGGTCATTTTTTTTTTTTTTTTTTCTCATTTAGTTTTAACATGGTCTGGCAGCTTAAGTAATTTATGCGGCCTACCCAAATGTCCTTTCTTTGGTATTGTTCGTCGAATCGTTGAGCTCCTTAAACTCTGAGTTGAGCTGCACGGTCACTGACAAATGCGTGCACTGATTGGACAGGTCCTCTCAATCTGTGTGGTTCTTTCCTCAAAAGACCATCTCAGACACCAATCTACATGATCTGACCAAGATTATGTCTGGACTTTAAAAAAGACTGTGACCTCTGAGTTTGTTTCGGCCTTTCTTCTCGGAGTAGTCAGATAGGAAACGCCGACCTCATCTAGTTTAAAAAAATATGATTGACGTGTAACAGTACTTTGTCCAAACCTACTTACAGAAATAAAATCATTTATCATTTAATGATAACTTTAAAAACTACAGGAGTCCATTATCTGCCATCTGGCTTTAGATAACATTCTAATACATTATACCGACTTACTAAGACACTGAAGTTGTTCAAATGATGTGTGTATTAATATCGTTGATAAGGCAAAAATAAAATATCATTTGAGCACGAAATCACGTCAAGATCTCGATTATCGATAAATTGACAATTACGGATAAAAGTCGACTGGTAATCTCACGTTGCTTTCTCCAAGTGTCGATAAAGATCGGTTGAAATAAAAATAACCTACTGCATAATTTTTGTGACAAACTGTGTAACTGGTATAACAATTTAAAAAATAAACATCTGTCGGGCATGCCACCGTCCGGGAGAATCAATCCGACACATTATCTCCGGGTGTTCTCGTCCAGCTAACGAAGAGTACTTGCATAGACACAACCTTTTAGCGAGAATTATCCATCAGCAAATTGCTATGAAATACAGCCTTTTGCCGTACTACAGGTACATCCCCGATCCAGTTCTCGAAAATGGAAATATCACATTGTACTGTGATCGATCTATCATCACTGATAGGACTATTGTTGCCAATAAGATATAGTGGTGGTGGATCGAGGAGAGTGGCACGCAATGATTATTGATATAACGGTCCCGCATGACGGGAACCTCATGAAAGCCGAAAAAGATAAACAAATCAAGTACCTTGACATGACTTGCGAGTTTGTTGACATTTGGGATGTGGACTCTGCGATCATTCGTATCAGCCAATGGCTTAATTGCCAAGAGTCTCGACCAACACCAGGAGTCTCTCGTTGGGCAGCTGGATTAAGAAAGCAAGTACTCCTGGACACGGCTCGCGCGGCTCGCGGCTGATGGCTTGTTTTATCTAGAGGATCTGTATTCACCATTTTAAGAGGATTTATTCATTGATAGCCTTTATTCACAGGTTTATCTTTAAACCCTTATCTTTTAATATATATTTTTTTGTTATATTTATTGGATCTCAAGTCTCAATTCTTTATTGCATTCCATAATATTGGTAAAACACTAAGTAGGCTTAAAATTAATGAAACAATTATGGACCCTGTCGGGCACAGCATAGTAGGAGAGAGGAGGAAGAGTGACTAAGGACAAGAAGTGTAGTAGGTAATTGTTGATCAATAGTAATTAACTGCAAAATCATCAAACTTTTCAAAGTTCCTAAAGTCAGTCGTGATGGAATAAGACCATAATCATCACATTTACCATACTTGGTTTATGGAATCTTGATATCCGTATGGCGGTGTTAGAGGTAATAATATTTTCAGCCCATTTATAATCGTAGTCACCTAATACATATCGACGCTTGAAAGGCAATAATTACCAACCGACAAGTTGGCAACTTTATACCAGAGCATTTTAAAGGTTTTTTTTTTGGAAAAAAAAATCTTATAAAATCGCCTATTGGTCATATCTACTCGATTCTTACAAATTTCAAATGCAGTTTAAAGGCTTAATAAACTGGCATTTAAAGATTTTGAATTTTCTCTATAGTTTATGAAATAGTGTCGGTTAGTAATAATTTCATCAAAATCACAAACAGGTAACAGTTACCGACCGACAACAAAATTTTATTATAAAATGAGTGAAATTAACTAAACCCCATTATTTTATAATTGTGTTTGAAGTAAAATGACGCATCCATAAGTAACGCATATTTGACACATAAGTAAAATGATCTAAATAGAAAACAAAAAACTTTTCTGCCATACAATGTTAAGCATAGTAGTACACAAAATCAAAGACTTTCGACGGATATCGTCATCATCAACATCATCATTACAGCCTTTGTAGTAATCTACAATCACCCACTACTGAGTATGGGCCTCCATCTGATGAGGGACGAATTAGACCTTAATCCACCACGCTGCTCTACAGCGGGTTGGTGAAGTTTTAGACCAGTGACTAACCCTTTGTTAAAGACGTCTATAGACCTCTAATATACGAATATTGCAGTCAATCTCTCGCAAACTGAATAGCTGATCTTATAAAGAATGAGGGCTGTCGTTAAATACTTAGGCTAGCTTAAATCAACTGTTTGTAAAAATAAACTAACTAAAGTTAAATATTACCAAACGACAAATTATATCCTTGTTAGGCAGGAAAAATACTACTATATTACGTTTTTAAGTACATTGGATTTAGGAAAAAAATACTAAATGTAAATGAGTACATAATAGGCATGATGCCTGGGTAGAAAAAAAAAATCGAATTAGTCCGTCAGTCAGATAATAAAAAAATATTAGACACGTATAAGACGGACTAAAAAATTTTTTTTTATCATCATCCCTAATAGAGTGTGTTAAAAAGACTTAAATGACGAAAAAAAAATTTTTTTGTTTATAACAATTTCTTACACAAAGCTCATACCTTAGATACCGTAAAGAAAAAAATACTTTATGTTTAAACGCATTAATTCGAGTTAAGGCAAAAATAACGAAGTATAAAAAGTTAAAATCGAATACCTACCAAGTGAAAGTTATTCATAAATCGGTAAAATTTTTGTCGTTTGGTCGCCGAAAACTGTGAAAATGTGTCTTTTTTTAAATTACCAAGCGACAATAAAACTCTTCCTAGCAGTACGAGAGTAGGACCAATCGACGCACATTTTTTTGCTGATTTCAATTATGTATATAACTCAATATCGCCCGATATGTCGCTTGGTAATTATTGCGTTTCAAGCGTCGATATAAAGAGGGCGTTGCCTTTTCCAAGTGTTGATGATAAAGCTATGAAAATCGTCGAAAATAGCAAACAAAGGCACGAATTAAATAGATTACGATACTGCTCGATAAAAATCTGTCAATTTAGTATGCCGCGTGTTAATTTACAATTGATCTATTACTAGCTGCCCACCCCGGCTTCGCACGGGTTGCACTAAGTACTTATCTACGGCGCACCTACCTACCTACCTACACCTACCTGCATACCTACCTACCTCCCTACCTACCCTAGCCACCTACCCACATACATACCTACCTAACTACCTACCTACCTAACCTACCTACCCTAGCCACCTACCCACATACATACCTACCGAACTACCTACCTACCTAACCTACCTACCTACCTACCTACCTACGTACCTACCTACCTACATATCCTACCTACTTACTTACATACCTACCTACCTACCTACCCTACCTTCACCTACCTATCCTAAGAACCTTCTCCTTACAATAACAAACACAACAAAGAAAGAATTAGTGAAATTGGTCCAGCCGTTCACGCGTGATGCCGTGACCAAGGGAAATAGGGATTCATTTATATATATATAGACTAGCTATTGCACGCAACGTCGTCTACGATCCAGCATAAAAAGTAGCCTTTGCCCTAATCCAGGTCATGGTCTACCCGTGTGCCTAATACCATCCAAATTCGTTCAGCCTTTTTAGCATGAAAACATAACAAACAAACAAATAAAATGACTTTCGAATTCATAATATTAGTTAGAATTATTTACTAGCTGTTTCCCTCGACTTTGTCTGCGACCCAGGTTGAAAAGAGGCCCTTGTCCTTACCGAGATCGTGGTCTATTTATGTGCCAAATTTCATACAAATCCATTCTGCCGTTTTAGAGTGAAAAGGTAACAAACAAACTCACTTTCGCATTTATAATATTAGTTAGAATTACCTATTTTGTTATGTTTGAATGGTAAAGGCTGGTATTTGGGAGACCCTGTTCACAGATAATATAATACCCCTGTTCAAATAATTATCGTAATCCGTGTGTAAGGTCTGCGCTCCATCACTGGTATCTCATGAACGGTCATTTAGGTTATCCGTCAGTTGACGAACGAAACCTCGATCTTCTGGGCCACGGACACATAAAATCATCTATTAAGTTATGAGTTTGGTATTTCGTAAAGCAGGATGTCGATATCTCTATAATAATAAAATATTAAAAAAAAAATATAAAATCGTAATTGCTTAAAAATATTACAAACTACTTGGCCCCAAACTAGGCAAGCCTGTATCTTGGGTACCAATTTTTTATATATTTTTTTATTTTAGTTACTGATACGAACGTAAGTAGTCAGAAGCACAAAATTCTGACAATCAGTCTTAGGTGTCGTGTTACCCAGTAACTGGGTTGTGGAGGTCAGATAGGCAGTCGCTCCATGTTTAATATTGATATTCAGTTGCATCCGGTTGAAATTGAAGACGAACCCAACATGATGATTTTGGTTAAAAAATTGTTTGAGGAAGGTTTATCCTATTAAATCCACACGTTGGATATCAATAGCACGGGGTTCCGGAATTTCCAAGGAAATACACCTGTTTCCAGATATGTAAAGCCAGATGTGTGAAGAAAGAGCCTTAGACAAAGGTATTCTGTACAAGGTCAGGGTCACAAAGGTCAGGTTGAGATGTTGTTACCTCATGAACATCTTGTCTTTTTATGAGATGATTCGTAGCGCCAGATTAACAGTAACTAAATCAGATCAGAAAAATTTGGGGTTACTTACAAAAGACTAGAAGTGCGAATGCGTAGAAGGTGACCATGCAGGCGGCGCTGAGCGACACCCCGGCTGCGTTGGCGCCGACGACGGAGCCTATCCTGCCGAACATCAGCGCTGCACCCACAGCTGTGCCCCTGGGGAAGTAAGATTGAATAAGACTACTGTCGTTGAAGACTACATGATTTTTTGACTATGGTGTTATTGTTGCTTGAGAGACTGTTTTGACGATCAATAAGATCTGTCAGCTTTTTACAGATTTACGACGAAAAATACGAAGTCGATCGTCTCTTACTGATAAATTTACTCGATTTTGTTTAATCACATGTGTCGATCGGCAAAATGTGTAGTGTAAAAGAGTTTAGGCTTTTATTTAAAAGTGTTTATCCTAAAAGTCGGCAACGTCGCAAATAGCTGTCAAATATTTACCTGTTTGGATTAATTTGGCAATATTACTCTATGGCAATAAGAAATGTGGCTAACTAGCAAACTAGAATATTAATTGTGAATTGTAATTATAACACTGAAATGGATGTTGTAACCGTTTTAGGTGTAAAAAAGGCATTTGGAAAGCATCCAAATACTTTTTTACATCCCTCCTCTGTGTTGAAATTTTTCGTCGGTTATTATAAAAAAAAAACAGCTGCTCCATACATTTTGATCGCGTAGGTATTGGACTTTCCTATGAAACAGCAGATTTTTTTTTATAACCGACGAAAAATTTCAACGCAGGGGTATTCAGAATCATGTACTGAATCCATGGTAACCGGCTTCACGTCGATGTCCCTGCCACCCTGTATAGTATTTTAAGGCGACGATAACCGACTTTTAATGATTTTACACTGAAGATCACTTCTAAATGAGTAGTGTTAATGATTTGGAAAAAATATATGTTAAATTAGTCTCTGAATATTTTAGATTAAGTTTATATTACATAGTGTAATTAATTTGTAAAGTTAAGTCTAAAGGCTTGTGCAGACCAGCGCGTCTTGTCGCGCGACGCGACACCGGTTATTGTTATATTGTGAAGTTTTCTTAGAAATTGTATTGTTCGTGTCGCGTCGCGCGACAAGTCGCGTTGGTCTGCACAAGCCTTAATGCGGATAAAAAACTGAGAATCACGCCAAAACTATCAAGCTTATTTTTCTGAAACCTTCACCATTTTATAAAGACAATTTAATTATTTATCTTTGAGTATACGTATTTTATTAAAATACCTTTTAATTTATGTACCTATTTCGCAGTGCGGGCTAAGCTTTATTAAGTTATTGCGATTTATCTTGCCAGAGCATTTTTATAGAGGACAAGAATGATTTAGCAAATAATTATAAATCCAACATAGACTTTCACAAATAATGTTGTTTGTCTTCGACATTATAATTATCTTGCAAAGTCCCAACATCAATAAAGATTACCAATAGATTTATTTACCTATGATAAGAATACTTACATCATATCTTTGTCGCTATTTCGTTGTTATTCGGTACTCCAGTATCTTTATGGCTACTTACTTATATTATTTTGGATTATATTATTAAAACATTATGTACACATTATGTATATCTATGAAATGGTTGAGTAGAGCAAAATATTTGCTTTTGTTTAAAGCAGGAGCTTTATGTTGTAAATTGTTACAGCATCGCGAGAAGTGGAAACCCCCAAGCGTCTGTGTAGTCTAAGAACCCTAAGGTACTTAAAACACTTTCGACTCCACCCACTTTTCATAGAACTTATACGCCATGCCGCCATACATATTGGAAGTGAACCCTCCGGGAGGGTTGCCGGCATTACGTTTGCGATAAAGTTAACCATCGCGGATGATCAAAGGCATTAGGTTTAAAACCGTGTCATAAAACACTATAAAACAAAGTAAAATAGTGTTTTCAGGGAGTCTAGTCGCTATACGGGAGTTCTTGTCGCTATACGTAGTTTCCATCCATTACAATTTTTTGTGAATTTTTGTAACAGTGAACAAAAAAAATGCTTGGATTTTAAAACCAACGCATATACTAGTAAATCTTGTTAAAATATACAACAGATTTTATTTTCACGGTTTAGAATGCTGTATTCGCTAAGAAGAACCTCCATTTAAAATGAGCCCTCCGCGAGGGCTCCCGGCATCCCAAATGCGACTAGGTGAACCCTTCAGGAGGGCTCCCGGCACTGAACGTGTTAATTAGAAAGAAGCCGCGTTCGTCTCTCGGCCTCCAACAATAAACTCTACGCATACCCAGCACAGCTTGTTCTAATATCCATAAACATAAGTAGGAACCTATTGTTTTTTTTTTTGAGTGTTGGAAATCATCAAATGACTTCTCCCGCTCTGGGCAGAGCGAGAGGGTGTGTCAGACTTTTACTGACTAAAACCCACCCGTGTTCCTTCCGTTGCCTCGGGGCCGCGATATCCCTTTCGGACAAACCCGCAACCCCAGCAGAGTAGGTACCTACTTTGATTCTTTATTTTCCTTTCTTTGTGTTCGTTACCATATAAATTCGAAGGTCTAACGATCCATAAAAATGGCTGATTTAGTAAATAGTACTCGTACGTACCTACTTACATAACAGTTTACCATCCTCGATTCTAGCCTTATCTAAAGGTAAGATCAGCTTCCAATTCAACAAGATGTTCCAAACTCAGTAGGTTGGTAATTATTTTTGAAGATCAACTGTTTCTCCTATTTAAGTGTTACTTATGACCGACTACCTGCAGACTGCGTTAAGCCGCATACGTAAGAATATTTACCTCAAAGACGTGGGGAACAGATGCACGACGTACGCTGTGAGAGGGCCGATGCCCAGTGCTGTAAGCTGGAGAGATGACATCGCTACTGCCGCTAAGATTCTGTAAACAAATACCTTTGTTTACAGGTTATATATTATTGATGTTGGTGCTTATTTTATCCAATTATTTTAATACTACTTAGCACTGAAAGCCCACACATTTATTATAGGTATATTTATGTTTACTTCATGTTAAAAAACGTGGTTATATATAATTAAAAGACCTCACAGTCTGTCTCGATAAACGTTCCTTTTTCCATATCGATCTGCTTCCAAGACCTTTGGACTTCTTATCAATCTTAAAAAAAAAGAATAACTACTCTATCAGGCACATGTACATATAGTTGTCCTACCTTTGAGATCTATTTCTGCTATGGGACATACACACACTTTAGGCTTATTTATTTTTTATTAACCGACTTCTAAAAAAACAGGAGGTTCTCAATTAGGATGTTTATATTTTTTATGTATGTTCGGGCATAACTCCGTCATATATATAGATTTGCAAAATTCTATATAAAATATTGTATACGTACATTTTATTAACTGTTTTTTTATTTAATTATGTTTTTTAATTATTGCTTGGGTACTTTTGAGTTAGCTTCAATAATACGTGTTTTTCCCACTTAGTATGTATGGATGATGTTATCATAACTTCCTCAGGTAATGGTATTCGAATTTGTGTGGGGTAAGTACCACAAAAAAAAAATACAGAGAAAAACAAACCGACTTCACGAAAATTCAAAACCAAAGACCGACTTCCGAAATAAAGTTATTTTTTCACTTTGTAGTGTTTTTTTTTAAGTTGTTTTCTTTTGTATATTTTTTTTACTATAGTAATTTCGTTACTGATTACCAGTGATCGGAGTAGGTAGATTGATTTTTAGTACTTGTATCATAAATGCACACAGAAAGAATAACATGGATAAGCCATTTTTCCGGAAAGTAATTCCGGTATTTCCGGATTCAATTAAATATTGTTAATGTTGGTAGTGATATTATTACTACTGTACCACCCATGATCCTTTGTTCTGATTGGTCGCTGGGTTTTGTCAAATCGTGACAAAAAAAAAAATAGGAAGAATAATAAAGAATAAAATTGCTCATTTTATTACAATTCCTACCTTTTTTTTGAGGATGGCAAATCATCAAATGACTCCTTCCACTCTGGCAGAATACAATTCCTACATAAGTTCCGGTTTTTTTTTAATAATCCACCAATTCCGGAGGAATGTCCATAGTAATATATACGTTTCGGATCAATGACCCCAGTTCAATCTACCTACTCCGATCACTGCTGATTACTTATCCGTAGTAATTAATCGAATGTCACAAACTTCACAACACATGATGTACCTATATGAGCAAACTCTAAGTCAGTCGACCACAAGAAGCGTGCTCATGCACCTCACCATGGCATCGTGTTTAGAAGTGTTTCTTCGAAGATTCACTTCTCCATGCCAATCTCTATCCTCGGTTCTATTTATGTTATAGGTATTTTATTTTAGTGTTTATCAGCCGAAACTTGTAAATGGTCTTTAAATTCATATTGTTTAGGGTTCCGTACCCGAAGGCTACTAAACGGAACCCTACTACTAAGCCTCCGCTATCCGTCTGTCAGCGGCTGTATCTCATAAACCGTAATAGGTAGACAGTTGAAAATTTCACAGATTGAGTATTTCTATTACAACAAATAATAAGAATGTAATAAAGTTAAAAATCAATGTGAGGCATCATTGTCTAGAACTCATTGTAAGTACATCATTGTACAGAACAATTATTTATTTTTTATTTTTATCTTTAAAAAATGAAGAAATACCGTACCCGTAAAAGTTGTCAGATTTAGACAATTTTTGTACGAGCTCTATCTCAACAACTAAACAAGTTAGGAATTTGAAACTTCTGTATATGTACCATTTACTGTATATGTATAATTAACACTAAAATACTAAAAACGCCGATTCATGAGGAATTTTATTTAAATATGGGTGATTTTCTGCAACTGCAAAAAATAAATCATAGTATCATTATGAAAATTTATCTTTCCCATTTTTATAATTTAAGATATGAATATGGTACAAAACTATGCAATGTGAGCCTCCTCGGATACCATGGTTTACCGATGTAAAACTAGGTAGGCAATTACTTAAAATAGCTTTTAGAATACGATCTGGACATGGACCACTAAAAAAAAATTACCTTTTTAATGAGGAAATCCCTTTCACCTAACTGTATTATTTGTGATAAACCAGAAGATATCCAACTCCTCCTTATAGATTGTATTCGCAATAATTTTGAAAGGCAACATTAATGTAAAAAAATAATATATACATTCGATTTAGGTACATTTCAAAGTATTCTGGCTTACCCTGCAAGCAATAAAGCTAAGCTTATTTATACATTTGTATTTAATAGTCTCAACAAAATGTTGTAAGTAACTTACTTATGGAAATGACATGACCTGTTAATGGTGCAAGTCCCTAATAAATTAAGAGTTAAAAAAAAGATGAAGTTAACAATATTCTTCGTTTAGTATTTTCATTTACATATTTGCTAAATATTGTACGATTGTACTGAACCCTTCGTGTACAACACCGACTCGCACTTGGCCGGCTTTATTTTAAGAACACTTAGCTGTAAGTTTCCCGAACAGAATAAAATAAAATAAGTACCTGTTAGTAGAAAGTCCAGCAATAAGACAGCCGATTCCAACGACGATGAACATGGAGACCAGCAGAGTCTTCTTGGAGAGCGGGCTCATGCTGCCAGCCGTGACCAGCACCCCGTACACTAGGGTCGTCACCACCATTATGTAGAACGTGTGGTAGGAGATCGAGTCTAGGCATTTGCCTGTTAACGTCTGGAAGAGAGGAGATTGTAGGATGAGTTTGTTGATCAATTTCATATCACGTTTCATCTTTCCTTCACGTTTCATGTCATGCATCGAATTGTATCACCAAATTGGTCGGGTAGGGTTGAGTGTTTTTTTTAATTTATATATTCTCTATCTACATTAATATTATTGTGAGGGGAAGCAGCAATAGCATTCTGAAGGTGTTTGCAGACAGGTTGGATGGGCCTACAATGGGGAGGTTTACGCTGCTGCATGTTGGCAACAAAGTTTGTTGAACCTTCCTTTGATTGTGTTCCTGCATGTTACTAATATAGTTTTTAAGTAAGATGTAATACTAACAACCTATGGGCCTTGATGCCTGACAGTGAATTTTAATTTGAATTTTTTTAAAGTAACATTATAATGAGGTAAAATCTGATTGTATGTAGGAGGTAATCTCCGGAACTACCAGTCAGATTTGAAAATTCTTTTTGCAATGGATAGCCCAATTCTTGAGGAAGGTTATAGGCGGACGAAGTCGAGGACAGAAGCTATGTAGAAGACTATATATTTTAGATCTAATACACTGCAGTTATGCCAATAAAGTATATCTACAGATAATGTTTTTAAAGTGTCGCATGATATGTCATCATGATATGACATACCGACTGTCTGCGATAGCAAACTTCATAAAGTTATAAATGCGAAGTTTGTTCCTTTATAGAAATGGCATCTGACGTATTGATTATCTGAGGTTCAATTCCCAAGTCGGGCAAAGTGTTATTAGATTTTCTCATCAGGATTTCTCAGTAGTAATATATTAGAGGTGGTACATCTTTGCCATAACCTTCGGGGTTTTCCGTTGTATGATTTACGTTTGGTTCACAGTTTAATGTATTTTGTTTTAATACAAGGTGGCAGGGACATCGACGCGAAAACTGATACCATGAATTCAGTACCTACATGATTCTGCGTTGAAAATTTTCGTCGGTTATTAAAAAAAATCTGCTGTTCCATACATTTTGACCGAGTAGGTATTGCACTTTTCTATGAAACAGCAGGTTTTTATTAAAATAACCGACGAAATATTTCAACGCAGGGGTGTTCAGAATCATGTACTGAATCCATGGTAACAGTTTTTGCATCGATGGGGATGCCACCCTGTATTTTCGCCCTTGACAAACTTATTCTGTACCTAGATTATGAACGATATGGTCTCCTATAATTGGAAGCGGACACTGATATTGGTTCTGATTCGTGTAATCTTGTATGTTATTGTGTAAACTCTGTTGGAGATCCAAAAAAAATAAAAAATAAAAAAACTTTTTACAAAAAAAAACTGCCGTCTTCCGAAGAAAACACTACAAAGTGAAAAATTACTTTAATTTCGGAAGTCGGTGTCTTTGGTTTTGAAATTTCGTTTTTGGCACTGACTTCCGAAATTAAAGTTATTTTTCACTTTGTAGTGTTTTTTTTGGGATTATATGATTATATGATTTTTAAGGGACCAATTCGAGAGCATACCCTTTCATACACAAAAATAATTTTCAAAATCGGTCCACAATAGGCGGATAAAACGGCGGACATACATAAAATAATAAATTAAAAAAATATATATACGCGACGAACATATAACCTCCTCCTTTTTGGAAGTCGGTTAAAAACAACCATGAAGTTATTTTATCATTTCTCAATAGCAAAATTGACAATCTCTCGCCAGCCAGTCTTCGCGTTCGGTATTTTAATGTTTTAACTTACGGAGTTATCCGATTGGCTTATAAGTTCGCAGACAGTGCCGCTGGTCTCTTCGCTGCTCATCACCTTGTTGATCGTGTCTGGAGCGAAGAGGAACAGGCCATTCAAGCTGAAATAGTTATTTATGCTATAAGTGCGGAAGGTAGGTGATTTCCGACGAGTGGCATTTTTATTCACGAGCGAGCAAAGCGAGCGAGTGTATAAGTCGACACGAGACGAGAATCATCTTACGCACATGTATCATACAACGTTTTACTATGCATTGTGCGAGGAAATAAAAATAAAAAAATGAGCGAGCCTAACGGCAGTCGCCTGTGATGTGTAACATCTAACATACGACGACGCATATAAATGATAAAAACAAAATTCATGACTTTGACTTTTGGCTTTGATTTTTACTTTGACTTCGACTTCGACTTCGACTTCTACTTCGACTTCGACTTCGACTTCGACTTCGACTTCGACTTTGACTTTATGATTTTAACCATCGTCATAATCATCGCTATCGTCATCATCATCATATGATTTGTAAATACTAATTTGTGAAAAACTTTTCTCAAATAAAATCTCTGAGACGAGACGGGCTGACGACGGCCTCAAAAAAAAAAAAACAGAAAAGTAAAAAGCACTAGTGAAAAAAAGTGACACATTCCGCACAAATTGACTGAAAACGCTCTTTTCGAGCAAATGCATTGTAAAAAATATTTCGTTAGTATTTATACGGCCTATGATGATGTTGATTTGAAAATATTAATATTTATAAGTGTAATCACACATCACGAACACACATGCACTGTACCAAGTTCAATATCAATGGAAATACAAATACACATAAATTGAAACCAAACAAAATTAAGTAACCACAACAATCATCTTATTTATCCCTCCATTCCCTACAAAAAACTACTGCTACCTGTAGTAAGCTATGTACATATATAGGTTCACGCCACCCATGAATCTGAATCTGAATCTGAACCCAAAACCCAGAGGCAGTGTTACCAGGTACACGGTAATTACCGTAGAAGCACGGTATTTTTAACCAATACACGGTCTACGGTAGTGATTCACTACCGTAATTACCGGTAATTTTAAATATTAACTACCGTGTTAGAATTTAGTAAAAGATTCGGTTCCTGTCCATTTTTATGTTAATTATTTCATCCCCAAATGCTGCATGTGAAAGGATATTTAGCCAAGGCCGTGACATTAAAATGAAGAAAATATATTAATTAATAACAAAAACCCTAAAGGGAAATATTCTTGCGCACATATCTATTCACATACATGGAAACCTCTGTTTTGATTTTGTGTCAGAATAGGTTGTCAAAAATTACTACAGCATAAATGTATTATCAAGAAGTTATTGTGTTAAATGGTTATGAAAGTAGTTAATTATAATTATGAGTACAAATATTGAATATTCATGGTATTTTCTTTTACTTTTTACACGATAATTTACACGGTATTTTTCAAATCTGTCTACAGTATTTTGAGTCTGAAACACAGTACTATTTATCCATCAACACGGTAGTAATTTTTTTTTCATCTGGTCTGGTCTGGTCTGGTTTATCAACACTGCCCAAAGGTGACCAGAGTAGCAAGAAAAAACTACTTAGTGCTCGCATATCTATCCTACAATATCATTTTATGATCTACATAGATAGTCACGCTTCTGTGTGCAAACATAGAATTTACCTTTTGTGGTCTGGGAAATAAAAATTAATACAAAAATATCTTACAAAGAGAACAGTCCAAACATGAGGAAGCCAGTGAGCGCGAACCACTTGAGATGCGGCGGCCGCAGCAGCGCGAACGCCGACTCGGACTTCGACTTCGGCGCCAGCGCAACGCCCGAGCCGCGCTGTTCAGAGTCGTTGATGTCGCATGGTGTCTTTAGAGATTTAACCTGAAAAATATTTTTTGAGTGATTATACTGTAGTTTTGACTTTTGATTAGTAATTAGACATGATTGCGATGCAATTCTTTTGTTTTGGGTGGGAAACAAGCATAAAGTCGGTTGCAGACCAAGAGATAAGCTTACTTAGATAAGCTAGTTTCTGTGCAGACCGTAAACTATGAACGGAAGTATGAAAAATTACTCAATCAGCTGCTTATGTAAGCGAAGCTTAACTGACATAGCTTAGCTCTTGGTCTGTAATTGGTCACCGCTGCTTATATCTGTATGTACCAGAGCTATCACAGTTCTCTTGGCATCCCAAAGATGAAACTGAAATATCTCATGTTCCTTTTTTACCTATTTCTGACCGACATGTGGTCATAACAGACCTAGCTATGGTCACTATAGTTTGATCGAGACCGCTATACCGCGCCTTAGGGATGTGCGCGGCAAGACAGGGGGTAGTGCAGGCCGCTCATTCGTTAATGCTCACGGCGCGCGGTGTCCCGCCCGCCGCGCATTCATCAACGCTGCTCCCCGTCTTGCAGCGCATTCCTAAGACAAGGAACAGCAATCCCGGTCAAATAATAAAGTAACTAGGCCTAATTAAATAAAGAATGTTTAATTATTGTGTGTCTAAAGACGATATCCTGCAGTATAAAACAG
Organism: Agrochola lota; assembly: GCA_947364205.1. NCBI lineage: Eukaryota > Metazoa > Arthropoda > Insecta > Lepidoptera > Noctuidae > Agrochola > Agrochola lota. The sequence goes on along the minus strand of OX376227.1, from coordinate 19,708,293 downwards.
AGACTACAAAGTCTGACTATTGAATGCCACACGCAATTAAATCTCACCGGGTAAATCAGGTTTAAATGTTGCACCGTCTAAACAGTGCTTAGATGATGCAAATAATTTACAGCTTAGTTAATTGATTCAGGGGGCCTACTCCCTAAGCGAAATCCGTACGTTCGGCGGTCGTTACGGGCGCTTCGTTCTAAGTCTCACTTACGGACTTACCGTAAGTTAGACAGAGAGCGAAACGCCCGTAACGACCGCCGAACGTACGGATTTCGCTTAGGGAGTAGGCCCCCAGGCGCGGCTTTGCGGAAATCTATGATAAAATACAATGGACGACGTATATTTCACACATATTTCACTAAACCGTAGGAAATATCAAATCTGTACCAACCAATACTCCAGAACAGCTCTTGCTCAACGTCACTACAATATTATAAGCAACCACCTGTACAATATCGTAAACAAAAACTGCAACATTTATCCAATGACTAGGTTCGAATGTAAGAAAAGTGTTCAAGGATGGCTACAAAAACTTAATTACGAAGACACCGAACACCTGCTTAAGATATCTACTTAGTCACTCACTGTAACTTATACACAATTTCTCATTCAAGTCTAATTATTTTAAACTTACGACATTACACATACATACACTACACATACATACACTACACATACATAAATTACATTTACATACATTACACATCCCTAAACATTCACTCACCCTCACACACTTACATACGTTGTCCACTTTATTTTCTGTATAATTTTTACTGTTTTTTTTTTTTTTTTTTTTTACTTCATTTCTCTGTGACAATGAAACTGCACTAATGCCACTGCTGTCCCTCGTGGGAACCTGTGTACCTTTGTGTAATAACTTTTGTTGGAACACTGGTACTCATAACACAAGTTAGATCTTACTTTGAGTACCAGAGTTCAAATTACGCTAGTTTTGAAAAAGAAACTGGTAACACACCTCTTAGCGTTACTAGTGTGTTATTGTATTTAGTAACCTAATCCGCTTAAATGTTCTTAAAGAGTCATAAAGAACCCTGTAAAAAGGACACTTGTGCGTGGTGTGTTCACAACAAGTCAATCGTCATCCTGAGGATGCCTTGTTGAGAGGTGAAACACGTGTCGATTTCTTACAGGTTTCTTTATGACTCTTTAAGAACAGTTAAGCGGATTAGGTTACTAAATATACGTCGTCTATTGTAAGGTCATCGGGCGGAATCCGACCCGGTCGCGGACATGAATGAAAATGGTATAAAATGAAAGAGTATAAATTCAATTAACATTGTATAAGGTTACTTTATTTGGAATCCATGGGAGAACAAAGTTTGAACCAAAAATATATTTATGAAAAAAATCTTATACTTTATTTAAGTAATATAAGTTGTCGTTCTATTCAATAGCTACTAAGAGTTTTGGCGAGTGCATGTGCGTCCCGCGTGATCAAATCGGCAGGTATACGTTCGCTCTCTCTCTCTCACACATTAGGTCACGTCTCGCTCGTTGCGCTGGCGCATTGTTTCGACCGTATCATCGCAGTCCTTCGTTGTCTTTCGTTGTGATCTGTGCGCTTACTTGTTATCTATTGTTTTTATCGACTACCTCCGTACGTTTACTGGACCTGATTTTTTGCTGTTTGTTTGGAATTTATTTGATATGGATAGAAGTAATAATTGTGTAGTGTGTAACCGATCCGTGTTACGTCGCAGAAAACACATACTAACAGAACTGTTTTTAGAAAGATATCGGCATCACGCAGTGTTATTGTTACAAGAAATAATACCACACGAGGTAAGTTTTGTATTAGCATGCTTTATCAGTTTTGTCTGTCCCAATCGTTAGTCAGCGGATAGCCATATTGCAAAAATCAATGTCTCGTAATTGACAAACATTAACTGTTATATTTTAACTTATTTCAGATTCCTTTTGATGGTACTAGATCAATATGTCATCCTTGCTGGCAAAGATTTGATCGCGCTGTGCACAATCAGCATACACTAGGGCAGCCACATAATCAAGTTGATCAAGGAATAGCAGTCGAGGGTCAAGGTTTACTTACTATTACTGGATATTTACGAGCATCAAATACTGCACGACGCTGCATATTTCAAAACTGCAGGAACATTGTTACACGAGGTGTGCCATTATATGCCAGATTTTATCTATTACATAATCACAATTTATATGTACCCGATCTAGCACGAGCTTGCCAGCCCCATATAATGGCAAATGATTGGGACATGCTTGCGAATGGTCAGATAACCCATGAAAACTTTAATAGTGCACACGTGCTAGACTTAATAAGTCTGTACAAATGGGGATATGAGCGTCGAAACCAAATGGACTTTGAACATATTGAAGAATTTGATGATGACGAGCTGCATTTTTGGACGTCTTTAACTAAAATTCAATTTAACACCATTTTACAACAAACTCCATCTCTTCGTGTCAGATCTGAATATCCTGCCACCGTTTTAGGGGTTTATTTGGTAAAAATAAGAACCGGCGATTCGGATGAGCGCTTAGCATCAAAATTCAATATGTCTAGAAGAACATTTGAGAGAAAGCTACAAATAGCTAGACAATGCTTAACTGAAGATTTTGTGCCGCGGTATTTGGGCTTGGATCATTTAACTCGAGAAGATACAGTAGCCAGAAACCTTTCGATCCCGAGCCATATTTTTGGTGGTAACCAAAATGAAAATGGAATTTTTGTGATGGACGGAACGTACTTGTATGTCCAAAAAAGTGCGAATTTTTTATTTCAAAGAAAAACTTATAGTCTTCACAAATTCAGAAACTTAGTGAAGCCTTTTCTGGTCGTTTGCACCGATGGCTATATAATAGACGTAGTGGGGCCATACCCAGCGACAACGTCAGATGCCTCAATCCTGCGTCATCTGTTACAAAGTGAAGAATCCCCTTGGCTTTGGTTTTTAAGACCTAATGACATTTTTATATTAGATCGTGGATTTCGAGATTCAATTCCTTTAATTGAAGAATGTGGTTATGTTCCACATATGCCACCATCCGCAGGAAGAGGAGAACAATTGACGACGGTAGATGCCAATAAGTCACGATTGATTACAATGTGTCGATGGGTAATCGAGGCCATAAATGGCCGTTTTAAAAAAGATTATAAAATATTTCGACATACGTATTTCAATGTAGCTATGCGAAATATGATGGCGGACTTCAAAATCACGGCAGCAGTTATCAACGCTACCAGGCGTCCGTATGAAGATAGTGTATACGTCGAGCAGTTTATTAACATTATAAATGACAACATGAATAGAGAGAACGAACTGGCGCAATACGTAATTGAAAACAACATAAATAGACAAAGAGTTGCATTCATGCCATTAGATGGAAACAATCCAGATTTTAGAGATTTCCCACAGCTAACCTATGAAGAACTTATATTATTCACATTGGGCAGCTATCATTTAAGACTGGCCAGGTCGTACTGCCATGAACACATGAGACCAAATGGTGTCTACTTGATAGAGCTCTATCGTCACCAAGGCTTAATAAACAATAAAATATTGATAAGAGGACGAATTCAGTCGCGACATGTCAGAGCGCGACAATACTACACATATATTTTGATAAATCCAGCGAGACAAGGAAGACAAAGTGTTGAAGATTACTACTGCTCGTGTATACACGGCCGCCGTACCGTCGGGAGCTGCGCGCATATTGCCAGTACAGTTTATTTTTTATCCTGGGCTAGGCACCAACAACAAATCGAAGCCCCTGCCGTATTTTTAGATGAAATCACAGTGGATATTGATCATGCCGAATAAATAATGTGAAATGTAAAAAAGTTTTTTTTTTCAAAATTCCCACAACCCACAAGAAAGCGACCCTTACCATGATAAACTAGAGACATTTATCTATATATCTTCACAATTTCATTTCTGTCTACCGTGGGTTTTTTTCCCATACTAATTGCCCATTGACCTTTATACCAATTTTTTTATATTATGCCATGATATGTAAATGGGGTTATATACTTACGCAAAAACTATCTGCATGCAATCCACTATTAACAGCATAGATTTTCCTCACGATCGCCAGAGCCTCCTTATCCTTGCCTTTGGCCATGAGGAATTTTGGGCTCTCGTCAGCTAATACCACCGCCAACGCAGCCAGGATTAGTGGCAGGGCATACACGGCGGTCAGCAGTCGCCAGGGTCGCAGGTCTATGGCTCCGAACTGGTACTGCCAGTCGAAGGAGAGGATGAGCCAAGCTAGACCTGGAAATTATGAAGGATTTATGAAGTAAGCGTTTTGATAACATTATATTTGACATTATAGTTATGATTTTGACATTATTATTGATGATCATTTTGACATTATTATTAATGGTGATTTTGACGTTATGGTTGTGATTTTGACATTATTGTTAATGGTTTTGACATTGCTAGTAATTATATTGTGACCTAAATTTGCCAAATATTATTATGTACTAACACTAGTGTTTAAGATGTGCATGTAACTAACAAATTGGATTGTATGATCTGTAAATAAAATAATTTGATTTGATTTTATTTAATAACTCTTCCTTAGAGCCACTAGTTTTATTTTATTATATGCTAGCACTATTGTTACTTATAGCACTTAAGATATATTATATACAGAAGCTGTTGGTGTGCATTTAGAAAAATAGAAAAAAAAAACTGGGAAAATAAGTATTTTATAATTAGATTCAAAGTTGACTACAAGATATTTGTTGCTATTACATATAGATAAGGTGCATATAAGAAGTAGGTATACGGTTCAGAAGGAAATTGGAGCATGGCTCGAAAAGGCAGCGACAGCCAGACGTGCTGCAGTTGAACCATGTGGATGTGGGCGTGCGCTAGCAACGTTACTCCTATTTACACTGAACAGTTTACACATTCAAAACACTGTTAAATAGGTTCAGTCAGCAACTAAAGTCGATTAACACACTTTCCATTATATAATAAATATCCTCTAAATTGACACAAAATTATTCGATGCATTGCTTTTCAGCATTTCATGCTAAGATTTGAAATTCTCTTTACATCAGATCGGATTTCTAATAAATGTTTTGCTCAATTGTTAACATTTAAAAAACTGTGGTAATAATAATAATAATAACAATGAGAAACTGAGGAGTGCTTTGGAGGGTGCAATTCTGGAATATCGGTTCATGTCGCCCGAACTTAGACCACGTTTACCTCGTTTGCCCATGCATAACAAAAATAGAGCACTGATAGCGGTTCTGGATTCGCAGTTGTCAAACTATTTTGATGACTGCGAAGACCTCACTGATACTCATTCAATTCTGTACTGCGCGGCTGTAGCAGCATGTCGTGTAGCTCACGTCAAATTTGCTGATGCCTCTAGAGCTACACGACCGAAACCTGCTGTACCAGCTTGGCAGTGCAGGATTGAGCGCCGTATTGGTGGGGCCAGAGCGCTCATCGGCAAACTAATCTGCTTCAGGGAGGGCAATACTCGCCCCAGAGTGATGCGCTTTGTGAGACGGGCGTTCTTAGGGACTGATATCAGCCCTCAGGACTATATGGCCCGTGTCACAGAGCGCATCGACCTCCTGAAGCAGAAAGTGTATGCATGGGCGAACCGTATTCGTAGGTATAAGCGGCGAGTAGAGCGATACACTCAGAATCGCACCTTCCAGAGTGATGAAAGGTGGGTTTATAGGGCTTGGGAGCGACCGGACCAAGGTGAGACTGACACGCGTCTACCGGATGATGTTGCCATGTGCTCTTTCTGGCGCAGCATCTGGTCGGTGCCTGTCAGTCACACCGAAGGTGATTGGACTCGGGAAGTCGAGCGAGCCTGCGATCCAATACCAGAAATGGGGGCTATTACCATCTGCCCTCAAGATGTAGCTCGTGCAGTTCGTCCGTTGCCTAACTGGAAATCTCCAGGGCCGGACGGGCTGCACAACTTCTGGATAAAATGGTTTATAAGGTCGCACGCTCGCTTGGCGGCTCAGTACCAGGCTGCATTGGAGTCTGGTTCGCTACCCCAGTTCTTAACGACAGGAGTTACCCACCTGCTCCATAAATCTGGTAGCACTGCGGAACCCAAAAATTATAGGCCGATCACATGTTTACCGACGGTCTATAAAGTTCTTACATCTATTTTGAGAGCTAAAATTAACAAACATATAGACACTAACTCCATCATGTCTGCCTCTCAAAATGGATGTAGGAACGGATCCCGCGGTACTAAGGAGCTACTCCTCATTGATATGGCCATTAGCCAACAGGTTCGTCGTTCCCGAAAGGATCTTTCGACATGTTGGATAGATTATAAGAAGGCCTATGACTCGGTGCCACATACATGGCTCATGAGGGTGCTGGAGTTGTATAAAGTAGATACAACTCTGCGCACCTTCCTGATGTCGTGTATGGGGCAATGGAGGACGGTCCTTCGCTATCCAGGATGTCGAAATATCCAGAGGAATAGCGAACCGATAAGGATCGAGCGAGGCATATTTCAGGGCGATAGTTTGAGTCCGCTTTGGTTCTGTTTAGCCCTGAATCCTCTAAGCACACTGCTGGAGAATTCAGGTCTAGGCTATCGGCTGCGGAGAGGTGGTCAGGTTATATCTCACCTCCTCTACATGGATGACCTTAAACTCTTTGCCCCCAACAATTTGCAACTGATGGAGCTACTGAAAGTAACTGAAACTTTCAGTAGCGCCATCAGGATGGAATTTGGTGTGGACAAATGTGCGGTCATGCATGTAAAGCGAGGGGAGATTATGGAATCCGTGGGAACACAGCTCGCGGATTCCATAAACCTTAGAGCCCTCTCCGCATCCGAAACCTATAAGTATTTGGGTATGTCGGAAGCGTTGGGCATCAATGTTACTGACATGAAGCAATCATTGAAGGAGCGCTTCTTTGGCCGCCTGAAGAAAGTATTTAATAGTTTTCTATCAGGCGGAAATAAGGTGCGCGCCTTCAATGGTTGGGTCATGCCGGTTTTGATGTACTCTTTCGGTATACTCAAATGGACTCAGACCGAACTCGACGCTCTGGATAGGAGGGTCCGTACGCTGCTGACTGCATATCGAATGCACCACCCACGGTCATCGGTAATGAGACTGTATATCCCGCGAAAGTGTGGAGGTCGAGGTTTTTTAAACGCTAAGACCCTCCACAATCGCGAGATATGCAGTCTCAGGGAATATTTCCTAGAAGCCGACGTGGGGATGCATCGAGATGTGGTCGCTGTGGACAAGGGCCTCACCCCGCTCTCCTTGGCTAAAGAGAACTGGCGCAAGCCTGTAGTGCTTGACACTAACGATCGCAAGGAGGTATGGCAGAGTAAGGAGCTTCACGGACGCTTTTTCCGGGCCCTACATGGACCCGATGTAGATTTTCTAGCGTCCGTAGCCTGGCTGCGTTTTGGTGACCTCTTTGGGGAAACCGAAGGTTTTGTCTGTGCAATTATGGACGAAGTTATCATGACGAACAATTACCGTAGATTTATTGTGAAAGACGGCACGGTTGACATCTGTCGGGCATGCCACCGTCCGGGAGAATCAATCCGACACATTATCTCCGGTTGTTCTCGTCTAGCTAACGAAGAGTACTTGCATAGACACAACCTTGTAGCCAGGATTATCCACCAGCAACTTGCTCTGAAGTACAGTCTTGTGGAATCTGAAGTGCCGTACTATAGGTATGCGCCCGACCCAGTTCTCGAAAATGGAAATATCACTTTGTACTGGGATCGATCCATCATCACTGACAGGACTATTGTTGCCAATAAACCTGATATAGTGGTGGTGGATCGAGTAGAGCGGCGCACAATGATTATTGACATCACGGTCCCGCATGACGGGAACCTCGTGAAAGCCGAGAAAGATAAACAAATCAAGTATCTTGACTTGGCTCGCGAGGTTGTCGACATGTGGGATGTGGACTCAGCGATCATTGTGCCGATAGTCGTATCAGCCAATGGTTTAATTGCCAAGAGCCTCGACCAACACCTAAGGAGGCTCTCGTTGGGCAGCTGGATCAAGGGCTTGATTCAGAAAGCGGTACTTCTGGACACGGCTCGCATTGTTAGGAGGTTCCTCTCTCTGGAGCCCTGACCGCCGGTAGCTTGGACCCTGTTCCCGATACCGGTGGGCTACTATTTTTTATATTTTTAAATGTTTTAATTTTTTATATTCTAATATTTAAAAATATAATTTATAAGTATTTAAGATGTAATAAAGGAAAATAATAATAATAACGCACAATGATTATTGACAACGCACAATGATTATTGACATAGCGGTCCCGCATGACGGGAACCTCGTGAAAGCTGAGAAAGATAAACAAATCAAGTATCTTGACTTGACTCACGAGGTTGTCGACATGTGGGATGTGGACTCAGCGATCATTGTGCCGATAGTCGTGACAGCCAATGGCCTAATAGCCAAGAGCCTCGACCAACACCTGAGGAGGCTATCGTTGGGCAGCTGGATCAAGGGCTTGATTCAGAAAGCGGCACTTCTGGACACGGCTCGCATTGTTAGGAGGTTCCTCTCTCTGGAGCCCTGACCGCCGGTAGCTTGGACCCTGTTCCCGATACCGGTGGGCTACTATTTTTTATATTTTTAAATGTTTTAATTTTTTATATTCTAATATTTAAAAATGTAATTTATAAGTATTTAAAATGTAATAAAGGAAATAATAATAATACTGAAAGCCTCGACCAACATCTCTCGAGGCGGTTGGATCAAGGGCCTGATTCAGAAGGCAGTACTCCTCGATACGGCTCGCATTGTGAGGAGGTTCCTGTCTCTGCAGCCCTAACCACCGGTAGCTTGAACTCTGCTCCCGACACCGGCGGACCTCTATTTTTTTATATTTTTAAATGTTTTTTTAAATATCTTTTGTAAGAGATATTTAAAAATGTAATTATACGTACATATGAAAGAAAATTAATAAACGAAATAATAATAATAATAAAGTTTATTAATCAAAAAGTAACAATACAAAGTGACATATTCGGTGAGCCACAAACTTAGCGTCGCTTGTATCTTGTGGCTCTGGAGTGCGAATTTTTCAAAGTAATAAAAGTTAAATTACAATTATAGAATGTTAGAGAATTATTACACATTTTCCATAAACAAAATATGAGTGAAAATAAAATAGAACATTCGTGCGAATCTGTTATCGTTTGACTTGCGCTGTGGTGTGTGTTTGTGTGTGCATGTATGTATATGTGTGTGTGTGCTTGTGTGTGTGTGTGTGGGTGCTATATCAAGACTTCGGTGTCATCGTATGATAATTTTAAAAGAGCTGACGTTAGGGTTTTTTTACAGGTCGTGGTTGAGCAGTCTTTTAGGTCGCAGATTTTCAAGACTTTGTTGTAAGTGTTGGGATGGGAGAAATAGGTACAGCGTCTAGCTAGTTCGGATTTGGCTTTTGGTATGGGTACTCTGAAGACACGCTTGTTTATTATGTCGCTATAATCGGGCCGTTTTTTTATTGTATCGTGATATTTAAGCGTAGCTTGGAGTACAAATATTTTTCGTACCCTGAGAACTTGAAACTCATGGTAAACAAGATCTGTAGGGAATCTGAAAGGTTTTTTTAGTGCAACCTCGATCAATGCCCGTTGTGCCCTCTCTAATGTTATAAATGTGCTTTTACCAGCACGTCCCCAAATACAGATACAGTACTGCATGATTGACTGGCAGAGTGCGAAGTAGACCATTCTCAAAATATCGATAGGAGTACAGTCGCGGAGTTTTTTCAAGACGTGTATTAGTTTACGTACTCTGGAAGAAAGGGCATAAATGTGGGCTTTGTATGTTAAGTTGCTGTCTATGGTTACCCCGAGATATTTAATCGTGTCAGTACGTTCAAGGACTATGCATGCGCAGGGATGGTGTGGCAGGTGTGAGGCAATATTGTATTCCTGTGGGCAGGTGTGTATTTTTAAGGACTTAGTCTGAGAGGCACTGGAGGAGCTTGTTTTGGAGAAAGCAATATATTTACTTTTACTAGCGTTTAGTGTCAGTAGGTTAGTGTCTAGGAATTGCGCTATCTGAGTGAGGCCTTGTTCCGCCAGTTGATACACTCGGTCCCATGACGTGTCGTGGAAAACGATGGCTGTGTCGTCAGCGTAGGATATCACTGTAGCGTTTCTGAGAGGGAGATTTACTACGTCGAGATTTATCGAATGCTTTTGCCAAATCAAGAAAGACACCAACACAGCATTCTCCATTTTCTATGTGGTGCGAGACTTGATTTGTCAACAGTGACACCGCGTCTTTGGTGGATTTTCCCCGGCGAAATCCGAACTGCATATCTGAGACAATGTTGTGCTTCTCTACAAAATTTACCAATCTCTTGTTTACAATTTTATCTAAAATTTTAGAGACTATACTCAACAGGGCGATGGGTCTATAGTTTTCCAGCAAGTCTTTGGGACCACTTTTGTAGATAGGGGACACTGCAGCAATTTTCCAGGAATCGGGAAAGACACCTGATTCTAAACTTAAATTAAAGATGTGCGTAAGTGGCTGGATTATACTTTCTCGGGAATTTATTAGTAATGGAACGGTTAGTTGGTCTGGCCCTGGTGCGCTGTCTATTTTCAAGTTGCGTATTATGTTGGACACTTCTTCTTCGTCGGTCGGATGCAGATAGAAAGATTGTGAGATAGAGCTTGGAGCTATGTTTGATTTTATTAGTGAGTGGTGAGTGGTTGAAAGTTTGTATAGGATCTTGGCTGCGTGGTTTTCTCCGACAGAGACGAAGTGTCGATTGCAATTGTCAAGTGCTGAAGTTGGGGAAATACTGGACGCAATTAGGTGCGATGATGAATTTTGATGAGTTTTAGTTTCACATATATCTTTTATAACCGTCCAGAGCTTTTTTGGGTTTTTCTGGTTACCTTCAATTTCCTGTCTGTTATGTAAGTTTCTGAGTTTCCGAAGAAGTGTTGTCACGAAGTTTCTGTATCTGGTGTAAATTAGTTGTTTTGTGATATCTTCAGGGTCGGCTTTACATTCAAGATGAAGTTTATCGCGTTGTCTCATGCATCTAATTAAACCAGGAGTGACCCAGGGTTGGATGTTGGCCATTCTGCGACTAATTTTAACATTTTCTGTGTCAGCGGCGCGTGAGATAATGTTGTTGAAGTAGTTTAAAGCAGTGTTTACACATGATGAGTTTGTATTAGTGATCTCACCAGCTACACCAGTCCAGTCAGTTCTGACTCTCCAGCGTTTAGTGTTTTTAGGGCGTTCCGGGTTAATAGGGACACTACACAAGGCTAGGTCGTGATCGGTAATGGATAAGCTACAAATGAGACCAAAAGGTATTGCTGGTGATTTTATAAATATGTGGTCAATACAAGCTCCGCACCTTGTTGGGAGAGTGATTGCAGGGGATAAACCGTGTGAGGCCATGAGACAAGCGTAGTTAGATACTTGGTAATTACTTGGACCGTTTATGTTTAAGTTAATGTCGCCGGCCACAATTAGTGTTTGTTGGTTTTTAAGATCAAACAGGGTGGCGTCAAGGGAATTAAGAAATTGCTCTGTGTTTGTAAAAGAGGGAGACCGGTAAATAGCTAGGAGGCTTAATTTGTTGTTGGTTTTTAACGTAAACAAACATAGTGAATATTTAAATATTATTAAGTTAGAGAAACATAATAGGTGCTTGATTGCAAGCCTTTCTGGGTATAGGTAGGTAAACCACAAATAATAAAAATATAAAGGAAATATAAAATTCAAAAAGAAACGTATCAGGTATCAGGTGCTTACATAAGGACGGCTCTCGCTCGCTGAACTTCTGTTTGTACAGTTGAGATCGGGCAATGGCACGATAAGTCATGCTGGTTCCTAATAGCGATGGCGGGATTTCCTTCTTGCTTGCGAATATTGACGGTTCCATTTTTGATCCAGCAATACTTGTATCCGCATTCCTTAGCTCTTGGCTTTGCTGCTCGAAATAACTGCCGGTTTCCTTTTGTTAGTCGCTCGTTGAAGTATACAGTCCTGAGGGTACCGGGTATGTCTAGATCGTCACTAGAGAGGTTGCGTCTTGTCTTCCCTGCACGTAGAAATTCGTTACGTTTGTTTCGACGCAGAAACTTAACTACCAGCGGACGGGGGTGATTTTCCACGGGGGCGCTAGTGGTGTTCTCAGTGTTGGTGCTGTGGCGTGGCCCAGCTCTAGTAACGTATTATAGATCTGTGTCTTCGAGATTTATGCCAATTTTTACTGCCACTGTGAGAATGATGTGAACCGGGTTTTCGTTGGCAGTTTCGTTTACGCCTAATATTTCGACTTGGTTTTTCAAGTTAGCTTGGGCGTGTGATTGTACTTGTTCACTGAGTTGTTGAATTGTGGCCTTTAAGTAGGGGATTTCACATACTTGTTGCTCAAGCGCTTGAATTTTGGCTTCTGCGCAGGCCAAGCTAGCTTCGGACACTTCAAGACCTTGGTTACTCAGTGTTAAGTGTTCTGTAAGCGTTTTGAGGTGATATTTGAGATCGCCTACGTCTTCTCGTAGTAGTTTTATTTCAGATGTTAGTTGAGACAAGCTAACGGAGTCCGATGCAGCGGATGGGTGTTATTCGATTTTTGTTGCTGACTGAAATGGTCGATGTTAGTGTTTCTCACAACTTACCAGGACTTAAGAAAGTCAATAGATTTATGAGCCCGTTGGTGATGAGCACTGCAAAGTCTCGGCGTCTGCGCGGGAGCATCTCTGACACGTATGCGTAGCCTAGAGATGACGGGCTCGATAAACTGAAATAACAGAAAATTGGGTTTAAATAAATAAAAAAGATTTTTTTTTTTCGATGTATTTTTTTAACATTTATTTGTTATCTAGTTATTGCAGCCTTAAACCACTATTATGGAAATTAAAATTACCTACATGAAAGCGTTGTAAGCGCAGAAAAATCTTCTTAATTTTTTAATATTTAGGTATTTTTTTCTTCTTCTACAAATACAATGAATCCAAGTACCTATAGAAGAACCCTTTGTTTAGTCAAAATTAATCAACCAATGTGCCTAGCCTTTTTACAACTATGTTGGGGTCGGCTTCCAGTCTAACCGGATGGAGCTGAATACCGTATTTTACATGGAGCGACTGCCTATCTGATCTCCATAACCCAGTAACTGGGTAATACGATACCTCTTGGTAAGACTGGTTGTCAGACTTTCGGGCTTCTGACAATCCGTAACGACTGTCAAAGTCCCACGAAGGACAGCCGGGACCAACTGCTTAACGTGCTTTTCGAGGCACTGAGGAGTTTAAGGTGGGAAGGTTAAGATGGTCACCCATCCACAGATCAACCCCGGCAAGCGTAGCTTAACAAGGATCGAGCCGTGCGGCTGTTATTTCTTAGCCACGAGCTCCTACCACGAGTGAAAATTAATCATAATGTAAAACAATGGTTTTACAAGGAAGCCATCGTTGTAAATATACGAGTACATAACATAACATTACACCTGTAATACGCGATGGGTTAGGCAGAGGTATACCTAATAGTACACCTTTTCGCCAATTATGTTTAAGTCCCATGTAATAGGGGGCGAGCCTATTGCCATCAACCGGGCACAAATCCTGACTCCGTGCTGCTGGGAAATACCAGATGGAAAATCTTTAAAACACTTTGCCCGATCTAGGAATCGAACCCAGGACTTCAAACTCAGCAGTAGCGCTTGCCACTACTAGATCAACGAAGCAGTTTTAAATACCCTGTGGAATATTAATAGCAAGAACACGCCAACCCGCTACCAGAAATAAAACTTTTTCTTTATATGGATAATTATAATCTTCGCCAAAGAAATAGACCAGTAGAGATGGAAGGCGAGAGGAATTTTAATAAATTAATACGTGAAGCAAAAACTTTGCACCCCTTTTTACGAAAATTACGCGGACGGAGGAGTATAAAATTTGGCACAGTTAAAGTTTATATGGAGAAGTAGTGCAGAAAGCTAATATTTTTATATAATATTAGCGACCCGCCCCGGTTTCGCACGGTTATGTATTATACCTACATATAAACCTTCCTCTTGAATCACCCTATCTATTGCTGAAAACTGCATTAAAATCCGATGAGTAGTTTAAAAGATCCAAGCGAACAGACAGCGGAAGCGACTTCATTTTATACTATGTAAAGATACATTAATCAATTTGTCTATGTCCCCAGATTGAAACTGTTGATAAGATCAAATATCTTGGCGTAATTCTGGACAAAACACTTAGCTTCAAACCTCAAGTTGAAGTCCTGACCGGCAGAGTCCGAAAACTTATTTATATTTTTAAATCACTCCGTAGTGTTGCAAATCCTACCATAATACGCAGTGTGTACTTCGCCTTATGTCGCTCAATAATATCGTACTGCATCTGTTCCTGGGGAGGTACACATCAAACTACCCTAAAACCTCTCGAAATCGCACATAGAGCTATACTTAAGGTTGCCACGTTTCGTCCAATATTATACCCAACAACAGAACTATATAAAAACTGTGGAGTACTTAACGTTCGACAACTGTTTATCTTTCACGCGGTTCTATTACAACATCGCAAAACTCCTTACACCCAACTCACCAAACGCCGTAAAGACTTAATTTGTTCGCTTCCCTCTGTAAAATTTAAATTTGCGAAAAGATTTTTTGATTACTTAGGCCCCTCTCTTTATAACAAAATAAACAAAAGTATTTACATCTATGACCAACCATATCATGAATGTAAAAAACTTATACGAAATTTCTTACTTGAGAAAACATACGAGGAAACCGAACATTACATATAAACAAGGTGGTCTTATCACTGTCATTCTCTCTCTCACACAAACACACCCTCTCACGTACTCAGCACACATCACACGCACTCACACACGTACACACACAAGAACATACACACACTAAAATCAGTTACCTGTCATAAATCACTGTAGTACTTACCGAACCAATAATTATGTAATAATGTACTTACTGTTTTTGTTACTTAATGAGCTTGTTTTGGTGGGGAGGCAACTGTTTTACCTTAACACAGGCTATCTATTAGCTTAGCTAGGTAAACAGTTTGACATCCATATAATATGTAGTATAGAGTTAATTTTAATGTAACACATTATGTACAAGAAAATATAGTTTAAAAATGTACTACAAATGTTTTTTGAAATAAAAAATTATTATTATTATTATTAGAAATAAATAAAATTAATAAAAAATACATTACACACTACCATGCGTTTGACACAAGATGGCTACCTTAGAACATTTAAATGAATTGTGGTCGAATTTTGGACCTCTGGGCGACCACTAGTTTTAATAAATACTTACAACAGCGAGCAAGCGAACTTGAAAATCGCGAAGGTAACCAGCGAAGGCATGAAGGCAGCAGTGAAGGCCATCACGCCGGATGCTGCGAGAGAACCGAGCAGCACTGGCTTCCTGCCCAGAGAGTCTGATGCACGGCCCCAGAATGGAGCTGTTAGTATTATACCTGGAATAGTAATGATAAAATGGTAATGAGTAGACTGTAAGTCTTGTGGTGAGAAATGCGACTACTGTTTTTTTATTCGGGGTTCTGTGTTCAAGTACCGGGTCGGATAAAGTGTTATAATGTATTTTCAGTAGGATACTCTCAGAATCAGCATTCTATTATAATTCCATGGGGTGTAGTGTTTAGGTACGTGATAGTTTTGAAAACAGGCCGAGAGAGGAGTTGGTAACCGCACCGATGTAGACACATGTACACACACACAGAAGACACAGAACACAGCAATGATGCAGATGAAAATGTGTATGTAAGTATACCTACGGCTACGGTAATAAAGCAAAGAGTCATTTTGTGAAATATTGCTATGACAATTTACCTGGTAAGTAGCAAGATCTGCTATCTAATTGTGTAACACTTTTTCGTAAATAATTAAGACTAATCTGTTTCATTTTGACAGTTCGACAACATTCATTGCGTTATTTACATTGTTGAGCAGATTTTTTTTTCGAACTTGTGAAGAAGAAATTGATTTGCAATCTGTTTCAAAACGATTCCGATTGTGATTGATCGTGTGTGACGTATAATTGTGGTACTGATAGGGCGATCTTTCGTATCTGCCTAGCCGTTTCCCAACTATGTTGGGGTCGGCTTCCATTCTAACCGAATCCAGCTGTTTACCAGTATTTTGCCATGGAGCGACTACCCGTCTGACCTCCACAATCCAGTTACTCGACAACACGACACCTCTTAGTAAGACTGGTTGTCAGAATTGCGGGCTTCTGCCGGCCCGTAACGACTGTCAAGGATCCACAAATTGGGCTGGAGCCCCTTAACTGCGGCAATGCGTGCGGCTGTTATTACGTAGCCACAAGACAATAAAATAAACTTATGCAAGATCTTAAGATATTTATAAAAGCATCCTAGTTAGGCTAGTTGTATTACCTACCGATATTAGGCAAAGATGTGATGATCCCCTTCAAGTTATCAGGTATATCCAGGTCGCAGGCGGCGGCAGGCAGTACGAACGCGATGCCGATCATCTCCAAGATGGCCGCCAGCAGTGTGGCCAGCATCAGGAGGTTGTGCAGGACCTGGTACTTGCCGGTGCCTGCAAGAGTTGTAAGAGCAATGTAGCTAGATATCTTGATAAGGTGAACTGCGTATTTTAATTTAACAGAAATGTTGTTCTTCAATCTAATCTATACCTACTAATAATAAATCCGAAGAGTTTGTTTTTTATTTGTTTGAACCCGCTAATCTCTGGCACTACCAGTCGGATTTGAAAAATTATTTTTGCATTTGATAGCCCATTTCTTGAGGAAGGCGCCGAGCAAAAAAGTCTGAAAGAACGCTAAGCGAAAACGAAGGACGGGCGATGCGATGCGACGAGGTGGGTCAGGGCTTGGTCTAATAAAACAAGGTCTGGCATTCCGGGAGTGACACATGTTTACATGTTACGTCAATATCCATATGCCACTTTATTGCAACAAAACACGAATTAAGGAAAGATTTTCAGTCACCATTCTGTTAAGAAATATGTACAAAGCATTTAAATTATCGTTTCATTTGTCTAATCAAACGAAACAATTCAATTTAAACATAAACCAACGTAATTTTTAATAAAAACCTCATTGTTTTATCGAATTCACACAGGTAATAACGGTGGTTGGGGAGCTAACCACTCAAGGCCGCAGGCATCGGCGTCTTAAAATTAACTGTCACATTAGTCATAAAATAAAAAATGGAAACGGAATCATCGATATGAAGAAGAAGGATAGTCTCAAAGCAAAAAAAATAAATATTATATGACATTTTAGGACGTACGTACAAGTGACATTTAACCTTAAGGTAGTAAAGCAATGGGGAAGAAATCGCAAAGCTATGAACAGGTGGCGCTGCTACCGCATTAACATCTCACTGTCATTTTGATCTCTCAATGTTTTTCGGGTTTAAAATAATTAAAACAGGAACTAGCGTGAGTTTTTTGATAATTTAATGAACTATATATTCAACGTGGACTGTACCTCAGTTAAAAGCTGAACTGAAAAACCGAGAAGCTTCACCAAGAGGCCGAAAAGCGGATTTGGTCAGCAGGTATTTACAGCCAAGTTTATTGTTAATAATAGAATTAAATAACCCAATTTTATAAATGTCATGTCGTTCATTTAATATCGTAGTAATTATAAACTTTTAGGTACTTACACAGTAGTTTTATAACATATTCGATGTTTCATGAGCTACGAACATAACCTAGAAATTAAAATCTGAATTTGGTGACAGAATCTAATCATTTGATAGAAATTTGAATTTAGGGATACCTCAGCAGCATTTAACTTATGATACCAAGATGGATCTTCCACCTCCAGACAGTTATCATGACATAAATAGCAGCACAAAGCTTCCATCCATAACAAAGCAACATATTCATCTTTATTACAATGAATAAGTATGTACATATGATGAGGTTAATAAACGTGCATTATATTTATTATAACATTATTATACAGTGCGGCATTTTTTTTTCAGATGCCGTCCAAACTTTTTGGAATCATGTTTTGTATGTAGTTTGACAGCTAATGTCAGCCAAGCGTTACCAGCGACACCCTCGGCAAAAGTTGTCAGTTTTCTTCCCCATTTATTACGAACTTCAAGCATAGGTACAACTATTCCAAAAGCCTAGACATTTTCACGCTTAATACAATACAAATATAATATACCAATAGCTACACAATATATAAGCAGCTTTACTTACGAACCTTTAGAACAGAATAGGTAGAATACAATACTGTTTATTGTTGCTGCAGGTAGTTAACAAATAAGAAAATAAACAAAAATAATATGTTCTTCCATGGGAAGAAAAAACTAAACTATGTACACGAACTAGTAATACAGGAAAAGATAGAAATATATAGGTGTAGCACATAGATGTAGTAAAAAAGATAGTAGGTAAAAGTCTAGAGATAAAACCTTCGGCTTCTTGCTACCCTGACCCATGGTATAATAATATACTTCGCCAGGTATGGCATTCCGAAACACAGTGGTCACGTGGGCAACACAAGTCTACGTCATCACATCTGTGTTACCAGAAGTTTGTAATATTAGCTTGCGTGTTCTGTTCTGAGCTCACACAACGGGTCGACGTCCAGCTAGTAATAGGACTCGCCCATCAATGAGCGCACTCCCACATTAGACGCATTATTGATTAATTATACATAAATCAAAAGGTATTTTAATAAAACACGTATACTAAAAGATAAATAATTAAATTAATTATCTTTAAAACAGTGAATGTTTCAGAAAAATACGCTCGTTAGTTTTTGCGTGATTCTCATTCATATTCATTTAAGGCTTGTGCAGACCAGCGTGACTTGTCGCGCGACGCGACACGAACAATACAATTTCTACGAAAACTTCACAGTATAACAATAACCGGTGTCGCGTCGCGCGACAAGCGACATTACACTATGTAATATAAACACAATCTAAAATATTTATGAAAAGAATTATTAAGAAAATGCTCTAATTTAAAATCCCTTTTTTTTTCAAATCATTATCCCTACCTACTCGTTTAGACGTGATCTTCAGTATAGTCATTAAAAGTCGGTTATCATCGCCTTAACCTTACTTAGGTAGTTTCAACCTTAGTAAAAATTTAGTTTTTAATAACTTAATATAGGAATATTTTAGATTATTTATATTGCATAGTGAAATTAATTTGTAAAGTTGTCTAACGCGGATAAAAAACTGAGAATCACGCAAAATCTATCAAGCATATTTTTCTGAAACCTTCACCATTTTAAATATAATTTAATTATTGATCTTTTAGTATACGTGTTTTATTAAAATACCTTTTGTTTTATGTACAATAAATTAATAATGCGTGTAATTAGGGACAGCGCTCCTTGATGGGCGAGTCCTATTACTGGCTGGACGTACGACGCGTTGCGTGAGCTCAGTACAGAACACGCAAGCTAACCACTAAAGGTCACTGGCATATATCTGCGTCTTAATGGAATGAGTGACGATGAGACTTCAGTTCACTGAGTTTTTATCAAAGGTAGTAAAGCAATTACGAATAAGTTATTGTTACACCTAATCACAGTGCTTTGGCTTAATAATCGTGTATCATGCTCTCTCTTTTTACCGACTTCAAAAAAAGGAAGGTTATAATAATTATTCCTTCCTCTACTTCCATATTCTAACTTATATTATAAATGCGAAAGTGAGTTTGTTTGTAACGATTTGGACGGAGTAGGGAGGACGAGTATACATGGGTATATGTACCATGACCAGCTATCTAATTACGCAACACATTTTCGATTTGCAATTGAGTCAAATTGGTTTCGTTTGACTAGAATTGCTTTCAATTTACAACTTTTGAAAGCAATTCTAGTCAAACGAAACCAATTTGACTCAATTGCAAATCGAAAATGTGTTGCGTAATTAGATAGCTGGGTTAAGAGATAGGATACTTTTTATCCCGATATTTCCACGGGATCAAGACTTATGTGTGAAACAACGGGGCGCAGTTAGTTATTAATATTATTATTATATTATCCATACTATATACTATACAATATTATATATATAATATAATATAATATTATAAATTCGAAAGTAACTCTCTGTCTGTCCGTCTGTCTGTATGTTACCTTTTCACGGCTGAACCACAGAACGGATTCCCATAAAATTTGGCAAGGAGGTAGATGGAATCCTGTAGGACAAGGGGTACTTTTTATCTCAAAAATAATCTTAGGAGGGGTGATATAGGGGATGAAAGTTTGTATGGGAAATCTAGCATTTCTTAAGATTGAGATATGAAAAATCAAATTTATGCTTTTGGTAAGAAATAAAGAATTACACATTACAGCGTTTCTGTAAAATTATCCCCCAAAGGGGTTAAAAAGGGGATGATTTTAAAATTCTCACGTGTTATTGATTTTTATGTGACTTCTTTTCAAGTGCATTAAGGTATTGGAAATATAGTCATAGTCCGTATCTTGAATTAACATTTAGTCTTTAATTCATTAAAATCGGCCCACTCTGTCAAAAGTTATAACAATTTAAATTCATAAACAAACCTTTCTAACATGTAGGTATTATGTGTTGAATGGCGGCACTAGAGTAGGTATTACAAATTAATGGTGATAATAAAAGTAAAATGATTATTTAGTTTTTTAATTAAGGCATTTAGAATCCCTAGCCCTATTTTATTTATTTTTAAAATACCGGCCAAATGCGTGTCGGACCAGGCACAATGAAGGGTTCCGTAGTTGGGATGAATTTATCCCAAGAACAAACTTAACATTGTAGTTGAAAAACATGTTCTCCCATACGGAATGTGTGGGGGATCAGGTTTTTCAAACCGCAAATTTAAGTTGGTTGATTATTACTCGGTAACCTGTACAGCCTACTTAGCTCTCATAGTTTTCCTTTTAATTTCGTTATATATACTACTGCTGTGAATTTTTTCACAAGTCCAAGTACAACCATTTAGCTAGAAGGGGGGGGGGGGGGGGGACACTTGACTCTAACAAAAAATTTCAGTTAAAAGCTTAATATTTCGCAAACGGATCCCTGAATCCAAAAATGGTTTCAGGTGATAAACTCACAATATTTTCAAGTCCTTTCTAACGATACCCCACAACATGGGATAGATGAGGAAAAAATAAACATCCCCACTTTACGTGTAGGGGAGGTACCCTAAAAAAAAATTTTTTTCTTGCTTTTATTTTTTACCACTTTGTGATATGATTAATATGTATACATATGCCAAATTACAGCTTTCTAGTACTAACCGTCTCTAAGCTAAGCTGCGGACAGACAGACAGACAGACGGACATGGCGAAACTATAAGGGTTCGTTGTTTACTACGGAACCCTAAAAACCGGAGAAGTATGAGCAGGACTAGCGCCCTGAGGGTTCCGTCTCAAAGCTGGGCTTGTTCGGCTGCCCGAATTTTCAAATCTGGATTTAAGATAAAAATAAACTTATATATATAGAGTACCTAATAAAATACTGACTAAATGTTACTACAAGACACGGCCTATGAATTTTTGATCCCAGATTGAAGAACGAACTTAACTTTGCAGTTCATATATAAATTACCAATTTTCGGATTTTCCTTTATACTTGACCTTGCTTCCCGCTAAACTTCATGTTGCTGGGCCAACGGAAAGTACCAAATAGACTGGTTTATTTGCGAGTGTCGAAATATGCGACATAAATAACCGTATTTATTTATTGCGTTGACTTGGAAGTTTGATTTTCGTTACAGCTCCAAGAGACCGTAGACCTAAGTTTTTGATATCTATTCGAACTTGATGCTTCGGTTTCCCGAGAAAAAGGGTCTCGACAGCCAACGAAGTCACCCTTTAAGGGTTAAAATTTTTCGTTTTGAAGTACAGAACCTTAAAAGAGATTTATTATCTGCCTGTTACCTTTTCATGCCGTAACGGCTGAACGGATTTAGATGAAAGGCAGACCTGGGTTAGGACATAGGATACTCTGAATCCGGTAGCATGTTCCTGTGGGATATTTGCCGACATCCACGCGGGCGAATCCGCGGGCAAAAGCTAGTTTATATTATAAATTCGAAAGTAACTCTGTCTGTCTGTATGTTATCTTTTCACGCCTAAACCACTAAACGGATTACGAAAAAAATTGGCAAGGAGATAGATGACATTCTGGGGAAGGACATGGGGTAGTTTTTGTCTCAATTTTTAAATGTCATGATATAGGGGATGAACGTTTGTATGGCAAACCCAGCATTTCTTAAGTTAGGTTTATGAAAGTTCAAATTTATGCTTTTGGTAAGAAAATGGCCTTGCAAGACAACGAAGTCCCCTATAGAAGATTATTTGAATTTATTGGCTGTCTGTCTGTCTGTCATCTTTTTATGCCGTAACGGCTGAAAGATTTAGATGAAAGGTATAAGGATAGGCCAGGAAAAACCTACATTTAAAATGAGCCCTCCGCGAGGGCTTCCTAGGTTAGGACATAGGATAGGTACCTACTTTAAATTCCGATAATATGGTCCTGTGGGATAATTTCCAACCTTTACGCGGGCGAAGCTGCGGCCAAAAGCTAGTGCTCAATAAACTTTGAAAAATACTCATGAGGAAAATAACAATCACTAATTCGATTGGATGTTTCCTTTCAAACTCATACTCAAACTCAAAACTCAAAGCATTTATTTCAATTAAACCATTTACAGGCCTGCCTAGACTTTGCCTAGACCTAATTTAAAATAACTGACTGGAGCTGACGTGATAATTTTTCGCACTGATGACAGGATTCTTCTGATATATTGAACCTATTGATCTAAACAAATTATTATTATACAATACAACAATGTATTTACTATTTAGTTTGGTAAGTACTTTGTTGTAATGGAGTATTGCAACTTTTAAACACTTGATCAGAATTTAGCATTTTATGCGAAAAAAATCATTAAACGTATTGACGTTTAATGATTTTTTTCTTAATGGTTATGTTAAAACTGCCACCATAGCTATTGAGCTATGGTGGCAGTTTTAACATAACCCTAATACGTATCTATGCCTACGTATTGGTACGTCTTATTTACCCTTTTCTTCAACTTTTTCATGAAGAAGCGTCATTACATTAATTTACCAAAGATAGGTAGGTACCTAAATCTGTCATACATAAACATACAAGATATGAAGTTTGAACTGATATCGATCCAGTTAACGAAACGGTGATCTTTAGTTCACTATAGTGAATCATAGCGGTACAACCTACCTCAACTGCTTTCGAGAGCTTATCTTTGATACCTACTTATAACTCAAAACTCAAAGCATTTATTTTAATTAAACCATTTACAGGCACTTTTGAATTGTCAAATAGTCGCGTCAATTATTCAGAAAGTTGAAGCTAGTTGCCCATTCCAAAACGTAGATCTTTATGGAGAAGAACGGGCAAGAAACTCCAAGGACACTCTTTTAAATATAAAAAATTACAAAATCCTGGGTACATTATTCTTGTTGCTTCTATATGTGAGAACAATGTACAAAAAAATAATCAAAACAATTCAAAATATAAGATTAAAAATAAGCCATGGCAGATAAGAGATGACCAGTCACAACTGACGGCGCCCGTTCACGAACATGACGCGTGGATCAGCACCATTCAGCTCAACCATTTTGTAGGGAACCGTATGATCCAACACACCCGCCACCATCAGCGAGACATTTAAGTGAGCATGACATACTCTCAGCTACCATGATTTTTCAAGTCAACATACATATTAATAAATTTAAAAAACAAAAAAAAATACAAACGGCTCCATGGTGCTCACATTTACAAAAAATTAAAAAATGCTCCTAAATTATACAAAACTAATTTGCAATGTGTTTGAGAGATTAATAGAATGTTACTACCAAAAAGAAAGAAAATCATTATCCATTGGAGTATTCAACAATTAAAACTTGTTTAAATAAAAAATAAACATTAAGTTTGTAATGTCAGAAAAAATTAAAAGGGGAAGCAACTCTTCCAAACATTCAAAATTTTAACTAGTGAGCCCAAGTGGCTGTGGAGCAGGACCAGCATTAAGCCAAGCATTTTTATCTATGATATAATCATCCAACTTATAATATGCTTGTCTACATAGTGTGCGTTTAATGCATGTTTTAAATTTCTTCTCATTCAGTTCAAGAATATCGAGTGGTATTTTATTATAACATTTTACACAGTACCCCATAAAAGAAGTGTGCACTTTAGACAATCTGAAACGTGGTTGATCTAATTTGTTCCTATTTCTAGTGTTAAAATGCCTGTCACTTATCTTACTAAAAAGACGTAGATTTTTCCGAACATACACAATGTTTTCATATATAAGGTACGGTACGGTAAGGTACCGTCATGATGTTAATTTTCTTAAACAATTCCCTTAGAGATTCGCGTCTGCGGAGGTTATATATGGCTCTGACAGCCCTCTTTTGCAGAATAAAGATAGAATTAATATCTGCAGCCCGTCCCCATAGCAAAATACCGTAAGACATGATGCTATGAAAGTAACTAAAATAGACCAGTCTCGCGGTATCCACGTCTGTTAGTTGGCGGATTTTCCAAACAGCGTAAGCGGCTGAACTTAGCCAGCCTGCAAGTGATGTTAAGTGAGGACCCCACTGTAGTTTTGAGTCAAGCGTGATCCCCAGGAAAACCGTTTTTTCGACGAATTCTAGTGTCTCCCTATTCAGTACAATATGACATTCACTACTTCTAACATTTGGTAACGCGAATCTTATGCATTTTGTTTTCTTCTCATTTAAAACCAAATTATTTACAGTAAACCAATTATGGACTTTAAGCATAGCGTTATTTACTTCGTCAAGCTCCTGTGCATGTCAGGTCGGTTTTTCAGTAAATGAGGTAAATTTGAAAACATTATCTAGGTACCTATATTCTAGTATGTAGTCAACTATATGCGTCGTTGTAAGACTGTAAAGATAGCGCCTATCGGTGGACTCGGGGCAAAACACGTTAACTAATGTTTATTATTATGACAATTATTGTAATAAGTCACTGATAGCGTCCTACTCACTTACTCTTCACCACATACAACATGTGGTGAAGAGTAAGTGAGTAGGACGCTATCATCACTTTCTCTTGGGTGACGCAAAAGGCAAAGACTGGAAGCTACTGGAGAGTACCTACTTAATATTTGTTACAGAACAAGCGCCTGCCATGCGGAATGTAGCTATATTTCTATGAACTAAAAAAATATAATAATAGGGAATCTTACGCAAAGCTGAGACAGCAAATGGCGGCACCTAGCCAGGTAAACAAAAGACGGGGAAAGGACCATCACGAAATAACAGCGAATTAAAAAAAACGTTTCTCAATTTCAAAAGAATTGCAGAACAATGATTGTCTAGCTAGAAACTAGGTACGAGTTTCTCACTGAAAATAAAAAAACATACTTACATTGGGCCTTGTGGGCCGAAAAAAACGAAGGCTTACAGATCAATTATCGATTTTCAGGAGCCGAGTGACCTTTGTGCCAATTACCTACCTACATAGGTACCTATAAACGTAATTGTAAACTTGTCGACAATGTCTACAAATAAAAATGCACTCCTTTTACTTTCTTCACAGTCTTTATAGGGTGACTGGTAATAGGGATGATGCCGGGGTAAAAAAAATGAAATTGTAATTAGTCCGTCAGTCAGATAATAAAAAATATTAGACTCGTATTTTTTGCTTTATCATATTAATAAAAAATTACTTAGATAAAACCTTAGAGTATATAACACTGGAGAAGCCTTACGAACACTTCCCCTCTGTAAAAGTACAAGAACAAATGTTCTAGTACGTTCATTAAAACTACTTTCAAATCGATTCTAACGCACTTCGTAAATCGTTTTAAAGGCGCGCGGAGCTCCGTGAAAATGCCTATTTGTGATGTTAAGTGGTGTAAAAAGCGTTCAAATACGTCAAATTTACATAAAGAACTGAATAACTTTCCATATGTAATTTTTTTTTCTAAGATTTACTCATGGTTTTATTGAAATTTTAAATCCTAACCTCGTAATACAATTCAATTTTAATTCGATTCAACCATGATTCAATATAAAACGTAGCATGTATCGAGTATTTTCCTCACGTTGTTTCTGTGACGTCACCGAGTCTCCCTACATCTTGTTTTTATGTTCGTAAAGATCAAAATACTTTTCAGGCAGTGATAGCCTAGTGGTCTGACCGTCGTCGGACTGCCAAGTCATAGGTCTCTAGTTCGAACCCAAGGCACGCACCTCTGACTTTTCGGGTTCATGTGCGTATTGTACAATTATCACTTGCTTCAAAAACGGTGAAGGAAAACATCGTGAGGAAACCGGCATGCCTGAGAGATATTTCTCGACGGCATGTGAAGCCAAGTCAGAGGCCCATGGGCGGCTTTAAAACTCTGACACCAAGTTAATCACTAACCACACGAAAAGAAGAAGAAGACAACGACAGTTTTCACCGGTCTTCTTGTTATCTATTGTTCTCTCAGCCGACAAGACAATTCAACAAACATCATACGTCAAATCAGCAAAACTTACACGCACTTGACATGCGATTATGTCCTCTAGTAAAAATGTTAACGACACTACCGTAGTGTTGAGATCATGTTTGAAACCATAATTGACATATCGATAATTTCCTACTAAAAATTACTTAGTAACTATTGTTGTTTATTTTTTTTTACTGTTTTATGTTTTATAATTTGTTTTATGTCCATTGAAGTGGTTGTATTTTTTTTTTTGAACTTCAACCTATTGTTTTATTGAGATTACTTACTTATTAAAAATTTTACTTTCTCTTCTTATTAAAAAGTAACTATTTTATGCAACAGCTGTTTTATTTCATGGATTCAAGCAAATTTCTTGAATGAATATCGATATCGATAAAATAAAAATTAATGATACGGATTTCTCTTTCCGCTACCGCGTCCCCCGCTAAAAGTGACAGACTGTTTTGTTCGGAATATTGTGCTTATGGCTTCTCCAGTGTTATATACTCTAAGGATAAAACGCACTTTAGGTTGGGGAGTGGGTGTGCACGCCACAATTGTGGCATTAAGTCCCCTCTTTGAGGAGTGGCTAGAGAGGCGCCACGGCATCCTCACCTTTCGCCTGACGCAGGTCCTCACCGGGCACGGCTGTTTCAGGAGGTTCCTGTTCCGTATAAGGCGGGAGGAAACGCCCGGGGGTCACCACTGTGTGGATCGCCCGGAGGACACGGTGGAGCATACGGTGGAGGTCTGCCCTGCTTGGGCGGAGCACCGCCGTGTCCTCACGGAGGCGATCGGCGGCGGCGATCTCTCGCGTCCGGCCCTGGTTCAGGCCAGGCCGTCACCTCCTTCTGCGAAGCAATTATGCTCGCTAAGGAGGAGCAGGAGCGCGCGAGGGAGATGCAAGTTGCACGCCCTCGCGCCCCTAGTCGCCGCAGGAGACTTCCGGCCACCGTAGGCGCGGGCTGGCGGACGGTGAGCAATGGGTAGCTTGCCGTCCGATAAAGACCAGGCCCGGGTCGACGGCGCGTTGTGTTCCACGCGCGCCTCAAAGAGATGTCAGCACCAACTGGCGGGGTCCCTAAGGACCAATGCCTGCTGGTGTTGCGGGTTTGTCCGAAAGGGATATCGCAGCCCCGGCACACAGGCAACGGAAGGAACACGGGTGGGTTTTAGTCAGTAAAAGTGTGACACACCCTCCCGCTCCGCCCAGAGCGGGAGAACTTATTTGATAATTTCACACTCTCAAAAAAATAAAAAAATGGGCATAATACATTAAAAGAATCCCATAATCTAACAATCGTATTTATTAGAAATCGTTTATTGTAAGGGGTCTCTCGGGTCTTTAATATCCCACTTTGCCCACTTTGCAAGAAATTAATCCTGCAATGTTTGTTACACAGTCGAAACCGATGATAACCCGGCAATCTATGATGGCCCAGCCACTGGTACCGGAATCATATCCGCTGCGCTATTTTTTATTTTGTCTTCATGGTTACTAAAATTCACAAAAATTAAGAGGTGGGAAACTACGTATAGCGAAAATACCCCCTGAAAACACGATTTTATTTCGTTTTACATGGTTTTAAACCTAATGCCATTGCGGAGGGTTCACTTCCAGTATGTAAGGCGGCATGGAGTATGAGTTCTATGAAAAGTGGGTGAAGTCGAAAGTGTTAAGTATCGGTCAGAGGGCCTAGCAAGCACGCGTGGAGACAAAGTAACGTAAATTTACTTGCATTTTCAAATGGAAAATACAAGTAACATTTTTGTTTAAAACGCGACAAACACTATTAGTATCACCCATAGATGTGAATAAAATCAATATTATGTGCGAAACAAGTATTTCCAATAAAAAAATCGATCGAATTCACGTAACTTTAGTGTTAGGCCCTCTGTAAGTACGTCATATCACCTCCGGAGAACACCGAGAACACCACCGTGTACCGCTTTTCGCATCCTGTTCCTCCCAGCGGCCTTTTCAAGGTCAACGGTCCAACTACGGACACTTCTTCACTTCTACCTTGACCTAACTTATCTATCATTCATAGCTTTTATGATGCGTGCGTGCACTATCTTATTTAAATACAATTACAAGGATTAACACATAAAAAATCCAACAATATTATCTGTAATAATCCAAGTATGTTTAGCAATATTTTTAATTACCTACCAATTTGTCGGGAAAGGTTAAACTATGCGTAAGCAATGTACTAATAATCCTTTTAATAATTTTAGAAAAAAATTGGGCTTGCAAGGAACGGGCTACTAAGAAGGTAGATTTGGTGTTTTTTTTTAAGTTTATTAGTTGGTTTCGATAAAATAGAAAGATTTTTTTTTACATTTACTTGACTACATTGTTTTCCTATCGCGTTCAAGGTGATGTTCAGAGAATTTTTTTTATTTGAAAATATTAACAGAAGTGTGTTTTATTTTGTAGGTATCGATAGTTATGTGACACTTTATTTCCGATAGTACGTTCTCGAGAGATAATTTTTCGAAAAGGTGGAGGTGGAGGTGGAGCAGGTGCTTTTGTGCATGCAAAAGCTATTCATTGCTTAACCGTAAAATAATACTAACCTGCAAGCTCCAGCGCCTCTTCGAGCTCTACCTCCATCATGGGTGAGTGGATGTTGTTTGCAGCCATGCTTGCCATCACCACATGACGCATATTCACGTCCCTACACAACACGAGAAAACAATTAACATTAAATTAATTATTAAGAAAAATAACATGGTGAAAGGGAAATAGCACAAAGGCGCAAAGAAGCAAAGGCAGACTGTTACCATGAAGTCAGCACATGATTCTAACATAGAAAATTATCAAGGGTCATAAAAAAAAAATGCTGTTCCATACATTTTGACGGTGTAGATATTGCACTTTTATATGAAACAGCAGATTAAAAAAAATAATAACCTTGTAGATTTTTTTTCTCATTACGAAAAATCTGGTAGGTACCTACTGAATTCATGGTAGGTAACAGTTTCCGCTTCGATGTTACACCCTGTATACTATGTTCAAAAGCCTTGCCTCTTCCCAAACACCTGATAGCCACCCATCGTAACGTAAATATTTTCAGTCTTTACAGGCGAAGAAGCGACTGCCGCCTGAACTCGACTATAAAACTATACTTATGTCCTATGAAAATATTCACATAATAAGTAATATGTATTGCCTATTATGACCAATGACCGTGAAGATAGGTAGTAATTCATAGAAAAATTATCTTCGGAACTAGGGCGACATTGCACAATCGTAGATATTACGTTACCACATCTTGATTACAATATTTTAGTAAGTATTTATTTATCGTATCAGTTCAATGATGGTCACTGGTAAGTACAGGTATTCCGGATAATGATCTTAACATTGGGTAGATAATGCTGGTCCTTCAGTCCGCGAAGGACCAGATGTCTGGAGGCTAAAATGGTCCTACCTACTTTGATGTTGGTGAAGTTTTGAAAAGGTAAAGAAACAGTAGGTCGTAAAAGAGTCACCACCGACTGTACCTATATAACGTAAGGAATTGGCCAACTCAAACTACCATGAGAGTACCTACAAACAATATTTATGCGTCGTTCCAGCGTTAGTCACGTATAAGTTAGGTAGGTATTTAGAAGAACTCTCACCGTATCTCCGTAATAACTGGTTTGAGAGAGGATATCAAACTGTGTAAACAGATAAACTTCGAACTTTGATGGGATGATTCCCGCTGCAATCATTACTGAGTAAATAATAGTACAATCATTAGCGAGCTGGCGCGGTCTATCCCACGAGATTATTACGGTCCTTAGGTCCACATTAGATAAATATAAGCGCATAGCTATTAGCGTATTGACACACCCCATTAGATCACAGAAAAAGTATTGCCACACCGAAAGGATCATAGCTGCATTTCAAATTCAAATTAATTAATTTAGTTTACACAAAGTTCTTAAATATACAAATATTAAATTTGTAGGTTTATACCTCGTTCCCTACAGCAGCATATACCTACACAATCGAAATATCTATATATTACATCGAAATTGAAACAGAAAACATTTAGTCCATAAACAAAAAAACAACAAAAACTTTAACATGATGACATGAACAAAGTATAACAAGGAAATACAACGGACATAACAAAATACCACATCACATAGGTACCGTACTCACCACGTTCTGTTTAAATTAGAGCATAATTTTTAGTACTTATATCATGAGTTCAAACTCTTACCAGTCACCACTCCCATATTTACAAAAGTATGTCAAAGTACTCATAAGACAAACACAACAACTACCCAAGTTTTCACAAGCCTTCAATTGTGAACAAAGCATGAAATTAATTCGTGGAAAACATTATCTCTTTCATCTCGGAAAATTACTAGCCTTGGCGACTGACTAATCTTGTGTACTTAACGCATAGCGAGATGATTGACATGAGCTCTCATATCCGGTGATGAGTCAATAGAAAATGATTTCGGATTACACGTTACACGATTACACATCCACTTTTCTTAGTCTTGTTGTCAAGCATAGTTTTATTAGCTTTGTCTGTTAGAAATCCTTTAGTAGTAGTCAGGTGTCTAGACTGTGCCCGTTCAATGGCAATAGGCTTTTTCACTCCTCTTGCTCAAAAAGACCGTCATTATAACGTACGAGAGCGGTGATAAAATAGCAATATTTTCCTCTAGGAGAAAAAGGTTTTTTTTTTTTTTGTTTCTTACCAACAATTCAAAATTCAAAATTCAAAAGTCATTTATTCAAACTAGGCTGAGAATCATCACTTTTCGAACGTCAAAATTACATAAGACAGTCCCCCAAAACGCCCACCCTTCACCACTTCCTAGTGCATTAGCTGGGAAGAAGAAGTGGCGCAACAAACTCCCCAGCAGCACAGCTGTCTGTTCAGTTAGAAGAACAAAAAAATAAGATTCTATATAATAGTATTCAAAATAATTTAGATAATTTAGATTACGCAACACAAAACATAATTTAAATTATTAGCCATATGTTAGCTAGCACACGCCAATATACCACACAACATCATCGAGAACTATACTCAGGCAGAAATAAAAACTAAACGTAAACAGAACTTATCTAAATAAAAGCCTCCAGGCATAAAGGGCGTGCCCGCTTACATATAGTTGTAACTGGAAGTTATAAATGATAAACTAGGACCATCGAGATAAAATAAATAAAACAAACAGTTAATTACTAATAACAATAACTAATATGATCAATTGTCGAGGTCACTAGCTAACCACATATTGCAATACAACTCATTAGAAAAAACATTGTAATGAGTAGATTATGTCAACAATAAATTGAAATAAAATTAAAAAATAGCTTGACTTATAAAGTCAAATAAAAAAAATAAAAAACAATTATATAAAGTCATATAACTTGTCAGTAGGTAATCTGGAGAAAGAACATAAACATTGTCTTGAGTTAATCACAGTGACCAACTATTCTTATCATTTAAGTAGTCGTTTATAGAATAGTATGCCTTTGAACAAAGCTTGGATTTTACTTTCGTTTTAAACGCATCAAAAGGCAAATCTAGCAAAGAAGAGGGTAGCTTGTTATAAAAGGTTATACCAAGCCCAACAAATGAGTTATGAACCTTATGAAGCCGGTGAAAGGGAGCTCGTAGTTTGTCCTTATTTCTAGTGTTAACATTGTGAAAATCACTGTTTTTAGTGTATAAGTGTATATTTTGCCTAATATATAAGATGTTGGCGAAGATGAATTGGGACGCCACCGTGAGGATACCAATATCTTTGAAAAAATCTCTCAGAGAAACTCTGGCACCTAGCTGGTAAATAGCTCGAACGGCTCGTTTTTGAAGGACAAATATATTTTGAATATCAGCAGCTTTGCCCCACAGCAGAAGACCGTAGGACATAACGCTATGAAAATAACTAAAATAGACTAACCGAGCTGTATCGACGTCAGTGTATTGTCTTACTTTCCTGACGGCGGCGTAGGCGGCCGAACTGAGCCTTCCCGCTAGGCTCGATATATGTGGGCCCCACTGAAGTTTGGCATCTACTGTTATGCCCAGAAAAACTGCCGAGTTTACAGACTCAAGCACCTCTTTATCTAAGACGATGTTGGGTCCTAGATTTCTAACATTTGGTAGGGCGAACTTTACACATTTCGTTTTCTTGGCATTGAGAACTAGGTTATTTGTCGTAAACCAATCCGTAACCATTGAGAGAGCACTGTTTACATCGTCAAAATCTTGTCTATTCCTGTCTACTTTAAAAATAAGAGAGGTATCATCTGCAAACAGTACAACTTCACAGATACCCTTTAAATAGAATGGTAAGTCATTGATATACACTAAGAACAAGAACGGACCTAGTATTGAGCCTTGAGGTACACCTAACTGAACTGGTAGACCGGAAGATTTCACACCATTAACATCTACACATTGGGACCTATTGTGTAAATAAGAATTTATAACGTTGAGAGCTTCGTTTTGAACACCGTAATGACGCAGTTTACGCAAAAGCGTGTCATGGTGCACGCAATCAAAGGCTTTGGAGAGGTCACAGAAAACCCCAATAGCATTTTGCGAGTTCTCCCATGCGTTAAATATGTGTTTCAGCAGAGCAACACCCGCATCTGTAGTCGAACGACCTTTTGTAAAGCCATATTGTTCATTATGAAGGAGGCTATTTAAATTAAAATGTCTAAGTAACTGCTTGAGTATTAACTTTTCAAATATTTTGCTAAATGCTGGTAAGATAGAAATGGGCCTGAAATTAAACGAAATTAAAATGAAATTAAAAAACTGAAATTAACGAGCCAACAAAAACGAAAAAGTCTTTATTCGTAGAATAAAAACTCGAGTTATTACTGTTTAATAAAAAAAAGAACATTACATTTTTGAAAATGGAACTCAAAGCTATCTCTTTTCGGTAGAATACGTACATTGCGTTGCGGCTACAGAAGAAATTAAAAAAAAGGCACTGGCGCGAAATCTTTTGATTTTTTCTCTTACTACAAATTGTAATGGTGGTAATTTAATTAACAATAGTGTTAATGTCATCATCAAGTGAGAATGGAGATCGTAATTTGCAGATGGAAGAAAAAGGAAAATAAATCATTTTCAATCTGTCGCCGTCACAGAGTATTTATCTAAATACTTACGAAAAGTTTATGAAGTGAAAAAAACGAGTAGATTCGCTTACGGAAGGAGGTTTTCTTACGTATTTTGATGAACTTTCCAAAAAATATCAAAGTGTCCTTCCTATAAGTATCCATATTCAATGTTACGAACAACTATACAAACAATACATAACGTCAATTTAAAGAAATATATAAATTTGACGGCTTTTCTCAAAAAATTATCCATCGGCTACAAGGGCAAGAAATCAAAGTTTTTGCGACGAAAGATATCGAGAATTTCGTAAATAAGGCCAAATACTTAAAAATACTTTGCAACAAAGGTATTTTTAATCGTTTTTGTATTATTTTCATCAAACTACATTGGTAGGTACCAACCTAAATACAGTTTTAACACACTTATTTTTTGTTTTACGGGTTGCTTAATATTGCTGATGACACAATTTTCTTTTTAGTTCGTCTTTGGGATTATAAAAAAATATTGGACACGTATTTTTTCTTTTTTTATGTAATCTAAAGATTACGGCGATGCATTGAGGTATAATGTGCCATGACGTCACGAGTATGTGGATTTTATACATACTAGTGACGTCCCGACCCCCACTCCCCAACTTAAAATGCGTTTTATCTAAGTAATTTTTCATTAATAATGATAAAGCAAAAAATACGTGTCAAATATTTTTTTATTATCTGACTGACGGACTAATTAGAATTTCTTTTTTTTACCCAGGCTAGAGTTCGGGAGTAAAACTACCTCGTATATCATATTCATTATATACGAGGTAGTTTTACTCCCGAACTCTAGGGAGGGAGTAAATAGACAAATAACCCATTGGTCATTTAAGCCCCTTGTATAACAATCTACTATTTGACACACTTTGTAGGGGTTAAAAGCCGAAACGGCAAAGCATTAACATGATTTGTATGGCACCGTCACGCGGAAGCCTACCGCGACATGCCACAGCATCCCACGGTATGCTCAAAAAGTTCTTCTGGTGACGTACAGACGATATCAACGAAATGTGAGTGCTGAGGGTATTAATAAGATTCAATATCATTTCCTCTTACGAAAATCCCTTGCCATGCCACATTTATAACTGGCGAAATGTGGGTGTAACATAAATGAATAAGCTAGGTCCTACACCAAAATTACACCATGTCCACACTTCTGCCTAACTTTTCTAGGAAAAACCGGCCAAGTGCGAGATGGACTCGCACACGAAGGGTTCCGTACCACCTCACAATATTTAGCAAATATGACGTATTAAAAAAAAAACTACCTACTAGATCTCGTTCAAACCAATTTTTGGTGGAAGTTTACATGGTAATGTACATCATATATTTTTTTTAGTTTTATCATTCTCTTATTTTAGAAGTTACAGGGGGACACACATTTTACCACTTTGGAAGTGTCTCTCGCGCAACTATTCAGTTTAGAAAAAAATGATATTAGAAACCTCAATATAATTTTTGAAGACCTATCCATAGATACCCCACACGTATGGGCCTGATGAAAAAAAAAAATTGAGTTTCAGTTCTAAGTATGGGGAACCCCAAAATTTATTACTTTTTTTCTATTTTTATGTAAAAATCTTAATGCGGTTCACAGAATACATCTACTTACCAAGTTTCAACAGTATAGTTCTTATAGTTTCGGAAAAAAGTGGCTGTGACATACGGATGGACAGACAGACATGACGAATCTATAAGGGTTCCGTTTTTTGCCATTTGGCTACGGAACCCTAAAAAGGGCACAATGTTACGTATTGACAGCTAGTAAACAAACCTTTTTATCATGTTCACATGTAGAAAACTTATGCGTTTTCTTCCGTAGTAAATATCCATAATAATCACTTCTTATTCACAGACTCACTATGTATCAAAACTTTAATTCCTCAAGTTACAACAAACAAATAAGTCAAGTCTTGCAAGACAATAGACTGCGGTATCCTCCGACAAACAAAAAATCTCTCTGTTTGTCACAATATTCTTATTAATTGACAACAACATAACTAATTACATTTGCAAGAGATAGTAATATTATAATAGTTATCTTTTATTCCCATTTCGTGATTGTCGTGGGGTAAAGTTCCCGCAATTACGAATACTTATCTCATTCTTATCAACGGTACACATGTTGGGTTCCCAAGGATTAGATTAATATAACTAGTTATCGCTAGATGTCATAGTTGGGATGTAAAGTAAATGACATGAAACAGTGCACAAGTGCTTGCCTAACATAAATGCTTGTAAATACATAAAGTTAACTAAAACATTAAAAGGAGGCTCCCTAAATTGTATGTTAATTTGCATTAATATTCTGAAACAGCCACTCATCCAATCAAAATGTAACTTGAGTATATGATTTTTGGATCTTTTTCTTTTCATGTACAAGACAGTTACGTAATTGTAACATTTTCGATCGATTAATTTTTTATTCGAAAATCATGTCTTTCTTTAAAGATTGTTTAAATAAAATGAAGATTACTCGGTTTTTATGTCTAAAATATGTATTAACAGTCAGAAAATATAGTTTATTATCTTTTTTTTTCTAGATCAATTGTTATTTTAGTTATAAACGAAATAAGAATTGAGACTTACACCATTTAGTTCTATGCTCGAACACGATCAAAGAGCGCGCGTGATTTTCAGCTTTATTACTGATGTGTTAACGTTTAGCACATAGTGAACTGGCGGGGTGTATGGCGGCGGTGCTCAAACTCAAACTCAAACTCAAAGCATTTATTTCAAATAAACCAATTACAGGTACTTTTGAATTGTCAAGGGGTCGGTCAGTCAGAAATATGAAGCTAGTTGCCCATTCCAACGCGTAGTAGGTTCCTATGGAGAAGAACGGGCAAGAAACTCCACGGACACTCTTTTCAATCAGAATATTTTCACAAAATATTGGTTACATCATCTATTTTTGTAATTATACATGTGAGAACAATGTAAAAAGACGTGCACGTTAAAAGCGTCAGTAATAAAAATAAAAACAATTAAAAAATTAAAATAAATTCAAATAAGCCGTGGCAGCTAAGAGATGACCAGTCCCCACTGACGGCGCCCGTTCACGAACATGACGCATGCATCAGCACCATTTAGCTCAACCATTTTGAAGGGAACTTAACGATCCAACACACACGCCACCACCAGCGAGACATTTGAGTGAGCATGACATACTCACAACCGCCAGGGCAAACTCAAGTCAATGAAAGACGTACCCAGTAAATGGTAACTGTAAAGTAGGGACATAGTGCTCACACATGTGCTATGCAATTATATAATACTAAGAGATTGAATTTATACAATCTAAAGATAGTTTTACAATCTTCAGCAGCTGCAACAATAATTTGAATGCTAATCAATTAGTTTATGCGCCCTTGTGGAGCTGGACCAGCGCTGAGCCAAGCATTTTTGTCGTCGATGTAATCCCCCAACTTATAATATGCTTGGCAGCATAGTGTGCGTTTTATACAAGATTTAAATTTCGTTTCGTTCAATTGGAGTATGTGGGGAGGTATTTTATTGTAACATTTCAAACAGTACCCCATGAAGGATGAGTCTACTTTAGCCAGTCTGAAACCCGGTTGAATCAATTGGTCCCTATTTCTAGTCCTATAATTGTGTCTATCACCTCTTTTACTGAA
The DNA here is from genome assembly GCA_947364205.1 of Agrochola lota. NCBI lineage: Eukaryota > Metazoa > Arthropoda > Insecta > Lepidoptera > Noctuidae > Agrochola > Agrochola lota. The sequence goes on along the minus strand of OX376227.1, from coordinate 19,671,017 downwards.
AAGACTTAGATTTTTCCTAACGTACATGATGTTTTCATAGATATATTGACAAGGTACCGTCATGCATGGTGCTTGCGTGGAAATTGTCTTTAAGAGTGCCTGGTCTTAAAAACAAATGATCACAGTCCTTGAAGCTAAGAAGTTAATACATAACAGCACTAATTATTTCTGTAATTTATCGTTAGTCAACTAAGTACTCGTGACCCAGGGTTAAGATTCCGATAACCCTGGGCCACAAGTAATGGTTAAGATTCCAATAACTGGCGGCAGGCACGTCCCCTTTCACCTAACGTGTGCATACCATCTTTAGGTATAGTTCATAATATAACGGCAAATATCAGCTTTATATTTACAAAATATTTCCTGAATGTTAACATAACATAAATATCATGCCTGCACCTATTACTCGAAGGGTTAGGCAGAGACACATTACATTACATTTCGCCACTTTTGTTTAAGTCCCATGTAATAGGCTCTCACCCAGACTCCGGGCTGCTACTCAGGACTTTCGGATGGAAAAAGTCAATAACACTTTGTTCGACTTGGGAATCGAACCCAGGACCTCGTGCTCAGTGGAACACCGAAGAGAAATTGGTAGTAATTGTGACTCTATTCTTACAGCAATAATTTTAAAGCACTATGGTTGGCCAGCAGAAATTATCTTCTTGTAAAGTCGACCTCGTTGTGATATCACTTTTGACAAAAATTCTCACTTCTTCTTTTCGAGTCGGTGGTAAATAAATGTATGTTGAAAATATCTAACTTTCCCATATACAAATAAATGTCACATAGAGCAGTAGTGGGCCAGTGGTAACGGCCGCGACTTACAAGTTGTAGGAATCTACCCTAGGTAGGTTCGAACCCTGACAGCTTCACTTTGTGTAAATTATTTAATTACCACTGCTCTCAAAACAGTAAAGGAAAACATCGTGAGGAAACCGGCATGTCCTAGAACCAAAAATACGAAGACATGTGACATCTATCAACCCGTAATGGGCCCGCTCGGTGGATTACGGCCAACTCCATCTCGCAGAGAGGAGGCCTGTGTCCCAGCAGTGGGAACATTATGGCCCGGACTCCACCAAAACGGAGATGTGCGGAGATGTCCGAAGCGGAGACGAAAAGCGATCTTTTTCAGCTAGGGTGTATCCACCGAAGCTGTGCGGAGATGCGTGCTGGTTAGACGGGAGTGGAGATGCGTGCTGGCTAGAGCGGAGACACATGCTGGCTAGTGCGGAGATGTGTGCTGGCTAAATCGGACCGGAGATGCGAGCGGCCAGCGTTGGATGTTGACCGCTCACTGGACGCCGCTGACATCTATTATCCTCTCCGCTGTGCACCGTCGCCAGCTTGCGAGACACATCTCAAATCTCCGATTTGTACCGCCGCCCAGCTCAATCTCGGCGAGGCACAGCTAACATCTCCGCTTCAACCGCGCCATACAAAAATGATACAAGCTACTGTGGTATCCACTGAAGCTGAGTGGAGACGAGGTGTGTGAAAAACGAAATTCTATTGGTTGTTGAAAACAAATCTCCTCTCCTCTCGTCTTCTCTCCGCTTTGGTGGAGTCCGGCTACTTAATTACGCAACACATTTTCGTAAACGATTACGACTAATCTGTTTCATTTTGACAGTTCAACAACATTCATTGCGTTAATTAACGTTGTTGAGCAGATTTTTTTTTCGAACTTTGAAGCAATGGATTAGCAATATGTTTCTAAACGATTCAGATTCTGATTGATCGTGTATTACGCAGTTAGGGTTCGGACCTATAGGCTGATTACGCTTAAACATAGACAAATAAACCTTGTTGTTTTATGACGGCAAGTGACATTCAACTTTAGGGTGACAGAGCAAATACAAAGTCGACTATAAATACATACATACATACGTCTGTTTTATTGATGTGTTTTGTTTTTTCGGTTTTCCGTTTATGTACGTATAATGCAGAATATTAAATGATAAATGATTTTTTTTAATATTGGTTTTTATCCTTACTTAACATATGATACAATTTAAGGGCAGTTGGGTAATGACCATATTAAATAGCTTGATAGCATCTTATATTTAGTTCATTGTGACTTAAATTAAAAGCATGTAAACTGCAATTTACTTTTGTTATAGTTTTTAATGAACTTGAACTGAATGAACGATATGTTTTTGTCAATTTTGCAAACATTTGTTATTGCTGAGTTAGCAACATATCTATGCGTATGTTTACAACTTGGCTACGCGGAGCGAACGTGCTTCATCGTTCGACACAGGTAGGTAAGCAATTAAGACGCAGATATATGCTAGTGACCTTGAGTGGTTAGCTTGCGTGTTCTGAAATCACGCAACGCATCGTACGTCCAGCGAGTAATAGGATTCACCCATCAATGAGCGCTGTCCCGAATTAGACGCATTATTTATTTATTATATGTAAAAAAGGTATTTTAATAAAACACGCATACTAATAGATTAATAATTAAATTATCTTTAAAATGGTGAAGGTTTCAGAAAAAAACGCTTGATAGATTTTGCGTGATTCTCATTTTTTTATCCGCGTTAGATATAACTTTAAAAAATAGTTTCACCATTTTAATTATTTAATATAGTAATATATTAATTAATTATTTAATATAGGAATATTTTAGATAGTGTTTATGTAATATAAACATAATCTAAAATATTCCTATATTAAATTATTAAAAGAATGCTCTAATTTCACATAATACTTTTTACAAACCATTAACACTACTCGTTTAGTCGTGATCTTCAGTATACTATCATTAAAAGTCGGTTATCGTCGCCTTAATGCTAAAAAGACCGTTATCATCAGAAAATACCTAAGAATATCTTAGAATTCTTAAGATCATTATCATATCATTTGAATTATATCTTGATTAAAGCCTATTTTTTTCAAAACTTGTGTAGGTTTTAGCATGAACCCACAAAACGATGCTTTATTAAACTAGAGACCCCAACTGAAGTAACTATAGACGACTATAGAGTAGAGTCATCTCAACACCTCTCTCCCCTGAATTCGTATATATGTATATATATATATATATATATATATAATATAGGTATATATTATAGTAAATATATATGTATGTATTATGTGTGTGTTGTACCAGCGCTGCGACATTTTTATTTATTTTTAAATGTCGCGGCATCATGCTGAGATAGGAGCCTTTTGGCCTCGTACAGGACTTCCTTCATTATATATGTTTCTGTTACTTTGTTTTTTATTGTTTTTGTGTTTTTCCTGTGCGAGTCACAATAAATACATTTTCTTTCTTTCTTTCTTTTACATACACATATATACATACTACAACAATACATAAATGGGTTACAAACAACATTGTTTGTAACCTATTTATGTATTGTTGTACTTATTTTAGTTATAATGCATTAGAATATATCTTTTTTTCTTTCTTTGTTCGTCTCAAACAGAGCACCTGCCATCTAATCTCTTCACCGCCCTTGGTTAACTGGTAGAGTGTGCCTAAGGCATTAAGTCCGCCTTTGTACTTTTTTGAGTGTGAAAAGTTTAAATAAATAAATAAACTACTAGGAATATAAGAATAATTCATAAAAACTGACCTGATGCTGTTATTAAGTTTACTTCCAGCCTTCCAAGTAAATAACCAAATCCGGAATATTATTGTTTACACTTTTTATTTAAATAACTAAATGAATAAGATTGGAGCTCACTATTTCACACAACTGTTTACACTTACTTATCGCAAAAACGCAGCGAATGAATTATTTATCAGTCCCTTGCACTGCAGTCCGTCTTGTCCAGTAGTATTGTAATTATGTGATAGTTCAAACGGGCGGCTTTGAACAGCAGACTTTTACACACAAGTGCTGTTATAGATGATTCATTTTCTTTAGTCACGGTAATTTATCTTCTTATTACATTCTCGATCAATCGTTTCGCTCTACTGAACGGCGAACAGGTACCGAGTAATACCGATCTTAAAAAATATTCCATATAGCTGCAAATGATGACAGTTTTATTGGTCTCCAGTACTTGAGGTGCTTGTGGAGTGTGTTTTCTTACGTTAAGGAAAAGTGTTATTGGTTTTTCCATTAGGAATTTCTCTTTTATTTAGTTGATGAGCTCACCTCTTATTACACTGAGACATAACTGACCACAGCCTACGTCTTCGGGGAAAACAATGGTGTCATGTATGTTAGAATGTGTGGAAAGTAGATTTTGGCTCAAGTAATTTTTGCTATGGAAGCCAGCAATTTCGAATATGTAATGCAGGTGTGGCGGCATCTACAACGCCGCATGCGAACTACGCGTCACATGCACTGACGTCACGCAAAATCCTGCATCGCGCTAGCAAAGTTTACCGTGCGACTAGCATAGATACAACATACAGACATTAATCGTCGGGCAGTCGTCTGGTCGGAGGATTCTCCCTTTTCTATATGGAGGATGAGTGAGCTCGACACCCTGTTGCTCATACCTCCATAGCAGTTTCATGTGTGAATCAACAACTACGAGAAAAATATTGTAGTCTATTTTTGGGAAAATATAATGCTGGCATTCAAATGGATGCTTGAGCAACGCGGATAATAACGCTCAATAACTGTGTGGACATAAAGCAAATTAACAAGTCTCTGACAAGTTATCGAGTACGTACAGACGGACAATTATCACTTCAATTGATTATCATAATAATCACTATCAATGTCAACAAAATAATCTTAATTGCAGTAATATCTGCGAAGTGCCATTGGCATGTGTGATTGAAGTGGATTACCGAACATTTTCCTATGAAGAACCACATTATCTCAGTGTCTTACAAATCAGTATCATCTTTTCTGTTTTTACCACGATGAAGACGGAGAATTTTTTAACAACGCATGTTTTTTAGGTAGATTCCGGGAATTAAAATTGTGGCCCTATTTATTTGAGGGTGGAATGAATAAATAAAAACAATGTACCTAATTGTTAAAGGGTTACCCAACTACGGTGAAGCAAAAAGGAGGGTTATGATTTTGGCCGATAGTATGTATGTATGTTCATATGTTACCTCATAACTTCTAAACTACTGATCATAATTTGACAAATGTGATATCGTTGGAAACGTCTTGATCGTCTGCTGGTTATAGGTTATGTGTCGTCACAATGCAATATGGCGACCTCTAGACGAAATAAAGTCACGTTCAGATTTTTTTTTTATTATTCGTTTTCGGGTTTCTAATGAAAGGGTTTGATGAGCACATTACACATATGTATATAAATCATATTGTTTAAGTAAATAAATATGTTTAAATTGTTTAAAATAGGCAAAAGTGAGATTGTGCTACATAAGGCGCGGCAAAAAATGAATACCTATTATACAGTAAAACCTTAACAAAAAAAAATTAAGCGGCTCTGCAAATACCACGAAATTAGATGCTCTGCGAATACCATCACACAATTATCAGGAAACTATAACCCCAAAATAATTTAAGTAAAAAGTAAATTCAAATACTAAAACCTGACTACTGACAAATCACGCTCTAAAAAGTATGTATCAGATCAAAAACCTGAATGAGGTGCGATGTTACATTGGGAAATAATATCAATACAAATACACAATAATGTTATGTCCGCAAATATCACCAATTGTCACTGTAGGCGTTAATAGTGACGATAAGGAGATACTCACGTTCGAAGTCAACACGTAGGTCGGTACCTACTGCTTATCCCACAAATACCACGGTATTTTGGTGTCAGTTCACACTAGAGGACCGACGCTGAGACTGTCACTGTCCTGGCCGTTGCACTCAAATATCACACACGCGAGCAATGAGACTTCGAACAAATAGGTTTCACAATTGGAACTCCTGACTCGGGAATTGAAATAACTTTGGGCACTTAAGGTCTTGAATAACATAGCTTTCACTTGTTTAATTTTAGAAAAGAAGCTGCTCCAAAAAGTCACTTTCTGTCTAACTGTCGATAAACCACTCTCCTAGCACAGAAATTCCGGTCACTCCATTCAAATTAAATCGTAACTCCTGAACGGAAGTCACGATTTTCACTTCGTCTTGATCAATAGCTCAAGTATAATAATGTCAATAAAAGCACAATCAATATATGTATTATGTACCACATGACTCGGCAAAGACTGTCAGTTTTATGCTGCCGTAGTACAACTATTCTCGGCAAAATACTTCCAAGATTTGTCAGTTTGTCTCAAATACGACTAGTAATAGGTAGGGATTTTCTGTCGATGACACATTGCAAGGTGCTAATTGTAAAGCAGCGGTTACAACACAGGTGAGAGTTTCAAGTTAAAGAAGACGATACTTGGGCTGTCCCCAAACCCGTCGATATGGTGCTAATCAGCTGGTATTACGTAGTGAAAATTACAGTTTGAGTTGTAGTGATGCGGATGATGAGAACTGTCTGTTGTAATGTGACGCATCTTGGGAGATACTGCATCCAGCAGTAGACTGCGATAGCCTCAGTAGAATGTGGAAGCTAACCGTCAGATAATAAAGTTCAGTAGGGTCGTCTCATAAACAATAACGAAACTTCAGCCAGCTTTCTCAAATGCTATCTTTTGAGACGAGACAGAAATAAGGAAGTTCGTTCAACCTACAGCCCTTGATTACTTAGGCTAAGACCTCAAGGAGCATTTTCACCCGCGCCCGCCGCTGTGGCGGGATCGCAAACACTCGTGCGAACACGTAATACATGGAAATGTAGATAGTAAATTTCACGACGCGGTTAAGGCTTGCGCGATTGTTTACGGGACCCGCTGCATCCACCACCGCGGCGGCCGTCGCTGAAAACCGCTCCGTGAGGTCTTAGCCTAAGGGTACCTATTCCTCTGCAAGCGACCTGTGTGACACGTCACACAGGACCTGTGTGACGTGACGGGTATCGATATCTAAACATGATAAAACAAAATAAAACAGATTTTGATGAAGTTTTTTTGTGGGGATATCGACCGCAGTTAGTGCAGTCGCTTGAAATATCAGTTTATAGAATCAGTTTTTTTGTGTAAATTTCAAAAATGTATAAACACGATAAAACAAAATAAAACAGATTTTCTCAACTCATACTTCAACTCGCAACACTACAAGCGTTGACTTGAACCCAATAACATCAAAAATTATTTATTTATTAATAAAATAAATAAAAAAGAAAAGAGTAAAAAGTTTTTTATCGAAAATCTTTCATGAATATTCACAAGCAGAAAAATACGGGTCACGGGCGACATTGTATTGACATACTCGTAATATGTGTAGGTACCTACAAGTTCATTTTGAACAACTTAGTTTACAAATATTGAGTTAAAATTCCTTAAAGCTGCCAAGCTGCCGCCATAAGATATTTTAATTATTTGAGTATGAATAACGATACTGCCATTCTCTTTCTTGTAACTTGGAGTTACACATTTTAATTTTTCTTTTGTCTTATTGAATTACAGGCACTTTTGAATTGTCAAGGGGTCAGTCAGTCAGAAAGAAAGAATCGGCCCTATCAGAATATCAGCGCTGCGACATTTTAAATGTCGCGGCATCATGCTGGCCTTTTGGCCTCGTACAGGACTTCGTTCTTTAAATTTTAATGTTACTTTATTTTTTATTGTTTTATATTTAAGTTAAGTGTGTGTGATTTTAGTATGTGTGATTTCCTGTGCGAGTCTCAATAAATACTTTTCTTTCTTTCTTTCTTTCTTTCTTTCTTTAAAGATGAAGCTAGTTTTACCATAATCTTAACCTAACATCGCGGATCCAAGGACCACAGACAAAATAATAACCATAGTAGTGTTATCTAGAGTTCTATTGGAAGTGTTGGAACATGCACATTAGGTAGGTTATAGATAAGAATATGGATAGTTATAGATTTCTCAGTAGCAGACCAGAGCCTGGATTAGTTCCCGGTTAATAGCAATAGGCTCGCCCCTATTACATGGGACTTAGGCATAACTGGCGAAATGTGGGTGTACTATAGGTACACCTCTGCCTAACCCTTCGGGGATTACAGGGTTGATGTTGTGTTGTTATAGATAATTCATGAAAACGTCACCAAGTCTCTCATGGTTAAGAGGATTCTAAAAGTTGTCAACGTCGCAAATAGCTGTCAAATATTTACCTGTTTTGAATAATTTGGCAATATTACTGTATGGAAATATGAAATGTGGCTAACTGAACTAATTGAACTAAAATATTGATTAGGAAATGCAATAATTAATATCGTAACACCGAATATTGTTTCAGATGTAAGAAAAGTATTTGGAAAACGGTTACAACATCAAATTCAATGTTATAATTACAATTTATTATTAATATTCTAGTTCGCTAGTTAGCCACATTTCTTATTTCTATACAGTAATATTGCCAAATTAATCAAAACAGCGAAATATTTGACGTATATTTGAGACGTTGCCCACTTTCAGAATAAATGCTCTTAAATATAATTAAGTATCTAGATATTATTTATTCACATTGTGTACCTGCATCAGTTGACTATTACTTTATTTTAAAAGTACCACTTAGGTAAACCTGTAGGGTTTGAGAGCGGCACTTACAATTTGTCCTCTTATCTGTAAGTACTCGCAATAGTAGTAATTGCACGTGACTAGATAATAACAGCCAAACGAGTCGATCGAAGGTTAAGCTACGCTTGTCGCGGTCGGTTCGTGGATGGGTGACCATCCTTTACATTTCGAGACCCGTCAGTCCCTCAGAAAGCACGTTAACCCGTTGGTACCGGCTGTCATCCGTAGATCTTTGGAAGTCGTTACGGAAGTCAGAAGCCCAAAAATTTGACAAAAAGTCTTACAAAGAGGTGTCGTGTTACCTACTACCGGGGTTGTGGAGTTCAGATAAGCAGTCGCTCCATATAACATACTGGTATTCAGCTCGAATCGGTTAGACTGGGAGCCGCCCCCACATATGTACTTGAAAAATTGCACAAAACAATTTCACAAGTGTTTACCAACAACGCCCCACTGTCAATGTATTTGAGGCCCCAACATGGTATCATAATGCATCATGCTCTACCAAGTATTCTACAGTCCCAGAAATCTGACAGTTGCAAGACTGGGTTTGTTTTTAAATCAGCCAGGTAAAATTTCATTTGATGTTCCTCTGTTTGTTGTTTTATTGCTCCGGTGAAGTGCGTACATTGCCCGCGAAATTAAAATTTTGTTACGTTTTTGCAATTTGCAGGTCAGCGTCAGGTTATATATTGATTTAAATATCATATGATTCGCAACCGTAACAAATATGGCTTTACAGAATTATAATCATTAGAATCTGACTCCGAATACGACTCCTTATGATAGAATAATCCTAAAATGTCATGATTTCATGAAAGAGTCATTCAATAGGATTATATGAACTTAGAGAGTTGTATTGGTGATTTTTATGATTATAATTCTATAAATAAGTATATGATACGGCCGCGAAACATAATTAGATCAACATACGTGATACTGACCTGCAAATTGCTAAATTTAAGAAAATTTGAATTTCGCGGGCTACCGTGACGCTTTCGCCTTAAACTACTTGTCATGTGGCGTTCATCGTGTGATCACGTCGGTCGACGTCGGACATAACCCTCAGCCTTGCTCTGACAGAGGGTAACTATAAGTAGAGGGCTTAGACAAAGTGATATTCTATCAGTTATAACAATGTCAAAATTATTGGATTGACATAAGGTACCGAAAAGCTTATGTCAATCCTGTTGAAACTCGTAGAAATACGAAAAAACTCAAACTCAAACTCAAAGCATTTATTTCAGGTACTTTTGAATTGTCAAGGGGTTGATCAGGAAATATGAAGCTAGTTGCCCATTCCAACGCGTAGTAGGTTCCTATGGAGAAAAACGGGCACGAAACTCCACGGAAACGCTTTGAAACTGATTGCCACTTGTCTAGGCCCCTATGTACTATATAGCCGTTCACTTCAAGATGGCTGTTACCTCCCTTCCCGCTTCCTCACACCGGTCCTCAAGTCAGACCAGCCATGGTCTAAAAAAACAAGGTCTGGCATTCCGGGACTAACACATGCTTACGTCATTATCCAGTTGCCACTTTATTGCAACAAAACACGATTAAGGAAAAATTTTCAGCCACCATTCTGTTAAAAAATATTTACAAAGCATTTAAATTATCGTTTTGTGTGTCTAATCAAACGAAAAAAATCAATTTAAACATAAGCCAACGTAATTGTTACTTAAAACCTCATTGTTTTATCGGATTCGCACAGGTAATAAAGGTGGTTGGGGAGTTTTTATTACAAACTTCTGGTAACACAGATGTGATGACGTAGACATGTGTTGCCCACGTGACCACTGTTTCGGAATACCTGGCGAAGTATATTATCATACCATGAGACCAGCTTAGTACGGATAGCAAGTTTGTTACCGTCATTTGTTTCGGGTGTTTGTTTGTGCGGTGTGCGGAAGCGGGAAGGGAGGTAACGGCCATCTCGAAGTGAACGGCTAATATATGTAAACGATAAAAGTATTCTACAGAATGCACTGCTAACAAAAAAGCCGGCCTGCCTACCTCTTCTTCAAATAAAGGTGTGTCGCCTATGATACATTTTTTTTTAAACATGTCTAATTTTAAGACTTTTACGTCTAAATATAGAATAAACATGAAGTCAGTAAACGAAAGCAGTTCAAACAATACAACGTGATACGTATATAAATACCTAAAATGTTCTTATATAATGTACATATGTATGAGACACATGCACGGGTCTCTGATGTAGATACACGAGTTTATTTATTTAGCTATGAAAGTACGGGTTTCCCCATTTACGTTTCGTCTCTGTTTGAACATAGGACAATACTTTGTACAGGTGTCGGGAAAACACATCCAGACTAGTAACTAGTAAGATTTATAGAACAAATATGTTCTAGTGTACATACATAGGTATGAAATGTAAAAGGACCAAAAGTATTTCGAGAGTTACTACTAATACTTTTGGTCCTTTTTCAGCTTTAAGGCTTGTGCAGACCAGCGCGACTTGTCGCGCGACGCGACACGAACAATACAATTTCTAAGAAAACTTCACAGTATAACAATAACCGATGTCGCGTCGCGCGACAAGTCGCGTTGGTCTGCACAAGCCTTTATGGTGGGCACCATTTTTCAATAGTCAGATAACAATTATCTGAAGAATAAATATGACAGTTTGATATATGTTCCAAAGCTATCATACCACAATATTTATTCCTGAGAATAAAAATAGGACTACTGAAAAATCAGTCACATGTGTGCATTTACCTTTAGGTACTCCATTGCTTTAGGTAATTAACTAAAGGTAAACAAATCGTAAAAAGGGTTTTTATAGATGACACTTTCTTGTTTAAAAATATATTATATCCAAATTAAACTTATTTTTTATTTTTACGATAGTTTCCTCTTTTATTCATGTATATTAACGTTATAATTTATTCTGTAATAGTTCAAACTATGGGATTTAGCGGTTAAACTACTCTTATTTATTTATTTATATATACTTTATTGTACACCAGAAAATACATAATAAATCATAAATTTAACACTACAAAACATACAATGGGACTCTTCGTGGATATAACTGCTTGAGCATAATTTTTTTGTTAGATTTATAATAATAATATAATATTTTGTAATCTGTCTATTGTAAAGAGCCCAAAAAGACAATTTTTTTTCTCTTTACATTCTCTAAACGTCATCGCATTATAACGTTGCTAAATTGAAGAGTACAACTGTGACGTAGCATGACAACTGAAGTGACACGTATTACGTTTAGTCGGTTACATGACAGCTGTCTCGTCATGTGTTTCTCTAGTGTTTATCTACATTATATTAACCTACCTAAACCAACGTACTTTAAATACCATTATTTACTTGATGATAAGATCGGGAGGAGTAGAAAAAGGGAAACTTAATTGCCTTGCTGTGGAACAAAACAATAAAAGGGTTTGAGGGTGTAAGGTAAAGTCTTCTGCAGGGTGCTATCTGAAATTGAAAATTAACTTAGCGTTCAGAGACGGAATTTCAGAAAGCCATGAGATTTTTCTCCACGCTTGGATTCATCTGGTACAGCAATATTACACAGCTCTACCTAATAGATTCTCTTTTATGAAAGGAGCAGATATTAAAGTGTTGGTTGACAAGAAATTTTCAACTTTTATAATTAATAATTTCACGCAATCATATATGGTTCTAATCCAAATGGAAAGTTAAATAAAATCCAACGCGCTCGCTCCGCCTAGTAACAACATCACAGCCTAATTTGTCATAGTCAGGCAATGGCGTAATTTGTAAACAGAATTTACAACGAAACAAACAGTATATTCACACTCTGCTTTCAATACACACGACACACCAGGATGTTTGGCTAATCCTTTATACACTTATCGAGATAAATAATATTATTGATTGACCCTATCCGTTATCTACTTACTTGATAAAAATCCTAAATTATTGAATTCACTGGCAGACAAACCGCTGTATGTAGAAGCTTGGAATTTTGCACAAGAGTTCCTTATATGACAAGGTGAGCACTGCGGAAAGATTTTTGAGATCCCCAACATAATAAGCCAATAATGCCATAATGCCATAATGTGCCATAATGTTCCCACTACTGGGATACAGGCCTCCTTTCTGGGAGAAGGAGTGGGCCGTAATCCACCACGCGGGCCCGGTGCGGGTTGGTAGATGTCACATGTCTTCGATTTTTGGTTTCCTGGACATGCCGGTTACCACACGATATTTTCCTTCACTGTTTTGAGAGCAGTGGTGATGAAATAATTTACATAAAGTAAAGCGCCTGCTTGGGATCGAACCTATGACCTACAAATTCGTAAATCCGCCATTACCACTGTACCACTAATGCTCTCATCCCCCAAGAAGTTAAATTAGAAGTGAAAGTTTGTATGGAAGATGGGAAATTTTAATCTTATCATCCACACTGCATGTAGTTACATAGTTAATTAGTTCCTACAATTTCTATCATCAGGCAGAAATCTAATAATTTTACGATGAATATCATGCATCTATTAGATCCAGTAAAAGCTCAAATAAAATTGGGTCCTGCAAAACGATCCTGAAACATTGCTAAATATAGTACTCTCCCTTTTCAGCGCAATCTATTAAGTAATAGGGTATGACGTAGTAAAAAAAAAGAAGTTGGTAGCAACGCTTACTACCGAGCGTCCGACATATCGCACAGTCCACTGCATATTGGAATTACTTGGAATACGCGTCTGAAATCTGGAATCCATGTTATCACAAGTACATTGATCGTATAGAGAACATCCAGAAAAGGTTCATTAAGTATTTGTGTTATCATCAGAAAATGCCCTACCGGTCTAAAGATTACCTCAACCTCTGTAAGAAGTATCATATATTACCCCTAATTAATCGGCGATCAATCTCTGACTGTATTTCATTATTTAAAATTTTCAATAATTCAATTAATAACTCTGATATTCTATCCAAATTTTATTTTAACGTTCCCGGAAGGTCGAAGCGATGGAATGCACCGTTGCGTGTTCCATTTACCTCTACGAATTATAGGCAAAATTCATTTATAGTGCGTGCAAGTAGCAACTTTAATATTATGTGCAAACAGCATGATTTTGATCCTTTCATAACAGGTGTGGTCTCGGTCAGAAAGTGCCTGAGCCTTGGCTTTTTTAATTAAGATTTCGTATGTTCAGGTCTTTATTCTTGTATTGAATATTTAATGTGAATTGGTAAGCTTGAATGTTATACTGTTTATTTTTCTCTTATTTTTTGGTAGCTGTGTTGTGCTGTTCACACTCTTTCTTGCCAATCTGTTTTTAGAAGTGAAGACTTTTAATTGGCTGTCAGTCTCACATACAATTTTGTATTCTGATTTTTTTTGCTGTAAGTAATCCATAGTTAATAAATAAATAAATATTAATGCACTACGAAAATAAGCCTTAATGCTACGACATAAAGGCACTGTCAATGTTAATGTCAAATTGTTACCATTGATCTGTGGTTACAAACATCGTCACATCGTCGTTAGACAAATACCTAAACAATAGAGCATTTCATCAACACGTTCAATGTATTCATCAAATCAAACAAATAGACCTAGAACTAAAAACAAAAACACTTCATTAATTTATAGTACTTATACATTCGTTTATTAACTGCGCACCATTTTCCCGTCCTTCCTAAGTTCAGTGACACAAACAACAGTTTTGTGTGTCGTCCTACGTGAGATAAGTTTTGTATGATGCGATGCGAAAATATCAGATGCTATAGAGCTTCTTAATGAGGGTTTTTATGAAAATTCACGCCACCTTATGGCGCCACGCAGACAAGAGGTCTCCATTTCGACAATTAATCCTAACTTTTAAACGAGTATAATATTTTAAATGTCTGTTTGTCACGCTTTCACGCTAAAACGGCTTAACGGATTTGGATGAAGATGGACACATGCGTAGACCACGACCTGAACAAGGACATAGGCTCTTTTCATCCTGGATCGCAGACAAAGTCGCGGGCACACTAACAGCTAGTGATATTATAAATGCGAAAGTGAGTTTGTTTGTTACGCTTTCACGCTAAAACGGTTTAACGGATTTGGATGAAATTTGGCACAAGAGCAGACCATGACCTAAGTTAGGACATAGAATATTTTTTATCCTGATAATCCACGGGATCGAGACTTATGCGGGTGAAACCGCGGGGCGCAGCTAGTATAAAATATATGGTGACGTTCATCATACGTTTCATTCATTCGTTCATCATTCAGTCACGATTAACGAAAATATAGGCGCTTTGAGAGGTGGCCGGACCTGACGTCTCAGAACTACCACCTGGTGAACGTCATTTTAGAAAAGCCTCAATCAGCAAGTGGTGGCGTCAAAAAAAACAAAAATGAAAAAGAGGTTAAAGGGTGAAAGTACAAAACAAGATCACTTTTCAAGCAGTCCGATACAGTTGGTGCTTGTTTTGAACTTTTTAACTGGAGCCGGGTTTTTCATTTTGAAGTGAAGACCTCTTTTCCTCGTTTCCGAGGGAAAATACGTTTTCGTGTAAGTTCAATATTTCTGACCGTCAAAAACATGTAAGATTTAAATCGCTAATAACTGCAAGACTTTTAATGCTAGAGATCACGCAAGAGATAGGTCATATTTATAACAATTTTGAGGCAAGTTATAATTTGCCTATGACGTCACATAGCTAGGGCAGGCGAATGCGCGCGTTCCTCTATTTTTTTATTTTTTTTTAATGCAAATATTTCACGGCAAGGCAGTTTACTTACAACCTTTGTAAATTCATGAAATTGTACCAACGTTTTACAAAATATTTTTTTTTGCATAAGCAGTAGAAAGAGATCGATTCCCGAATATGGTAGTACAGTATAGATTTGAACAAGCAGTAGTTTTTATGTTTTAGGAAATCTACTTAGAATTATATTTTAAATAAGCGTTGTTACAATCCGTCGCATCGCAACTATAGCTCACATAGGACAATGCCTTACGTTCACGCACATAAATAATAGAATCTACTGTTTACTCATTACTCTAGATTTGCACCAGACCCCCCCGGACGTGATCCCTGAGCAAATTTACCCAACAAACATGTGAGCTACCTAACGACGCGCTATCTACGTCGTAAATATTACTGCAGTGTTTAAATGGACATGTTTGACAGTATCTATGTGTTAACAAGACAGGTGGCCTAAAACAAAATGTGGCACGAAATTTTTGGTTACAGAATTTTCCATTGGGGTCGCGAGATGTAATGTTTGTTGACCGCATTAGGGATGGGTTTTCTTTTCTCAATAAATCTATGACATGGTACTTAGAATTCAGTAACCGATCTAGTTGGAACGAATATAATAGTAAGTATAAGTGCTGTTCCCTGACGAAAATCTTTCAATTTCTTAGTCTCTAAGGGCAGCAACGCATCGACGGATTGGCAGATTGCCTATTGGTGTGTTTCACTATACAATATGTAAAAAAAAAAAACATGTCCGATCCGAAAGGGATACATAGGTACTGCAAAAACATTACAAAAAAGTAAGTTTATTTTTATTATTATTGATAATAAAAAAAAAATTGCTATTTGAAATTAACATTTTTGTTAATTACCCCAAATCCATAAAAAAATCGCAAATTTTCAACAGGGGTCATAACTAGCGTTGGCAGTCCCGATTTGCGCGGGACGTCCCGTTTTACAGGGGTCTGGAGACGCGTCCCGATTTGCACATGAATACATAATCGTGAATCAATAAATTTATTAAAAAACATTATTAATAGCAAAAAAATAAATTACACATCACTATGTCGAGTGCGATAAAGCGCTAGTAGTGAAGGCAGCTGTGCAAAACAAAGACTTGACTTCGCTACGAAAATGGCACAATATTTTTATAGACAATCAAGGCTTTGCAAATCTTCAAAAGTCTTATTTTATGGCTTCAATACCGGTATCAAACGCGGTAACGAAAAGGATATTTTCCTAGGCTAAGAGGCGAAACGAGAAAGCGAGGTTTGGTCTGAGAGGCGAAACCGTTTGACACTCTAGCATGTCAAAGCAGAAATTCAATTAAAACCAACTTTAACATGACTTCTAGTGAATTTTATAACTACGTTATAAAAAAACAAGGCAATCCTAAAGGCAGCAAAATCTAAGGAAACAAATCGTTTTAATAAAAAAAAATATAAAAAACAGCGTCAATAATTAATACTTAAACTACGATTTTATTGTAATATTTTGTAATTTCTACTAGTCCAGCAAGTCTGACTATTATTATAAGATTAAATTCAGATTTACTAATAACATTAATTGCGAAACGCAATAATATAAACCTTAATTTTATTTTATTGTCCCGATCTACAACCCTAAATCCCGATTTGTTTTACCTTCTGAGCCGATTTAAAACAAATCGGACCAGGCAGCACTAATCATAACTCATAAGTTATGACTTGTAGAAACGCTAAACAACAGCCGCCCGCGTCCACTTGAAAAAAAAATGTTATTTTTCTCCTTTTTTCCTGAAAATTACCACATAAATGGTGATGGGACAGGGATTTTTTTACATGTTGTTTTATTATTATAACTCTTGTTCGGTTCGTTTTTGCCTAAATATTCTATAAAAAGTAATTTTTTCAAAAAGGTATTTAAAGTTTTTTTATGGAGAATGATTTAGTAGTTCATGGTATAAGAAACCTTTATGAAAAGAAGGTCCAAAAAACCGGCCAAGTGAGTGTCGGACCACGAACAATGAAGGGTTCCGTAGTTGGGATGCATTTATCCCAAGAAAAAACATTGTAGTTGAAAAAAATGTTCTCCATACATTCCAACTGCTAAGATAAGTTTTTACGATTTTTTTTTAGAGATTTTCATGTTTTTTTAAGACCATAGATTTCTTATAGGTTTTCCTGTAATCTATGAGTAGAGAACCATCCTCTATTTTTTTTTCCAAATGTTAGGTTCTGTAGTTTCTGAGATAAGGGGGTGAATAGTCAGTTTTCATCTATTTTCTTAAATATCTTTGAAAGTATATATTGTAACATTATTTTTTAAAAACCGGCCTGTGTCGGATTCGGACTCGCGCATCGAGGTTTCCATACAAACCTGTAGGTATATAAGTAAAGAAATTTGTTTTTTTTTTCACAGCTTAAAGGCAATTAGACCTAAGTATTTGATATGAATTTCAACTTGATACCTCGACGCGTTCATAAGGAAAAGGGTAATAAGTTTAAAATTATTATAAATATTTTTATTATATGATGTAACTAAAAATGTATGCTTTTCGCAATTTTTCCTTTATCTTTTCTATAAGAAGTTGTAGCTTTTGATACCCTAGTGACCGTCGAAAATTTGCAGCATAAACGGCTTTATGTTTTGATTGCGTTCGCTTAGAAGTTTGATTATTTCATAGCACAAGGGGACAGTAGACTTAAGTATTTGATATAAATTTCAGCTTGATACCTCCACGCATTCCTGAGAAAAAAGGGTCTTCACAGACAGACAGACAACAAAGTGATCCTATAAGGGTTCCGATTTTTCTTTTTGAGGTACAGAACCCTAAAAAAATGTGATTCTCACAATAAGCCCTTTCATTTGTTATCTAACACAGTACAGGTTACATTTTTCCAATTTGCTCGCAAAGTGAAATACGAAACGTGTAACGTAAATAAATGAATTTAGAATATACCCTATATTCTAAATTCATTTATTTACGTCACACGTCCGTGTTTGGGTCACAGAAATTCATATGTGTACCAAATTTCAACAAAATTAGTCCAACATTCGGAGTAAATTGGCTGTAACAGACGGACCATAAGCTGGCCAGCAAGGCAGACAGACACACGAGTGTTCCTATAAGAGTCCCGTTTTTTTCAATTGAAGTACGGAACCCTAAAAAGAGTAGAGCATTATATTATTATGGTTTTTTGGGTACCTTAAGGTTATATACTAATACATCAATTAAACCTTTAAACCAGTCAGCCTCCAACCTGATTTTCTTTTCTGGGTGTTAAAGAATTCAGACTATATCTGAATTCTCACAAAAATCCTAGAGCCCAATCTTTCCATTCAGTAAAATAGAAAAAAAACTAGAAGCTGTCACCTATCTCCGGGGATCAAAAGACCAAATAGACAGTCACATGCTATTTACCTACGGCTACACATAGCTTTTCCGCAAACAGCCTAGAACACGCGTAAACCTAAGTACACCTCCCAACGATTGTAACGATCCGTAACGATGACTACGGAGTAACAAATGAGATAAATGGTGACGTATATATCACAATATATAAGGACGGGAGATGTACAGTAACAGTTATTAGGAGATACCGTAGTACCTACATCAGACCGTGCGCGCAGCTGACAGTACATACCTGTCTACCTGAACCTGATAAACATTTTAATTAATTACTATTGGATATTTTTTGGTAAGGTTGCACATGTTAAATGAGATTTAATTTAAATAAAACATAATATATTGAAATAAAACAATTCAGAAAATTCTTATTGATTTTTTACAGAATTAAGAAAATAAATTGTCTGTCTGTGTGTTATAGAGGAATTTATAAAACAACCTGAGTTTCTTGCGTACCATATTGGTTTAGATCCAGCAGTGGTACCTCAGTGAGCACATTTTCAGCAAGCGCTTTCGAGACGTTAGGTTCGATTCCCAGAAACATCCTTTCCTCTATATTGTTCATAATATCTTGTTTAGCCATGTTTAAAGTAATTCTTGTTTATCCATCTTGAAGCATTTGTCCACTCCAATACACTAGAGGACCTTCGAAAACGTTTTTTCCAAATACCAAAAACATCCAAAAAAACTTACAATTCCTGGTCGTGCCGGAATCGAATCCTTCACATATGTATGTAGACTCCAACGCGCAGCCACTGCGCTACTCGAACCAACAATTGAAACCGTCGTTAATTTTAATGAAAAATCTCAAATCATACAAATGTTTTCTGAGAGCAATATTATTAATTAATTTTGTCTAAAAATACACTAAATCCCAATGCAATATTTAAACTCGCTTTTATTTCGATATTTTTATGCGAACTTATTTATTTGTAACGTTACCAACGTTTGAAATAAATTAGTTATTAAAATGACGTTATTACATTACCTACTACACTTTACTTAAAATCGTATGTTCATCGTGAGTTCTAAAGTTACTATACTATTTGCTTTACTTTCTATTTTACTATATTTGAAAGTTAATGAGAAAATAATTTCATTATTAATTTAGAAGTTTTCTATCCTACCCAATTAGAATAATTAGTTTATCTAACAACAACTGACGTTGATGTATTGAACTGCGTAGTTCAAGCAATTTACCTGTAGATAGTTTATTGACCTCAGTTCACATCTTTACAATGTGCAATAATATCAATCGTCACTTCCCTGATTTCGTTTACAGAAGATAATTTATAATCGGAATCAAGGTAGTTAACTACTGTTTGCGAGACCCATATCAGCTGACGCGGACACTATGAGCCATTGCATTAAAACCCAAGTTGCAGGTGACAACAGAGATGTACAACGTGAATGTATTTTCTTTCTTTTCTTTTTTCTTTATATGTCTGGCTATAATTAGTATCATTACGTATTTTGTTTGCAGACTCAACAATGTGTAAGACTACTACAAAAGAAGTCGCAGTGGTGGAGACGGGGAAGAAGAAGTTGTACTCGGCTTCTGTTGAAGAGGCTTTGTCTATGACTGGTGAGTAACTACCTAGTAGGGTGCTACCACCTGCAAGAGGACCCTCAGAGGAATAATGAAGGGCCAGTAGGCATTATGAGACCCCCAGCACGCGTAGCATGACACCCTAGTTATCACTAGACTAGTTACCTAGTTATCAGTAGACAAAATGACAGATAAACAATCACAATCTGTCACTTTGTCTATTCTTCCGTCGCCAAAACCCGTGTATGTTGTGGTCATGCTAAGAGTGCTGTTTTGGTTAGAGTGCAATGCGTTTGTTTTAAGAAGCACCCAATTTTTTTTCTAAGCCTACTATCATAGGCTAAGCTTAGCTATAACCGTACAGTTTCTCGTTAAACAGTTCCCATAATTTTTCTACGATCAAGATGAACTGCATTTACCAACTTTTCTACCTCTTTCAAATCTTGTCTCCAACTGATCCCTAATAAATATTACATATTACTCCTCAGGATTCGGCAAGTACAACTTCGGTCTGCTGGTAGTATGCAGCTGGACCCTGCAGGCGATGGGCATGGACATGTTCGGCACCAGCTTCGTGGTGGCTGCAGCTGTCTGCGACCTGGAACTGACGCTGCAGCAGAGAGCGTTGCTTACTGCTATGCCACTTCTTGGTAAGCCACCTAGCAGTTTTATTCATAGACTTCTAATCTGCCATGTATTATGATAACCGGGAATGAACTTAGTCCTTTGAATCGGATAGTTTTTAGGACGTATGCAAGGACAACATAAGGTTAAATCCTGTAGCCATTAAGCCAAGTTAATCCTGTAAGCCACTGAAGTAACAAATCACATTCTTACCATAATCCATCTTCCTTCCAGGTGTAGTAGCAGGAGCTCAGCTATGGGGCTACGTCTCCGACACGAAGGGCAGGAGACTGACCCTGGTGCTGTCTATGTCAATAGGGTTCGTGTTCGCAGCGCTTAGCAGTCTATCTCCAAACTGGCAGACAATGGCGGTTCTCAAACTGATCTCATCTACTTTGTAAGTTGATTGCTTTATTTATGTTTTGTCAAAGAAATATCGGGACCTATGAGGAAAATTCTAGGGATAGGTATGTGAAAATGGAATGGACTCATTTTTTTCTGGTGCATTTAATCTTCTGACAAGCCAAATTAATCAGATCCAAATTGGGTTTAGAATGCCTAATGCTTAGTTTAGGACATTAATCGAGCCCTCTGCGTTAGACTCTTCTTACAAATAGAAATTGAGATAATTATGACAGACAAGATACTGGGACTACGTAAATAGTAATTGAAACTAGCTACACAAATATTTTTCACAAAGCACCGCGTTTTTTCCCACGTTATCTCATAGTTCGTGTTCTACAACGTGTCACCACCATCTTAATAGGTCAACATAGTAACAAGATAACATAATAAAAAAAGCGCCATTAAAACCTTTAAATAACATTACTGTAAGTAACGCAAAAGTACCAATCTTTCTTATTTAAATGTTCGGGACTGACAATTAAAGGCAACACACGATGTAGGCATTTAGTCGCATTTATTTGGTCCTTAGGGGCGAATAAATGGTCCTATACGCCGGATGCTTCCACAACACATTGTATATTATTTACTGATTTACTATAAAGTACTTTTGAAGCATTTGATCCTAACTAAGAAGCAGAAGGAGCTAGTAAAACTAGATTATAAGATGTAAGTTATTCTTTGTCAAAAAATCAAAGGAAAAGAAAAAAATATGGGAACCTTTTCCTTAGGAAAATTATATTAGACACACCTTCACGTGTTTTTACGCCAAGCCAAAAAACGCAGATAGCTCGTACAAAAATAGAAATACAATATAGAGCTGATAATAAGCAAATAACCGTGACGTCAGCCGTCTCACGGTAGTGCAAATTTACGTCATGGAAGTGGCGATAATATTATCGTATATATTATGCAAACTTTTCCGAGTAAGTATTTAGATTGAGATAACAAAACCCCCTGGCGAGACAAAGACAAGATAACCGCTGAATATACACAGTTCTATAATAAGAATGTCAATAATATGCTGGAAGTAACTTGTAAACAGGTGGCGTGATTTCTATTTGTTTTGTGCGTTTCATGCAAACAGAGAACTGACCTACCGCAACTGAGGTGGATGTTTAACGTGTTGTTGCATGTGCTACTAATTAGCATAATGTGCAACGTTTTCTTTCCTTCAAATTATTTTTCTACGATTACTATTAACACTTTCGACTACACCCACTTTTCATTGAACTCATACGCCATGCCGCCATACATATTGGAAGTGAACCTTCTGGGAAGGTTTGCCGGCATTACGTTTGCGCGAAAGTTAACCATCGCGGACGGTCAACGGCATTAGGTTTACAACCGTGTAAAACCAAGAAAAAATGTGTTTTCAGGGGGTCTTGTCGCTATACGTAGTTTCCAACGTTTTAACTTTTTTGTGAATTTTTGAGACCGTGACCTAAAAAAAATACTTGGATTTTAAAACCAACGCATAAATCATACACTAATAAATCTTGTTATATTATACATCAGATTTTATTTTCACGGTTTATAATACTGTACTCGCTAAGAAAAACCTACATTTAAAATGAGCCCGTGAGGGCTCGCGGCATTGAATGTTTTAAGTACTACTTACTATAGGATACACTATCTTCTGTATTAATATAACAAGTAACTGCAGGCTTTGAAGAGAGCGGTCGAAATGTAGCACTTTATAAGAGTTTGAGGGGGAAGAGATTGGTTGGCATCAGACCCATTCGTTTAGTTACGTCCTATTCAGTCTTCGCTTTTTTGTTACTATGAAGTTATAATACTGGTCCTTTGTCCCCAGCACTTCAGCCAGCAACTCAGGAGCCTACACGTTGCTTGGAGAGAGCTGTTCTGAACGCGCTCGTGGCCGTGCCATGTTGCTGTGCACGTGCGCGCTTATGTGTTCGCAAGCTACTGTTGCAGGTATTTATCATTGGCTTTAGAATTAGCAATGCATATACCCAAATAAGATGGCTGCATACCTACTATCTCTATCAAGTTTGATCATAAAATATACTACTTTAAACATCTGATTAAGTACAGCAGTTAGCAATTTAGCAAATTAAATTCACTTCTTCACTCAATCCACTTAAGACTTGGTTTAATGCATAACAACGATCCCTGATTTTCATAAGCTAATGATCATCATCACCATTTCAGCCGACAGACGGCTACTACTGGACATAGTCCTCCCCAAAAGCAGCGCCAATCGACCGGTTAAACAAAGCTGATAATCCTAACGTAAAAAAATCTTCTTTCAGTGTTCGCCTACCCCATACTCCCGATGCAGTTTGCCTATCACATCGACTTCCTGGGCATCACGTACAGACCCTGGCGTCTCCTAGCACTTGTCATGTCTCTGCCGTGTGCCATCACTGCATGCCTGCTGCAATTCTTCCAAGAGAGTCCCAAGTTCCTCGCGTCGCATGGAAGGTTGGATGAAGCTCTGCAAGTCCTGAAGAATATCTATGCTGCTAATACTGGCAATAAAGCTGATAGTTTTCCTGTAAGTATTAAACATTACGTCCTTGTAAGCTATATCTGTTTTTTAATGGATTGATTAAATTCCAACTTTTATTTGCAACACTAAATCAATTTAAATTCAATTAATTTAGCGTTGCAAAAAATAAAAGTCGCCACCTTTTTTCCTTACAATTTTGACAACAAAGAATGCAGTTCTAATACGATGCCATAAACTTCGCTTGGCACTAAAAAGCCAAAAAGTGAACTCACACTGAAGGGCATCGAGGATACCTAATCGGTTAACAAACAAACGACTGTCACATTGTAATTAAATGAGTTTCCGAAATACTAAAGTCAATAATACATCTTTTAAATCCTACAATATTGAATGAGCAATGTTTGTATATATATATTTGTTATTACGTTCTCGAAAACGGCTCTAACGATTTCGATGAAAGTTGCGATGTAGGGGTTTACGGGGGCGAAAAATCGATCTAGCTAGTCTATCTGGGAAAATTCATTTTATCCGGATTTTCACCCTTTCACCTTAGAATAATGACATCGCAGCTTTGAATAAGTAAGTACCTACTATCATGGCAGCATGGAATTAGTATGAACTATCCTATACTATTAAATGATCATTTTCTATTTTCACCCGAGCAGAGCTCGGTCGACCAGCTACTGATAATAAACTTTGTAATGTGGAGATCAGCAATTCAACATAGAGATCGACTAGAAAAAACTATTTTTGGTATTTTTGTCCACGACTTTTGATATTTATATTACCTTTAGGTTAATTATAAAGTAATAGTGATTCTAAGTTATACCTTTCTCTTTCTAGGTTCACAAGCTCCTTGAAGACAATGACAACCAGTCCTCTGAAACGAAGGTTACTTTCTTGAAGTCGGTTTGGCAACAGACAGTGCCTCTCTTCAGAGCACCCCTACTGAAGGAGACTCTCAGGCTATTCTATCTAGTTGCTGTTATTTACATGACGTGAGTATTACCGAAAAATCAGAGATACCATATACTGTACAGCACCATATTATGGTTTTTAAGAATAAAGTTAAGTTTCAAAAGCAAAAATAAACATCGAAATAAACTTTCATCATTGACCACTAATTAAGTCTCATTTTAGATCAAAATGTGAACGTGTTTTAAATTAGAGAAAAACCACGATTTATTTATTATTTAATCCTAAGAATGAATTTATAAAATTCTTTTGACGTGAAAATATTGAAACTCGTCTTCTGTCTCAACTTATTTGAATTCTTTGAAATCAACAAAGTGCTGTAACAATTGTTTCCATTCTAGTGGCAGTGGCTTCATCCTCTGGTTGCCTTACATCATGAACAACTTGTTCTTCGTCCTGGAGGCTGGAGGTGGTGACGGCATGAACCTTTGCGCAGTTATCAAGTACCCCTCCGTCGCTGGCTTCGCTACTGGAAATATGACTGTAAGTATTTAATTTATGTCTGCAATATATTGTGATTTTTATCTTCTCTTTATAATATTTCATATCACCATCACTAATGGTCCTCGCATTAGTGGCAGAACTGACTTTAAATAATTGAAGAGGCCCAAAAGTATTTTTGAATCATCGAGGTGATCAATCAATGCTCATGCCTTCTCTGGATGAGAAGAGGCTTTTGCCCTGCAAATCATCAGCATCATTTCAGCCGAAAGACGTCCACTGCTGGACATAGGCCTCCCCCAAGCACTGCTACTTCGACTGGTTCTGTGCTTCCTGTATCCAGCGGATTCCTGCGGCCTTCACAAGGTCATCGGTCCACCTTGTGGGAGGCCTAATATTAGATGTAGATCTAATATTTTTGGCATAATATTAGATGTTTTAAGTCTTTACTCGCTTTAATTCTGACCTTATATTATCATGTTTTTATTTATTTCAAATCCTTTTCCAGGACATAGAAATCTGCGACGACACAATCCAGGACACGACCCTATTCTCCGCGATGACATACGGCGCCATGGCGAGCTGTTCCAACGTGGTCCTGTCCCTCACCTGCGGTAATCACAAGCGCATGGCTATGATCTGCATCATGGCCATGTCGGCCATCGCCGCCATCTTGTTGAACGTGGTGGCTGTGCCATTGGCGGGAGGAATCTTTTTCTTCTTCTTCCTAATGTGCGCACTGTCCATGGGGATCTTGAGCGTGTATTTTGTGGAGCTTTATCCCACTTCTTTAAGGTAAGCGATCAGTCAGATTTTTTTCCAAATGTTTTCAACACTTCCCAAGCTTAAAAAACACTTCTCATTTTACCAGAAGTCGAATTAAAATGGACCAGAGAGAGAAGGCCATTCATGTAGGTATCCCTTCTATAAATTCATGTCCACACTAACAATCTTAATAAATTGTATGAGCAACGCTTTTACTACAGTATAGC
This sequence comes from Agrochola lota, assembly GCA_947364205.1. Taxonomy (NCBI): domain Eukaryota; kingdom Metazoa; phylum Arthropoda; class Insecta; order Lepidoptera; family Noctuidae; genus Agrochola; species Agrochola lota. Next base: position 19,644,953 of record OX376227.1, on the reverse strand, counting down.
TGCTGTCGTATCTCTGCAGGCACTTAAAATACGCCATAAATAAAGTAATTAATTACCGCTCGCGATACGATCGGGAAATGGATAGCGATAACACCGGTGATTCAATTGTGAATGTTTTTTTTTTCAAACTGCACCACCATGGCTTATGGTATGAATAATGGTATGAAAAGGACCAGTCTCTATTTCGGTACTCATCAACATCATCTCAGCCAAAAGACGATGATTCCGGTTGCATTCGATCAATCAAGCTAATTTAGGATCAGTATAATAATTGTAAAGACTATTGCGTTAGGCGGGTACAAGTGCACACGTCCTCTAGAAGTGAATAGCCAAAATTCAGTATTGCTTATTTTGCGGCAAAGTCTTGTGCCTTCCGGTACTAGGGTTCATATGAGCTCTACATAACCTACTCTTTCCTAGTTCTATCAATTTTATTGTAATTTTCTATTGCAGAGGGATGGTATCCTGTTTATCAGTGATGCTGGGAAGACTCAGCGCATTCCTGGGAGTGAACGCGATAGGAGCCCTGATTTCAACCAGCTGCGAAGCCACTTTCTATGGCTGGTCCTTGTTGCTACTAAGTAAGTTTAAGTTACCCTTACCTTTTATTATTTAAAGGTCGTTTTTCAAGTTTTTTACTTGGTGTATTGACTACAGCTAATGTTGGCCTTTATTATAGTTTGTGTTAAAGATTTTTTATTGTTTGATATTCAGATAACCTGCTGCAATAATTATCGTTGGTTATACCAACCAAGTTTCTTTCAAACTATTCTTTTGTCTACTGAGTTTGTGTGAATAACAATTTTATCAACCTTCAATTCATATTAAAGGTTCAAACAAACGCAACACAATCCCAATTCAAATAACAAGGTGGCAATAAATACAACGTTTTCCACCTTGAAAAAGCAGCGCCAGCGCTAGTTGCGTCTGCAGCGCATAAAACGCGCGTAGACGACGCGTAAAAAAAACGCCGAGTGCATAGACGCATGTCGGCCATAGTGTCATTGGGTTTTCTATATGCAATTTCTCAGTAGCAGCCCGGATTCTGGATTTGTGCCCGGTTGATGGCAATAGGCTGACCCTCTATTACATGGTACTTAAACATAATTGGCAAAATGTGGGTGCTCTATAGGTGCACCTCTGCCTAACGCTTCGAGTAATACAGGCGTGATGTTATGTTATGTTTTTTTGTTTATTTTTTTAACAAAACATTTTGGTCCTTTTCAGGTGCAATAGCAGTAGCATGGTTTCTGCCAAAAGACAAAGCTCCTAAGAAGTAAAGATTCAGAATATGACTGGATCTACTGAAGACTGAACATTAAATAATCTTAGTTGTACATAATGTATGAATGAGTCCGAGTGTTGTGTTATGTAAATGCTACTGACTGACTGATAATTTTATTGTATGCATTTGTATAGTTTGTGTTTTGTAAGAACAATAATATCTTGCTTTTGTAAGTGCCATAAAGTATATCGTACAGTGAAAGAGGATTACCTACTCATCAAAGTTCCGTTACTATTGATTCCCACAATTTTCAGAAGATTTTATAGGTACAGGGTGAACATTTTGAAACTTCCATTTAAAAGACAACACACCTACACATTTTTTTTTTTTATCGAAATGTACATTATAAAGCCATTGTGTAATGTTTAAACATGATTAATTTTTTAAATTGTCTTAATAAAATATTTGAAAAGTAATTAGGTAATACATATCTAGATATACCTACATAATAAGAATATTGTAATAAATGTACATAATTAATATTAAAAAACTGTTTTTATTGTTTTCCTAAAAAATAAAATGTCTAGAACTGAAATGGTGGGTTGGGTTTAGATCCATAGAACTTGGCTTCGCAGCTGGTTGAAATGAGGGCTCCAATCGCGTTCACACCCAGGAATGCGCTGAGTCTTCCCAGCATCACTGATAAACAGGATACCATCCCTGTGCTATATAACATTACAATGAAATTAATAGGACAAGGACAGTGTAGGTTATGTGGAGGTCATATGAGCCCTGGTTCCTGAAAGCATAAGATATCGCCGCTAAATAAGCGATACTGAATTTTAAGTATTTGCTTCAAGAGGACGTGTTCACTTGCCCACAAATGAACACGTCCTCTTAAAGTAAATAGCCTAACGCAATAATATTTTAAAACCAACGCAATTTTACAATTTTGAAACTGTCATCGTCATCGTCTTTTGGCTGAGATGATGTTGATGATTACAGAAACCGAGACTGGTCCTTTTCATACCATTATTCTAGGATTGATAGCCTTGGTGGTGTTGTTAATTAATTAAATATGATGTGTAACATCTGACATCTTGGCTGACGTATATATGATATAAACAATATTCATCATCATCACCATCACCTTCACCGTCTACGTCATCGTCACCGTCATCATCATCATCATCATGATCCCATTTACAACCTCTCGGATAATGGGTTGGTACCATCTGACGGCCAATTCAACCACCGCGCGTGCTCATTGGTAAAATCAAATAGTGCGCGCTTCCCCGGTTTCCTGTTACACACTTCTGTCCCTTTTTACTAACCGTCTCTGAGCTAAGCCGCGGACAGACAGACGGACAGACAGACGGACATGGCGAAACTATAAGGGTTCCTTGTTTACTACAGAACCCTAAAAAGAAAGAAAAATGCATTTATCGGCATTACAAAAAATACACCTTAAAACTATAAAAACAGAAAATAAATTATTATAATACTACAAGGGCCTCAGCTCAGCATAATGTCAGACGATGATTTTCAGCTCCATCGCACGAGTGCCATACGCTAGAACAATAAATATAGGGAAGTGTCTATCCGTTATAATAAATAAATTAAAGGGACTGTAAAAAAAAAAAAACATAAAAAATCAAATCAAATGACAATGACATACATGTGTGTATGTGTGTGCAATTGTTAGTACCCAAACCCCACTGATAAGTATACTAAAATAATGGGATCAACTTTTTATTTATCTGTCAATTATTTATTAAACTTCAGGTCACAATTGAAAAAAAAGAGTTACCGGTGATGGCTATAAGGACCAAAAATTTTACATTTAAGTAATGTTGTACCTACGTATGATGAAAACTGACCTACATGTCTATTTAAATTTTTTTTATTACTTAAGCCTATACTTTATAGGCTTAATAAGTACGTGCACTGTACTCACCTACCTATCTGTATTTTCACCTAGTTCACAAAAATAATGATGAAAAACATTTATTGAACAAGAAATCGATGTTCAATCGAAACGAAATCGAACTCAAGCTTTCTGTGTGAAGCATTTAAAGAGGAGTCGGAATGTGAAGAATTTATTTTCTAAGGCAAAACATTCACCATTGATGAAATGTTCGATTATTTGCGCCATTTAAATTATTTTTTGTGTATGTGCGTGAACTCGTGCCATGAATAGTCTGTGCTAAGGACACCACTACATCCCTCGCTAGCATAGCGGTTTAGCAAGCCACCACCCACATACGAAACAGAATTGAACACGTAGATTTATCTACCTAAGGACCCCGAAATCTTAAAGGTTCTTCAAGCCATTTTTCGGTTAACAGATGATGACTATACAGGGGTCTAATATTTTAGAATTCATAATAGCTTTATAATAATTGTCATGGCAAAGATAACTAGACAGTTTAATATCTCTGAAAACTGAACTTTGTCGTAGCAAATTAGTAGTACCATATCGGAAATGCGATTATCTTCATATTAAGCACTATCAATATTACATACGATTTTTAATCTTAAGATGACTCTCCTTGCGTTAACACGTGAGGAATTGAAGTCTAATAATGTTATATTTATTTAATTATATTTAGTAACAAATGGTTATTAATATTGTGATTACTAATCGAATATTATTTTGTATTTTTTAACTCATTTATTTTTAATGAATAAGTGGATAGTTAAGATGGTGGACAAAAGCAATGATTCCTCTGAAAAGCTGCCTTTCGAGGCGGCGATTGAACAAGCAGGAAAGTTAAATTTTTAAATTACATTACATTACATAATATCACGTTAACGAAGCGACGTCCTCGGGGTCACTAGTAAAAATGGGCGTGCCTCAAGGTTCAATTCTGGGCCCTTTCTTATTATTAGTTTAATACATGACCTTCCTTACATGATACCTAACTTATCGGATATAATTTTATTCGCTGACGACACTTCTCTTATTTTTTAAATAGATAGAAAAAATACGGATGTCTTGCATGTCAACGACAGTATGGTTGTTCTTTCGAAACGGTTCGCAACTACTAATCTTTTAGTTAATGCAAACCAAACTAAATATATTAAGTTCTCATTACCAAATGGTTCACATTAGAACTCTTTCAGGTAAATTAAGTTCACCTGCATAAGCAGTAAGAAACATAAGGCAGTTGATAGATACAGCCACAGCTAGATTAGTATACTTTGCTTACTTCCACAGTATTATGTCTTATGGCGTTCTGCTGTGGGGATCGGCAGCTGACGTAGATCCAATTTTCATTTTACAAAAGAGGGTAATCGGTGCGATCTATAAAAGTGGTCCTTAGAAACAAATTCAAAGAAATTAATATACCTACTGACTCTGCCTTCTCTTTATATCTTAGAAAGTATTTAGATGCTCGCAAAAACTTAGGACTTTTCAAAATAAAAAGCGATTTCCATAATATAAATACACGTAGTAGACATGAAATTGTGATTCCTACCCTTTAGATTAACTAAAACAAGCAAGTCATTTCTTATAAACAGTTTCCACTTTTGTAACAAATTGCCAAAGTCAGTTACAGAACTTAGCGTTGGAAGGTCAAAATCCACATCAACCTCGTCCTCAAAAAAACCTAGCCATATTATTAATTAAAGACTTCGTCGACTTCGAGCGGTATCCTGGTAAACCTGGTGCCTAACGCCATCGGCAGCGCCATACTCTTCGTGGTGCTGGTCATGGACGTTGTCGTCATTTGCTTGTACACGGCCATCTGTGTGGCGCTCTTTCCTACGCATTTGAGGTACTTATGAGGCATACGAGTTAAAAAAAAAATGACAGTCCCATGATCTAAACTGACAGCTAAAAAGATATTTTGGCGAGGGCTAAAATCGGAACTAACGTCGCCATCTGTTTATCATATATTTGTCAATACAATTTCTGTGACAATTTCATAATTTTTTACCATCAACGCACCCCTGTCAATGTCATTCAGGCGCCAAAAGCTCCTTGTAGCCCTCCAGGTCTAGGGGTTCATTATGCATTCCAAAAACTTGCCTGAGTTCCGTCTTTTCTGAAGACCACGACCAACATTTTTATATTTTGGTTTTTTAATCGTAGATACTTATTACATATTTTTCAGGGCTTTATCCATCGCACTTCCCATAACAGGTGGACGTATCGGCAACTTCGCTTCCATCCAGATCCTCAACCTGATGTTGTCGAACAGCTGCGAGGCCGGATTCTACCTCTTTTCGTCTCTCTTTGCAGGTAATAAAAGTCCACTTTTTCAAAGTTTCATTCAGTATTTACAAAAGGACCATCCCATGCTAATATTATAAATGCGAAAACAACTCTGTCTGTCTCTCACTTTGTACGCCTTTTACGGCTGAACGGATTCGCATGAACGTTTAGCACACGGATAGATTACATTAGTTGTTAGTGCATTCCGGTAGTGCGTTCCCGTGGGATAATCTCCAACCAATCGCGGGCAAACCTAATTAACTACATAACTTTTTCAAATATTTCAGCATCGGCGATTGTTGCATCGTTCCTGCCTGACGACCGTCGGCTACAAAAAGCAGCTCCACCAGTAATTACAGAAGATATTCAGGAGAATTAGTGAAAAATTATTTTATTTTGCTACGAGCAAATACTTGTTCGTAATTCATGTAGGTACCTACCTAAATACCTAAGGTGTAAATATTATAAATAGTTATCTAGGTTTAGAATTGTTATTTTAATATGTTAAGTCATTAATTAACTTTAATTTATTATAAAACAATTAAAACTTTTTGTAAATATTTAGGCCAACATATTTGCTTTCAAAACCTAGGCTTTAGAGGCATGAGAAACAGGGTGTAAAGTTCACTCATCCTCTATTGAAAAGGTAGGATAGTCTTATAATGTCATTTGCTCGGTAAACTCTAATTGCGCGATGCAGGATTTGTGTGACGTCAGGTCTTTGATACGTAGGTAGTTCGCATGTGGCGATGTAGATTCCGCCACATCCCTCCCCTCCGGAGACCGGAGGTCGATAGTGGGCTGAGTTTTGTATCTTGCGATTCTGCACAGTGCCAGTTGAAGTTCCAGTGAGTCGGAACCGCGTGCCACATAGTTCTCGGTGAGTCGGAACTGTCTGCAGTGATTCCCCAGTGAGTCGGGGTGACGCTGCGTCATGATCCAGTGAGTCGGATGTGGTACAGCGGCGGGTTGTGGTGACTGCTGGTGTCGACCAGGAGAGGGTAGAATGGGCTCTGCTTGTGAGACTGGCCGAAAGTGCAGGTGCAGAAAAAATCAAATCAAAAAGCGAATTCGCTTGATTGATCGAATGCAACCACAACCAGTTTCAAAATTGTAAAAGACCGGCCAAGTGCGTGTCAGACCACGCACAATGAAGGGTTCCGTAGTTGGGATGAATTTATCCCAAGAACAAACTTAACATTGTAGTTGAAAAACGTGTTCTCCCATACGGAATGTATGGGAGATCATGTTTTTCAAACTGCAAATTTAAGTTGGTTGATTATTTCTCGTTAACCTGTACAGCCTACTTAGCTCTCATAGTTTTCCTTGTAATTTCGTTATATATACTACTGCTGTGAATTTTTTCACAAATCCAAGTACAACCATTTAGCTGGCAGGGGACACACACACTTGACTCTAACAAAAAAATTCAGTTAAAAGCTTAATATTTCTCAAACAAATCCCTGAATCCAAAAATGGTTTTGACAAACTCACAATATTTTTGAAAGACCTTTCTAACGATACCCCACAACATGGGGCAGATGAGGAAAAAAAAAACATCCCCACTTTACGTGTAGGGGAGGTACCCTAAAAAAATTTTTTTCTTGATTTTATTTTACCGCTTTGTCGGCATGGTTAATATGTATACATATGCCCAATTACAGCTTTGTAGTACTAACCGTCTCTGAGCTCAGCCGTGCACAGACAGACGGACAGACAGACAGACGGATATGGCGAAACTATAAGGGTTCCTTGTTTACTACAGAACCCTAAAAACACGTTGGTTTTAAAATAAAACATTATTTCGTTAGGCTAAAATTCCGTATCGCATATTTAGCAGCAATATCTTATGCCTTCCGGTACCAGGGCTCACATGAGCTCTACACAACCTTCACTTTTCTAGTTCTATCAATTTCATTGTAATGGTCTATAGCAGAGGGTCCTGTTTTGTTTATCAGTGATGTTGTGAAGACTCAGCGCCTTCCTGGGGATGAACTCGAGAGGAGCCCTGATTTCAACCAGCTGCGAAGCCACCTTCCATGGATGGTCCTTGTTCCTTGTCCTTATTTTACCGTTTCTCATATTTTTTTGCTTGGGGTATTGACTACAATTAATGCTATGCAATTATGTGCCATCACTGCATGCCTGCTGCAATTCTTCCAAGAGAGTCCCAAGTTCCTCGCGTCGCATGGAAGGTTGGATGAAGCTCTGCAAGTCCTGAAGAATATCTATGCTGCTAATACTGGCAATAAAGCTGATAGTTTTCCTGTAAGTATTAAACATTACGTCCTTGTAAGCTATATCTGTTTTTTAATGGATTGATTAAATTCCAACTTTTATTTGCAACACTAAATCAATTTAAATTCAATTAATTTAGCTTTGCAAATAAAAGTCGCCACCTTTTTTCCTTACAATTTTGACAACAAAGAATGCAGTTCTAATACGATGCCATAAACTTCGCTTGGCACTAAAAAGCCAAAAAGTGAACTCACACTGAAGGGCATCGAGAATACCTAATCGGTTAACAAACAAACGACTGTCACATTGTAATTAAATGAGTTTCCGAAATACTAAAGTCAATAATACATCTTTTAAATCCTACAATATTGAATGAGCAATGTTTGTATATATATATATTTGTTATTACGTTCTCGAAAACGGCTCTAACGATTTCGATGAAAGTTGCGATGTAGGGGTTTACGGGGGCGAAAAATCGATCTAGCTAGTCTATCTGGGAAAATTCATTTTATCCGGATTTTCACCCTTTCACCTTAGAATAATGAAATCGCAGCTTCGAATAAGTAAGTACCTACTATCATGGCAGCATGGAATTAGTATGTACTATACATGGAATTAGTATGAACTATCCTATGCTATTAAATGATCATTTTCTATTTTCACCCGAGCAGAGCTCGGTCAACCAGCTACTGATAATAAACTTTGTAATATGGAGATCAGCAATTCAACATAGAGATCGACTAGAAAAAAATATTTTTGGTATTTTTGTCCACGACTTTTGATATTTATATTACCTTTAGGTTAATTATAAAGTAATAGTGATTATAAGTTATACCTTTCTCTTTATAGGTTCACAAGCTCCTTGAAGACAATGACAACCAATCCTCTGAAACGAAGGTTACTTTCTTGAAGTCGGTTTGGCAACAGACAGTGCCTCTCTTCAGAGCACCCCTACTGAAGGAGACTCTCAGGCTATTCTATCTAGTTGCTGTTATTTACATGACGTGAGTATTACCGAAAAATCAGAGATACCATATACTGTACAGCACCATATTATGGTTTTTAAGAATAAAGTTAAGTTTCAAAAGCAAAAATAAACATCGAAATAAACTTTCATCATTGACCACTAATTAAGTCTCATTTTAGATCAAAATGTGAACGTGTTTTAAATTAGAGAAAAACCACGATTTATTTATTATTTAATCCTAAGAATGAATTTATAAAATTCTTTTGACGTGAAAATATTGAAACTCGTCTTCTGTCTCAACTTATTTGAATTCTTTGAAATCAACAGTGCTGTAACAATTGTTTCCATTCTAGTGGCAGTGGCTTCATCCTCTGGTTGCCTTACATCATGAACAACTTGTTCTTCGTCCTGGAGGCTGGAGGTGGTGACGGCATGAACCTTTGCGCTGTCATCAAGTACCCCTCTGTCGCTGGCTTCGCTACTGGAAATATGACTGTAAGTATTTAATTTATGTCTGCAATATATTGTGATTTTTATCTTCTCTTTATAATATTTCATATCACCATCACTAATGGTCCTCGCATTAGTGGCAGAACTGACTTTAAATAATTGAAGGGGCCCAAAAGTATTTTTGAATAATCGAGGTGATCAATCAATGCTCTTGCCTTCTCTGGATGAGAAGAGGCTTTTGCCCTGCAGGGGGACTATAATAAGTTGGCATAATCATCAGCACCATTTCAGCCGAAAGACGTCCACTGCTGGACATAGGCCTCCCCCAAGCACTGCTACTTCGACCGGTTCTGTGCTTCCCGTATCCAGCGGATTCCTGCGGCCTTCACAAGGTCATCGGTCCACCTTGTGGGAGGCCTAATATTAGATGTAGATCTAATATTTGTTAGCATAATATTAGATGTTTTAAGTCTTTACTCGCTTTAATTCTGACCTTATATTATCATGTTTCTATTTATTTCAAATCCTTTTCCAGGACATAGAAATCTGCGACGACACAATCCAGGACACGACCCTATTCTCCGCGATGACATACGGCGCCATGGCGAGCTGTTCCAACGTGGTCCTGTCCCTCACCTGCGGTAATCACAAGCGCATGGCTATGATCTGCATCATGGCCATGTCGGCCGTCGCCGCCATCTTGTTGAACGTGGTGGCTGTGCCATTGGCGGGAGGAATCTTTTTCTTCTTCTTCCTAATGTGCGCACTGTCCATGGGGATCTTGAGCGTGTATTTTGTGGAGCTTTATCCCACTTCTTTAAGGTAAGCGATCAGTCAGATTTTTTTCCAAATGTCATTCAGATTTCATTTTACCAGAAGTCGAATTAAAATGGAACAAGTAAAAGAGAGAAGGCCATTCATGTAGGTATCCCTTCTATAAATTCATGTCCACACTAACAATCTTAATAAATTGTATGAGCAACGCTTTTACTACAGTATAGCTGCTGTCGTATCTCTGCAGGCACTTAAAATACGCCATAAATAAAGTAATTAATTACCGCTCGCGATACGATCGGGAAATGGATAGCGATAACACCGGTGATTCAATTGTGAATGTTTTTTTTCAAACTGCACCACCATGGCTTATGGTATGAATAATGGTATGAAAAGGACCAGTCTCTATTTCGGTACTCATCAGCATCATCTCAGCCAAAAGACGATGATTCTGGTTGCATTCGATCAATCAAGCTAATTTAGGATCAGTATAATAATTGTAAAGACTATTGCGTTAGGCGGGTACAAGTGCACACGTCCTCTAGAAGTGAATAGCCAAAATTCAGTATTGCTTATTTTGCGGCAGTCTTGTGCCTTCCGGTACCAGGGTTCATATGACCTACTCTTTCCTAGTTCTATCAATTTTATTGTAATTTTCTATTGCAGAGGGATGGTATCCTGTTTATCAGTGATGCTGGGAAGACTCAGCGCATTCCTGGGAGTGAACGCGATAGGAGCCCTGATTTCAACCAGCTGCGAAGCCACTTTCTATGGCTGGTCCTTGTTGCTACTAAGTAAGTTTAAGTTACATTTACCTTTTATTATTTTAATGTCGTTTTTCAAGTTTTTTGCTTGGTGTATTGACTACAGCTAATGTTGCCCTTTATTATAGTTTGTGTTAAAGATTTTTTGTTATTTGGTATTCAGATAACCTGCTGCAATAACTATCGTTGGTTATACCAACCAAGTTTCTTTGAAACTATTCTTTTGTCTACTGAGTTTGTGTGAATAACAATTTTATCAACCTTCAATTCATATTAAAGGTTCAAACAAACGCAACACAATCCCAATTCAAATAACAAGGTGGCAATAAATACAACGTTTTCCACCTTGAAAAAGCAGCGCCAGCGCTAGTTGCGTCTGCAGCGCATAAAACGCACGTAGACGACGCGTAAAAAAAACGCCGAGTGCATACACGCATGTCGGCCAAAGTGTAATTGGGTTTTCTATATGCAATTTCTCAGTAGCAGCCCGGATTCTGGATTTGTGCCCGGTTGATGGCAATAGGCTGGCAAAATGTGGGTGCACTATAGGTGCACCTCTGCCTAACGCTTCGAATAATACAGGCGTGATGTTATGTTATGTTTTTTTCTTTATTTTTCTAACAAAACATTTTGGTCCTTTTCAGGTGCAATAGCAGTAGCATGGTTTCTGCCAAAAGACAAAGCTCCTAAGAAGTAAAGATTCAGAATATGACTGGATCTACTGAAGACTGAACATTAAATAATCTTAGTTGTACATAATGTATGAATGAGTCCGAGTATAGTGTTATGTAAATGCTACTGACTGACTGATAATTTTATTGTATGCATTTGTATAGTTTGTGTTTTGTAAGAACAATAATATCTTGCTTTTGTAAGTGCCATAAAGTATATCGTACAGTGAAAGAGGATTACCTACTCATCAAAGTTCCGTTACTATTGATTCCCACAATTTTGTGAAGATTTTATAGGTACAGGGTGAACATTTTGAAACTTCCATTTAAAAGACAAAACACTTACACAATTTTTTTATTTTATCGAAATGTACATTATAAAGCCATTGTGTAATGTTTAAACATGATTAATTTTTTAAATTGTCTTAATAAAATATTTGAAAAGTATTTAGGTAATACATATCTAGATATACATAATAAGAATATTGTAATAAATGTACATAATTAATATTAAAAAACTGTTTTCATTGTTTTCCTAAAAAATAAAATGTCTAGAACTGAAATGGTGGGTTGGGTTTAGATCCATAGAACTTGGCTTCGCAGCTGATTGAAATGAGGGCTCCAATCGCGTTCACACCCAGGAATGCGCTGAGTCTTCCCAGCATCACTGATAAACAGGATACCATCCCTGTACTATATAACATTACAATAAAATTGATAGGACAAGGACAGTGTAGGTTATGTGGAGGTCATATGAGCCCTGGTTCCTAAAAGCATAAGATATCGCCGCTAAATAAGCGATACTGAATTTTAAGTATTTGCTTCAAGAGGACGTGTTCACTTGCCCACAAATGAACACGTCCTCTTAAAGTAAATAGCCTAACGCAATAATGTTTTATTTTAAAACCAACGCAATTTTACAATTTTGAAACTGTCATCGTCATCGTCTTTTGGCTGAGATGATGTTGATGATTACAGAAACAGAGACTGGTCCTTTTCATACCATTATTCTAGGATTGATAGCCTTGGTGGTGTTGTTAATTAATTAAATATGATGTGTAACATCTGACATCTTGGCTGACGTATATATGATATAAACAATATTCATCATCATCACCATCACCGTCACCGTCACCGTCTCCGTCATCGTCACCGTCATCATCATCATCATCATGATCCCGTTTACAACCTCTCGGAAAATGGGTTGGTACCATCTGACGGCCAATTCAACCACCGCGCGTGCTCATTGGTAAAATCAAAAAGTGCGCGCTTCCCCGGTTTCCTGTTACACACTTCTGTCCCTTTTTACTAACCGTCTCTGAGCTAAGCCGCGGACAGACAGACGGACAGACAGACAGACAGACGGACATGGCGAAACTATAAGGGTTCCTTGTTTACTACAGAACCCTAAAAAGAAAGAAAAATGCATTTATCGGCATTACAAAAAATACACCTTAAAACTATAAAAACAGAAAATAAATTATTATAATACTACAAGGGCTTCAGCTCAGCATAATGTCAGACGATGATTTTCAGCTGCATCCCACGAGTGCCATACGCTAGAACAATAAATATAGGGAAGTGTCTATCCGTTATAATAAATAAATTAAAGGGACTGTAAAAAAAAAAAAAAAAAAAATCAAATCAAATGACAATGACATACATGTGTGTATGTGTGTGCAATTGTTAGTACCCAAACCCCACTGATAAGTATACTAAAATAATGGGATCAACTTTTTATTTATCTGTCAATTATTTATTAAACTTCAGGTCACAATTGAAAAAAAAGAGTTACCGGTGATGGCTATAAGGACCAAAAATTTTACATTTAAGTAATGTTGTACCTACGTATGATGAAAACTGACCTACATGTCTATTTAACTTTTTTTTATTACTGAAGCCTATACTTTATAGGCTTAATAAGTACGTGCACTGTACTCACCTACCTATCTGTATTTTCACCTAGTTCACAAAAATAAAATGAAAAACATTTATTGAACAAGAAATCGATGTTCAATCGGAACGAAATCGAACTCAAGCTTTCTGTGTGAAGCATTTAAAGAGGAGGTGGAATGTGAAGAATTTATTTTCTAAGGCAAAATATTCACCATTGATGAAATGTTCGATTATTTGCGCCATTTAAATTATTTTTTGTGTATGTGCGTGAACTCGTGCCATGAGTAGTCTGTGCTAAGGACACCACTACATCCCTCGCTAGCATAGCGGTTTAGCAAGCCACCACCCACATACGAAACAGAATTGAACACGTAGATTTATCTACCAAAGGACCACGAAATCTTAAAGGTTTTACAAGGAGTCATTTTTCGGTTAACAGATGATGACTATACAGGGGTCTAATATTTTAGACTTCATAATAGCTTTATAATAATTGTCATGGCAAAGATAACTAGACAGTTTAATATCTCTGAAAACTGAACTTTGTCGTAGCAAATTAGTAGTATCATATCGGAAATGCGATTATCTTCATATTAAGCTCTATCAATATTACGTACGATTTTTAATCTTAGGATGACTCTCCTTGCGTTAACACGTGAGGAATTGAAGTCTAATAATGTTATATTTATTTAATTATATTTAGTAACAAATGGTTATTAATATTGTGATTACTAATCGAATATTATTTTGTATTTTTTAACTCATTTATTTTTAATGAATAAGTGGATAGTTAAGATGGTGGACAAAAGCAATGATTCCTCTGAAAAGCTGCCTTTCGAGGCGGCGATAGAACAAGCAGGAAGTATTTTTTTTTTAATTACATTACATTACATAACATCACGTCAACGAAGCGACGTCCTCGGGGTCACTAGTAAAAATGGGCGTGCCTCAAGGTTCAATTCTGGGCCCTTTCTTATTTTTAGTTTAATAAATGACCTTCCTTACATGATACCTAACTTATCGGATATAATTTTATTCGCTGACGACACTTCTCTTATTTTTTAAATAGATAGAAAAAATACGGATGTCTTGCATGTCAACGACAGTATGGTTGTTCTTTCGAAACGGTTCGCAACTACTAATCTTTTAGTTAATGCAAACCAAACTAAATATATTAAGTTCTCATTACCAAATGGTTCACATTAGAACTCTTTCAGGTAAATTAAGTTCACCTGCATAAGCAGGAAGAAACATAAGGCAGTTGATAGATACAGCCACAGCTAGATTAGTATACTTTGCTTACTTCCACAGTATTATGTCTTATGGCGTTCTGCTGTGGGGATCGGCAGCTGACGTAGATCCAATCTTCATTTAACAAAAGAGGGTAATCGGTGCGATCTATAAAAGTGGTCCTTAGAAACAAATTCAAAGAAATTAATATACCTACTGACTCTGCCTTCTCTTTATATCTTAGAAAGTATTTGGATGCTCGCAAAAACTTAGGACTTTTCAAAATAAAAAGCGTTTTCCATAATATAAATACACGTAGTAGACATGAAATTGTGATTCCTACCCTTTAGATTAACTAAAACAAGCAAGTCATTTCTTATAAACAGTTTCCACTTTTGTAACAAATTGCCAAAGTCAGTTACAGAACTTAGCGTTGGAAGGTCAAAACCCACATCAACCTCGTCCTCAAAAAAACCTAGCCATATTATTAATTAAAGACTTCGTCGACTTCGAGCGGTATCCTGGTAAACCTGGTGCCTAACGCCATCGGCAGCGCCATACTCTTCGTGGTGCTGGTCATGGACGTTGTCGTCATTTGCTTGTACACGGCCATCTGTGTGGCGCTCTTTCCTACGCATTTGAGGTACTTATGAGGCATACGAGTTAAAAAAAAATATGACAGTCCCATGATCTAAACTGACAGCTAAAAAGATATTTTGGCGAGGGCTAAAATCGGAACTAACGTCGCCATCTGTTTATCATATATTTGTCAATACAATTTCTGTGACAATTTCATAATTTTTTACCATCAACGCACCCCTGTCAATGTCATTCAGGCGCCAAAAGCTCCTTGTAGCCCTCCAGGTCTAGGGGTTCATTATGCATTCCAAAAACTTGCCTGAGTTCCGTCTTTTCTGAAGACCACGACCAACATTTTTATATTTTGGTTTTTTAATCGTAGATACTTATTACATATTTTTCAGGGCTTTATCCATCGCACTTCCCATAACAGGTGGACGTATCGGCAACTTCGCTTCCATCCAGATCCTCAACCTGATGTTGTCGAACAGCTGCGAGGCCGGATTCTACCTCTTTTCGTCTCTCTTTGCAGGTAATAAAAGTCCACTTTTTCAAAGTTTCATTCAGTATTTACAAAAGGACCATCCCATGCTAATATTATAAATGCGAAAACAACTCTGTCTGTCTCTCACTTTGTACGCCTTTTACGGCTGAACGGATTCGCATGAACGTTTAGCACACGGATAGATTACATTAGTTGTTAGTGCATTCCGGTAGTGCGTTCCCGTGGGATAATCTCCAACCAATCGCGGGCAAACCTAATTAACTACATAACTTTTTCAAATATTTCAGCATCGGCGATTGTTGCATCGTTCCTGCCTGACGACCGTCGGCTACAAAAAGCAGCTCCACCAGTAATTACAGAAGATATTCAGAAGAATTAGTGAAAAGTTATTTTATTTTGCTACGAGCAAATACTTGTTTGTAATTCATGTAGGTACCTACCTAAATACCTAAGGTGTAAATATTATAAATAGTTATCTAGGTTTAGAATTATTATTTTAATATGTTAAGTCATTAATTAACTTTAATTTATTATAAAACAATTAAAACTAATTGTAAATATTTAGGCCAACATATTTGCTTTCAAAACCTAGGCTTTAGAGGCATGAGAAACAGGGTGTAAAGTTCACTCATCCTCTATTGAAAAGGTAGGATAGTCTTATAATGTCATTTGCTCGGTAAACTCTAATTGCGCGATGCAGGATTTGTGTGACGTCAGGTCTTTGATACGTAGGTAGTTCGCATGTGGCGATGTAGATTCCGCCACATCCCTCCCCTCCGGAGACCGGAGGTCGATAGTGGGCTGAGTTTTGTATCTTGCGATTCTGCACAGTGCCAGTTGAAGTTCCAGTGAGTCGGAACCGCGTGCCACATAGTTCTCGGTGAGTCGGAACTGTCTGCAGTGATTCCCCAGTGAGTCGGGGTGACGCTGCGTCATAATCCAGTGAGTCGGATGTGGTACAGCGGCGGGTTGTGGTGACTGCTGGTGTCGACCAGGAGAGGGTAGAATGGGCTCTGCTTGTGAGACTGGCCGAAGTGCAGGTGCTGTGCCAAGGTTCCTGTTGAGGCTGAGGGTGATGACCAGGAATACGCGTTCGCTGCATGCTGGTGGTACCCGTTGAAGCCGTGGGTACTGGCTGGCTGTGGGACTCGCCTCACGAAAGCTTGTGGAAATGATAATATGATGATGATGACCTCACGCTGAAGTAGTTGCACGAAGGATTCGTTGACGTTCATACTCGGGGTCACCAATTTAGAGGGTATGAGGAACAGGGTGTAAACTTCACTCATCTACATTAGAAAAAGCAGGATCCTCCGACCAGACGGGAGTCGTGTCTGGCGGGCAACTGCCCAACGATTGATGTCAGATAGTCTTATACATGTCTTCGGTCTTGACTTCGGAAATTAAAGTAATCTTTCACTTTGTAATGTTTCTGTTTTGGAAGTCAATTTTTGTTTTTTAAAGAGGGATTAGCTTTTAAAAACACCACCAAAGCCATTAATCCTAGAATAATGGTATGAAAAGGACCAGTCTCTGTTTCGGTAATAATCAACATCATCTCAGCCAAAAGACGATGATTCTAAAATCAAATCAAAAAGCGAATTCGCTTGATTGATCGAATGCAACCACAATCAGTTTCAAAATTGTAAAAGACCAGCCAAGTGCGTGTCGGACCACGCACAATGAAGGGTTCCGTAGTTGGGATGAATTTATCCCAAGAACAAACTTAACATTGTAGTTGAAAAACGTGTTCTCCCATACGGAATGTATGGGAGATCATCATTTTCCTGCCCTTGTCCCATGTTACTTGGGGTCGGCGCAACACGTTTTCTTTTTCCATTCTCCCCTATCAACTGTCATGCTATCATTCACTTCCTTCTCTTTCATATCATTCCTCACACACTCCATCCACTTTTTCTTAGGCCTTCCTTTTCCGCTCCATCCATCAGCATTTATATTCATCACTCTTTTAGTCACATGCGTTTCCTCTCTCCTCATCACATGCCCATACCAGGCCAAACGATTTCCTTTCAACTTTTCTGTCACTGGCGCAACTTTTAAACTTCCCCTTATATACTCATTTCTTACTTTATCCAGTTTCGTTACTCCACACATCCATCTCAACATTCTCATCTCCGCTACATGCAATCTTTTTTCATCCGTCTTCTTCACGGCCCAACATTCCGATCCATACAGTACGACAGGCCTTATCACGGACTTATAGATTTTCCCCTTTAACTGGAGGGGCATCCGTGAGTCACAAGTTGTTTCTGTGACCTGTCGCCATTTTATCCATCCTGAGTTGATCCGGCGTGTTACGTCTCGGTCTACTCCGCCATCCCCTTGGACAAGCGACCCGAGGTACCGAAATTCGGAGCAGATCGGTAAGGGCGTTCCGGCGAGAGATATGGACACAGGACTGGAAGAACCGCCAAAATCGCAAAACAAGTATTCCGTTTTGGTTCGACTTAATCTAAGGCCAACGGTCTCCAGTCTTTCCCACCACACCTCCAATCTGCTCTGGACCTCTAAGCCACTCTCGGCAACCAGCACAATGTCATCGGCAAACAGCATACACCAGGGGGCCTCTTCTTGGATATCCGACGTAAGAGCGTCCATTATCACCAAGAAGAGGTAAGGGCTGAGTGCCGACCCCTGGTGCAAGCCGACCGCCACATTGAAGCTGCCAGTAGTGCCCACTGTAGACCGGACTTGGGTACTGCATCGACTGTACATCGCTCGAATCAACTGCACATACTTCCCTGGCACACATTTCTCCTTAAGAGCCCACCACAAAACTTCACGAGGCACTCGGTCGTATGCCTTTTCGAGGTCAACGAAAACCATGTGCAAGTTTTTATGCGCACCTCTGTATTTCTCGCACAGCTGGCGGATAGCGAAGATGGCATCCGTTGCTCCTCGACCAGGCATAAAACCGAATTGGTTTTGCGAAATTTCACTCTCTTCTCTCAGTCGCCTTTCAATAACTTTCTCCCAAGCCTTCATACTATGTGACATTAGCTTTATTCCTCTATAGTTGTTGCACTCCAGCACATCACCTTTGTTTTTAAAAATAGGCACTAGCGAGCTGTTACACCATTCGTCAGGTATGGCTTCTTCCCGCAACAAATTATTGAAGAATAAAGCGAACCACGTCCATCCATCTACCCGTAATAACTTCCACACTTCAACTGGTATTCCGTCAGGACCTATAGCTTTACCATTCTTCATCCCATTCACTACTATTCTCACTTCATCCATACTAATCATTCTCACTAACCCCTCATTTATTGGCTTATTCTCAAGCACACCACTCCAGTCATTCTCCTCATTCATCAGTCTTTCGAAATAGTCCTTCCATCTATCCTTAATTTTCTCATCATCCGAAAGGACTATTCCAGTTCCATTCCTTATACATTTTATTTGGCAAACATCCCTCGTCTTTCTCTCTCTAGCTCTAGCAAGCCGGTATAGATTTTTTTGGCCTGCTGGACTGTCCAGTGTGTCATAAAGCTTGTCCTGGGCTTTTACTCTCGCTATGGCCACTGCTTTCTTGGCTTTTTTCTTTAGAGCATCATACTCACTCTTTTTTTCTTTTTTCAAACTAACATTCTCATCTTCAACACTCTGCCATTCCTTGAACTTTCTCTTCTTATCCTGCAACACATTCCGTATTTCTGTCGACCACCACCATGTATCCCTATCTATCGTACCCTTTCCTTTCGTTTCTTCCAAAATATCTTTCGCTGCACTCCTGATATACCCTGCCATCTCATTCCAACATTCATTTACATTTCTATCTTTCATCTCTCCCATATCTATTATTTTATCCACAACTCGCTCTTTAAATTTCTTTGCACAATCATTCTTCTCCAGCATATGCCATTTTATTTTAGGGGGGGGTCGCTCCTTGTTTTTATTGAGCTTCATTTCTAAGAACATTTCCATAATAAGGAGTCTGTGCTATGAAACTAAGTCTTCTCCCGGTAACACTTTGCAGTCTTTGATGTTTTTTAGTTTGTTGCGTCGTACGAAAAAGTAATCAATTTGCGTCTTGTGATTGCCACTTTTGTACGTAATTAGATGTCCATTGTTCTTCTGGAACCAAGTGTTGGCTACTGCCAGGTCAAAGGCGGTAGCGGCTTGCAGCAATATCTCTCCCTCGTTATTTATGTTACCAAATCCCCATCCTCCATGCACTCTTTCATAAACCCCTTTCCTTCTTCCCACATGTCCATTAAAATCACCTCCAATTATTCATATTCATATTCATATCTTTATTTGCATTCCATAATGTAGGTATACAGGTGTTATAATGGCTTAGAGCTAAGGTACAATTACGGACCCTGTCGGGCACAGCAAAAAGTATAAAATAAATTCTTAATAAAAAATAATAAAAAATTGAAAGAAATAAAATTAAAAGTAATTAAATTAAAAGAAAAATAAAATAAAATTAAGTAACAATCAACAATTTTTAAATATATTCTTAACATTATTTGAGATCAGATATAAGTGTAATTGTGGTGCATAATAATTATTTGTTAAGGTCAATTTTATTAAACTTTTATGATAATATAATATTTATCTATGTATGTATGAATTGTATCTATACGGCTAACTGTATATGGTGTCTGTTTGTATTAAATCAATTTTTTTGTCATGTATGTATTCGTTTATTGTGTAGTATGCTTTTTTAATTAATATTTGCTTGATCTTATTTATAAATTTCGTATCACTGGTTTCATCTTTTATTGCATCTGGTAGTTTATTAAATATTTTTATGGACATTACATATGGACTATTTGAATGTAGTTTCATGCGCGAAGAGGGTAACATTAACATATTCTTATATCTGACAGATCGGTCTTTGTGTTTATCGCCGCGGGTTGTGAAAAAGTTCATGTATTTTCTAACAAATTTGCATGTTTCTAAGATATAGATAGATGGTAAGGTGAGTATTTTATGTATTATAAAAAAGGATTTACAGCTGTCGGTTTGTTTTATGTTGACTATGATCCGAATTAATTTCTTCTGAAGAATAAAAAGCGTAGGCGCATCTGTGCTATTCCCCCACATTATAATGCCATAGCTGAGCCATGCATGAGCGTAGGCGTAGTATGTAGTAAGTGCAGTTTGCAAGTCGGTAGTTTTTTTGACTTCTCGAAGTGCGTAAGTAAATTTTGAGAGCTTTGATCGTACTTTTTTTATATGGGGCTTCCATGAAATGTGTGTGTCTATTGTGAGTCCTAATAGCGTAAAGTCATTAACTACTTCAATTTTTGTACCGTTTGTTGTGAAATTAACTGGTAATGGGGATTTTTGTTGAGGGTAGAAAGTCATTAGTTTGGTTTTTTTATAATTTATCTCAAGGTTGTGCTCATCCATCCATTTTCTTGTTTTATTTAATATCGTGCTTAGTTGTTCGTTAATATTACTATTAGTTTGGCATGTGGTAAGCAGAGATATATCGTCTGCGAATAGCACACATGGTTCTTTCATGATTTTGGGAAGGTCATTGACGTAGATGATGAATAAGAGACATCCAATGACACTGCCCTGGGGAATTGATGCATTTATAATCTTCTTATCGGACCTTACTTGTATTATTTGTTTTTGGTCATGGTTAAAATGTTCTATTTGCACATATTGTTCTCTATCTTTTAAGTAGGACGCAAACCACTTATGTGTAGTTCCACGAATTCCTATTCCGTATAGTTTGTCTAATAAAATTTTAAACTGTACTTTGTCATATGCCTTTGTCATGTCTAAAAGTATGCCAACTGCATAATTTTTATTATTTATAATATTAATAACTTCCTGCATATATTTATAGACAGCTAGGGTGGTTGATCGATGTTTACGAAACCCGTTTTGACCTTCATCAAAGATTTTATATTTTTCGCAAAAACTGTACACACGGTCACACATAGCCTTTTCGAAAATCTTTGAAGCCGTAGGTAGAAGAGCTATGGGTCGGTAATTATTGGGGTCGGTTTTCGAGTTTTTCTTAAATAATGGTTTTATAATAGCCTTTTTAAGTTGATCAGGAAAAGTACCTTCATCAAAGGACTGATTTATCAAAACACAAAAGGGTACTGCAAGTTCATCTGCACACTGTCTAATCAGAGATGGGGGTAGTTCATCTATTCCGTGACTTTTTTTGTTTTTTAGATTTTGTATGATTCTATGCGTTTCTCGACAGTCTAAAGGTCTAAGAAATAGGGTATTTTCAGAAGGGTTGAGTACTAGCTGGCCTTTGGCCTCACGGCCGGTCACTTCGCCAATTGATGCAAAAAAGTTGTTGAATTTGTTTACTATTTGTGTTGGGTCTGAAACTAAAGTATTATTAATTTGTAATTGTATATTATATTTATCTGTAAGTGTTTTTTTGTTAGTACGTTCGTTCACAATATTCCACATAGCTTTGACTTTGTTTTGAGACATTTGAATTTTTTTAATGTAATGCTGTTTTTTAGATGTTATTACCGAATGTTTTAGAATCTTTTCGTAATTTCTGTAGTATTTTTTGATGATTGGATTGTCGGACTTAATACTTAAAATTTTTAATAATCTTTTGTTTGTGCATGAGATCTTTATACCTTTAGATAACCAGTATTTTTTATAATGTGTTTTTAATTTAGTTTTTATTTTTGGTATTGTTTTGTTTAGTATATTAGTTAATAAGTCATTAAAAACATTATAATTTTGATTTGCGTCATTAGTTTCTATAATGATATCTCTCCAATTTACTGACTTTAATGCAGATTTGAAATTTTCAATGTTATTTGTATTGTACAGTCGCTTTTCCGTATACCAAGTAGTTTGCTTCGGTCGCTGCGATATTTTAAATTTTATAGTTGTACCACAATGATCCGAAAAACCCAGTTCTTCTACAGATGTATACAAATCTATATTTTTAAAGTTTGTAAATATTAAGTCAAGGCACGTTGACGCTGTTTGTATTATGTGTGTGGGATGTTTTATGTCCTGTGTGTATTTGTACTCTGACATAAGGTCTAAGAACGTGTTTACTTTGGAGTTATTTTTCAAAATATCAATATTAAAGTCACCACCGATGACTGTGTTTAGTTTCGTGTATTTATTATTTATGTACGCTAATATGAGATTGAGTTGGTTATAAAATGTAGTTTCTTCTCTTCTGTTCCAGTACATTGTTACCAATAGCAAATCTTCTTTAGGTATTTCAATCGCACAAACTTCCAAAATATATTCAAGTGACATCTCGGATATATCGCTTCTTTCTATGTAGTCTATGTGTTCTTTTAGTAAGATGCAAACTCCGCCGCCTCCACGGTTTTCTCGACAAAAGGATGCTGCGACTCTGTAGCCGCTGAAGTCAATCAAGCTTAATTTATCTATTGAGAGCCATGTTTCAGTAATACATATAGCTTGATATGCCTGGTTTTCGTTGATAAATGCTTCCATTATGTGTTGCTTATTAAATAGACTTTGGATGTTTTGAAATAAAATATTAAAATGTTGCTCTTTGTTTTCGAAATCTATTGTTTTCCTCGTTTTCTCGAAATGTCCGGTCGTTATATGGTGCGCTCTGTCTGTTTATATTGTTTAGTTTGTTTTCAGTTTTGGGTGGTGGGTATGATATTGTTTCGTCTTTGTAACTTATGAGTTTCCCTTCAATATACAGTTGATTATTTCTGATTACAGCTTGCTGTCCTTCACTTCGTGCTACGAGCATTTTATCCCGCAAAATTTTCCTCTCATTCCTTGCTCCTTCGTCTAAGAATTCCGAAGTGTATAGTCCGGTTCCTTGGAAATATCGGCTATTTTCTATTATATAACTGGTAATTCTTTTGCTCATAAGTTCAATTACCATTGGTCGATTTCGATTTTTATAATATCTTCCGATCCTATAGATATCTTCAAAGTAGCCTAATATGTCTACTCCTAAAATATCCCAAAAAATAGCTCTGATTCTTTCGTGTAGGTCTTGTTCAGGCTCTTTGTAGATTTCGGTAAGTCCATACAACACAAATTTCTTAACATTATTCTCAGGTATATGTTGTAATTTATGGGATACATAGGTCTCGGAGTTTAGTCTTTTTATTTCGTTTTGGAGTGTTTCAGTTTGTTTATTCAGTTTTTCTATTTGGATGTTAATTAACTCTATATCAGTCTTTCGTTGCTCATTTTGTATGAACAAAGCGCATGTGTCTTGTTTTACGTCTTCCTTTAATTTTAATATGGCTTTATTAATTTCTGTTTGAATAGTAGCTTTAATTTCCAGTATAATTGATGTATTATTTTCTTTTAATTTTAAGGATATCATTTCACTCAGATTATGTAGTGTCAGTTCAGGTTGATTGTCGTTTGTTTTGTTATATAATGTATCGCCGAGTATACTTATGTCTTCAGAGCATACAGTCTCATTCAAATTATTTTGAGTTTGTTTCTGACGCTGAGTAACGTTATGCTCTGGTGTTGTTTTTAAATTGGCGTCTATTTGGTGCGGTCTTGCGGGCGTGTTCGTGTTATTATTTTTGGGTTTTTTACACCTGCATTCTTGGCACTCCCAGGTCAACCTACACCTGCTGTTCATGCGTGCATATTGTTCCTTTGAGACATTTGAACATTCGAGGTCATAGTGTTTTTTACAGATCGAGCAAGTTAGGTATTGCCTACTAGGGATTTTTTGCTCACAGCCCGCACATTGCGTCATCTTGTAGATGAAAGCAGAATAAAAACTCAGTAATGTATAAATATTATGACCAAAATAATGTATTTATAGTAATGCTTCAGGTATTATTATGCTAAAATGGAACGTTTCCTAATAAGTCCACTACTCAGCACTAGATGGCGTTTGTGCAGCAATTTATGTTAAGAATATCGTTATTTTCACAGTGTTAGGAACTGGAACGCGCCCACTGATTTTATAGTAGGTGGTGGGTATTGTTAATGTTTTTAAATTTCAACGTTCACTTTGGATATTTTTATACACTTTTCTACGAAATTCGCACTATTTCATAGATTAAATGTTCGTGATAATGCTTCTTCCTTTTAATTTTAGTGTACTAATAGTTGAAACAGTCATAATAATGTTCACTTGTGTTCTTGTTGAGAAATACACTGGATCAACACATAACTAAGCTTTTAACATTACTGTTCTATTGTTCCAATCTGCCAACGGTATCACTTGATAATCAGATGGTAACTGATTGATTTGTATTGTTTTACAACGAATCACTTTGAGTATTATAATATATTTTCTTTAAATTAGCTAAGAGACGAACTTGTTTACTTTGCGATCGCAGCGCCTCGTTCCTCATGAAGTTACTCATGAATAACCAATTATCAATTCCTCATGCACCGGGATATTCATCAAAACTGTGTCAAAGTCCTCCCAAAACTTCTCTTTCACCCTTTCATCACATCCTACCTGCGGTGCATACACACTAATTACATTCAGCATTATATTTTCTAACATTACTTTTACAACTATTACTCTATCATTAATTCTTTTTACCTCCATCACGCCTTCTTTCAAATTACTGTCTAGTACTATTCCCACGCCATTTCTTTTCCCGTCACTTCCACAGTAGAAAAACTTGTATCCTTCACCAATTTCTCTCGCTTTAGTTCCTTTCCGTTTTGTTTCTTGTAAAAACGCTACATTTATTCGTCTTCTTTTGAATACATCCGCTAACTCTCTGGCTCTTCCAGTCATCGTCCCAACATTCCAACTAGCATACCTCAGTCTCACTTCCCGAGCTCGCTTCTTACGTTGCCCCCGCCCGGGGTGGTGCAACAACCCTTGTCCACTTCCCGCAGGAGCCGGGTGCGGCCCCTGCGCGTCGCCTGTGGGGTACGCCCTAGCCCTATCGTGCATCATATCGTTTTTACTCATCATGTTGCATAAAGTTTTGGCATATTTTTACAGTCGGCCGCCAGCCTGACACCAACCCTCCTTGGGAATGCAATTGTTGATGGTTTACCCGCCATCGCGCGGGTGACCCAAAGTGCTTTATGGTATGTACCGGATCTTGAGCTTCCTTAGTCGCCTCTTACGACACCCACGGCGCGAGATGGGGTGGTCCTATTCTTTCTCCGGGAACGACGCCATGTTTTTCAAACTGCAAATTTAAGTTGGTTGATTATTTCTCGTTAACCTGTACAGCCTACTTAGCTCTCATAGTTTTCCTTTTAATTTCATTATATATACTACTGCTGTGAATTTTTTCACAAGTCCAAGTACAACCATTTAGTTAGAAGAGGGGGGGACACTTGACTCTAACAAAAAAATCAGTTAAAAGCTTAATATTTCGCAAACGGATCCCTGAATCTAAAAATGGTTTGGGACAAACTCAGAATATTTTTGAAAGACCTTTCTAACGATTCCCCACAACATGGGGTAGATGAGGAAAAAAAAAACATCCCCACTTTACGTGTAGGGGAGGTACCCTAAAAAAATATTTTTCTTGATTTTATTTTACCACTTTGTCGGCATGATTAATATGTATACATATGCCCAATTACAGCTTTGTAGTACTAACCGTCTCTGAGCTCAGCCATGCACAGACAGATGGACAGACAGACAGACGGATATGGCGAAACTATAAGGGTTCCTTGTTTACTACAGAACCCTAAAAACGCGTTGGTTTTAAAATAAAACATTATTCCGTTAGGCTAAAATTCCGTATCACATATTTAGCAGCAATATCTTATGCCTTCCGGTACCAGGGCTCACATGAGCTCTACACAACCTTCACTTTTCTAGTTCTATCAATTTCATTGTAATGGTCTATAGCAGAGGGTCCTGTTTTGTTTATCAGTGATGCTGTGAAGACTCAGCGCCTTCCTGGGGGTGAAATCGAGAGGAGCCCTGATTTCAACCAGCTGCGAAGCCACCTTCCATGGATGGTCCTTGTTCCTTGTCCTTATTTTACCGTTTCTCATGTTTATTTGCTTGGGGTATTGACTACAATTAATGCTGGCCGACCTTTATAATATCCATCCAGGTTTACGTTAATGATTTTTTGTTTTTTTTTATATTCAGTTAACCTGCTACAATGCAAACTCAAACTCAAAACATTAATTTCAAATAAACCAATTCAAACACACATGACAATTCAAAGTGCCTGTGATTGGTCTGTAACCTCAATCAAAAAGCTGAAGCATTCCAAAGCGTAGTAGGTTCCTATGGAGAAGAATGGGCAGGAAACTCCACGGACACACAATAATTATCGTAGGTTATAGACCGACCAAGATTGTTTCAAACTACTCGTTTGTATACTGAGTTTGTGTGAAAAACGATTTCATCAACCTTCAATATGACTAGATGGCAATAAATACAACGTTTTCTACGACGATTAGGAAGCCATATAAATAAAAAAACAAGTTACATAACTGATTACACCTATTAATATTTATTTTCTTCTATCTTATCGTCGATAAAAATAATATTATGCAATAAACCCCCTGTGTCTCAAAAGTGTGGTACAATATACCGTGTATAACGCGAGTACGTAATGGCAACCTACCAGCTATAAAAACTTTTCAATTTTGCTCAGAAGTTCCACTACTACAAATATAAATGTCAAAAGCTTCACTGATCGTTTTAAAATGGATATGGTACTAAAAGACCAAAAATGTATCGTTTGTTACTTTGCTAGAATACTCAGATCCTTATACTAATATGATTTAAATTGAGATACAAAATCTGGCTGTGATATATGCACATTATTTCAGAAAAATTGTTACAATATGTCTGTCAAAATCAATAACCAAATACCCAAACAGATCAGAGTGGAATTTAGTGGCAGCTCTGCCACTAAATTACTTTTAAAAAGAAACTTAAGAAATAGTTCTATACAATAATTGAGTTCTTAAATTATATGCAAAGTTCGAAATATGATCTCACTAGTCATATATTAATATAAAGTAATTTTAAAAGATGTTTATTTTTTACCTCATGATCTCAATAGTAACAATGAAGTGTTGTGTTTGTATATAATTTTATTAAAAGTAATGTTTGCATGCTGAAAAATGTAAATAAGCAGAATATGTGGAACTTCTTATATTTTAGACCTTTTATGTGCCATACTTTATTAAAATTTAAAAAAGTACAATGCAAATAATAGATTACAGTCCGGCCGTCGAGAGAATGCGTTGTTGACACCTGTTATTTTCATACTTACGAATGTGTGTTTTGCGAATTTGATCCATAATAGTACTAGAAATTGTCCTACTGACAGGTGTCAGAAACGCATTCTCTCTACGGCCGGACTGTAGCTTAGAGATCATCATTATAAAAACGTAATAAAATACAGTTCAGTTAATTGACATTTTTTGCTAGAAATTTCGATAAAATTAAAAAAAATATGACAGCATTGTGAACCTACCCTAATGTATGAATATTTAATCATTGGATTATAGTTAAATACTAATGTCACACAAAACAAATCAGTCAAATTAAAACATGACATTATACAGATTGACATAAATCAATAAGATAAACACGATAAACATAATTAAAAATTAATCATTTCATTGTAATTTCCGCATTCGGATGAAATGCTGAATTTAGGGCCTTCCCGAGAAATATGAACAATATTATTCGATCATATTTCATACGGTTACATTTCCAAGCGCATTTCCCTAAAAACGTACGTAATTGTTAACTTTATGGGCCAATGCAAAAGACGTGTTTTTTACACGCACGTTCCATGTAACGCGTTTTCTGCCTTGGGCCATCGCCAGCGCTAGTTGCGTCTGCAGCGCATAAATCGTCGACGGCGCGAAAAAAGCGCTGTGTGTATAAGTGCTCAATTTTACGGATGCATTATTTTTTATGACTCCCTCGTTAGTCTAGTAGTCGCTAGCGCTACTGCCCGGGTCGGACAGAGTGTTATTGGGTTTTTCCATATGCAATTTCTCAGTAGCAGCCCGGATTCTGGATGTATGCCCGGTTGATGGCAATAGGCTCGCCCCTTATTACATGGGACTTAATCATAACTGGCAAAAAGTGGGTGTACTATAGGTACAGCTCTGCCTAACGCTTCGGGTGATACAGGCGTGATGTTGTTATATTATTTTTATTCATAAATTTATAATTATAAAACTAAAATATTGTGAAATCATTTTAAAAGAGTAACGGTGGAGTTTCTTCCCTATTCTTCTCCATACGAAAACTACCTTTTGGAAGGGGCGACTAGAATCAATGCTATCTTTTTCAAATTTTAACGTTCAAAAGTGCCTTTTATGTGCCTAATTGTTTGACTTTGATTCTTGTTTATTTTTCTAACAAAACATTTTGTTTCTTTTCAGGTGCAATAGCAGAAGCATGGTTTCTGCCAAAAGACAAAGCTCCTTTTTTTTTTTGGCGGTGGGAAATTATCAAATAACTTCTCCCGCTCTGGGCGGAGCGGGAGGGTGTGTCAGACTCTTACTGACTAAAACCCACCCGTGTTCTTTCCGTCGCCTGTGTGACAAACTCGCAACCCCGGCAGGAAGACAAAACTCCTAAGAAGTAAAGATTCAGAATATGACTGGATCTACTGAAGACTGAACATTAAATAATATTAGTTGTACATAATGTATGAATGAGTCCGAGTGTTGTGTTATGTAAATGCTACTGACTGACTGATAATTTTATTGTATGCATTTGTATAGTTTGTGTTTTGTAGAAGAATAATATATTGCTATCGTTACTGCCATAAAGTATATCGTACTTACTTAGTGAAAGAGGATTACCTACTAATCAAAGAATTAAGTTTATCAACATGAATATTATCCTGGAACTAGTTATTCCCACAATTTTATCAAAACATTTTATAAGCTCATATACGGTGAACATTTTGAAACTTCCATTTATTTTATTTTCCTTGAATTATATTTGCTAATAAGTCAATCATGTAAATATACGCCATTTCTAAATCAAAATGTCCCTGCTAAAGCCATTGTCTAATCTACATAATAACAGTATTAGTAAAAAGAACAGTTGTTGTTTAAATAAAATATTATAAAAGTAATTAGGTAATACATATTAGTATTTAGGATTGTAATATATGTACATAATGAATATTAAAATATAGTTTTTTTGTTTACCTACAAAATAAAATGTCCAGAACTGTAATGACTGTTACAAAAGATGCGCGCGAGGTTTTCAGGCCTGAAAATATTAGAAATGATTTTCTGAAAATCATGTGATATGATTTTTTATCTTACACAAATTACATTCCATTTCAAAAAACGGCTTATAAAATGGTCATAGTAATGCTAAAAACACGTCAATGATTTATATCTAAATTGATTATATAAACCTATATATCTAGAATATTATTATCAATGTACCTGCCTGCTTAGTGCGAATGAGTATCCTGCACACAAAATATCTTTATGACCAGCAATCAGCTTTAATTGTTTTCATTTCTCTTCACCTAACTTTAAATTATCTTGCTATCTGAATTTACGTAGGTACAATCAATCACCTTACAAAAACGTTGATCACCCTTGGACTTTTTTTTTCGTAACTCGACCTTTCATACTTACAACCTAACTTCCTACCAGTAGGTAGTAAGTTAGGGATCTGGGATCGTTTGATAGGTTTGTGTTTTTATTCCGTACTAGCTGCGTCCCTAGGTTTCACCCGCATAAGTCTCGATCCCATGGGAATATCGGACCAAAAACTATTCTATGTCCTAACCCAGGTCATGGTCTACTCATGTGCCAAATTACATCCCAATCCGTTCAGCCGTTTAAGCGTGAAAGCGTAACAAACAAACAAACTCACTTTCGCATTTATAATTTAGTTAGGAGTAGAATACCAGATTCCCTGTGAACTTCACACCACGTGAGACAAAATTTAGATTTTTTCGATTTTTGGCTGTTCCTTTAGGTTTTTTGTAATTTTCTTTTTTCTCAAACCGCCCTAGTATTGAGGCGAACAAAACCAAAAAAAAAAATCAAATCTGTCTAGCCGTTCTCGTGTTTTAGCGAGACTAACGAACAGCAATTGATTTTTATATACATAGAAAATAGAAGATATAAGATGAAGAAGATAGGTAATTAATTATGCATAAGTACTTATGTATGAAAAAGGACTGTTTATCTCATCAATTTTGAAAAGAATTTAATCACTAGTAAGAAGCTAGTAAGTTAAATATGAAATAAAATATGGAAGTGTCAAATATACAAAGCTTAGGTCTATTAGATAATTAGGTACATTTTGCCCTAAGTATCGTAAAAGGAATAATAGGTTTTAGGAATCCACCAAAACATACATAACGACCTTTAGCCCGCTCTTGAAATGATCACTGGCCATTAATGGATAAGATTAAATTATTATTTAATGGCAGATAAGTTTGTACTGATAGCAAATATTTTTATCGACAGATAAGGTATGAAAATGTCACAAACAACGTGCAAATTTATCGATACATTTTCTGGTAAACGAACATTTACGATCATCAAATTTATTTATTTTTGTTTTATCACGTTTAGATATCGACCCATCAAGTCTGTGAAGTTTAACTAGCTAATTTATTTTGACCCTTTATAGTTACTATAGGAACTACAGCTATGAACACTCAATTATTGAATTGAACTACATGCCCTCGAAGCATAAATTATACAATAAAAAAAAGTCGATACCGGCTCTAAGGACCGGAATGGAATATGTAACGAATGTTATAAATAAATAAATAAAAATGTCTATTGCATTTACACAAATTCTTAATACACATGAGTTGGAGATCAACTTATAAGCAAGAAAATGCTTGTGTTAGGTGACTCCGCTCTTCCATTTAATATAATAACAGGCATGCAATTGAAAAACAAAAACAAAAGAAAAATCAAATAATTAAAAACAAAAATACATTATATAAACATTAACATTACATTAAAACTAGCCTACTTATGTACATCTCATTTATCGTAAAAAGTATCTACCTATACTTAATTTCGACTCCACCCACTTTTCATAGAACTCATACGCCATGCCGCCATACATATTGGAAGTGAACCCTCAGGGAGGGTTGCCGGCATTACGTTTGCGCTAAAGTTAACCATCGCGGACGGTCAAAAGCATTAGGTTTAAAACCGTGTTATAAAACACTGTAAAACGAAGTAAAATAGTGTTTTCAGGGGGTCTTGTCACTAAACGTAGATTCCAACCTTTTAAAGTTTTGTGAATATTTGAACAAAAAATTACAAGAAAATAAAAAATTATTGGATTTTAAAACCTAACCATACTAACATATCTTGTTAAATGTAAATCAGATTTTATTTTCACGGTTTATAATGCTGTATTCGCTAATAAAAATCTCCATTGAAAATAAGCCCTACGCGAGGGGTCTCGGCATCCCATATGCGACTAGGTGAACCCTCCAAGAGGGCTCCAGGCACTGGACGTGTTAAGTAGTTCTTCCAGTGTACCTAGTTATCTACTTAAACCTATCTGTATTTTCACCTAGTTCACAAAAAGAATTACGCAAAAACATTAATTGAACAAGAAATCGATCAATCGAAACGTCGACGTGCGTGCTAATCGGAGGCCTTGAATTTAATGCAGGCTTTCTGTGTGAAGTATTTAAATAGGAATGGGCATGTGGAGAATATCCTCTCTAAGGAAAAATATTGACCTTAAGGAATGTTCGATTATTTACGCAATTTAAATTCTTTTTTGTGTATGTCCGTGAACTCGTTACCATACGTAGTCTGTGCATAAGCCATCACTATCTCTGGCCCGCTAGCATAGCAGTTAGTAGGCCACCAACCACATTCGAAACGGAATTGCCACACACAGTTTTATCAGGGGGTACCTAAAGACCGCGAACTCTTAAAGGTAGAATCCATTTTTGTAACTTTTTTTTAAATATAAATGGTCCAATATTTTATTATTCATAATATGCTTTATGAAAATTGTAATGGCAAAGATAAATTGGCAGTTTTATATCTCTGAAAAACTCAATTAAATTATGTAATTATCTTTGTCGATAATTTGCAAATTAGTGGTATCGTATCGGAACAATGCGATTATATTCATATTTAGCACTATCAATATTACATACGATTTTTAATCTTAGAATGACTCTCCTTGCATTAACACGTGAGGAATTAAAGTCTAAGAATATTATATTTTTTAATTCACTTTATTAATTAATGGTTATAAGTATTGTGATTATTAATCGAATATTATTTTATATTTTTTAACTCATTTATTTTATTTAAAATTAATAAGTGGAAAGTTAAGATGGCGGACAAAAGCAATGATTCCTCTGAAAAGCTGCCTTTCGAGGCGGCGATTGACCAAGCAGGTAAGTCACGGTTTTTAAATTACATTACATTACTAACATAATATTACGCCTGTTTTCCCCTCGGGGGGCGTACAGTGACCAATGGGGGGGCGCGGTGAGTCTAATAATAAACTATAGATTTATTAAATTTTATATTCCTGATTTAAAAAAGGATAGGGGTAGTTTTCAAAACCCGATCATTTCATAGCTTGGTAGGTATGTCTAGGTCCTTACTCTAAAATGCTTTAAATAGCTTTTCTGCATAAGTCGACAAAATAATTTTTCAGGGCCACCAGTATCCCAAAATTTTTAAACAAAAAATATAAAATGAATTGTTTAAGTAAGTATGCATTTACTTACACAATATAAAATATTCTTAAATTCTATAGAGATATAGTAGCTTCCGAAGCGCGATGCACCTTCTACATATACATGTCCTGGGCCCTGGCCTACCTAACTATCCCTACTAAGATTATAACTGCGAAAGTGTGTGTGTGTATAGGAATATCTTACGAGAAGTAAGATGAAAAAAACGACTGAACCAATTGTGATGAAATTTGGTATGTAGATAGCTGGAGACCCAGATTTACCCACACACACGATTTACACATTTTATCCCGAACATGGGAGCCGGGAGCGGAGTGCAAGAGGGTACTTGCACCTTCCTGGCTTCAAAATAAAAGGTGTCAAAACATTCAGAACTAAAGAAATCTCCAAAAACACCTAACACAATAATAGAGAACTTAACCTAAACCTTCGAGGCTAGATTCAAAAATTTTCAAACTCGCTTCGGTCAAAAATTTATAATTATGGCTGCTAGAGCGACGTCGATGAGGTGCTTGCCTAGGACGCTCTCGACATTTAATCCGCCTCTGAACGTAGGTACTCTTTTTTCCTGTATGAATGGTCAAAAGAAAAATGTAACGAATCCGAAATTGTACCTACAACATTTTTCAAGCTCGCTTTGTTTGCTCTTACATTATGCATTCTCATAATTCTGCAAAACTCGATAAAGAAATTTATATATATGTTTGAATGATCAAAAGAAAATCTAACTATCTATCTATCCAAGGGAGTCCAGCATTTTCGACCTCATTTTCGCTCGCTTTAAATTCTTATGCTTTTCTGCTGCTGCTTATGTCGACAAAATAACTCAGGGGCGTAGTGATTTTAAAACGAAGTTAGGGGGCGCGTATCTTAAAAGGTTGGGAACCCTTGGGTTAGGGCGAGATGCACCTATAGTAAGTACCACGTTTGGTATTAACAGGGTAGGTTGACTGATTACTGATGTTGTGGGCTTTGCAAGTCCTATCCAAGAACCGAATAGGATAGGAAGAGCCTTCCGAAAGTAGAAAAGTTAAACAATATGGAACTTTTATTTTATTTTTATAATTTCTCAGTAGCAGCCCGGAGTCTGTATTTGTACCCGGTTGATGGCAATAGGCTCGCCTCCTATTACATGGGACTTAAACATAACTGGCGAAATGTGGGTGAACTATTAATAGGTAGGTACATCTCTACCCAACCCCAAGGGGAATACAGGCGTAATGATATGTTACTGCTATTCATGTGTACAATCAGTTACCACCAGCTTAAGCAATTAAATGGAAATATTATTATGTCATGTAACGTCGCAAATAGCTGTCAAATATTTACCTGTTTTGATTAATTTGACAATATACTGTATGGAAATATGAAATGTGGATGCACTTAAAAAAAGTATTTGAAAACTTTCCAAGTGCCTTTTTAGACCTAAAACGGTTACGACATCAAATTCGGTGTTATAATTGCAATTCATAACGAATCAGTTCGCTAGTTAGCCACATTGCATATTTCCATACAGTACCTAATATTGCCAAATTAATCAAAACAGCGAAATATTTGCCATCTATTAGCGACGTTGCCCACTTTCAGAATAAACGCTCTTATCCCACATGGGTAGACTGTTGAGCTTAAAAATGTTTATAATAAGAACTAATGTACACAGTTATTTAATAAATATATCATTCTTTATCTTTAAAGATCAACCTTTTTGGGCATCTCTCATCAAAATTTCTTCTTTAAATACCTGGAAATAGTCGTAACTAAAATGTTTTTTTGTCTCCTTTAACCCTTTTCGTCTTTAAGTAACTCACTACATTTTTGACTTTATTATTATTTAGGTTTTGGACTATACAGCTACATAATGACCAGCTTGACCGGTCTGGCGATTATCTCCTTCGCCTGCATCGTGTATGCCAGCACCATCATAGTGCCCACTAGTGCCTGTGAGCTGAGGACCACGGGCAGCCAACAGGGGTTGCTAGCCGCTGGACCTGTCGTGGGTAAGTTAATTGAAAGAACCGTAATAGAACTGTAGTGAATGCTGAGTTTCCGATTCTTAGGACCAGGCTCCTAAAGAGTCAGAAACTGGTGTATCTACTTATAGGTAAGCAGCAGCAACAGATGAATTTTTCAGAGGCAAGAAACTGTGGATGCTGGCTGGCTGTGTGACTCGCCTCATGAAAGCTTGCGGGAGTGATGATGATGAAGACGTCACACTGGAGTAATTGCACGAAGGCTGCGTTGACGTTCATACTCGGCGTCACCAATTTAGAGGCATGAGGAACAGGGTGTAAAGTTCACTCATCCTCTATAGAAAAGGGCAGTTGCCCGCCAGACGCGACACCCGGCTGGTCGTAGGATCCTCCCTTTTCTATAGAGGATGAGTAAACTTTACACCGTGTTCGACATACCTCTAAACTTTAACTATAGTTGTAGGACTTGTGTTGGTTTGTGTAGGTCAGGATAATGATGGGCCAATATGTCTAAAAACTTTTATGCAAAGCTACTAAATAACTTGATATTTAAAAAAAGACCAAGTTACTTATTATTTAACAACCATTTACCTACTAACGGTCAAATATGAATAATTTTCCGTCTACGTTTTTTTCAAAACACTCGGTGTTGCAATCAGTTTTATTTATTAAGCAAAACGCAGTAGTTACCTACTTAATATTTAGGTATCTATTCAGAATAATCAGGTTATTTAATCTAGCTTTGTTAGTTAGTTTATAATGATTAATAATTAATCATTATAAACTAATTAGTTATATTAGTATATAAACTAATCAATAAATTAACTAATAAATTAATAATTATATAAACTAATTAATTAATTATATCTTTGTAACGATTACTGGTTTCAAATCCCCGCCTAAGAGGAGGCTCCCTAAATTTCAAGGAAACAGTCACGCATACAATCAAAATGTAACTTGAGTATATGATTTTTGGATCTTTTTCTTTTCATGTACAAGACAGTTACGTAATTGTAACATTTTCGCTCGATTCAGTTTTTATTCGAAAATCATGTGTTTTTTTCTATATAGATATATTTAAATAAAATCAAGATTACTCGGCTTTTATGTCTTAATTATGTATTCACAGTAAGAAAATATAGTATATCCAGCCACAAGATATTTTTCTCTAGATCAATTATTACTTTAGTTATAAACGAAATAAGAATTGAGACTTACGCCATTTAGTTTCGTGCTCTCAGCAGCCGCAACAGCGGCGTCAGCAAAGCCCGGCGTGCTAGGAACATAAGATGGCGCAAGGGTGTCGACACAAGTTGCTTCCCACACGACGGCCTATCCACCTTCCAGGGCAACGACGTCATGCCGTCTGGTCTCTTCCCATCATCACGTATAGTGTTGCGGAAGAATACTTCGACGCCTTAGTGCCCTTTTGTTTTGTATTTAATTGCATAGTTCGTTAGTTAGTCACTTACTTCATCATCATAATCTTTGGCAACCTTGTTCCACCCACTGCTGAATACACGCCTCCTAGTCTGTCCCATGCTTCCCTGGTCTGTGCGAGGTCTCATTCAGGTCTTCCCCGCGATCTTCTGTTTGAAATTGCTTACTTACTACTACTCACTTCTAGTACCTAGAGACTAATACGCACCACCTATGTTTTATAACTTTTTGTTCTCCAGGATCAATGCTGGGCGGTATCCTATGGGGCTACATGGCTGACACGCGTGGCAGACGCAAGATGCTGCTGGTCTCCCTCATAGGCGGCATCATATTCAACCTGGTGGCCAGCATCTCAGTCAACTGGCTCATGCTTATGATCTTCCAGTTTGTCGCTTCCCTTTTGTAAGTTTTTTTTTGCTTTTAAATAATTTGGTGTACTGTAGGAATTTAATGTATTTATCTATTTTTATTTATTTATATAAACTTAAAAAGACATGTAAGTACTATAATTATATACTACCTTATCGCTTTCTGCGATCTCTTACAGGCAATTGTCTGGACATAAAATGGGGTTGTCATTGGTGCAAATAAAAAGTATCTACACATCTACCTGCCCCTTCGCGGATTACAGGAAGGATGTTATGTGTTATTTGGCGGATGTGTCTCTTTAAGTAGTCTATTTTAATGTGTAGACTGGAATTACTCTGTAACTATGAAAATGCAAGCCTACCTTAATTGTCAGGACCTACCTTCTTCTCATTAAGTATCTTAGACGCCCAGCAGAACCATTATGAAATTGGTCCTACGGTCCTACAAGGTAAAAGATAAATAAAATATTTCTTCCGGTACAACTAATATACCTGAGTAATAAAATAATAGACACACGATTAGTAATAAAAATAAGAAATTATTCATAGTCGACTTAATCTTTTTTAACAATGAATGATTTTATCAACAAACACACGTGTAGCTGTAGGTATTAGGTACCTACTAGGTAGTTATGAATTAATGATAAAACTCAGTTAGCTGCTAATCAATAGTTTAGTTCTCTTTATTCATTAAAATTATTACATCATCTATTAAATTATATTAATAACTATTTACACTAGGTACCTACTAAAGATAATAACTAACTACACAAATAGATACAAAAAACAAAAGGACACTTAGGCGTCGAAGTATTCGTCCGCATCGCTGTCATCCCGAAACGTGCCCAGAAGACTGGCAGCATTGCCACGTTGAATGGCAATGCTAATTCTTTGGCCAAAGAACGAGCCAGCCCTCTGGTCGCGTGAAGTGTCGACCAGTCGGCGAGAAATTTCCTTAGACGCGCACTCGGACCCCACGACCCGAGCGTTTCGACCCCAAACAGCTCAAAACTGTAGTTACCCATAAGGTTACAGTATTTGCGCCGCTTGAGGGTCTCAGCAGCCGCTGCAACGGCGCCAGCACAGCCCGCCGTGCTAGGAACATGAGATGGTGCAAGGGTGTCGACACAGGTTGCGTCCCACACCAGAGGCCTACCCACCTTCCATGGCAACAACGTCATGCCGTCTGGTCTCTTCCCATCGTCACGTACCAAGCCGCTTGGTTCTAATACCGTTGGTACGCCGGCGGTGACAAGGGCTCGACGAATAATATCGTTGATGCTGGCGTGCCGTGCAATGCGACCTGCGCTCCTGTAACAGGACAGGCCATGGTGCCCGAGACTGTCTACAGCTTCACCGCAGACACCGATGCGGAGCAACACACGGTGCGCCCAAGCGGAGACACGTAGCGAGCCGAAACGATGAGTCATCCATCATGGTGCCTATGGTGGATGACGGGAGGGCTTGAAGCCACAAACCTGACTCCCATTCTCTCACAGCTAGCAGACGGGCACGCTCAACAGTATTAGGCGACGTGTTTACCAGGGAATTCCGTATAATATTGCAGAGCGGCACGTCCCACCGTTCCTGGGAGGATGGGTTACCAGGCAAATCCGTATTGGGACAAGCCATTTTCCAAGCGTTCAACGCATCGGTCAAACACGGTACCTCAAAATCGACCAGTGAGGAAGATAAAATGTTCCTGGTTAATTTATCGGTACTGTGGACCGAGGAGAGGAAGGCCGGTAAACTTATACTTGAAATTTCGCGGAAACTGCTAATATACTCGTAATTCCTAGGTATCTAAAAAACTTGATTTCAAAATACGAGTAGGTACCTAAATGAGTAATTACCAGTGATCGGAGTAGGTAGATTGAACTGGGGTCATTGATCCGAAACGTATATATTACTATGGACATTCCTCCGGAATTGGTGGATTATTAAAGAAAAACCGGAACTTATGTAGGAATTGTATTCTGCCAGAGTGGAAGGAGTCATTTGATGATTTGCCATCCTCAAAAAAAAGGTAGGAATTGTAATAAAATGAGCAATTTTATTCTTTATTTTTTTTTATTATTCAACAGATAAATAATGAATTAATTTAGTTTTGATACCTTCCTTTAAATTTTGAATTGAGTAGTAATAATATCACTACCAACATTAACAATATTTAATTGAATCCGGAAATACCGGAATTACTTTCCGGAAAAATGGCTTATCCATGTTATTCTTTCAGTATGCATTTATGATACAAGTACTAAAAATCAATCTACCTACTCCGATCACTGGTAATTACGTTATCTGTTTCACATACGTCTTGATTAAAACTGACTTAAACACATAATTCATGTATTTATTTCTTGGATTGGAAGGATAACTGCCGAGTTGACGCAACTGTCTAATCCACTAAACAGACCAAACAGCGAAACTGTCTACTCAACGAAACTGGCGAGTTAAATAAACTGACGACTGACGAGTGAGGGAAACTGACCAGTGATGCGCGGACTGGAACAAATAGGGTGACTGACAATTCTTTTTTGTCCTGACGGAACCGGCTACCTGACGGTAGGTTATTAAAAAATTTGGACACGTATTTTTTTTCTTTTTTTACGTCATCAAATGATTACAGCAATACATTGAGTAGGCAATGCGTTAAAATGTGGCATGACGTCACTGCCCGGTAGATGTTATACTGACTTGTGACGTAGCGAGCCGCCACTCCCCAACTTTAATGCGTTTTATCTAAACCATTTTAGGGTTCCGTAGCCAAATGGCAAAAAACGGAACCCGGATTTATTATATTATGGATTCGTCATGTCTGTCTGTCCGTCCGTATGTCACAGCCACTTTTTTCCGAAACTATAAGAACTATACTGTTGAAACTTGGTAAGTAGATGTATTCTGTGAACCGCACTAAGTCCACACAAAAATAGAAAAAAAACAAGAAATTTTGGGGGTTCCCCATACTTAGAACTGAAACGCAACATTTTTTTTTTATCAAACCCATACGTGTGGGGTATCTATGGATAGGTCTTCAAAAATGATATTGAGGTTTCAAATATCATTTTTGTCTAAACTGAATAGTTTGCGCGAGAGACACTTCCAAAATGGTAAAATGTGTGTCCCCCCCCCCCCTGTAACTTCTAAAATAAGAGAATGATAAAACTAAAAAAATATATGATGTACTAATAATTACCATGTAAACTTCCACCGAAAATAAATTAGTTTGAACGAGATCTAGTAAGTAGTTTTTTTTTTTTTATATATGTTTTTGGGATATATTAATCCTAACTACGGAAAACGGAACCCTTCATTGTGCGTGGTCCGACACGCACTTGGCCGGTTTTTTTATTAATATGATAAAGCAAAAAATACGTGTCTAATATTTTATTATTATCTGACTGACGGACTAAATAGTATTTTTTGTTTCCGCAGTCAACATCCCTATTGTATTGTCCTTTTTCACGTAACTAAGCACTTTGCAATAAGAAAGAAATAAAGAAAGAAAGAAAAAAAGAAAAATATTTTATTTAAAATTTAATTTAATAAGTGCCTTGATAGCACTTAAATATGACGAGGTATCCAATTATAAGCGTAATGGTTTCATAAAACCATTTCAAACAAATTACTAAGAGTTTTTACTTTTTGTAAATCACAGGATTAAAAAACATCCTTACCTTAACTCATTTAAAAATCCTCCATAGCTCTATGTACCTAAGCGTATTACAAGTTACATCTTCAATTTTTCAGCGCATCAGGCTTGTACTCGATGTCAATGTCCCTGCTTAGTGAAAGTGTTCCGATGGCCAAAAGGAACCTCGTCGTGCTACTGGTGTCCAGTATCTTCCTGCTCTCACAGGGTATCATGGCAGGTGAGGGAATGAAACAATGGTGCAAACTCTTGATATGCAAGAAATTGAATAGTAGTAAATTTAGGCTGGGATCTATAAAAATTACTTAGCACAAACTTAGGCCAAGCGACATTCCTGTTACTGTCGCACAACTGTCAAACTACAAGACAGTGAAAATCAAAGTCATTTATTCAAACTAGGCTGAGAATCAGCACTTTTTGAACGTCAAAATTACATAGGACAGCCCCCCAAACGCCCACCCTGCAATACTTCCTAGTGCTTTAGCTGGGAAGAAGAAGTAGTGTAACAAACTCCCCGAAAGATAGAGTGAACATGTCAAAGCATAGAATTGATAAAAGTATTGGTTAAAGCATGATAGCTAAGTAACATTTATAGATCTCGGCCTTTTGGTTTATTAGTAAGCAAAACTCAAGAAGGGCGAGGGTTACAAAATAACTCGCAAAATTTACTTCACGTACTTCTGTTTGGTCTTGTTACGTGACTGCTCACTATTTTAACTTGGAGTCATTCAAGTTGTGACTATTTACTTTCTAAATTCCAGTTCTGGCGATACCAATCATTCCCCTAAGTTTCTCCCACGACCTTCCTGCTCTGGGCATCACGTGGAATTCTTGGCGCACCTTGCTGGTGGTGTACTCCATCCCCAGCATCATCACCACCATCTGGTTGTTCTTCATGAAGGAGAGCCCCAAGTTCGTCTTCGTTAAGGGAGATGAAGACCGAGCCATGGATATATTGAGGACCATCCACAGGATCAATCATGTCAGATCCAAGGAGGAATTACAGGTAAAAGACCTTGAGGATCTTCATGATTTCAGCCGAAAGACGTCCACTGCTGGACATAGGCCTCCTGAAAGCACCGCGAATTCGACGGGTTCTGTGCCTCCCGCATCCAGCGGATCCCTGCGGCCTTTACAAGGTCATCGGTCCATCTTGTGGGAAGCCTTCCAACGCTACGTCTTTCGGTACGCGGTCGCCACTCCAGAACCTTTCGGCCCCATAGGATCTGTTCTGCGAGCAATGCCCTGCCCATTGCCACTTAAGTTTGGCATTTCTTCGGGCTATATCGATTACCTTGGTTCTCCTGAGGATCTCTTGATCTCTTACCTACTACATATTAATAACCTTATTGAAGGAAGCACCCTAACCCTAGAGTACGTACTAATGATCGCGTGAGGGGCCGCCTGCAGTAGGTTTTATTGGTTAATTTGAAATTGCTGTGACGCATCGGGGTGTCCGTTCTTGCCAACTCAGGGAAACCCGCAACGCCGTAAAGGGCGATCCCACGCCTGGCTAGCATACACCGTTGCCGAGATATTGAAAATACGATCACCTCATTGTTCGGAGACGATCATTAGTAGTAGAGGGTTTTTTTTTTTTACTGACCATTTGTAGAACTTTTTTAAAATTTAAATTTTGAGTAGCTATTTGCTATCAATACATTCGATAAATACATTATTTTAGCCTCTAAGATATCAGTACTCTCAGGCTTATAGTTATTTTTTTTAATAAAAGACTTACGTAAGTCTGTAAAGAGACGGTGGGTGGAAGGAAAGTGGTATATGGGGTGGCAGGGACATCAACGCCAAACCGTACCGGTGGATTTTGTACATGATTCTGAACCCCCCTGCGTAGAAAGTTAGCGACAGTTATTTAAAAAAAAATCGCTCCTTCCATACATTTTGACCGCGTAGGTATTGCAGTT
This sequence comes from Agrochola lota, assembly GCA_947364205.1. Classification (NCBI taxonomy): domain Eukaryota; kingdom Metazoa; phylum Arthropoda; class Insecta; order Lepidoptera; family Noctuidae; genus Agrochola; species Agrochola lota. Next base: position 19,602,480 of record OX376227.1, on the reverse strand, counting down.
TTATATGAAACAGCAGATTTTTTTGATAATCAGCCATAAATTTCTACGAGAGTCTAGAATCATGTGCTGAATTCATGATGGGTACAGATTGCGCGTCGATGTCCCTGCCACCCCGATATAAGTAGTGTACCTACATAAGATTAACGTATGGACTATTACAGTTTCTCTGAAAAAAATTGAAAGGTAGAATGCTTGCCTGTTATTTTGTTAATAGATTCTTAAATTTCAGTAAATGTTTTATAACGAAATTTCGATTTATTTATAAAAAAAAATCTTCCCAGGCGATCATTAAATCCTATCCTATAGTACTATATAACATGAGCAATATTTGTATATTTTTATACTTTTTGGATTTTTCCATCTGGAATTTCTTAGTATCAGCCCGGAGTCTGGACTTGTGCCCGGTTGATGGCAATAGGCTCGCCCCCTATTAGATGGGACTCAAACCTAACTGGCGAAATGTGGGTATACTATAGGAGCACCTCTGCCTAACCCTTCGGGGCAACAAGGCGTGATGTTATGATATGTATTTCTATATATATATATATATATAAATATTTGTAATAACGTTCTCGAAAACGGCTCTAACGATTTCGATGAAAGTTACAACAAAGAGTTTTACTGGGGCGAAAAATCGATCTAACTAGGTCTCATATCCGCGAAAATTCGTTTTCTCTATTTTCACTCAAGCAGGGCTCGGTCGCCCAGATAGATACTAGATAAATCCTATATATACTGTTAAATCAGCAATGTTTGTATATACAGTGTGGATTTTTGAGACGGTTGTACCTAAAGGAAAACGGTCTTAGCAGACTGTCCTTAACTTTTTGAGACATGTTGATCTGCATTCACAGATGTGGAAAAAAAATACGGTCAGCAAGAAAATACCGTTTTGACAAAAACTTTTTTGATGCCTATCAACCTTGTTTCTAATAAGGATCAAAAAACGATATCGGACCAACTGAGGTTTGAGTCCTAGAAAAGACAGAAATCGCAAAAAACTATAACTTACATTTTTGTTGTTACATTCTCGAAAACGGCTCCAACGCTTTCGATGAAAGTTGCAATATAGGGGTTTACGGGAGCAAACAATCGTCTTATTCTGGGAAAATTCGTTTTCTCTATTTACACCCGAGTAGAGCTCGGTCGCCCGGGTACTTAGTATAAATAATTCTACCGCCTGGGCTTATATTGAACGCCATACCAATAACCGCATAAACGCATCGCGTGCGTTGTATTGTATAGTCGCCGTTATCATCGACACTTCGTCATCGGCTGTAGCCAAAATTCAACATCAACAGGTATCAAATCTTCTCCTAGCAAAACCAGGGATTTGACAGATATGCAAAAAGTGGAAAAAATATTTACAAGAAGATTTTCACCCTAAACTACAGAACAGCCGTTCGATTCTGTAAAAATATTACCGTGAAACTTAGGTGAAGTGAGCGTGAAGTGAGCTATCGATAGTGTTAATCCCTAGCATCTGCCGGTCGATTCTGTGGCAGTGACAGCTCACTTCACGCTCACTTCACCTAAGCTTCACGTTAATATTTTTACAGAATCGACCGGCAGATGCTGATGATGAACTTTTCAATTTTTTGTTTCAGGTGAAAGGATTATTACAAGAAGGTACCGCACCAGGTGCATCAGGGGGATCTCCTAAAGACCAAATTGTGCCGCTGTTCAAGCATCCACTGCTGAAGCTCTCTATCATCATGATCACACTCTTCGTATTCCAACAGTGAGTCCAATTTATTAATCACCTGCCTAGGCCTTTTCCTGTTGGGTTCGGCTTCCAGTCTAACCGGATGCAGCTGAATACCAGTATTTTACATGGAGCGACTGCCTATCTGACCTCCACAACCCAGTTACCTACTGGGTAATACGATAACCCCTTAGTAAGACTGGTTGTCAGACTTTTGGGCTTCTGGCGACCCATTACGGCTGTCAAAGATCCCCGAATGACAACCTGGACCATTAACGTGCTTTCGTCTTGGTATGTAAAGATGGTCACCCATCCAGTAACCAACCGCGGCAAGCGGAGCTTTACCTGATCGATCGCCCCGTGCGGCTGTTATTACTTAGCCACAACCCCAGTGAATATATTTTATTATAACTTCTGTCAGTCATCGATCGAATTTTTTATCCATTTCTTTATTAATTTTTTGATTTATATAAATCTGTACCCTAATTACGCAACACATTTTCGTAAACGATTACGACTAATCTGTTTCATTTTGACAGTTCAACAACATTCATTGCGTTATTTACTTTGTTGCGCAGATATTTTTCGTACTTATGAAGCAATTTGTTTCAAAACGATTCAGATTCTGATTGATCGTGTATTACGCAGGTACTGATCTTGGTACCAAAAGGTACAATGTTTGTTGAATTTAATGCGTCGAATCAAAACGTTGAATGGATGACTGTAACACCTAGGTGTAGGCAGGTCCCTACGACTAACTTAGTGAGGCTTGGTTTTAATAAGCAGAGAGAGTTATTGAAATAAACCTCAGTCTCTTGATAAAATAATTTCTGTGTCGCTGACGAATTCCGTTTTTTTTGTGTTATGTAAGTAGTTGTAGTAGCCGTCTCATCCAGGTGTTCCCCGCGGAAGACTTGGATGATAATCTAACAAGTAACCATGGTACAACCTATACTCAGTAGTGGGGGGAACAGGGCTGCCTGTGATGATAATGAATTTGCAGTAAATGAACCCATAATTACGCATTAGTTAAGCCGTTAACATCGTGTTCCAGGGTGGGAGCCTTCCTAGTGTGGCTGCCGACCATCGCAGACCAGTTCGTTCGCATCCTGCAGACTGGCGAGAACTCAGACCTCACCATGTGCGGCATTATAACCATGGATAGTCCTCCTGATGTTAGTACTTATTTAACCTTTATGGTTTTCATGAACTGACCACTTGTTCATTCAGGGACAAAAAAAAAACTATGTCTCGGTCTCGCTAAAACTAGATGAGTTCGATGTTTTCTAACTGATTCGATCTCTATATCTACATGGTTCTTAAGGTTGTTCGAAAGAAAGTGACCTAGATATTTAAAGTGGATACCCTTTTAATTATTGACCCGTTTATAAGTATCTCGGGTCCCACTTCACGGCATTTGCCGCCGACCTCAAAGACCATGTAGCTATTCACATTTTTTCACAATATAAATTAATCCATGTGCGGCAGCGTAGGCTTCACGAGTCTTCAGCAGCTCTTTGATTGCCACCGCAGACGGACCCAGCAGCACCATGTCATCAGCAAAGCTGATGATCTTAATGCTAACCCCATCAACACTGCATCCAACACGCATGTGGTTGAAGAGCTTGGCAGACATAGACACTCCCCCACGCTCCAAGCTATACGGTTCGGAGAGGGAACCGTCCCACTTCACATGATTGGTTTGATGACCATACCAATGCTGCAATAGAAAGTCCACATATTTCCGCGGGTACCTGTTTACCATCTTTTCCCAGACCACACCATACGAGACAAGATCGAAGACCCTGGAGAGATCAAGGGAATGTTATGTTATATATTTAATTTTTAAGGATTAGATGGGATCACTATTCGAAGCGGCGAGATTGGCACACTTTGTTTTCTCTTCTTTCAGTGTGTAGCGTCAATGTATGAACTACACTGCTGGAAGCCGTCTATTGCCTTATTCCTAAACCAGTCATTTCTCTTCAGAGTAATGCGGTGCCTTGTGCCCTGAACGAAACGTCCCTGCTGATAGTGTTGGGTGTGGCGGCGATGCAGTCTGTGGTCAACATCATCATCAGTTTTGTAAGTGTACCTACCTATCCATAAGTAGAGTTCTCGTTCTCGTTATTTGAATAAATGCTTTGAGTTTGAAAGTTGAAGCGCGACGAATGGCGAATTAGCGACTTTCTTCTTAAATCTGTGTCTTGAACGAACTATGAGCTAGAACCGTATGAGCGTTTGGTATGTCTACACACGTGTGCTTTCATCTCCAACTTTCAATTCATCTTGCTGCAAGCACATCCTCACTTAAAACGTTAGCTTTTGTAAACCTAGAACATCCCGAGATAATGAAAAATGACAACGGATTTTTTAAAATCGGTGTTGTTAGGAACCGTTTCCAACCTGAAAACGAAATGAAGGAAACACGTACCTACCAGTATTAGGTTTCTCCTCATACCTATAGACCTAAAATAGGTACTACCTTCCAGTGTATGTGAGTTCATACTAAAATACTAACCGCTACAAGAACGTGATAAATGGTGAACTCTTCTTTTACCCCCAGTTGTTAGGCGTAACCGGTCGTCGTAACATGGTGCTCCTGGTGACAGCGCTGTGCGGCGTGAGCGGTATCCTGGTGAACCTGGTGCCTAACGCCATCGGCAGCGCCATACTCTTCGTGGTGCTGGTCATGGGTGTCGTCGTCATTGGCTTGTACACGGCCATCTGTGTGGCGCTATTCCCTACGCATTTGAGGTAAGAGGAGTACCTACGAGTTTTTAAGAATATACATGACAGACCCTTGATCTAAACTTACAGCTACAAGTTACAATGCTATTTTGGTGCAGGCCAAATTCGGACCTAACGCCGCGCCGCCATGTTGTTTTCTCTATTCTATTCTATTTTTCCTTATGGCAATGGTGCCGATGTCGACAATTCTGCCAATAATTTATGTGACAATTTCACAAACGTTTACCAACAGCGCCCCCCTGTCAATGTCATTCAGGCGCCAAAATACCCTTGTAGCACCCTAGATCCAGGGGTCAATAAGCATTCCCTATATTTGCCCTAGTTCTTTCTTTTCTGAGGAACACGGACTTGGTACCTAATCAGCATTTTTATTTTGGTTTTTAAAACGTAGATATTACTTACTTATTTTTCAGGGCTCTAGCCATCGCACTTCCCATGACGGGTGGACGTATCGGCACCTTCGCCTCCATTCAGATCCTCAACCTGATGTTGTCGAACAGCTGCGAGGCCGGATTCTACCTCTTTTCATCTCTATTTGCAGGTACCTAGTAAAAGTCCTCTTTTTCAAAGTTTCCTTCAGTGTTTGCAAAAGGACCAATCCATTCTAATTTATAAATACGAAAACAACTCCATCGTCTGTTACTTTTCACGCCTTTATCGGCTGAAAAGATTCGGATGAACATTTACCACAGAGATAGACTAGATAGTTCTTACCCCGGTAGTACATTCCCGTGGGATAATTTCATTTGAAAAACATAATTAACTACATACATTTTTCAAATATTTCAGCATCGGCGATTGTTGCATCGTTCTTGCCCGACGACCGTCGGCTACAAAAAGCAGTTTCACCAGCAATCACAGAAGAAGAAGATATTCAGAAGAATCAGTGAAAAATTATTATACTACAAGCAAAAAATACTTGTAGGTACCTATCTAAATAACCCTAAGATGTAAATATTATAAATAGTTACTTAGGTTTAGAATTATGATTATGAATTTAAGTCATTGACTACTTAACCCAGTCCTGTTAAAACAATTAAAAACTTTTTGGAAATTTGACTAATTATTTGCTTTCATAGCCTAGGCCAATCCCTCTAAAAAAGTAAACCGTTTACGAAGATAGCTAAACGCACTAAATGACAAGACATTTCTGATATGTTGACAGTTGACAGCTGTTTTCGTAACCGCGCTCACAGTGCTTGTCACACTCGGTTATCAAAAAGTCATCGTGATAAAGATTTCGATCAGTTGAAAGTGAATTACAATCTAAATTAAAAACATCGATCGCGGGCGGCGGCTGTACCCCGCAGAGCAACGTCCAAGGACACTCAGCTGTTTACAAAGGTGATAATTACTTGCTACTAGACTCGTCCTTGTAACATCGACGCGGCGAGGTGGGCTATCGCATTGATTTTTCTATAAACCGAGCTAGTAAATATTGGTTAACGCTCGTTAATCAGTATAAGATGTCTTAGAGGTTAACGGTGTCGGTCGTATAAACATTCGGTCGTGTGCGGCGGAGGCACATAAAAGTGTTCCGCTAATCTCCTTCACTGTGTGAAGAAACCGAAAGTATCAGCCGTACGAAACATTATCAAGTCTTTTGAAAATAAATCGTGATAATTAGAGGTAAGCAGATAATCAAAATAATTACAGATTATGAAGATATGGGTCAGGAAACAGGCATAAAATGTACTTAATTTTATACATCAGAATTATAGAATACAGCTCTTTTTAGATCTTATCAAATGTAACAGATTTTTACAAAGTGGCCTGACCTTTGATTGTTTTGATAAAAATGATATGATAACATCAGACTATATGTATTTATTTGGCACAGTAGGTAAATATGATATATCTTTTAATTTAGGTTTTATAGTATTATTTCAATAGACTTGGTTTTCTTGAATCTAAATGCAGTCAGGATATGTAACATAAAATAGTTTAAGCCTGCCTTTATTAGGAAACCTAATTATGAAATATGAGAATTTATTTAACTTGTCCAGGTATTTATATATTTAGCACATTAATTAATGAATACTCACTTGTTGTTGTTGTTTAGAGGTTTGGTTTCCGCACTTAGTCCTTCATGTAGACCATTGTGTGTGGGCAATGGTGGCCGTCGGTGGTTATTCCAACCAACCCACCTCCCTCCAGAAGTTGATTGGGTCTCCTGATCTGTTCAGAACATCTATGACACATCTGGGTGATCCGAAGGTTTCTGTTCTGAACTGGATTATGCCTGTGCATTCAAAGAGCACATGAGCAATGGTTTCAGTCAGCCTCCATGCATGCCCTGCACAGAGGACTGTCCGTTATGGTTATTTTGCAGAAGTGTTTATTTAGAAATGAGTACTTACATGTAAAATTTGTTCTCAAATATACAGAACATAGACTGATTCACATGCCACTTCAAGCTGAAAAACTGTTGTCCGATTTACATAATAATTAAAATAACTAATGCAGTGATAGCCTAGTGGTGTGACCAAGTCATAGGAACCCAAGATACGCACCTCTGACTTTTTGAATTCATGTGCGTATTGTACAATTATCACTTGCTTCAAAAACGGTGAAGGAAAACATCGTGAAGAAACCGGCATGCCTGAGAGATATTTCTCGACGGCATGTGAAGCCAAGTCAGAGGCCCATAGGCAGCTTTAAAACTCTGACACCAGATTAGTCACTGACCACACGAAAAGAAGAAGATTATTTTTTAAATAATAATATTATCATCTGTATGTAAATTCCCAGCAACATTACCATACTAAACTAAATAAACAGCATAACACAAAATCAATTGTTTGTCTAACATGAAATCCCACAAGAGCTAAGCTTAATCAGCGTATATATCAAGTGACCGTTGATCCATTTTAAATTTAGGTAATCCTGTTACCATACTACTCATGCAGTATGGCTCTATTACGAGTTTAGATGCATTTCTTCCCTCTTAGAGTGTGTTTGTGTAAAATAATTTTAAAAAAAGGAAAAGGAATTGTGTAACGGTATAAGTACAAGAGAAGAAATAACTGAAAGTGAATTGTTTTAAGTGTGTTGCTTAATGCATAACAAGACTTAGTATCTTGTTAGTAAGACAGGAGTTATTCTTTTATTATTTTCTTTACCAAAAACTTCATAATTGACTATTACAAATTCTCAGTTACTTTTGATGGCAGAACCTATATTTAGTGTTTTTGTTTGAGTCTACAAATATACTCTTAAATATTCTATAAAATATTAAATGTTAGCAAACATCCTTTCAGTTTTAATATTATTTTAAACCTGTAATAATGCCAAGATATATGCCTATGTTCATTATTTTAATAAAAAACTTACTAACTGTTATCCTGCACAATAAACATAGAACATATTTCATTTTCCCACAGCTTTACATAACAGCACAAGTTATTACATCAAGATGGCGAGTAGTACATGGGAGGAATTCTTTGCTGTCCACCTTCCACCCCCAGACTTTGAAGACAACCGGTCATTGCTGAAGGAGTTCTGTGAAAGGCATGACCAGTATGGGAACAAAATTGTGCTTGTCACGGTGAGTACTATTTTTTTAAATTAAACTAAGCTGGCCCGCACACTGCTGGTTGAAAGTGTTCCCCCATAATTTTCTACAAAATGTCTATTGGTTTTCTGGCCAATCTGTCATGAACTCGTCCAAGTCATTATCTCATGTTATCTTAGGCCTCTCAACAACTGGTATAGGCACCCACTGTGATATTCCTGGTTGGTGTGTATTGTGTACACATTCGACATACAGGTTTATCCTAGTACAGGCATCAACATTATAATACCTTTGTAAATAATTTCTAAGAGTTTATGTTAAAATTTTACCAATTTTAGTACGTAATAATTATTTATTATTATTTTATTTATTACTTATACATATAATTTACATTTTTAAATATTTTTATAAAAAAACAAAAACATTTAAAAATATAAAAAATAGTAGCCCACCGGTATCGGGAACAGGGTCCAAGCTACCGGTGGTCAGGGCTCCTGAGAGAGGAATCTCCTAACGATACGCGCCGTGTCCAGCAGTACCGCTTTCTGCATCAAGCCCTTGATCCAGCTGCCTAACGAGAGCCTCCTTAGGTGTTGGTCGAGGCTCTTGGCTATTATGCCATTGGCCGTCACGACTATCGGCACAATGACTGCTGTATCCACTTCCCACATGTCGACAACCTCGCGGGCCATGTCGAGATACTTGATCTGCTTATCTTTTTCAGTTTTCACGAGGTTCTCGTCATGCGGGACCGCTATATCAATAATCATTGTGCGACGCTCTAATCGATCTATCACCACTATATCTGGCTTATTTGCAACAATAGTCCTGTTAGTGATGATAGATCGATTCCAATACAACGTGATATTGTCATTTTCGAGAACTGGGTCGGGCACATACCTGTAGTACGGTACTTCCGATTCCACAAGACTGTATTTCAGAGCAAGTTGCTGGTAGATAATCCTGGCCACAAGGTTGTACCTATGCAAGAAGTCTCAGTTAGCCAGACGAGAACAGCCAGAAATAATGTGTCGGATTGATTCCCCCGGACGGTGGCATGCCCGACAGATGTCAACCGTGCCGTCCTTCACAATATATTTCTGGTAGTTGTTCGTCATCATAACTTCATCCATAATCGCAAAGACAAAACCTTCGGTTTCCCCAAAGAGATCACCGAATCGCAGCCAGGATACGGACGCTAGGAGGTCTACATCGGGCCCATGTCAGGCCCGGTAAAAGCGCCCGTGAAGCTCTTTGCTCTGCCATACCTCTCTGCGATCATTAGTATCTAATACTATAGGTTTGCGCCAGTTCTCGTTAGCCAAGGATAGCGGGGTAAGGCCCTTGTCCACTGAGACCCCATCTCGGTGCATCCCCACGTCCGCTTCTAGGAAGTATTCCCTGAAACTGCATACCTCACGGTTGTGCAGGGTCTTAGCATTTAAGAAGCCTCGACCTCCACACTTCCGCGGGATATACAGTCTCATCACCGATGAACGGACCTCCACCGCCACGGTGTGCGGACCCTCCTATCCAGGGCGTTAAGTTCGGTCCATTTGAGAATGCCGAAAGAGTACATCAAAACCGGCATGACCCAACCGTTGAAGGCGTGCACCTTGTTTCCGCCTGATAAATATAATACTATTTAATACTTTATTCAGGCAGCCAAAGAAGGCCTGAATATAGCCTTATTTATATACATACACAATGAATGTTAAAGAGGCGCTTATTGGGTTTTTACATAAGTACAAATTTTTCACATCATTATGATATCATTGTGCAAATATTTTATTTTCGCCTTTTATTTAAATACTGCATTAAAGTGATGTAACACAACTTGTAGAATAAGTAAAAATATGTAGATAGGTGTTTCATGGTATCTACTTGAGGTATGTAGATATTATTATAGTTTGATCCAAAACTATCTGATGAAAGTATAAATAAACACTTAAATTCTTCAGTGTCTTAGTGTTCAGGTCAAAATTCTTACGCAATCACTCTCTAAAGGGAATTAGTAACACATTCATCTCTATTTAGAAAGTTTCAACTTTATACCACTACTTTTTCCGACAATTATTGTTTGAATAACATTTTACACACATTAATCTCAATTATCAAATAAAACACATCTTTATGGTGTTTTAAAATAAAAAAATTGAGTTTAATATACATTGTTTTTAAGTTGTACGCTAATTTAACAGTTGTATTAAAATCAAAGCACTTAATTTGTAATAGGCATTACAAATTGGCATTGCAGATATACGTTTTCTAATCCATTTGTTTACATTTTCATAAATACTTTTGGAACAGCCGGTATTTACTTTCTTATTTATTATCGTCCCAATTTAAACCGACTATTTGTAGGTACATTTCTTTACCTACAGCAACATTCTACCGACCACTTATCATAATGGTGTGATCTCACAAAAGTAGGTTAATCATATTAATGCACTAGTTCACTAAGTTTATAGAAACTCTTCTATAATTCAGCATAATATTTTGAAAAGCAGCTGAATATTACATTAATAATATTATGAAATGTTTATTCTTGACTGTTTGTTTAAAGATTCAGGTACAGTCAAGAAAATAGACAAGGACACAGAAAGCTAAGTTGCAACTATAATTAATCCATGTTGCGCCTGTGCTGAGTATTCAAGACTAACTGTTTCGTTAAAAAGTAAGTTATTACGCACAAAATAACAATTAATAAACCGCGTTGTGATACTTCTTTATTTGCCTGTAGGTATCCTTAATTCTTTTGTCGACCTAATTTACATAATAATACCTAAATATGCTATTCTGACGCACATCCTACAATATTTAAATATCCGAAGGTAATTTTCTTCATAAATATCTTCCGGCCCTGAAGTACGGCAGAGGCAATTAGGTAATTACGAAAGGAGGTGGATCAGCCTTGACCTATACGAGTATAGCGCAACGACGTTAGCGCGAGATTCTGCCGATAAACATCAGGGAATTGCTCGCGAAATGGCCGAAATATGTCACGGTTGGGGGTCTAGACGAGGTACTTTAGTAATGAGTTAACATTTGATTGGTGTGACCTAATATCGCCTAGAAAAATGGTATTAAAAATCATAGAGCAAAACCTACTGACAAAAAAATTACTCTCCTTTCGAGCTTCGGTGCAGTCGGTTAAAAAAGATCATACCTATAACTAATATAAAAAAAATTAAGCCATTTTGTCGGACATCAAAAATACGTTATCAACGTAGCAAGCCGGCGAACTAAACAATAAATAATACAATTACAGCCGCGTATCAGAGCGTGTGCGTTTAACCCACAAGTCCCATAGGACATCTTATTTGCCATTCAGGTGATAGCGCGGCTGCGTTGCGTGTTCATACGTAGTTAATAAGGTGTCCCCTGAGACGTAAAGCGCTAACAGTAGTAGGGCTATTATGGTGAATAAAGCGGCGATGAGCTGCAAGCTATTAATACCATGACCGACGGATTTATTCATTAGGTATTTACTTCAGTAATAGTTTATAACCATAGATATAAGAAAGAAGGAGATATGCCCGGTAGTTTAAAATGTATCGAAACCCAATGTCTCTAATTTATCCCTACTACCGAGCCGACCGAGCCTACAACTACACATACGATCAGTAAACCCAGTAAACACGAGGTCAGCTCACACTTGCAATTTACAAATCAAAACGTACTACACAATCAATTATAAACCTTATCCTATCAAACACAGCGTGCATTTACCATGCACCGTACAACTCACTCGCACGAAAACATCGATCGCAATCGTTGTGCTGTGCAAAAGCCATTTATTTTACATATACGCTAGTGATTGACTAAATCGGAAAGTTATCGATTCTCCCATTTATTATTGTATTAAAATTTTGGAAGTTCCTGAAAAAATTATAAATAAAAATCGATATACATAATTATAATAAGATGATATAAATAAACAATACGTAGCTAAAAAAAATATATATAATAAGCAAATAAAAAAAAACAACATTATGAGAACATTTAAATGAGTATAAAACAAGATTTCACATCGGTCTTCTAACCGGGCTATAACTGTTGACAAATTGAAGAATAAACTTTAATAGTAATAAAAATTCATACGACAATCGACATTGTTGTCGACAGCCTACGTTAGTGGATCTGCACAACCACATCACTAAGTCGCCGCAAGACTCAGCGGACGTACCACACGATGCAACCGCATAAAGAACGTATCGTTTTGTGATTTTTACATTGCTTGTCCAGTTACTTAGCGACATACTTTGGTAGTGGTAAAGAAGCAATGTATTTACTTCAATAATAATACAGTCGCTGTGATATATGAAAACAAAAATAACGTAGTAAAGGCAAGAAATATTTTACGATTTGTTGTTTTTCATGATTTTTAACACAAATATAGTAATATACTTGTGCTGATTTATGAAAAGTGGTTCCATGATTTATAAAGTTTCTAGTTTAGCTTAGATTTTTACAAGAAACCATTGAACAACACGGTATTCTTAAATGTTATCACAAACGCGTTCGAAAGCGCACTAGTTAGCGGAGACGGCCATTTGCCTGAGGCATGAGCATAGTGATCAGGACGCGCGGACACAGACACGCCCCCATGCCATTTCTCCTGTTATTTATATTTCTATGTTTATAACAATGGCGCTAAGTGTCTAAACTCTAAGGTCTGATAAAACAATTACAGTCGGAAACCTCTTCTTAAAATGGCAGTTTAATAAGTAAGGCTGACAGATCTTTTCTTTCCAATGAAGGAACACCTTGTTCTTCCAACTCCAAAACTAGCGTCTTATCATTTTTGGGGTTCCGTAGTAAACAAGGAACCCTCATAGTTTCGCCATGTCCGTCTGTCTGTCCGCGGCTTAGGTCAGAGACGGTTAGTACTAGAAAGCTGTAATTTGGCATATGTATACATATTAATCATGCCGACAAAGTGGTAAAACAAAGATAGAATATTCTTTATTATGCACACCATACAAATTACAGAAATAAATTTAGAAATTTTACATAGGGTGACACAATGGGCGGTCTTATCGCTAAAAGCGATCTTTTACAGACAACCTTTGGATGGATTAAAGGGAGAAGGAGAGACAATACTGCAGGTACCAGTGGTGTACCATTTACATACACAATTAAACAAAATCAAGAAAAACAGTTTTTTTTTTGGTACCTCCCCTACACGTAAAGTGGAGATGTTTTTTTTTCCTCATCTACCCCATGTTGTGGAGTATCGTTATATATAACGAAATTAAAAAGAAAACTGAGAGCTAAGTAGGCACATGTTAACGAAAAAACATGATCTCCCATACATTCCGTATGGGGGAACACGCTTTTCAAGTACAATGTTAAGTTTGTTCTTGGGATAAATTCATCCCAACTACGGAAACCTTCATTGTGCGTGGTCCGACACGCACTTGGCCGGTTTTTTTAATTACCTTACGGACAGTTTTGACTTTGCTACGTGTCTTGGAGTAGGTCAATCATTCTGCCAAGCCTTTTCCCAACTAAGTTGGGGTCGGCCCCCAGTCTAATCGGATGCAGCTGAATACCAGTATTTTATATGGAGCGACTGCCTAACTGACCTCCACAACCCAGTAACTGGGTAATATGAGAGCCCTTGGTAAGACTGGTTGTCAGACTTTCGACTGTCAAAGATCCATGAATGACAGCCGGGACTAACGGCTTAACGTGCTTTCCGAGACACGGAGGACTCTCGGTAAGTAAAGATGATCACCCATCCACGGACCTACCCCGGCAAGGATAGCTTAACCTGATGGATCGATCCGTGCGGCTGTTATTACTTAACCACGAGTAGGAGTAGGTATGGTAAAATATAAATGTTCTACGTTGTTAACAACCCGAATAGTATTTTTAATAAAGATTCCTCCACATCTTCCCCCTTCCAGTCCGGCGGCACGACAGTCCCGCTAGAGCACAACACGGTCCGTTTCGTGGACAACTTCAGCGCGGGCACACGTGGCGCGTCCTCTGCCGAGTACTTCCTGGAGCAGGGCTACGCGGTCATCTTCATGCACCGCCAGAAGTCACTCGAACCCTTCACCAGGCACTTCACTGGACAGAAGCTCTTGGACATGCTTGAGATCCAGGATCGAGGACCTAATACTTCTATTTCGGGTGAGTAGATTCTTTGATGTCTTAGCAATTAAGTTATTGACGATTTATTTATTTGCAATCGTCACTGCCTTCAGGTTGATCAATTCAGACATCTACGTAGTCTGGTCATAAGTTTTGTAACATATGGAAAGTTAAATAAATGACACAATGAGTTACGCACTACAACCATTTATATATCAAATAAAAGGGTATAAAATACAGATTTAAACCACATTACAATTATGCGAAATGTCGTCCTCTTGCTTCGATACAAGCCTTAAATCTGCAAGGCCAGTCATCAATCGAAGCACGCACGACATTCATGTCAATATCGGCGACTGCTTTAATCAGGGATGCTTTAAGTGACTCCAAGTTGCGATGGGGTTTAGCGCAGACCTTCTCCTCTAAGTGCTGCCATATTTTGTAAACCAAGGGATTCAAGTCTGGACTGGATGAGGGCTAATCCCCATGCCTGTTAAAGTCGATTCCACGGGTCGTGTGACAGTTTTGGGTACTTTTCGCCTTATGAGCCGGCGCAGAATCCTGCTGGATTACCCAGTGCCTGTTTTCGAACATTGTTTGTGAAAGAGGTTCCACAATGTTTGTTAGGACTGTGTTTTGATATACGAGGGCACTGGGCACTTATCACTCCTTTTTCACAAAAAAACACCTCCGTTGGACCCAAATAGGACACCCCAAGCCAAACCATGAATGCCGAAGGGTGATGACCACGCTGAACACGTGGCACACGTTTGTTCGCTTCTTCACTAGAGTGTGCATACACTTTATCATTTTGTTTATTGAAACTCTCCTCAACATTAAAAAAAAATTCGGCCGAAAAAAGTATTTCGCGGTATTTTTTTCCCGCGTACCGCCTTAATAAAACCCGGCTTCTTTCGAGTCTGATTTTTTTCAGCCGTGCGTTAAGAAGATGTGCTGTTTTTTTTCTATAAGCACGCAGTCCTAGGTCTTCATTTAACACCCTTTTAACAGTAGTTCTGCTTAGTCCCATCTGCAGAGCCAACATTTTTTGCTTGCAGACAGGATTTCGTTAGATTCGCGCCTTCATTGCTTTGATGACCGCTGAAGTCCGAACAGTACGAGGTCGACCGCTCCTTTGTTTATCTTCTAATCTTGAATCTTCCCTGAATCGTTTGATAGTACGATAAATAAATCTCAGTGGAATTTTCAAATTTTTCAGCAGTTTGAAAATCTCAGTTGGCGCCTGACCGCAACGATGCAATGCTATTACTGCGACTCTGTCTTCTTTGCGCGTCCACTCCATTTTAGAAAATGAACAAAATTCCAGAAACCCTTTATTTTTATTTTCTTTAAATATTCAAATTTCGAATGCCCATAATATTTTCCTCGCTTGCATTCTAAATTCGAAATTTTACCTATGTGACAGAACTTATGGCCCGACTACTTATGTGCCTTATTTGTGTCCCTAAATCATATATAAAGCTACTGGTGTTAGTGGTTATTACCCAGATGCTCCCATATTTTCCAGTCTCCAAAAGACATGTACAGAATTTCGATGATGCCTTAAAAAAGTGCTACCTTTCACATACCGAGATGTTCCTGTATTTATCACAATTTTTTTTATGCTTTCTTCAAAAAGTACTAGAAGTAGTGAAGCCTTCATTTCAAACAACATACATAAGGCAGCCAAAGCAAGTCACAGCCGCAATATTAACCTTAGCAGTCCAAAATCGAAGGTACGATTGTATTAACTTAATTATTTTCAATTCCTCAGTAAAACCCGACAGCGTGGACGTGCTAGCGCCCGTGCTGCTCCGCTACAAGGCTGCACATGCGGCGGGCGCCATCTTGCACGTGTCCTTCACGACGGTGTCCGAATACTTCTGGCTACTGCGAGCCGCTTGTGAGTGTCTCGCCAACCTGGGAGCGAGGGCCATGCTGTATCTAGCCGCTGCGGTGTCCGACTTCTATATACCAAAGGATCGAGTGGTAAGTACTCATACTATCATGGTATCCTATTGGTTTGGTGGCCAAAGTCATGTAATATTGTGCTGTTTACTGGTAAGCAAGTGTTCAATGTCTGCCCGTTACACTAAATGCGTGAAACACCGGTGATATAGGCGAAACTGGCAGTAACAAAAGACTTCCGCAAACACAAGGATATCATACTAGAAACTTTGGCTTATTTGATCAGCGGCATGCACCCTGTTTAAATATAATTATTTACTTATAATTTATGTGTGAAGTTTTCGCTATAAGGTCTTCAATGTCTTTATTACTTGATGGGATAAGGCACTGACCTAAAGTACCCAGTTATTGCCGATAGTTTGGCTCAGATAAATCTTAACTTTGTTAAGAAAACACATCATGACCGACGTTTTTATTCTCTTCAGCCTACGCACAAGTTGCAGTCCGCTTGCGGAGCGCCCATCATCCAACTACACCTGGTGCCCAAGATGCTGGCCCCTCTAGTGAGCCTGTGGGTCCCGGAGGCCTACGTCGTGTCTTTCAAACTGGAGACCGACGAGAACCTACTCATTCCCAAAGCGAGGTCTGCGCTTGAGAAGTATAAGCATAAGGTAAGCTGGCGCCAAAGTAAGCCATCCAACCCCTTCTGTCTTGTAGAAAAAGTTGAATATCATCAGTGGCAATCAGTTTGTGACTAATACACAACATGGTTACTTCGCTGTCGGCTTCATTGGCTGGAATCTGACCTTTTATAACTTAATCCTGCGGATCAGGGCACAATCCGGTGTGTTAAAAAAATTGGTCACAGCTTTTGAAAATATAATCGTACACAATGTTCCGTAAAGTTATTGAAAATATAAGACTGAGTAATTTTTTGCAGTTTAATATTTTCGAAAAAGTCTTATTTTTGGTAATGAAAAACATGACGTATGTTGTGTAAAGTGTATAATTAACAGAAATAGCAACGGGTAGAGTATATTTACCAACTTCGAGGAAGTCATTAACATGGATTATAAATACCTCCTCTAAGAATTTGACTCAATTTGAGTGTGGAGCCCTAAAAATGTAATACTTATAATTCTTCAAATCAATAATTTGTAACTATATACAGGATGAAATTCAGGGTTCGTCCCGTAGTGAAAGTTGTTCATAACGATGAGTACAATTACCCCTTAGGAGGATGCCCATAAATTCAATTTCACCCTGTGTGAAGTCCAATAAATAATACGGGATTTTTAAATCCCGGGATATAAATGTCATTATCATCATTCCGGCATTTTAGAGGACGTATTTCCACTCTATGTTACTTACTCCCTCGAATTCTAGGTGAATATACTGTACATATTCCGATGTCTGATAATTAGAGTCACCAATTTAATAATAATTTAATCATTTTATTTAACATTATTTACTTATTTTATTTATTTTTAATATTGTGTTAGTAAATACCAATTTTTGCATCCTGAATGTACCAGGGGGCTTAGTCCATAAGTTAAATCCGTAGTTACAGGCGCTTGGTCCTCCGTCTCACTTACGGACATAGGTACCGTAAGTGAGACGGACAACGATGCGCCCGTAACTACGGATTTCGCTTAGGGAGTAGACCCCCTGGAACCAAACATTGTTTTGTAACAACTCACCTGTTTACCCACACCGTATGCAAATAACCATTTTCTAATCTATTCCAAAAAAGTGTCCATTTGCGCTTTTGTGTACCTTTCTCAGATTAAAACATAACTTTCGTTAACAATAATATAATGAACTGTCAGATGGTGGTCGCGAACCTGCTCCAGACGCGTCACCACCGCGTGATCCTGGTGTCGCCCGACATCTCGCAGGAGATCGTGCTCTCCAGGGAAGAAGTGCACGCGGGTAAGAATTATGTTCTCTTTATATATCTCTAATACCAGGGAATTGTCTATCTTGTAGACCAAATGTGCGCTCGAATGACGTTGACAGGGGGCGTATGTCGCCTGTTCCAACGATTTTACATTCGTAATGTTGTCAATTTTTAAAAGGATTTTTTTAAAGTTATTTCCGCAGTGTGCACCTAAACATTCACCTAAAAGTCACGTTATGAAACGGTCAGGCTGGGTACCGATAATTTCGCGACTGTACTGTGAGCTAATGTTGAATTGAAAACCAACTAGGCACAGTTGTCTGGCATTTATGCTGAACTGGAATAGCTGTTAGACACAATAAAATTGTGCTTGTACGCTAGAATAAATGTTTCTATATATAAAGGTTATTTATTTAGTTTCAAAAGAAATACGAGTTTTTGGAAAAATTGCTTTTACAACATACATTAAGTTCAGTTTGCGTTACAATCAACATTTTTATGACGTTCACTAGTAGTAATCATTCTAAAATCAACTTAACCTTCACCACAATAAAGTCGATATTTCTTTAAGGCGAAGTCGCCAGGGTAGCCCGAAATTCTAATTTTCTTACTTTTTTTTTTTTAATGTTGCCCCACACTAAGAATTTCCTCTTGTATCGTGGGTGCGTTTACAAACATAGAAACTCACATACACTAACACCCAGACCCGGAACAACTACTTGCAGATCATACAAATATTTGTTCCGTGCGGGGATCGAACCCGCGACACGTTGCGCAGCAGTCGATCGCTCAGCCAGCAGATCGTTTTGCAATTTGTAGGACAGTATCAGGTAATCAGAATATGATTCGCGTCCGTGACGGTGTGTTACACAATTTAAGTTTCGCGGGCTATGTTAGCGCACCCCCCCCAAATGAGAATAACAACAGCTGGAAACATCGGTTTGAATAAACTTTATGCAGGTTGTAGGTTATAATATTCTTAATAACTGTGTGCAGGCGTAGACATCGAGTCGTCCATAGTGATGGAGATAGTCCGCGCGCACGCGCTGCACATGCGCCTGGCGGGCGAGGCCGTGACGCCGCCGCGCTCGCCGCGCTGATGTGCGCGCGCGCGGCGCCGCCTGTACCTCACCAACGAGTAGGCCGCACACACTGCGCATCGTGTCGACACTGTGTTTGTATGCTGTTCAGACTGTCTTATTTACTCTGTACATGTCTTAAAAGTGTTTTGAGCGATAAAAACTTCTATGAACGTGATCTTTGCAAGCGAGCAGTCGCGCGTTTTTTGATCGCGGGCGATAGGTGTGTGCTCGGTAACTTAAAGATGGCGCTGCCACGCATGACGACTACTGACTATATGTGTTTATGTTAAATTAAATACTTACTGTTGTATGTTTTTAATGTTTGTGTGACAAAATAATCAAGTCTGTCGCATCTAAATAAGCACGTTTTGAAAACTGCTCTTTTTACGCGGTTTTCACACCATCCCTCGCTATCACATTACGCGATATGTTATCACAGATTTATTATACTTAGATACTGAGGGGCGAAAAAAGCAAAAGAGGTGTGCAAAAACAGTGCTAAAATGTTCGCGAGCAAACGCGCGTGTAACAGCCCCATAGTATGAATTGTCACACGTTCGGCAGTCAAACATAAAATCATTGTGAACACCTTTTATTCTGATGTTTTAACCATGTACATAAGTATTCACTTAACTGTATTTTAATGTCGAATGCGGAATCGTGTCGTTGTATGTCTATAGTAAAATTTATATTACCTCCTGGGCTGTCAAGGTGAATACCAAATGTCTGAAGCAGCTTTGTGTAACTGTATATCGATGATATTGTTATCATTTTTCGAGTGTTGTAACTGCGAATACTACAAAGAGGTGTTGTCATCAATGTAATATTTTATTGATATTCACTTTTTAGGTGCGACTGTGCAGTTTCGAACTGCTAATACCTAGGGTATTTTGTATTGATGCAAATTGTTACAATTAAATGTCTAGTTGGAATACGTCTAATTTTGGACAGAAATACAACACAATTTGCATCGATATTAATATTGCGCACTAATCTTGATTATTCTTATATAAACACATGAATAAAAATGATTTCAAGCGGTATTTAACCGACTAATGTATAATATTATAATATTGCCAAGAGTGTAAAACACTATAAGAAGTCGGTATCAAAGAAGAATAATTAAATCAAAGGCTGACACGTGGTTCGTTGACCGCTCACAATATTATATCGTTTGTGGGTCAAATCATTTGATAAGATAGCCCTTGGCCAATTTAAGGTCACCTACGTATTTGGATACCCCTATCGGTTCTATAAAACAAAGGCTTTGGCTGATGAAACCGTATGAAACAGATTACAAATGCTGATACTAACAATGTTACCAGACCAGAAAATTAATATTAGAGTATTGCCAGCCTAAAAAAATATTGTTGAATACTCACATACTTTTTGCTAAAAGAAATATCATGTGTTTATATAAAATAAAACGTTTTAGATATTACCTCTCTATGTGCCCCAGTATCTTCTATGACTAGATTTTATATGTCTATAACATTGAGTACTAAATACGTGTAACTATGAACTTATATCTAAGAGTAAATATAGTGTAGATTGTACATACGAATAATATTCAAATATATCTATCATGAACTTCCAATAGGAATTTAAATGTTTATTCTATAATAAATCATAAAAATATATCATAACTGTAATATTTATTAATGTATTTTGTCATAGGCAACACTGTTAACAACAAAAATGAATGGAAGTTCGCAATTTAATTTATTTAAAGTTACAAAATTTTACTTTTCACCTTCATAAAATGGAACTTGAGAACTTAGTTCGAGGAAATTCCGCAAGATGTCGTAATTATAAAAAAGTCAGTAAATAGAAGAAATACATTTCTGCTGTTAACAGCAATGTTTTAGTTGTTAGTAAATGGTTTGATGTGTAGACTAATCTCAGATATTAGTGTAAAACAGATTATATTAGTGTTAAGATAAGTTCGATAGGGCCTTAGGTGCAGGTGGGCCTAAATGTGAACACAGTTGGATGCCCCAAATAGAAATATGAGGAAAGAATGTTACATAATCTGTAATTTATTTATTATTAATTTTAGTAGCATACATTGCACGATGGGGATTTAGAACTCTATCATTTTGATCGAAATTTGTGTTGACCTAAAGGCGTGTCTGCACGAATGAACACGAACATCGAACACTTTTTTCGCATGTGCATACCACTAACGAACATCAAACACTGTTCGTCAAAATGTTCGTGGCGATACAATTTCGAATCCTTGGTTACTAAAGAGAGGTAGAGTGATGGTGTTCGTGTTGACTGCTAATTTACGTACAGTACGACACAACTTAGATTTAGCATCGGCAAAATTCGTAAAACCGAACACCATCTGATCTGAGTGCGGCTTCAAAATCATTAATATTTATTACTGCTTTAGGTGAAGATGATCTTTACACAAACGCAATAACTTGTGAAGTCATGTAACCAAATACATTCGTAAAATTGAAATGAATGAATGCAAATTTTCATATTTATGCGACATCTAAGCTGTGTCGTACTGTACGATGTTCCGTGTTCGATGTTTGTGTTCGATGTTCGTGTTCGCCATGCTTTATTCCTTCGTGCGAACACACCTTAAGATTCACCTGCACCTGTGTGTAATATCAACATACTTTGTATTACAGAAATAAACTGATCAACTGTAGATTGTTTCGCATTTTATTTGCAGGCATTTTAATAAATGATTGAATTTTTAAATCTCTAAACTTATAATATGCGAAATAATCTATATTAGTTTCGTTTTAACTACAACTAATTAAGATTTAAATTATAATATTTATTTACGTAACAATATTTTAATAATGGTGTTATATTTCTCAAATAAATGTTGTGTCGATTTTACATAGTTATTAGTTAAGGCTTCCGTTCCTATTTCTAAGTAAACATATTCTTCTGGACCAGGACTTTTAAGATGCAAAATGTAAGATATCAAGACACGACTTCACAATTTATCAATTAATCGCAAAATCGCGAATTAAAGCCTTATTTTCAAATGCCTTATTTCGAAACTCATTAGTGTATAGTTTAAAAAGCATTTCTTGTAGACTGTTAGTTATAAAAAAATAACGTTTTGATCGTTTTGTTGTTGAAATTTAATATTTTATGGTAATAGATATTTATTTAAAAGTTTACAGTTGGTGTATATTGAAGAGTTTTACATATCAGAAGCACAGAATAGTTCACTGTACGTGAACCGTTCGGAAATTATTGTGTATTTTATTGTTCAAGCGTTCAGTTATGATTCCGTGCGTTAGTCATTCTGCTGATAATTTTAACACAATTAATTTTGCTGATAAACTTAAAAGATAACGAAGGACCGGTTTGATCTAGTTATACCCGAGATCTCTTATTGTTCTTATTTGATTTTATTATGTAAATAGTTCGCTGTCAGGGACCTATACATAATAGTAATACCAACTAACAATGTTCTGGGAAACTGGTAGAGAGAGATGGTGTTATACATTGTAAGTCTCATCTCTTTCTTGTTTTTGGGCCTGTATTGTCAAGTCAGGAAATTCTATAAATGTTCATAATTTCGCCTTAAAAGGATCGAAAGTAACAAAATAATTTTGCTAAAATTCTTTGTAGAATGCGTGGATTTTCTCGTATCAGGTGCTCCATTGATTATCACTGTATTTTTTAGAAATATTAACTATATCGGTGAATGGTCTTTTAGAAAATCATAGTTGATTATTCGATGGTTTACATCAATTTAGTGTATCATGTTTATTAAATGTATTTTAAATAAAGTCTAGGTATAATTACTTCTATACAGAATGTTTTATAATAGTATATTTTTGGGAAAAATTGGCATGATTTTTTTTTTCTTTATATTTTGGTGGAAGTTCTTATTACTAAAATCAATATGCCCATTGTGTTTAAGAATCATGAGACAGTTTCACACTCCGAAGCAAGGTGAGCAGGGAAACATCAAAGTGTTGGATATTGTATTTTTTTTTTTTTATGTGGGTGTTATATAGGTGCACCTCTGCCTAACCCTTCTGGGAAACAGGGCGTGATGTTATGTTATTTTTATTAAATTATTATTTGTTTGTTAGTGGAAAAGGTGATAAATGTATTGATCGATTATTTATGAGCCGAAATGTAAAATAATGTCTTCTAAGTATCTCACGATTTTGCAGCCAATCTAGAGACTGTAGTAACATTTAATATAGCGAATAGAGAAACTCAGACTCAGGCTTTTTTAGGATCACAGCAATCGGAATCAAATAATCTTAATAACAACAAGCTGTCCCTACAGACGTTGTCCTGTCAAAATTTCTATATGGTCTTGAGTTCATACAAAATCCTTTAGAATTACGAACATTCCGCTGAATCAGTCCAGCCGTTCTCAAATGATGCGCTTAACAGCGAACAGCCTTTCGTTTTTATTTATATAGATTGCTGAACAATGATTTCGTGCTCTCGCTGCAGTTTCCTATATGTAGTTGCACATAACGTCCCATCAAATAAGTGCAAATTCGTGATCAAATTAGACACTTTTAAAGACATAATTGAGCTAATTGTATTCACAAAGAATATTCGCTCTTGATTTTTTTAAACAATAATCGATTTTTAGAGAATTATGTATACTTGAAATTATTTTCGTTGTATTGGAACTTATTTATTTTTGACCTGGTTCTATAAATTGTTAAAAAAATATTATTTGAAAAATGTATTAAATGCTGTGTTTAAATAATAAGTAAATGTGGTGTATTTGGATATAAAGGGTATTTATCGTATAGATGTTGTGCCGGAGTGGTGTTTATATCGGACTTATAGAACGTTCTATGTAGATAAATTATATTATACCTGTTTGTGTGTTTGCATGTGTGGGTTAACTGTCTCGGGACATATTTTGTACTTCAAACACTTGCAATCGCGATAACAAATAATTACCCTTGAAGTTATCTGAGGCACTAATTACATACGTACATAAACTTACCCCGTCTTCTTATGGGGGGTAAGCAGAAACTACAGAACGCCACCTGCTACAATCCTTACATACTCAATTTACCTCGTTTTCGTTCATACATCAGAGGCCCTAGTGTGAGTTTCTTTTAAGGGTTTTTTTGCTTTCATGCGCTAAGGTAGCCCGCGAAATTCAAATTTTCTTTAGTTTTTTACATTTTGCAGGCCAGTGTGAGGTTTTATGTTGATAAAAATATGATTCGCGACCGTAACCAATATGGCTTTACATAATTAAAAAACAACACATGCCAATCAACAACAACACCCATTACAATCAGCAATACAACTCCATAAGTAAGCACAATGGTCAAATGTCATGATTTCATGAAATAGTAATTCAATGCGATTATATGAACTTAGAGAGTTGTATTGATCATTTTTATGATTATAATTCTATGAATAAACATTTGATACGGCCGCAAATCATATTTAGATCAACATACAACATGACACTGACCTACAAATTGCAAAAAACGTAAGAAAATTTGAATTTCGCGGGCTACCTTGACGCTTTCGCCTTAACCACCTCGGCTTTGCGCATCGACCGCGTTCGGCGCTCAGCCTCCAATTGGTCCTTTTTTTTATTTACAAATTACTCTTCCCAAACAAAATTGCCTCGTTGGTCTAGGACTGCTGACCATGGGGTGGTAGGATTGATACCCAGCTCGTGCAGTGTTATTGGGTTTTTCCTTAAAGAATTTCTCAGTAGCATCCCGAAGTCTATATTTATGTCCGGTTGATGGCAATGGGCTCGCCCCCTTTCATGGTACTTAAACATAACTAGCGAAATGTGGGTTTAGGTAAAGTACTATGAAATATCAGATACATACACCTCTGCTCACACCCTAGAGAATACAGGCGTAGTGTTTATAGTTAAATCAAGGAAATTTAATAAAAACTGCAGCAACACATGCAAACGTTGATTGTGTAAGTGTATTAAATATCATGTTTTATAACTATTATATTATCATATTTTATGGGTCGTTGATGTATGAGCAAGCGGTTCCCGTGTTCTTCAAGTATTCAATCAAAATATTCTAAGTATCTAGTTGTACTATCTGTATGTTCTAATGTCATCCTTATGTACTTGGCATTATGGTACAATTTTAACAAATCAACTACTTCGCTGTTTGTGAAAAAGTCGTATCTGCATAATGCGAGCTCGTCCATTGTTATTGTGTATCTTCGTCGAACGCGCTTGATGATAATTTTATAAGATTGCGTTGCAGGTCCATCTAGTTATAACCAGTGATTAGTAAAAACCGAAAATCCTCGAAATCTCACGACTGTTTTGTAATAACATGATATGAATCTCATGAAAAGCCAAATGTAGTGGTCCTTTATCCATTGATTGTCCATTCACAGATTATGCAGTTGCGGACTTTTTCACAATGGCAGTGTTTTAGCAGCACTATACAGGCTTACTTCCTGACATGTCTGTAGCGTGAGTCGCGGCTGACTATTTATCTACATAGATGTTGTTTTGAAGACTTCTAGTAAAACTTAAAAATAATAAAAACCATTAGGTATGTAAATAAACCTAGTATGGACTAGTTTCTCAGATACATCGTGTTCTCACGCTACAAAAACATGTGTAAAAGAAATAATGCTTTCGTCCGTTCATGTTTGTGACAACTTTAAATATGAAACACCAAATATTAATGTACTTATGATAAAACCTCTGTTTGCCGCATCCTAACCAATTAAAAAGCACTCTGTGATCCTAACCAAAAGCGAATCGCAACGCGATCGTTCGCGCGAATACGCAATCGTCGCGCTCTTTTTTATGAATACTAGCTTCTGCCCGCGACTTATACCCTTCCTCAAGAATTGGGCTATCCATTGCAAAAATAATTTTTCAAATCCGACTGGTAGTGCCGATGCCGGAGATTACCTCCTATATACAAACTAACTAACAAACAAACAAATTTTACCTCTTTATAATTTTACTAGCTGCCCGCTCCAGCTTCGCACGGGTAGCACTAAGTACTTATCTACGGCTACCTACCCTACCTTACCCACCTACCTAAATACCTACCTACCTACCTACCTAATTACCTACCTACCTACCTTACCTACCTACCTACCTACCTTCCCTACTCTCCTTACCTTTAACCTTGTCCTGTGAATAACGAACACAACAAAAAAAAGAAATATCCCATTTGGTGCAGCCGTTCGCAAGTTATGGCGTGACCAAGGGAAATAGGGATTAATTTTTATATATAGACTAGCTTTACCCGGCCCGACTTCGCACGGGTAGCACTAAACCCTACCTGCCCTAATTTTCTCACCGTTTAAACCTTCCCTGGACTACGACAAACATTTCAAAACCAAAATCAGCTAAATCGGCCCAGCCGTTCTCGAGTTTTAGCGAGACAAACGAACAGCAATTGATTTTTATATATATAGATAAGCTTTAGTACCTATTTGTATAGATTACACGCGCGATCAATGAAGTCGCGGTTGTATATCTACGTCACAATTCATACAAACAATGGCCTCGATCGCATACTCTCGCCACGATCTTTCGGTTAGGACACGGTCAGGGTGTGACCCTGCAGGTAACTTAAACTGTCATCTTTTTTATTTCTCCGTAAGTCTTGACGAAAGCACTATTCTCTCCATTCAATCACACCTAAGTATTGTGCCTACAGTTCCATATTCTACTGTTTACCTAACATGGTTATCTGTCGTTGTGATATTGTACTGTCTATGCTACTCATGGACTACACGTGGATTAAATACTTTGGCATATTTTAATGTAAAACTTGTTTTATTTTACATTACCTTCCAACCTACCTTCGATGTGTTTAATAAATTGATGTTGCATACAGCACCCGGTCGTAAAAAAAAGGTGTTTTGTCTCTGTGTTGAGTCCCTTGCTAGAGTTCGATGTGTCATACGCCCGAGTACTAGTAGAGGAAGCAGGGGTTCAAAGTGCTGGGGGTAAGTTGTTCCGTTACGAATAGCTTTGTTAAGAAATGAGA
This sequence comes from Agrochola lota, assembly GCA_947364205.1. Taxonomy (NCBI): domain Eukaryota; kingdom Metazoa; phylum Arthropoda; class Insecta; order Lepidoptera; family Noctuidae; genus Agrochola; species Agrochola lota. The sequence continues at coordinate 19,575,536 of OX376227.1, read as the reverse complement.
TAGCAGTAAATGTGAAATACGTCGCTAAATGTTGTACCATAGCGCTGTTTCCGCACCCATTTCGGTGACGATGTGAAGATGTGTTAGTTTGGTTTTCGCTTGGTTGTACTCATTTGTAACATATTCAACGGACAATCTATGTGAAAATCAAGACATAGCATGTGCGTCGGTACGCAATGGAACACACATGATCCTCAAAGCGCCGCTCCTACATTGCTCTGCCCGACAGGATCCACTATGATCGCGTGTTTGTAAACCTAAGTAAAATCCACGTTGTAAATATACCTATTGAGTATGATATCATTGTTGTTCTTGGCCATCCAAATCACCCATCGGTGATTTTGAAGGAATCAGTGCAGGATGATATAGGTCTTGTCACCGCTCAACATTATCAAGCTATAGAAAACCACAGTTTTTTAAAATAAAACAAAACATGAGGTTGACAGTTTCTCAGTTCAAAGTTGTCATGGCCTGTCAGAATTGCACTGAAATATTTGTAAATACTTAAGAGTACTCGTTTATGTGGTTACATTAGTGGCGGATATTATAGTTTATATTATTTTTGTTCTAAATTGATCAAATATGGTAAGTCACTCAAGTATTATTAGTAGGCCGAGATTCACGTGTACTTATTGAAGTCAGCAAGTAGGAATAGAGTCGCAAATTTTCTCAGATAACAAAGCCAAGCTGCGATGACCAGAATTAGAAAAAAAGAAGCCTATTATTCTGTTGCTGCGATATTAATAAGGTACCTACTTATAGTAGATCTTAAAATAAACAACACGTATGATTTCACATACAGCAGGTATTACATATGTTAGGTAGGTACCGTGTGCACCACACCAAGTGCTCAATAAGCTCAACGTAAAATACGAAACCTACTAAGAGGTTTAATTATACACAATAAGGTCTAAATTAGTAAACTGAGTCAACAATCTCCCTATTAGCTGTACCAATTATGTTTCAGGATGATGAAATAGAAGACGTCGTAGGCGATGTGAAGCTCACAGAGTCACAAAAAAGTGTAACCGTTTCGAATGTATACTCAATGGACTTCACGGACAGTGGCTCCGAGAAACAGAACTCCTCAGGAATGGATACATACGTGATAGAGTGGGACAGCGAAGACAGTGAATGCTCAGCTCTGCGAGGTAGCGTAAGCATCGTCAGCATGAAAGACAAACCTGCCATACCGGTTCTCATCAACAGAGACGCGCAATGTGAAGTTGTTAAGAAAATCAACAGAGCTTGTTCCACCATTATCAACGAATGTTCCATATTTTCGCAAGAAATTTTCACCCAGACCAGCAAAACTATCATAGAGCTAGCTGAAATAGACGGCGCAGTCAGGAGACCTGTTGACAGCAACACACTAGAGACGCAAACCTCCCTCATATCAATAACAGAAAACAAAACGGTAGAGTATAGAATAGAAGTATCAGGATCCACACAAAACTTTACTACAAATGAAATGATAGGCGATTGTAGAGAAAACTCCAAAGAAATTTCTTGTCATCAGATATATCCTAATTCTATCGATGATGGTTCGTCTAAATTCGTGATATCTGACACAGAAAATGATAAATCCGACTGCACCAGTGACAATAGTTCAAACACCAACCCCAAAAAGAGAAGCTTAGTAAATCCCGATTCTAACGATAATATATTATTGTGTGAAGATCAAAACGAGTATGAGAACACAAGCGATTTCGATCAATCAGCTGACATCACTGATATAGAAGAAGATTCACTTATGGAACCTAAGCGTATATTTAACAAAAGTGAAAACCAAAGTGATGGTAGAAGTACGCCCGTGTCTGTTGATGATGACGTAGCCGAACTGTACACTAAGTTGTCTGAAAGCATGGAGTTCCGCATGCACACGCCTTCTGAACATGAAAGAAAACGTTTCGGATACTTAACTCCTTTGACTGAAGAGTCGGTCGCAAGAAAAGATAGTACAGGCGACGTTACAACTGGTGCGCCTGCTAACGTTACTAGCCAAAACGAAGAAGCTGATAAGGATGTCTTGTTTACGAATAGTGCTGGAATAAAAGTCAAGTTATTCCCAAATGTAGACAGTAGTAATGAATCTGAGATGTTTAAATTGCCTCCAATACAGGGTAACGCAAATTGTTCAGACAACTTAAATTTTTTGTTTAACTTTACTCACAATAAATTGGTGACCAGGACTGGCAACCTGCCGTGCCTTTATGAAGAACGGAAGGAAAGGAGTTTGGATAGGTGGGAGTTGGGAGGAAAGAATCTAGCAGCAGGAGAAAGTGCACTTATCAGTGGAAGAAGTGGTAAGTTTAATAAAGTTTGCTATAAGTTAGTACTTAATAAAACGGCCTAATATGATGAAAAGTAATAAATACACATAATAGGCAAACAATTTAACATATGGCAATATCAAGGTATCCTGATAACTTACTACCCAGAGCCTGAGAGAGCATCGCACTCGAGCGTCCAGCTGCCTCCCATCCACGTGGACGGATGCGTCTCCAGCAACTCCAGTCGAACCGAACATCACGCGTCCATCATGAACAAGACGGAGTCGCCTTGCGCCATCAGCATCAAGGATAAAATCAGAGAACTGAAGTTGAGCCACACGCCAAGAAAGTCTTGGATACAATCTAAGTATAAGAAGTAAGTATCGTAGAACTAATTCAGGAATTTTGTTAAAATATACCTTCACACGTGTGTCATTGCTCTGAAGATTTAGTAGTAGACGGTACTCCTTATATCGTAGATCGTTGCCTAAGTATACATGCGATAGGTGTGCGTATTGAACCTGTATTAGACCTACCATGAACTTCATTTTAAAAAAGAGTTTGAACTACACGACCTTTTACTCGTACGTACCCTTACCGTACCCTTTTACTAGTCTGCCAGCAGTCTTAAAATCTTTCCTTGTCCCGTGATCAGATAATTATGATTCATGGTAAATTGGCGATTGTTTTGCATTGCGGACAGTCAACCTTTTACACAACCATCACAAAAAAGTAATTTTCCGTAAGCTGAAAGAAAAGAAAACTTCCCTGCTTCTTTTGCTGCTCAATAAAGTCGATATGAGTGCATCAATGTTCACACATCATACTATCCAGTGTGAAAAGTGAGCAGAAGTTAATAATTACTTTGTTTTACTAAAGGAGCGCGTCAGAAAGCAGGAGTGTGTCCCCCAGTTCAGTGTCTCCAGATAGACTGACAGAAGCCACGGAGCGAGGATGTGACCTCCTCTGCGTCGAGCTGCTTAAGAGACTGCGTTCGCATTCATGGTTAGTGCAAAGAATAATAACTAATACTACGTAAAGAAGCGACAATCACAACCTCTCACAATTTTTCGCCCCTCTCCGACAGCAGTCGGGTTGGAAAGAACGGCCCTGCCGTGATTGGCTTAACTCAGCCTAGACCTTGATTACATTTACATATATATTGTAGTAGTAGTAGGCAATTATGAGTGTCGGAGGTGTGGTTTAGTATCTTTCTTTTAATCATCTTCCTATCATTAATTCAAGATAGATACAAAAATTTTGATCGAAAAGAAGGTATTTACGTTCAAGTGATACAGAGTCGCCTAGAGCGTTCTTTCGTGCCTTCTATCGTGTTTGAACCGTGAACGTGCTCGCTCCTCGAAGCAGTCTCTTCAAAGCGTTAATAAAATATTAATGACCTTGTTACGGTGAAGTGCAACTTGATGTCACACAATGCCAATATGATGCAAATTGAGTCCAATAGAGTTTCTGCAGTGAAATCAATATACGTAGTATAGGACCATTAAAAGTAACTAATATATTCAGTTTTCCTAATTAAATATGCGTTATAGATTAGGGCGCATAACTCGAAACGGATGTGGTACTTTAGAGCTGAGATGCCATAGTAACTATTGTTTGTATGGAAGTACATCTAACAAGTTGGCATCAGTGTGGCATCAAAAAAAAGGCACCAGTGGCCCATACATTTCAGGCAAAGCCCTTTATTTGATTATTAAGAGCAAACGTTTCATCCTGCCCGATTGAATTTAAATCCAAGCATATAAACTCCATAACAGTAATAAAAGCTTTTAAACAAATCAAGATTAAATTAACCGAAGATCTATGGGGAATGTCAAAGTTTGTAACTCCATTATTGAGACTATAGCGCCGTACTTAGCCTTATTATTTAATTTGTGAGTGGATCAAGGAGTCTTCCCTGATCTAATGAAATACGTAGAGTAATACCACTAAGGTAATACCACTTTTCAAATCCGGGGACAGTAAAGACAATAATAATTATAGAATCGTGTTTGAAAAGGTAATGCTCAATCATTTTAACACCAATAAAATCTTACACGATCAACAGTATGGTTTCATCAAGACACGTCTCTTGGTGAAACCATACTGTTGATCGTTTTGCATCGTTCTCACATGTATAACTTCAACATGAATGATGTAACCAATATTTCTTATAGTAATATATAGTAATAGTTCTTCTCATAGGTACGTACTACGCTTTGGAATGGGCATCTAGCTTCATCTTTCTGACTGACCGGCCCCTTGACAATTCAAAAGTGCCTGTTATTGGTTTATTTGAATTAAATGCTTTGAGTTTGAGTTTGATTCTAATAAAAACTTTGTATGATGTCACGTATGTGTTTGCCACACATGCGCAAACGACACGCATAATAAGACTATGTGCAGTTATTATAATTATATGATGCTGGACCGTGGAGTTTCTTGCCGGGTCTTCTCCCTAGGAAACGACCAAATGGAACCTTGCTCATAACTTCTGACGTTTCATAAGTGCCCATGTAGGTTTATCTGGAGCTAGCAACTAGATGTAGAAATTAAAAATACCCCAGAATAGTGTCAAGACAAACCGCCCCGGGCGGCCCCCCAAATGTTAAGTAGTAGGTACTTTCTTAATGATATCCCAAACACGGTCGAAATATATTCAGTAAGAAGCAGTTTAGAGTTGGGGGTTGAGGATAAATAATTTCGAGACCGCTTCGCTCGCTACAATCTTCATTTTCAAACTTTCTGCATAAGTCGACAAAGGAACTCCTATTTATGTATGACTTAAAAAACAAAAAAACCTTACCTACACAAGGCAGTGTGCAAAAATTAACAAGCTCGCTACGCTCGCTCTTGAATTCTATGTTCTTCTAACTCTCAAACTTTTCAGAATAAGTCGACAAAGCAACTCTTGTTTCCGTAAGGATGTTCCATAGAAACCTAACCAGGAATTCCGAGACGCTGTGCAAAAAAATTTCGAGCTCGCCTTGCTCGCAACCCTACATTCTAGCTTTTCATATATTGCCTATTAAGAAGATGAAAATGTACCTCCCTGTAAAATATAATCCTGCCGGTTGCGAGGTCCATGGTGTAGGTAGACTATAATCACGCACGTTATAATTGTTTTTTTTTTTACTGTCATTATATTTTTTTGCAAAATGTTACTAGAAATAGGTACCTACATAAACTGAGAAGACCGGGGGCCTCATTTTGTTTTGCCGTCCCGAGCCCCCGATAGGCTTAGTCCACCACTGATTGGAGCCTGTCCTAACTGGACCCCGACTATGTACCCCCTTTTACTTTGAGTAAATAATTTAATCACCACTGCTCTTAAAAACGGTGAAGGAAACATCGTGAGGAAATTGGCATGTCCTAGAACCAAAAACTCGAAGACATGATAGGGACATCGAACAAACCGCACTGGACCCGCGGGGTAGATTACTGCCCACTTCCTCTCGAAGAGAGGAGGCCTGTGTCCCACTAGTGGGAACATTATAGCCTGATTATACATAGCGAAACTGCTATTTGTCGACAGGTTTGAAATAGCAGACGCGTTGGACGATCTCCCACGTGTTTTGGACAAGTTTTGGGGCATTATAGCGGAACACAGAATTGCAGATCTCATAAGACAAGTAGACTTATTTCTTTTATTCTGTTTCGTTTATACATAGGTACGAGCATTAATATATTACTATGGACAGCTCGGCAATAATATCTAACTTCATGATTCATCTATGATATATATCTATCGTCAAGAAGACGACAAATGTATGTGATAATTTGTGGAAGTCATATACTAGTGGCAACAAAAATACGTGACATTGAAGGAACATCAAAACTATCTGACGAGACAAGCGACACCAAAATATAAGAAGCACGATCGGCTTAAAAAAAATGTTCCGCCGACCTGTTTTTAGCCATATATTTATGCTCGTGACTGTACAGTCAAACGCAAGTCACTGGGAAAACGAACTGCGAAAACTGATCTTACTGCTAAGAGATGGAGGCGCTGCTAACGTCAAATTGTTGCGATGGATGTGTGGTTAACTGTACCAAGCATTTCTCGGAAATACTGGGCAAACAATCGATTTGCACATACATCATCAGTTGGTGGGCACTTGCGCGATCACCACAGTTTCGGCCAATTTTACTTATATGACTTTCTGTCTCTACTGTAAATTCAGATAAGAACATTATTTTATTTCGTAAACCTTCTGTGTCCTGAGACAGCGGTGCCGTCATAATTTGAATGCGGCGTATTCGTTCGAAATTTGAATTTCCATTTTTTTCTGTTTATTTTCGGCCCGTCTATCCATCGTAAAAAGTAGGTTAGAGTCTCATTTCCCACGAAATGCATGGGAAAAGTTTTTTGCGATTTCTGACTTTTCTCGTGCTCAAACCTCAGTTGGTCCTATAGAGTATTTTGATCCTTATAAGAAACAGGATCGATTGGCATCAAGATTTTTTTTTGTGAATGCTGTCTATTTTCTTGCAGACTGTAAATTTTTGTCTAAATCTGTGAATGCAGATCAAAATGTCTCAAAAACTTAAGGACAGTCTCCTAAGACAGCTTTCCTGTAGCTACAACGGTTAAGGTAGCTGTCCATACTGCCCCATCTCAAAAGTCCACCCGGTATTCTGTATTACGTTACAGCTTTTTCAGGAAACAAAAGCTTAGCTCGTTGGTTTTTCTATGAAGGTGACCGGTCACGTAGAATCTCCGAGAACGCAAGTGGCGCGCGCCGCGTGCAACACTCTCTCTACGATCCTCAAGAATACCAACTACACAAAAAAACCGGTAGGTGTAGCTTTAATCTAAAAGAAAAAGAAGAAGAAGAAGAAGAAGATCTCTTTATTTATTTAAAATCGGTCAATATTAGCTATGTACAGTCGAACAAGCTATTTGGTATTAAGGCAAATAAACATCTCTCCACTACTCTGCCAATTTTTTTTTTATTGTGTGCATATACTAATAACTTTTTAAGCCGAGTGATGTACAAAAATTGACTACTCAGTACACTCAAAGATTTTTTTTTTTTAAGTAGTTGCAAATTAGCTGCCTGTAAACTTAATAGCTTTTTCAACTGTATTTGTAGTTACATGTAACGCGCCTGAAACCAATGAAATAATGAATGCCATTAAACGCAGAGAGAAGACGTAATTGTGTCAAAATTACGGAAATATTACCTACATTTTTTTTTAAACCTAAAGAAACAGTACACAGAAGATAAATGCATACCGGAGTAAGCTTCTCTAACTTTTGAAAGTATTCTGAAGTCCACTTCACAATGACACCGGTATTTATTAGGACTTCTACGAAGCCGTGACGATCCTGTTGATCAAGACTGGCAGCTTCAGTCGCCCGGTCAGACGAGCCGCCAACGTGGCATTAGATGACATAGTCTGCAACGTAGACTTAAGCCACTCAGTCACTGCCCTATGTATCCACGGCTCTTGGTGAGTTAATTTATTAGTTCAGTTGAGCTGTGGACGAAAACGGACAAAAAAAAAGAAACTTTAGTTCTCGTTGCATGTAGTCCATAGCGTGTAGCCCGTAGCGTGTAGCCCGTAGCGTGTAGCCCGTAGCGTTTAGCCCGTAGCGTGTAGAGGTAGACCCTAGCGTGTAGACCCTAACGTGTAGCCAGTAGCGTGTAGCCCGTAACGTTTAACGCGTAGCGTGTAATTCGTAATCCTTAGCACCGTAGCTTTTCCACGAGGTTACTAAAATAGCTATAACTTTACAGACAAAGGTATATAAAAAGGCACAAAATATAAATTTTGATATTTGATTCTGAGTTGCATGTAGCGCGTAGCATGTAACCCGTAGTCTGTAGCTCTTCTATGAGACGACTAAAATAGCTATGATTTTTCAACGGTGGACAAAAACATTGAATAAGAAACGGTTTAGTTCTCGTAGACTATCGTAGCGCGTAGCAGGTAACTCGTAGCCCGTGGCTCTTTTATGAGGTAAATAAAATAACTTTGATTTTACTTGTCTGAAAAAGATATTACAAAACGTCACAAAAAAAGAAAGTTAAGTTCTCGTAGATTCTTGTAGCATGTAGCTCGTAGTGCGTAGCACGTAACCCGTAGCTCGTAGCTCTTCTACGAGGTGACTAAAATAGCCATGATTTTTGAGATAAAGGTGGATAAAAACATCACAAAAAGAAAGTTCGATACTCGGAAACACTCGAATCGTAGCCCGTAGCGCGTATCTCGTTACCCGTAGCTCTACTATGAAGTTACTATTTCTGGCAGTGTCCTATCATTTTGTTTCGTAATCGACTCAACTGTTGCTTGGACTTTATCGTTCACATTATTGGTTCACAGACGATGTATTTTTCTATAATGCGTGCTTTATGTATTTTAGACATCATTCTCTTGTATCTCATGTCGTTTTCTTTCATACTCCTCTATCAGTCGTCATCTCGGTAGTCACCCCCTTCCTAGCCATATCATCTTTCATACAATCTTTCCATCGTTTCTTTGGTCTTCCACATTTCCATAGATATCCAAATGCACACTAAAAACTTTCGTCACGGCTAGATAATGTCATGAGATTTTTTATTTATTTTTGTCTCTAATTTTATTGTATTTCCGTTCCGCCAGTCACAAGAGCCCGCTAGTGCGGTGCGCGTCAGCTCGCCTGCTAGTGGTGTGCTGCGCGCTGGGGGGCGGGGGGCGGGACCTGCTGCGCGCGCGCCCACCCACCGCCGCGTGCGCACGCAGACACGCGCTGCGCTCGCTCGCAGCGCTGCTCGACGATAAGAGTACTGACGCCAGGTATGGTGAGAAATTAACACTTTAGCATAACAAAAGTTAACATATCATTACGATTTCGTTCAGAAGACTGAAAAGTTTTCAAAACTTCCTTTCTCCTACTACTTCGCTGTGCCCGACAGGTTCAACATGATCTCATTTAATTTTAAGTTACCTCTTAAATACACATTGTGTAATGCAATCAACGATTAATTATTCTAACGCCTATCACACAACAGCATTTCGGCAGTTATTTTTAATTGTCATATAATTGGTCGCGGGCCGGGCTCAAATCCAGACTCCTGGCTGCTAGAAATTCCTTATGGAAAACCCAATAGCACTTTGATCGACCCAGAACTCCATACCCGCGGTCGGTTTAACAGTTTATGTAAACAAACAAGAAGAAAGGAACAGAGAAATACGCTCAAAGGTGATCCTTATTTCTAAAGAAATCTACCTGCGATAGGCGAATACACAGAAAGATATGTAGTCACCGTGTGTAAGTAAGAGTCTTCTTCTTCTTTTCGTGTGGTTAGTGATCAACCTGGTGTCAGAGTTTTAAAGCCGCCCATGGGCCTGTGACTTGGCTTCACATGCCGTCGAGAAATATCTCTCAGGCATGCCGGTTTCCTCACGATGTTTTCCTTCACCATTTTTGAATCAAGAGATAATTATACAATACGCACATATATCCGAAAAGTCAGATGTGCGTGCCTTAAGTTCGAACTCGAGACCTTTGAGTTAGCAGTCCTACGGTCACACCACTAGGCTATCACTGCTCGTTCTACGTAAGAGTAAAGAGAACATAAAACCAAAGATTTCAATCATAGATTCGCCCTGCCGCGTTAAAAGATGGTCGCGTTTCTGTTTCGTTTTGACACCTCTGACACATAATATCGCAGACACTTGACTTGATTGTCATGGAAACGCCATTATTATTGTGCGAGGTCACTCTTCTCAGTGTGGACACTTTTTCGCGCGACGTAGTGCGGTGAGGACCCATATAGGATTTAAATCTTTGCATAAAACCAAAAAACTATTCCCTTATTTAAATAAAAGATACACTATACATACATACAAACCATCAGCAGGATGCCTAAAAAGTCTTAATCACCAGTTTTCTTCGTAGAAAGTACGCTGAACGTTTATACTCGATGCTGCGTCCACTGTCAAACTTCGAGGCGTATTACCTGACGGACGTGGACGTGGACCTGGCGTCCCGACAGATGAAGAAGTACGACCAGCTGCTGCTGTGCGGCCCGCCGACCAGCAGATGACGTCATGCGACAGTGACGATATGAAGTGGAGAAGTACGCTCGGGACACTTCGCCTGTGACGAGCCAGGTTCGGTGCCTGCCATTGGTGTTTTCAACCAGCATTCTGTCTTCGATATAGTTAAATTAGATATCCCCACAATATTCAGCTTACTTAAAAGCGGTTTTTCTTAACATCATCAAATTAATTTGTGAGTAATTTAATAAAGGAAAGTATATTTTAATTTTGATTGAAAGAGGATAACGTATTCCGAATCTTTTAGTGCTTTTCTGATTTTCAAAAATATAAATAATTAATTCATAAAAAAATACTACAGAAAAATACTTCTAAAAATAAACACAAAAATGAATGTGAATGTTTATTTAAAATACTGCAAACTGATGTTATTTGGCCACTACGAGACGGATTGGTATTCAGGAAAGATGGCACGGTTGCTCTCATCTGATTTAGCAGCCATCACACTCTCGGAGCAGTTTTTGAGAACCCTCCGAATTTCAAAACAGATATTAACTTGTATTGATTTATTCCTCCTACTTTGTTTCTGATTTTATTGCTTTCTAAAACCTGTGTCGGTGATCTTGGGTTGTATACAGGCCACCTTATTTATTTTGAATCTGTAAACCGTAAAGACAGCCATTTCTTTTTCCTGAGTACCAGCCAGCCCTGTCTTAGCCTCAGATAACTTCAATTGATAAGTTACTAAAACTGTAGTTCTATATAAACTTAAACAAAATTGGTTTTCGCTAAGAAAGTGTTGCTATCAATACTACTTACTTACTATACTTTGTAAATATATTGTATTTACATTATATCTCGGTGGCTGTTTTTGTAAACATTTTAATCTGTATCGGTTGTTAAGTAGTTTTTCATTGTGAGTTTGTACACTGTAACTGTGATCGTAAAATAAGTATGACATTCAGATTTATAGTAAAGCGTGTACATATGTGCAGAGTTTAATTTACAGACGATTATTTTATAACACAGAGCCGTCAACCATTACAACAAGAAACGCCACAAGTTGTTTTTTTAACTAAAAGTTGTATCTGATTTAACTAAACATAGGAAATTATAATGTGTAAAATAACTGACACATCACTTTACAATCAAACGTATCATTTATGTTTCCAGAACGCAACGTGCGTCCATAATTATAACAAAACCCGAGGGCACGTGTAATGTACCCGCGTACCTACTCGTACGTCCCTAGCTACTCGCTCGGGCGTTATACACAATATACACCCCGCGTATTTACCGAGCAAGCAAGTACATAATACACGACAAAGCTTGGACGTCCACGACCTCTGTGTGCGTGCTATGAACTCGCATTCACGCTCAGGGCTGCCCAGAGTTGAAATTGGAATTGTATTTCAAAATATGTATAGTCCTCCTTATCGATTTCAATAATGGCGACTCTTTGACTTATAATTGCCTAGCCCTATTAAGACTCGCTAGATCAAATTTAGTTTTAAATACCAGCTATCTAATTACGTAACATGTTTTCGTAAACGATTACTACTAATCTGTTTCATTTTGACAGTTCAACAACATTCATTGCGTTATTTACGTTGTTGAGCAATTTTTTTTTTTTTACTTGTTGTTCGTAGGATTAGCAATCTATTTCAAAACGACTCAGGGTCTGATTGATCGTGAATTAGGGTACCGGTCACAGTGAATGCAAAAGAGTTGGCCGGCAGAGTTAGAGGTATAGGGTATATGAGGGCTTAGGTGTCTCCTTATACGTATTTGACGTTTTTCGAATATCGGGTTGGGTCGGGTGTATCGGGTTATTTTTTTTCAAAAACTTTTTACATTTTTGTAGACAGTAGAGCGCCAAGATGACCTATGTCCTATGTGAAGCGAGCCTCTCCCAACCTGTTGGACAGTTGTTGGAGTACATACTATGCAGGTACCTAGTAAAGTGAAGTCTAACTGACCACTATTTTGGGTCCTCTTTATGAGTATCCTCTATGTGTAATGTGGAACCAAAAACTGGTCTACTGTACTATATTTTCTAATATTTTAATTAAATAAATGAGATATTTTGTATTTTCAATGTACTTCATAAAACTATTTTGCCCAGCCCTGGCAACGACACTTGTGTGCGAACAGACCCCGCAAGTGCAGGCGCACTCGTCCAGTACACCCGCACCGCAACCAAGGCTAACTCAGTAATGTATATATAATATTATGTTCTATTGATAACTTTCTACGTGTTTACAGATTACGGTTGTAGAATTAAAATTAAACAAAGCGGCTTATCTTATAATGTGATCTGACCTGGCGATCTTGACGTAAGTGCGCCTAGATATACGTCCACAACATCTGTTAATAGAATAGTGGAGAACATGCCACAATAGAACAGGTCATTTGGATTGTATGTGACTAATTAAGGTTATTTTGCTTGCTTTTACTATAGCAAACTTTTTGGGTCAGATACCCGATGGACAATAAGGGCAACTTAACTGTTTTTGTTACCTTAGGAGGGGGCATCATTGACTCCATGTATTGTCTAGAGCAGTGGTCGGCAAACCTCGGCTCGCGAGCCGCATGCGGCTTCTCGGCCTTTTTATAGAGTGCGGCTCTGTCTGTACAAATGTCGATGAGTGCGAGCGTAAAATACTCGCGGGGTCGGGTTTTCGGTCATCAAGCAAAATATCCAGTTTTATTCAAAATTCAAAAAAATCAAACATTTATTTCCCAAGTATTTTCACCAAAAATTTACAGGACATCGAAAGTTAATCATTTCCTGTACCTTTAAAGTTTTCCAAGATTAACTTGTTAATAAGTAAGATGCCTTCATCATATCAGCCGACATGATGATGATGATGATGAAGGCATCCTACTTCTTGGCAAGTTAATTTTAGGAAGCGTTGTGGAGTGAAAGAGGATGGGAGTTTTAAGGATTAAGAAAAGTGTATTGAGACAGTTTGGACACACAGAAAGGATTGGCTCTCGGAAATCTTAGTTGTTATAGTATTTTCATTTAGCTCTATTGACTAATGAGTTGGCCGACCACTGATCTAGTGGGCTCTGTGAGTAGTGACCCTCTCGTAGCACTTTTGGGTCCAACAACAGGGCTACTTCAAACATCCAAACAGTGGAGCAGACAGGACACAGGAAACTGTTATCGTGTCACAACACAAAGTCCTCGTAATCTCATCCTCATTTTTTTTCGACCGGTTTTGTCCCTCTGTTGGGCAAAAGTCTCCCCCACAGCTTTCCGCTCTTCCCTGTGTGTTGCCTTCTCCGGCCAATCTCCCATAAACGCCTCTAAATCATCGCGCCACCCCCTAGGATGACGTGATGATATGATTTAGAGGCGTTTATGGTTTGTCTTAAAATATTAACATTTTCATCAAAATAATATGGTTGATTTGACGTTAAAGGAATGCCTAATTAAGTGAGAGACAACGTAAGTAAGATACATTTATGAATCTACACACAGGTTGTTACATATCATTATGATCGTCTCAATTTATCTCGTTAGAGTTGAGACTTTATTACATACTAGCTTCCGCCAGAGGCTTGGCCTGCGAGATATCAATTATAAATTATAGCCTATGTTACTTAGTGATAATGTAAGTCATACGAGTACATTGTGTTGAAAATATTACAGTGATAATAAATAAAATAATAACAATTTGAAAGAACATTACATTAATATTTAAAATTTATTACGCACTTATAATGTATCAATAGCACTAATATATAATTGTATGTCAATAATTTAAATAATCACCAACATTGTATTTACATTCAAAATTAGTCCAGTACCCATTAAAATAACAAAAATAAAAAACACTACAATCCACATTGGTCACAATAATAATCATAATAATTTAACTTATTATTAATTCAAACTCAATATAAATTCAATTCAAAGAAATGTAGGCATGTCTATAGCGTTCTACTAGCGAAAGATTTTTTTAAATCGGGCCAGTAGTTTCTGAGAAACATAAATACAAATGCTTTATCTGTTTAATATTAGTGTAGATATAGACTTTCTAGACCTTTAAGGCTTGTGCAGACCACCGCGACTCAAACAATGCAATTTCTAAGAAAACTGTACGGTATAACAATAACCGGCGTCGTAACTGTACGGTACAACAATAAGTCGCGCTGGTCTGCACAAGCCTTTATTGCTGAGTTTTTCTTGCAAGAGTTATAAACGTAATAAAATCGCGGCGATTTTTTTTCGTACACTGGAATTTCAGCTCTCGGTATTGCGCCGAACATTGAGGATTCTCAATGCTCGGCTCGCTCAATGCCGAGAGTTGACGCGCTGATGCGCTCTGTTGAATTCAACAGAGATCATCCAGCGCGTCAAGAAAACACACTGTTGGATATTCAACTCTCGGCGCTAAGCAGAGGGTGGAAAATCCAATACGCGGAAAAAAATGGCCGCGATAAAAATACGCCCGTGCGAACTGACTCTTTACCGGCAAAAGCCTCTAATGCCGGTTACAGATTGGTGAACGTAACATGAAATGTAACACCATAACTAGGCGAGTTTGTTTCATCCTGTGTTACATTTCCATGTTACCTTTCTTTCGCCAATCTGTAGCGCTAACATCAACAGTTACTGGAATGAGTGAATCTAACCTACCTAGGTTATTATGAAACGGACAATGGAACCTTCTTGCAGGAATATGCCGTGCCCTTATTCTAATTCATAAATCTCAACTGACTCATACAACTTACTCTAGATAAAAAGTAACTGATAAACTCGTTTTCTTTCTTTAAAAATAACGTAAACACATTGTTTTATAAGTTATAAGTTTATAACACATTTCTACTATCTATTTATCTGTATGTCCCACCCACGTCGCATATCTTTACGACTCTGCAAAGCACCGCAGGTCAGTAAGGTCGCCTTATGACAATCGTTCCGACTACCGTAATTTGATACAGCTCTTAACTCTTATTACGTGGGAATACAGTGCATATTCGCGTGGTATAAGGAGCTATAAATTGTTACTTGTGTATATCGAACCATTCTGTACGTGCTTGCAACTCGTCAAGTGATAGGTAGGTTAGTTTTTAGTTCAATTGTAAAGGAGGGCTGTTATAATAAAAGATTATGCCCGTGACTTTACTGTGCTGGATTGCAGAATAACTTTTTCGAAAACCAACAAAGGATATTCATCATTTAGTTTTGAGACAATACAAAACATCACACAGGTTAAACGGTACAACTAGACGGGTCTGATTGAGTGTACCTTTTTTTCTGGCTAGCCTTTTCCCAACTATGTTGGGGTCAGCTTCCAGTCTAACCGGATACAGCTAAATACCAGTATTGGAGCAACTGCGTATCTGACCTCCACAACCCAATACCAAGGGGTATCGTGTTACTAGGTAACACGATACCCCTTGGTAAGACTGGTTGTCAGACTTTCGGGCTTCTGACGACCCGTAACGACTGTCAAAGATCCACGAATGACAGCCGGGACCAACGGCGTGACGTGCTTTCCGCGGCACGGAGGAGTCTCGATATGTAAAGATGGTCACCTATTTACGGACCAACCCAGGCAAGCGTAGCTTAACCTGATGGATCGACCTGTCCGCTGTTATAACTTAGCCACGAGGTCCTCCTTTTGCCAATTTTGGTCAGGTTTTTCCACTCCATCTAGACAGGTCTGATTGTCTGTACCTAATTATCTAAAATTTATAAGAGTATGCTAAGTAAAATTCAGATTCAGAGCTACACACTTCAACTTTAATCTACAAAAAGTTGCTTTATGCGTTGTTGTTGTTGTGTTTTGTTTTGATTTTTGTGTCTACCTTCTTTTCTACTCCTGCAAAATCGTCCTCGATTTATTAACCTCCACCAAAATCGAAAAGCTCCCCCCTATAGTTACGAATTTCAGAGGCGAACGTTAACTGTACCAAATAGCTCTACAAAACTTTGTCCTAAGTGACCCTCTGGTATTATGAAATAAAAACTCAGAAGGCAATCAATCAAAGATAAATCAATAATATTTTGAATTACATACAATAACATCACATAAATCAATACTGACGCTTTCTTAGCAAAAAGAGACGCACACGCTTATTGTAATTATGGTTGGCAAATAGCAGTTATTCTAGGAGATAACTGCAGTTTAACGTCACATGTACGTGTATAGATTATGTGTGCGAGTTAATGTGCTCTTAATTAATGCCGTCTAACCACGTTCGCATTATGAGGGAGAAAGTTATGTTCTAAGCATTTTAAATAAAATTAAAGATAATAAAAGCGAAGCATATGCTTAGCTAATCTATGATGGTCTATGGGCCTTTGGGGGTAAGCAGAAACTACAGAACGCCATCGCCACGTGCTACGATCCTTACATACACGCACACCAGTTGCGAGTACTAAGCACCTGACCATTCTGAAGACCATCACCAATAAGGTAACTTATGTATGTATAATCTGCGTTCGCAATATATTTGCCAAACATGTAAACAAACACGAGTTTTCCACTTAGACAAACATCAACTTTATGTACTTGTAAATAAACTTAATTTTAGACAGACAGACTAGTACTGTTCAAAGAGTCATAAAAAAATATGAAGTTGTAGCGCAAACTGAGCCTTATGTGTAGGCATTACAGTTGTTTTTTCTAAAACTCGTGCTTGTTTACATGTTTGGCAAATGAATTGTGACTGAAGATTACGTCCTTCTTTTGTCTAAGGAGGAGCTCGTGGCTAAGTAATAACTGCCGCACGGATCTATCCATCAGGTTAAGTTACGCTTGCCGGGGTTGGTCTGTGGATGCGTGACCATCTTTACATACCGAGACTCCTCCGTGCCTCGGAAAGCACGTTAAGCCGTTGGTCCCGGCTGTCATTCGTGGATTTTTGACAGTCGTTACGGGTCGTCAGAAGCCCGAAAGTCTAACAACCAGTCTTACCAAGGGGTATCGTGTTACCTAGTTACTGGGTTGTTGAGGTCAGATAGGCAGTCGCTCCATGTAAAATACTGGTATTCAGCTGCATCCGGCTAGACTGGAAGCTGACCCCAATATAGTTGGGGAAAAGGCTAAGTAGATTGATTGTATATGTATATGTCGGTGTTTCCATCATCACATTTTGTTACTTGCTCATTTCATTTCCTTCGTGCGACTCTGTCACAATACAGCTCTTTTAGGCTCTATTGCATTAAATTAGGCTTTATGAATTCGTAACAATAAAAAATGTATCAATGACTAATTCAAAATAACATAACATAATATGTTATGTTATTTTGAATTAATTATTATATTATTATCACGCTATTCCCTGAAGGGTTGGGCAGAAGTGTACCTATAGCACACCCACATTTCGCCAGTTATGTTTTTAAGTCCCATGTAACAGGGGGCGAGCCTGTTGCCATCAACCGGGCACAAATCCTGACTCCGGGCTGCCACTGAGAAATTCCAGATGAAAAAACCCGTAACAAAAATAAAAATAATATGTCCCGAATCATTAATTAATAACGGCACGCTTTGGATACGATAACATGAAACATCTATGTCCGAATTATTACCTATTCGTTAAACCATGTTATCAGTTACCTAGTTCACTAATTAATCACGAGAGTTGTTTTAAAAGTGTGACATCTATAATTATAGCAGTAGGTACATATTACACGTACCGTACGTATACTTTATTATGTTCTATTAAAAGATATTGGTAGCTCCGACCAAATACAAAACCTAGACATAGCGCTGTCAACAGTGACGTGAGGCCGATTTCGTAAACATGTGTGCACTTAGTGAGGTGTATTTTGATTGTAAATGTGTGCGTGTGAGCGTGTATGCACCGAGCGGAGGTGTAGTTTTGACATGCTTCACTGTATTGTTCGCAGCGCTCTGTCTTGGTTTTTTATTTGGTCTGAGGTTGGTAGGTATGTATTTATTTTGTGCCAATGACTTTAATCAGATCTTTAAGTGTGATGTAATAGGAGAGTTAATGGCGTGTGTTAATGTGCCAATATTGTACGCATCAACTTGGCCAGATTTTTTTGAAAGTATTAATTTGTATAAAGTTTATCACATTTAAACTTTATGATGCTTTTAACGAGGGTGAGGACATGATACAATAACGAGCCATATTTAATAAGAAACCAATTTATTTTATCGCCTACGAAATAATTATCTTAAACTAAACAATAAATATTTAATTTACTGAACAATACTAGCGTTACATAAGTCTATGATATCAGGAACATTCTACAAAGTACTGCTTGTTTACTAACACTATTCTGGCTTTACGCCCTAAGCATAATTTAAAATACTAACATTTCCATTATTATGTACAGAATACTTCTGTTAGGCGGCAACCTAATATAGGCTAAGTAAATCGAGGCGGATCGTCTCGGATAATAAAAACGTAAACTATTAATTTTCTGGTAAATTAATAGGATACCCGTACTGCGTTCAGATTTCACGACGCATTGCTTCTTCTCTTCACTTGGATAACCTTCTTTTCCTCACGCTTTCATCGTAGATAATTCTACGTTATGGACGGGTTCCAGTCGAGTTAATTGTCCATGGTTCTCCTTCACTGAAAACTGTGTGATCAGTTTGTGATCGGCGGTCCGCCGATAGCGTGGCGCGCGGCTGGCGGCCCGTGCAGCTCGACGTGCACTAGCGCAGCTTCTGCACTTTCTGTTCCATGTAGCTCGGAATGAAGCTGCAGAGTTTCAGCATGCAGAACGACGCCCTTTTTTGTTTGTGGGCCCTCTGGTGCGGACGAGCCTCCCCCACCGACGCCAGGAGCAGCACGCTCAGGATGATAACAATGAAGTGCAGGAAACGCATCTTGATTGGATTTGATTATTTGTTTTCACTCAAAAATGTACTCGTAAAAGCTTGTATATAATTTCCAAAAGCACAGTGGATGTAGCTGTTTGGTGTTTATCGTAGGACGCTTAGTTGTGTACTGATGATTGTGTTAAGATGCGCGAGTTATATAGGCGGCGCGGGTTATCTCGCGCGTGGCTGATAACCCGCCGAAATGAAATAGCCGATAGCGGCGAGGTTCGATGACTGCGCGTCAATGTCACTCGCACGATAGGTATTGTAGTAAAATTATCATAGCTAGGTAAACTGCCACGTGCCAGAACTTGCCTAGACCTAATTTAAAATAACTGACTGGAGCTGACGTGACAATTTTTTCGCACTGATGACAGGATTCTTCTGATATATTGAACTTATTGATCTCATCAAATTATTATTATACAATACAACAGTGTATTTACTATTTAGTTAGGTAAGTACGAGTACTTGTTTGTAATGGAGTATTGCAACTTTTAAACACTTGATCAGAATTTAGCATTTTATGCGAAAAAAATCATTAATCGTCAATAGCTATGGTGGCAGTTTTAACATAACCCTAATACGTATCTATGCCTACGTATTGGTACGTCTTATTTACCCCTTTCTTCAACTTTTTATGCAGAAGCGTCATTACATTAATTTACCAAAGATAGGTAGGTACCTAAATCTGTCATACATAAACATACAAGATATGAAGTTTGAACTGATATCGATCCAGTTAACGAAGCGGTGATCTTTAGTTCACTATAGTGAATCATAGCGGTACAACCTACCTCAACTGCTTTCGAGAGCTTATCTTTGATACCTACTTATAACTCAAAACTCAAAGCATTTATTTTAATTAAACCATTTACAGGCACTTTTGAATTGTCAAATAGTAGCGTTAGTTAGTCAGAAAGTTGAAGCTAGTTGCCCATTCCAAAACGTAGATCTTTATGAAGAAGAACGGACAAGAAACTCCAAGGACACTCTTTTGAATATAGAAAATTACAAAATCCTGGGTACATTATTCTTGTTGCCTCTATATGTGAGAACAATGTACAAAAAAATAATCAAAACAATTCAAAATATAAGATTAAAAATAAGCCATGGCAGATAAGAGATGACCAGTCACAACTGACGGAGCCCGTTCACGAACATGACGCGTGGATCAGCACCATTCAGCTCAACCATTTTGTAGGGAACCGAATGATCCAACACACTCACCACCATCAGCGAGACATTTAAGTGAGCATGACATACTCTCAGCTACCATGATCTTTCAAGTCAACATACATATTAATAAATTAAAAAAAAAAATACAAACGGCTCCACGGTGCTCACATTTACAAAAATTGAAAAAATGCTTCTAAATTATACAAAACTAATTTGCAATGTGTTTGAGAGATTAATAGAATGTTACTACCAAAAAGAAAGAAAATCATTATCCATTGGAGTATTTAACAATTAAAACTTGTTTAAATAAAAAATAAACATTAAGTTTGTAATGTCAGAAAAAATTAAAAGGGGAAGCAACTCTGCCAAACATTAAAATTTTTAACTAGTGAGCCCAAGTGGCTGTGGAGCAGGACCAGCATTAAGCCAAGCATTTTTATCTATGATATAATCATCCAACTTATAATATGCTTGTCTACATGTGTGTTAATTATTATCTCGTAGGTGATCATGAGATAGATGCAGTTATGTTATTTACTAACACATATTTACCTAAACATTAAGTAGGTAGGTGAGTATGTCCTTTTACTTTCTTCAGTCGATAAGATGCATGTGTTTATCAATTATTTTTAGCCTCTTGGTAGGTACAAAGTCCAGAGACAATACCTAATTGGTAGTTTCATGATCATCAACTTGCTTATTAAAATCGTATGATTTTTGTAATTAGGTAAATAGGTTTTTATTATTTCCGTTGTATGATGAAACAGGAAATTGGGGAATTATCGATATCGCCTATTTTTTTGATTTCCGAAATACAGAAATACTAAGCTTGCGTGGTTGCTTTCAACATGATATTGAGATTGCATCACTACTGATAACAGATTGTTAAATGTTACATCTTTTAATATTTATATCAATTCATATTAGGTAAAGTCTTTCACGATAGTTTATAGGTCTTTCAACTCCAACTTTGTAAATATAAAAATAATAATATGAAAAATAGATAGGTATTCTGTATGACGTGCATACGTTTATAAAATAGGTACCAAAAATACCAAAAAAATACAGTTACCTAAGTAAAAAAAAACAAAGCAAATACGAGATGACAGTCATTCGTTAGTCTTCTTCCCACCAAATTAGGGCGCCGCCATTTTCTGATTAATTCACGATACGTTATCTGTGGCAGCTCGTTTACATTTTTCCGATTTAAAAAAAAAACATGCCTGGCTCACGTCATGCTTGACCCGTGCCATTGTTTTTGATACATTGCATAAAATACTGTAGACAAAATTTTCCGTTTGTTTTCATGGATTATTTTTGCAACATATAAATAAAATAGAATAAGTTTACACGATACGGTAGCACAAGCTCGTGTTATCTTTGGCACGGAACACTGAAAAAAATATTAGGTAAGAAGATTGAAGCGCGAAAGAATAACTTAGCTACCTAATTAAAATCTACAAAAATGATTATCATGAATGTGTAGTAAAATCCGAACGGAACCAGATTGTTTACTAGGTATCGTTTTTTTACCGGTTTCAGATAGATATGAACGAAAATAATGAGGCCAGAAGTTAGATTACTGTAGTTTCATGAATAGATCGTCCTTCAACTGACAAGTTCGCGTATGTGTTTACACGTCTCTGTTGCGTGACAAGAAAGACGGAGGTAATAGTACAACCCACCCGAAATAATGTTGCGCCTAAGTATTCCAGTTTAAAAACCAGAAAAACGTTAGTAGGTAATTTAAATTTATTATGATAAGTACTAAATTACCAGTAGCAAACTAATTGAAGCTCTTTACTTAGGTACCTACTTTTAGAAGAGCACTAAATATATCAGTTTTTTTTTTGTAGGTAATTTTTATTAGATACTATATAGCTTCTGCCCGCGAATTCGTCTACGTTTACCGGGATAAAAAGTATCCTATTTTCTAACCCAGGTTCTACCCATGTGCCAAATTTTATCAAAATCCGTTTAGCCATTTTAGCTTGAAAGCGTAACAAACAAACAAACTCACTTTCACATTTATAATATTAGTTAGGATAATTTCAGTTCAAGATTTTATTTTATGGTGCCTCACTTTTAAATTATGTTCTCTTTCATGACTTTTCACAAGACAATATAAATCAAATCAGTCCATTGATTGTTTCTCTTTTACCACGGTGTCGCGTCGGTAAAAGCTACACAATAAGCGATGCCACACGGGCGTTTCCAATACGTTGCGGCGTCGGCGTCGGTCGCCTGAGTAGTTGCTGGTCGGCGAAGTCGCGTCGGTAAAAGCTAGGGTGTTGCCAATGCGTTGTGGCGTCGGGCAGCGCGGGCCCTACGAAACGTGTGACCGGTGACGCTCCATAGTTCTACATATAAATCTGAGCGTCGCGTCATGCCACACGGTGTGTTAAAACAACGACGTGCAGCAACGGAACGCGTACGCCTCGGACAAGGGGCCAGGGACACATAGCGGGGAGGGGTGCTGCGGTGAGACGACGGAGCGACAAGAGAACGCACACACACAGCCTATACACCGGCGCTGCGATGTCGGTCGGGATAAACTACGTTGCGTTGCGACATCGCAGCGCTCGTGTGGCATTCAGTGCGTCGAAATTACTGCGCTGCGAGCGACGACGCAACGCATTGGCAACGCCTGTGTGGCATCGCTCAAGCGCTAAGCAGACGATAGACAATTTGTCCGCGGACAATTTGGAATCGTATGGAAATCTAACGCAAAATTTCCATACGATTTTAAATTGTCCGCGGCCAAATTGTCCATTGTCTGCTCAGCGCCTTATAGATCATGCCGTGATGATAAGAATAGCCCGTCAGCATCAGCAGGTAGGTAGTGCAGCTAACTGGACGGGTTCATCAGTCGATCAATTGCTCATCGTCACTTTGTTACTATGAGTATATTTGTATCGCATTTACGATTATCATAATGAGACACAATTAACTATTTATTAATAGGACGACATCTGTAAACAAGGAAAGTTCATGGAGGCATCACGAGACCGTCGCCACGTCGTGACTGTCATACGAACACACGCGACCTCTTAATGTACCTACCTCGCCGAGCTAATTAGGTCAATGAGATTTGAAAACCTTGGTTCATTTTACAGTAAATAACGTGAACATTTAGACCCCTGTATCTGTTTATCTATCTGGGTTAACAACGGTGCGGCCGATCATAATAAACTGGAGACTATCAGGGTCTCAGTTTATGATCCGTTTTCCGGATGGTAACAGATTCAGGCTAAGTTTCGAATAATTATGAGACGGGCTCTCGAGACGAAAAATGTGCTCCTTTTTTCAAACACGCGGGATGATAACGTATCACTCACGGTAGCAATGTCTTTCATTTTAACAGTTCAACAACATTCATTGCGTTATTTACGTTGTAGAGCAGACACATTTTTCAAACATTATGAAGCAATGGATTAGCAATATCCTTGCAATCATTCAGATTGTGATTTAAAGTACGTGTGTTACACAATTAGGCTGCAGGCTTAAAGCCCATTCACTTAGATATCGGTTACCGCGATTCATGCAATACTTCGGTGCGTATACGCACGTAAATAGGGAAAGTAGATCACTTTCAGTAATTTTCCTCAAACTTGAACCGAACCAACTAACTAATAACCTTGTTCTTTTACTCCGGATGACCGATGCGCTGATATCAAATTTGGCATTTTCCGCAGCGATAATGAATGTTTAAGAATAGTTTGCGTTACAATTGAAGTTTTTTTACTTATAAAATCATGTAAATTTTATAATTCTACCAGAGTAAACAAAGTTAGTATGCTAATTCAGTTCTTGAATGAATTCAAATTTGAGCATTAAAAAAATATAAGTAATTTAATTATCTTATGTTCAGTACCTAATTACTTTCACTCTGATAAAATATAGGTACATGACTTTGTACAAAAAAGATAATTGTAATCTTGGTCAATCCATTATCCTGATACAACAATTATCTATGTAAAAGCCGGAAATTCCTGTGCTCAAGCTGGTGCGTAGGTAAGTGGGTTCTATTTCCTAAGTCCTTCTTTTCTTCATTAATGGCGCATTAAAGGTACGATTTAGTCCTTATATTTTTTATTTATCTAAGTTAATATAGAAAACTACCTTTTGACCGTGGTTTCACCCACTTGGATGTCGAAAAATTTCCAAGCAATGTCATTTATAAAAAGTATCATATGTGTTAATCCAGCTTATAAACTACCTATGTGCCAAATTTCATCCAAATCCGTTCAGCCGTTTTAGCGTGAGAGCGTAACAAACAAACATACAAAAAATCAAATAATTTATCTTTATTTATAAATTATTAGTTTAGATAGTAGCATAGTGGATAGTAAAATTATAATGGTAATAAAATAACATATCAAATACCTAGTTATGTTTCCAAATAGGTAGGAATTTCTAATGTTATTTTATTACCATAATTATTTTTCATGATTATAGTTGATTTATATATCTACGCATAAATTGTTTCAATAAATTGTACTCCAATAAAAATCCTTAAAACTGTTCTGTAAATCGATTAGATGGTCATTCGAGAAATAATGTTTCAAGATAATGGGCTTCGCGCTGCCGATCATTCGAGCTTATAGTTATTCGAGATTTTGATGCATCGAGGTAGTGAACTGTCGCGCTCATAATTTGTCGATTTCAAGTACTATCGAGTTAACGTTTTCGAGCAAGTAGGTGTTATTCGATCTTTCGTCATTTGATTTCAAGTAGAAGTTTTCGCGTTGATGTCCCTGACGCCCTGTATTAGATTTAAAGTAAAAAAACCCTAGCCTTTTAAAACTTTGAGTAACGAACCTCTTATCCAACCAATCAAAATATAAGCATCACACAACATTATATATTTAAAAAGTCTTTATACAAAAAAAGTGTTGAATCTAGTTGCCTTTTCAAAAGTTACATAAGTAGGAGAATGGGCAAGAAACATCGAAGATAATCATAAAAAAATATCGTTACGCAAAGCACACATTAATAAGATATTGTAACAAACCTTTATATTATACATTTTTTTTTTCAAATTGAAGTTATTTATTTTCAATTAATGCAGGAATATATACAAATATTATTAAATCATATTAATAACTATTTACACTAGGTACTAAATATAATAACTAACTATGCATAACATATTTAAATAATAATTATCAGCAGATTAAGATATTATCAATATTATCGAAGTATTCATGTAATAACGACGGTGATTCAGACGCCAGCCGTTAATCTAAGAGGAAATAATATTTTTTACAATTCACCAAATATTTTACTACGCAGTTAACATTGGTTAAAAAAACCCGGTGTTCGTAAATTCATGACGAAATCTGATAACGGTTTTCGACTTGTATGATGCAATGTCGTGGTTTGTTGAGCGTACCTATAAAAAATCGGTTTGACACGGAGTCACGTGCTCACAATTAAAATAACTGTGACACCCCGCGGCAGTCTGATGATTGGCTTTAATACCTAAAGGTTATCATTTCTTTGCTCGCAAATTAGCTAGGTGTTTGACTTTGTAGCGAATAGCAATGTTAATTATTTAACTTCAATTATAAACAATAATTAACAGTACCTCAATCAAAAGAAAGTTACTGGGGTGTTTTAAAGGACCCTCCCCGAGCGACATACCCCCGGACAGGCCGAGTCGTCAGCAAAGAACGTCGCTCGGGGAGGCTAACTCAGTCAGCGTCGCTAACTCAAGTGTGTATGCGGCCCACCTTTGGCCACCTTTCATTTTGCGGGGCATGCCTTGTCATCTGTGCACTTGAGGACTGAGCATCTTAGGACTGCGTCAGCGAACCGAATTCAGGTGGCGGAATTTTGGGCTACTTATAAACATAATATTTGAAATTTGAAAAGAAAGTTACTGAACTATTAAAATATAACTTTTTAACTTTCAAAGTTTCATAAAAAGCGTACCTACGCCTTGGTACTTGTTTCACTCTTGCTACGAGGCTACGGCATTAATAACCTATAAAGCCTCTCTGTGAGAGGGAGTGGGCTATATCCACCACGCGGGTCAGTGTGGGTTGGTGGATGTCACATGTCTTCGAAATGTTCAAAAATATAGTGTCTCAAATGTAGTAAGCGAAGAGGAATTAGGTATGTTTTTTTTCTGAATCGCATTAACTCAATCAAAATCTGCCTATATAGCATTTTCCCAACTATGTTTGGGTCAGCTTCCAGTCTAACCGGATGCAGCTGAATACCAGTATTTTACATGGAGCGACTGCCTATCTGAACTCCACAACCCAGTAACTGGATAATACGATAAGACCCCTTGGTAAGATTGGATGTCAGACTTTCGGGTTTCTGACGACCCGTAACGACTGTCAAAGATCCACGAATGACAGCCGGGATCAACGGCTTAACGTGCTTTCCGAGGCACGGAGGAGTCTCTGTATGCAAAGATAGTCACCCATCCACGGACCAACCGTGGCAAGCGGAGCTTAACCTGATGAACGGACCCATGCGGCTGTTATTACTTAGCGACGAGCTCCTTCGCATCGCATTAACTACCATACTAAATACCTTTACCTATGTTTACCCGCACCCATCCGTGCCATAACATGGACCTGGCATTTTGGTCACATTTACTGAAACCAGCACCAATGCGAACACTGACGTTTATGGACGACTGCAATTGAGTGCATATACAGGGTAAAAATAAATTAGCTAGCCAAACTCCGCAGACGTGATGGAACACAATAAAACAAAAAAAAAAGATTGTCTCAACTCATAACTTCAAGTAACAAAAACACCAGAGGCCGATGGCCCAAAAAAAAACATATTTTTTATTATTTTGTCTCGTTTAAAGATATCGATATTTCGATACCTGCAGAGTTTCGCTAGTTAATCATTTAATTACCTACCTATACTAGCTGTTCCCAGTGTAGGGGTAAAAAGTTAGGTAATAGACAGACGGACAGAGTTACATTCGCAATTATAATATTAAAGTATGGATAGGTACCGAAATGATATGTAGCACTGACATTATTATGAGAACACGATCAGCTATCTAATTACGCAACACATTTCCGATTTGCAATTGAGTCAAATTGGTTTCGTTTGACTAGAATTGCTTTCAATTTACAAATTTTGAAAGCAATTCTAGTCAAACGCAAATACAATTGCAAATCTAAAATGTGTTGCGTAATTAGATAGCCGTTCACTTCCCTGGCACGGCCTGTACGAATGCGGTATTGAAGTTAGTATTATAATTAGAGGATTTAACCAATACTCAAAGAATATGATTTGATTTTTACGTTTACAACTACGGTCTTCTTTTCGAGTCGATGGTAAATTTTTAAATGAGTTGTGCCGCCATCACGACAACTAAACAAGTTAAGAATTTGAAACTTCTGTATATCATGTACCATAATTATACTGTATTTAATCAACAAATATTAAAAACCCTTCATAAGGTTATTTGTTTATGAGCGATTTTCTGCAACTGCAAAAAATAACTTTGTAATACACAGTATCATTATGAAATATAAATTTATCTTTGCAATGTTAAAAAAAAATTGAAGTATTTATGTTAATTCTTGTACGATATAGTACGAAACCCTTCGTGGGCGAGACCGACTCGCACTTGGCCGGTTTTTTAAATTAAACCAGTTATTTCATAAAAAATACCTACACGGTCAAATTGTATGGAACTGCAGTTTTTTTTTTTTAATAACCGGCCTTAATTTTCTGCTCTGGGGGTCTAGAATCGTGCAATATGTGCTAAATTCATGGTAACAGTGAGCGTCGCTGTCCCTTTCGCTTACACCCTGTAGATTATTCTAAACATGAACCAACCCATTTAAGTCTTTCCAAAGTCCTCGTAGGCATGTACTACTTACATAACATAAGTCTTATATTTTAGCCAGCACACGTAGGTACATAGCTACATAATTAATTGTAACACAAAAATTACTCATGTTATTTAATTATATGACTTTGTTGTATTATGCTGATAATGATAGGTATTAAGTTAAGTTAAGGCTCATTAATACTATTAGTCATTCGTAATGTGATAAACATATGTGTATTCCAGATAAAGCCTTGCATTTATCACTAGATCTAGTGAATTAAATTCTAATTTTAATCTACTATTACATTCTAGTTTTAATCTATTAAATTCCAGTTTTAATCTATTAAATTATAGTTTTAATCTATTAAATTATAGTTTTAATCTATTTTCATTGAAAAATGTCAGAGCAGTGATAACCTAGTGGTGTGACTGTCGACTGTCGGACTGCCAAGTCATAGGTCTCGAGTTCGAACCCAAGGCTCGCAGACTTTTCGGATTCATGTGCGTATTATATAATTATCACTTGCTTCAAAAAGGGTCAACAAAAACAAACATCGTGAGGAAACCGGCATGCCTGAGAGATATTTCTCGACGGCATGTGAAGCCACGTCAGAGGCCCATGGGTGGCTTTAAAACTCTGACACCAGGTTAGTCACTAACCACACGAAAAGAAGAAGAAGACATAACGAAAGTTTTCACCGGTCTTCTTTTTATCTATTGTTCTCTCAGCCGACATGACAATTCAACAAACAATCCATCGATATTAATAATAAGCATACAATTTAAGCCGCAGTAAAACGATAAAAAAGGAAAGTCAGTAAATTACCTTTAGCTGAGAAGCGTGGAAGTAACTTAACGGCTACATAAGTTGAGCGACGATCTTCGCAGGGTGCCTGGTAGCAACTGGATGAGGACAACTGTAGGTAGCCTACCCTAGGATAGAGCTAAATGCCGTGTAGCTGGGAAAGCCTATGCCCAGTAGTGGACCGCTAGAGGCTGATTATGAAGGTTGCTAACGGCACTGACTGCCCTTTGTCTGGATGTGCATATTCATGGGTGTATCAGAAAGGTATGGTTTTTGATACGTTCAGTGCCCGGAGCCCTCCTGGAGGGTTCACTCAAGTCGCGTATGGGATGCCGGGAGGGCTCACTTTAAGTGTAGGTTTTTCTTAGCGAATTCGCCCGTATAAAGTGTGAAAATAAAATCAGGTAACAAAATTTCAAACCTAATGCCGGTGACAGTCCTCGAGGGTTAACTGTAGCGCAAAACATAATGCCGGTGACCCTCTTGGAGTCAACTTGCAATATGTATAGCGGCATGGTGTATGAGCTCTATGAAAAATGGGTGGAGTCGAAAGGGTTAAGGGTGTGGTACAGACCAATCAATCTACCTAACCTTTTCCAAACTATATTGGGGTGCTGAATACCAGTATTTCACATGGAGCGACTGCCTATCTGACCTCCACAACCCAGTTACTGGGTAATACGATACTCCTTGGTAAGACTGGTTGTCAGACTTTCGGGCTTCTGACGACCCGTAACGACTGTCAAAGATGCACGAATGACAGGCGGGACCAACGGCTTAACGTGCTTTCCGAGGCACGGAGGAGTCTCGGTATGTAAAGACGGTCACTCCCGCCCAGTCCCGGCAAGCTTAGCTTAACCTGATGGATCCACCTGTGCGGCAGTCATTACTAAGCCACACCATTAACCTGAAATATCTTTCTGTATTTATATCATGGTTAACTATTTTCATTGCATTGTGTCATTGAAGTTTGTTTTAAACATCCTTAACAAAAATTAAGATTACTTTTAAATCAATCATTCGATATTGTTTATTGTTTACGAAACATCGCGCGATGCCCACGCGGCCAGCCACAGACATCTCATTCATAGAGTAGAACATCAAGAAATTATCATCAAACACGCCAAAAATATACACACAAACTAAATAAAGATAAGCTTTTTTTTTTTTTTTTTTTTTTTGGATGGGAAATCATCAAATGACTTCTCCCGCTCTGGGCAGAGCGAGAGGGTGTGTCAGACTTTTACTGACTAAAACCCACCCGTGTTCCTTCCGTTGCCTGTGTGCCGGGGCCGCGATATCCCTTTCAGACAAACCCGCAACCCCAGCAGGGTAAAGATAAGCTTACAACACGACGCACCAAGTTTACCAAGCAGAGGTCTATTTTTGGTACTGTTTCATCAGCGTTTACCGTGGAGACGTATGTAGGCCGCAGACGAACCCAAGTAATCACGTGACTCGTGAGTTTTTTTATTAATCTGATAACAGAATATCACACGTCTCGTGTCCACCGCCGCCGCCGGGGGCGTGTTCTGATGTAATATATAAATAAATAAATAAATAATGGTACGGGGAGCGTCTTTTTTTTTTTTTTTTCTGGATGGGAAATCATCAAATGACTTCTCCCGCTCTGGGCAGAGCGAGAGGGTGTGTCAGACTTTTACTGACTAAAACCCACCCGTGTTCCTTCCGTTGCCTGTGTGCCGGGGCCGCGATATCCCTTTCAGACAAACCCGCAACCCCAGCAGGCATTGGTCTTTCGACCCCGTCGGTTGGTGCTGACATCTCTTTGAGGCGCGCTTGGAACACAACGTGCCGTCGACACGGGCCTGGTCCTTATCGGACGGCGAGCTGCCCATTGCTCACAGTCCGCAGGCCCGCGCCTACGGTGGCCGGAAGTCGGCTCTTGACTCCCGACGCCCGGGGTGTCTCCTGAGCGACTAGGGCCGCGTGGGCGTGCAGCTTGCATCTCCCTCGCGCGCCCCGCCTCCTCCTTCGCGAGCATAACTGCTTCGCAGAAGGAGGTGACGGCCTCCCATGCACTCTCGCTCCGGACCATGGCCTGAACCAGGGCCGGACGCGAGAGATCGCCGCCGCCGATCGCCTCCGTGAGGACACGGCGGTGCTCCGCCCAAGCCGGGCAGACCTCCACCGTATGCTCCACCGTGTCCTCCGGGCGATCCACACAGTGGTGACACCCGGGCGTTTCCTCCCGCCTTATTCGGAACAAGAACCTCCCGAAACAACCGTGTCCGGTGAAGACCTGCGTCAGGCGGAAGGTTAGGACGCCATGGCGCCTCTCAAGCCACTCCTCAAAGAGGGGACTTATCGCCGCAATTGTGGCGTGCCCAGCGCTGGGTTGCGACAATCGCACACTCCATGCCGCCATGAGATCCCGCCGGAGCTCTGTCCGCTGTGCCGTGATCTCTCGCGGCAGCGGAGTTACGCCCCGGCGTTTCGCCTCCTCGCGCAACTCTCACATCTGCGCGAGGACTTTCGCCTCCAGATCCCATGGCGGTAGTCCGGCAAGGAGGCTCACCGCCTCACGGGAGACCGTGCGGTATCCCCGGACCAGCCTGATGGCCATGACCCTTTGGGACGCGTTCAACCGCTGGGCCGGTCGCAGCCTCAGTGAACGCGCCCACACCGGTGCCCCGTAAAGGGCCATGGACCGCACGACCCCCGCGTAAAGCCTCCGGCAGGAGGCGTTTGGACCACCTAGGTTGGGCAGAAGCCGCTTCAAAGCAGCCCCAGCCCTATCCAGTTTGGGAGCCAAACGTTGGAAGTGCTCCACGAAGTTCCACCGGCTGTCGAGGACGAGTCCCAGGTACTTCATCGTCGACTCGACGCCGATGTGAACCCCTCCCGCCGTTATCTGGGAACCCGACAGTGGCGCGTTCCGAGGACCATAGAAACACATGGCTTCGGACTTGTGCAAGGCCACCTCGAGTCCCAGTTGCCGGATCCTATCGACGATTGTCGCAACCCAACGTGTCGCTAGTTCGGCCGCCGCCTCATGCGACCTCCCCTGCACCAGGACCAGCGTGTCGTCAGCGTAGCAGACCACGCTGACGCCGCTAGGGAGGTCGGCGCGCAGCACCCAGTCGTAGCCGTTGTCCCACAGATGCGGCCACAGGACCGATCCCTGCGGGACACCGCACGACATCTCTCGCCGGTTCCACTCTCCGTGGTGACCGGGGTAGATGACGGCCCTATCCGTCAAATAGGCCTCGACCACTCGACAGAGGTAGGTCGGCATCCGGTGATACCGGAGTGCCTCCCTAATGCAACTCCAGGGCAGGGTGTTGAAGGCATTGGCGATGTCGAGAGACACCGCCAAGACGACCCCACCCCGGGCAACAGCATCCCCCGTCGTGAAGGCTCGAACGCGCATGATGGCATCCACCGTAGAGCGCCCCTTGCGGAAACCAAACTGGCTGTCCGCCAAATCCGGCCCCACTCGTACCAGCCGCCCGACAAGGCGGTCTGCAATTACTCTTTCAAAGAGCTTGCCCACCTCGTCGAGCAGCACGATGGGCCGGTAAGCGGACGGAGAGTCCGCCGGGCGCCCCGGCTTCTTAATGAGGACCAGTTTCCCTGTCTTCCAACGAAGTGGGAACTGGCCTTTCCAAGCATGCGCTTAGGAGCCCCCTAAGTCGAGGCCCGAGAGCCTCTAAGGCCAGAACCCAGGCTTTTCCAGGTAAGCCGTCGGGTCCTGGGGCGGTATTTTTGGCACTCAGCCTACGTACCGCCACTCTCAAATCTACCTCGGTCACCTCCGGACGGAGCAAGTCTCTTCTGAGCTCGATAAGCACGTGACATTGGTTTTGGCACTTCTTGAGTCTCAATAATTGAGTTGTTTACCACTAACGAACATCTGTTTTTATAGTCATTGTAGTAGCTATTATGATATGGGATGACTAAAAATGAAATAAGCTCTATCAGGCTAGTTGTAATTTCTGTGGCACGTAGGTACTGTAGAGGCTGTCTAACAATTTTATAATATGCAACCTCCGCGAGCTCGAGTAGATGGCATGAATTCGAGATAAACATTTAATTTATATTTAGAATAGGAAAAAAGGGTAGACGGCAGGCCCCCGGCATGTCAAAGGGGCGATTATAAAATATAAAATGTTATAACTGAATTCTATAACATAATATAGTTATCAAAGTTCGACTGCAATAAGTCAATCACTTAATACCCTGTCCCGTAGACTTCAGAAGAGTCTACAGTACTGTGACCATAACCGTGACACAGGCCAGAGCTATTACAAAAAATGCTGGTAAGTAGTGCGAAAGCAAATTTTCATCAGCTTTTGAAATATGTAGGTAGGCAACCACTTTCCTTTTTTAATACATAACGTTGACATTAATTAGTTGACAATTAATGTCAACGTTATGTATTAAAAAATAGAAAATAATTATATTATAACACATTCACAAAATAGAAAATAATCTACATAAAAGAAAAATAAATTAATGAAAGCGTATTTTAAACGAAATGACTTGATTGCTATTACGACTGTAACAAATCTGAATGTCCACAAAAGCATTAAGAGTTGAAATTAAATTGTAGATAACAGCGATACCGCAGCTGGTCATGACACCATCATCCTGTGCCGATTACAATAGCAGGTGAAGCGATCGATCAAAGAGATTTAATATAAGTTATCAAATAAAATATATGTGCTCTACTGATACTAAATCCACGTAGATGTCACGTCAATCTGTAAGGCTAACATCCATCACACTTAGTCGGTAGGCCTTATGTAATGCATAAGGGACGGTGTGACGCGATTCTGGTAGAACAATTACCATGAAGTTTTCATAGAAATTGTTGTATTAGAGTCGCGTCGCGCCTGCCTGTCATAGCCTTAAGTTTTCGCTGATTACGTACTAATTACTATCCCTTTGGACGGCGAAGACGTTACATCGTCTCGAGACTGTCACTTTATCGCCTGCGTCAAAATAAACAAGTTCTAGAAACAAATGCCTAAGAAAGTAATATTAATAAGTGAGTGGGATCTCCTGTGAAGATCCCAATAATCCCAAACTCCTTGTCCTGAAAACGGCGTGTGGGTGTCTTACGCTCTTACGCAACCTAAACTTGCGATAATCAAGTTCTCATACATCCAAGGGAATGAATGTTCCGTTGGATGTATGAAAACTTGATTATTGATTCAATTATCACCACGCTCCCTGTGTCACTTAAGGCGCGGACTGACTACGATTTTAAACGCTATAGCTGCACTCACACAACCGCGTCTGCGCGTTATACGGTAGCCCAACGACTAAAGTATGACCACAATATCTATTTTCACATTTATAGAGCATTTAATAAGGTTGAAAATTTAATAAATATTTGGGTTGACGATGTGAGTAAGCTGCGAATGGGCATTTATTTTACGGGTTTTATTTAGTTTCTTCAGAATATACACATTAAATTAAATAAGTGTCTGGTTAAAGTTATAAAATAATGTTTATTCTATAGAATACTTTAAAAAAATATGTTGTTGTCGCTGAAAATACAGCGATGTTCGCCACCAAAGTTTTTTTTTTGTGAAGGATTTTTTATTGGGGATATCAAACTATTTTCGACTATTCTATTCAGTCAAAGTTTTTCTTTAAACCCTTCTCTGTCCACTGTATTTTCTGCGTCGTATATTTGCATTGCGTTACGTCTTATTCGATTATCCAAGAAACCAGTTTTTTGTGAATATTGAGGTAACACCGCGCCTTAAGGTAATAGTCGGTGTTTCCGTCGTTTTCAATAAATATGTCTACCTACCTATTGATTCTTCGTCGTCCCGATTACAGTTCTAGGTACTATGATACAAACATAGGTCTCTCGACACTTGGCACTTTCGACTCATACGCCATGCCACCACATATTGGAAGTGAACCCTCCGGGATGGTTGTCGGTATTACGTTTGCGCTAAAGTTAACCATCGCGGACGGTCAACGGCATTAGGTTTAAAACCGTGTTAAAAAACACTGTAAAACGAAGTAAAATTGTGTTTTCAGGAGGTCTTGTCACTATACCTACTTAGTTTCCAACCTTTTAAATTTTTTGTGAATATTTTGTAACCGTGAACAAAAATTAAAAATAACTTAAATGCTTGGATTTTAAAACCAACGCTTAAACCTATAAATCTTGTTAAAATATACGAGTACATCAGATTTTATTTTCACGGTTTATCATGCTGTATTCGCTAAGAAAAACCTACATTTAAAATGAGCCCCCGCAAGGGCTACCGGCATCCCATATGCGAATAAGTCCCCTGCCAACCCCATAGGAACCCTCCAGGAGGACTCCCGGCACGAACATAACATAACATCACGCCTTGTTTCCCCGAAAGACTGGGCAGACGTGTACCTGTAGTGCAATACACCCCCATTTCGCCAGTTATGTTTTAAGTCCCATGTTACAGGGGGCGAGCCTATTGCCGTCAACCGGGCACAAGTCTAACAACAATAACTAACTATAGTATATTTGTAATTTAACTACAGTCTTAAAAATCGTACGATACATGTAATACATACATTATCTTACGAAAGAGGATGTCTTTTTATAACATTAATTATCATCGATGCAGGCAACAATACCGTGTTATTTTTTCAGTAATTAAAGAACATTCGCGATTATTTCACTTATTGACATGACGTAAGGTTCAGTATCAAACGAATGGGAATCACGAGCGCAGGCAGTGGAGGCTTTACGAAAGTGTTATCGCGTTGTGTAACGCGTTAACGACTCTAACGGCGCACATTAATCGCAAGTTATTGAAGATAAGTAGGACGTGGACATTGCCCTAATTGAGACGTGTCGGTTGATATCAGGCTGCTTGAAACCGACTCCACGCTTTATGGTCCACCCGTTAGCAGGTATAGCACCACCTGCCGTACGAAGAGATGTCGCATGCGTACTGGAAAACAAGATCCAAGAATACACGACTACTCCGGGTAGACTAAAAACTCGCAGGAGCTTCTTACGCGACCACGCACCACACACGCGATCCAAGACAGGCCACCCAAAGAGCGAAGTAATTTGTGGGCAGAAAAGTATTCACCAACTTCCGGTCGCGAACTGCAGTGGCCTATTTGGAAAGCTCTTAATTGACTGCGGACCTAAGTATGATGCTGTAAACATAATCGGGCGTCCTGGTACTATAATAATGACAAGTTATTATATTGAGGTAGAGGTGCCGTTTTTAGCGTTTTTCAGATAAAACGCATTGTGCGATACGATTATAATGTGGACCGTTTTTTTTTAAATAAATGTAGTATTTGTTAGTGGAACATATGATGACTCGCTATATGATGAGTAAAGCTCAGAAAGACAGGAGTGCAGTCTTGCAGATGATGAGAAGGAGGCAATGGAAGTGTTCAAGAGTGAACTCGAGGAAGTAGTTCACAAATCGGGTCAGTCCAGTCCTTTTATTATTTGTAGCCATGTTTCAGAGCATCAGGATGGGCGTTATGATCACGATGTGGAAAGTAATAAAGATAACATCACAGATGATTATGATCAATTAAATGAGGATGATTTTAGTGTAGGTAAACAATTCCAAGACAAAGAAGACCCGCCGTTTCGGGTTAGCAACTGAAATAAAGCAGAATGCGCACATCATCTTAGTGTCCAATGACAATATTAAGGTGGATAGTGAAATCGAGTTAGTTGAGGATGAAGTGGAGTTTCATGCAGTCAGAGACGAAGATGTAGAAGTGAAGGAAAATTCTGAGCAATTTAATTTTTCAACGGATGAGGTAGCAAACTTTAGTCGGCTATGTGGCCAATGACAATAGTAACGTGAATAGTAAAATTGAGGATAAAGTGGAGATATGTGCAGTCAGAGACGAAGATGTAGAAGTGAAGGAAAATTCTGAGCGATTAATAAATTTATTTAATTTTAGTCAATTTACCCGTCGTGATTTTGTCATACATCGCAAACCATAATGTTAATGATGTCCACTGATGTAGAGATAAGATAATGGCATAAAATAATGACATAAACACTGATATGGATTAAAAAAGAAATTAGGACTGATATGGAGATGTCAAAGATTTCAATCATAGATTCGCGCTGCCGCGAAAAGATGGTCGCGTTTGAAAGTTTTGACACCTCTATATCAATGCCTCTGACACATAATATTGCAGACACTTGACTTGATTGTCATGGAAACGCCATTTTTATTGTGCGAAGTCACTCTTCTCAGTGTGGACACTTTTTCGCGCGATGTAGTACGGTGAGGGCACATCTACGATTTAAATCTTTGGGAGATGTCGGGAAAAGGAAAGTGTTTTTTTTTGTTACGATATAAACAGTCTTTCATTGATAAACGTCCGCTCGTATTTATTAAAATCCGGCTTCTTCATGAATTTGAAAAATATAAATTGCGGCAGCCCAAAATAACATTGAACTGTAGACTTTAACTCTACTCCCTAGTATTTTAACAGACTACTCGGACTCCTGACGACGTTTAGTTCACTGCTAGGCAAAGGTAAATCTTTAGTAAGAAGCAGGTGCAGTGGTGTGACCGTCACCTTTGACTTTTCGGACTCATGTGCGTATTGTATAATTATCACTTGCTTCAAAAACGCTGATGGAAAACGTCGTGAGGAAACTAATGCCTGAGAGATATTTCTCGACGGCATGTGAAACCAAGTCAGAGGCCCATGGGCGGCTTTAAAACTCTGACACCAGGTTAGTCATCAACCACACGAAAAGAAGAAGAAGTAAGAAGCCAGTTAGGCAAGCAGGTTTTGAGAGCCTTTTCAAGAAGGTATCTACTATCTACTACTAGATACCAGGTTTCGACGAAAAATACATAATGAAAATCAATTAATTTTTTCATAAATCGGCTATACGGAGGACTTTGTCCAGCAGGCAACGTCATTTGACATTTGCTTCGATCAATAATGCGCATATGACTGAAATGATGATGATTAAAATTAAATCTAAAATTAAAACAAATACCTACCTACTAATATAATTTACTTTGCCAATCAATTATCATATACTATTACATCATTTTTTTGAGATTTTTGATTAAGCTAAAAATAAACTTAAATTAAGGAGATAAGAAGTACGTGCCTTGATACACTTATTTTATACGGTCTAGACACTGACGTAATATGTAATACGGGCTCCCATGGTGTCCAGTGTCCGCAATGCCAACGCAATGCGCGGTGCCTATTGGATCTGTCGTACGTTGTAATTACTTAATTTAACAAACAAAATAATATGGGACCACCGCGCAAGTTTCCTCTACCAAATAAAAAAATACTTTTCTAAATCGGTCCACAATTTACGAAAATATCCACGAACATACGTAAAAAAAAAATACATACAGACGAATATAACCTCCTCCTTTTTTAAGTAGGATAAAAAGGAAATATTTCCATAGGACAAGTTGGTAGCGTAGGCCTACGTAAATAAGTTAGTACGTACTATTGCGTTTGCGTTTACTATAAGATCGTAGCAAATCGCAATCCTGTTTTCTGTTTCAGTTCAGAAGACGAAGGTTCAAATTAAACAAGGATAATAAAACGTAATTGCGTAATACACAACGTAACGTACGTGTTGTATTGCATAATACGCAACGTAACGTACGTGTTGTATTGCATAATACGCACGTAACGTACGTGTTGTATTGCGTAATACGATAAAGGGAACCAAAACCAAGCTCCCCATATTAATGCGCTTATGGTTTTTTTGATTATTTAAGTTAGTCTAATTTATTTTATGCTGTGGGGTGTGGGTGTGAAAGAGATCGCAGAAAGCGATAAGGCCGCCCATTGTATGTTTTGTAGTGTTAAATTTATTATTTGCTATGTATTTTCTGGTGTATAATTTATTATACACCAGAAAATACATAAATTATATAAATAAATTAATAGAAATTACTTTAGACACCAAGAAAATTTTAGTACCTACCTACGTATCTACGAGGAAGTTTTAAAATGTTGATATCATTTCCAACAACACCATGAGGTACTAGGTACACGTATATATGTATAAATCTATTGCTAGCCCTTGTGTAAACTAACGGTCGAACCTATTTTCAGTAAAAGACAGATCGCTATTGATGGTAAACAGTATAATTCTATCTGTCATTGAATGTCGTCCCACAATTCCGCAAGGTCTTTAATCTCTGACAAATTATTGGCACGTTAAACCCATAGATAGATACGTTTTTCTATCTCACGCACACTGGTGATAGATAGGATATTGGGTTCGGCCATAATTGTGCAGAATGTGTGGGACGGTAGGCCATAGGATCGTTCGGGGTTTTTAGACTCTTTAGTCAGTGTGGAAGAATATTGTACCTAATCTGCGTTCAAACTTGAGTTTTACGAAAAACAACTGTAAAGCCTTCATATAAGGTTCAGTATGCACTACAACTTCATATTTTTTGTGACTTTTTCAACAGTACTAGTCCAGTCTAAAATCAACTTTATTAACAATTGCATAAAGTTGATGTTTGTTTAAGTGGAAATAACATCAATTGGAAACAAGGATTTCAATAGGCCTTACTTATAAATCTCTATCGCTGATAAGGAAAACGCCCACAAAAATAGGTATACTGGCAAAGTCATTCCGCTTCAGAAAATATTCCGTATTGTGGTTCAAATGAGGACAAACAATAAAAATATTTATGTAAGTCATAGTTATTTTGGTAAATTTTCCGCACATAGCAAAATTCCCATGGGATTTTTTATGCAATTTTGTTTATATTATTCTTTAATGAACGTAGGATTTTGTTGAAACCAGTTTTAACCGATTTGATTAAAGTATTATATTATTACAAATTTTTCCCTATGACGTCTGCAGCTGTACTTACACAACAATGCCAATGACCTCGAATGGTCACACCGCCGTACGAGTGAGTATATAAAAAAGATTAATATTATGAAAACAACGAGTTTTTTTTCAGTAGATGCCTACTCTGCTACGCAGTTAAACTTTTTCGGTAAAACCTTATCCAATCGTATAAAGAAAAAAAATTGTAAACGCTGTGTAAGTAAGTACCTACCTATTTTGTCTGTAAAATGAAAACATTAGAATGTCGTTATTTCCTTCCAGCGTAGAGCCGAAAAAGCGCTCTTTCAGTTTGAGCAATTAACATATTCAATTATGGCGCACTGATAAAAATGATCAAAACCGCATTCTGTTGCACAAATAAGTCCCTTGATTTTCTAGTTGGAAACCCTCGGGCCGTGGGTTCCGAGTGCTCACGGCCTCTTTAAAGAAATCTCCAAACGGCTATTTGACACTTCCCGTGACCCGAGGACTGGTTTTTACCTTGGGCAGAGGCTAAGCATTGCCATACAACGTGGCAATGCGGCAAGTCTCTTGGGTACATTACCAGTCGACAGCGATGCGGAAGAATTTTTCGATACTATATTTTAGTTTGTAAATAGTTTTAGTTAAGTTAGTATATAATTTTGCTACTTTTATTAATTAATTACTTATAAGTCTAACATTTATTTAGGGTAATATTTACCAATAAGTTGTATTGATGATTTTTATGATTATAAATAAATATCAGTTTTAAATCAATCTAATAAAATAAAAAAATACTGTTCGTTGGTAGAATTACCTGAAAATATACGGTCCACGAGAACAGTATGTGTATTTAAAGCTAGGCTAAAGTCATTTCTCTTGGAAAAGTGCTATTACATACAGTATTAAAGAATTTATGGAAGATAAAATGTTAAAATAGAATTAGAAAATATATATCATGTGTTCATTTTATTATAGGTTCTTTTGTATGTAAATACTATTTGTGATTATTTGTTATTTATATGACATGTTTTCGTTTATTAAATTGGTGAATGATTTTAATTTTTGACATTCGATAAAATTTTGGTACGACATTTTAAATATCGAATGGTGTATTTTTATTATATATTTTTATTTTTATCATGTTGACATTATATTTGTGATTTTATTAATTTGATTTGACATAGTGATGATATATTTATGATTTTATATTTTTTTCTATTTATTAATAATCAAGTTATGTTTGGTTTATTTACCTAATTTTCATTAATTAATTTAAACTTTAAAACACTCAGACAATTGTTATTAATTAAATGAAATGAAATGTTAGATATAAATTTAATTAATTTAATATTTAATTCCTAATGATATTTATGTGATATTGGATAAATCTAGATACCTCTTCTGCAATATTAGTTTTAAGTTATCTTGCTGCGCCCTAACAGGGTCATATACTCACTAGTTAAAGCTTAGCGTGTAAAATTGGTTGTGTACATTATGCATTAAATTAAATAAATAAATAAGAGCAATACGTCAGAACGGGTAGACCGATTTAGCAAATTTTTGTTTTAAAATGTTCGTAAATAATAGTCCAAATCAGAGGGCCCACTCGCTTTGTTCTCCGTCACACTTACGGACATACCGTAAGTGAGAAAGAGAACGAAGCGCCCGTAACTACGGCCGAAACTACGGATTTCGCTTAGGGATGTTCTTACGGAAAGAAAATTCGGGAAAACAGAAAATGAAAATGCACTTTCTGTTTTCCCTGTATTCTATGGGAATTTTGTAAGAATTATTGTTTGGACAGGATAACGTCAGTCGGGTCAGTTAAATAAAAAATTTGGTGGTCCTCTTGTAATTCAAGACCAATATATCGCGTCCATAGCAGCATGCTCCAATAGGGATGATGCCTGGGTAAAAAAAATGAAATTCTAATTAGTCCGTCAGTCAGATAATAAAAAAATATTAGACACGTATTTTTTGCTGTATTATATTAATAAAAAATTACTTAGATTAAACTCATTTTAAGTTGGGGAGTGGGGGTCGATACGTCACTAGTACGTATAAAATCTACATACTCGTGACGTCATGGCACATTTTACCTCAATGTATCGCCGTAATCTTTAGATTAGGTAAAAAAAGAAAAAATACGTGTCCAATATTTTTTTATAATATCAAAGACGGACTAAAAACAATTTTTTGTCGTCATCCCTATTATCAGACTGTTCTAACTTTGTAACAATAACCTACTAACATTCTAGAACCTTGTCGCTCAAGACATCTGTAGTTCACGTAGAGTCATTGGTCGACAGTCTGTTTTATCTATGAAAGTTATGATTTAATGAATACTGGCGAGCAGATAAGTTATCGCGCCAGCACATCGTTCGATTTTTGTAATAACAAGACAATGACGGTCGATGCAAATCGCCTCGTGTAGCTGTTGTAATGCATTTTCCCTGTCTGTGCTAGCTATTGTTTCTGAGAGAAAGCTAGGTTTTTTATAAAAGAGAATGGACTATCAAAATCTATATATTTCACATACATCTACATGGGCACTTATGAAACGTCAGAAGCTAAACGCTCGGTTCCAATTGGTCGTTTCCTATGGAGCAAAAACTAACCTCCACGGCAAAAAAAAGTAATTAACTGTAAAAGCAATTTCAATAGGTATGGGAGGACAGTATAGGCCTTTCAACAAGTACCAGGTACTTAACTAAATAGAAAATGGTCAACAAATCTAGTCTATTAGGCAACCAGGAGAAGGTAGAAAACGTTCTGACATTCACAAAATAGAAAATAATAGTGAAAACATAAATAAAATAATAAAAATAAAAACCTATTTTAATTCAATTGACATGATTGCCATTACAACTGTAACAAATCTGAATTAATAACCTGTTGAATCTGTATCATCATTTTTAGATAGCTATACCGAAGACAGGTCTTCCTATAGATCGCTACGTGGGTATCCTAAAAAAGACAGGGTCATGCATGAGAAGACAATAGGCAGCCCTATTATATTGTGTGCTAAAAACAATAATATGTACCTATATTGTAGCGGTCTCCGCGTAGAGATTGAGGATAATAAATTATGACGTGAAGTAATTATTTGTATCGTATATAAATACTATTGGACTGCTGTGCAGCTCGTCGAGATCAGGACAATGGCTCCAGTTTCTGTAATGCTTTTTTTTGTGTAGGTAATCCAAACAAATGAATAAGACTGGACGTGGACTTGGTCTGTAGGTGGACAAAGCAAAAAAAGGAGTAACGCACATTCAACTACAGAACTCGACTAACTCTTCAGTTTTTTTATCTTTATATTTAGCACACGTTCGGTGCCGGGAGGCCTCCTGGAGGGTTCACTCAAGTTTCATATGTTATGCCGGGAGCCCTCGCGGAGGGCTCGCTTTAAATGTGTGTTTCTTAGCGAACTCGGCATTATACACCATGAAAATAAAATGTGTTGTATATTTTCGAAAAGA
This sequence comes from Agrochola lota, assembly GCA_947364205.1. Classification (NCBI taxonomy): domain Eukaryota; kingdom Metazoa; phylum Arthropoda; class Insecta; order Lepidoptera; family Noctuidae; genus Agrochola; species Agrochola lota. The sequence continues at coordinate 19,532,377 of OX376227.1, read as the reverse complement.
TTTCAAACCTAATGCCGATGACATTCTTCGAGGGCCAAATATAAAGATAACTTTAGCGCAAACGTAATGCCGGTGCCCCTCCTGGAGTCAACAAAGTGCAATATGTATGGCGGTGTGGCGTATGAGCTCTATGAAAAATGGGTGGAGTCGAAAGTGTTAAGCTTACGGAATAGAAACACTGAAATACCTGTATATTCTACAAGAATCATTTAACATCATTCACGTGGAAATACACGCGTGCTGCCTCAGTGACTCCTAAATACATCGCTATTAGATAATTCTCCGCTCTTTCTAGTCCACAATCACTTAACAACGCCATTATCAGCCCTATCAGCAAAAGTAACATGTCGTCATATAAACAAGCTGCACGTGTTGGGGTGTGTCTCGCTGACCCATGCAGCGCTTTTTATAAACACCACAGCGATGACAATTGCTTGACGTAAGCGCACGATAGCGTAACATATAGCTCTGGTAGATCAACTGTAACTAGCTGACACACGCAAACATAACATAATAAGGGGTAGCTGTGCTTTGACAAGTCACCGATTTAAAATACCTTTGAATAGGGGGGAATCACGTTCAGTGCATGTCACATATGGGATGCCGGGAGCCTCGCAGAGGGCTCATTTCAAATGTAGGGTTTCTTAAGGAATACAGCATTAAAAACCGTGAAAATAAAATCTGATGTATATTTTAACGAGATTTTTTTTTTTTAAATTTGTTCACTGTTACAAATATTCACAAAAAAAATTAAGGTTGGGAACTACGTACAGCGACAAGACCCCCTAAAAACACAATTTTACTTCGTTTTACAGTGGTTTGTCGTTGACTGTTCGCGGCAAAGGTAATGTCGGCAACCCTCCCGGAGGGTTCACTTCCCTAAGTATTCCCTATAAGTATGGTGGCATGGCGTATGAATTCTATGAAAATGGGTGGAGTCGAAAGTCTTAAATCGGTGAGGACCAGTAACTGCGAGAGCACTGCATGGTTCTACCGGTCACCAACCCGCATTGAAAGTTTCGCGAATTCTGTTCCTTACAATGCGACACCTCAGGGACATCGACGCATAACCTGTTACCATGGATTCAGAACATGACTCTGGACCCACCTGATTTTTTTTGTCGATTATTTAAAAAAAAATTGCTGTTCCATACATTTTGACCGCGTGAATTGCAGTTTTGTAAAAAACAGCTTTAATTTTTTTTATAATATATACGTATAATGATTTTTTGTAACCGACGAATTTCATCACAGGGCGTCCAGAATCTTGTGCTGCATCCATCTGTAACAGGTTGCGCATCGATGTCTCGCCACCCTGTATACCTACACATACAGCTTTTTTTTTTTTTTTTTTCGGCATGGGAAATCATCAAATGACTTCTCCCGCTCTGGGCAGAGCGAGACGGTGTGTCAGACTTTTACTGACTAAAACCCACCCGTGTTCCTTCCGTTGCCTGTGTGCCGGGGCCGCGTTATCCCTTTCGGACAAACCCGCAACCCCAGCAGGGATTGGTCTTTCGACCCCGTCGACCTACACATACAGCTGCAGTAGACTCCAGAATAGCAGAGTCGTGTGTGTAATCCGCAACGCAAAATACGTATAACCACTATAATCCACTACGTTCGTGGCAACGTAGCATTCAGTTTCCTTAGTGCCGGGAAAATAATAGCCATTACCCATCAAGGTATACCGGGAAGACTGCCCTCACTCAGTGCGCCACAATTGTTTTTCAAAAAAGTGGGCTTTATTTCAAAGTGTCCGTCTGGATTGAGGAGCCATGTCTCATATTTGAACGAGGGTACTACCAATATTTAGTAGTAAATTAGCCGATTTTGTAGGCCGGATCCTGGAATTTGTAGTAAAACCCTTAAAAAGTTATACGACATTAAAGGTGGCTCCTCAATCCAGACGTCTGAATTGAGGAGCCACCTCATAACTCGAAAACTAACCAACGGATATTTTTGAAAATTTTGTAGGATTTAGTAGTACCAAAACCATATCACATCGTTTTACGGCCAAAACCGTATAAAATCGTTAGTTTAGATGATTCTCAACCTGATTCGGACGGTACTTGCCCGTGGTGCCCCAGTCTAGTTCCCCTTGGGGTATCACGAGCAAATATTTTTGCCCGTGGAACCCCCTGAATAACAATCTTCTTATGAAATATATTTTTATTGCCCGTGTTACCCCATCTCAAACATTGCAATATGCCATAAAAATATTTTTTCTTTTTGAATGACAAATAAATTGTTTTCCCACTTCTTATGAGATTTTTCAATAAAAAACATAATGTTGGCACTAGAAGAGTTTACAAAAAGTTAGAGTCTGATTTTAATTTATTGTATTAATTCCGAGAATGAAATATAGAATGCATGAATAAAAAAATGTTTTTGAGTAAACGGTTTTATTACTCTTAAGTTGCCTTTATTTATAGTTCGAAATTATAGTCGAGTATCTTTTGTCTTAAAAACAACAAAATTAGTACATGGCGAATTGTTATATTAATAATAATTAGATAATATATTGGCAAATTTCTCCAAAGCATGTTCAACAATAACTTCCTTGTTTACTCCTTTGTTGCTGTACTTTTCCTATTCATATTTTATTTTCATCCATGTTGAATTGAAATTCAAAATAAACATATATTAAGGGGCAAGGACTAGATGCAATCACCATTTCTTATCAGGAAACAACATCTCTCGTTGTGACAAATTTATTTTTCATTAACATACTCGTACGTCTTCCGACACTTAATGCATTAAGCAAAGAGATTGTATTTGCATTTTATTTAACGGTTAGCGGGGGGGTACTACGGGCCAAGTAATTTGCCCATGGTACCCCTTTGTCCCCCTTGGGGGTTCCACGGGCAATAATATTTGCTCGTGGTACCCCAAGGGGAACTAGATTGGGGGACCACGGGCAAGTACTGGATTCGGAGTCAAAAGAATGGGCAGACGGTTTCAGCACAATATGTCTGAATATTAAAAATGTACATAGGTTTCGTAATTTTAATATGTTCGAAAAAGTTTGTTTTCAGACATTTGCGTGTCATATGTGGACTGAGCGTTAACAGTATAGTATACGGTGACCATAAATAATTCAAACTATGATCATAAACAGAGTCGCTTTTTGTGTTTGTCTGTGTGACCGCGTTATTCTTCTAAAATTCCGACCGATTTTGATGCGGTTTTGGTGATTTTTTTGATAATTATGTAAAATTTATTCCGGAAGGATTTTTTATTTAATACTTCAGAAATCTTTATGTCTTGTCAACTTGTCATACATTTTTCGCTTCACGTTTGACCTGAGCACATTTTCATACAATGTCGCTTATGGACATGTGCCCGCCCGTATTTTTCTGAATATTCATGAAAAATTATTCAAAATTCTTAAAATCTTTGATATTTTTCATGTTATTCAATTTTTTATTTTATTAGTAGCGTTTGCCATATCTTCTATGTTATTGTCTCGAATTGGATTATTTTTATTATTTCCAAAAGCGTATGAGTTATTTTATCGGATTAACTAACAGTTTTTAATAAAATTTGTCGACTATGAAAAAAAAACTGAGGTGAAGACATTTTTTTTCAAAAAAAACAGTATTTATTTTAAAAAACACGAGACCATGAGTCAATGAAATCATAGGGGAATGTTGAAAAAAAGAAAAAAAATTAAAAGACAAAAAAAAATAACCCCATCCTTTTAAAGTTAATTTTAGATAGTTTGTCATGAATATTCAGAAATGGCAGCAGAAATGGGCTCTCTTAAAACTGGTACGTTTCTGACCGGTACTGCCCACCGAGTCAGGTTGAGAATCATCTAAACCAACGATTTTATACGGTTTTGGCCGTAAAACGATGTGATATGGTTTTGGTCGTGGGCTCTCGTACCACACTAAATTGTTAAGGAATGTTTATTTTATAAATTTCTTTGGAAATACTGAATGTGTAGGATGTTGGATTATGCCAATATTTAGTAGAAATTTCTACAAAATATTGGTGTTATTGTTATCCGATTTGATCAACTAGTTTAGTAGCTACGTACATATACGAGGAGCCACATAAAATGTGTTGTATCAGCGAAATTATATAGTTTTTCCATTTAATTTTTACAGTACAAATTAAGTCACATTTACTACTAAATTATACTAAAAATCTGTTGTAATTGGTTGATTACTTTCCGAGAAACAGCGCGGAGAAATTTATGTATTTTTATGAAAAATCAAAGCATTTGTAGGTATCGCAAAATCAGCCCTACAAAACCCATTTTTTTTGTACAGGCTACGCATCAGTACTACTAAATCCTACAAAATTTTCAAAAATATCCGTTGGCTATTTTTCGAGTTCTGAGGTGGCTCCTCAATTCAGACGTCTGGATTGAGGAGCCACCTTTAATGTCGTATAACTTTTTAAGGGTTTTACTACAAATTTCAGGATCCGGCCTACAAAATCGGCTAATTTACTACTAAATATTGGTAGTACCCTCGTTCAAATATGAGACATGGCTCCTCAATCCAGACGGACACTATTTCAAAGCATCTTTGAGCGTTCTTAAGAAACGGGCCTCCCTTATTGGCATCTCATGTGGCAGTAGATAACTCAGTGCGTAGGTACATTGTCGCGTTAGCGTCAGATAAGGCAGGTTTGAGATGTTTTCTCATAAAACAATATGCGATTTACGTTCATGTAATGTTGTTATTATGTTTTATCATTGTTTTATCTTCGGTTCTGTTTTTGCTTACAGTATACAATACGCAAGTTACCTACGTACTTACTCACCCCATCAGAGAAAACCTGTATGTAGGTACCTACTGTAGGTGTCAGGTCAGCGATTTGGCGCTCGATAATCCGGCGCTCACTAATCCGACACATCCAATAGTCTGGCGTTTTCTACCTTAGCTCTCCTACCATAGATATCCGTCTCCTACTCTGTCGGTTTAAGGCGAAATGGTATCGTGGTAGCGTTCCGGTAGCGGCGGTACGACCCGGCCCGCGCGCAATTCTATTGCACTATGTTTACAAATATTTAATTTTAAAATTTTACTTGTGTTGATATAGAAAAATAAGTCCATAATTCTTTAAAGTATTTAATAGTGAACACATAGACGAAATTTTAATACAATTGCTTTGATATAAATCAAATGGAATAGGTTTTTCTCTTAGTGGTTGTAACAAAAAAAGCAGATTTTAAGGTAACTTTGCCGCTTTTTTCTCAAGGACACTCTTTAATTTTCGTAATCATAAAAAAAAAATGCAAATTCGATGTTTTTTTAAGAGAAACATTGATTTTACGTGAAATCGAAACATCTGCTTTGGAACCCATTTATTTATTTATTTATTTAATACTTCAAGCACACAAATGTACAAAGGTGGACTTAATGCCATAGGCATTTACCAGCCATTTCACCTGTGCCGGATTACAGACCGCGCGTATTGATCGTTTTCGTTCTGCAGTCCGGTCCGATTCTACGAGTAGGTATTATTACATAAATTATAAAGAATTTTTACTTTGCAAATTTGTGTTAAAATTATTTCTTACTAGCTAGCTGACATTTTGTATAGAAATCGAATAATCGTTCCAGCATTTCTGATAGTCTGGCATGGGCGAAAAAAAATGGGGGATTGCTACCGAGCGCCTCATGTACCTACTTATCATTTACTTTTCGTGTCGTGTTGATCTGGCCATAAGTGGCGCTTGCAGAAGCATTGAACTGGTGAATATGAAGGTACATGGCATAGAGAAACAAGGTGAAATAATACTAGTAAAGTTAAGAGATACTAAAACAAAAGTTGACCAAAACTGCGTGGTAAAGAAAGAATTTGTACAAATAATAGAAAAATACCAAGGACTATATTCTAATTCTTCAGGTGGACCATTGTGCGTGGGCCATGGCTGCGGTCAGTGGTTATTCCAACCAGCCCACCTTCCCAAAGCAATACCAAGGACTTCTACCTAGTGAAACTGATCGTTTTTTCCTGAATTACCAAAAAGGGAAATGTTTAAGGAAAGTACTTCATTGGCAAAAACAAAATTTCTGCTGTCCCGAAACAGATAGAGCCACGTATGTCTTAATTTACCAAATCCAAACTTGTATTCTGGTCACTGCTTCCACAGAACTTCAGCTACTTTGTTAGCTGATTCAGGTGCAGATTTGACTACAGTTAAAAGACACGGAGGATGGAAATCGAGTAAAGTAGCCGAAGGATACATAGAAGAATCAGTGGAAAATAAGACTAAAATATCAAGTAAAGTAACAAAAACGATAAATCTACATTCCTAGGAATTCAAAAAAGACTATCTGGAGCGAAGTAAAAACCTTTCTATTCCAGCTGAAGAAAATGAAAAAATTTAGCTTTGTCCAAGATTTACAGAAACACAAGAAACTCAAGTTTCGCAAAAAATATCCAACATTAATATACCGTTTTTAGAGCAATTATTAAAGGTAAGGGTACGTTTAATAATTGCTCTAATTTTAAGTAACATTAATTTTATATAGATAATATCTTACCAATATTGTTTTTATGTTTTAATAAAATATTGGTTGTAATTTACTTTTCTCATATTCGAAATGAAAAGCAGAGTGTTTACTTCGGGTGAAAGAACAATTTACGCAAACCATCTCATGCCTAAATAGGTCCCTTTCATCACTTGTATAACAATCTACTATTACATTTTTTGTTGGCTCTAACACTTTGGGTTAGAGTAGAATAATCTCCTTTGAAGACAAGTATTATGTTGTAACTTATAAAAATAAAAACAGTAATTTGGTTCTACGATACTTTAAAGTAGGTAAAGGTACATACTCATTCCATGGTCTTGAGACATTAAAGGATTGAAGTTATGAATTGATCTGAGGGTTTTGTCGCTGACTACTTCCACCCGAGTAGGTAACAGTTTCTCAATTTGCAAACATTCGATGCCGGATACCCTACTCTGGATACCCAGCTGGCTGAACGCGTAAAAAAGGGACATTGGGAACCTAAAACAACTAATCGTAGAGGCGGTTACGCCGTAGCCATAGTCGTAGCTCGTAGGGTTCTTATGCCTACGCCGTAATAAAATGTTTTTCGTTCTAACATGAAGACAACCACTATGTATGTGGATATGATCAGCGTTATTATTAAGGCCTCGTAACCACAGATTGATACAGATGGAACACTCCGCAAAATCATTTAAATAAAAAGCGACTCTTGCTACGACACAATAAAGTGCAATTCAGGTCGCACAGCGCTAATTACCTACAGTTATATATAGTAAACAGCAGTTATATGTAGTAGTGTTATGTATGTCGTCAATTTTAATTGTTTTTAGTTTTGTAAAAGTTTACTAACATAGTTTTTTAAGTCATTGTTACTAATACCATATGGATTGTGTGTACTTGTATGTGTAGTCCGAATTAAAGAATATATTATTATATATTATTATTATATTGACCTCAAGGGCGCAGGGGGGGGCAAGTTGATATAGGGAGGATGGGGAAAGTATGATTTGTAGGTACAGTCAAGAGTCAAGAGCACATGAAGCTTAAAACTTGTAGTGCGAGTCTTACTTCTACGGCGCACAATGGGGGGCCAAAATCGATCCTGATGGACATTTGATTTTTGACAAATCAGTTTCAATCAACTCTGTCCAGTTCTGGGGAACTCCGGAAGCGTGGCGAAGGAGTGTGGTCGTTCGTTCTCTTCCTTAAAAAGGCTCCTTAGCCAGATATATAAGTTATTTTCAAGAGTCGTTACGAATCGTCTAGTGAGAAGACTCGACGAGTTTCAGACACCGGAGCAGGCTGGGTTTGGAGGAGGATACAGCACCATAGATCACATCCACACAGTGCGACAAATTACACAGAAATCCAATGAGTATAATCGGCCCCTGTGTCTTGGGTTTGTGGACTATGATACACTACAGATTATTTCTAGCATAAGTTTAATTAATGTATGTGATTTGGCTGTGCTTTTTTAGAATAAATAAATAAAGAAACACGTCACTCCGGGACCGATTGCTGTCAATGGCGGTGCTATCGAGGTTGTTCGAGAATACGTTTACCTCGGGCCAACTCTGCAGTTTGGTAAGAACAACTTTGAGAAGCTTTGACTAACAGAAGAATTCAACTGGGCAGGGCCGCATTTGGGAAGCTTCGTCGAGTCTTCTCGTCGCGTATTCCACAGAGCCTAAAGACGAAGGTCTTCAATCAGTGCGTCCTGCCTGTTATGACTTACGGAGCCGAAACATGGACACTCATGGTACGGCTGGTCCATAAATTCAAGGTCGCTCAGCGAGCTATGGAGCGGGCTATGCTTGAAGTCTCTCAGAGGGATCGAATCCGGAACGGAGTGATCCGGCAGAGAACCAAAGTTGTCGATATAGCTCACAGAATAAGCAAGCTGAAGTGGCAGTAGGCCGGCCATATAAGCCGTAGAACCGATGACCGTTGGGGTAGACGTGTTTTTGTGTGGAAACCGCGAATCGGCAAACGTAAGGTAGGACGCCCTTAGGCTAGGTGGAGCGACGATCTTCGCAGGGTGGCTGGTAGCAGCTGGATGAGAGTTGTCGAGAATCAAGCTTAATGGCGTGCAATTGGAGAGGCCTATGTCCAGCAATGGACTGCTATAGACTGATGATGGTGATGAGTTTCAACTCGGTAGTCCCGGTAGGAACTGAGAAAAATAATAATTTCTATTTTCAATGTATGGATTGGAAACGGACCTTTCGGGTCGTTTTTCCTAAAACTATTCAGAACTGTAGAGCTGAAACCTAATAGGTATCAGCTGCTGGGCTCTGGGCTCACCACCAACACATAGATACGAATTACGTCCCCGGACTCCGGATTAGACCCCGTTTAGGAGATATGGAACTTTAAAAAACCAAATAAGATTCATCCAAATAAACAAAATTGGCTTTATTGATATATTATGTAGTTTCTTTACATTAAAATGCCTTTTATTTGACAAATTTATTTTGGATCTCTAGGGGGGGGGGGGGGGCTAAGAGGCTTAAGCCTCCCCCCCCCCCCAAGTATCTGAGTTCTTCTGTGACAAATCTTAAAGTGAACCTGATATTATTCTAATTAAACTTTTAACAAGCGTTACACTACCTAATGTATAATTGTCATCAATTATCCTGTAGTAGGTATTATGTTTTCAATTTTTTTTTCTATAAGAAGTTCTATTAACGTGCGCAATTTTGAATCAGCGCGCCATAGTCATTCTGCTACTCACGCTGTCCGGTTAGGCCGCCATGCATATTCACCGATATATCTCTGGTAGTCTACAACCTAACGAAGTCATTGAGGAATTTCCGTAAAGTAATCCGAGGAGGCTTGCTATGCGAAGCAAAATAAAATGTTTGCTTTTTTATTGTTTACTTTGCTAAAACCTACCCTCAGCGGGGTCAAACCCCTCCCAAACGGCAATCCTGGATCCATTACTGGCTATCAATACAGAAGTAATGGTGAGGTAATTTACGACAGGCCATTTACAAGCATCTCCAGATCTTACTCCAGTGTGGGACAGAGATGGCTATACTGGACGTATAGCTCCATCTCTCGAGATGGTGGTAGGCCCCCCCTGAACTGATATTTGTGATCATCTATGTCGGAGAACCTTTGCCAATGTCCAATACGGACCTCTTTCTTCTGAAAATAATATGATGTGGTGTTCATAAAAAGCGAGGAGATAATCAATTTACAGCTGCAGTAGATACCTACATGTCCTAGGCATGAATTACTGAATTGTATCTCGCTGATAATATTAATTGCTACCTACAACGTTAAAATAAAGCGTAGAAAAGTATTAAAAGACCCAACCTCGTGCTCATTAAATTGCTATCAAAGTAATGAATTATCATGACTTATCATACTCACTACAAGATGATTAAATTAAGATAATTAAGACACAAAACTCGTCTGTAAAGGTTATCTGTTTATATTGACGTTACTTTTAAAACGTTTGTTCTTATTCAGAGGTCAGTTACCCGATAGGAGATATGATTTATTTTATTGCGGCAATAAGTACCATTTTTATAACATTCGATTGTTTTAATTTAGTTAATCAGGTCGTGGCCCCACTGTACGCGTGGCGCGGCGGTAACGGTAGGTATGCGTGCCGATGGTGTGGGGTGAGCAGTAGTGTTCTACTTAGTTGTGAGTAGGTACGGCAGTAATGAAGGGTTCATCATTCGATTTTAGCAGGAAATCCTCGTTCGGTTCGATTAAATTCAACGAAATTCTGGAGTAGGTAGTTATCTGTAAACTGTGTGCACTGTTGTAAGTACTCTTTTGACCGTAAGAGCACACATACACGAGCGGTACGATTCCAACGGCAGAGGCAATTGCAGCCGTCGGCACTAGTCTACGTCAGCCGTAGTGTCGGGCGGCTGCCGTCGACGCGTCAGCGGCTGCCTTCGACAACATGTCGCTCGTGTATTTGATTTATTTCTTGAACAAGCAAGATGGACAGTCAGCGTAGATAAAGTACTAAAGCTTGTCCACTCTGAAATTACGCGCCCCACTACCGCATTTTACGCACACGGTAATGCTATAGTGGGGCGAGTCATTTCAGAGTGGACAAGCTATAGCTTTCCTTCATATTGATGATAGCAATTTTTGCTAGCCTGAAATGGGAATCGAACCGATAGGTACGAATGGAAAAACATCATGCATGTATGTCATGAATCAACTGGGTTGGGTTTATCAATGATGGTAGGTACCTATCGTTTTCAATCAAATAGAAAATTGAACCTACCCCAAAAAAAGTACATAAAAATAGCTATAAAACTGATATTGGTAAGTTGCATTAAACTGTAATTACTAAGCTAGCAACAATGTTTTATAAGCCGCTCGGTTACGTTTATAGTAGATAGTGTATGTATTATTATTACTACAACAACCCGCCTGTACCTACAATTTATCTTGTGTTTATTTAAAGAGTTTCATTGGCATAGAAATTCGTCTGGAGTGACTTTCAATCCAAACAAATATCTACCTCCGTAAACCATAACCTCCAAACGTATGTACTTCCCTACAACTGTACCTTCATACATCAAAAGGCAAAAATGGAACCGCTAGGATCACTTCGTTGTCCGTCTGTCTGTCAGTCTGTCAAGACGATTTTTCTCAAGAATGCTAGGAGGTATATCAACTAAGTAGGTCTACGGTCCCGTGGAGCTCTAAAAAAATGAAGCTTCTAAGTCAACGCAATAATCATTTAAAGTCATTGTTACTAATACTACTTATATGAAAAATACGGCCATTATGCGACATATTTTGATACTCGCAAATAAATCAAAACCTAGCTACTTCTCGAATCCTGAAATTTCGCACAAATAAAGGAAAAGGTCCGAAAATCGTTCATTTGTAATTTTATCACTTTTTTTTTTGTGTGTAGGTACTAACTAAAATTTGCAGTAAGTAGGAGAATTGACCGTGACGTATATCGAAGTATGGGAGAACATTTTTTCAACTACAAAGCACGAGCTAAGTACCGTTTTTAGATCTCTGCCTCGGACCGCTACCAACCTAGTAATCTAGCTAATCTTTTCACCATAACAATAAGGTCGAGTCCTAAAGGTCTTGCCTTCACAAAGACGAAGACCCCGTCTTCTTTATTTTAGGTATTCCTCAATATTTCTGTCCGCTCCCCGCTCGCAACCGCACCACGTTACATAAAGCTCATTGACGCAAACCTCTACTATTGTTGCATGACAAGCTAAAAATAAAACTCCTAATGGAAAATAACTAAAAGTTATATTTATGTTTATATATCAGCAGCAATGATCCGATATAATAATATCAGGGACGACCTCTAGAGAATTATTGATAACGTTGTGAAAATCCATGAATTGAGTTCTCAGAAGATGGAAAATATTAGTGTTTTTATGTATTTCCTTGCGACATACAATATATATTTCATGCTCTGAGGACGACCTTGGACCATCCAGAATCATCGAGGAGCATTGCAACAAATTTTTCACCAACCATTGAAATATGAACCTTTATTTCGAGTACATAAATATTAATATTCAATGATACTTAGCCCTTAATTTAAATACACAATAATAATATGGTACTGATGACGACCAGTATTGTCCGCCTCAAACGTTGTGACATGCGAGGGCCGTGCGTATGTACCTAACTATTGTTTAGAATCCGATATCACTTGCGTCTTTTAAACACGCATTAGGTAAAGGGAAAAAGCAATCCATTGATTGTGAGACAATAAATCAGATGTTATGTCAATAGACTGCCCACTTATCGCGGCTTGTCAAACAAATGGCTTCTCTACAATAATATTTACCAGAGAGCCGATTCTTCTCGCAAACTGGAAAGCTTCAATCGGATAGATTTTGGGAGCATATTCTAGTTCACATGTTTAAAATAAAAACGACTCAATGTATAAGTTCTTAATATAATTTATTGCAGACACAAACTGTTCAGTCCAGTGACCCCGCCGAACTGAATATGGTGTACCACCCACATTTTACGATCAATTACAAAATTACCTAACATTATGTACAAGTAAACTAAGAACTTATTCGAATAAAATAAATAACCAATTTCTTCTAATAACTGAGTTACGAGCAAGATTACAGCTATTTACGTCGTTTTTACACAGACTATGCACGGTATGCTACTCTCTTGCACACTTTTCCAGCGCCATATTTCACTGAATTCAGTGCAAAATACAACCTTATTTGTAACGCGTTTAGAATGAACTAGGAATGTAAGCTATGCTGTCAATTTATGAGTATGGCTCCAACGTGAGATAACAATTAAATTCCACTTCACTCTAACTTGGATTAACTATGATCATTGTGATCAACTCTTTTTACCGGTATTCAAAGACCAGATACCAAATTGATTAGATTTACTATAGGCACAGTTCATTAAATTGGTATTGTAGAACAAGGCTGTTTAGTTAAATATCACGAAGTCGTAATGCAAAAAAGTAGAATACCCTGCATATTGGGTCAGCGCAAGTCAGAACCTTCAAAAAAATTTTTTTTTTAATGATAATCGTAACGGCAGTTTTACATTTCTACAACATTTTCATCTGTAGTGAACTTGACAACTCAAAAGAGTTGTGTTAAATTAAAGCTATAGCATTTTCTATCGACAAAACTGTGGGATGATTGCGAGCCGACCAACTTGCGCTATATAAACGATTTAAATACAACATAAACAAAAAAAAACATCAATTTGTTTTACATTGTGTTTATAAAATACGAGATCATTGTTTTATGTGTAAAATATATACCATACATCGTTTTTAACTTGGAGCTTTGTTAGACTCGACGACTTAATACGCCGCACCCCTTCCCTTATATCTTATCAAATATTTTTCAACTCTTCCATAACTAAAGATATCGCCGTCTCGCTCTGTTGAATATGAAATGATAACGACAGATAATCTTCACAAATTCAATGAATCAACGTTTTCAAGCACGTGTGCAAGCATGCATACATACTTGTACGCACACAAAGCGCACTGACATAAAAATGTGCAAATATAAATTCAGAAATACGTAAGTACGTTTAAAACTTTCAAAGACGCTTATTGCAGCGCCAATTGGACTCCCAACATCACTGACCGGTCAACTTATAATAACGAGTTTCGTTATTGCGACGGGTAAAACCCAAAATATATGCTTGAGTAAAACCATAGACTATTATAAAAAAGTTGCAATATTATTATTTTTTAAATAGGATCGGTAAGTACCTTAATAAAAGCGCTTCGAAATTAAGTCGTCGAGCCTCACCCTTTATTATCGCTCAGTCTTTTATGAACACAGCTGGTGTGATTCATGACAGAATTTATATCAACATATAGAAAAATATACCTACACTACATTTGCAAACCAATTGTTATATAACATTACGAAAAGACATTATCAGAGGTTTCGACCTCATTAATTTTGACTTTTCCAACGTAATGCGCACTGACCATGTATAATCATTATCGTCAAAGAGGACTCTTTTGATAAAAATAAATTATTATAACTGATATTAATCATATTATTGCTTAGTATCTTTAGAAACAATGTTGATTACACACGATCATCGCAGGTGACTTTCACATTTTTCCTCATCAAATGATAAATAACAAGAAGTTAACAACAAATGCGATTGCACTACTCGTCTAAATATTTTAGGAAAATACCAAACAACATAATAATATAGAAATAATATTTGTGAAACGAAAAGACCATTAAAATAAAGTTCACCAATAAAATGTGACAAACGCGTAAGAAACGCAAAATTTTGGTAACACGTGCCTTCTAAATACCGACTGTTTTCAATTGGATGCTGTCTCAAATTTCGTCATTAGACAATTCATTAACTCCTGAGCGATCCTGTGTTCTCAAAACACTTTCTAATTGAAACCAGCTCGTAATGTTTAGCAATCGCAGTACGAGTTAGGGATATCGCGCACTATCCGGCCACTACCACGACTTTTCGTCGCATCGGCCAGGAAAACGGCTAGTTGGCCGTTGCGACCAAGTGCGCGATTAGTATCGGTTTCTATTCTTTACCTGCTATCTAATTACGCAACACATTTTCGATTTGCAATTGAGTCAAATTGGTTTCGTTTGACTAGAATTGCTTTCAAAAGTTGTAAATTGAAAGCAATTCTAGTCAAACGAAACCAATTGGTCGGTGCAAGTCCGTGTTCATGGCCGTCTAGTGCGCGAGCTCCCTAAGGCCCTTTGAAACACGGTACGATTTCTTTACGGCACGGCGTATAGACCGCGTCACAGAAAAAACATGTATCAAAAACAACAAGCTTCCATAGTGATCCATACAACACTGATGAACGTGCCTACACACGGCATATAAACCGCGCCGTAGAAAAAACGTGACTGTCAATAAGCTTCCATAGTGATCCGTACTATACTCACAACCGTGCCTACACACGGCGAATAAGCCGTAATTTTTCACGGCAAGAAAAACGTGACGTGAACAAAGGGCCTAAGACAAAAAGACACAGAATTGCATTTATAATTATATCTCTTTCGCTCCGCGTATAGAGATATTATGAACCACGAGAAGTGCTTAGAGCACACACTGTATCACCTCACACCTTACGTAAAAAAAAACGGAATAATACGTAGTAACAATACAAAAGTGTAATAATAATAAATTAAATGTAATTAAAGTGATATTTACATAAAGTAATCTAAATAACGTAAGTGTTAAAATACTTTTATAATGAGTTATTAGTAAGTCCCTGGGGATGTAAATTTGACTAAACTTTAAAGTTACACGTTATAGCTCGCGACTGACGGGTGTGGCTACGCTGTATCATCAATTCATTTCTAAATTCCTTACTGAAAAAATATAACAGGAATCTATTTTGGTTATCATTTATTCTCTTATACCAGATAAGCAATCAACAAAAATCTTGCATACAATTTAGTCGTAGTTTAACTGAGACAATGATAAATCTTTACAAAAATGATATGTTGCCCTGACCAACTGCGAAAGCCACAACCTCAGGCTGAGCTTATAAAATGGAAGCATAGTGAAATTATCATAATATAAGTAGAAAATAATATGAAGTGTAGCGGGGTACCTATACCGAAATGCCCTTATTAATTTGAATATTTTATATTTGATTATGACGCACCACAGATTATACAGAGCGCACTAAATGTATTTCACAACCAGAGCCCTGCGTCACACAGGGAAAAAGCTACGACATACAACACATGACAAGTTAAATGATACATCTCTAGGTCCGTGTTACTGTTACAAGCAGTCATTTAATCCATAATTCCATTATTTCCCCAAATTAGTGGAAATTGCAAGAAGATTCTCTCTGTTCAATCTATAAGGCACAAAAACAAACTCGTCGCATTTTCACGCACTTTTATCATTTCGTAGTTTTCCGCAATTAAAGCTTGTTTCGACATTAACAAATCTACGAACAAATCTGTATAGTACATGAATGAACTTCTCGCATACAACGTGTGGTGCGCCATACTGCTGACCTCGAAATGCTCTTCACCACACAACTCCACCCCAAAATTTACACGCTTGGTCCTGTATTTACAACAATTATAATAAATTCAAATTTAACTAGATATTTACATGGCGCCCGGCGCGCGGCGTTGCTGCGAACTTTTATAACAAATTATAGTATCAAGAAAATTACGTTATAACACTAAGAAGTGGTTCAGTTTATCGGTTAACTATTAAAAGTGTGAACTCAGTTGGAATAAAAAAGTAAGTTAACAACCGCTCGGGTGACTCGCTTGCGTGCCTGTTGCGCAGCAACGCGCGGCTTGCTTACGCCTCGGTGGCGACGGGCTCGCGCGCGTGGTGGATCTTGACGTGCTTGTTGTGGTTGGACTTGTTGCTGGACGTCTTGCCGCAGATGTTGCAGGCGAAGGGCCGCGCCCCGCTGTGCACCTTCATGTGCTCCGACAGATAGTAGCTGCGGTGGAACGACTTGCCGCACTCGGCCACCTTGCACACGTACTTCTTGGCCATCTCGTGCTCGCGCACGTGGCGCTGGCAGTTGTACTTGCGGATGAACTGGCAGCCGCAGTAATTGCAGGTGTAGGGCCGCACGGACTTGTGCGCGTTCATGTGCGAGATGTACTCGGTCTGGCGGATGAAGGCGCCCTTGCACAGGCTGCACTTGTAGGGCTTGGCCGAGCGCGACGCGTGCGTCCAGCGGTGCAGCTTGAGGTTCCACTTGGTGGTGAAGGACTTGTTGCAGATGATGCACATGTAGGGCCGCTGTCCGCTGTGCGTCTGTAAGTGTGTGCGCAGGTTCGAGCGCAGGTACACCTGTAACACGTGGACTACCGTTACGGTAACTGCTACAAGTTGATTTGAGGGTAGAATTTATCGCAACAGTAATAAATAAACTGCGGTGAATTAAATCAAACAGGACTTGGTCTGCTTTAGAAAGTATTGGTATTTTGTTCAAAATCAAACAAGTCAACAAAAATAGATAAAACCAAAAAATTACAAATTACAATCCGGATTGATGGACTCAAATTATGTTAAGTTGCTAAAAATCCACATTTTGGGTAGTAAAGACGACATCCGTTGTAGAAAGTTGACTGACCTGCTTGCAGACGGGACACTGCACGTTCTCCTGCTTGCCCTTGTGTCGCTCGGCCAGGAAGTACTCGTTGTGCGAGCGGCGCACGTGGCGCGTGAGCGAGGCGGCGTGCACGAACTTGTCGCTGCAGTACAGGCACGCGCGCGGCCGGTCGGCGTGCGTCTCCTGGTGCCAGCGCAGCTTGGCGCGCGAGTGGAACACCAGGCCGCACTGGCACACGAAGTCGCGCACCTTGGCGCGCTTGGACAGGTGGTGGCGGTCCCTACACATGCAGTATACAGTAATGATCTGACGCTATATCTTTATTTGCTTCGAAATTAACTTATTTATTAAGATGACTGTATCTAGGCCGTCCGCTGCGTTAGGCGGACGTCCGTTACGGACGGTCCGGGAGTGGGTTTCCCGACGGCCGGACCGTCCGTCGTATGAGTTATAGACAGCCAGATCCGCGCCGCGAGCGAACGAAGCGTGACGGCCTTATATCCTTATTATATTTGCTTCACACCCATCTTATTTCTACTGTATCTTTATAAGAATACACAATAATATTTATAAATCACCCCATTAGAAAATCACATTCTAAAACATCAAAATACTATCTTAAATTCTGTTCGATTCTATGGGGCATACTCACAGAGTCATAATAGCATGATTATTATAAAATCGACCTAAAATTATACGTTCTCTAAACTAAAATACACACAATAAGGTAAAATGTACTTAAAAAAATATAACACAATTATTTGTAAACAAGTCAAACAGCCAAGTCAAACAACAAATATTTTGACGTATTTAGTTTTTTAAATGTAATAAATATTTTTGTATTTTTTTAAAGTTTCATGTTCTTAAACACAAAAAGTTTGCGTACTTTCGAAGGAGTGTACTTATTGCAGAACGCGCGTATTTCGAGTTCCTGAATTAGCCGTCTCTTTGTTTGAACCGTGCCTTTTTTAGTTGAGTAAAAAAATATAATGCCATAACAGTATCATCTCGGCTAGAATGCGCGTAAGAAAAGTCTGCACGACTGGTGGCGTGCTTAATTCATTACTGTTATGTTTAAAATATAATATTAAATGCCACCATAATTAATTATTCCCATTTGGAGGAGGCCTATGTTCAGCAGTGGACGTCTTTCGGTTGAAATGATGATGATGATGATGAATATTAAATGATATTAATAATGAATCGCAATCATTATTAATCTTATATTAATGAATTAAATAATACTATACTTAATTTGTATAAACGACAATACGGGGCGGCATACGATTAGTTCGAGGCGATTTCAGCAGCGCGCAGATTTATCTTGCGAGCACTCTAACTGTGCGTTTGCACTGGCGAAACATTCACAACAAAACATGTTGAAATCTGTATTTTCTGTCAATTTTCCATACAATGTTTGACAGGAACTAGAGATTTCAACATGTTTTGTTGTGATGTTTCGCCAGTGCAAACGCACAAATAGACCCTTCACTATAACATGAATATATCTTGTCCCTTGCCGTCCTATTGGCACCATTGCTCGTCAAGCTTAGTTTCAATACAGACTTCAAAATGGCGACTGACAGTGCTACCAATCGCGTCACGGGACAAGTTATATTGAACGCACTATACAAATAGCTATATGAGCTGCCACTTTCTTGTCTAGGCCTTCCACAAATCATCACATATATTTCCTGTCATATATTAATGGATGAATCATGAAATCAGATATTATTGCCGAGCTGTTCATAGTAATATATTTATGCTCGTGACTGTACTGCGCGTTGCCGACCTACCAATACATTCCGTTCACATATGCACGTTTTCTTGTGTGTGGGTACAGATACTCGGGTACATAAAGGTTTGATATACTTCACGTGACTTCCAGGGACCAGCATTTTCTTTGATCAACTTGCGATTTACGTTTTGCTAAGTCCCTCGCACTCTCTCGGCGCTCAACACTCTCTTGGACGGTAAACCTCACTGTGATGTGTTCCCGGATGAATGGAAGACGAGTACCCACCTGTGTTGCACCATGTTGGAGTACCGGCGGAAGGTGTCGTCGCACACGGTGCACTTGATGGGCGCGCGGCCCGTGTGCACGTTGTGGTGCTCCGACAGCTTCTGACGCGTCACGAAACGCTTCTCGCAAACCTCGCATCTGGAACAACAAGGGAATTTGGTTAGAAATGTGGGGGTTTTTTGTTAAAGCTTTGAAAGTGTTAACGTGGATGATCAATCACTTATTCTTCCTATTATAGAGATAATTTTTTGTACTGGACCCTATCTGGGTAACCACCTGTACAATCTAGGATTTGAATGAGGATTTGAACTGCACAATCTAGATTAATGACAGAGCTATCTTGGTAGCTTCTTACTGGCCAGACAACGTTTGAGTAGTACTACACGAAAAGAAGATAATAATTACACAACAAATTAATATAGAAAGAGCACCAACCAAACTTACTTATAATTCTTAATTCCTAGATGTGTCTTTATATGCAAGGACAGGTTGGCTCTTCTGAAGAAGCACTTGCCACACGTGAGGCACTCCAGGGGATGTATCTTCAGATGAGCGTGGAACTGCGCATCAGTTCCCTGGTCTACTTTACACGTCGGACACACGTAGTCCTTCCGTCGACGCTTTACCTCCTGCTTGATCAGTCGGTCTACCTCGATCTTCGGCTTGGCCTCCTCAACTTGAATGCTCTCGTAAACTTGGAGGATCGTCGATGATATCGAGTCTTTTGAGTCTATTGGTGGTAACAGGTTGTCTGAAATGGGGAAAGGTAGATTAAGTCAAATTACTGGTAAAAGGAAAAGTGAGCTCAGAGATACCAACAGAAATAGGTCATTAAAGAAAAGAGCATATCCGTTCTTTACGCCGATTGCTTAGTGGATTAGTACAAGGGCAGGATTTGACCATGTCTTTGATTATTATTATCTAGTAAGTGAAAACATTCGACTTTATGATGGCATTGATATGAAGATGTTGATATTGATTGTGTGGGGAATGATTTCAATGAAAAGAGAGTAAATGATAACGCGAAGGCCAATGGGAGGAATGGAAGAGGGACACATTTTACGCCGTCCCGTGGAAGAGCGAGAAACATTGTGAGAGCAGTTCATTAAGTAGCATGTTCGAAAACTTTGTTTGGGGAAGGCGCTGGTGTCTGTGATACATTGATTTTTTCATTAGTACAGGCACCAACAATTCACTTTTTGTATTATTGTTATTGTAAGGGCAGGAAGATGACATTGATTCAAGCGAGCGACATTGTCCAAGCAACACAAATCAAATGAAACCTACTTGTATCAGGTTTTTCTTCCTTCTTGATGGCTCGCGCTGTCACAAGCCTGCTGTAGGACGTCTTGCTGGCCGAGCACGTAGGCAGCGCGTGCACTAGCGCCTTGTGCGCGCGCAGCTCCTTCAGCGACGTGCACGTGGCGCCGCACGCCGCGCACGTGTGCACGCGCGGCCGGCTGAACACTGGCGCTAGTTGTGGAGGCAGTGGCAACTGTAAGTCTTCTTCGCTGCAAGTGAGATATTTCACATGTAAATAATAATATTATGGGCATAGTTTCCCGAGAGTTTCCGATCAGAGTCCGATCCAATAATACTATGCGAAAGAACTATACAAACTACGGAAACAGAAATCATATTTATTTGAAAATCAGAAAACAGCCCTAATAAGGTTAGATATAGTTAAGAAGACTGATAAATTAAGTTTCTAAACCTTCCTCTCTCCTACTACTGTGCTTATTGCTGTCCCTAACAAGCAACATAATGAATTCATTAAATTGTAAGCTAGCATCTAAGTACACATTCTGGAATGCAATAAATGATTGAGTATTGAGACGCTCATGATGTATTTAAGATCGTTGGTAATGTGAATGACGCGTGCTCAAAGGGTTTGAGCCAACTACCAATAAGGTTCAATTGCATGGAGTGTGATCAAGTTTGCGGAAAATTTACCTATTTTAATAACAATAAGAATTCGAATACCCTTTTGAAGTTGTTCATTTCGTTCCACAAAATATCGAGCAATTGACTAAAGTTTAACTTAATAATTATTATGTTTTTCCTCATAGAACTGAATAATTGTATCAATTTTGAGTGAAGTATCAGAGCCTGAGTTTTGCTTTAGGCGCGACAAATTTAAGAAACAATATTATTCATCGATTAATGTCGTACAATTACCTAAATATATATAAATATGTGGACAACCTTCAATCGAGAACAGTTACCTACGATAAACACGTATGGAACAGTACTCGGGCGTCAATACAGCACATCGAGTTCAACAAAAACATTAGCATTGTAAAGGAAAACTTGGTGAGGAAACCAGCACCATAAACACTTCCAATCAAAATCCGAGAGTTTTGAAGGATACTGCTATGGTTTTGCTTCAAACAACGTAAATAACTTTACTATTTCACAATTAACATTGTCATTTTATATGTGTTACATAATTATCCCACTGGACTTATGGTTTATATAAGTCTGACATCGCAAACACGTCTCGAGCAAGCGTGATGATCAATGCTCGTGCCTTCTTAGTACGAGAAAAGTCAATTGCTCTGCAGTGGGACAATAATAGACTGATATTATTATTATTGTAGATCTTCGTTCATGTCACCTATACATAAATGATTTAAAGGCTCTTTTTAAATCAAGGTGTGCCATATTTACGGCCGGGTACTGTTGAAAGGGCTACATTACTAACATGGGCTCCCGCTTCTCGCTCGCGTCCACTTCTGACCCGTCCGACACCCAGCTCTCGCGGGCGATTAAATCGTAGGGCTCCGCGGGGGTCACCTCTGTGTACATCTGCGAAAATCACCACACAACTAAGTAACACGTCATTTTAGCTCCCTCAACATGTACTAATGAATTTAAAAAAAAATATGACAACTAACTACAAAATAAAATAAATCAATAGAAATCTGTTTTTTTTACTATAAAATCCATCGTCAAGTTTATTTTTTATTAATCCCTTTATTTCGTGCCACAACGATGTTTTCGTAACAATATGAACTGTTCAGTCTTCTTACTGTTATTAAATATGTAATAATAATCATTATAACACAAAAAGATTTGTAAAAAGACCAACTTACAGAAATAATTCATTCATTCATTCATATTATGTATGCATGGAAGAAAATGATTGAATTGATGTTGGTTGGTTTATAAAACAAATAAAAATTAAAAATAAATATTATTACAAATTATAAATCGAAACTTTTCGTGATGAGGGTATGAGATTTGAGGTTGAATAAACAATAAGAACAAGACAAGGAGTTTGAAATTGACATTCATGATTTGAACTTAACAAAAGATGCATGTTAGATAAAGTGTGGTGCAATGTCTTACCCCACTCCAGGGTGACTCCATGTCTCCGTTGCTCTCCTGTTCGCTGAGCTCGCCGCGCGGCGGCATGCGCTCGTCGGCACAGATGTTCATGGGCGGGTCACCCTCGCTGCGGCCCTCGCTCAGCACGTCCGCCTTGCTGTCTCGCTCGCACCCGTCCACCTCCACATCCACCTGCACTTCTCTAGCACCTAGCTCAGAATAATCTATCCCATTACTCTCGGCTATTTTGTAACTCTCGTGTATAAAGTTAGGCAGCACAAAGTCGTTGTCCTTCTGTGAAGGCTCACCCCAGAGGTACATACCATCTTTAGCGCCCTCCTTGAAACCCGCCGCCTCGCGCTCGGCGTCGAATGCCTCCACACGGTCGGGAGTAAAGTAATCTGCGTAAATATTGTCGCCGAAATAGTTCTCGTTCATCATGGTGACAAACTGTTTGTTCTTAGACGCCGCTTCAAGATCCAGTAACTCCCTGTCGTTGGACTCCTCGTTAAAATCCTCATTGGACAGATTACCGTAGCTAATAACATTAATAGGTCGCAATGTTTCTAGAGGAGTCAGCATGCGGTCCGTCGTCACTGGCTCGTTACTAAAACCTCCTTCATTGCTTGAGTTTATTTCCTCCTTCACCTGAATCATATCAATATTTGCAGCAAACTCAGGCTGATTCAAATCAGCAGGTGGTAGTGGTTCAATGTCCATAGACTGTTCTGATGTGTCAGCATCAAAGTCATTATTTTCATCATTCTCCTTGATCTCCTCAACAGATATGGTTTGCAAGAGATTGGTCTTCTCCTTACAATCTGTCTTATCTGCTTGGTGCAGTTTATTCATGGTAAAATTTTCCGGCGATCTGCAAGTAGAGGACGTCGGAATAGTGTCTCTTTGTTCTGTTTTCTTTGTAATGCTCACAGGAAATGCCTTGACATTCTTAATCTGTAAAACTTTCTTGTGCTTCTTCACAAAAATATTGTTCAGTCTTAGTGTGTTGTGCCTGTAAGGCTTCTGTGAAAGCTGAATTTTCTTTTCTGGAAGTCCTAGGTTACTATGGCTAACTTGATTACTCTCAAGTTTGGGAGACATTGAGGTACGATCGGTTGAATTGTCGCCATTTTCTGACAACTCACTACAAGGTGATATGGAAGGTTTCTCATTACATATTAAATCTGGCACAGGACAGCTGTCTGAAAAGTCTGTGTCCAACTTATTGTCAGAACTTTTGCTTGGATTACCAACATTCTTTATCACAGAAAATGTATGGGAGACAATGCTGTCAGCACTGGACATTGATGAAGGCTGAGTGTCATCAGATGACATTGGGTTGTTGTCTTCTAGATCAGGCAGGATCTTGTCAGGTGATTCTACACGTTCTACAGGATAGTCTGTCTCATTAGTCCCAGTAAGATCCATGACAGTATTAACCATGTTCTTGTGATGTTGCACAGGAACTTCAACCTTAATGTTGCTCAGAATTTTTAAACCTTTAGTACTGCCTGACATTTCATATTTTGGGTCCACTGTCTCAATGGGTATCTCAGTACGGCCAACCGGACTGCTGGTTACTGGCAGTGGCCCAGTGGACCTTGGATCTTCACAAATATTTTCATGAGTTGAACCTATGAGTGGACCAACCTCAATAATAAGTGTTTTCGGATCAGTCATATTTTGTACAGATTTATCAATGTGTGCACTAGCCATGAGAGTACCAGACTCATTATAAATGGATGTGGGACATGCTTTGTTCATCATTTGTTGAGGTGTTGTATACATACATGAAGTATTTCCAAACTGATCTACAACCATAACGTTTTGATACATGGAGCTAGCTTGAGCTAAGTTAGAGACATTGTCATGAGCACCAAGAACTGTGGGCATGGTAGTTATAAAGGGTTTACCATCTATGTTGTGCACCATTTCTCTGTAAATAATTTGGGAGTTTTGGGTAACAACAGTTGTTCCTGGAGTGAATGCACCAGAAGTCATTTGGTTCAGTTGGTTGCTAGCTAGAGGGGGTGAAGTTGTTTTGGTATCAATGTGCATCTGTGGGTTTGGTACACTGCCTGTCATGATCATGTTGTTTTGCACATTCTTCTGCATGAAAGTAGGTGCAGATGGCACCATAACATGCATGGGCTTGACCCCTGGACCTATGTATTGCACACCACCCATATTGGTCTTAAGGAGTATATTATTTGGTTTCGGGAGAACTTTAACAAGGTCATTCACTTTTCTAGGCACCCCTGGTAACAGTTTCACACCTGGCCCTCCCATAGGTGGCACATTGTAAGAAAACATATTGTTATCCATGGCATTGTACTCAGCACTCCGGGAATACTTAATCTCCCTGTCTTCTTGTTGCTCTGGATAGTAAACATACTGTGAATCATACTCTGGAACTGGAGGACACTGAAAGGTCTGCTGAAGCTTGTCAGCTTTTAAATGAAATGGATTGTTTACATGTTGTCCTGTACCACCACCAGCAATACCATGGTTCTCAAAGTTAACATCAAGCATTCTAATATCAGGTGTACCGTTTCTAGATGTATTTGATACTGGTGTTGATTTAGAGGCTCTACTAGGTGTTCTGCGCCAGTAGCGCTCATGTTCATTACTTCGTGATCCAGTCCACTTGGCACTGTCATCAGTGGCAGGTGTCCGTGACCTGCTCCTGTATGACCGCTCAGAATGTACCGGTGTGGAAGTCCTGCTGGCATAATTAGAGCCCTTGTTTGCTATATTACACAAAGCTTTTATAACCTGGTCTTTGGGATGGGTATCCAAGTGGGACTCCAAGGTTATCCCATTGTGCAAGAATAGTGTGCACACGGGGCACTGCACCACGAGTTGGTCCATGTTGACGTCACGGGGTGTTCACTTGGTGACAAAAGCAGCGGCCGCAGCCCCGCACCGTGACGTAGCGATCGTATCAATATAATGTCGTCACAGAACGCGCACTCAGTCCGCAGAAGCAGGCCGCACAATGTCCGTGACGCGCATATCTACTATTCACACGTAAGGTTCTCGCTCGATCCACAACAATACATATCTTCGTTGCACGTCGTCTCCTTATCGATCTGTCAGACAAAATACTCTGTATAAATATACGACACAAGTCCACAACATCACATTCTACAAACTTGTTCAACGTGCAAACAGAGGACAAAAGAAAACAAAACCCCGAGATAAAGGCCATTGAGACATAAAAAAGTCGAGCATTATGTACAATGAAGAATGAGCTGGATAACGATTTGCACCAGAAACACACGAACAGGACTCACCTATTATATTTTTTGTCATGTATAGTCCATGACATCGATTACTCTAAATAGATCCGTTACTTATTTACGACTAAGCTAAATCTAAAAATATTTCCAAATAGTCAGACATATTGCAGACGTCTTGTTCACGTTCACACACAAACTTTTATATTCCGATACACGAACCCGAACATCGATATGCGCTCGTGGCGATGTGCTATAATCGAATTTCTATAGGTTTTTCGTAAACTGAGGAAATAACGCTAGTCAAATATGCGTGAAACGGAATCGATTCATAGTCAAATCATAGAGAATACAAATAACTTCTTTATTTTCTTCTTTTGTATGAATGAATAAAGCAATGACTAATTATGTCGTGATATGTACATAAAAAGTGGTTAATTAAAATAAATACAATAGTATGTAGTTAGTAGAATAATATTATTTTACAAAGTAAACAAAACGATCTCCTTTTCATAAAATCGAAGATAGCTAAGCGCTGGAACGCGCTAAATAGGTCAATGACATTAGAGCTGTTCTATCAATTGAAATGTATCGATTAATAGTGTAGTATTCGTTAATCGATACAGTTTATGTCCATGACCATGATATTATTGATTCACAGGTTCTCGTCCTATATTTTGATACAAATATGGAAAAGGTGTTTATTGGCCGCTAGGCTGTACTTTGCAAAGACTAAATCAAAATCAATTCTATTATTTACAAAATAAAATTCCTAACAACGTAGACCGTGTAATAATCAATTTAACCTTTTGGCAATCCAATGACTTAATTTTTTTTTTCATCGCTGACTTTGACATTTATTTGACAATTAAATGATACGACAGCCCGACAGACTGTGACTGGGAAAATTTAATTTATTTCAATAAAAAAATCTAAAGAACCAGGAAAAGCGTAGCGCAACTAACAAAGCTGGTTTTACCATTTATTAGGAAATAAACAGTATAATCAAAAATGTCTTACAACTTTGAAGAGTTAACTTCTAACGGTACGTAATTCTAAAATGATCCAAATTGTGTTATGTTTTGCTCATTGTTTTAAGAAACCTTTCCTTGACATACCTGGACGATGACTAAACTCATTTAGAAAAAAAATACTTTTTTCAGACCATAAATATCTTAATAACAACAAATTACTTTAGCAAATATTTGAAACTGAAATTATAACCTATTCTAATTCTAATATAATTAATTTTCAGAAGCTAAGGACTTGCTCCGACAGTGGAGAGAAAACAATGAGAGAAGGAGTGAAGATGTAATGGAGTTGTGGACAACAGTCTTCAGTGATGACTTGGCCAAACTTGGCAATGAAAGTAGGTACCAGGCATTTTATAATTTTTAAAAAAAAAAACAAAGTTATTCAGTTTATATCTACATTAACATTGGGCACCTAATGTTCTCTATAATCACAAATCATATAATTTTATAAGATTAATAATTTTTATGAATAGAAAAAGCTGAAAAGAAAGGGGTGAATGTTTTATGGATACTGTCTTTAGATAGAACTCTTGCGGGAGCTCTTGCACCGTTATCCCAATATAATTGTAACTTGTACAACATGTAATGTTTATTTATAAAAGTTTACAGCAGTCTTCTACATTTACTTGCCTGCCTGCTTGCCCTATGTTCCATACATCTCTGCTCTCAACAAGTTTACCACAAATTAACAACACATTTATAACTTCCAGAGCATTTAGTGTTGGAGCAAGTAATTTACGCAGCCCTGGACTGCCATACATATGGTGTGGCGACCATGTGCATCTACCTGCTATCCAATGAGTTTCCAGGCAGCATGCGTGTCATGAGATACAAGGCTGCTTTGTTGGAAGCTGAGGAGAAGTAAGTTTTTCGTTTTTATGTGTGAAAAAAAGGAATGAGAGAAAAGAAGTAGAAAAGAGAGAGAGGGATAATATTTGTAAAAGTAGACTAAAATAGATGTGAGTGGGTGTTGGAATGGTATTGGTAGCATGCTGGCTGCCACTGGAGACTGCATGCTATAATTGAGATCCTATGAGGCTGACATAGTCACAAAGACTGCATCCAATTCAGTCTTAGTGGCTATGCCTGCTTCAAGAAAAAAAATTACTATCTTTCATCAAATTGAAATTCTGAGCTGTGACTACTTTCTTGGTCATTAATTGGTTACAATCACAGCTCCTCAGGTCCTGGCTTTGTTTGCAGTTCAGGCACTGTTATTTGGGTTTTTGACTGTCCCTAAGTTTTGTGATCTCTCATTGTGATGTTTTGCTTCAGTGAGTTTTTAAATAAAATAAACCTGTTATGACACTGATACAATAATATGAACAACTTTTTCAGATACGAAGAGGCTTTAGAAGTGTTGGATACTATAATCAAAGCGGATGAAACCAATGCGGCAGCGAGGAAGCGCCGCATCGCCATATTGAAGGCGCAAGGACTGGTCTCTGAAGCCATCAAGGAACTTGTAGACTATCTGAAGAAGTAAATATTTTTTTATAGTGAAATTAATTCAATGATAAGCCAACCTTTATCTGAAAATTACAATAGTATTTATAGAATCCTGAAACTATGTATGAAAGAAAGAAATGAGTGTAAACTATGAATGAAGAGAATTGGAGGGAGAGAAAGATAATATTAGGTTCTAAATGTGGTTTGCGGTTGTATCAAATGTTTATTTATAGAATGTTAATAATAGTAAAAATCATCAACACAACTCTCTTAGTTCATTTAATCCTATTGACTGACTATTTCATGAAATCATGATATTTGAGGATTATGCTAACTTAAGGAGTTGTATTGCTGATTGTTTATTTATAGAATTTTAATAATAAAAATCATCAACACAACTCTCTTAGTTCATGTAATCATATTCAATGACTATTTCATGAAATCATGATATTTGAGGATTATGCTAACTTAAGGAGTTGTATTGCTGATTCTAATGATTATAATTCTGTAAAGCCATATTTCTTACGGTCGCGAAACATACTCTTATCAACATATAACCTGACACTAACCTGTAAATTGTAAAGAACGAAAGAGACTGAGTTTCGCGGGCTACCTCACCGCATCCCCCTTAAGTATTATGATAATAGATGTGCGTAGGTGCTACTCTGGTGCAATTGGTAGCAAGCTGGCTGCCACTGCAGGCTCCATGCTATTAATTGTGCTTTATTATGTTTGATCCTATGAGGCTGGCATAGTAACCTAGTCCTAGAGCGCACAGAACACTCAAAAAAAAAAAAATTTTTTTTACTGTCTATGTAATTTTAAACAGTAGAAGGTTTACAAAATTGATATTGCCAATAAATACAGTAAACCTGCCAGTCTTTTTATAATTGACTGCTTTAAAGCTATCCAATTACTTAATTAACGTTTAAAATAAAACAGGCCAAGTGCGTGATGCACAATGAAGGGTTACGTATTTTCATCAATTTTCTTAAATATCTTTAAAAACATTTATTTTAAAATGACTAAAAAAATATATATGAAATCCTCGCAACAAGGAGCGTTTAGTCTGAAAGTGGGCAACGCCGCAAATAGATGTCAATTATTTCGCTGTTTTAATTAATTTGGCAATATGAAATTTAGCTAACTAGCGAACTAAAATATTAATAATGAATTCTTCTTCTTCATTTCGTGTGGTTAGTGACTAACCTGGGGGCCTACTCCCTAAGTGAAATCCGTAGTTTCGTCCGTCGTTACGGGCGCTTCGCTCTCCTTCTCACTTACGGTATATCTGTAAGTGAGACGGAGAACGAATAGCCCGTAATGACGCCCGAAACTATGGATTTCGCTTAGGGAGTAGGCGTCAGAGCAAAATTGAAAAAGACACAAAATAAAAACTTTTTTACAAAAAAAAAACAACCGACTTCCAAAAAAAAAAAACACTACAAAGTGAAAAATAACCACCGACTTCCGAAATTACATTAACACACATACAACACACACATACATACATTATTACACACATACATACACACACACTACACACACACACACACACACACACACTACTACTACTACACACACACACACACACACTACTACACACACTACACTACACACACACACTACTACACACACACACACACACACACACACACTACTACTTACATTATTTTTTTTTATTATTTTTTTTTTCACTTTGTAGTGTTTTTTTTTGGAAGTCGATTGTTTTTTTTATTTTTCACTTTTTAGTTATTCTTTTTCTATTCGGTTCTATTTTCTTATTCGGTTTCTACCCCACACAAATTCGAATACCACTACCTGTTATGTAAATAACAGTGACAGGAAGTTATCATCATATCATCCACATATACCAAGTGGGAAAAATACGTATTATTGAAGCTAACTCAAAAGCTATCCAAGCAAAGTTAATACAATTTATATGGGACCAATTCGGGAGCATACCCTTTCATACAAAAAAAAAAAAAACAACATCGGGTAACGATTGATGGAGAAATCGGCGGACACACATAAAAAAAACATACATACGCGACGAACATATAGCCTCCTCCTTTTTGGAAGTCGGTAATTTTTTTTTTATTGATTGTGAACTGCAATTATAACACTGAATTTGATGTTGTAACCGTTTTAGGTGTAAAAAAGGCATTTTAAAACTTTCAAAATACTTTTATTACATCTAAAACCAAATATTCGGTGTTACGATATTAATTATTGCATTTCATAATCAATATATAATAAATATTTTCATAATAAATATTTGTATGATCTGCAAGTAGTTGTTCCGGGTCTGGGTGTTAGTGTATGTGAGTTTCTATGTTTGTAAACGCACCCACGATACAAGAAGAAATTCTTAGTGTGGGGCAACGTTTTTAAAAAAAAAAAAAAAAAAAAAAAAAAAAAAAAAAAAAAATATTTTAGTTCACAAATTAGGCCACATTTCATATTTCCATACAGTAATATTGCCAAATTAATCAAAACAGGTAAATATTTGAAAGCTATTAGCGACTTTGCCAACTTTTATTATGCACTCTTAATATGTCACACGGTACAGTAAGCGAAACTTTTTATCTTCTTTTCTTATTGACCGCCATATTCAAAATTCATTTTTTTACGTTACCCGTACGTGTTTGGGTCACAGAAATATATGTGTACCAAATTTCAACTTAATCGGTCCAATAGATTCGAAGCAAATTGGCTGTGACAGACAGACACACAAGTGATCCTATGATAAAAGTTCCATTTTTTCCTTTTGAGGTACGGAACCCTAAAAACCAAGATAGTGTCTTTGTGTGTGTCTGCATACAGTGAGCTTCTGTACAGTAATAAACATTCACAACACAAGTCTTCAAATGCTGTAACATATGTATTAGAAACTGTCCTAACCCTCATGTGGTCCCCAGGTTCATGTCAGACGTGGAAGCGTGGCAGGAGCTATGCTCGCTGTACCTACAGGTGCAGGAGTACGCGCGCGCCGCCTTCTGCGCCGAGGAGCTGATCCTGCACCAGCCACACAACCATCTAATGCACCAGCGATTAGCTGACATTCGCTACACTATGGTATGTATAATCTGCGTTCGCAA
Source organism: Agrochola lota (assembly GCA_947364205.1). Taxonomy (NCBI): domain Eukaryota; kingdom Metazoa; phylum Arthropoda; class Insecta; order Lepidoptera; family Noctuidae; genus Agrochola; species Agrochola lota. Next base: position 19,501,149 of record OX376227.1, on the reverse strand, counting down.
TTTATTTGCGAAACATGTAAACAAACACGAGTTTTAGGAAAAACAACCGTTATGCCTACACATATGGTTCAGTTTGCGCTACAACTTCATATTTTTCATGACTTATTCAACAGTACTAATCAGTCTAAAATTAACTTTATTTAGACTTGCATAAAGTTGATGTATGTTTAAGTGGAAATAACATCAATTGGAAACAAGGTTATAAATAGACCTTAGGTTCATGTTTCGAAGACCCAGAACAGACATGGTGAATAATGACGAAAGCTGACTAAATAACTGAGATATGGCCATTGAACCTATTCAATGACTTCTTTTAGTACCAAGAAAAGTGCTTGGGTAATCAGATAAGCTGTTACGATATATTTATTTATTTATATATAATTTATTATACACCAGAAAAAACATAGTAAATAATAAATTGAACACTACAAAACATACAATGGGCGGCCTTATCGCTTTCTGCGATCTCTTTCAGGCAACCTTGCTATAGGAGTTATGATTAAAACAACCGGCCAAGTGCATGTCAGTGCCTGACCACGCAATTAAGGGTTCCGTAGTTCGAATGAAATTATCTCAAGAACAAACTTAACATTGTTGTTGAAAAACCTGTTCTCCCATACATTCCAACTACAACTCTAAGTTTGTACGCACAATTTTAAGACCATTGACTTCTTATTAGTTTTTCTGTAATCTATAAGTATAGATTTCAACTCAAAATTGTGGGCTCAGTAGGGTCTGAGATCGACGGCGCGTTGTGTTCCACGCGCGCCTCAAAGAGATGTCAGCACCAACCGACGGGGTCCGTTAGGGCCAATGCCTGCTAGGGTTGCGAGTTTGTCCGTAAGGGATATCGCGGCCACACAGGCAACGGAGCACGGGTGGGTTTTAGTCAGTAAAAATCTGACACGCCCTCCCGCTCCGCCCAGAAGTTATTTGATAATTTCCCACCCAAAAAAAAAAAACCGGCCAAGTGCGTGTCGGACCACGCACAATGAAGGGTTCCGTAGTTAGGATGAATTTATCCCAAGAACAAACTTAACATTGTAGTTGAAAAACATGTTCTCCTATACGGAATGTATGGGAGATCATGTTTTTTAAACCGCAAATTTAAGTTGGTTGATTATTACTCGTTAACCTGTACAGCCTACTTAGCTCTGACAGTTTTCCTTTTAATTTCGTTATATATGCTACTGCTGTGAATTTTTTCACAAATCCAAGTACACCCATCTAGCTGGCAGGGGGGGGCACTTGACTCACAATATTTTTGGACGACCTATCTAACGATACCCCACAACATGGGGTAGACGAGAAAAAAAAGCATCCCTACTTTACGTGTAGGGGAGGTACCCTAATAAATATATTGTTCTTGATTTTATTATAACACTTTGTCGGCATGATTAATATGTATACATATGCCAAATTACAGCTTTCTAGTACTAACCGGCTCTGAGCTAACCCGCGGACAGACAGACGGACATGGCGAAACTATAAGGGTTCCTTGTTTACTACGGAGGTCGGAGATAAGGGGGGCTGAAAATTGGCCATTCGGGGGAATGGTGAATTTGTCAAATAACTTTAAAACTATTTATTTTAAAACTAGCTTCCACCAGCGGCTTCGCCCGCGTGGTAGCTACACCCGCATAAGTCTCGATCCCGTCGGAATATCGGGATAAAACGTATCGTAAACGTATGTCCTAACCCAGGTCATGGTCTACCCATCTACCAAATTTCATCCAAATCCGTCGAGCCGTTTTAGCGTGTCACAAACAAATAAACTCACTTTCGGATAATACTAGTTAGGATTACTTGAAACGCTTTCATTTGATTCTCCCAAAAGGGCATCACCCATATTCAAAATTCATTTAATTACGTAACAAACCGTTTTCTGTCACCGAAATTGATATGTGTACCAAATTTCAACTTAATCGGTCCATAAGACTGCTGGGGTTGCGGGTTTGTCTGAAAGGGATATCGCGGCCCCGGCAGACAGGCAACGGAAGGAACACGGGTGGGTTTTAGTCAGTAAAAGTCTGACACACCCTCTCGCTCTGCCCAGAGCGGGAGAAGTCATTTGATGATTTCCCACCCAGAAAAAAAATTAAAAATAATAATAATCGGTCCATAAGATTCGGAGCAAATTGGCTGTGACAGACAGACAGACACACACGAGTGATCATATAAGGGTTCTGTTTTTTACATTCCGACGTACAGCACCCTAAGAGTTACTTGCAATGGCTGCGCCGCTAATTGCTTTTCTGTTAAAATTATATTTAAGATACCATTTCTTACGTAATTCATTACGTAAAGAGATATACCGAGTGTTTCATTACCAAGCGCGTTAATAATTACTCTATCGGGTTGATATAGTAATGCTATTATTTCAGGGTGGTGTTGAGAATATGGAGCTAGCTAAGACTTACTACTGCCAAGCACTCAAGCTGAACCCAGAAAACATGCGGGCTATGCTCGGACTGTTCTTGGTAAGTCAAACACTGAGAGTATCGTCTTAGGGTGGATCAACAGTTATAGCCCGCGAAATTCAAGTTTTCTTACGCAATTTGCTGGTCAGTGTCATGTTTCATCTTGATCAAAATATGATTCGCGACTGTAACAGATATGTATTAACAGAATTATAATGATTAGAATGAGTCTCATCAGAATCATTAGAGTGGGTTCTCTAAATTAGAAAAATGTCATGATTATTCATGAAAAAGTCATTCAATAGACCAATTCAAAAAGATGTATTCATGAGTAATTCTGTAACTACATATTTGTTATGTTCGCGAATCATAATTTTGATCCAGATATATAATAATCACATTTTAGGGGGCATTTGGCCCCCTATTCCCCCTCCACACGCGGTCCCTGCAGGTTCTATCCACGATGGTTACAATAATCCTTTCATCATTATGTAGCCGAAAGACGACCATCACTGGACATAGGCCTCCACAAGCATCAAATAGTTCTTACAAGCAAATGATTACTGATTGGCTTTCTCGCAGGTAACAAACAACCTCCTAAACCACTACAAGTCGGCCGGCAACAGCTCGAAGCGCGCCGAGGTGTGGAAGCTGTGCCAGTGGGCGCAGTCCTCGGCCGCGCGCCGGCAGAGGGCGGCGCGCTCTCTGCCGCCCACGCCTGACCTCACATCCATGATGCTTTCGTTGGCTATCACTGAATAACACTAACAGAACACAACAATATTACTTGTATAGCCTGTTTCAACACGTCCCAGATAATTTAATAAAAAATATATTGTAATTTCGGTTTTTTCTGTTGGATAGGACACTGAAACAGGCCCTTAGATAATTTTTAACATCAATGAACATGGGTATCTGTCAGTTTGGTCGCCGATTAATCGGAGTATAGCGTGCGAAATTTACCAGCATTTAGCTGGATAAATGAAAAAGGGAAACAAATAAAATATTGACGATAGAAAGCCCGGTCTGGTTCCATTATTATTGTAGGTAACAAAAATGTACATTAATTTAGGAAATATACCAGGACAACTATACTAAATATTAACGTATAATAATTATTATAATAATATGAACTAAGTTATAAGAATATGTTATATTTTATCAAAAGCACGCGCGCATTTATGGTGTATGGAATGTTTTTGGTTGTGTGTAAACTTTAAGTTAGTTTTATTTACTGGACTGTTCCTGTGAGTATGAATTATTTAAATTAAATTAAATTTATGTTATGTTACCACCAAGTTCTTGTTTTATTCATGGTCTCCGATGGAAAGACAACGCTGCTTGGCGACAGAAGTAGGCGGTAGAAAATTCAAAAGTCATTTAATCAAACTAGGCTGAGAATCAGCACTTTTCGAACGTCAAAATTACATAAGACAGTCCCCCAAACCCTCCCTTCACCACTTCCTAGTGCATAAGATGGGAAGAAGTGGCGCAACAAACTCCCCAGCAGCACAGCTGTCTGTTCAGTTAGAATAAAAAAAAAGATTCTTTAAAATAGTATTCAAAATAATTTACATTACGCCACACAAAATATAATTTAAATTATTAGCCATATGTTAGCTAGACGGGTAGTAACAACTTCCCCTTCCTGTTTTTTTAAGTTGGGTTGAAAACTACCCCACAAGAATGTACTCGTACTACTGGGAAATAAGTACCCAACGTACTAACTCAGGGCATGGTCTACCTTTGTGCCTTTCATCGAAATCCGTTCAGCCGTTAAAGCGTGAAAAGTTAATACAGAGTTACTTTCGCATTTATTAGTATGATGATCTATTCTACCTAGAATTGTGTTGAGGTCGGCTTCCAGTCTAACCGGATGCAGCGGAATACCAGTATTTTACATGAATCGCCCGCCTATCTGATCTCCACAACTCCGTTAGGTACTGGGTAAAACGATACCGCTTGGTAAGGCTGGTAATATTAGTATGAAGATAATGGAAAAATAAAATCATATCAATTGAAACTTAACCTTTATTTTAAAATATATTTCTTTAATTCTTTAGTGATCAACGTGTCAAGTGACGTCAGTTCTCATGGCCGCCATCTTGCTCGCGAGGTAGGCTGCTACTTCTCCCGCGCGTTTCTCTTTCCTCTCCCGCCGCGTCGTCTCACCCATTGTGAAGTACTTCTCCCTGAAAACAAGCAGTCGTATTTTTGATAGGGTGTGCTGAGAGACTATGTGGTTTTGTCAATTTGAGCTTTATGCTAATTGGTTAAAGTTGATTTTCTATTGATATGAGTAGAGTATTAGTGCCATTGCATCATCAGAACTAGCTAGACCTTTGGTGTACTTTAAGAACTGGGGCCTTATCATGAAGTATATTCGGTACAAAAAAAGTCATCGAAATTGTTTAAATTGTTTTGAAAAAGTCGCGGACACATAGGTCCAAACTCTCATTCGGTCCATTATGCGTGCATGCATAATGTTTAAATACGTACCTAAAGTTATGCACCCCAGCATTAGGATCGAGCGGCATGTTAGGCACATCATCCGCGACCTTCTCATAGGTGAGCAGTCTTCGCGCCGCCAGCTTCGATATCACCTGTTCCGAGTTGCCCACCAGCTTCATGCAAGGGTGGGAAGGCAGCTGGTCTTCTTGGTACTCTTCTCTGGAGACAAGAGTTGAAAAGAGGATGAAGTTAGCAATAGACTGTTTCTGTTGGGACTTGGGAGGAAAGGAGTTGTGGTTGAGGAAATCCAGGCTCAGGGCTCTCATTTATTAAAATGTTATCATGACTAGGAGATAAATGGGCTTTTTACATTTTGCGTAATTATTTTAGGCACTTGTAAAAGGAAGCCGAGCCCGAACGCACTATGGTCCTTCACCACAGTTGACCAACACACCAAATTTTTGGGTGCCTTTTTATTTTGCAAATTAAATGCCGTCAGATATGGACAAGTAGCGATTAAAGCTACTGCTAAGCCCTTCGATCAATAAGAGCACAGATTCGGTTGTGGTCTTATTTCAAATTAGTATGCTCCAATCATAGCCAACGTTAAGACGTCAAAATGCCGCAGTACGCGTTCAAAAAATTTGTAAATAACCACCGTAACACCAAGATTTTGGAAGGAATATTTTTTTTTCGGTAAGTTTATTATCAGTAAGTGTTTTTCATAAAATAAAAACAGAATTAAATAGTAAATATAAATCAATTAGCAAATATTATGATTGTTTGACCAATATTTGTGACAACTACCAACTATTGTAACAAACATCGACTGTTCTGGAACAGGGAATGCATGGTGTAGTATAGTTATTTTATATTTTATTTCTGTTTGTAGATTTCCTAGCGACCCATTTCGCTGTGTAGAATGGGTATCTACTGTCGTGAAAGAAAGAGGAAAAGAAATATAAAAGCCTTATAAAAATTCGACAATTTGTTCGATTCATTTTAATAGATTGGACATAACTGGAAACACGCAAAGGCGTAGATTACTAAAAACAGTACAACAGTAAAAAATAAGTATTTTTGAACTTATATAAAAATGACTTTTTATTTTCAAGCGACATGACATTATATTTGTTTCTCCGACGACAGAAAGATTTAATTTTGCGATTGTAATTAAACTTTATATTTGAGTGTCAAGGCCTATAATAAACTGAATTTGTTTGTATAAATCATTTTTTTCTGTATTTCATAGAAAGAAATATAAATGTACTTATAAAGTGTGTACAAACGTGGCCACTTTAGCGACGTATCTTTGTTCCTGATCCTTAAGAGGGTTTATCCTAAAAGTTGGCAACGTCGCAAATAACTGTCAAATATTTACCTGTTTTGATTCGTACAGCAATATTACTGAATATAAATAAGAAATGTGGCTAACTAGCGAACTAAAATATTAATAATGAATTGCAATTATAACATTGAATTTCATGTACCCATGTTAAGTGTAAAAAACGTATTTGGAAAGTTTCCAAATAGTTTTTTTACATCTAAAACTAAACATTCAGTGTTACGATATTAATTATTGCATTTCATAATCAATTTTCTAGTTCGCTAGTTAGCCACATTTTTTATTTCCACACAGGTAATATTGCTAAATTAATCAACACAGTGAAATATTTGACATCTATTTGCGACGTTGCCCACCTTCAGAATAAACGCTCTTAATCTAGTACTATTATTGATCGAAGGTACAACCAAACAAATATTACACAGTTCGACTCCACTCATTCCCTGTCCAAGCGGCGAGCCTCAGTCATAAATATGTATTGCTTTTATTAGCACTTTGTAATTCGAACTTTAAAACAAGCGTGTTACACGCTTGTTTTTTTTTTGGTTGAATTTGTTTTGATGTATATGTATATGTGTTTTGTAGACTTTATTGTTTTTTGTACATTATCATCATCAAAGATTTTTACTTTATTTATTTTTAACAATACATACTTGCTTTTCCAAATTCACTTTAGACATTGGCAGAATGGTCGACATCGGCTTTGCTTGCCATAACAAAAAATAGAATAGAATAGCTTTGTGAATACAACTTTAAGCATTGCATTTAAGGTTGAATTTACATTAATGTATATTTATTTAAACTAGAATTTTAAGAGAACTTTTGCATGGGATACTGTATCTAGTGCATTATTGATTGAAGGCTAAGCCCATTAAAAAATTTCTTACCTTACTAACGGGAACCAGCAGACCAGTCGCCGTCCCATCTCAAGATGTGTAGCAGCAAAGTTGAGCAGATCACTGTAAATGTGTGACAGTCCGTACTCCACTTTAGAAGGCACGTGGTTAGGTAGGTGGTGGTCAGGTAGTGTGTAATTCTCTTTCTCTATTCCGATCTTTTCTGTGGGCTCTCGAACACCATAGGGCGCTGAAACATAAGTACATAATTAAATGCTGCTGTAGAGGTATGAACACCAGGGTGGAAAGTTCCTCACCCTCCGTTGAAAAGGGAGGATTCTCCGGACAGACGGGTGTTGTGTCTGGTGGGCTCCTGCGCGACGGTTATTGTCGGGTTTCTGTATAATTGTGTTAATAGCGCGGATAACTTTGCTTGCGCGATGCAGGATTTGTGTGACGTCGGGTGTCATACGTAGTTTGCATGTGACATTGTACAAGGCGCCACACTGCATTATTAATTCAGTTGTAGATGTTTGCCTTCATATGACTAATCTATAATAAATTATAATGTGAAAGTTTGGATGTTTGTGTTTCACGCAAAACTGCTGCACAGATTTTGATCAAATTGGCCACAGTTAGAACATGTTTTGGTTTATGATGTTTCCTATTGTACGAGGGAATCCGCGAGCAAGAGCTATATGACTAAATGATAAAAAATACTTACGATCAGTAATAATTGCATCGAATTTCAAGCCTGGTTTCCAGTTATGCAGTGAGAAGTCACTCACAACCACATCTAGGTACCGCGACTCTGTTCCGTACTGTCTCATGTTGCCGCGTATGCTCTCGTCTTTGGTACGTATCTGAAAGTAATAATGATTTCGATATAATGATGAAGATTTGCTCAATATAGAACAAATTTGCCCACAAAAATTAATGTATTTTGTTATAGGTTTGTGGATCAGGAAAATATAATGAAATAATTAACGAAGTAGTTAGTAAACGTGAAGTCCACTCCTGAAAAAGCTAAAAATGGGATGTAATTAGCATCTTAGGAGCTTTAAAGCTGGCTCCCAGTAACCTAGGTTGTGAAGGTCTGATAGGCAGTCGCTCTATGTAAAATACTGATATTCAGCTACATCCGGGTAGACCGGTAATCGACCCCAAAAAATTGGGAAAAGACGAAGCTAGCTCCCTTGATGATATTTTACTAATGTCACTTTAAATTAGCTACATTCAATGGGTTATACAAATAACCACCTTAACCACTTCAATACATACTTTGTTACCTTTTGACCGACGCGGGTGGGCCGCGTCCGCGCATGCAGCATCAAGTAGTCGATGTCTGAACCCCACACATATGCTGAGGATATGAAATTTAATTTAATTTATGTTTTTTTTATTGAGTGATGTTTGTCTGTTCTGTGTAATATCCTCTTTAACTGGCAAATCTTTTAAACGATAGTAGAAATCTGTGAATAGCTGGAAACAGCACGAAAGAGGACGAATAATATATTCTTTACTAGCGACCCGCTCCTGCTTCGCACGGTTTTTAGGACTTGACAAAACATCCAGATTTCTTAGGTAAACGTAACTTTAATATTAACGCATTAATACATAAACCTTCCGGAATAAATTCTCTAAACGATGGTGAAAACCTCATCAAAGTCTGTTGCGTGGTCTAGAAGAACAACACAGCCATACAGACAAACACGAAAAGCGACTTTAATTTATAATAATACTAGCTTTACCCGCCCCGACTTCGCACTTGTAGCACTAAACCCTACCTACCCTACCTACCGTCACAGTTTAAACCTTCCCTGGACTACGACAAACATTTCAAAACCAAAATCAGCTAAATCGGCCCAGCCGTTCTCGAGTTTTAGCGAGACAAACGAACAGCAATTGATTTTTATATATATAGATATATATATTTAGAAGAGCTTCATACACGAGTCGCTTTGCCATTTATTCGTGCAGGTTTCTTTATGAAAGGTTACCATACCTTGATTATGGTAACCTTTGCGAGTCGATAGCAAAATATGGAAGGGCGTGTGATACGCATATTATTACAAATAAGACACTACCCAACCGTGTCTCTAATGGAACTCATAAATAAAAAAAAGTCAATATTTACCTCCAAAATGTGCAGCAGCTACCAGCAAAGACCCCGAGCCGACGAAGGGGTCGAGGACCATGTCTCCTAACTTGACTTGTGCCTGGTTGGCCATGATGATGGCCAGCTGAGCGTCCATGCTGGTGTTGCCGATGAACTGCCGTTTCTTCAGCGAGTGCACCTGGATGAGGTCGCGCTGGCCGTCTGCTATCTGGAAACAGCAGATTTTTTACTTTATATATTGTGTTAGCAATTTATTTGCTAAACATGTAAAAAAACAAGAGTTTTTGGAAAACGAACTGTAAGGCCTACACATAAGGTTCAGTTTGCGTTACAACTTCATATTTATTATGACATTTTCCACAGTACTAGTCAATATAAAATCAACTTTATTTACACATACATAAAGTTGATGTTTTTTTAAGTGGTAATAACATCAATTATTGGAAACAAGAATTTCAATAGACCTTCCAAAAACGCACGCCTTTGTTCCACGGGGGTTGCAGACACTACAGAATAGTTTAAACAGATTTTATATTTATAAAAAAGAAAACATTATTGGTATTCCTGTCAATTCCCTCTCCACCTACATTAAATGCGCAGGTGTAGGGTTCACATAAACCTATTGAGTCTAAAATAATGAGACAAACACATAAACAATTATATATTGTTAGTGGCTCACTTGGCAGTTGGCTGTTTCCAAAAGTTGCAGGTGTAATGGGTGTACTTTGAACTCACATTGCCTCCTTAATATCCCTATATTTAGTGACATCAATTGGCTAATTGGCCTTAGATTATTATAAACAATTTCAGAAGGCATAGCTTTCATTATAACACTTGCCTTGTATTAGTTCACATTACAATGATTCAGACTTGGCAACTATGTAGGGGCCTGATGCATGGCAAGACATAGAACATTAGTGAACCATCACTGAAAAAGCAAAAACTGGCCAAGTGCAAGTGAGACTCGTACACGAAGGGACCACCGTACAATGTTTGATACCCTACATTTACAAAAATTACTACATTTAATTGGGATGATGACTAAAAATTTTTTTAGTCTGTCTTTGAGATTAAAAAAATATTGGACACGTATTTTTTCTTTTTTTACGTAATCTAAAGATTACGGCGATACATTGAGGTAAAATGTGCCATGACGTCACGAGTATGTAGATTTTATACGTACTAGTGACGTATCGACCCCCACTCCCCAACTTAAAATGCGTTTTATCTAAGTATTTTTTTATTAATATGATAAAACAAAAAATACGTGTCTAATATTTTTTTATTATCTGACTGACGGACTAATTAGAATTTCATCTTTTTTACCCAGGCATCATCCCTATTATTAACTTTTTTTTTTTTTATAGCGTCAATAGAAATACACAATTGGTGAAAATTTCAACTGCCTACCTATTAGGGTTCATGAGATGCAGCCCACTGACACAGACAGGCGGACAGCAGAGGCTTACTAATAGGTTTCCATTTAGCACCTTTTGGGTATGTTACCCTATGATTTTACCATTTATGAAGTTACCCCTTAAAAGAAGTTTCATCATTTTAATGCATATAGATAAAAAAGTGGGTTCTTACCCATTTCCCAAAAAAGACATCATATGGATTCTCAGGCACATCATTGGGGTCTACTCCATAGAACTCCAAGTAAGCGAGGGTCACATCAGGGTTCTTAAGTTTTACAGGGCTACCCCCCATTGGTAAGAAACTGAATCTCTGAAAGAATAAAGTACATACATAGTGTAAAATGAATAAAAATGTTGGAAACTGAAATAACTGCATTGCCAATTTTTTTAATATTTCTCTTCATTACTTCATCTCATCACACTGTGTTTGTCATCATATTGTTCTTAAAACCAGAGATAATGCCATAAGTAGCTTTATAAAGTACACTTACCTCAATCTTTTCAACCTTTTCCTTCATAGTAAAATGTTTGCAGAATGTCTCAACATCAACTTTAAAAGACTTTTTCGGGGAAAAACTCGATTCTATTAACTCCTTTGGGCACAAACAGGTATCACTGACACCATCTTTATTTTCTCCGAGAACCCAATTTCCTGTCGAATTTTTCAATGAATTCTTTAAGTTCTCGTGTAGTTGTGCCTCGGTTCTCGCTCTAGACCACAATTCAATACAGTTTTTCATCAGAACAGACCTAGAAGCAATTTTTCTAACACAATCTTCTGAAGGCAATTCAACTATCCAATAAGGCTTCTGAACGCATGGCTTTTCTACAAACTTGACCGGCATATTCAGTAGTGATATTATACTATACATTTCCTGAAAAATACACAGTTATAATAAGTTATTTATCTCAAATCTTTAGGTAGGATCTAGTCAAGTAAAAATGCTTAAAAATCTTACTGCATGACGAAAATCAATGTGTTCATGGGCGAACCACATCAAATACCTTCGCCACATTTTGTGCTCGTCTTGCATTGCGTTTTATTTTTTTAAATTTTGTGATAATTTATTTATTTATTTTCATTACTTATCAACAACATAACCTCAAATTGGTTGGCAATGTTGGCATTCCAGTATGCGATTATTATGACATTACTGAGCAATCAGCAATGTTGCTAGATCAATCCAAGCAAGTACAAATAAAAAAATCATTATGTTAGTGGTATTCGCCCTTTCGACACTCATATTCATATCAAATGGATAGTACACTTGAGAGCAATAAAATCGCACACCCCTTGTAATTTGGTTTATTACTGATTGTTTTCTAAAATCGAAAGATATTGAGTAAAAATCATTAGACAAAATTAAAGCATACAAGCTTAGCTTTACAAAAACATAAAATTAAAATCATTGACCTTCACGTAACTTACAAAAACCGACCGTACACCGAATTCCCCAAATTCACGCGTTTGCGTTGTCACTACTTGCACCCTTAGCCGCAGGTATAAAAAGGTCAGTTTATTGGAATTTTTATTCAGTTGCATACCGAAGGTCAACGTGATAACATCTCTACTGGAAGCATACGGATTTACTGGAAAAATATGGATACCACGCCCGCAGAAGCCGCTCAAGTTATTGCCTTGCTCGAAGCAGGCCATAACCAAAGTGAAGTTGCTCGACGGCTAAATTTGAGCCGCTACTCTGTTCGTCGTGTATACCAGAGGTTCCAAGAGACCGGTGGCTACATTCGGCGACCAGGATCTGGCCGGCGACGCACAACATCAGAGCGTGATGACCGCTTTCTTGTGACAAGGTCTTTGAGAAATCGGCAACTGAACGCGGTTCAACTGGGACAACAGCTTCGAGAAGTTCGCAATGTCAGTATAAGTCGGTGGACAGTTCGAAGAAGACTAGGTGAAGCAGGAATGACTTCACATCGCCCAGCAAATGGTCCCAAATTGACCACAGCTCACCGACAAGCCCGGCTACAATTTGCTAGGGAACATTTAAATTGGACGTATGACCAATGGCGGGCTGTTATGTTCTCTGATGAGTGCAGAATGACTTTACATGGTCATGATGGACGCTCTAGGGTCTACAGAAGGTCATCAGAGCGATTTTCACAATGCTGCATAAGCGAACGTGTGGCTTTTGGAGGTGGATCGTGTATGTTTTGGGGTGGCATAATGTTGGACACTAAAACTGACATTGTATTCATCACTACGGCGAATACCGGCCCGAGATCGAGAAGTTTGACGGCTGCACGATACGTCGAAGAAGTGCTCGAAGAACATGTGAGGCCGCTTGCGTGGCTTATGGGAGAAGATTTTCTCTTAATGCACGACAACGCCAGACCGCATGTCGCTAGAACAGTTTGCGACTACATGGAAGATGTTGGAATCACCGCGATGGAGTGGCCAGCTCGTAGTCCTGATCTCAATCCGATTGAGCATGTCTGGGATGAGCTAAAAAGAAGAGTTCGAGCAAGAAGCCCTGCTCCTACGCGCCTCCAAGAGCTTCAACTTGCCATTGAAGAGGAGTGGAACGCCATACCACAAGATTTCATGGTGAAATTAATACGGTCCATGAAAAACCGATTAAGAGCTGTAATCAAGGCTAGGGGAGGGAATACACCTTATTAAAAAACAATTTGATCAAGCATTTTGAGTTTTATTTTTATTCTTTGTTAAGCTAAATTGGGTAATTTTATCCGTATGTTGGGTTTTGTGCCCTAAAACTCCCTATGGGTACTTTTTTTACACTGTATTTGATATCATTAGAAAGGTACTGAAGTAAACATTCAAATAGTGTAAGTTTTATTTTAATATGTATTCACATTTATGAAAAAAACTGCTTTAACAACAAAAAGTCAACGTGTGCGATTTTATTGCTCTCAAGTGTAGTAACAAATTTTTAATCATTGCCCCCTCTTAGTAAAAATTTCCTCTAATTTTTTTAACAATCCTATAGCATTCATCATCTGCCTAGACTTTTCCTAAATAAGTTGGGGTAGGATTCCAGTCGAACCGGATGCAGCTGAATACCAATATTTATAGCATCATTACGTCGGGTCGGGCATGGGCACGCCACATTGCGGCGCCCCTCTTTGAGGAGTGGCTTGAGAGGCACCATGGCGTGCTCACCTTCCGCCTGACGTAGGTCCTCACCGGACACGGTTGTTTCGGGAGGTTCCTGTGCCGCATAAGGCGGGAGGAAACGCCCTGGTGTCACCACTGTGTGGATCGCCCGGAGGACACGGTGGAGCATACGGTGGAGATCTGCCCGGCTTGGGCTGAGCACCGCCGTGTCCTCACGGAGGCCATCGGCGGCGACGATCTCTCGCGTCCGGCCCTGGTTCAGGCCATGGTTCGGAGCGAGAGTGCATGGGAGGCCGTCACCTCCTTCTGCGAAGCAGTTATGCTCGCGAAGGAGGAGGCGGAGCGCGCGAGGGAGATGCAAGATGCGCGCCCTCGCGCCCCTAGTCGCCGCATGAGACGCCCCGGGCGTCGGGGTCGGGAGTCGCGAGCCGACTTCCGACCACCGTAGGCGCGGGCTTACGGACGGTAAGCAATGGGTAGTTCGCCGTCCGATAAGGACCAGGCCCAGGTCGACGGCGCATTGTGTTCCACTCGCGCCTCAAAGAGATGTCAGCACCAACTGGTGGGGTCCGTAAGGACCAATCCCTGCTGGGGTTGCGGGTTTGTCCGAAAGGGATATCGCGGCCCCGGCACACGGGCAACGGAAGGAACACGGGTGGGTTTTAGTCAGTAAAAGTCTGACACACCCTCTCGCTCCGCCCAGAGCGGGAGAAGTCATCTGATGATTTCTCATCCTCAAAAAAAAAAAAGGTCGGGTCGGGCAAAGTGATATTGAGTTTTTCCATTAGGAATTTCTCTGTACCAGCCCGGAGTCTGGATTTGTGCCGGGTTGATGGCAGTAGGCTCGCCCCCTATTGGCGAAATGTGGCTGTACCTACATACTATGGGTACACATCTGCCCAACACTTCGGGGAAACAAGGCGTGATGATATGCTATGATAATTATGTTTTAAAGCAATGTCAATAACAAAGCCAGAAAACTAAAAAAAAAAAAGAATTGTAGGCAAAACACGTCTTTCTTTCAAGAATAGGTTCGTACCTCATTACAGCCGCAGCTGCAGTGATAGCCTAGAGGTCTGACCGTCGATCTGCCAAGTTCAAGGTCTCCATTTCGAATCCAAAGCTCGCACCTCTCGACTTTTCGGATTCATGTGCGTATTGTATAATTATCACTTCCTTCAAGATCGTGAGGAAACGGCATGCCTGAGATATATTTCTCAATGGCATGTGAAACAAAGTCAGAAGCCTATGGGCAGCTTTAAAACTGACACCAAGTTAGTCACTAACCACACGAAAAGAAGAATTGGAGGGAGTGGAAAAATTATAAACAAGAATCATCATTTATCCAGTTTATTTCTAAAAATACGTAGCTATGCACACTGTGTAATTTTGCTTCAATTGCGGACACCTATATTTTATACCTTCACCTATAGATCCAGCGAAAAACTAAAACTTCTGGGAAGGAACCATGACTTTATTATGTTTAGTTTTGAAGTTATTTGAAAACTCGAGAAAACTCCTTAGAAACCATAGAAATGCATTATTTCGTCTCAAATATATGATTTTGCAATTGTTATAGATGAGGTCTTAAAAAGGACTGTTATAGTTACTAAATCAGTGGTTTTTTTTATAATCGGTTTTATATTATAATATGCTATATTAAAAAAAAAAAAATCTATATGCTATAATGCGGGACTTCTGAGTTATTGAACTTTTATTTTTGAGGTTAGGGCTGTCACCTACTTTACTATAACTATTCTAGTATAATTTTGACTGCCAATGATTTTCCATCAACGCAAAATGTTCTGAATCACGAGGACTTACTTGAAGAAACCAAAGATGATGAAAATGTTATTTTACCATTTGAAGAAGTTTTAATATCTTCGGATGTCGAAGAGTAAAGAAAATGAAACAGCATCAACAATTTTATTTAATAACTCATTTGAATAAAAGAAATAGGTATATGCAATTTGACAACCCTATTTACATAGAAATTCTATGGAAACTTCAGAAATTTAATATTTCCGAACTCCCACTGTTAACGTATTTGCTTTTTATTTTGTGTTGTTAATAAATATATTATGCATGCTTAGTATTCAAATCAGATACGGAATCGATAGGAATACTGAGAAAACCGCAATTTAGTGAAAATATAAAAAAAAAACGATTTCTCTTTGTACATCGTAGATGCAATGCCTAAACTTTGTATGGAGTTAGATATTGTACTTTTACTGTAATAAAACAATGATCTATGTAAATCATATCATTATTTTGAAATGTACAAATAAAAACAGTTTTTTGCTGACGTCAGCATAACTTTAAAACTAAACATAATAAAGTCATGGTTCCTTCCCAGAAGTTTTAGTTCTTCGCTGGATCTATAGGATAAAGGGATAAAATATAGGTGTCCGCAATTGAAGCAAAATTACACAGTGTGCTATGTATGTACAAAAAGAATAAAAATTATCTTATCGAACATTTTTGTTCAGAACTATTCATTCATAATCTTAAATATTTTAATAGTACACACACAAGTCTCATAACTACTCGGAATAGGGAATCTATGTCTCTATAATCTATATCTCTATAATAAAGCTAAGCAGTTTGTTTGAACGCGCTAACCTCTGGCTAATCTCTCTCTTTTCAGATCTGACTGGTAGCCCAATTCTTGAGGAAGGTTATAGGCTATAAGTCGCGGGCAGAAGCTAGTTTTAATAATAATATAAATAATAGTCAACTAAAGTTCAACTAAAACATATTCCTTATGATTACAATATAGACTTCAGTATTATTACGATGTAAGTACCGGCGCCACCAGATACCACGGCGATCGAGTCGTTAGATGGTATCCAAGCGCCAATATGGGTTATGTTTGGCCATAAGCTTGGTTAACAGTGGGTGGGGTCCCAGGGCCTTATGCTATGACTTTTCCTGCTCTTCTGGATGGTTGGCTTCAAGCATTTCTTGGTATCTGTCGCTGAGGAAGTCTTGGTAAGCGTCCTTGATGGCGCCGGAACATGCGACGTAGTGGCCGCCGGAATGTTCCGCCACTACCGGCTTTATGAACAGGTTTATGAGGGATTCACTCATCTCTGCAATGAAAGTAATAGTTAGGAATTAAAGAGTGTTATGTGGTGGTAGCCATTAATTTAATGACTTTAGCTAAATTTTAAGAAGCTCAAATTATTACTGTGCCACTTGATGGACTTGGAAAGATTACTTATTTATTAAAATATAAAAGTTAAGAAATAAGTAGGCTACAAATGACTAGTCAATCTTACTTATAAAACAGTAGCACGCATGCCAGCCTGCATGTACAGGCTAAGTTCAGAGCGGCAAAGTTATTTGATGCGAACTATACTTAAACTGTTTTAAAGACTGTAACTCAATCTTTTAATTAAGCAGTAGGTGATCATGATGTTATTATTAATGACTAAGGTTGACATAATTAAATAAACTTACCTTTGGGTATAATGGAATCACTCTCTCCATAGACATGTAGTGATGGCAGAGTGATCTCCTCATCATAGAAACCTTTGTGAACTAGGCTGCCTGATCTGAACCCAGATGTGAATATTGCAAACTTGAAGGTGTATGGTAAATCTGAAACAAAATGTTATATCATTTACCTTTGTTATCTGTTTGTTAAAAGCAGGTGAGTCTCCACACACAAGTGGCGTGTTTTTGCCTACTCATTGTTGATTTTTTTATTATCTTTCTCTATTTTCTATTATTGAACCTGAAAGTCAAATCAGTTATTTCAAATAGGCACTCTTGAACATCAAAATGTACGAAAAAAAAAGAACTGATTATAGTTGCCCTTCCAAAATGTAGTTTTGTAAGTAGTAGAATGGGCAACAAACTCCATTGCTCCAAACTCATTTTTAATTAATTATTTATATGTAAAGACAATGTACCTATGTTAGAATAAAATTACTATACCACAATAGGCCTAATAACTTGGATTGTATGAAGTAGGCACTCAATAAGGATGGTTGTCATTAAATATAGAGGCCATAATATACATATTCCTTTAAAACTAAGAAGAATAACACAAACTGAACACTTACATTCTTTCTGCTGCATGGCAGCCAACAGCCCCACAAGACAGGCTCCCTGTGAGAAGCCCATGAACCCATCAAATGGCCCATGCTCTTCCACTACATTCTTTATCACTTCTAGGGTGTCTTCAAACCCAAGTGCTGGTCCTCCGAGGCACTTCCCACTGAATGTGTTGTCTTCAGCATTGAACCACCATGATCGGGAATCTAGAAATCAGAGGTTTATGATGAAACATAAGTTTAGTGTTTTGAAGATTTATCAAACCATATATTAGAGGTTACTGTCGATTAGCAGTGCAATCACAGGTCAAAGAACTTGAGAAAATGCTGGAGTAAAGGTATTGTAGATGTTGATTGGGAGAAGTAAATATTGTTATATTTTTATATTAAGGGCAACTCCCTCTCTAATAGCATCAAATTCATTTATTTGCCAGAATGTAGGTTTACAAATGTATGATCTTAAAACTATAATGGCCCCTTTACATTCTACCATTACTTATGGTGTGCAAATCTTTAATTTTAACCTATACAATTACATTCCTTTAGTTATAAGGTCCAATAAAAACAGAAAATAAAATAAGATTATAGACAGTAACAACAGATAACAAATAATGTCTCATGCCACAATAAGTATTTAAGGAACAAATTAATTAATAGATGTCAAATTATACCTATAATCTATATTAGTTCAGCAGATCTATAAAGTTTAATAAAAATGTCAGATAATAAATATAAATGTCATTATAAATTGTAATTGATAATGTCATAAATAGTATATTGTCACAGTGGTAATATATTAAAATTTGAACATTAATAAATTATTATAAGGTATATTATCATTCCAATTACTCCAATTACCAATATTATTTATCTTAGTTCCCTTCTCCGCGATCTGACATGTATTCATTAAGATTGTAAAAGCATTTTACTTTTAACCATTGTGTTAACTTTTTTTTAAACATTGTCAAAGGTAAATCTTTAAAAGTGTCCGGTAACTTGTTATAAACCTTTACAGCATTTATGTACGAGTTCCTCTTAAACAATTCGAGCCTGCATTGCGGTAAACAGAGCTCATGTTTAAATTTATTTTTATTTCTAGGAGCTACATTTCGTTTAGTTACATCCTTGTATTTAGTGAAATATTCAGGATGTTGTTGTACAAATAGGCACAATTATCTAATGTACATACACGCTAATGGCAGAATATTGTACTTTTTAAACAAGGGTTTACAACTATCCATATACCAGGCTCCAGAGATTGCACATACACATTTTTTTTGAACTATAAACGCTTTTGTAATATCCACCGAATTACCCCACAACAAGAGACCGTCGTAATTATGTTAATAAAAAAATCAATTGTATACTGAGGACGCGAGTTACCTTCGTCGCCGCCTCCGTCTTCATTCACAACTTTGTGTGGAGCTGAAACAAACACGAGCTGTGCATACTTCGCAACAGCTTTGCGGAACGACCCGATTTTAGCTCTGAATACTGCCCCATTTTGTCTGTAGCCATGCAGAGCCAGGATCTTCAGTTTGGGCCGATCTGCGACCTTCTCCTTCTCCTTTTCTTTGTTGTTTTGTGGCGGCGGTGATAAAGAGTGGTTAGAACTAGAATTTGGTTCAGACATTGTGCTAGTAAACTCTCGCTTACTAAAACTCTTCGGCAAATAATAATTTATCCCATGAAATCTATATACTAATCTAATTTGATACGAATGTTTATTTATTTTGAAAGGTTAGTTTTTCGCTTCAGAAAACGACGACCGTCACCGGTCACGTTTCGATTCAGGGTTGTTTTTTTTTTTTCAGATGATAGAATGAGGTAAAAGAAAAATTTGCTAATTCTCTATCAACGGGTAAAAAAGAGAAAAAAGAGAAAACTGTAGCAGAATATGCTGAAATTGTTCAAAAACGATTTCGTGCCCTGGAACACGATTGCGTCCTGTGTGCTGCCAGCTACCGTAACGCTAGAGCCAGTAAATAAGAAAATCGACTAAGAATTTAGACGATTTTAGAATGTAATATGGGTAGCTCTAGTGAAATTTGGCGCCAAAAGCCAATTGCCAAGCAACTGTCAAATTGATGTGTGGTGAAGTGCATTGTTTAGTTTGTTTTATTTGATAAATAATTTGTAGATTATTGTACTCGTAAAATGGAAGACGGCGATTTCGATCAACGTTTGAGAGATTTACAAAGAGAGTATTTGGAATTCCTGGATGATGAGGTAACTTTTGAACTAACCTTAATGTTTTCTACCGGTCATTGTTTTCCACGGGTACAGTAACGTTTTACTTGGTAAACTTTCAGGAAGATCAAGGAATTTACATGGAAAAAGTTAAGCAGATGATAGCAGATAAATCACAGAGATTAGTTGTGAGCGTAAATGATCTGAGGCGTAAGAATCCGGAACGTGCTCGTACGCTTCTCGACAACGCTTTTGAGGAACAGATAGCATTCCAAAAAGCTCTAAAAGAGTATGTCTCGTCCATAGATCCCACGTACGCGAAGGTACAGGAGGAGTTCTTTGTCGCATTCAATGGCAGTTTCGGAAATAAACATGTTACACCAAGAAGTTTGACCTCTAGGTAAGTTTATGTGCAGATTTTCATGTCTTCATTTGTAAATCCTAGCACAAAGTAGATTGATATATCATATTTATGTGGCTTAGACATCTCTGCATCACCTACTATTGCAGAATGAATACCATACAAGCAAATCTCATCTTCTAATTTAACACATAATCACTACTCAACCACAGTGTTAATGTATTAAAGTGCAGAAGCAAGATAACCAAAACTATTGCATAAGATTTCTATACAAACAACAAAACTTATATTTCAGGTACTTAGGCAACCTCATATGTGTGGAAGGCATAGTAACTAGGGTATCTCTAGTGCGGCCGAAGGTTGTCCGTAGTGTGCACTACTGTCCTGCCACTAAGAAGGTGATGGAGAGGAAGTATACTGACTTGACGTCTTTTGAAGCATTCCCTACTTCTGCTGTGTACCCCACTAAGGTAACTAACTGCTCCGTATGATTAACTAGCTTCTGTAACTTCGTCCACATTAAATAAAATATACTCTATGAAACTCGGCAATACTGTAGCTTCCCAATAGTGAAAAACTTTTTGGAATTGGATCAGTAGTTCTAAAGATTACCCCTACATAAAAACTTACAAATTTTACCTTTTTATAATATTAGTATAGATCTATTCACCTACAAATGTCTTACTGGATTTAGTACAAACAATTACTAGTTTTCAGTGATTTTCTGAGTAATTATAACCCTACAATCTAAACCCTGAGGAGCTTTGGGCAGACACCACCTAAAACATTCCCTGATTGATGCTTGTATAATTATTTTTAGGGTAGATTTTATTATTTTGTCAATAATGTCACTAATATGAATATTAGTTACTCTAAATAATTGATTACAGTAGAAACAATGAAATGTATAGAAAAACCATACGGCTAGATACCAAAGTTGAATTAATAATAATACCTTCTAACAATTTTTTGTTTACCCAATTCCAGGATGATGAAGGTAATCCGCTAGAGACAGAATACGGTCTGTCCCGTTACAAAGACCACCAGACCATCACAGTCCAGGAGATGCCGGAGCGAGCCCCAGCCGGCCAGCTGCCAAGGAGTGTGGACATCATCTGTGATGATGACCTAGTGGACAAGTGCAAGCCTGGAGACAGGGTGCAGATAGTGGGAAATTATAGGTGTCTGCCTAGCAAACAGGGTAGCTTCACTGCTGGTACTTTTAGGTGAGTACATTAGTATTACTATTTGTTTTCATTACCAAAAAAGGAAAGACTTGTTGAGACTACCCATGGTGCCCGTGCTGGTAACTCAAGAAATAAGAAAAAAATACCAAATGTATCCAACAGGAAATGCTGGATAGAAATATATTAATTTCATGCTGTTTCTATAAAAAAATTACTGTGTAATGGATTAAATTTAGTATTAAATTAAATTGATTGGACAAGCTAATTTAAACCTATTATTAATATTATTAATTTATTTCCATTCCTTCTAAATTAATATGTAAAGTACAATTGACGACTTATATTTAAGAATGAAGTTATATTTAGTAACCTAATCCGCTTAACTGGTCTCAGAAGTCGTAAAGAACCTTGTAAGAAATCAACACGTGTTTCACCTCTCAACTGAACGCAGTGAGGACTGCGTTCGGCGGTTGACATGGCAACACGTCGTGTCCGGGTTTGCAACAAATCAATTCTCATCCTAAGGATGCCTCGTTAAGAGGTGAAACACGTGTTGATTTCTTACAGGGTTCTTTATGACTCTTTAAGAACAGTTAAACGGATATGGTTACTAAATATACGTCAAAAAAAAATCCGCAAAGTCACGCCTGAGTCATTTAACTATAATATGTAAAGGTAAAATAGAAAAATAATTATTACAAGTTAATAAAATAGGGGTTTATTATTACTATAACCCCAGAATCTGAAATACTTAAAATCTTAGTTTATCTCCACAGGACAATCCTAATAGCCAACAACGTAACCCAAATCAACAAGGACATGAATATGACCATAACACTTGAAGATGTGAAACTGTGCAAGAGGCTAGCGAAGCGCGGTACTACAGACATGTTCGACCTGCTAAGCAAGTCGTTGGCACCGTCTATACATGGACATGAATATATCAAGAAGGCTATACTTTGCTTGTTGTTGGGCGGTATGGAGAAGGTCCTGCCTAATGGCACGAGACTCAGAGGGTGAGTTTAAAAAAAAAAAAAAAATCTGTTGGGTTCATCTGAAAATATTGACAGACAGAATAGTAACTCATCAGAATCTTCTATTGGAGTAAAGTTGCTGGTCAAGTGAAATATGATTTTAATTAAGAGTATGATAAATTATGAACATCTTTTCCTCTCAGTTTCTTTATTAAATTTGACACCAAGTGATTTGGTTGGATGTTTTTATTTTATGTAACCAATCACACCAACCTCAGTACCTAATCAGAGTCTGAGGACAAGATTCACACACCACTTTAACTTTGAGTTAGCTATACATGCGAATATGATCCTCATAGGAATGAAAATAAAAGACAAAAATATCATATAAGTGATTGTGAGAAAGCATTATACACAAATATGAACATCAAGATTATGTAAAATAAAGTTCATATTCGTACGTATTTCAGAAGTAAGTCTTCAAATTTGAAAGCAAATTGATTACTGTACCTACAAACATCATCCAATCCTTCCTTCCAGTGACATCAACATACTTCTAATCGGCGACCCGTCAGTGGCGAAGTCCCAGCTACTACGATACGTATTACAGACAGCGCCGCGCGCGATCACCACGACGGGACGAGGCTCCTCCGGCGTCGGCCTCACGGCCGCTGTCACTACTGATCCTGAGACTGGAGACCGGAGGTAAGAAGGAAACATAATAGATTTATTTGACCGAGGTTAAGGCTAACCTAACCCAGGTAACTTCAATTACTCAGGAACTGACTGAGTACCGAGATGATGACTAATAGCTGACCTAAAAGACTTGGGAAAAGAAATTGGGATACTGGCAGGAGAAGATGATTTCTAAACAGGCTCTCGTATTTGTACATAGATGGGTAATTTCTGTCGGGATTGACTCTGTTGTTCAAGAAGAAAAAGCGGCGCCAGTGGGCGCCGTTCCTTAATCTGCAAGTTGAGATGTCACCGAAGCCCATTCTGTGCAAGTGCTTATTCAGTAGCAGTGCTTAGTTTAGCCTTAGGGTCTTTTCACACCGAGACGTGACTTTTTAAGATAGAAACACAATATCGAACTTATTTAAGTACACTGAGATGCCCGTGCTGCACAGCGCGTATACCTATGTAAGTTCAAAACAAAATCAAACTTATACAAACTCGAACTTATTTAAGTCCTTTATATCGTAATCTAAAACGTGCGCGCAGCGTCGCATCACGCATTTTTGTGTATTGACCCCCTTATCCACAAATCAAATCTTTTATTATACACATGGGTAACGCTCACGGGCTGGTCCGTTTTGCAAGCTTTTGTTATGGCGCTCAGCATATCGTTTATTCTTTCAGACTGGAAGCCGGCGCCATGGTGTTAGCCGACCGCGGCGTTGTCTGCATCGACGAGTTCGACAAGATGTCTGACATCGACCGCACGGCGATACACGAGGTCATGGAACAGGGCCGCGTGACCATCGCCAAGGCGGGAGTCCACGCCACGCTCAACGCGCGATGCTCTGTGCTCGCTGCGGCCAACCCGGTGTATGGACGAGTGAGTTTATTATAAATACTAAGAAATGTACAAAGGCTGCCGCGGACGTGGCGAAGCGCAACGCAGTTCTGCCAAAGAAATGTCAACTTACGTATGTTTAGCTGAGGGGTTTATGTACTTATATAATCTTTCTCTCTTGTTATAAAATCGAAACTGAGGCAGCCAGACGGACACCGTACGCCTCCCAGAGGCAATATTTTTTGTCTTAAAATAACTAAATTTAAACTAATTTCCTCATCAATGTCCTGCCCACAGTACGACCAATACAAGACGCCGATGGAGAACATAGGCTTGCAAGACTCCCTGCTGTCACGTTTCGACCTGCTGTTTGTGATGCTGGACATCGCAGATGCAGATCACGATAATATGATCGCCGAACATGTGCTTAGAATGCATCGATACAGGTGATTATATGAAGTATTTATGGAGTGATTAATCAATGATGACCATTATTTCTCCATTGATTCATACCCACTTGCTGGAGTGTCCTAAGTGCCCGTTCATTTGCAGCTTAGACAGGCCAGGCGCACTCCGCATTTTAAGTAATGAAATTAAATGATGATGGAATTATTTTATTTTTTGTAAATAGGTTTGTACAATCACTTTTACACGTCATATTAAAAATAGGCTAGATGAGTTCGCCGTTTCCTATCTGACTGCTCTGAAAAGAAAGGCCAAAACAAACTCAGAGGTTACAGTCTCTTTTAAAGTCCAGACATAATCTTGATCAGACCATTTGAGGACCATGTAGATCGGTGTCGGAAGTACCTCACAGATTTGAGTGGACCTGTCCAGTCACTGCACGCATTTGTCAATAATCGTGTATCTCTCAACTCACAACATAAGGAGGTCATCGACTCCGTATGAAGCTACAAGTATGCGGCGGGCTCGACTTGTTAGGCCAATTCAGTAAGCGTAACGTAATCAGAAGATATAAAGAGTTACGCGATAGAATGGCAACTTCTAGGTGAATATAACTGTAGGTATCTAGCACTTTTAGACCTAAATTGCACTTTATTGTAGCGTAGCTAGAGTCGCTTTTTATTTAAATGATTTTGCGGAGTAAATCTTCTGTACTTGTACTATTATGTATTCTGTGCCTTAGATGACCTAATGAATGCGTGTCCACCTATTTAAACAATATAAAGTAGAATTCAAGTACAAGCAACATGAAAAATATGTCTTAAGATATCAATACTAAAGTTTCTTATTGAATTGATTTATTGACATATTTATTTTAGAAATCCCAAAGAACAAGATGGCGAAATCTTACCAATGGGATCGACAGTGGAGATGCTATCAACTGAGAATCCAGACAATGATGAAGCTGAGGTAATACTCTACTAATGTTTTGTAAAAAAATGGCTTGCAGATGAAAAAAATAATATCATGGCCTTCCTTTCGCTATTATCATGTAAAAAAAGAAGCCCCCTGAATTTAACAGCACTGTGTACTTATCTCGAGGTGTGTTGCCCTCTCGATTCCAGGAAACAAATACATCAATATACGAGAAGTACGACCCTCTCCTCCACGGCAACACTCGCAGCAAGAAAGAGCAGTACCTCAACACCAAATTCATGCGCAAGTTCATCCATATAGCGCGCCTCATGAAGCCCAAACTGACCCAGGAGGCTTCCGACTCCATCGCCGACGAGTACGCCAGGCTGCGCAACCAGGATATGATGGACAGCGACGTGGCTAGGGCGAGTATCAACACAGTCCATACACATCGTGTGCCGTCGTTTGCGGATCGATACTAAGGGGATAGCCATACATCTTATGCCTCCTCTACACGTCGACAGAAGCAGATGTCATCTGCGGGTGCGTCCGCCAACATGTAGACGGGGGAACTTGCTTGTCTGTGGTAGGTAGTAACTTCGGAAGATGCGACTGTCACCAATACGTTTATTGTCGGTTTTTGTGGCTCGCAACAAAGGGTTTCAGCGCGAGCGCACGGCGTCTGTCCACACGTCTGACGACGCATCAGTGTTATCAGAGTTGCGAATAAGAGTGCACGCGTGCTTATTGCAGTTTACGATGCACACACAGTTAACAGTATTAAAAATAAGTAATAATAGTAGTAGTGGCAGTAGTAGTTAATAAAGTATAAATAAATTGCTGCGGCGGCTACGGTCTCAGCATCATTTTTTTTATGTTGCGTGCGTACGAATTGCGTCTGTCGAGAATTAGCCCAGACTGAACAACCTACAGATGTGTGGACGGCTCGTGCTGATCCCTTTGCTCATGCATCTCATCGTCTGCTGACGCATCTGTCGACGTGTAGAGGAGGCTTTACGAAACTTGCTCAGGCTGTGTACCGGTGGTTAACTCGTGTATATTTGAATGCAATCTTAGTAGTGAAATTTCCCCTGCTTTAAGACCAAGTTATTTAGCAGCACACTCAAATTACTTTTTATGGACTGCTCCAAACAGAGCGTAATACTTTTAGGTGCAATTTCCACGTGCTTTTGCTGCTATTAGAGTGACCTTAAACATTGAATAAAGACTTATTCATTCGTATAATATTATAATCGTCTCCTCCACAGACACAACCAGTGACAGTCCGTACGCTCGAGACCCTGATC
The DNA here is from genome assembly GCA_947364205.1 of Agrochola lota. Classification (NCBI taxonomy): domain Eukaryota; kingdom Metazoa; phylum Arthropoda; class Insecta; order Lepidoptera; family Noctuidae; genus Agrochola; species Agrochola lota. The sequence continues at coordinate 19,474,544 of OX376227.1, read as the reverse complement.
CGTCTCTCCACAGCGCACGCGAAGTGTCGGCTGAGCTTCAAGATAACGCAGGACGACGCGCTCGCCGCCATCGAACTGGTGCAGTTCGCGTACTTCAAGAAGGTAACGTGCTTGTGGGACTATCGGGAATGGGCAATGTTTTATTAGATAAGATAATTATGTCTAAGTATGTGTGAGGTAACGTGTTTGTTGAACTATCGCAGTGTTTTTCAACCTTTTTCATGACGCGACCCCCATAGCACGAAATTTTTTTTCGCGGCCCCCTTCCCTCAAAGTCAAAGTCAAACAATTTATTTCAATTAGGCACATAAAAGGCACTTATGAACGTCAAGTTTACAAAAAATAGAATTGATTCTAGTCGCCCCTTCCAAAAGGTAGTTTTCGTATGGAGAAGAATGGGCAAGAAACTCCACCGTTACTCTTTTAAAATGTTTTTACAATATTTTGCATACATTAATTATATAATTATATGTGAAGACGATGCATCTAGAATAAGATTACTATACCGCGATAGGTAAAAAAGAATGAAAAATAAAGCAATTACAGATAAATTAAATATGTGACAGATACATGGTGCTCACATATTTACAAACATTGCAAAATTATACGATATTCCTAACATTTTAACAAGTAATACTAATAAGTCAGTGTGTGAGTTCAAGAAATCACAGAATGTAAAATCAGTGTTATAAAAAATAACAAATACATAATTAAATAAGCAACCAGTTTGATTTTGTCTAGACTCTAAATTGTCCTATGGAGCAGGACCAGCATGTTTCCAAGCATTCTTATCTTGGATATAATCCTCTAATTTGTAATATGCTTGTTTACAGAGTGTACTTTTAATATGAGTTTTAAATTTTCTTTCATTTAATTGTAATATATCACAAGGTATTTTATTGTAACATTTAACACAGTACCCCATAAAAGATGTATGTACTTTAGATAATCTGAAAAATGGTTGATCTATTTTATCTTTATTTCTAGTATTAAAATTATGTCTATCACTTATTTTATTAAAGATATGTAGATTTTTTCTTACATACATAATATTTTCATAAATGAATTGGCAAGGTACCGTCATAATATTAATCTTTTTAAATAGTTCCCTGAGAGATTCGCGACGATGTAGATTATAAATGGCTCTGACAGCTCTCTTTTGTAAACCTCCACTGTTTATAATCTGTATTTTATTATAATACAAATATCAAATACGTACAACTTTTTATTCTTTTTTATAATGACGTCCGGCTAATTACATAATTAATAGAATATTACAACGTCAAAAGCCTCCACGGAAAAGCGATACGATGAATTTGTGGGGACAGCGTATCCCACTCGCATCCTAATTAAATCTTAAGTAAATTTTATGTCGTATAATTGATGGATTTATGGTTTTTAAATGCAGCTATAGATGAGGCAAGTTTGGGAACCAACCTAAAAGCAAATCTATTGGAATTATCTAAAGCAACAATACAAAGTTAAAAAATATATTTTTAAACATTTTGTTTTTTTTCTTTTACTGAGGCTTCGCGAACCCCTTATAGAGGCTTCGAGACCCCCAGGGGGTCGCGACCCACAGGTTGAAAAACACTGAACTATCGTATGTGGTAGTTGAAACGGTTGCGTCTTGGCAAGCGTTTACCATCCGGTGAGATAGTGGTCGAACTCGACCATAATGTTATGTAATTGTGGGTAAGTACTCATAAGTGAAACGTAACATGAAAAATGTAAAAAATATATTTTGATATGGACCCACCATAACAAAATATATTTTTAGTAGAAATGACGAAATAGTTCTGCAGTTTCTGGCTACCTCCATGATAAAAATTACATTAGATGATGCTTGCTTTGGGTACGATTAAAGCACCGAAAAAATATTTTTAATTTTATTAGAATAAAATATACCACTGCTGAGCAAAAACCTATATTACTCAGGTTTATCATTTGTCAGGTGTTAACAAAAGAGAAGCGCCGCAAGCGACGCGCGTCTTCTGACGAAGAGGCCGTCGCCGGTGAAGGGCAGCTACCCGCTCCACCGCGCGCTAAGAAGTCCCGGAAAACGGTAAATATGGAACATTTACCACTAAACATCTGTTTTTTTGTTTTTCCGTTTAAAGAGTACCACAATTGGTGGTACTTTATTCTCATTAGAATCTAGCCTATTAACTAATAAGTAATTTACATATTACTTGAAAGTGCTACATAATAACTATAAAATTACGAAATTACGTTTTTATCACCAGATAGACTGACAACCTGTCTAGTCCTATCTATTCAGTACCACTTTTATTTTGCCCATAGGATGCGGCACGTGGCGAGGACCCGTACGAGTTCTCGTCGGACGAGGAGGCCGAGCCCGTGTTGCGGGCCGCGCACTGCTCGCAGCCCGAGCCCACGCAGCGTACCACTAGGGCTTCGCAGAAGACTATAGACACCAACAGGTAAGCCTAAATGTTAGGAAAAATCGACTATGGTTGCAATATTTGTAAATATGTAAGTAGTATGTATTCAACATAATAAAATCTGACATTGTTTAATTTTTTATACTTTGTACATTTGTACTTATAATTGATATCCTATACAAATTTAAAAAGGGGGAACTTGCCCATTGTTCTTCTTAAAGTCAATGTTAGCTTTTCGAAGGGGCATCCAGAAACAATTCTATTGTAAATATTGACGTTCAAAAGTGCCTTTAAAGGCAGGATTTGACTTTAACTTTAAGCAGCAGTGGAAGTGTAAAGATAGGGTTCCAAACCACAGTAAACAACTTCGCGGCAGACCCAGAACGAGATGGTGCTATGAATGCACTTCAAACTAAAGAACTGGCCTCAGATGGCAGTAGACAGTGACGTGGAAGTAAAAATGAAACACCTTATCCATGCAATAGCTGGTTTGGAAAGACTTCTAAGCATAGGATTCTGGGTTCAATCCCCAGGTCGGAAGATGTTATTTAGTTTTTCTCAGTAGCAGCCTGGAGTCCGGATTTGTGCTTGGTGCTCTCACGTAACTAGGTGAAACACCTCAGCCTACCGCCTTCGGGGAATACAGGCGTCATGTTGTTAGTAACTAACTTTCGCTACATTAGTTTAAAAAAATAATTTCCCACTTTCAGACTAACACAATTCAAGACAGCGCTCCACCAGCTGTTCCGTGAAGAACGCGCCAACTCTCTCCCTCTATCCCGTGTGACATCATACGTCAACGATAAGTACTCACACGAGATATTCGATGACGGAGAGATACACGCAGCGCTGGATAAGATGACGCAAGACAACCAAGTCATGATGGCGGATGATATTGTGTTCTTGATTTAGAAACGTTTTAATAATAGGTTTATATTAGAAGATCTGTAAGTCTGCCATGTTATGGGTTATTTTGAATTTGTATGTGGTGTAACAAAATCTGTGAAACATATTGCGATGATAGCATGGCAGGCCTCCTGCACCATAATTGCGTCACGGTCAATCATAATTTGAATCATTTGGAAGGATATTGCTAAAAACGTATAGCGCCAAACCATAACACGTTATGTGTACAAAGCATTTGCTAGATCGACTCGGACTTCGAGCTAGAATATAACACTTCAACAAACTAAACGTCTAAAAGTCTTAACGCGCACAGCAGAGTCAGAACGGGATAGCAATTTAGTTTTATAGTCTTACACAGCGCGTCGGGTAAACCGGTGAACTCGGGCGGCAGTCGGCCTGCGTCGTCTGTTATTACGTAACGCGTATGATGTAAAATAGTTTTTTTTGTTGTTGGAAATACCGCATAAGTCTCTATCCCGTTGGAATATCGGAATAAAAGATATCCTATGTCCAATTTCATACAAATCCGTTAAGTCATTTTAACGTGAAAGCATAACAAACAACTCACTTTCGCATATTATTTACTGGCGACTCGCTCCTGCTTCGCACGGTTTTTACGACTTGATAGAACATCGAGATTTCTTAAGTAAACGTAACTTTAATATTAACGCATTAATACATAAACCTTCCGGAATAAATTCTCTAAACGATGGTGAAAATCTCATCAAAATCTGTTGCGTGGTTTAGAACAACAACGCGGACATGCAGACAAACGCGAAAAGCGATTTTGTTTTATAATATGTGTAGATAACATGTCTATAGTTTATAACGGATTTGAACATCACTAATTGCTAATCCATTGCTTCATATGTTCGAAAAAAAATTTGCTCGACAACGTAAATAACACAAAGAATGTTGTTGAACTGCCAAAATGAAACAGATTGTGATTTATCGTGCGTTACCAAATATGGTGCGAAAGATTTGGGATTGTAAGAATAAATAGCATAGGACTCGTTTGTTAATATATCCTCTTCATGAAGTTCCATTGTATTCTGGCTTGCCATATTATTATGTGCATTCTCACTGCAACACTTAAATTGCCATGCGGGTCGAGGTAATAAGTTGTTGTCTAAATAATATTATGTTTCATTGATAATGTTCTAAGTGTGTTTATAACAGATCCAATATACCTACGAAGATCATCACTAATTTGTAATTCCCGCCTATAATTAAGACAATTATTTTGTATTTTCATATCCTTTGTTCATGTTACTGTTACAAAAATTGTTATAGAATTAAGTACCTTATACCTACAATATCAATAAGAAAAGTGCCTTTATAATTATGTAATTCATAAATCAAGGTAAATAATGATTGACAAGAAAATAAAGCATCTGATTTTAAATAAACAATTTTTTTATTATTTAAATACGTACACAATCCTTAATAACTAGTTACATTTGTAAGTTATTTTCTGCCTTTCTTTCCTTTGCCTTTGCTATGTCCTTCCCTGCCTTTTCCTTTACCAGACTTGTTTATTTTTCCTCCAAACACTTTCTTTTGTTTATTAAAAGGTTTCTGTCCTCCATCGTTTCCATCTCTCTGGAACCTTCTTCCGCCTTTGTTATCATTTTGGAACTTTCTGCCACCTCTCTGATCATTCTGGAACTTTCTGCCACCTTTCTGATCATTTTGGAACTTTCTGCCACCTTTCTGATCATTCTGGAACTTTCTACCACCATCCTGGTTCCCCTTAAAAGGCCTCTTTCCATCTTGTCTGTTCTGTTTGCTTGGGTCCTGTTTTCCTTGGAACTTCTTCATGATTTTTTTGTCAAGTCGCATCTTTTTGAAGCCCCGTGGACCATCTTCGTCGCCTTTCCGTTTTTTCGGGTTTCGTGAGAACAGATCTAGAAAATAAATTATTTATTATAGGTCAGTGTTCTATAAAAGCAACTGATTTGATTTGCATGTTGAAATATTTTATGCTTCTCAAATGGCATAAATGTGTATCCATCTTATTGATGCGCGTTAGTCCCCCGGGGCCATCGTAACAATAGATATTAACTGAGTCTCATTTATCAAGGCTTGAAAGGATAAAGGAAAACAACACCGAAATTTTATGAAAATGGGATATATATATACCTTTCTCAGGTTCTTCGCCGACCTCCTGCCGATAGTACTCCGCGTCATCGTCCTCATTGTCCTGGTCCATGTCAGCATGTTGCGACTCTGCGTTGGCTAACTCCATCAACCTACACAATTACAAGTCAATTAGCTCAAAGGATATCCATTGTGAAGGCTAAAAGTTTCCTTTTATAACATCAACATTTCTTTATTATTTGTAAGTTCATAAATTTTATTTATTTATTTATATAATCACTTACAACTATTATTACAGGTACAACCCAATACAATAGTAAAGCAAAATTATTACATACAATGTAATCCTTGTGAATTCACTCAGTGCACAAGCAAAAATGTCTATCTCCTCTGCTAAAAGGTTAAGGGTGCGAAGCTAATTAATTTATTAATAAAACCGGCCCAGTGCGTGTCGGACCACGCACAATGAAGGGTTCCGTAGTTGGGATGAATTTATTCCAAGAACAAACTTAACATTGTAGTTGAAAAACATGTTCTCCCATACATTCCGTATGGGAGAACATGTTTTTCAAACCGCAAATTTAAGTTGGTCGATTATTTCTCGTTAACCTGTACAGCCTACTTAGCTATCATAGTTTTCCTTTTAATTTCGTTATATATACTACTGCTGTGAATTTTTTCACAAGTCCAAGTACAACCATTTAGCTAGTAGCTATACTTGACTCTAACAAAAAAATTCAGTTAAAAGCTTAATATTTCACAAACGGATCCCTGAATCCAAAAATGGTTGTGACAAACTCACAATATTTTTGAAAGACCTTTTTAACGATACCCCACAACATGGGGTAGATGAGGAAAAAAAAAACATCCCCACTTTACGTGTAGAGGAGGTACGCAAAAAAATTTTTTTTTTTTGATTTGATTTTACCACTTTGTCGACATGATTAATATGTATACATATGCCAAATTACAGCTTTCTAGTACTAACCGTCTCTGAGCTAAGCCGCGGACAGACGGACATGGCGAAATTATAAGGGTTTCTTGTTTACTACGGAACCCTAAAAACGAACCATCTAGAAAAAATACTCTAAATGAGTAAAAACCGCATCAAAAGCCATTGTGTCATTGTGTTCGAAGATCTAAGCGGTCACACAGATAGACATAAAAAGCGATTTGTTTTATACTATTGTGAGATTGTGGTGTGTGTATTCCTTCGACTTACCTCTGGCTCTCAGTAACGCCTTTCTTCTTCTGCATGCCCTCAATAGATTTTTGTTTGTGATCTTCTTTCTCCTTCTGTTTCCTTTTGACGTTCTCGTCTTGTTGTGCTTTGCGTTTCTCTTTCAATCGTCTGAAATAGTAAAATATTGTGTTTTTTGTTTCAACTTCAATACAAATATACTATTATGGAGTCGTTGATAGTGAGTTAGCACAATTGATGTATCAGGGTGCATCTACCCCTACTAACCAAGTTATGGTGCGCTAGACGATAAAAGAACATCAACAATCAAGAACCCAGACAATAAATTATCTATGTAAGAAGATGTTTCCCTTACCTCTTTTGTTCTCTCTTCTTTTTGATCAATGTTTTCTCTTCCTCTGTTTTCTCGACTAGTTCGTGGAACAACACTTCTCCATCCATTAATCCATCTTCAACCTAAATAAAGAAATATTTGTGAAATCCAATATATTATATTACAGCAACACTCTTAATACATGGGACCAGGCCAGCCGTTCTCTGCATTTTAGGTATGAAACTATAAGTACGCGGCGGGCTCGACTTGTCAGGTCTATTCAGTGGGCGTTAACAAAACCGGCGACATGTGGTGTAAGTACTAAACTAAACACCTCTGCCTAACCTTTTGACGAATACAGGCGTGATGTTATATTGTGTTCTTTTTGTTATAATAATTATATCCAAAATAATAAGTAATGTATACCTTGATAAGTTGGAAAGATATCCTAGGTCCTAGCTCAAACAGTCTGAGGGCTGACTTAGATTCTGCTGCGGCGCCTCTCGACGCTAGGTTTTGTGGTAGGATAACTTGTGCGTTGGGGTCGTCTTCAAATTCACTTTCCGACAACATTCCAGCTCTAAAAAAAGTGATGAAAATATAGAATAAGTAGAACCAAACGGCTTGGTACGTGACGATGGGAAGAGACCAGACGGCATGACGTTGTTGCCTTGGAAGGTGGGTAGGCCTCTGGTGTGGGACGCAACCTGTGTCGACACCCTTGCACCATCTCATGTTCCTAGCACGGCGGGCTGTGCTGGCGCCGCTGCAGCGGCTGCTGAGACCCTCAAGCGGCGCAAAAACTGTAACCTTATGGGTAACTACAGTTTTGAGCCGTTTGGGGTCGAAACGCTCGGGTCATGGGGTCCGAGTGCGCGTGTCCTTTTTAAGGAAATTTCTCGCCGACTGGTCGATACTTCACGCGACCAGAGGGCTGGCTTGTTCTTTGGCCAAAGAATTAGCATTGCCATTCAACGTGGCAATGCTGCCAGTCTTCTGGGCACGTTTCCGGCTGACAGCGATGCGGACGAATACTTCGACGCCTAAGTGTCCTTTTGTTTTTTGTATCTATTTGTGTAGTTAGTTATTGTATTTAGTACCTAGTGTTAATAGTTTGTAAATAAATGTCAATTTCAAAATTAAAATCATGAATAAGTTAGTTACGTTACGTTGTTTTTTATTAAAAAGAAATTGCGATGCAGTACTTACTTATCGAAAAATTCTGACATGTCTTTACAACGATTTAAGTTTGGAATTTTGCCTTGCACCATCTGTAAACAAAAAAAAACATTTGTATTTTTTTTAAATTAAGAAAAGTTACATGTTTTTCGAACGCGCAATAATGCTACCTAGTCAGTGGCAAGTCCTAACAAAATAAGTAGAATCAGTTTGACTTTTAATTAATTCATTATTTGTACCTTTTTAGTTCCTTTGTTGAGTCCGACTGGTGTCGCCCTGATGGCGTAGTGTCGCATGTCCACGAGCTTTGTGGCAGGGTTGTAGTTCATCAGTACGCAGCGACGGATATTCTTTAGTTTGACCTGAAATAAAGTGTTGAATTTTCGTGTTATCTCAAATTCAAAGCATTTATTTCTGCAGGCACTTTTGGATAGTCAAGTCAGTCAGTCTAAAAGATGAAACTGATTGCCCATTCCAAAGCATAGTTCCTACGGAGAAGAACGGGCAAGAAACTCCATGGACACTCTTTTAAATCAAAATTATGAATGAACTATCGATTTCGCGATAAAACAAAGGATATTCATAACCTTCATTATAGGTATTCTAATCAATTGTCTTGGCGCGCAGTTTAAAACTATTTCACGCCAACTTGCCCAGCTCTTGGGCTCACCTCTAAATTGCATGCAACATTATTATTTTGAATTATCTTGTGATTCATCTAAACAAATAAATAAAAATGTAAGTGTCTGTTTGTAATGTCAATATAACAGGTTTTTACTAAATGCATAAGAAAGTCTCAATGGTACATATAAAATCTTCTGTCGGTCTGTTTGTTTAGGCTAATCTCTGAAATGGTTGAACCAATTGTAACGGGACTTTTAATGGCAGACAGCTGATGTTATGAGGAGTAACTTAGGCTACTCTTATTTAGGAAATAGAATTAGGGTCCACGCGCGCAAAGCTGCGGGCAGCAGCTAGTCAGAAATATAATATCAGTGCTGTTAGTAATTTGCAATAGCCAAGATACTCACGGTAGTAATATTAATAGTAGGGAACATATTCTGGAACATGGTGGCCATGAGTTTCATGTGCATGCCCTCGCCGGAGAAGCTGTTCAGTACAATGAGTGGTGCATGTTGGAATGCTCGCATCATCACGTACTGCTTGCGGAGAGATGATATCACGTCACGGGATAAGGTGTACTGTGGACAGAGAGATGAAATGATAGACATAAAATATAGTTTTTTAAAGTATAAATACTAAGGCTCACTTGTACCTAAAATCACTAAATGCATTAAAGAACATATAGTAGTAGAGTGGTTTAGTTGCAGTTGTTTTGCTGTTTAGTTTAGTGTACTAAACAAATCAATCTGTTGAGTTTGTGTTGGGAGAGATAATTATTTTCATTGCAATTTTCTCCATACTTACACTGTGTATGCGGAATGTGAGTGTAGGTCCGCGAGGTAACCTTGACATCCGCATGTAGGAGCCAAGCTCTGTCTCTGTGAACATCATCAGGTGAGACACGTGGAGGTAGCCAGAGATTGATACAAAGTCCTTTATTGTGTTCTTTTTTCTTTCCTGAAAAACCAAATTGTATTTTTGAAACTTGATTTTTTAGTTCCTGACTGCAATAGCAAATCTACTTTTAGTAGTCATAAACATTCATTGGCATAACAATAAAAGAAGCAAAAAATTTAAAAAAAAAAATTGTTGACACTATCATAAATGTAATATTGTTACAGAAAAATAGGAATTGATTCTTTCATATTGAAGAATCCTTAATTGAAATATAGAAGCATGAAATTCGACAACTACTGTAAAATCATTACAGAATTTAAAATGCAATAACTGAATTACTTAAGTAAACCAATAAAAAGTATGTGGACTACTGGGAAGAAATAAATAAGACGGCTAATGCCCATTTGCTTTACATTTTTATATTACTGCTTCTGAAACTAACAACAACAATCCAAAACTAACCTTCAATTGCGACGCAGTAAAAGGTTCCATGATCTTCCTGAAGTCCTTCATGAGGTCGAAGAGGTCCTTGCTGCACTGTCCGCGGTGGATCACGAAGGAGTGGGGAGCCTTCACTATGTTCTCCGGCTCCAAAGATTCCTTGGTAGCCGGATTCTTCTTCACACATTTACCTTTGCGTTTACCCATTGTAAAACGCAATTAAATCAACGCTTATAACTAAAGTTTTGGTGTGTAATAGTTCAGTTTACTTTATTCAGTAAATATCTACACATTATAAATGTTCAGAGCTTTATTCAAAATAAAAAATCCACGAGTTATTATTTATTTTGAGGTTATAACATGCACCAAGCAAGAAAATAATTTTGACACTGATTTGACGGATTTGACATTTGGTAGCAGGCAAATAACAGTTTTGGTTCGGAAACCATTTTCCAAAAAAAAATTGCGTGCGAATTTTTTTATGCCCATTGAGGTCTACACTTTTTTTATAAAACATATGTAATATTATAGTGTTAGCTTCTATATTGTATTTAAGACCTGTTAACACTATATTGTGATCCTAAGATAGGAAATAAAAATCTTGTATCATTAGATTCATTACCAAACGAACACAGTACAGTCGCGAACAGCATGTTCACGTATTTTACAGACTTTAAAAAAGACAGGTTTCATTTCATGTTTTATCAATAAGCAATTATTTTTCATACAGAAACAAGACTTATTTTTGTAAATATGTAAAAATGAACAGTTTAGGTTGACCTCGAAAAAATGTCCAAGATTGACTATGGCCCAGCGCACACCGCACAGGCGCGGCGGAGCGCATTTCCTTGAAACGCGTGGGCGGATTCCGCGGGCCCCGAGCGGCGCCAAGAGCCCTTGAGAGCCCTCGAGCGGAGAGGCGCGCATCTACTCCGGCATAGGCATCTGACCGCCAGCCAGCCTGGCGAGCGTGGGGTAGTGCGGCGGAGCGCAGAGCCGCACGGCGGCGACTGGAACAGTCGCGCGCATGCTCTTGTAGTAACTTGGAGGCGCACCGAGCACCGCATGCGAATTTATTCTTATATCGAGTGTATGTCAAGGTAGTTAAGGTTTATATTAAATTGTGCTCTCCGCGGCGCCTCCAGCAGTGTGCGCTGGGCCTATATCTTGGCGAAAAAAAAACTAGTAATAAGAGATGATATACTCATTTATTTCATAACAACTTCAGCCTCTTATTAGTTAAAATGAATCTCTTCTCAATATGATTCCTAGTTGATATTGGGTAAAAATAAAAGAATGATTAAATAAAACTCATCAAAACAAATCAAAACAGCTTTATTTCCTGCTGGCTCATCTGTGGATTTTTGAAACTACTCTAGGTATTCTTTGTCTAAGTCTCATTATGTGTTAAGCGGTTTTGTTCAATTTGTTTAATTATTAATTGGTATACAAAACCTCTCCGATGTGAGACCTTAGATTACAATAGCTTAAATGTTAAAACGAATAAATACATATTTCAATAATGTTGGTGCCGAGTACTTCCATCACAGTAGGATTTGTACCAGCATAGTAACAAGTTGAGTAATCTGAGAAATAACTGCTAACCACTCTAGAGTTTCATACACCTTGAACTCGACTAGTTCGGGAGCTTCATCCCACTACCACGGCTTACCCGGACACTAGAAATTCGATAGAGAGAAAGCATATGGTACAAAAACATTGACTTATCACGACACGTAAATACTGTTGGTAAACTCATGGTAGTGGTTTTCGAATCACAAAAGAATGGTTTTTCGTTTCTCTATCTTACTTTATGTGCAATTAGGTGCAATATAGTTACCCAACTATCCTACTATTTTTGGATTTGAATTTAAAAGAAAATGTATTTGGTAGCAAGTCTGACTCACAGAGATTTTCGTTTGTTATTATCTAGCTATGCACCGTAAGCGGCTTGTCTGCCGGTGGGCTGTGGCCAGACTGAGGCCTCGAGACGCCGCTGTCACGTGCCGCCACCGACATGCACCGGAACCGTATATAATGGATGAACCCCAACCAAAATATACAAAACATCTTACATCAATAAAGGTGCAATTGAAAAATTACATAAAAAATAGAGAAAAATAGTTTCGTTGAGAGGAACTAGAAACATTATTCGAATTCATTTGCGATACAATGTTTTTTAGTATAAATCACAATTAAGAATGTTGCAGAGAAACGAAGATTATTTTTGTAGTTATGAAATATAAAAAGCCCCTATTTTACCCCTATTAAATTAGCTACTATCTATAGTCCATTCTATACTATCTCAGTTAAATACCGTATCATTAATTTTATTTAAAATCATATTTATAATGTGTACACATAAATGTGACTGAAAGTTAAAGTAACACTGATAAACATTTCACCAGCGCGCATTTGCTCAGTGCTCAGAGTGCCCCCGGGGGAGCAGGAGTAGGAATACTTGAAGTGTTCACACATTGTTCAGAACATTGGCAATACATCACAATGATCATAACACTGATTTCGTATTGTCCTACCTACATTAATCAAAACCTAGCGGAAATAAATATAGCCGTAAGAACTTGCTTTACTGTGTGAAACTGAAAATAATAAAAAATAAAAAAAACCACATACAAAATGAGTTGTTACGAGATCAGTCTGACTCGAGCCTTGATTAGTTTCTCAGTATTACTTTATGCTTCTAACAAATCTGAATATTACAATAATATTTATTAAATTTGTTCACTTGTAGCATAACGTGTAATATCGTAAGTTTCGAAAATGGCATGTACTGGAAATCAACCAACAATTTCGCAACCTATTTTGAGACCCAAAATATGGTTATGTTCATTACGCTACAAAAGATCAAATGTTCACACCGACTACGCATACAATGTTAACGTGGAGATGAGTTAAGTTTAATAATAAGGGTACCCTCGTATATGACAAAATGGTACTAGTTTAAGCGTCAAGCTATTAAAATCAAATAGTGTCGCGGAGTTAGTAACATAGATTGTTTAAATATTTATTAACTAGTTAAGTGCGAAAAATTATAGGCACAAACTTTCTAACATTCAGTTTAATAATTGAGATACCATTTACTTTTAATATTTTAGTTATAATTTCAAATGGTGTGATGTCATGGCCTAGGTAGTCTAATAAAGCCACAATAGATGATGAATGATTAATATCAATTGTGCCAATAAGTAGTATGTCCGCACCGCGTACTTGGCGAGGTCTCGCCGCACACGTATCGACGTCTACGGCGCTAGAGATGTACCGGCTGCCATATCCTCAACCAACTATAGTTAAAATAAATACTATTAGCACTAAAACCTAAGTTTTCCATTGAGCTAACTTAATCGATGTAATTCATTCGTAAACCTGTAATATTCCATGCGCTTCTTTATTAAGTTTATTAACATTGAATCTATTGTAGACTAGTTGACTAATACTCGACTACCGATACATCCCTGAATCACTCTGATATCCCAGCACGCTACAGCGCGTGCCTCAACACGTCGCACGTGCCTACAGTGCACCGACCGCGTGCGCTACGCGGCGCAGGAGTCACCTCAACATCTATGTAACAAAACTAGTATCAATCACTTACAAATGTGCAACCACAGAGTAATCGTGGTTGAAATTTTCGCAATAAACTACAAAAAGCTACACTCCCTTTTCGTACAAAGCATCACAAAAATACTACAAAGAAACGTGTAGACGTAACAGAATATGTTAAAATCGAGCAAAATGATCGATAAATTAATAACAAAATATGTTATATGCAAAAAAATATAATTAAGGTGTCGCTCGCGGACCGATGGTGAAGGCCTTCGAGCGAGTTAGTTCAGTTGTATGAACTAGGTATATTACAAAATCATTGCGATGCAAAGTTGGTGCCTGCATCAGTATCGTCCAAACCACAGCCGAGTCGTTTAGTGTTGATCCATCTGGAAATCAATTATGACAACATTAGAATACATTAATAAAATTATTAAACTGATTGTTGGCCTAAGTCGAAGGTCATAGAAAAATCAGTAATTAAATATATAAACGCAAGCCCACAGTCTAGTGAAACTCAGAACATATATCTGTCTATATCAGTCTCACCTCCGAAAGAAAAATATATCTATGATAACCTATACTTCACTTACTTACTTTTATAAGTCAAATGTTAAAATTATTTATTTTAACCAAAAAAATTAATTAAGTAGCTAATCTAATTAAAATAAACTTACTTGTTCCTGTCCATTAGTCTCCTGTGACTTCATCACATCTGGCAAGTCCGGTGGCGAAGAGTACGGAGTCAGATCCAAGGCTTCAAACTCGCCATTTTCCTTCCTGTTTATAGAAAACATTTTTCTTTAGATTATTGGCTTGTAATGAACACGACATTATTTCATTTGAATTATTAACTTCGAAATTGCAGACCGAAGATTTTGCAATTCAAGAACAATAATATTTGGGTATCGGAATAAATCATATACTTAAATGTGCTACAAATGAATGATAGTTAGTGCATGAAGTTATATTAAAAAAAATGTTACTCAGAAATATGTAATCTGCAGATTGCATATTTCGGGAATACCCGCGCCGTGTGACGAAATGGGCGCATAAATCATGACTGAAAATTTTTCATCCGTAGGCACTACGCTGCAAGTCGTTAGTGGTGTTTTTCCTGATACTTGCTCATCGAATTTAAGCGCCAATATACGGTGGGCATGGCTTTAGTAGACTAGACGTAGAAACTGACGGCTTTGAATGCGGTCCGACAGAAGTTGTTCATAAAGGCTCCCAGTACACGTTGGGCGAGCCCGTCGCTCGGCCAACGTATACTGGACCTTTTTGGGTCAACGTGTACTGGGTGCTAAACGCAGTTTCGGTGCCACGAATTAGTACTATAGTAGTAGTACTATACTAGTGCTGCTGCCCGGCAGCGTCTAGAGACTGCAGTACAGTCTCTAGACGCTGCCGGGCAGCAGCACTACGATTCCGTGCTCTGTGCGCAGACACAGGGGCGTATGTACTGTAGCGCCAAAAGGCCATGGCCCGGGCCGGCAGGCTGCGCGAGCCTTACCTCGCGGTACAATGTTTGAAGCAGAAGTTAGAATGAATGCCATAAAACTCCAAAAAGAATACCCAATTGATCTGGCCGATGATCTGCTTACAAGAAGAATGTGTTCTTTTCAAACAACTGTTGTTGTCTCATGAAAATAAATAGTTTAAGGCAACCTAATTTATTTATGAAAACAATTTGATTTGATTTCGCAGTGCAGGTAACTGCACTGCGGATCCACAAACGGGAACGTAGATAATTATTTATTCTTTTAAGTACGGAAACGAACGTTCCGCACTGTAATTTATCACCGCAGTGCACAGAAATACCCCCTCGAAATTCAAATTTTCTTACGTTTTTTGCTCTCAAAAGTCATTCAATGGAACAATTCTAACTTAGAGAGATGTTATTAATGATTCTAGTGATTATAATTATTTAAATACATATTTGTATCGTGAATCATATTTTGATCAAGATACAACCTAACACAGCCCTGCAAACAACGGGTCCACAGTTTAGCTATTCTTAATATAGAAGCTGACTTGACCAATAAACGTTAAATATGACAGTGTCATTGAAGAATAATTATGTTAACCAATCTGTGCATCGAAAAATAAAAATTGATTTTAATTGTATTTATTTCTTTGTGTGGTCTTCTTAGTTTTTGCATTCATTATCATTATATTTAGCATCATCAACACAGTGCTGCAAAGAAGCAAAAACTGAAAATTATAAAATAAAATCTATTTTATAATTTCCAGTTTTTGCTTTTTTCCGTTAATTTATGGGGCAGCAAACCTTACAGGCCCAGGTTGCTAAATCTTAAAATACGCCACTGTGCAGGCATACATGCAGAGACAAGTGAAAACTTAAAACTGGTATTAGCGCCATCTATATTCTGTAGTAAAGCACTAGGACGCATCGGTGACGCGAATCCATAAGTTCATTACCATTACCTAAAATCGCTCAACGTGGGGTACGTTGAGCGATTTTAGGTAATGGTAATGAACTTATTATGGATTTTGTAGTTTTTACTTCAAAATCTACAGAATCCATAACCTCCCCCTTTTTAGTAGCCGGTTAAAAAAGGCGCACATCAAAATTTTTGTAAATATTTCTAGGTCCTCTTTCACTGATCAACCCAAACAGGCGTGTGCAGGTCCATATTTAAAAATACAAACATTGTTGCATTGGTTCGAAATCGATATTATGTCAAGGCAATAAAACCAATGTCGCTCTTAATTATTTAGCCACTGCAGTCAATATAAACTCGTACCTACTTAGTTTTCAGATTGTGTGCAACTTTATAAGTACTGTAATTCATTAAGTAGGTAGACAATATGATTTGGCCATGATTACATTATTTGTACAGGCATGCAAGGAATTTTATATGTTGTTTAATGAAGTATGGTATAGAAAACATGAGCACAGGTTCGTCATAATTATATAAAAATATGCAATTCAGTGGCGCGCGTTTTTTGTTTTGCAATATTTTCTTGTTATCAGCAAAAAATCTCTTCATGCCTATTGTTAGATATGATTCATTTATAAATAAATGGATTAATATATTGTGACGAAAGCTAAGTTGACTGCATTGCAGGTCGAACAGACACAACCGCCTACCTAATTATTATTTAAGATCAAAAATTTCTTAGGAACCAAATAGTGACAGGGACAGTGGTGGTCGTTGACGAGTTGTAGGTCGTAGTTTCGAACCAGACAGACGCTTCACTTTATGTAAATTATTTCATCACCACTCCTATCAAAAGAGCGAAGAAAAACATCGTGAGGAAACTGGCATGTCCTAGAACCAAAAATACGTAGACATGTAACATCTACCAACCCACACTTGACCCGCATGGTGGATTATGCCCCACTCCCTCTCACCGAAAGGAGGCAGTGGGAACATTATAGGCATTAAGTAAAATAGTGATATGAGGTGAGTGAGATAACATGTGTGAAAGTTCAGAGAGCTTATGTTCAGACCGGCCATGATGCATCAGCCATATTGTACCAAAGATTAATTTGTGATTTCTATTCACTTACTGTTCTAGTACATATTTGTTGTTAATCAAATAAATTTGTGTTCGGTAGAACACAAATTATTATTTATTACATTGATTCAGTTTCAGATTGAATGTGCCTGAACAACTCTTTTTTTTTGGTAAAAAAAGAAAGAGTTGTTCAGGCACATTCACTCTTGTGAACTGGTAATACCATCCATACTTTGATTGATATGACAGTGTTTGGTTTTTGATGTAGTTGATGGCTATATACCATATAATTTTAAAAGTATGTCTGTCTGAACCTTAGAGCCAATCCAATAGGTGCAGGACACTGGGCCTTGGCAGTGGCGGATGTGAGGCCATACTCAGCCAGGGTTTTCTCATCCTCCATCAGCTGGCTGTCTTTGTTGAACAGCATCTGACACGGGGGTGTCACTTTCAAGATACCTGGTGAATCAAATAACAAATATTGATTTACTAAGTTACTATTTCTATATGCAATAATAATTGTTTTAAGCAAAAAAATTGGGCTAACTAATAAAATAGTAATTGTGAGACTATCCTCTCACTGCTATTATAAACCCTCAAGAAACAAGTGCTCGGTAGCCCATTGTGCCCATGGTTAATGTAGAGCCAGTTTACTTTCCCACAGCTGACTGTTATGATATAATGGAGTGCATAAAACTAAAAGATTTCAGGACACAGGTGCAGTAGTAGCCTTTCTATCTAAACTTGAATTTATATTCTCCTTTACTGCAATGCAGTTAAAATTTTGCAAGTAAATTATATGGTTGCAGTAGTATTACAGAATCACGAAGTATTTAATAAAAGAGTATTCATGCTATGTCTGGCTTCCCATGTCACCAATTAAATTATTATCACTAGGATAACAAAACCTACAAAAATTATTAACTATCTGTTTTGTCAAGATAAACAATATTTATTTTTATCACTTAAACATTTCAGTTTCATTATTGACTAATAAGTAAATGTGCATCTTTGATGTTTTAGTTTTATCTCATATATATACCTAGGTGTCCTTGTAGGTTTTTAAAAATAAATAAATAGCGTATATTTGTAATTTTATACATCTGTTGTAAATGAGAGTGTGGCTTACTTATCTTGGTTTACATTGATTATATTGACGCTGTAATCATAGTCCAAAGTCTAGACACACAAATAAAGTGCACTTCCTACAGTACTGCATATACTTTCTCTAGTTTTTAAGATTTTGTGGTGCAGTAAATGCTATCAACATTTTTTTTCTAATATGAACACAAACATACCTATGAAGCTTCGTTTAGCAACACACCTGGGAAATAGAATGAGTCACATTTTCTCCATCGGAAAATATCGTATTGGAGTACAATTCCAGCACATTAAACATTCACGAACAATGAAGAATAATACAAGGCTTAACAACAAAACCTACGCTGCGCGCCCGACATTGTATCCTGACTATAAATAGAATTTTCTCATATCGCGATAATCGCACCCACCTTCGATCATTTTCTTCAATTCTAGCACAGTTGTCGTGTCCTTCGCATCAGTGAAGATGGTAAATTTTTTTCGCCTAATCATTAGAAAGACATCCTGAAAACAAATTCCATTTTTGAGGTTACGTCTTTCAAGCTAAAATCGCACGTCAATAGAGCACTGATTACACAATTCATTGGTCATAGTTATAGCCAAATGCATACTTCTGGAGACTTACCATGTTGAGTTTATATTTATTAACTAATAGCTATTTATTTTCAGGTAAAAACTCTCCAAGGCGTACCTACGAAATGAAATTATAACGAAATGACAACTGCATGAATCCACAGATTATTAATTTTACGCTGCGTAGCGTTTGAAAATCGATGTTACATTTTTTAACTCTTTCAATCGATTCCTATTTAGTCTGTGATCGATTCTATATCAAACATACCGCGACGCGATACTCGTTATTTTAAAATATAATTTCATTAAGTGACGAGATTCTAGTCCCTCAATATTTACCTCAATCCTCAATGCCTCTTGCTTCTAGAACACAGATTACTTCTAGAAAATGATCCCCCCAGAGAGGAGGTTTACTACAGACTACTATATACCATGCTAGGCACGAGTATGCTAGCGCTAGGTAATAAACGAGATCCCATTATGTGATTATTGGACCATTTAGACGAGGCCAATCCCCGAGACCGGGGGGGATTTTCCCTGTCTAAATGGTCCATTAAATAGGAGAGGAAGAAGTGTTTTTGCTTTAGATTAATTTTGTGTTCAGTCCAAAACGTTTCACATCGATTAAGGTTTGGGTCGGCACGGGTACACTAATAGTACGTGAGCGGTTAAAAGATGCCGAATGCCAAAGAGGCAAAAATTAACAAAAAAACCGGCTAAGTGCGAGTTGGACTCGCACACGAAGGGTTCCATACGGAACCCTTCGTGTGCGTCATATTTGCTAAATATTGTACGGTGATACCACCGTACAATATTTAGCAAATATGACGTATTAAAAAAAAACTACTCACTAGATCTCGTTCAAACCAATTTGCGGTGGAAGTTTACATGGTGATGTACATCATATTTTTTTTTTAGTTTTATCATTCTCTTATTTTAGAAGTTACAGGGGGGGGGGGGACACACACATTTTACCACTTTGGAAGTGTCTCTCGCGCAAACTATTCAGTTTAGAAAAAAATTATATTAGAAACCTCAACATCATTTTTGAAGACCTATCCATAGATACCCCACACGTATAATCTCTATATTATGTAAGTAGTAAAGTAGGGAAGGGGCCAGCTTTGGTGTGCACTCAAGTACTATGTATGTAGGTACATACAGTTACAGTGCATGCTGCTATTTTTAGAGTCAATTGATTTAGAGAACGTATTTTTTCCTTCATTTGCGTCAAATGCGAGGATCAATTTAAAAAAAACCTGATTAAATACATTTTGAATACACTAGTCTTGAAACTGTAATCAAAATTAATTAGATTTGTTTTCGTTTCCAGTTTACGGACATTACATTATCTATGGTTCGGCGCAGGCGTCAGTTTTCGGTGCGTTCTGAAGCATAAGGCTACAAATTATTTGAATCATTTCTAAATTATTTTTAATCGAAAGTTCTTATAAACTGAGGATTAAAAAACGCCATTCAGCCAATAATATAATTAAATTAAGTTGTTTTTGTAAAGTATGTAGTAATATGATAATAAAACTGATTTTAGCCAACGTAGAGGTTTTATGAATTGATCGTCAAATATGTTTATTTTCGTTTGTTTGACTTTTCGAACGCTATCGCATTTTAGCATCGCACTTCGCGAAAATGTGAAAATGATGTTTTGTGTTTTTGTAATTTTTATTACTGCAATGACATATAATTAAGTAGTAAATAAAACATTTTCTGGCATCCTTGTAATGTAAATATTTAGAAAAAGTAGCGTACATTAGATAATATTCATATAACCTCTGTTTAGTTTTAACAATATGAATCCGCAAGTTTGTTCGAATTGTCGTAACGAGAAGCCCGTGAACACGACTGATAATCGGCTGGTGACGGAGAGCTGTGGTCATGTGAAATGTATGGACTGTTTACTACTCGAGAAGACTGGTTGCCAAGCTTGCCTTAGTGAAGAGTCAAAGCCGAAGATTGAAAAGGCCTTGAAAGAAAGTTTAGAGGAAGAGCTGGCGGACGATTGTCCACCGGCAGAGACTGATGACAAGTCGTGTGACGACGAAGTCGATAAGGAGATTCAGTGTGAGATTTACGATGAATTTTATAAGAAAAAAAAACTTGAAACATCACATATTAAAGTAGAAACAGGTAAGATTCATTACTTTTTTATTCCGAATAGTAATCGTATTAGAGTCAATGTGTTTGCTAAATTAAACAAAATATAGAAGCTTGTTTGTAAACAATACTAATATGGTGCAATCTGTACTGGCTGGAAGCTGTAACGAGAGTGTTGTAAGGAAGGTTAGTTTTTTCAAGGGCATTGTTTTCCCTATGGTTATTTGTGAGAAAAACATCTGTACATAGATCTATCATATAGGTGAGGGTCATACAGTGGTAAAACTTAGTATGTATGATTCTTAACCATTATCCTTCTATTGCATTACTTAGTAATTTGGAAGAAATGAAGATTAAATGCACAAAATTTATCAGTATCATTGATATTTTTCAGATGCAAATGGTAAAATGTTTGTGTGCACTGTGTGCAAGAAAAAGTTCCATGCTCGGAGTCAGGTGGCATACCATGCTTACTGCAATGGACAGAGGAAACCATTTCAATGTCCTGAATGCAACAAGGTAACAATATTTTAAATTTTATTAGCAAAAGTGTACTGTGCACCATCCTCTGACAAACCCTTCGGGGATAGCAGGTGTGATGTTACGTTATGACTTTTCTCTATGTGTGTGTGCGATTTTGACTTCTATACTGTAGGCATAAGGACAGCAGCAAAAAAGTGGTTACAATACCAACTGTTTACTGCAGCTGCCATTTGTCATGCCACCAACGCAATAGAAGTCAAAATCGGCTGAATGGACTATAAAAAAGGTTTATTTGTATGCCTAATCTTATTTCACATGGAGGATAGTTAATTAGATATTGGTGATATCAAGAATGGTTGAAGAGCTTCAATACTCTCCTGTATTTAGACACTACAATGATAATCCATTTGTTTATCAAGAGGTGGTGCCAATATTTTCCCCATAACTGTTAATTGAATTTAAACTTTTAATATCATTGAATATTTCTGAGATTGATTGAAAGTGAATTGATTGGCAAACGATGAGTCTATTCTTATACACCTGTATTTCTTGGGATTATTTGGCTCACTCTGCAGTGATAATCATTATTTATTTGATGTCATGTTATACATACATAGACGGCCAATACAATCAAAATGATAGTCAAATTATAAGCATTTCAAAACCTAGGATTAATGGACCTCTATTCTTTTAATTTTCCAAGCAGGTTTTTATTATCATATTTTTGTATTCAGTGGTTTAGGCTGTGTTGTTGACTTGTTGTCTGTCAGGTATCAAACTTCAATATTTAAAGATAGTTTAAAAATGGATAATATTTCAGACCTTTGCCACAATGTCGCACTACAAGTACCACATGCGTGTGCACCGCAACGAGCGCACGTACCCGTGTGATGTGTGCGGCGAAGGCTTCTTCCAGATGTCGAAGTTGCAGAGACACAAATTGAAGCATACTAGTGAGTTTTAAGTTCCATATTATTAAAGCTTGAAGTTAAAGAAATAATTAAAAAAAAAGTGGAACTAGAATTGGACCTTGCAGTATACTCATTACAAATATAGGTGCTGCGAATGTTATCTTTATTTATAATCACTTTAATTATGTTTTATTTCTTTTACATCATGTACTCTTCAATAATATCATAAAAGATTTTTGGTGTATTCCATACTGGTTTAAAATGTGACTGGATATTGTGATCAACATAATGAAAAGCTTGATTGCAAGACAAACATACCAAGTTATTAGAGAATAAGAATTCTTAATTTTTTGGCATTTTGCAATGGTATGTAACCTTTTCATAATTTGTGATAAACTCTTTTCTATTTGCAGAGGAAAAGAAGTTTGCTTGCAGTGAATGCAACAAGGCGTTCAACAACTTAGCGTCTCTACGCAAACACGGGCTCACGCATACAGACGAGCGCCCTTTCTCGTGTCCTACCTGCGGTAGCAGATTCAGAGACAGTTCCAACTTGAGAAAACACGTTCGCAAGCACGGTGAGATGAATGCTTCATTGCTTTACAAATCAATTGTGACACATTTTCATATACTTACTACAGAAATTAAACAGATTACAAGAAATAGAAAGATTATATTAGGTTACTGATATGCCCTTTATTTGTTAGAAGAAATGTAGTTAATGTGGAAGAGCATTATTTATTATACATTACTCTTTTTCCTTATTTTTAACAATCTATTCTAGTTGCCTTGTTCGTATTAATGCATGCTAGTATGTCGTAGAAAGGAAGTGCGCTTGCGGCGGTTGGGGCGGGTGCGTGCGAGGTTGCGGCGCGGGCCGCGCGGCCGTGCGGCGCCCGCACCAGTGTCCGCGCTGCCCGCAAGCCTTCCACTCCAGCAAGGATATGCGCAGGCACGCCGCCGTCCACACCGGTACGATGAACTCACTTTATACCTATCTATTTATTTAATTGATTTATTCTTTTTTTAACAGTGTACCAATCCCCTCTCATATTGTGTAAGACTCAGTCCAGTCACAATGTTTATTTGTTTTCGTTGCAGATTCCAAGCCCTTTGGCTGCAAAGTGTGCAGCCGTCGCTTCAGAAGAAAAGACAACCTCGAGCGACACATACGTAACACACATCCAGACTATGTGCCTGCAACCGCGGTTGATTGCGACGAGGCCGTGCTCAAGCAGATCCGGGCCAACGGACATGCCTCTAAACTTGACGAAAAAGACGAGAAAAACAAACTAGAGATACTCAACCCTCTTCCACCTTTACCACAAGAAGTAATACAAAAACATTTGCACGAGAACGGCAAGAAACAAGATAATGCCGAACCAGACAAAACTATTGATAAGTCTACAATTTTAGTCGCTAACAATGCGCGTCAAAGCGTCATCGTTGGTAACAAAACAGCTAACGTCGAAGCGAAAGCAGCCCCGAGTCCTCAGGAGTGTGAATATGTACATAAAATTAGAAAAGCGTCTATTATACCCTTACCGCCTATAGATTTGCGGAAAATGATAGAGTTAGAGGAACAAACTAATTTAAACAATTTGGATTTGGGTGCTCCGCAGAAAGATAAGAAGACTTTGTATGAGAAGATTTTGTATGGAGATAGAGACAGAGATAGGAGAGAAAATGAGGAGTCTAATAGTGACTCGGGTCCCGGAATACATTGGAGAAGAAAGTTGAAGCAATCTGTTTCTATAGGTAAGTCTCAACAATTAAATTTTTAAGACTCCATTTTTATTAAATCGATTCTGTACTTAATTGGGACTGGGCCGCACATGTCTGCCGCATGCAAGATTACAAATGGGCTAAGAGGACCATCGATTGAATCACACTAAACGCACGACGCCATAGCGTCAGGCCGAGACGAAGATGGCTATTCGTTAGTTACAAAAAAAACAAAAATTTGTAAGTGACACGCGCGGCTAGTGTTTCGGCTCGGCCGGGCAGAAAAAACTGTCATAACTTGTTTCATTTAGGCTCTCCCCTATCCGAAACTTTTATATCGGATTCAGTTACGGATAGATTTTTATTTCTGATATGCGATAGTTTCGGTTACGTTACAGTTATAGAGTTCCTTAACATCCTTGTAATGTTTATCTCAAATCGCGAACATAAAGTGAAAGTTCTTAATCTAAGCAAAAGATATATATTTTCCGTTTTTCTTCTGCAGATTTGAAATGATACGAAGGCTGAATCGAAGCAGGGTGGGCAGGAAAGGTAGTAGTTTGTTTAGTATACAATAAATTTTATATGTATTTAATGCATATTACGATTAAGATAATGAAATGTTCTATGTATACAATCCACTGCGATTACGTCACTCTATACTTTTTTGAGTGTATTCTTCTAACATACTTCCGTAGCAACCATGTGATTTTACTGGTAACTGTGTTATAGATGGAGAACTTACAGCCTTGGTAATACAGTTACTGTGTTTTTGTAATTCAATATCCCTAGCACGAACATAATGATCCTAGCGATTCACATTTTCAAAATAGTAGCTGCACCCCGCGGTTTCATCCGCATAAAGGACCTTCTTCAGGTCATGGTCTACCCACGTGCCAAATTTCATCCAAATCCGTGCAGCCGTTTTAGCGTGAAAGTGTAACAAACAAACACACTTC
This sequence comes from Agrochola lota, assembly GCA_947364205.1. NCBI lineage: Eukaryota > Metazoa > Arthropoda > Insecta > Lepidoptera > Noctuidae > Agrochola > Agrochola lota. Next base: position 19,449,561 of record OX376227.1, on the reverse strand, counting down.
TTCTTTCGCGTTTATAATATTAGTTAGGATAGTAGGATTCGTTGAGCTCAAATTGCACTGTTACTCTTGCTGCTGAACTTATATAAATTTTTTAGGTGACAATACAGGGTCAAATTAAATTTGCTAGCGAAACGACAGACGTGATGGGTATCGATATCTAAACATGATAAAACTAAAAAAATAATTAATTAGTCGAGTTTCGTTTTTTAGTGCAGTCACTCGTATTCGTCGTCGATTAGATTTTTTGTATGTTTCTTTGTAATGGATAAACTCAAAAACTACTGGACTGATTAAAAAAAAATCGGTAAAACAAAAAACACCAGTAGAATGTTATATTATCACTATAATTTATAAAGATATCACGCGGGCGAAGCCGCTGGCGGAAGCTAGTATTTGTATAAAAAAATATTTTCCTTGACGTGATGGGTATCGATATCTGAACACGATAAAACAAAAAATAAACAGATTTTCTGAATTAACATACTAATCTGGATTTGGTCGCAATTTACAAAAAGCAATAACATTGAACTTGCCTGGGAATTGAACGCGATATCTGCGTGACACTGATTAAATACGCACTAAATAGGATACACGTATTATCTAGCAATAATGGTTAGGTATAATTCTTTCAAAAAGTGCAAAATATGATTGTATATTTATTATAACTTTGTTCGTTTTCACTGTTTTATATTATGAACATATTTCAATGGAATTACAATAAAAATTGTTTTTGATTTGAAAGATACTCAATATAAAAAATACTGACCAAAACTTACAAGTTATACGACCGCATCACTAATCATCGACAATTTCGAGCGGTCATTGTTGTTTACATCTTATGCAAATTTTGAAACGCCGGACTTTAAGTAACACCACTACCAGCGGTCGTTGACCCCTAAAAACAAATCAACAAATCTTTTTATTTGGTCGTGTTTAGGTATCGACCTATCACGTCTGCGGAGTTTCCCTAGCAAATTTTGTTTGACCTTGTATAATGGAGACAATACAATTTTGCATGATGTTCGTGCTAGAGTTTCTGTACAGGTCGCTATGCAAAACTTAACCAGTCAATGTTACTAACACTAGTTCGTAAGTGCGTCCAAGACGCGTTAGATATAAGACGTTACATATTATTAGTTGTCAGTTATTACATTATCCATGTATTTTAAATGTATCAGATTTTAACATGTTATACAAAAAGTTTTAAATTCAATTTATTTACATTGGACTTTTCTGGCAGAGGACCAAATGTTGTTTTTATGTTTTGATCTCGAAAAGAGTTTTATTAACGAATTATTTGTTTTCAATCGAAATTGGGACTGAGATGTTGGGGTTTGAGACTGATTGAGAAGTGGGTAGGTAAAGTAGGAGTGTGTTTCGATATATATAAATAAAAATGTCCTTTTGCATAATTAAATGAATTTATAAATAATACTTTTTACGGTAACGTTAGAAATGATTGCTGGATTGAAAAATAGGCGACTGTTTTTTTAATATTATCACAATAAATGCTCATATCGTTAGATTGGTCTGCCAAAAGAATCTAAGAATGTGATAAAATCGGTTATTTGAGTCTGGAATTTTGTGAAAAAATATATAAGTAAATAAAATATGTAATATTAGTTTTTTATAATGTCGACTGAAGATCATGATCTCTGACGTAAGTTGATCTCACGTATTTTAAGTTGATGTTTAACATTATGGCGCGGTACACTGTTGCATAAAACTCGTTCACTTCGCCTAATACTGATTAAAATGAAATAAAATGCAAATTGCCCATTACAATAAATAAATAATTACTATAATAATAGTAAGTCTGTTTGAGTTAATAATAGTATATTACTTCCGATGAACGTATAAATTAACTAAGGTTGTGATGTGTATGTGCAGCCACATTCATTTCTTTGCTAGCGATAATATAATCAAAATCAAATAACATAATTGCAGACTTCCATTATAGTATAGTAAACTAGAGGAGCAGCAGGTTTTTTTAGTTTTGGAGTTTGTTTACCAGCACGTTTGTGATGTCAATGAAGCAATAGGCTGTGTGGTACTATTGTACTCGCAGTCCCACAGTAGGTACCCGATTACTAGAATGGTTTCATAGACAATAGTAATGTAACCAATATTTGTAAACTAATAAGTAACCATTTGTTTAATTAAGTTAAGTAGTTAAATGGACATAACTCCGTAAGTGAACGAGACGGTAATACAAGTACTATGAAGTAAACGAAATAATAACTAGCCTTTTTAGTCATCCGTTTATAATATCACCATTGTAACTATTAACACGTTTTTTACTATTGCTATTGGTATCTGTATTTTGCTAATATTTTATAACTAAACGTTTGTAACTACATGAACTTAGATACAAATAAATGAATTGAAACGACTGCTCATTTGTTTTATTATTATTAATGACCAGTGACTGACCGATCACTACCTGTATCTGTTGCCAGTTGAAACAATATTCTCTTGGGTTGCAGCCAATTTTTTCTTGTAATGTATTAGGGAAATGTACAGAGACGAACTGTATAATATATACTTCTTATTTAAATAAAATAGTAGTCGCACACGTGGCTGAGCAACGACTTCACTTTGTCATTGTATAAAATTCGATCAAGCGAATGAGTCGCGAACAAAAGAAGAACGTGCAGTGAAATCCATCTCCAAGCCAATTTCATTTCACCTCTCAAGTTGTGATGATTTCGATTTGACTGATGAAATTAGCCAAGCAAGCATTCCTTGTTCGGTTGATACGACAACTCTTTTATAAAACGGCTTACTCAAAACTAAAACAACATAAAAAATAAGACGTACTAAATCCATCTCTGCTTGCTAGTTCATAGATAAATCACTGAAAGGGTATTATGTAAGCGCAGGCTACTGTCTAGCTCTAGTTCACAGTCAATGTTACTACGAACGTCCGCATTCTACCGCGATGGACCTCGTTGCGAATATCACCGATTTGTTCAAAAACAGGGACTGGAAGGAAATAGTCCACCGATACCATGACCATCCTGAGCGGAACAAGCTGCTGTGGGTATACCCCAGTGAAGAGAACTTCTGTTTCGTTAAGAAGTGCTTGGCCGAACTGCAGTGTGACCGGATTGTGAGCATCGGCTGTGGGAGCGGCCTACTCGAGTGGATGATCACTGAAGCTACCGGTAACTTCTATTGTATTTTGCGCTTCCGGTATCTAATTAACTAATAAGAAGATTTAAAAAAAACATACCTACTCTTGAAAACGGTTATAAAATAATGGTGGCCTATTAAAACGTCGCCCCTGGCTTTCCGTCGTTCGTAAAATGTTCTATGTAATAACTCAAACTAAGATTATGATAATACTACGATCTTTTGTGTTTAGAATCAGTGAATGAAACAAATCTGATTTTTAATATATATATAATAATTTGTCTGTTTAATATTCTAGGTGTGCCGGTGTCAGGCATCGAGGTAGACGGAGCGTGGTGGCGTTGCAAGTACGCCCCGCCCACTTTTATACCCCTCCAGTTCACTCCAGCAGAAATAGACAAGGACACAATCACTTTACTGCAGAGAAATAAAAACTCTGCTCTACTGTTCTGTTATTTTAACAATCGGAAAGCGTTTGATGACTATCTCAAGTATTATATCGGGAACGTGTTGTTTATTATCGGTCCACACCAGAAAGGGGTCCACACTGACCCCCAACCATTTAATGACGTCTCAGATGACTGGCTCCTTTACAAGTCGGAAGAAATTAGAAGCAGTGGAGATTTCATAGTGGTGTATACAAAACTAAGCGTAGAAACACATTCCATTTAATAAATAATAAATATTTACAATGATTTAATGATTAACAGTCTTTTTTTATAAAATTTCGCCTCGAGCACACAGTATAGATTACATTTTTGACGAAGTGTGGTCGAGACTTTAAACGCAGTTATACAACAATATTATTTGTTAAGCAACATTCACTTCCAGCAGTTATTTACTATTTCTGTTACATTTTACTATACATAACTTTAAAATTATATGTATCAGAATTGGAAACCCATGATACGTTAATGAAAAGCATACACTTTAATGTCTTTAATTAAATAAAATTCAATAGTTAGAAAATATTGCTTTACAAATAACTGGAGGTAATAACGACATCACAGAAGGGTTTTTACCTACAATAGGAATAAGAGATTCATAATCAATTTTTCATGAGTTCAATGTTTTTAACATTGATTTTGTTTGTGGTCGGTCTAACAGCAGTGTTCATCATAGGATCCATCACACTTTGAGTGCAGGTCGGCGAGTCGCTCCCGGCGCCTTCACTAGCCGAATCCAACAAGTCCTTTTGGTTGATCGTTGGCACTTCACTGACCATCCTGTTGATGTCATCTTGCTGGAAGCCGGTGTCGCTGTCTAGGAAGTGGAAGTCGCTGTGCGGATATAACCCCTCCAGGTTATAGTACATGTCTAACCGCGGCAGTAGTTTGTTGTCGTCCGAGTTGTCATCGATCTCTATGACGTCGTTCTGTTCCTCTGATATCGGTTGAAGGGTAACTCCAGACAGATCCATTAGTCCCCCCGTATAATTTTCTCCCACCAAGTTGTCTAAAAAGAATTTGTCCATTGTTATGGCAGGTGGGTTCGCTGGTTCGTTGTTAATTTGTAAACTGTAGAAGGAGTCTGATTTAACTTCGTTTTTAATTTCGCTCATATTTTTATGTATTTCTTCGAGCGGCGGCGACGCTTTATATTCGCGGGCTAGAGCCGAATTGTTGAGAAGATTAGCGTTACACATTCTTTCCAAACTCGGAGACTGCGTGTTTTGTTTGATTGTACTCTCCAGTTTGATGTAGCTGGGGTCGGTGTTTTGTATCTTTTGCGGTGGAGGGAGCATCGTCATTGCGTTGACGTTGATTTGCTGATTGAACGAGAATATTTGTGGGTTGTTATTCATTTCGTTGTCGACAGGCGTGGTCGCCGCGTCCGTTAACATCGGCTCTTGAGGATACTCCATTATATTGCTAGGAGACTCGCTCAGCGACGGCTCCGGCTGTAGCTGCATGAACTGCGTCGTGATCAAATTGTTGAAGGTCACAGGACCGCCTAGGCCAAATCTCTCATTGTCCTCCAGTCTCCTGAACGCCATCTTCTGCTGAGAGTGGAACATGTTCTCTTGATCAGGGCCCTTCAGTATTAAATTGCTCTTCACTGATATTTTAGGTTTCTTCCTCGGAAGTCCTTCAGGTTCCATCGATATGTTTACGGGAGAGTTACTGGAAGACAGTACGGGCAATATCTGCGTCGGATTTATTATGGGACCCGATACTTTAGCGCGCGAAAATGATATCTTGTCGGCAGGTTTAAAAGTTATATTGTTGCGCAGGGATATTTGTGGCGCGGGAGGCAATCGGATCGGGAAGTTAGCCATGATGTTGTTAGATATACTGCTCGGTATCGAACAGTGATTGACAGTTAGAGGATTGACGTTATTATTTTGTAAGAGACTTTGTTCCATCGCCACGGTAGTGTTGAGGAATCCGTGCAGATTAGAGGGAGTGCCGTCGTAGGTGAGCATCGGGTGCTGCGCCTGGTACTGGTGCCGCTCCATCATTGTGTCGTTGGAACTCTCGGAGATGAGGCAGTCCGAGTTGTTGTCCTCTTTGCCTAGGTCAGTGAGCATTATTTGAGTGTTGTAGTCTGTCTGCTGGGCGTTGGTACTTGCGGTGGTGCAGTAGCTCTTCACATAGTTCTGCGGCAAGTTCTCTGAATAGCTGTCACAGTCGTATACTTCGATCGGTATTTCGTTGACAGTTTTTGGGGAAGCTTCTGTACTTGGTTCGGTATTTATGATAGTATCTTCGTTGTTTTTCTTTGCTTCGCTGGGTATCGTCCACGCGGGCTTATTAGCTTTGCCATTGTTCATTTTTATGAGTGCCTGTATACTTTCTTTTTCTGTGTGGGTGGTGAGATGTTGGAAGTGCTTCTCTTTGCTGACACATTTGAAGGGGCAGTACGGACATCGATGTACGTCGCTGGTGACGTTGGGATGTACGGTGATCATGTGTTTGGTGAACATCGTCGACTGGATGGCCGTATATGGACAATGTTTACATTTGTACACATTCTCTTTTGAATGTTGTTTCTTATGTCGCCGCAACGCGTTGTGATCGCCCGTCCTGTAGTCGCATTGGTCGCATTCAAAAGGCTTGTCACCTGGAAAGAGGAATATGTTCTTCGTGTAATTGCATGTTTAAGAATTGCAACGATTTCATGCCTAGGTAGGAGTTAAAGACAGTGCACACCAGGCGGCACGTCAAAGGAGAGAAATGAACCGCAATGGTCAATGATACTTGCGACTTCAGAAATATATTATATACCTACTTTATTTCGGACAGGTTGTTGGTAGTGCGGCTAACTTCCTCCCAGAATGCGCCAATAAGACAAGTATTAGCATACATTGATCGGAAAAAACCTCCGCCTGCTGTCAGCCTTTAAAGTAAATAATGTCGTAATGAACTGCAATATACATACCAGTATGAGCCCTTAAATGCAGTTTGAGCTCTTGCTTCCTAGACGAGGAGTAGTCACAGTGTGAGCACTTGAAAGGCTTGAGCTTTTCGTGGACTTCAGCTATATGCACCCGCAGTCTCCCTTTGTTGATAAATTCTCGCTGACAGAGGTTACATCGCTGGGGGTTGGCTACCTCCTTGTGAATCAGCTTGTGCTTCGACAGTTGGTTTGAGTTCTTGAAAGCCTTTGAGCATATGGAACCTGTAGAGGGGTCTATGATTAGCATAATGTAAATTTTGGTCAAGCATCTCAGCAAGCATTATCAAGAGTATTAAAACAAGTAATAAAATGCATAAACTATTTAACTAACAAAGTTTTATTATGTTAGAATTCTTACTTTAATTGCATGTTTTTTTATAGCTTAGCTGGGCTTAGCAAAGTTTGGATGTTTTTGCATCAACTATGCAAAAACGTGCATCTCACAATATTTGTGAGTTCAATATTTGGTTGAGATTCTTCGTTGTATCAATGTTTCCAAATTATATGAGTTTTGACCAGAATTCAGCCTGAACTGAGATAACATAGATATATAGATAGCTATATACTTACATATGCAAAGTTTTAACTTCTTATGACATTTCATGTGGACGTTGTGTAGTCTGTATCTACTGTATGTTTTAAAGCCACAATCTTCACAGGTGGGCATCTCCATGTCAACCTCATGCACCTTCCATAGGTGTGTGTGCAGTGTGTCCACCGCTCCAAACACTTTAGAGCACTCTGGACACACCAGCTTCCCATTCTTGTGGCATTGCCTGTGATATGAAAGCATCTGATCCTCTTTCATACAAATTCGGCATCCATTGACTAAACACATTTTTCCTTTTTCTACCTCTATACTACTTGGTTTCACCTCTTCAGTCAACTGATCAGCCTTCAGTAGCAGTGGAATGTGTGATAAATCTTTTGTTTGTGTTGGAGACAGTGTGGCTTCCATGGAGGGCTCCATGAAGCATGGCTGTATTGATGCTATCAAGTCTGGAGGGACATTGCCCATTTGGATCATGTTACATGATGGATTGACTGAGCCTGCATCAGACACACTCACATATTGTGAGATTTCATTAGTATACACAATATTTATACTAGCTTCCTGTATTATCTCTTTGGGATCAACTTTTTCAAAGTTTGGCGTGCTCATTTTATGTAATTCATCTACAGATATAAATGCCACCCCTTTGGGCAAGTCGTTATTTATATTCACTGCATCTGGAACTATTTCTATAACTTGTGGTATTTTTATATCAGGCAAATTTTGTGTGATTGTCCCAGTTTGGGCTGCATGCGGTGGTTCAACAATGGGACTCTCTTTTTTTAACTTTGCATTTTTAAGAGCAATTTGGACTAGGCTTTTAATCATTTTCTTAATATCTTTGATGCCCATTTTATGATGGTTACGGAGATGTGTCCTGAGAGTTTCTTCAGCATCAAACACACTGGTGCAACCAGGACAAGGGATCTGAACGTTATCGGATAGACCATTGCTCTTGGCTAAGTCTGGATGAACGGTGAACAGATGAAATTTTATGTCGTCCTCGGCCAGCGCCATGTAAGGACAGGCTTCACACTTGAAAAATGAAGTGGATCCTACCGATTTTTCTTCGTAAGACATGACCTTCTCCTTCACAGCAGGCTTTGTTTCGGTTGGTGTTTGATTCGCCATTTTATTTAAATTTAATACGTAGCATTGAGTAGTCATGTTTCGCGGCACAAAAGGCACTTTATTTATTTAACCATTTTATATTCACAAGATACATACAGTGTATTTCAAAACAGCTGTAAACATCAGTGGCCATTTTCGATAACGAAGAAAAAGGAAGATAAAATACTGTCTGTTGAGCAAGAATGACAAAGAGAACAATTAATATATGCTAAAGATGCTAATTATGATAGAGGTGCAACAGTCCCGATCATTTGACAAATCAAGCAAGACAAATAGATGTCAACTTTCTAGAGATAGGTCTAGACAGATCATAATAGCCACAGAGTATAGAGTACTCTCTAACATACTGAAATATTACTGTGTCCTATGAGGAATTTTAGTCGATTTATGCAGTACTTCTCTAAAATGGTCTATGATTATACTGACGTTTGGTTTGTTGTAACTTACTTGTCTATGGCCGGCAAATTGTCTGACGTGACGACGTATTTCACTGATGTCAGTGTTTAGCATCGTGTAATATTTCTCTTATCAAAAGTAAAGCAAAAACCACTAAAATGAGCGTGAGTACACCGATATTATAATATACATTTGATTTTTAAGTCTTGTTCAAACTCTTATTACAATTTAACATTATTATTTCAGCTGGAAATTGAATCGATGATACGCTACACGTCGCCGATCAACCCGGCAGTTTTCCCACACCTTACCCTACTTCTCCTCGGCATCGGCATCTTTTTCACTGCGTGGTTCTTCGTCTACGAAGTTACTAGCACTAAAGTATCGAGAGATCTGTTCAAAGAATTATTGTTATCACTGGTCGCCTCCCTATTTTCTGGCTTTGGTATTCTCTTCTTATTGTTGTGGGTTGGCATCTTCGTGTGATAGCTCAGAATATATTAGTTTGTAAGCTATGTATAGTATAGCATTCCGAGTGTGGTTGGCACGAAGATTGGTTCTGTTAGACCAAATGTTTGTTTGTATTCATAAATTTTATATTTAAGAAAACAACTGTTTTTATTTCACTTGCTAAACTTTATTACCGTTTTTATTGTTAATGCAATTGTTCTGATATGAACTTAAACTTAAAAGTATGTTCCACAACGTGCACTTCAAGTAAAATCCACATTAAACCATCAACCAAGCAAAAGATTTCCTACCCCCAGAGTTCCTAGTATATAATCTATGTAGAGTTCTACCACTCTTTTATTTATGGGAAAGCAATTTTATCAAAAGTTAACATTATAATGTACCATAAACATAATTATGAAATTATAAAATTAAAACTTACACTCCTAACTTGTGCCCAGTTGTTGGCAATAGGCTCGCCCCGTATTACAGTATCATTGACTCTGGCAGGGCCACCATCAGGGATTTTAGTTTTGATTACACAAAAAAATTGTCGCTAATTTGTCGAAATTTGTCACCAAATATCAGAATTTGTCGGTCACTGGTTCAAAAGATATAAGGGTTTATAGGTGGCCGATCTGGAGAGAGTCTCCGCAGCAGGGCCACATTTATATCTTAAAAACTAGGACACCTAGCGAAGATGTGTTTTCTCCCATAATTTGTCGCCAATTAGTCGCAATTTGTCACCAAGTCACAGATTTAATCGGGTCTTAGTTTAGGAGATGTAATGAGTTCAATTAGTAAGGTATAGTACAAGAGCTAGATCGAAGTTCACGAAAAATTGCTAAGAAAACATATTTCTGTTAATATGTGTAATAATACTTCTAGTTTTATCGGTCTAGAGGCCTTAGAAATGTCCGAGAGACATAAATTCTCAATTAATTATGTTTTTATGTTTTAAATTACTAGGTTAGAGTGGCTTAAACTTCTTTGAAAACATTAAACCTTGTTCTTGGTCTATTTGGTGTTAAGATGTACAGTGGCATGCAAATGTATTACCCGTTTTTGTATTTGCGGAATACCTATAATAGAGATAACAACACTCGAGTTCGTTACTATTCATAATAAGTTCCACTTTAATTAAACTGGCTGACTTTAACTTACGTGACGGGCAACTCGTGCTAAGTAGCTCGTCTGTACACGCGCATCTATCTCTTTCTTACTTACCGTAAATGAAACGGAGCGCAGCGATCTATCTGACAGCGACTAAGTGGTAAATATTGTGTTAGATAAATAATTACATATATTTATTGTAGATTTGTTTATAGGTAATGAATACGGCTTTCCTTTGGTGGTTGAAATTATAGAATAAGTTTATATTTATTAAATTCCAAACAAACATTCCTCCATAAGACGTCATAGATACTGTCTAGAAACTACATAAAGTATTTTGTACTTGCTTGTACCACTGTATGGGGAAATTGAATTCTTTAGTATCTTTTTAATTACATACCGACTGAATCAGCAACTTGGCGACAAATTGCGAATAATTGGCCACAAAATATGGGAGAAAACACATCTTCGCTAGGTGCCCTAGTTTTTGGGATATAAATGTAGCCCTGCTGGGGAGACTCCAGATCGGCCACCTATAAACCCTTATATCTTTTCAACCAGTGACCGACAAATTATGATATTTGGCGACAAACGACTAATTAGCGACAATTTTTTTGTGTAAGTAATCAAAATTAAAATCTCTGATGGTGGCCCTACCAGAGTCAATGACACCCTATTACATAGGACTTAAAATAACTGGAGAAATGTAAGTGTACCTACTATAGGTCACCTCCGCCGAACCCTACAGGGATAACCGAGAAAATTGCTTGTAACATACCAGTTATGTTACTCTCCTACAAGCAATGTTTTCTACATTGTTATTTTGAGTTCATTCCAATTTCTAATAAGAAAGCAATTCCTTTAACAGGGAGCATGAGAAAACAAACTATTCACTTCAAATAATTCCTTTGGAAGTTGGTAAATGATGATAGCTAAACCAAAAAATAAGAAATAGTTGTGATAAGACAATAATGTTTAAATTGTTGTTGTTTTTGTTGTGTTTTAATGTTAATGGAAATCAGAAATTTCTTAAGATGGATCCGCAAAGGTAGCCTGCGAAATTCAAATTTTCTTAGGTTTTTTGAAATATGACAATCTTTAGAACCATTAATACATCGCTCTAAGTTAGATTTGTTCTGAAAGGTGACTATTTCATGAAAAAGTCAATGTATAACATATGACTGACAGAGCAAAGCCCATTTAACCTGTCTTTGACAATTGTTGATGTCAGCCATATGAACAGCTTAGTAACAGCCATAGAACTCGGAAACCGGGCATCAGACGCATAAAAAAGCGTCTGAAGTGTACTGTGTGTGTGTGACCATTCAATTGTAGCCGTAGAATATGGCCTTGCTAATAACATCTCAAAAAGAAAAATTAATGCATAATATAATATTGTAATTGCAAAGTCTTAACTTGACTCTAACATAACTTTTATGGACAAATGTAGGTACTTAGGCATACAAAATCCAGGGGGTAGTATAAGCTGCAACCAGATGGCTTGCTAAAAACTTACAGGAAATTCGACATTTGAGGCCCCCCCCCATTCCCAGGAAATTATAAACAATTTTTTTTTTCTTAACAGCATTTTATCTGACTTTACTTACTATATAAACAGGGTTATTCCACTAATCCCCATTGACAATCCCCATCAATGGAGATTAATTTGTGAACTTGCTAACATATCCCTATTAATGGGGATGTTAGGAGAAGAAATCACAAATCCCCATTGGTTTAAAAACAAAATACAAAGAACATATTATATTATAAGAATCACGAAGTCTTTAGTTCTTACGGAGGTAAGGACTCATTGATTATTTTTATAATCAACAAATCAAAGTACCTAATGGCTAAGTGTAAAATATTTCTGACGTGTATTACAATCTAAACTTTACTGCAAAATAAAATCATATAGGTTATTGCCAGTTATTGGGTTCGGCCGTAGGTCTGTTTTCATAACCTACAGCCACTTGTGGTGTGATAGTAAATTATACTTAGTAAAGGTGTTTATCCTAATCGTAACCTATTATAAATGCGAAAGTGAATTTGTTTGTTACGCTTTCACGCTAAATCGGCTGAACAGATTTGGATGAAATTTGGCACATGGGCAGACCATGACCTGGATTAGAACATAGGATACATTTTATCCCGATGTTATTTTATTCCACGGGATCGAGATTTATGCGGGTGAAACCGCAGGGCACAGCTAGTATTATCATATTAGTCAGTTCTACAATTAACATCTCTAAAGTTTTTCAGTCAGGAAGATCAACCTCGAGTTGGTTTTCAACTCCGAGGTTATTCCTGTCGTACGCCTTTCTTTTTTTTTTTGAGGATGGGAAATCATCAAATGACTTCTCCCGCTCTGGGCGGAGCGAGAGGGCGTGTCAGACTTTTACTGAATAAAACCACCCGTGTTCCTTCCGTTGCCCGTTTGCCGGGGCCGCGATATCCCTTTCGGACAAACCCGCAACCCCATTTTCCTGTCGTACGCCTCAGGTCTTCACAAAAAAATGGACTTCAAGTTAACAAACACTAGATAACCTAGGTTTATAGGTTATCTTGTGTTTGTTAACTTGAAAATGATGTTGATTAGTAGATATCTACTAATCTAATAAATAAAAATCAATGTTTGTTTGTTCGTATTTTTTGCGCTGCCATACCGTTCATCCGATTGCGATAAAACTTTGTCAACTTATTGTAAGCACTTGCGCGAAGGCGCGGGCAGAAGCTAAAACGAACGAGCTAAACGGTTCATATTTTATTTACTATTCCACTACAGCTTTTTTCTTACCAGTGGTAGACGGTTTTCTTTTCCTTATCTCGTCTTTTAGTGCTCCAAGTGTTTTTATCTAGTTTTCGTTTAATTTGTGATCGATACAAAAGTAAATATAAACAAAATAATGGCGTTTTGTAGACGGAGAACAGTGCTGCCATCTATGACGAGCTTTCAGTTTTTAACCCCATTCCCGTATCTACGACATGCAGTACTAAAGTACTGCAGTTTTTTATGGGTAAAAAAATCCTATAAACGTCATAGTATTCTAGACTTGCCGTACGCCGAGTCAAGGAGTTTTATTTTGGGAATGAACTGAAGCACTACCTATATCTTATATCTTAAACAATACTCTGTGTACAAAGCTAGAAGGATCTTTTAACGCTCGAATGACGTTGATAGGGGGGCGCTATTGGTAAAACTTCAGAAAGCTATTGAAAAACCAATACGGCGCGGGGGCGATAGTTGCGATTTGGGCCACGCGCCTAAAGATTCGTGTACTGGCTATAGTTAAAGATGATCCTGTCACCGGTAGCGTTTAACAGAAGACTCACGCCTTTTTTTTCTGTTAGGAATTCTATTCGGCTTTGGAGCCGGGTTCCGACTGTTTGTGGAGAGGCTGTTGCTCTCCTTTGTCGCGGCGGAACTTGTCATCCAGCAACACCGTCTCGTGCATGCGACGCGACGCCAGCTCTTCGATGCGCTTGTACAGCGTCGAGTGGGACAGCACAAAACGGCTGGAAAACGATAAAGCATTGTTTAGCTAATTGACTATCAACTACGACTGGCTGTGTCTCAGCACTTTTTGAATCTCAAACTTTTTGTAGTTATAAAAGTCAGCACCCCCCGAAAACGCCCACCCTACTAGCTAAAAAGAAGAAAGAGGTGCAGCAAACTTCCCACTAATCCACAACAGTAAGTGACGCACTTGAAGTCGAGTGCTTCGAGTCTGTAGAGCTGAGTGTTCTCCACGGCGACCACGGTGGCCACGTGCTTGCTGTCCTTCATGAACAGCGCCACCTCGCCGAAGTGGTTGCCGTCGTCCAAATGACACACCTGCAATAAATAAGTAGAGACGTTCACTATTCATAGGCCATATACTGTTCATAGGCCTCCTGGATGCACAGCCACCGGTCCATCAGTGATTCAGAACCAGAACGAAATAATCTATACATATGACTACTATCAAAAAGGTATCCATACCTCTACCCCCTTTAAGGAATACACAGCCACAGTTCCAGTCGCGATGAAGTACATGCAGTCGCCGATGTCCCCGGCTCTCACCACCAAGTCGTTGGACAGGTAGACCACGGGGCGCAGGCAGCCCAGCACGGTGCCAACGACACTCGCTGGCACATCTTCGAACAGCTTCACTTTGTGGACCAAAGTGCGACATGTGTGCAGTTTGATTTCGTCGCGAAGCTCCTCTGGATCAAGCAGTTCCATAATCATTGTTCTAGCGACATTCAGCCGAAAAACGTCCACTGTTGGACAGATACCTCTCACTAAGCAAGCACTATCAATGCAATATAATCTAATAAGTATTAATAAATACAGTAAACTGTTTATGTAAATATAATAATATTGAATTTTGTTCAGAACACTGATAATTTATGTTGATTTTTTCAAAGCTTCCTCTCTCCTACTATTTTGCTGTGCCCGACGGGGTCCATAATGATCACATATAATTTTAATTTACCACCTAAGTACACATTGTGGAATGCAAATAAAAGTATTGAGTATTGAGTAAGCATCGCCATAACGACGGGTCCAACCTGCACCCTAATAGGGATGATGACTGGGTAAAAAAAAAAATCTAATTAGTCCGTCAGTCAGATAATAAAAAAATATTAATCACTTATTTTTTGCTTTATCATATTAATAAAACATTACTTAGATGAAACGCATTTTAAGTTGGGGAATGGGGGTAGCTACGACACGAGTTTGATAAAATCTACATACTCGTGACGTCATGGCACAGTTTACCTCAATGTATCTTTAGATTACGTAAAAAAAGATAAAAATACGTGTCCAATTTTTTTTTATAATCTCAAAGACGGACTAAACATCTTTTTTTTGTCATCATCCCCCTTGCATATTACACGATCAATCGCAATCTGAATTATTTTGAAACAGTCTGTCTGAGTATCCATAACTTTGCATGCTTCATAAATCATAAGTTACGTAAATAACGCAGTGGCGGATTTTTCGTAAGGTCCAGGGCGGCCAGATTTTAGGGGCGAGCCATCGGGACAAAAAATTCATAGATGTTAAGAAATAACTCAAAGTACCTATATATTCCAAACGTTCGCGCACATTATGCGGGCCGTACTGCACCGCATCGTATAACAATAATAACTTAAAACCAGTCAAAAACATGTCCAAATAACCAATTGAAACGCGTCGTGGTCTGTAAATCGAGCTCCATACTCATAGAAACTTAAGAGGCCGTGCACGAAATCGACTGATTTTGATCCATTTTGTTCATTCGTTGTGTGAAAGGGAAACAGAATTTAAACAAAATTATTTATGATTTGAAACGTCGAGTTCTTTGTCTTGCATGTGGCTGAAAGGGATTATTCAAATAATTTAAGTATTCATGGAAAATCACTAATATTCGTAAAAAATTGTGACGCGAGACTTTTCATCGTTTGGTCTTCTTCTTTTCGTCTGGTTAATGACTAACCTGGTGTCAGAGTTCTAAAGCCGCCCATGGGCCTCTGACTTGGCTTCACATGTCGTCGAGAAATATCTTTCAGGCATGCCGGTTTCCTCACGATGTTTTCCTTCAACGTTTTTCAAGCAAGTGATAATTATACAATACGCACATAAATCCAAAAAGTCAGAGGTGCGTACCTTTGGTTCGAACTCGAGACCAATGACTTGGCAGTCTGACAGTCACATTACTAGGCTATCATTGCTCTATCGTTTGGTTACAAGAAACTACTTTAGATTTTGAAAATTAAAAAATCTCATCAACATCATTATACGTATATGGTCTATTTGCATGTGGCTGAACCATTGTTTTCAACTTCCAAATTTCTAACTGAACAGACAGCAGTGCTGCTGGGGAGTTTGTTGCGCCACTTCTTCTTCTCAGCTAAAGCACTAGGAAGGGGTGAAGGGTGGGCGTTTTTTGGGGGACTGTCTTATGTAATTTTGACGTTCGAAAAGTGCTGATACTCAGCCTAAGGCAAAGTCAAACAATTTATTTCAATTAGGCACATAAAAGGCACTTATGAAAGTCAATTTTACAAAAAAAAGAATTGATTCTAGTCGCCCCTTCCAAAAGGTAGTTTTCGTATAGAGAAGAATGGGCAAGAAACACCATCCTAGTTTGAATGAATCACTTTTGAATTTGAATTTGAAAGGGTTGGGCCCCTTGAAATCGCTGGCGTGATGTTATGAAGAAATCTCATTTCTGCAACTTTTTCACGCAAGTGGCTTCGTGCAAGTGTCTTTCGCGGAAATGTCTTTCGCGCAAGTGTCCCAGATCCATATATGGATTAAATGCCAATTCTCTTGTCACAAATGCCTCTAAACTTGACGGAAATCACCAAAGTTCCCATTCTGAAATAGACTAAAGTGACACAGCTTAATTATATTTTAATTTGACAGCACTAAGATGGCATTGAGTTACTAATTTAGTGAAAATGCCAATTTTGCTATTCTGAATTCTAGGGTTTTCACCAAAAATTTTGATTGTCTAACTAAATCTGACTATTGTTTATCGCGATTGAAAAGACGGAAAGGTGCGGAATAAAATTAAAGTCAAAGTCAATGTCAATGTCAAACAATTTATTTCAATTAGGCACATAAAAGGCACTTATGAACGTCAAGTTTACCAAAAATAGAATTGATTCTAGTCGCCCCTTCCAAAAGGTAGTTTTCGTATGGAGAAGAATGGGCAAGAAACTCCACCGTTACTCTTTTAAAATGTTTTTACAATATTTTATATTAGTTGTCATGAACTAAAATTCACACCAACACCCAACACCCCGACTTCAGGTGCAAAAACAGTAGTCCTTTTGCTTATGTATCGAAAATGGTGTGTCCTATCGCAAAAATAATGAAAATGTCGACCCCCTTCATGAGACCCATAAACCCCAAAAACTCAACATGTAGGTAACAATTTTTCATACAAAAAGTGGAAAATTCCATATAAAACACGCCGAGTTTGCCCCAAGTGCACGCCTCCGGCTCTAAACAAAAGCCATGGGGTAACCAAAAATAAGTACCACGTGGAGTCCCGATTGTCAAATTCTTAAATTAGTTTTTTTTTTGCAGAATAGCTTTCAAGATTCTCATAGCCAAATGTAAGGAATTTTAATGATAGTTTAATTCGGTGTACAATAGGATCGGCACCACTTCTCGTATTTATGTAAAACGCTTACTTGCCTCAATGTTATTGAATGTCTAAATGTATCTAAATGCATCTAACACCAAATTGTAGCATTTTGATGATGATTGTTATAAATATACTAAACGAATATACACAAACATTCCAGTATTATTCCTTAACTGTACCTACGTAACATATTAAGAAAATATCATCCACACTTACAGGATCAAAACTTTTTAAGCGATCACTACGCTCGATCTTTAAGCGTGTGTCCGTGGATAGTATTCACAAACATAGCATCCTAATGAATTTGCCTAAACTCTGTCGAGTGAATTTTGTGCACGGACTCTTAAACTCAAAACAAAAAAAAAACAAAATAATGACTCTGGTATGAGGTATACCAGAGACATTACATTTTTTTATTTTAAATTCCTGACTTTGAGTTTCTATGAGTATGGAGCTTGATTTTCAGACCAACCCGACTCATAGTTGAACTAAATTTCTGAACCGATTTTGATCAAAGTTGGCAATAAAGTAAATTTATGATGTAGTCTATATAGACTACATCATGCTGAGAAAGGAACGGCTGAATAATGTAGTAAGTAACTCAAGGCCTGGGGCCTAGGGCGGCCAAGACTGCAAATCAGCCACTGCAATAACGTAATGAATGTTGTTGAACTGTCAAAATGAAACAGATTAGTCTTAATAATTTACGAAAATGTGTTGCGTAATTAGATAGCTGATGTTGCTGGTGTTGTTTTCTCCGTTTTACAAATGAGTACAGATTCAAAAATAATAAGAAAGAAAATAAGGGTAGGTAACCTGTAATATGAAATACTTTATATCCTTTCTTTAATTGACTTCATCTTCTAAGTGTTTAATAGACTGAAATTGGCTAAGAGAACCACAATTCTGTGACCACTAATCGGATTTCAGAGATGATTAGGTAGACATGAGATAAATGAGTTTCAAGTTTAGCTGAATTCTGTGCGGGCTGTACGTAAAGGGAAGCGTAAATTCTGTATCTACATTATTTAAAAATAATTATTTCACCTGAAAGGCAATCGAGGTCGGCTTCCTCTTTAAAGTATCGCTCCTGGTACCTGTACTGGTAGAAGGCTCGGACTCGCTTCTTTAGAGAAAGAGGGAACTGCCTGTATTTCATGTACTCCTGGTGGGTGAAATATTTAACTAACTAAAATAATTAGAACATAAGATTTAAAAAAACACAAGTTTTCGATTGCAAGTAAATTTTCATGGTAATATGGGACTAGTTCATTTAGAGTTCTAGTAACTAAATACGCTCACCTCTACTTGATTCATCAGGCCCTGGTACCGCATCGTGGAGGAATAGATCGTGAGGTAAATCTTTATCAGGAAAACTACGCATAATAAAACAACAAGCATTCAGTTTATATCGAAGCATTTCCTAAGCAAAAATAAAAGTTGTTTAGGTGGGTCAATTTCAACATGTCGTGAATTTTTCTCATTCTGGTGTTTTATTTTTATTTCAAGGTTTTCTTATTTGTTTTTAACTTCCTTCAAATTGTCTTTCAGTCTATTTTAATGAATGTAATTAGATGGGATTAAAATATCGTAAGAAACATACGAGATATTTGAGATTCATTTTAAATGCCACCGAAATGATAAAGTGGTCCACCGAAACTATATATCTTACCACCGAAATGAAAATGTTAATACCTCAGTTCAATTACGTACCCCTCTCAAAAATAAAAATATCAAGGGACCATTGTGAATAGGACCATTTGCGAAAGAGGGACTGCTTGAGAATGGGACCATCTGCTACTCATTATTCTCATCATCATCTGGCCCGCTAGACGTCCAGTGTTGAAAATAGGCCTCCCCCATGGATTTCCGGAGTAACCGATTGTAGGCGGCCTGCATCCAGCTACTTCCTGCAACCTTTCTTTGATCGTCTGTCCACCTTGTGGGTGGACGTCCTACGCTGCGCTTGCCGGTACCATTCGAGAACTCTTCTGCCCTATCGGCCATCTGTTCTACGCGCTATGTGCCCTGCCCAACTGCCAACGGACAGACGACTGCACGGTGGTCCGCCCATAGGTAAAAACCCCCTATAACTCATTGGTGAATATTGAAAATTCATATAGCACGATGTTATCACTACGACCGCACCTACCTAGGAGTATAAACAAAGAACAGAAAAATCTTCAATTATCACTTATTTATCGACCTTGAAAGTGAACGCATCTCATAGTTGTTGCTCGCTACTTATCGATGACTCATCCGTACGGACTTTGTTTTCAGTGATTTCTAAGAATTACTAATTATTTTGTTATTTGTGTGTGATGAAATTCCAAGAACATCGTGAGTGTTTTGCGAATATTATGTTTTACGCATTTATTTATATGTACTTTTCGTTTTATGTGGGTGCTACGCCAACCTATTTTTCTTAGTATTTTTTTCTGTTACTGTAATTTTATCAAGAGCTGCAAAATTTTGGCTCGAACTGGACGGGTCTTGAGTTAGCTTCAAATGGAGCTACATCTATCCTTTATCCTTTTTATGAGGTACATCATTCTAACTGTCCCAATTTGTCCGCGTGACCGCAATATGTCTGCTACGACATGTCATAGCGCCGTAGACACGGCGTAGCAATTGCTACGAAACTTGATAATTATTTTATATTTTTATTTCAGGTACTCAAATCAAATTTTCCTTTTCAAGGAGACATTTATTTGAGCTGTGGTGTTCGCAAAAGCCGTTAGATCGTAAAAAATATGTTTTAGAAGGTTTTTTAGCGTCTTTTAAAGATGCCGAAAATATAGATATTGCACCTTTATCACGTCGAATTGTTAATGCATGTAGAAATCCTGAAAAATTATCGGTTAAGTCAGCACGTACTAAAGGTAGACTTATTAAATAATTATTCTAATTGGTTAAACGAAAATGAATGTGTAGAACTGACAAGAAGTGTTGAACAGTGTCATTTTCAGCAGGAGCAATCGGGACCGTCCCGCGCCGCGTAGTAGGCGGGCGGCCCGGGAAAGATTGTTCCAATCTTAGTACGCGGTCGCGGTCGCGGTATTGTAATAATTTTAAAGAGTATTCTTTGGAAACCGAGCGTCAATTAGTTGAAGTATATCCGTGGTACAATCTCCCTGGTTCCGTCCACAAAGTTCACATACATAGTGCTG
The DNA here is from genome assembly GCA_947364205.1 of Agrochola lota. Classification (NCBI taxonomy): domain Eukaryota; kingdom Metazoa; phylum Arthropoda; class Insecta; order Lepidoptera; family Noctuidae; genus Agrochola; species Agrochola lota. The sequence goes on along the minus strand of OX376227.1, from coordinate 19,429,090 downwards.
ATGTATTAGAATATGCTCTTTTATCCATTTTGGGAACTTTCAGAGGAAGCAGATGAATCTAATAAAAAACATTTAAAACTGTCGATCAGACGAGATTTTACCCGAAAAATGTCACGCGAAGTTACAAATACAGACTTAATTAACCGACTTTTACTGAGTTCAGACCCCTTTATAAATAGTCTTCGGAAACTTCCTCGAAAAATAAGAGCCTTTTACCTAAGGAAGTTATAGAATTATAAAAGCTTAAAGCTGCATGTTTATTTTAGACTTTTTATTGTGTAAGCTGCAAATATAATTTCCTGTGTTTGTTGTCAAATCATAGCACAATTTCATGTTTAATTATAAGTTATAATAGTATTTTTATTTATGTGGATTATGTATTTATCTTTAGTAATTAAGAATTTATTGATTTAACAACAATTAATTGTATTTCAGTATTAAATTGTTATAACAAAACTGCATACGATTTAAATATTATTTTTTCGAGATTTTCTGATGCTTGTACACCATTAATAATAACTTGTATTTTAATAAATAAGTTTTTATTTAATCAAGTACGTCTCTTATTAATATTTTGCATCGTTCACAACAAGAAAGAATCACTAAAAACAGTTTTAGGAGGTTATGACCTGAGCCTTCTTAATAAGTATAATCTATGCCTTCATAGATTGTTGTTTGTGGTGTTATGCAAAACAACCGACGATTGTAACAAGTAAAAATATATTAAGCTGATTGCAAATATTCTGTTTTTAAATAAGATTCCTTATTCACACCGAAGTTTCCACAACTTTACACTTTCACAGTGACAGCAGCCAATGGTCAAACCATACAAGCATTAGGAAAGGGAAACATCCGTGCTGAGGCTGATATCTGTGGGAGACGACAGCAAAATCTACTCAAAGATGTATGGTACGTCCCAAATATAAAATATAATCTTTTTTCTGTTCTTGCTGCACACGATCACACGTACAACATGATCTTCGAGTCGACGCCAGACAAGTGTGCACTAAAAGTAGATGGAACCATGTAGTTAACAGGAACAAGGCAGAGAAATGGCGAAGCTTTACAAGTTGAAACTTGATTGCCTGTCGTCGAAACCTGAAGTTAACATGGCAATGACTAATCCTATAAAAGTTTATCACGAGAGGCTCGCTCATCAGAACAAGAGACACGTGAAACAGATGCTAGAGAAAGAGTTCGTATTAAAAGTGAAAGGCACACAAACAGATCTGTGCGAAGGCTGTGTGTACGGAAAGGCCCATAGACAAAAGTTTGGTACAAGGATAAGAGCAACTCAACCAGGTGAGCTGATCCATACCAACATATGTGGACCTTTTGAATATTCAATACAAAAGTATAGGTATTTCGTAATGTTCAAGCATGACTTTACTCGCTATCGTTACATATATTTCCTGGAACAGAAGTCTGAAGCATGGATAAAACTCAAACAAATGCTAGCTGAACTCAAAGTTGCTGGTCGCAATGTAAAATAAATCTTGAGCGATAACGGAGGAGAATTTGATAATGAACAATTTCGAAAGATCTTGTATGAACATGGCATAAAACAGAGACTGACGATGCCCCACACTCACGAAGAAGCTGGCTGCGTTGAAAGAGAGAATAGGACAGTAGTAGAAGCAGCGCGAGCATTGATGCATTCTCATGAAGAGATACCTCAAGGTCTTTAGGCAGAGCTCATTAACACTAAATGGTACTGGCTCGTCAAGTGTACAAGGAAAATGTCCCTATGAGTTATGGTTTGGAAAGAAACCAGGTATCAAACACCTGAGAATCATTGGCTGCAAATGTTACGCCCACATTCCTAAATCATACCGCAAGAAGCTAGACAAAAAAGCCCAAAAAGGAATATTAATTGGCTACGATGGAGATGAAAGATACAGGATTTGGGATAAAATCAATCGCAAATTAATGAGATCTAGAGATGTGACGTTTGAAGAGATACCGTTTCTTGGATACCCTAGCAAGAAAGACGCCTCGAATGACCCTCAACCTTCAACCTCAACAAATAGAATATATCAATACAGATCATCAACAAGAGAGATTACAGGAAATCATGATACAGAATGATGTCCAAAAAAGGCCACCATCTACAAATGATACGACTTCGAAATCGCACTTTAATGGTCTTAATGAGCAGGATGTCTATGTAGAACGAGATGCACAAGAGGAGTATGATGTTCCAGCAGAGCAAAATCTGATCGACACAGAAGATACTGAACAGTTTCATGACACTGTAGAATCTGAAGGTGAGGAAGTGGAATATAATGAGGATCTCTCTCAAGCTGAAATTGAACGCGAAAGTCAAATGACTCTAAGAGACAGGACTAATCTTAGAACCCCAAGTCGATACAAAGATTATATCTGCAACATGACATCGAGTGTATCTACTGAGGAACCTACAACTTTTAAAGCAGCTATGTCAAGAGCAGATCGAGAAAAATGGCAAGAGGCCATCAACAGAGAAATTATTTCGTTAAAGGAGAGTGACCTGGGAACTGGTTGAATTACCAAAAGGCAATAAGCCTATTCCATCCAAATGGACATTCAAGATCAAGACTAACCCTGACGGTACTCTAGACAAGTATAAAGCCAGATTAGTGATCAAGGGATATTCTCAAAAGGAAGGAGTCTACTTTTTTGAGACTTTTAGCCCTGTAGCAAAGAGCAGTACTATGAAAGCAGTTCTAAGTGTTGCTGCTAAGGAAAAGATAAGGAAGGAGAGGAAGGCGGTTGATACATCAAATTGGGCCAGGGATCCCAATTTGATGTATCAACCGCCTTCCTATACGGAAACTTAGACGAGGACATATATATGAAGCTTCCAGAAGGCTACACAGACGCGTGTGATCGAAAACTTGTTTTTAAACTGAAAAAGAGTCTTTATGGATTAAAACAGATACACAAATATCCTGTTTTTTAATAAGATTCCTTATTCACACCAAAGTTTCCACAACTTTAATAATGACCGCTCTTCTTTGGGCGCGGAACCACCGTGGTCGCGGGGCTCCAGTATGTTGTATATTGTTGGTACATATTTGTAAATAGATTAGGTACCTAGCGTAAATATGGTGAATCCTGCAGCGTACACAATGACAACAGAATGAATCAAAATCTCATCTGTCTCAGTAGAACGAAACATTGTGAAGCCAGTACCTGAAAATAAAAAGAGATTGATGGTAATGGTAATAATGTACGTATACATCGACAGATCCTAATATTATATTATTATGTAGATGTGAAAGTGAATTTGTTTCTTTGTTTTTACGCTTTCATGCTAAAACGGCTGAACGGATTTTGATGAAATTTAGCTCACGGGTAGACCATGAACTGGATTAGGACATAAGATACTGTTATCGCGGTAAGTTCCCGTGGGATAATTTCTAACATGAACGCTGGCAAAGCAGCTGGCAAAAAAAAAAACTAAATGCAAAATATTTTATTTCATATAAACCTACATGGGCTAGGTGCAAGGTTCCAATTGGTGGTTTCCTATGCAAAAGAGCTGGCAAGAAACTCCACGGTTACTTTAAAAAAAATCAAAAGCATACATAAGCTAGTTCTTTATAATGTCAATGGTACCTACTGCAATTATGTTCAAATTCTCACCGAAAAACGCAGAGATAGATATGATAAGCGCTTTATTGTATCGCGTCTGAATGTCGGTAATCATCAAGTTCTCATCTTCGTGGACGCGCATGTAATAATTGTATTTAGTCGGCATTTCACCTGTCCCTGTAGGATGAAAGACATTATATATGAACAGACAGACCAACAACTATCTGTACATAATATATTTGTTCAGAGCGTAATTGTACACTACCTACCCGGTCGTAAAGAGTTAGCATACTAACAATAATAGGTAAAGATGGCCGGCAAATAGATGATGCAGGTGCACATGTGCACAGAGATGACGAACAGAGCAGCTAACCGCACCAGTCCGTGTACGATGTACGACTCCGTGAAAACCTGCACACATCATATTATTTCAGACTCACAACCATAAAATTGTTACAGATGGTTGTTAGTAGGGTTGTGAGTAGTACCTACGCACAAAAATAACCAGCAATGATAGCCTAGTGGTGTGACCGTCGGACTGCCAAGTCATAGGTTTCGAGTTCGAACCCAAGGCAAGCCTGACTGTTCGGATTCATGAGCGTATTGTATAATTGCCACTTGCTTCAAAAACGGTGAAGGAAAACATCGTGAGGAAACCGGTATGCTTGAGATATTCGAGCAAATTATAACCTAAATTGTATGCATGAGGTATAAATTTAAGGAAATAAACATAATGACAGTCGCGTCTCAATATGTTTATGAGAACCTGATTTATGTAAAAAAGAATATAAAGCTATATTCTAAACAGCGACATTCATAGCTTAAATACTAGAAACAAAGATTTATTTATTGTGCCGAGGACAATTAGCCTCCAAAAAAATAGTAATTCATTTAAGTGCCAAAGTATACGTTTTTACAACAAGCTCCCAAGCTATATCAAAGAACTGAGCCTCAATTAATTTAAATTATTTATTAAACAGAAACTATGTCAAAAAGGTTTCTATAAAATTAAGGATTACTTAGACGACAAAAAGGCTTGGGACTAATTAAGCTACTCCAATGTACTCCTCCCCTCCCCCAAGCGACAAACAAGTGTTTTAGAATCAAAGAACTTTGAAATATTAAATTTTTGAATATATTTCTCGACAGCATGTGAAGCCAAGTCAGAGGGCCATGGGTGGCATAAAAAAAAACTCTGACACCAGGTTGACACTAACCACACGAAAAAGAAAGAAAGAAGACAAAAATAAAAAGGTGTTATTTTATTTATTTATTTTATAAATTACAAGTTCCTTACACTTACCTAACACGTTAAGTGTCGGGATCACTCCTGGAGGGTTCACCTAGTCGCATATGGGATGCTGGGAACATTTGCGGAGGGCTCATTTTAAATGTCGGTTTTTCTTAGCGAATACAGCATTTATAAACCGTGAAAATAAAATCTGATAAAATATTTTCATAAAATTTATTAGTATATGCGGTGGTTTTAAAACATAAGTTTTTATTTTTATTTTTTGTTCACGGTTACAAATATTCACTAAAAAATTTAAAGGTTGGAAACTACGTTTAGCGACAAGATCCCCTGAAAACACAATTTTACTTCGTTTTACAGTGTTTTTTAACACGGTTTTAAACCTAATGCCGTTGACGGTTCGCGTAGTTAACTTTAGCAATAACGTAATGCCGACAACCCTCCGGGAGGGTTTAATTTCAATATGTATGGCGGCATGGCGTATGAGTTCTATGAAAATGAGTGCAGTCGAAAGTGTTATTCAGTGCATGCCATGGCCTGAGATTTGATCAACACGCTATTAACAGTTAAGTTATAATCAGTGATCGGAGTAGGTAGATTGATTTTTAGTACTTGTATCATAAATGCACACAGAAAGAATAACATGGATAAGCCATTTTTCCGGAAAGTAATTCCGATATTTCCGGATTCAATTAAATATTGTTAATGTTGGTAGTGATATTATTACTACTCAATTCAAAATTTAAAGGAAGGTATCAAAACTAAATTAATTCATTATTTATCTGTTGAATAATGAAAAAAAAAATAGGAAGAATAATAAAGAATAAAATTGCTCATTTTATTACAATTCCTACCTTTTTTTTGAGGATGGCAAATCATCAAATGACTCCTTCCACTCTGGCAGAATACAATTCCTACATAAGTTCCGGTTTTTTTTTAATAATCCACCAATTCCGGAGGAATGTCCATAGTAATATATACGTTTCGGATCAATGACCCCAGTTCAATCTACCTACTCCGATCACTGGTTATAATCGAGTTGATGTAATCTTCTTTCAGATTACGCTTTATGTTTTTACTATTCATTGAGTCTCTAATGTCTACAGGTATTTGGTTTAGTAAATTTGGTATACTCGTATTGAAAGAAGCAAGTAATTGAAGGAGTTAGTCATTTGTATGCCGCATCCCCGCTTCATCTTTTGTGCATTACTTGATCACTCGCTCACTGAATGTCAATATTTCTAGTTACATGCCTTTGAGAATATTAGGTCCGAAACTCTCAAGTATTATGGACTGTTACAGTTTTATTGTTTTACAGTTACGCATTCTGGCAAATGATACTTACATTGGAGTATATTAAACATATCTTCTAACCTTGCCATTTATTAATTGTAATTGTAGACGTGCATCAAACAAGTAACAATTAATTGATCGTGTTTCTGCGCATCGGTCGCTTCTACTCGTAAAGTGGTTGCGCCATATACGCCAGTGCAGAGAGCAAAGGGCGCTGCCCACATTGTTTTCATTTCTTGTCTCCCACTTCCCCTAGTTATCTAGCCCCTCACTTTCAAAACATTTGTGACAACCACAGTAAAAATATACGGTCATCAAATAATCGCGTTCTTCAATGTCCCACTCACCGCACAGACTTCATTCACTCCTCCTTCTTCCTGTGGAATGCGCTCCCCCAGAAAATAAGGATGGCAACCAACCGATTATCCTTTAAAGTTAAAGTTCGCGAGCACATTCGTAAGAAGCTGGCAGGATCATCACAACATTAACGTTTCCCATTGTTTGTCTTATTTGTTTTAGTATACGTATATTCGTGTATACGAGTATATGTATATTTATTTTTGCTTATATTTATATATAATTAGACATATATAATACATTTATAGTTTGTAATAAGTATATGTGTATCTTTATATATTATTTATATATTTATTCCAAAATTTTTCGTGATTGCACCTACCACTGTTTGTCTCTGCATCACCCAAAGGTTGACTGGCGTTAAGTCCGCCTCTGTACATTTCTGTGCTTGAAGTAGTATATAAATAATTAAATAATCGGGGTCCAGTCAGGACAGGCGCATATCAGTGGCGGACTAAGCCTGTCGCGGGCCCGGGGCGGCAAAATAACATGAGCCCCTCCGGTGTTTTCAGTTTATCTAGGTATTTCTAGTAACATTTTGCAAAAATAAATAAAAATGGCAGCAAAAAAAACATGTGCGTGCCTAATTATAATCTACCGAAACCATGAACCTCGCAACCGGCAGAATTGGAGGTGGATTTCATCTCCTCTATAGGCGGATATATTTACGAAAAGCAAGAATGTAGCGACCAAGGAGAGGTCGAAATTTTATGCACCTCGTCTCGGAATTCCCTATTAGGTTTCTATTGAACATCCTTGCGTAAATAAGACTACCTTTATCGACTTATGCAGAAAAGTCTGAGAGTTAGAAGAATATAGAATTCAAGAGTGAGCGAAGCGATCTCGAACATTTTAGCATAGGTAGGCTTTGTGTAGGTAAAGTTTTTTTTAAAAGTTATACATAAATAGGAGTTCTTTTGTCGACTTATGCAGAAAGTTTGGGAATGTACTCGTAGATTATAGCGAACGAAGCGAGATCGAAAATTTTCATCCTTAGCCTCCAACTCTAAACTGCTTTTTACTCAATATATTTTGACCGTGTTTGGGATATCATTAAAAAGTACGTCTAAAATTTGGGGGGCCGCTAGGACCGGGGGTCCGGGGCGGTTCGTTTTGACACTATTCTGGACTATTTAATTGGTATGTCTAGTTGCTAGCTTCAGATAAACCTACATGGGCACTAATGAAACGTCAGAATCTAGGAGCAGGGTCCCATTTGGTCGTTTCCTATAGAGAAGAGCCGGCAAGAAACTCCACGGCCCATCTACCATATATAATTATAATAACTGCTCATAGTCTTATTATGCGTGTCGAGCGCGCATGTGTGGCAAACATACGTGGAAATATCATACAAAGTATTTATTTGATTAAATGTGTCAATGAGATTAGTAAAAATATCAGTGGTGCGTCACGGGGTTCTGGGCTGTGTCTAGGTCGACCTGGATCCGCCATTGTATTGAACCCGCAGGGCGTTGTAAGCTCACCGCGTAAAGTTGATCTACAGAATACTTGAATGAAGGCTCTAAAGGTAGCAGTTTTACATCTGAGGTACATTGTGCAAATCTGCGGGCCAACATATTGCAGCGGACGAACTGCCAATGTTCTCTATTCTCTAGGTATTCATCGTCCTGTACCTGATCTGTCAGCATATGACCCAAATATTTTATTTTAGACACCCTCACGGGCTCGTGGTGCAATAATAACAGCCGCACGGGCCGGTCTTCAGGGTAAAGCAACGCTGGCCGTGGTCGGTCTGTAGATGGGTGACCCGAGACCGAGACTCCTCTGTGCCTCGGAAAGCACGTTAAGCAGTTGATCCCGACTGTCATTCGTAGATCGTTGACAGTCGTTACGGGTAGTCAGTAGTCCGAAAAACAGTAACTGGGTTGTGGATTGTGGAGGTCAGATAGGCAGTCGCTCCATGTAAAATACTGGTATCCAGCTGCTTCCAGTTGGACTGGAAGCCAACCCCAACATAGTAGGGAAAAGGCTAGGCAGATATGACACCCTCAAGAGTCTCCCACCGATCTTATCGGCACGTTACAGGGGAGCAGAGCCAAGTTCCCTGCCTCGTATAGCATGAGAACACTCTTACTAGCATTATATTTGAGTCCATGTCTCACAAATACCCAGGAGTCTTCTGAGCACACTAACGGACAGGCTCAACAGAACCATGTTGTCCGAATAACTAATATTGTTGACCATTTTAATTATATTTGCTGCTAGACTGCCTCGGTTAGTTCAGGTGTCGCAATGCTAAGTACTCGCGTCATCATATCGGTGGCGCGAGGAAGCGAGGGCGCGGGGCGAGCGACCGATGCAGCGACACATGGAGCTGCATCGGTCTCAGCTTCGCGAGGTCCTGGTGGCGGAATGGCGGGACAGGCTTTCACGCCCTACCTGCCTCGACATCATCGAGGCGGTCCGGCCGGTGCTCGAGCGCTGGCTCGGGAGGAGGCACGGCTCCCTGTCGTTTCGGGTGACGCAGGTGCTCTCGGGGCATGGTTGCTTCGGGAAGTACCTGTGTCGCATAAACAGGGAGCCGGACGCCCGGTGTCACCACTGCGTCGACTGCCGGGAGGACACGGCGCGGCATACGCTTGCAGAGTGTGCCGCTTGGGAGGAGCCACGCCGTGCCCTCATCTCAGAAGTAGGCAGTGACTTGTCGCTGCCGGCCCTAGTGAATGCGATGGTCGGCAGCGGCGAGTCCTGGGACGCGGTGGTTTCCTACTGCGAAACGGTCGTCTCGCAGAAGGAGGCTGCGGAAAGGGAGAGGGAGATCTCGCCCACTCACCCGGCCCGCAGCAGGCGCACCGGGCGTCGGCGGAGGGCGGACTACGCCCTCTTCCAGCCCCCCTAAATGGGTCCAAACATCAGGACCCGAGGTGGCGGCGCGTAGTGTTCCACGCGCGCCCCTCTTAGACGTCGCGGGGGGAGTCAAACACCTCACTCCCCCCCCCTGACCTGAGGAGGCCCGCGGTGGCGGGCCGGCACCAGCCGGGGGTTGCGGAAGATTTCAAGTTCCCGCAAGGCGTAGGTGTGAGTTGGAACACCGGGGTGGTTTTTAGTCAGTAAGAGTCTGACAGACCCCTCCGCCCTGTCGCAATGCTAGCTGTTGGTCTTGATTTTCTGGGTTCGATTCACAGGTTGGGCAAACTGATAGTGGGTTTCTTCATCAGGAATTTCTCAGTAACAGCTCGGAGTCTGGATTTGTGCCGCTGTGCAAATAGCATAATCATAATCAGCAGACAATGTTCCCACTGGTGGGACTCATTCTTCTCTCGGTGAGAGGGAGTGGGCTGTAATCCAACACGCGGGCCCAGTGCGGGTTGGTAAATGTCACATGGGACATGCCGGTTCCTCTCGATGTTTTCCTTTACCGTTTTGGGAGCAGTGGTGATGAAATAATTTACACAAAGTAAGTCTATCTGGTAAGTCGGGGCCGTTAGTGCAAATGGGCTCTCTCCATATTACTTACACGGAACTTAAACTTGACTGGTTCAATGTGAGAGTAAATCATAATAACTTTTGTGGTGAATATAAAAGCGTGATACTGTTATAACCTCAACTGTAAAAAAAGAACAAGCGAGCAATTTATCTTTGTAAGGACGTACTTTCATAGAGATCCTTGAGTCAACGACGACAGTGTAGATCCTGGCGGCCCTGAACGTGGACAGCACGTGCGCGATGAGAATGGACCGCGCGCTAACCTCCAGGCGCAGCAGTACGTATGCCACGGGCAAGCAAGACGCCAGGTCTACGATAAACCAGCTGCTGAGGTAGCGCCTGGAATCACTCATCTATTTTAATATAATGATCATTAACATTGCAGTTTTTAACGCACTTTTATTAGGTCGACCTGTATGTAACTATGTAATGGAATCTAAGGTAACTAATTTAACCATCTTCCAAGGGTCGTAGCGTAATGAAAATTGGCAGCTGTATGTAGTTCTGATGACAATACAATAATATGGTACTGTCGAACTGATGTGGTGATGGAGTCGGAAGATATGAACTGGAACTTCATAATAGAAAATCGTTTCATAGCTGTTTTGGATTTCTTAGAAAAGTCTTGTAATGAACTTTGACCACGATTAGGTTTCAAGGTCTGATAGTTCGTGTAAAAAGCGTTTAGTTTTTTTAAACATTTTTTTTTATTTTCAATGACCTCGTCTTTCCCGTACTTCAAACCTTGGAGGAACATGTGAAGGTTTTAGTAGGACAGGAGATGTCTATGACGTTGAAGATCTCGGCTACATAGCCGAGATCTAAAATTTGTAAAAGTCTTACCAAGAGATAGCTTTCCTGCTCATAACAACGTAAAAATGCCGTATTACAACGTATCCCGTATTGAATTTGATGCCGATGTCAACCAAGCAGATTGCGTAGAGACCCAACAACACGCGGTCCAACACGTGGATTTTCAGATTGTCTATCGGCTCGATGATGAAGAAGAGGCGGAAAGTCGACAGGCACATGTGTGAGATATTCACTATTACCATGATAGACATCCAGAACAGACTGCAATAAATATGAATAGGCTTAATTGTGTAATCTAAATTCTCAATTTTTTTTGGCTCAGAATAAAGAGTGCAGAGACTTACATCAAATAGACTTATGGATGCGCAGCGCGTATTTAGTACGTCAGGATGAAGGAGACATACAGCAGTGGCATCTACAAGGCCATATGCGAACTACGTATCAAAGACCTGACGTCACACAAATTCTGCATTGCGCAAGCAGGGTTTCCCGCGCGACTAGTATACATATATACGAATACGACCTCCTGATATCAATCATCGGGTGTAGTCCCGTAGAGTAGTCATGACCTCAGATATACCATTCAAATGGTGTTCACTCGTCCTTTATAGAAAAGAGAGGATCCTTCAACCAGACGGGTGTTGTGTCTGGTGGGCAACTGCCCAACGATTGATGTCGGGTAAGTTAAATATCTGCTGATCGCGCTGTAGAGTCCGTTTGCGCGATGCTCGCAAACCATGCGCATGCTCGTTTTAGCTGCAATGCCGAGATAGAAGCCCTTTAGGCCTCGGACAGATCTCAATTTTGTGTTTTCATTACTTCCTTTATTGGTTTTAACATAACATATAAGGGTTTCCCCGAAGGGTTGGGCGGAGGTGTCCCTATAGTACACCCACATTTCGCCAGTTATGTTTAAGTCCCATATAAAATGGGGTGAGCCTATTGCCATAATTATTTATTTAGTACTTTGAAATATTCCTTTTTTATTGTTTACAAGCTTTTGCCCGTGGCTTCGCCCACGTGGATGTCAAATTAAATGCCTAATAACATATTTTATTGGATTAGGATTAATAAAGTGCCGGTTAAAATAGCTTCGGAAATAACAATTACATTTTTATCAAATTCTGAAGGCAATTTTTTATTTATTTGTGGGTCATCCTTAGAAGCTAGACGGATACCATCGCGGACTTTTTTGTTGAAATGTTTAAGATATACAATCCTGTAGAACATCAATTTTATTTATCTCTCATGGCTTACGCGGCGCACGCCAGTAAGGCAGTAGTCATGATTTTTTCCAACATCTTCAACAATAATCGCCATATTTCAGCCAATTTACACAAAACCTTAATGAATTATACACTTAAACCTTCCTCATGAAACACTCCGTCCATTGGTGAAAACCGTTTGAAAATCCGTTCGGTACTTTTTGAGTTTATCGGGTACAGACAGACAGACAGACGCGGCGGCGGGGGACTTTGTATTATTTGTAATATGTAAGGGATAAGAACAAGGATAAGGATGTAAGCTATGGATGTAAGGAGGAGGATAAGGATGTAAGGATATATTTCCTGTGCGTGTACCCAATAGAAAACAAATCTATTATATTTTTTTTATCTACTTTCTTCCACTTTTTTTTCTTTACCTGAACAAGCTAAGTGGGTGTATGACATTCCCTCCATCCTCGAGCAGCTGTCTTTGTCGCTCGGCGATCACGGCGGAGTAGCTGCGGTAGTGCTTAAAGGTTTCCGGGTGGTGTTTGGTGAGCTGACCCCACTTGCGCAACTTACGACAGTGTCGCCCGAAGGCAGACGTGTTTATGGGCAACATACTGTCAGAACCTTCAAAATATAGAATACCAACTAATTTGTCAAATTAAAGCCCTCTTCTTCTCTTCTACTTTGCTGTGCCCGACAGGGGGTCCATAATGATCAGTTTTTTATAAAACCCGTTCACATTGTAGAAAGCAAACAATATATTGAGGACAGAAGAAACCTGTTGTTAATTACCCTATGGGTTCGTAATATGAGTGGGATGAGCCGGTATTGCCGACGTGTTTGGATGATTCACGGGCTGCGGAAAAGCTGTAGAACCATTTTCTTTTTCGAATATCCAATCACAGCCTCGATCACAATTTGATTATTAGCAAGATGCTTTAAGACATTTAATTGGCCGCTTAAAGCTGGGAATAAATTATCGGACGCGTCCGTATGCCGCGGCTGAGAGTCGCGGCTTATTTGTATCTGGATAGTACATTTAGCACTATACTTTGCAAACTATCGGTCGTAAGTCGCGGACGTGCCCTTGAGCGTTTGGACGTCTGTTGGTCGCGACTGTCAGTTGCGGCTTACGGACGCGTCCGATAATTTGTTTACAGCTTAAGCCCTGAAACTGCGTTAAGCGGACGTGTCCCGCCTCCATGCGACGGACGCCCGCGCGGGGGCACCAGCGGTGCCCGCGAGCGGTAACACCCAAGGGCTTGTTTAGTCAATAACGCTATGTAATACGGGCCGCACGCACGCTCGGAGGAAAATGTCTTTCGATATAGAAAGGGTAATTTTGGAAGTGCAGTATCACCCTACCATATGGGAGCAGGCGAATGAACTATATAAAGACCGAGATGCACGAACAGCGGCGTAGCTAGAAATTTGATTCAATAAACGGGCTTACTGGCTGTCGTTTTTTTTTTGGTTGTTGTCCTTTTGCTCTGTAATAATATACATATTAAGTTCTCCATGGACACGACTGTGCATGCACACCGTTAAAATCGAACTAGCGACACTGCGTAAATAAAATAATCCGTTCTCCGCGACGGGTACCCGGGGCACCCGGGACGGAACCCGCGACGGGGCCCGTTGCGTTCCCACGGAGCCCACCCGAGGGTCCACGCGCGTAGACACGCGACAGTTGTCCGTCGTGGGCGCCCACTTAACGCAGTTTCAGGCCTGATATAATACGCAACAGATTGCCTGACAAAGTAGCTAACATTGGTAACAGAGCCAGCGATATTTAAACCGTCAACGTGCCCAATCCTGGGCAAAGTTACCTAATAAATACTAGTGGCGGCCTCGAAAGCTTCGGATAGCTGATAATTGTAAAAAAATGATAACAAATAGAAAAAATAAGGTATTAAATTACCGAGGTCTAGATCACAAGAGTGTTTCTTGCGCGACATTTTGAAGTTCTGATCTAGAACAGTAAAAGTGTATTTGTGGCTGAAGAGTAGTGATCCAGGTAATCAGATAAATCCTTTTTTTTTAAGTACTGTAAAATAAGTACTATTTCCCTTGAACACTATTGACTGACCCTTTGACCCATTACGACTAAGATGACAATCATAGATAATGAACTTATGACAATAGCGTTATATTAAAGTACTCTTTGGACAATAGTTGTCAATTTCATCTCGTTTTGTGGTTTAGGCTCGCTAGGTTAATGTTGATACTCTTTGCAGAATATTCTAATATTTTTGGATTGATAGAATAGAATAGGTCTTTATTTAGTTAGAATGTAGGTACATAAAAATAAGTTGTTAAAATTGTATAATAGGATCCGTGTACATTCTGCCTTATAGCATGCAAATGTAATACAAAGTAAAAATGTTACAAAGTTTTTGTGTGTCGGCCCAGGCACAATGAAGGGTTCCGTAGTTGGGATGAATTTATTCCAAGAACAAACTTAACATTGTAGTTGAAAAACATGTTCTCCCATACGGAATGTATGGGAGATCATGTTTTTCAAACCGCAAATTTAAGTTGGTCGATTATTGCTCGTTAACCTGTAGAGCCTACGTAGCTCTGATAGTTTTCCTTTTAATTTCGTTATATATACTACTGCTGTGATTTTTTTCACAAGTCCAAGTACAACCATTTAGCTAGAAGGCCCTTCTAGCTAAATGGCCTCTAACAAACTTGACTCTAACAAAAAAATTCAGTTAAAAGCTTAATATTTCGCAAACGGATCCCTGAATCCAAAAATGGTTTGGACAAACTCTTTTTGAAAGACCTTTCTAACGATACTCCACAATATGGGGTAGATGAGGAAAAAAAAAACGTCCCCACTTTACGTGTAGGGTAGGTACCCTAAAAAAAAATTTTTTTCTTGATTTTATTTTACGACTTTGTTGGCATGATTAATATGTATACATATGCCAAATTACAGCTTTCTAGTACTAACCGTCTCTGAGCTAAGCCGCGGACAGACAGACGGACAGACAGACAGACGGACATGGCGAAACTATAAGGGTTCCTTGTTTACTACGGAACCCTAAAAATTACCATTTAAGAAATCCTGCACAGAATAATAACATTTATCTACAGGTCTGTGGAACGTTTTTAAAATTTTTGCAATGGTAAGTTTTTAAGTTGGTCAGGTATTTTGTTAAAGATTACAGGAGCCATACAAATCACATTTCTTTTTAATAAGCTAGTTTTAAATACCCCCGTGCATAATATATTCTAGTATTGAGATGTCATAGCTGTACTTCGTTTTCTAGTTTCTACTAAAGTTGCAAATAGACATCGATTTGTTATTATAAATATTGCTAATTCAAGGATATATAGGCATGGGAAGGTGAATAATTTATGAGACTTAAATATAGGTACGCAACTGTCTCTTAGTTTAAGATCAAATATAGCTCTCAGGCAGCGCTTTTGCGCTTTGAAAATGCTTTCTATACCATACCAAATCTTAAGATGGAAATTATTAGACCATGGTAAACCACTAATATTGTCGGTAAAGTTACTTTTTTTGATAGATTATGCAACATACTTGCGGCTGTCCTTAAACGTTTACTTAAATCTCTTGCTTGCGATTTCCAAGTTAACTAACTGGCTGTCAATTATGATTCCCAATTTTTTTTACTGTTTACTTTTTCAATAGTTTGACCATTGCAGCATTGTACTTATATCCATATCTCCCGTAAATATTCGTTGGTAAAAGTGCATGATTTTAGTCTTTTGGAGATTAATGGTTATTAATACGTCTATGGATTATTATTGTCAAGCCACTTTATTAAACTAGGTCATTTACATATGATTCTTTATTGACACATGAAACAATTGATGTGCTACCATCAGCAAATAATATCATAGGATAAAGTATATAACTTGGTAGGTCATTTATAGAGTCCGCGTATCACTGGTCAGTTTCCCTCAGTCGTCAGTTTATTTAATTCGCTAGTTTCGTTGATTAAAAATAAAAGAGGTCCGAGGACGCTCTTCGGGAAGTCTTTGGGGGTCCATTGGGGCTGTGAAATGTGCTAAAACAGCAGTATTACTAAGAATAAATTAAATTACAAATAAAATTAGTATAAATAAAACGCAGAAAACGGATGCAGTATTTTATCAGGTTTTTGTAAAACATCAATAATTGCACTTACTGACTTACATAATACGAGTATCTCAACATTTGTATATTGTATTGATTTGTTTACAAATAATACATTATTTTATTACATTGCTTACACAATCTATTAAGTTATTATCTTTTATCTCCGGAGCTGTGTGTTTGCAAACTCGGGGCTGAAAGGAGTGGTGTTGAATCCAAAGTTGTTCTCATGATTCGCTATAGGATTCCTGGCACTGGCCTGAAATAAATGAATAACCATATGATTATTACTCGGTAAGGTCCAGTTAATGGCAATACGCTCGCGTCTCGATTAACGCAAAATGCGTAGATATATCCCGTATTATACTGTTGCCTGCCTCTCGTAGGTCTAAAGCATGTTTATTGATTTGAGGCATAGAGGATCCCCCAAACGATCAATTGCCATTGTCAATGTTTTGCGTGTTTATTGTCAATCGCTTCTATTCCATTTTGTTGACGATCATTTTGCACATCAATGTGTAAAAGTCACGTAAACATTGACAATTGCAATTGGTCGTTACAGGCGTGTACGTTTTAAGAACTTGACGAGATTTAAAAAACGTAGGTATCATGGTATAATAATATATTTCGCCAGGTATAGCATTCCGAAACACAGTGGTCACGTGGGCAACACATGTCTACGTCATCACATCTGTGTTACCAGAAGTTTGTATTAATAACTCCCCAACCACCTTTATTACCTGTGCGAATCCGCTAAAACAATGAGGTTTTAATTAACAATTACGTTGGTTTATGTTTAAATTGAATTGTTTCGTTTGATTAGACACACGAAACGACAATTTAAAAGCTTTGGTTTCTGAAAATCTTTCCTTAATCGTGTTTTGTTGCAATAGAGTGGCAACTGGATAGTGACGTAAGCATGTGTTGGTCCCGGAATGCCAGACCTTGTTTTATTAGATCATGGTAGGTATTATGAATGCTTACCACTCCAGGGTTTTCAACATCGCTGGATCTCCTAATGGACCCCCTCATGGACCTGTCATCGTCAGGCGGGAAGTAATCGTTCCTGAACTGCGGCAGGTCTTCGATACCAATCAGGTCCGAGTCATTGGACATCTCGCTGCAACGGGAATATAAAAGGTGAAACAAATTCTCCATAAAATGACACCAAGTCACATTGCGTAAGGTCTCACCTAACAGCATCAAAGTCTGGAGCTTTAATAGTTTCGTTCCAGATGGGGTTGGAGCCCTCCACGGCGTGCTTGTTCGTGCCGGGCGCGGCCAGGCCCACGCGGTTGAGGCCCGAGTCCACAGAGCTGTACTTTGTCATCGATAGGGCTGCAATACGACGGTTGAGCCTGCGGATAACAAGTACGGATTTGAAGTTTATTTCAGAGATGAAAATGAACGTGAGAACTAATGAAAGCTGAATTTTAACACGTGGACACTAACGGTACGGCTGGTTTATAAATTCAAGGTCGCTCAACGAGATCTGGAAAAGGCTATGCTTGGAGTCTCTCTGAAGGATCGAATCCGGAACGAGGTGATCCGGCAGAGAACCAAAGTTGTCGACATACATAGCTCACAGAATAAGCAAGCTGAAGTGACAATGGGCCGGCCATATTAGCCCTAGAACCGATGACCGTTGGGGTAGACGAGTTCTTGAGTGGAAACCGCGATTCGGCAAACGTAAGGTAGGACGCCCTCAGGCTAGGTGGAGCGACGATCGATGAGAGTTGCCGGAAATCGAGTTGATTGCAATAGCAGATGCCTATGTCCAGCAGTGGACTGCTATAGGATGATGATGAATGTTTACCAACAACGTCCCCCTATTTACGTCATTCGAGCGCCAAAATATCTTTGTAGCAGTGTACTCACGCGCGATTCCTGATGATGAAGGTGATGAGGAGCACGAGGCACAGCACCGCCAGAAGGCCGGCCAGCCCCGCCAGGATGTATCAGTGTACTCACGCGCGGTTCCTGATGATGAAGGTGATGAGGAGCACGAGGCACAGCACCGCCAGCAGGCCGGCCAGCCCCGCCAGGATGTAGCAGTGTACTCACGCGCGGTTCCTGATGATGAAGGTGATGAGGAGCACGAGGCACAGCACCGCCAGCAGGCCGGCCAGCCCCGCCAGGATGTAGCAGTGTACTCACGCGCGGTTCCTGATGATGAAGGTGATGAGGAGCACGAGGCACAGCACCGCCAGCAGTCCGGCCAGCCCCGCCAGGATGTAGCAGTGTACTCACGCGCGGTTCCTGATGATGAAGGTGATGAGGAGCACGAGGCACAGCACCGCCAGCAGGCCGGCCAGCCCCGCCAGGATGTAGCAGTGTACTCACGCGCGGTTCCTGATGATGAAGGTGATGAGGAGCACGAGGCACAGCACCGCCAGCAGGCCGGCCAGCCCCGCCAGGATGTAGCAGTGTACTCACGCGCGGTTCCTGATGATGAAGGTGATGAGGAGCACGAGGCACAGCATCGCCAGCAGGCCGGCCAGCCCCGCCAGGATGTAGCAGTGTACTCACGCGCGGTTCCTGATGATGAAGGTGATGAGGAGCACGAGGCACAGCACCGCCAGCAGGCCGGCCAGCCCCGCCAGGATGTAGCAGTGTACTCACGCGCGGTTCCTGATGATGAAAGTGATGAGGAGCACGAGGCACAGCACCGCCAGCAGGCCGGCCAGCCCCGCCAGGATGTAGCAGTGTACTCACGCGCGGTTCCTGATGATGAAGGTGATGAGGAGCACGAGGCACAGCACCGCCAGCAGGCCGGCCAGCCCCGCCAGGATGTAGCAGTGTACTCACGCGCGGTTCCTGATGATGAAGGTGATGAGGAGCACGAGGCACAGCACCGCCAGCAGGCCGGCCAGCCCCGCCAGGATGTAGCAGTGTACTCACGCGCGGTTCCTGATGATGAAGGTGATGAGGAGCACGAGGCACAGCACCGCCAGCAGGCCGGCCAGCCCCGCCAGGATGTAGCAGTGTACTCACGCGCGGTTCCTGATGATGAAGGTGATGAGGAGCACGAGGCACAGCACCGCCAGCAGGCCGGCCAGCCCCGCCAGGATGTAGCAGTGTACTCACGCGCGGTTCCTGATGATGAAGGTGATGAGGAGCACGAGGCACAGCACCGCCAGCAGGCCGGCCAGCCCCGCCAGGATGTAGCAGTGTACTCACGCGCGGTTCCTGATGATGAAGGTGATGAGGAGCACGAGGCACAGCACCGCCAGCAGGCCGGCCAGCCCCGCCAGGATGTAGCAGTGTACTCACGCGCGGTTCCTGATGATGAAGGTGATGAGGAGCACGAGGCACAGCACCGCCAGCAGGCCGGCCAGCCCCGCCAGGATGTAGCAGTGTACTCACGCGCGGTTCCTGATGATGAAGGTGATGAGGAGCACGAGGCACAGCACCGCCAGCAGGCCGGCCAGCCCCGCCAGGATGTAGCAGTGTACTCACGCGCGGTTCCTGATGATGAAGGTGATGAGGAGCACGAGGCACAGCACCGCCAGCAGGCCGGCCAGCCCCGCCAGGATGTAGCAGTGTACTCACGCGCGGTTCCTGATGATGAAGGTGATGAGGAGCACGAGGCACAGCACCGCCAGCAGGCCGGCCAGCCCCGCCAGGATGTAGCAGTGTACTCACGCGCGGTTCCTGATGATGAAGGTGATGAGGAGCACGAGGCACAGCACCGCCAGCAGGCCGGCCAGCCCCGCCAGGATGTACACGGCCAGCGCGTGCTCGCCGCCGGGCAGCACGGGCGCGGCGCCCGCCTGCACGTCACTCAGCTCCAACAGCTCCAGCAGGAGAGTCGACTGGATCATGCGCAGCCGCTGCGTGTCGTCGCGAAGTCTGAACACACCACGTGGTTAGTTACAAGTTGGCTCGAACTGATTCGCAACCGTAACAAATATTTGTATTTATATAATTATAATTAGCATTAGCATAAATTTAGGAAAATGTCATTCGTTATGGTAATTTGAAAGTTGTATTGATGAGTTTTGAGATTTTGTAGGCTACCCTGGCGCTTTCGCCTTAATGGTACAGCCAGCGAAATTTTTTTAACATTTGAATATAGAAAGAAGATGAAGAGCCGCCCGTATGCAAAGCAGAAAAATCTTGGCTATATACGACGATGGATAACGAAATAAAAAAATATAAAAAATCTTGAGCCAAATTTCGATATTGGCTTACGAGTTTATTACTGTAGCAGGGGTGTGTGTGTGAGTGGAAGTGTGTAGGTGGGAGGTTGTGTGTGTAGGTGGGAGGTTGTGTTTGTGGGTGGGAGGTTGTGTGTATGAATTTACATATAATGTGCAACTAACTCGGTGATATTTTCAGCGGGGACGGGCAAGTCGTCTCGTATGAAGTGCGCTCTGACTTCCGTCGTAGTTTCGCTGGCGATGCCGTTGGAGTCGGTGGCGGGCAGAGTCTGGTCGATATTGCACGTCATCTCGAACCCATTAGAGAACGTTTCGGCGATCTGGTGAACAGTACAGGACATTTTATTATTAATGATATTCTAATTAGACTATTTTCCTTTTCCTGCTGTGGTTGCGGGTTTGTCCGAAAGGGATATCGCGGCCCCGGCACACAGGCAACGGAAGGAACATGGGTGGGTTTTAGTCAGTAAAAGTCTGACACACCCTCTCGCTCTGCCCAGAGCGGGAGAAGTCATTTGATGATTTCCCACCCCAAAAAAAAAAGACTCCTTTATGGATCTTGACTTTAACCGCTTGAAAATTAACAGGTTAATAGTATCAAAAAGAGCCGGGTGATTTGTAACTCAGGATCTTCCTACCTTAGACAATTTTCTCTATTTAAGATGATTAAATTAGTTTAGTGTAGTAGGTCACGTTTCAAACTATTTATTAATGGCAAGAAAACGCCGAGGACCAAACATAGTCTGATAAACGTTTTAATTATTAGCATACTCACAAAGTCCCTGTGAGTATTGACTAAGTCCAGTTCGTTGAAGAACAGGAAGTACACTCTGTTGCGTGACGAGATCAGGTACACCTTCACTGCAGAGTGGCCCGTCGCTCCATCTGCAGTAGACAAAACTTCTACTATAGCGCTAATATGTTATTTTGACGCGCGGCCAAAATCGGAACTAATGCCGCCATCTTGTTTCTACATTTCAAGTGACATTTCACAAAACAAAAGCTATCCACAGCTATTACAGCATCCCTTGTCAACGTCATTCGAATGCCGGAACATCCTTGGAGCAGTATGTATTGTCAAGTTCAGTGCGTTCATTATAACTTGTCCCGTGACACGATTGGCAGCACTGCTCTGTCAGATGCCATTTTCAACTCTTTAAGTATTGAAACTAAGCTTGACAAGCAATGGTGCCAACATGACGGCAAGGGACAAGTTATAGTGAACGATCTGATTCGTTCTTGCATCTAAATCAGTCTTAAGTGCATGAGCAAGATACTTCATGTTCAGGCTAATTCTTTACTACGGCATCAGCTCTTCGGATATTCCCAAAGAAAAGAGAGTGAAATATTTGTGTTTTCGGAGATTTTCGGTGGTTTTCTTATTATTAAAACTATCGGCAGCCTACCCTGTTAACTATTATTAATCCAGTCAGATCGACAATCTTTACTACTGCTTTAGGTGAAAATTATCTTTACGAAAACGCTATAATTTGTAAAGTCATATCACCAAATACATTCGTAAAATTTAAATAAATAAATTAAATTTTTCAAATTTATGTTACAGCTAAGTTGTGTCGTAATGTAATAATATGCTTACTTGTATCAGTAGCCACGACATCAAACTCGAACATGCCATGCATAGAGGCAGTAGGCTGGATCCTTAGCGTCAGTAGTCCGGTCTGAGAGTGTAGCTCAAAGGCGTTCTCCTGGACGTTTTCTAGCGACGGGTCCACGATCATGGACTCCTGGTCTATCGAGTAGGTGACAGCGAGGCCTTCTGTGTGCGATGCCTGTAAATGTCGATTTAGTTTAATCGGTGTCTTCCGGGAATGAATTACTCAATTCGTAGGAGAAAGTGGCTCATTTATCGGATAACGGAGCCGATCGCAATGTTATACTTTCTTTCATCGTCATTTTTTATGCAACCCAAGGAATATAACCACTCTTTTAAACTCAAACTCAAAGTGTTTATTTCAATTAAACCTTGTCTAAGCAGTTTTGAGAATTGTCAAGGAGTCAGTCAGTCATAAAAATGAAGTAAGTTTTCAGAGAATTCCAAAGGGTAGTAGGTTGTATGGAGCAGAACGGGCAAAAAAATCTAAAATATTGTTACAAAATATGCATCATCCATGATGAAATTACAACAAGTCCGTTGTATTCTTCCTTGTTTCTCTGGTGAAATTTTTTGAATTTTTACTAAGATAATTGCAATCACACAGTCCGCCAAGTTTGGAAATTTTCGCATTATTTTATTTTGTTATTGGGACAAAAACATTTGCAAAAAGTAGTTATCAATCGTCAAAAAAACGTATAACCCACACTATTGGTTCTATTGGTCATATAGGAGCACAGTAGGTTACGTTTACCGATTGATGTGATACGAACCTTTACAGTGATCAGTTGCCTGTCGACGTCGTCTGCGGTGGATATGCCGGCTGTGTACAGCGGCCTCTCAAAGTGCGGCCGCGGATTCGCCTCTCGCACCTGGAACGAGGAAGTTAATGTTTCCAATTAAGTTTTTTCCCCTTAGTTTATCACGAGAATACCAAACAACTTTATGTTTGGTCGCCATTAGTGCAGCCTGGGAGACAAAAGCATGGCTAAACTACGTACGTGTACAAGATAGCTTTGCTATGTATTGTATGATCGTCCACTGTGATCCACGGCCACGCTTAGCGTGGCTGGCAAACAAATGAAGGCTTAATAATAGAGTTCCTTTTAGGGTTCCGCACCCAAAGCTGTCAAGCTTTGGGTGCGGAACCCTAAAATCAATATGGCTGCCATAGAATTGATATTGTCCACGTGACAAAAGTTCCTTGTACAGCTATAATATACAGGATGGCAGGAACATCGACGCGAAAACTGTTACCATGGATTCAGTACATGATTCTGAACTGCGTTGAAATTTTTCGTAGGTAATGAAAAAAAAAATCAGCTGTTCCATACATTTTGACTGCGTAGGTATTTCTCTCAGGGCGGTTCTGAATCATGTACTGAATCCATGGTAACAGTTTTCGCGTCGATGTTCCTGCCACCCTGTATAGTTAGTACGCACAGTGACGGTGACGGTGAGCGTGGCGGCGGGCGGCGCGGTGGTGACGGCGGGCGCGTTGCTGGCCGCCACGTGCAGCGTGTGCGTCTCAGACACGTCGCGGTTCAGCTCACGCAGCAGGTACAGCACGTTGCCGTCCAGGGCGAAGTGACCATCTGCGTTGCCGTCTGTGAAGTTACGAGGTTTTATCATTATATGCTTCTTAAGTTATAATTAGAGCTATATCTACTTATTGGCTTCTGGATCTAACTTACGGCGAAAACGAATCTTCTCTCTAGTCGATAAGCTAAAGTGCCAGTACACATCGTCTACCACAGTATAAATAAGGACAGTAAAGAAACTACGTAGTAAACGTTCGAAACGGCACACTCACACAGACGCGCTAATTGACGAGACCCCAAGTGATTGTCGCGGTGCTGTCAGTTGCGGGTGTCGTGTCGAGTCAAGACGAGTGCTCGCCGCGATCTTTTTAAAAATGAAGCGTAGGTAATTATTTCAACAAATAGGCATAGTTTCTATTCCATCCATATTTATATTGTGGTCCTACACTCGATTTTTCTTACTGTTGTTATTGATTACCTCAAGCCTTGTAAATATACAAGGTTACGATATTTCATACCAAGTTTGGAGAGTGTAGGAAAACAAACTTAAAAAAATCCCAAAATAGGCTTGCAAGCGTTTAGCAAGGAACTGTACTTACCAATGATGCTATAGAAGATATCGTAGCAATCTTCATCACACAAGATGTTCTTAGGGTCTGTTGCGACCCCCAGGTCGTGCCGCTCCAACAAACCTGCTTCTAACTCTGCAATGATTGAGGAAATTGTCAATGAAAAGCTCTCAATTGAGTCTGCAGTTTTCTGAAAACATCTTTATCTAAGTTTGTCGCCATAACAACAATGTTAACAGCGTTGTTGTGTTTCGGCAGTTAGAGGTAAGATAGCCAGTTCCTTTGTGGTTGAGGATTTCAGGTGCAGCTTGATTCCACCTTCAGCCTGATCACCACTCAGCATAAGGTGATATGCAGGCCAAGAGCTTCCCCGTTAAGGTAAAAAAAAAGTAAATCTCATAAGTTTTCGGAAAAGTGATCGCGGTTAGAAGATGGTGATTGCATCGGTAAATAACAAGAGGATTCCGTTTTTTAGTTGACCTTATACTGTCATAGGTAAATAATAGTTTGTTCATTATGATCAGCTAGGTTTTTAACCGACTTCATAAAAGGAGGAAGTTGTTCAATTCAGGTCGTCTTAATACATGGGGCTTGCGAAATGTGGCTGATCTAAACAATTCCGCCCATCCCTTCAGAGAATACAGGCGTGATGTATTAACACTTTCGACTCCACCCACTTTTCATAGAACTCATACGCTATGCCGCCATACACATTGAAAGTGATCCCGGAGGGTTGCCGGCAATACGTTTGCGCTAAAGTTAACCATCCCGGACGGTCAACGGCATTAGGTTTAAAACCGTGTTATTAAACACTGTAAAACGAAGTAAAATTATGTTTTCAGGGGTCTTGTCGCTATGCGTAGTTTCCAACCATGTGAATTTTGGAATCCTGAACAAAAAATAAAAAATGCTTGGATTTTAAAACCAACGCTTATACTAATAAATCGTGTTGAAATATACATCAGATTTAATTTTCCCGTTTTATAATGCTGTATTCGTTAAGAAAACCCTACATTTCAAATGAGCTCCCCACGAGGGCTCCCGGCATCCCATATGCGACTAGGTGAACCCTCCAGGACGGCTACCGGCACTGAACGTGTTAAGAATGTTTATTTTGATCTTACCAACAAAAGCAACTTCAGCGGTGTTGGGCGAAAACACAGGGTCTCCTTGTGGCACGAACACCACGGTGACGGTGCTGTCGGTACTCCTGGGGCCGGGCTCGTCGCCGCCGTCCGTCGCGCGGATCGTCAACTGCACAACCGATACATTGTTACTATTTTTTGTATGGCATTCGGCTCGTTACTTATTACATGGGTCTTGAAACATAGCTGGTGAAATGTGATTATACTATAAATACAAGGTCAAATTAAAATTTGCTAGCGAAACTCCGCCGATGATGGGTATCGAAATCTAAACATGACAAAACAACAAAAAAAGTGGTTTTTTTTTTGGTTCAACGACCTTTGGCATTGTAGGTACTTGAAATTGATTAAAGAAAGGAAGAAAGGAAATACATACATACAAATATATACATTTATTAAGCACAGACTAAAAGGCTATAATTAATTATCTTAATTAGATATCGATAACCATCGTCCATCGTCTGCGAAGTTTCGCTAACTAATTTAATGTGGCACATGGCCACATTAAATTAGTACGTACAGGGACGATGTTATGTTATTTTCATAAAAGATGCAACACTAGCTAGTATTATAAAATATAACCACTTCTACCAGTGCTACGACGTAGCTGTTGTGGAGACACCGCTACGCGAGCTACGGTTTCGTAGCCATGTTGTAGCAGACAATCCGCTACGCCTTCGAGTAGTCTTGCTACACGAGTTAACACTAAAAAGCTAAACTTTATTGTATAATATTCTTCAATAAGCTTATAATCTAATATCTATTACGGTGAATAATATAAAATAGCGCTTACAAAAAAACTATGTAAAAAGTATGTACATAACATTTAAAAGAGGAAATAAACAATTTGTAGGTTGTATGTTGATTAAAATATGTTTCGCGACCGTAACAAATATGGTTTTGCAGAATTATAATCATTAGAATCAGCAATACAACTCCTTATGATAGAATTGGCGTCAAATGTTATGATTTCATGAAATCGTTATTCAATAGGTTTATATGAACTTAGAGAGTTGTATTGATGATTTTTATGATTACAATTCTATAAATAAACATTTGATACGGCCGCAAATCATATCTAGATCAACATACAACCTGATACTGACCTGCAAATTGCAAAAACCCTAACGCTTTTGCCATAAGGGTCGACTACAGGCAAATCGTGTTATGGATTTTGATAAGTTTATATAGAAAACTTAATGTAGTAGCCACGAAAAAAAAACGTCTAGCTAACTGAAGAGTTTCACTAGTCAGTGGAAAAATGGGATTGAGCATAAACCTTGTAGATTAAAAAAAAAAATTGAATATCACAAAAAAAACGTGCAAGAACCACTGCCGTATTTTGATAACTTTGGCGAAAATAAGAAGTCACCCAATTAATAAAAGACAACAAAGAACAGTGAACCCATAGATTTTTTCCTTTTTTGATTTTTTGGATTCAGGACTTCCTCGCTATATCGCGGGTTTCACGCGATTGTGCGCAAGAAAACAGCTTCACTACTGAGGAGAGTGAGAGACAATCGCAACAGCATCCTGAGAACTGTAGCGGAGAGCTTCAGCTCCCCTATTATAAAGCAGTTTGTGCGGAGGGTGATTGGTACTAACACTAGATAATAAGTTGTTTAAATATTATGTTACTAACACTCTATTATGGATTCTTTGTTCCGAAATTAAAATCAATATTATTATTATATTAACAAAAAATAATATTGATGAAAGGTGGCAAACGAAAATAAAATTTTAATGTTTCTTTGCTTTATTTTGACTTTGTAGAAACAGTTAATAGCTATTTTACTGACCTCGAACTGTTGCATGCCTTCAGGCAAGGCTTGCCTCAGGGTGAGTGTGCCGGAGTTCTCACCGTCATTCCACACGTCGAAGTAATTCGCCGCCTCAGCTGGTGAAACAAAAAGTTTCTACGTACGTATACAATTTTAGTCATTCTACACGTGCAGCCTGTGGGTTAGGTATACGCAAAGGTCATACAACGCCCTGCGCGTGCAGTATAGCAATGCGTTCAGGATGCTGGTGGGGCTCCCGCGTTTTTGTAGCGCTTCGGGGATGTTTGCTGAGGCGAGGATTGACGGCTTTCATGCCATCATCCGAAACCACACCGCCTCGATCCTTCGTAGAATGCGGGCCAGCTCCCACAGCATCCTGAGCACGTTGTGCGGCAGGTGGGATTGTCCGATGCTGCGTCACTGGATCGGCCTTCATACGTCTAATGGTATGAACTACTTATTACGTGGATAGTGTGGGGTCCGACTCCAGACTTAAGATAAGATTAGGATACTAACATTAGATTTTAGTTTTTCTTTACTAACACTGTATGGATTTTTGTGGTGTGAAAATAAAGGTTTAATAATTATAGGCTTCGACCAATGATAAAAGCTTGTGTATAAAATAGGATTATAGATCTATCTCTTCATCTATACAAATACACACATTCAAATAAATTAAATTGAATGGCTGTTTGTAATGTCAAAATAACAGCTTTTTACTAAATGCATGTGAAAGTATATACGGTTTTAGAGGTATGAGGAACAGGGTGTAAAGTTCACTCATCTTTAGAAAAGGGAGGATCTCTCCGACCATATGGGTGTCGTGTCTGGCGGGCAACTGCCCAACGATTGATGTCGGAATTGTCGGATAGTTTTCTATATGTCGTTCGCGCCGTAAACTCTAATTGCGCGATGCAGGATATGTGTGACGTCAGGCTTTTTGTGTGACGTCAAGCCTTTGATGCGTAGTTTGCATGTGACGATATAGATACCGCCACACGGTACTTATAACATAAAAACATATTTTTTTTATCTGTCTGTTTGTTCCGGCCATTCTCCGAAACAGCTGGGCCGATTTTGATGGGACTTTCACTGGCAGATAGCTGGTAGTATAAGGAGTAACTTAGGCTACTTTTATTTTTAGAAAAAGAAAAAGAATTAGGGTCCACGCGGGCGAAGCGCACTCAATATTATGTTAAACTAGCTGCTGCCCGACAGCAGCTAGTTTAACATAATATTGAGTATATAATGTAGGCCAAAAGTGTGGTCTATCTCTTCTATTTTGGTCGATCGTCAAAAGCGGTCCGTACACGACGCAACCAAACACAAACTAGTTCATTATAACGCGTAAGTAAGTCGCGTCGTGTACGAGTGTTGTGACATTCTGGCTAGTGGCTACTCATTGTCTTTTTTTTTTTGTCATTTATTTTGGACCAATCACTTGCATACATTTAATAAACCTGCCAAACTGCGTGACTGTTTGTCGGAAGGATTAGCGCTCGTCTTAAAACATTTGGTAAATACAATCAAATTAAATATCTAAGTAAGTCAAATAGAGACAAATAGTTCAAATGGACGATAAGAATATTTTGTAATTTTTTTATATATTTTTTTATTATTCTCAAACATTGGGACATTATTTGTTGCTTTTAAAATTTTACTCGCCAAACTTTCCACTTTGATGGCGAGAAGCGCTTGTTAATCGGTATACACAAATAATGTAGTAACATTAATTAAATAAAATTTCGTTATCGAAAAACACACTCCTTAATTTTGACTTTAACATACCTTTACTTACTTTAGGGTTTTGTCTTAACAGATCTATTTTATTAAATACTTTTGGGACTAGATGTTTTGTAGTTCTTTCCCCACAATAATTTGTTACCTTCGGTTCAACCAGTTATTTCTCTCTTACACTTCTCAATAAAGAAGTAATCAATAGTTCAGTTCAGTGCAGTTTCAATTTATAATATGTTACTTTTGAGTGTCATCCTAGACGAGCGGCCTTAGAATGTAATTGTCCGGCAAACAACAATAAAGACTAGGTATTAATTATCAATTGTAGTTACACCGTAGGTTCCTACTTTTGTTATTAACTTAAAACTAATGGACTACTTTCTTACCGTACCGTACCACATTGTTATCCACGGAAAACAAAATAAGTACCTAGTAAGAAATATGGATTCATGTCATATAATGGCTTACCATTTCCTACTATAGAGAAAGTGACAGTTCCAGCGTGTAAGCCGTCCTCATCTGTGGCAGAGATGCGCTCCAGAGACAGGCCCTCCGCGCCCACTACTGTCAGTACGCCGCTGACCACTGCCCGCTCCTGAGGGTACAATCATTTATTTTCACACCACCTGCTCGCTAATGTCAGATTATATGTCACGCAAACCTAACATAAAGCAAGTAGTCATTAAAGACCCAGGCTCTAGTCGGGCAATAATATTGTACTGAATTTCATTATGACCCGCTGGTGCATAATGTGATTTGAATAAGGAACATCAACTAAATAATTCGTATGAAAACTTTTAACATCTCTAATGATCTGTGGCGGTAATGGCGGCATGTCAACGAACAGCTGATCGGTTGCTGTGGCGCGTACCACCATCACACTACACTAAACTTTAGTGTATTGTGGCGCTGCAGTCAAGATTCTATTGTTAACTCACACACAGCTCCCTCTCTACGCTCGCGAGCCCTAGAATCCTCCTTTGCGTTCGGGATTCAATATAGCGCTCGCGACATTAAAACATTGCTTTATCCCCTTAGTGAATAATCTAATATCTATTATTTAGGTAATTGGGAAAAACATGAACAACATTACAGAAATAGATCCAAGTTATTACTTTAATTAAAATTAATGCAGCTAACGCAAGCGCGTCGTCGTCGTCCTTCGCTCAACAAAAAACTGACGCTGCTCCAGCTGGTACAAAGTGTATATAGCCTATAGGGAAGTTGTAGAGCAGTGATAGCCTAGTGGAGTGACCGTCAGACTGCCAAGTCATAGGCCTCGTGTTTGAATCCAGGCCACGTACCTCTGACTTTTTTTCGGATTCATGTGCGTATTGTATAATTATCACTTGCTTCAAAAACGGTGAAGGAAAACATCGTGAGGAAATCGGCATGCCTGAGAGAAATTTCTCGACGGTATGCGAAGCCAAGTCAGAGGCCCATGGGCGGTTTTAAAACTCTGACACCAGGTTAGTCACTAACCACTCGTAAAGAAGAAGACGAAGGGAAGTTTTAAAAGCTTGCATAAAATCATTGTTAATACAACCTTGTCACAGTTACGTGTGTGTCACATACGCTCATTCTTATGGCCTTTTAGCGCTTTTACAGGAAATTCTTTAAAGCAGTTACCCTAGACAGTCTGATGACGGATCCAGGTTTCGGGAACACGAACTCAGGCTCGTGGAAGTTGTACGGTCTGACCACTATCTGGTACTTTTCATCTGAACTTAGCCGTGGGTCGCCATGGTCGAATGCCTAGAACAAAAGGAAGAAGGTGGTAGATCATAATTATTAGGATAACGATGTTATAATTTTCTAGACAGACAAGACTTGTTGCAGAACCAATGGATGGACTGTGTGAAACATCACACAGTCCATCAGTCGTCAGCTGGAAAGGGGGTGACTATCGATATCACGAATAATAGAGAAGTATGGAAGAAAAAGACGTGTTGCGCCGAACAGTTATAAATTGGGAACAGGGCAAGAGAATGATAATGACTAGACTAAGTTGAGCTCTTAATGAATGAGCTCGCCAAGAAAGTATTACCTCTATTCCTACTCAGCAGCTTATGGAATGCTAAATTAAAAATCAAAGTAAAACCCCATTTCTCACCAGTATATGAATTTCATAGGTGCCCCAATATCCTTTTAAGTCCATGGTAGTTTTAAGTTCTCCAGTCTGGTCTATGCCGAATTCTTTCTCTATGGTGATGATTTCAAATAGTTTCGGTAGTTCGATGTCTCGCTCTGTGCTGAGGCCAAGGACATCGTATGCGACCAGAGAGTTTGGTGTGCCTGGCTCATCCCGATCCGGTGCGAAGATTTCAGGTTCTAAACGGACGCCCTGAAAGGATTATGTTTTTTATATCTGATTCTCATCATACAGTATTTTTTTTAGATTACTCAACAAAATGGCGTACTGGCGTCTTGCATCAAAAATGCACAAACCTAGTGTTGCGCCTTGAGGTTTCCCGTTTTAAATTTGGTTTTTACAATCAATAGTCCTGGCGTATTCAAAGGGACAGCCTTTCAGTTTATTTGTAACAAAATGTCAGGGAAAAAAACAATACTTAGCATAGGTACATGAAACGGGCTATAGCATAAAACACGCAGCGTTCGCGGGATAGTTCATAGTAATGGAACGATGGTCATCTGATTGAATAAAAAAATAGTTTTTTATAAATATTAAACGATAAGTTATGATTTACCCCTAGTACACTTTCAGAAATGCTCCAGGGGGGGAGGTCAGTCGGCAACTCGGGAGCGTTGTCATTCACGTCCAGCAAGATTACTAGAACTTCGCCGTCGATCTGGTTTCGGTTGCCGTCTAAAGAAACAAATTCATGAAACACGAATTCAAATAAAGTGAAATGTTTTGAAAAGAAGCGTGTGACGTCATGACTCAGATGCTGTCTGATGGTGGTTTTCTAATAACCTTTAGGTAAAAGTGACGGTTATGCATCGCGTAGCAAACAGACTGAGCTCACCGGCTATATATGGCAAGTCTGTCCATGGGCTATTGTTGATGGTTGATAAATATATGGTAGTCTAATTGGGGCCTTACCACAATTACACTATATTTATCATACAAATATGATATCATATCAGTCAAATTCTATGATCATAGTTAAATGATGCTGTTCTTCATTTTTACATATTACAGTTATATGATCATATAAACGTCATATTTAATCAAGATGGATAACGATTTAGCCGTGTTTTATTTAGCCATTTTTGACGGTACAACTGTAGAAAACTAAGTTTGGGCGAAATAAATATATGATTTTAGGATGTTTCTCTGCTTTTCATGACGCCTTCCCAATGTTTGTCTGAAAATTTTAAACCCCGTACCTCCTTCGCCTAAGAAGTTATCAATGATGTTGAAGAAGATCCTGTGCTGCGGCTCATCGCCGTCCCGGTCCAGCACGTCGGCGCCGGTGTACTCCACGCGCACGCGGCCGCTCACCAGGTCCACCGCGAAGAAGTCGAGCAGCCGCAGGTTGACGGCGTAGTTGATCTGGTAGCTCACGTTGTTGTTCGGCACTGAAAACGTATTAGAAAGAAAGAAAGAAAATAAACTTATTTAGTACAGATTAAAAGGCACACAACATATTCTGCCAAATAAAACAGTGAATTAGGTGCGTGGAAATCGTTCAACAATATCTAGTTACTGAAGTCCACTTATTTCAATTTTTTATTGAATAGCGATGTTGAAAGTTGTTAGGTAAATAAAAACTATTTAGTCCGTCAGTCAGATAATAAAAATATATTAGATAAGTATTTTTTGCTTTATCATATAATAAAAAAATATTTAGAAAAAATAGTTTTAAAATTGGGGAGCTGCGTCACAATTTTCAGTATAAAATCAACCGGACAGTGACGTCATGCCACATTTTAACTCAATGTATTGCTGTAATATTTCGATTAAGTAAAAAAATAAAAAATACTTGTCCAATATTTTTTAATATAAAAAAAACTTCTTCTTCTTCTTCTTCTTTCTTTATTTATTTATTATTTATTTAAACTTTTCACACTCAAAAAAAGTACAAAGGCGGACTTAATGCCGATGCTTAATCTTTATGACGGACTTTGATTTTTTTACTACATCCCTAATCCGAGGGAACGATATTTTTTCCATTTTCGTGACTAAATATATTTCAAAACTCAGGAGGTATACTGCGATTTACATCATGGATGTCCATTTTAAACTTTCTGCACTTACGATTTAACGACCAGGTACTATGAGGTATGATTATGGTCATGGTCATGGGTGCGGATACAGCTTCAAAATATGCTTAAGTATTGAGCGTATTTTTTACTGGGACAAAAGAAGGAAATGCGAATCCAGATTCTGGGAAATCGTCTTAGAGGCCTTGCCCACTGCGACTTTTTGTAGCGATGCAGTAGCGATACTGTCGCGCATGTGTATCGATACAGCTGCGATGCTGTCGCGCTTCAGGCCATATTCCCCAGCACCCCTCCCTCCGTTCTCCACCCTTCGTTCCCCCGATGTTGTCTGAAACGGTCGCGCGTTTGCATCGTTCCTGTCGCACGTTGGAAACGCGACTAACGCACGATAGTAGCGATGCAGAAGCGCGTTTACAAAACGCGCGGCAGCATCGCTACAAAAAGTCACCGTGGGCGAGGGGCCTTAGGAAAAATTAGCGTTTTTTTCATGACTAAATTTTGGCATTCTTAATTTATTGGTCAAGTGCGACTTGTCCATAAAAACGACTAACGAATTTTCTTCATTGCAGGTAGTCATTTTTTCTACAGTCGCAGTAAAAAAAAACACTGTATAAAGTGTCTATAGGTGTCTTACGATCTCTGTCGAGGTCGCTGGCAATGAGCTGGACAACATTGTCGCCAGTGACTGCGTCCTCGTAGATGGTCACGACGGAACTGAACTGGTCCGTCTCCAGGCGAGGCACCTTGTTGTTCGTGTCGATTATCTGGATCGCTATCTGTCAATACAAATACAGTTTTTTAACGATCAGCTTTGTCTTTGGATACTTCTCCAACATGTGAATAAAATATTTGTTTCGGTTAGTTTGGCAGCAACATGAGCTCACTCTGATAACACCTAACCACAGAATGCTTAAACCTCTGTTTGCCGTATGTACAAAACTTAGTTACTGAAAAAATACAGTGTGGCATCATCGACTGCGTAGCTATTGCACTTTTCCATGAAACAGTAGATTTATTTCTTAATAACCGACAAAAAATTTCAACGCAAGGGGTTCAGAATCGCCCTCACCCCCCTACTGCCGCAGGAGAAAAAATTCGCGTCGATGTCCCTGCCACCCTGTATAAAACAATAAGCTCTTCTCCACCACCGAGCTTGAACAAAGAAGATGAACTTAGTTGTACAGCTACTGATTCAAGACTTACGTCTCCCTCAGTGTCATGGTAGGTCGGATCAGGCGGGCACTGCGTCAAGTCTTCCATGGAACATTTGTCGCTGGCTATGACGGTGTAGTACAAGTGGTATCTTGGCGGCTCATCCGCGTCAATAGACTGGGTATTCTGCACTGTGATCTGGCCGGTGTTGAAGTTAATAGCCACCAGATTTTCTGGAGTGCCTTCTTTTGGTCTAAAAATATAACAACAGCGTTGATCAAATAAGGTATATTAAGTAACTTCTCTGATCAAATGAGGTATATTAACAATGGCGTAGCGTGCCTTGGCGGGGCCCCGTATCAAAATTTGTTTGGGGGCCCTTATGAAGGGTAAAGATTTCTCACAAAAGAAAAAAAATGTTTGCATAAAATTAAAATAAATATTTATGCATCATAATTATCTATGTCACTTTTTCCAAAATTTTTACAAACAGTTCAAATTAAATATACACTCTCCTTGCCTTTTTTTCGGTAACTGATTTATTAAGTCATTTATAGCTGATGATGACTTTAGTTTTTCTAAAGTTTCTGCCTCTGCATAATTTTTTTATTAATTTTTGCTTACGCCCGTCGGGGGCCCCCGAGGCCCGGGGGCCCCGTATAATTGATGCGGCAGATACGGCGGTAGCTACGCCCCTGTATATTAGCAACTTCTCTGATCAAATGAGCAATTAAGCAACTTTTCTAGGTATATATTATCGCTTCTCCGCTGCGTCTACGGGTGAATGCTTCCTTGTTTGTAAGTGGGCTAGTTACACCGCGTGTATTTTTAAGGTTTACGTAAGCTGTTGTGAAACCAGTCGCACGATTCGTACATAACACATTTGCTGTTCGGCTCGAACGCAACCTCTGATATGGTGTTTCTCACCGATTACCATTAAAATAAACGAGCGAGCCTTACAGTAGTCGTATATGATGTATATAACATCTCACCTTGGCAAAAAGAAACATTAAATGGGTGGGGCCTCGTCAAGGTCGTTTCTGACAGCCAACTCTAGCACCGCGCGCGCTCATTGGTCAAATCATATAGCGCGCGCTTCCCCAACTTCCTGTTACACACTTCCGTCCCTTTTCACGTAATCACTCCCACAGCATTTTAGGGTATATATGTTCTGTGCACAGATTGCAGGAAATTAAGAGGAAACATGTTACACAATCAATAAATAGGGTACTCACGTTATAGTGTACCGCACTTGGTTGTACAGTGGTCCGTCGATGTCGGTGGCGAACAGAGAGCCGATGACGACTCCGCTGAGAGACATCTCTCGGACGCGGAACTCCTGCGCCAGCTGCCCCTCCCCCCACACCGGCGCGTTATCGTTCATGTCTATGATCGTGATCGTGAATGTTGCTGGAACAGATAACATTTA
The DNA here is from genome assembly GCA_947364205.1 of Agrochola lota. NCBI lineage: Eukaryota > Metazoa > Arthropoda > Insecta > Lepidoptera > Noctuidae > Agrochola > Agrochola lota. Next base: position 19,393,710 of record OX376227.1, on the reverse strand, counting down.
ATGATAAAAGTCTCGATCGGCTTTCTGCGCTTTTGGGCGATTCATGCTTGGTAAATCAGTCAAGAGGACGTTATCAAATACACATTTTAATGGCTTAAAGACCACGATGAATACCCCCCTTTTGGTCTTGCTTCTAATACACCTAGTACACACAATAGGCTGTAATAAATGTAGGCTCGGGGCGGTGTAGAACAGCCCTGCTCCTGACCACTTTCTTTGTGAGAATGTGGGTGTCTGATGTTGAATTTAAATTGGTAATGAAGAAAAACACCTCCAGAAAGCTAGTGGGAAGGTGTCGGCTGATATATTTCTTTTTACTACATGAAATAAAATTTAGTACTTATTTAATGGCTTTACTGGCACTTACATTCATCATAGTCTTCTCCGATGACGGTGTTGATGTCCCGGACCCTGACGGTGAGGTACAGCACCTCGAACTCCTCATAGTCGATGGTGACTCCCTCCCTGATCTCGCGCACCTCCACGCGCCCGTAGGCGACGCCGCGATTGTTGTCATCTCCATAGCGCGTTTTAATTTCTACGCAGCTGGAAATTTTATCATTGTTAATAAGTACATGTTAAGATACTTCAAGCAGCAGTAATGGTGTTGGGAAAACAATGCGTTAAATAAAAAAGACACGTTCTTAAACAAAAAAACCATGGATATGCTGGTACTAAGTTTAAATTAATTGACCTTTTGTTTTCTCAAATAAAGTACCGATTTACGTCAATTCATTTTAACTAGAGAAGTTCTAAAAACTAAGACCCTTACGTAGTAACATAATAAAATAAAAAAGCCTTAACCTTAACCATAAATTAAAAGTAAAAGTACATCAAAATGTTCACTTAGAAATACAACCATTCAAGCGTTTGCATGCAGATATTATTATAATTGTTTAGAAGGACAATTAAATAAATTTATTTTAATATGACTGCTGTTTTATTTCACATTAAAATGTAGTTTAAATTTATTATTATTTATAAGTTTATAACTTAATCATTATTTTAAGTACTTAGTATTTATCTAAATAACCACTTTTAATCATCATTTTCATTCTTTTTAACAGGGACTATACGCCAAAGAGGCGACTTCCTTATATATCAATTAGAGAGCACTAAAAACCTTACGAGTATCTAAAAACAAATCAATTTTTATTCGTTAAAAACACTTACCTACGTAGTGAGTTTATAAAAAAAATAGGTCGAAAAAAACTTGGCTATGTTAAGGCTTTTAAGTTTTTCCTTTAAAGATATACCGGTTGTGTGACCTAGACTCGACATTAAATAATTATAATTATGGTAATAGTCCTCCAGACCGAATTTTGGCCATGGCAATCATTCTCAGCGGAGACCACGCCTTCGGCGCGGGTGAAATTATAGTGCACAAGTGTGTGCGACATAAGTGCACTATACAAGGTGTAAAAAGACCCATCACGAAGCCGACTTTGTAAGTAACTGTGCGCAATTTTTTTTCCGCGAAACGTCTTTTATTTTTGGTGTAAAAATTAGCTGCTTACGGTACGGCACACAAAAAATTGTGTTCATGTGTGCGTGCTACGGTACAAGGATCGTGGGAGTATTTAAAGCTAAGTTATATTATAGTTTTCGCATTTTTACAGCAGTAAATAGGTAAAAGTATGATATACTTGTGGAACTCAATGGCGGGTGCCTCCCGCCCCTGCTTGGTGGCGTAGGAGGTTTCCCAGTCGATCTCGAAGCGCAGCTCGGCCGTGGTGTCCGGGTCCGTGGCGGTCACCTCCTCGGTGATCAAGTAACCGTCGGGCACGTTCTCTTCTACATGCGGACTGCCGCGAGGCTGGAGGTACAAATGAATTCAGAAGGACCTATCACTATAACTAATGCAGAGCATTCACGATAATAATGACGTAAAACAGTCACGATCGAAAAGTGGTCAGGCGTCCTCGATAGTACATATACCTAGCGCGCACTACGATTTTATTATTTGCGACACGAATTTAGAATCGCGTGTCCGCCGCGGGGCGCGGGGTGCGATTTTATTATCGCAGTGCTTGATACAACCTCTATATGCTTGTTTATTTCATTTTTCTTTTTTTTTAAACGTTGCCCCACACTAAGAATTTCCTCTTGTATCGTGGGTGCGTTTACAAACATAGAAACTCACATACTCTAACACCCAGACCCGGAACAACTACTTGCAGATCATACAAATATTTGTCCCGTGCGGGGATCGAACCCAGTCGATCGCTCAGCCACTGCGCCAACCGTGTCGATCGGGTCGTGTGATTTGTTTATTTAATGTCCAGGGGGCACGGGAGGTTCGCTTGTTCAAGTGGTTTATTAAAGATATCCGCCGAAAAAAGCGACGGCTGGACACTATATTACCCGAAATTAGTTCTTCAACGGCTGTTTATCAAGAAATCAAGAAAAGGATAGAAAATGCGCTGAAGCGAGTAAATGTAAAGGTTAGAACGGAATAGACATAATATTCAACATGGGCGACGGCCTTTTCCCCATCGATACTATATTATCAAGAAATCAGTTCAGCGGAGCTGCAATTCACTTTTGCGACAACATATGATAATTTATCATTTTAAAATCGCGGCGACATTTTTCTCGTGCACTGCCATATAACCAATATGTTGCATTACTGTGACAAAATAATCACGCGATAAAAAGTCGTAGTGCGCGCTCGCCCTAAAGGCGCTACCTCACCGGGAGCATTACCTGTAATGTTTACAGTTCAGATTCGAGCATTACAACAGTGTGAGAACCTAAACATGAATGCGAATCTTATCCAATCTTGGATTGTTACATTACAGGCGAATGCTCCCGTGAGGGATGCAAAAATAGTTTGATCAGAAAGTGCCAGTGAGTATGTTTTCTAAAGTTCCATAGTACACCTTACTTACCAGTCTAAGTGTAGGGGGTGTATTGTTGATGTCTTCCAACTGTATCACCAGCTGAGAAGTAGCGGTGTTGTAAGGGCCATCGCCGAGCGTGTCATCAGCTCGTACCTACAATTAGATTTAGAAATAACATAAGTTATGATTCAGGTTTAATACAAATACTGGAAGACCTTAGGCATACCAGCACCATCATTCTATTTGGAGCGTTCATTCTAAAAGTTGGCAACGTCGCAAATAGCTGTCAAATATTTACCTGTTTTGATTAATTTGGCAATATTACTGTTTGGAAATTTGAAATAAAGTTCCAGTGGCACTGGGAGGGGTCGGTTGCCGATAGTACTATCACGCTTGTATTCCCCAACAAGAAAAAAGAAAAGAAGAAGATTTAGAAGAACTAAGAACTTAAATTTGTAGCTAATGCATAGACCACTAACTAAAAGATAACAGTAGTGGTTAGCCACAACCAGTTGTGGCTAACCACTACTGTGTTACCTTTTAGTTTGTGGTTCGGTCTTAGAAATAAATATAAAATTTCATATCTACCTGAACAAACAGCTCATTCTGCCTGTGATAATTGAAAGCATCGTCAACAGTGACGAAGATCTCGCCGGTGTATTTATCAATACTCAGAAAATCAACAGCGTTGCCCATTAGCGAATGCCTAAAGAGTAAATAAAGTTTTATTAATTATTATATTACATTATTGAGAGCCTAGTGAGACTTCTTTATAATCTTGAGCTAGAAGTATTGAAAAGAACAGACTTAGGCTGAAGAATTTGTGATCAATAAGGTAATCAGAACCAGTAAACAGTAAGATGATGACACTGAGACCCTTATACAAGCTTTTCAATGCGTGGATATTTTAAAAGTGGCCATGTGTTGAATACATTGGATACCAGCTTCAGTACAAAAAAAGAGACTGGTTGGCTACCGTATCTTTTTGTCACAAGTAGAGGAAAGAAAAACTCCAGCAAATAAAGATGTAGCATCCAAACTATAATAACTTACTCGACTTTATCGTCTATGTCCCGGTCTTCAGCCAGGACTGTCGCAACGTGGAAGCCGGCACCCTCTGTCTCGGCGAACGAGACCGTCTGTACGGCATGCTCGAAAATCGGCAGCTCATCGTTCCAGTTGATCAGGTTAATGTTTATCGTTGCGACTCCAAACAATCTATTATCTTCCATATCTATTGCTACCGCCTGTAGAATTTATGCTAAATTATGATCAGGTTATTAAACTGTTCTCGTTGCAGGCATTGTTTATTTTTCTTAATCGTCCTGCCCTTGCACCATGTTAGGTAATTCTTAATTACTTATATCAAAGAGTGTCGACGGAAGAATAAAAAAAAAACATCAAATACATATTATATTGCAAAGTATGATAACATAATCAACATACCCTTAGTTGAATTTTTTGAAACGCAGGTACTTCATAATCCAGCATGTGATGGTTCAGAGTGCCCATGATGAAGTACTGGCTCTGGTATCCAACTTCTGGGGCGATGTAGAACGCCTCATGGGCTCCCTCCGGATATACACTCTCCAAGTGCACTGTGTATTGTGCGTTTGGACCCTAGCAAGCCGTAACATCATAATAATTATTCAAATGAAACCAGCAGAACACAAATAGATTTTTTTTTTGAACACTTTGTTGAAAATGACCGAGAAACTACACTCGTTCTTACCTATGTAAATGAGTGAATTATTTTATTCGATAAAATAGCATGTTACGTCTCTTCTGTTATTTGTGAATATATAGATTTATTAGTGAAGTAATAATTTAGAAACTTACTAGATCCCGATCGTGAAAACCGAAGTTTTCTAAATTTAGGGTCATCGCAGTCTCCTCCATAATACTAGTAGTATAAATACCATCTTCGTTTAGAGGCAGTGGAGCCTGGTCATTGACATCGTTGATTATAATGACAATATCGGCTGGTGTCTCGAACGATGAGCTGCCTTCTACATCGTTGTCACCGTACTTGTATGCTATTATAGAAAGGTAGAACACTTCTCTTTTGAGTTCATCTCTGTCTATTGGCCCGACATGAAGCCAAGCACCTTCGTGACCCCCTTCTATAGCCTCAATTTCGAATAAACCCTCGTCTGAAATGCGAAGGACATTATTTTATTTACGTAACTTCTACAAACTCAATACTTATCAATACTTATCATAAGTTTTACCGCAGGCGTGTTTTGGTATAACAAGCTAGCAAACTATGCTGTGCCAATGAAAATAATGTTCTTGTCTATATTCCTATTTCTTACCTTGCTCTTCAGTTTCCAGTCGATAGTGTATAGGTTTATTGATCCCCGTGTCACCATCTATAGCACGTACTCTGAATGATTTTCTGAGCTTCTCATCAAACTGTTGCACGGCGAAGATCTCCATCCAGCGCGGCGCCCTGTGTTCTACGTTCTCTACTTCAACCATCATTGTTACTTCGTGCCTATTTGGAAGGGAGTCCTGAGGATTTTTAAGTGTTTTGTATTCCAATCATATTTGGATGAATAAAGACTTTTTTTTGTAATGGCGTACTTACAATAAATCAAGATATAATTCGATTAATACAAAATCAAATAAAAGTAAATCAACAACCTAATCAAACTTCAGAAATACTCACCAAAGCCGTAACTCTGAATATATGAAGCGGGTTCTCCTCATAATTGAGAGGTTGATTGACGACCAGCACCATTTTCACTTTCATCCATTCGCCTGGGATATTCTCTCTGATCAATTCGAAGACTTGTTCGTCTCCCCGATCGCTGTCAATGGTGAAGTACATGACACTTGTACTGATCTCTCCATCAGCGTCGGAGACTTCGTAGTTGCAAGTTGTGATGCCAGTCTCGCCAAGTTCCTGGGAGAATACATTTCGGTCAACTTTTACCGCTGTCATCATTCGGTTGAGAACTCATATTTGGTTGTTTTATACAGTGTTCAAGTTGAAATGTATAATTACGAAACATTTCCAATAGGTAAATTGTATAATTATAACCTTCTATTCTCTTCAATTTCAATACTTATTATTTAAATTTTTTAATATTTTTATAGAAAACCCAAAAAGCATATAAAAATTAAAAAAATTGTAGCCCATCGACATCAGGAACAGGCTGCCGGTGGTCAGGGCAGGGGGGAGAGGAACCTCCTCAGTACGCGTGCCGTGTCCAGAGTACCTACTGCTTTCCGAATCAAGCCCTTGACCCACCCGTGCAATGAGAGCCTCCTAAGGTATTGGTCGAGGCTCTCCGCTATTAGGCCAAACGATTATCGATATCGCAATGATAGCAGACCATTGGACCACGTCCCACATGTCGACAACCTCGTGTGCTAAGTCAAGATACCTGATTTTCTTATCTTTTTCAGATTTCGCGAGATTCTCGTCATGAGGGACAGGGACGCGATATCAACAATCATTGGACGGCGCTTTCGTCGATCTGTCACGACAATATCAGACTTATTGGCTCCAATAGTTCTGTCAGTGCTGATAGATCGATCCCAATACAATGTGACGTGATCATTCTCGAGAACTGGGTCGGGCACATACCTGTAGTATGGTACTTCGGACTCCACAAGGTTGTACTGCAAGGCAAGTTGCTGGTGGATATTCCTATCCACTAGATTGTGTCTGTGCGAGTACCTACTCGCCGTTAGTAAGACGATTCAGATGATTCACCAGGACGGTGGCATGCCCGACAGATGTCAACCGTACCGTCTTTGATAATGTATAATTACCGATAATTATTCGTCATTATAATTCATCGATAATCACAAAGACAAAGCCTTCAATTTTCCCAAAGAGGTCGCTGAAACGCAGCCAGGATACAGATATCAAAAAATCTACATTAGGCCCGGAAAATGCGTCCGTGAAGCTCTTTGCCTTGCCATACTTTTTTACGATCGTTAATATCAAGTACTGCAGGTTTGCGTCAGGTCTCTTTCACCAAGAAGAGCGAGGTGAGGCCCTTGTCCACTGCGACCACATCCCGGTGCATCCCCACGTCAGTTTGAAGGAAATATTCCTTGACTGGCTGCAAATCTCGCGGTTGTGGAGGGTTTTAGCATTTAAGAAACCTTGACCCCACACTTCCGCGGGATGAACAGTCTCATCCCTGATGATCCGGGGTGATGCATCCGATTTACCGTTAGCAATATAAGGACATTCCAAAGATTCAAGTTCCAAGTCCATTTGAATATGCCGAAAGAATACATCAAAACCTGCATAACCCAACCGTTGAAGGCCTTGTTCCTGAACCTTGTTTTTGCCTGATAACAGACTATTCAAGTCTTTATTGAGGCGGCCAAAGAAGTGCTTCGACGATTGTTTCATGTCAAATATTGCAGATGCCTAATGCTTCCGACATAACCAAATACTAGGGTTTCGGTTGAGGAGAGGGGTCTAAGGTAGGGTGCTTCTTATTTTTCGACTTTTGAAAAATTACTGCGTCAGCCCCCCATTCGCTTTTATCATCTAAAAAACCAACCTATATTTTTTATTTATTTCTTAGATAGGTTTTTGGGGTCGCTCATAATTTTTTCAAATTTTGACCTCGTGTTAAAGTTTGAAAAAATTATGATAATGATAACTTGCAGCTCAATGTAGGTACATAAAACAGTTATATTCATCATTGATAAAACATACTAATGTAGCTCGTTGTCACATTATTCCGTACAAGGATGCTCTTTGGTTGGCCTGTCGTATCCCACGATATGGGATCCGATCGGAATAAGCCGTCGTCACCATATAATGCAAAAATGCAAATAAACAGCTTAGGAAATATATCTCTCATGTCATGTGATAGTGACACTTACCGTAAGTGTCACTATCACATGACATGAGAGATATTTCCTAACGCACAACATTTGCGCGGGTCGTAAGTGACTTACGACCCGCGAAAATGTTGTGCGTTCCAAAATAAAGTGTAGTACTACTCTCTGATCTCTATTGTATGCGTCTATCCCGTGCTGGAAAATTGCTTGTTACTGTTGAATTTGAACCGCGTCTATCATTCTCGCTGACTATTTAGAAGAAATCTCGCCGTCGTTCGGAAAACCGGAAAGCGAGGGCGCTTTCCGATTTTCCGAACAAAAAGTTCGAACAATCGTATATTCGCGTGAAGATCGCTTTTAAATAGTACGCGGGGTCACTCTAAAATCAGCCTGTGCTTATAGCGCTAAAAGGTTATTTTGGCGTGTGGTAACAAAATCGGAACTACCGCCGTCATCTTGTTTTTTTGATACATTTCAAGTGACATAAATTACACTACTGGTCGTTACGTGATTTTCGCGAAACGTAACGTAACTAGTTATTTTTTCAATTTCTATCTATTCGGTGATTCAGCATGGTGATTTTATCGAAGTATTATAGTTATTCGCGAAACGAAAATATAAATGATTACCTACGTAATACGTTACTTATCACAAGTTTTAAGGTTTTGGAACGAATAAGTTTTTGTAGCTACCTATGTAGTTACATCATTAACGTATTACTAACAAAAATAAACTTCCCTTCATCCTATATTCAAGTTTAGGGCTGGAAAATATAACTACTTACCAAAAAACGTGTTTACAGTTTGACTCGAAACTAGCTATTCGGCTACATGCGCCGTAGCCGGTTATTGTAACTAGTGACGTCCAATAACGCCCATATTTATATTACACAGTTCAATTGTCGTAAATGGTGACCAGCAGAGTCCCCCTGTCAACGTCATTCGAGCGGCAAAAGATATTTGTAGCAGCGTATCTTAGATGCTGGGTTGAAGTCGAAGGTGTAAAGTTCAAACACTCACAGCTATTTCACAAGGGGCAAACATCTGGATGATAGGCGCGTTGTCATCAATGTTGACGATCTGAAGCGACACCATGGCTACCATTGACTCGTCTTCTACCCTCACGTTGAAAATGTAATACTGCATTCCAGGAGTCTCGAAGTCCTGCCTTAAAAATGCAACATATTCATGTCAAATTGTCTACAACTTTTAGGTTCTAGGACATGCCGGTTTTCCTTCACCGTTTTGGGAGCAGTGTTTAAAGTGCCTGCCTAGGTTCGAACTCACGACCTAGAACTCGGTAAGTCGGGGCCGATACCACTGGGCCACCACTGCTCCTTGTTGGATTATCTTCAAATAAATACTTGACTCAAGTACCTACCCTTGCAATTATTTGCTTAGTGTAACATGAAAACTTGATGACACACTGTTTTATAACGTAAAACATTAGAACTATGGCATGCTAACATGTCAAGAAGTGATGAGAATGAGATACTCGTAGACCGGCATCCTAATTGCGTAACACACGATCAATCACATTCTGTTTCATTTTCCCAGTTCAACAACATTCATTGCGTTATTTACATTGTTGATCAGACATATTTTTCGAACATATGAAGCAATGGATTAGCAATATCCTTCAAAAATCATTCACATTGCGATTGATCGTGTGTTATGCAATTTTGTTGCTGATAAATTCAAAAAGTTAAACAAAATTGTGAAAGTGGTGAGTGATACTGACCATACGAGTATGAGATAAATTCTTTCTTCTTGAAAATCTTATCTAACTAGAAAAAAGGGTTACTTTCATCTTACCTATTTGTAATAACAAGATGCCAGTCTTCACCAATCTTGCGTATGACTGGAGCGAGCATGCTGAATGAACCCGTCATGAAGGGGGACTGCACGTAAGGGGTCGCACTGCCTGTAACCAACAAGATTGAAACAAGGTCCGCAAGGTTTTACTTGTAAATAGTACTTAGAATGAACTTTCAGGTTGAGATAACACCAATGAGAAGTGCCGGTATAAGGTTAAAGATGACCTTCACCGGGTCATCGTCCACCTTGTCGGGGGCTACTTCTTTGCTGACTGGCTAACCATTCGAGTGTCGGGTCAAGAGTTATCGTCATTTTAATCTCAAGTGGTATCGGGTTACGGGACCACCCAGAAGTGGCCTGACACATGCGCCATTTACGCGCCCGCGCACCCGACAACCCAGTGGCTAATTTGGCAAGAATTTGCAATTTTGTCATCACTAACCTTGGTAGTTTAGTTTGGCAATTGGTACGTCTCCTTCGATCTCCTCCTCCATGTAGATGACCTGCATGCCCATGTTCGGCGCGTGGTCTTCGACGTGGAAGATGTCCATGCACACATCCAGCCTGTCCTCGGCAGGCACCAGCGGCCTCTGGTTCCATGACATTCCTGACGATTATACATTTATGTTACTTATACTATACTTAAATCAAACACATCTTAAAATTAGGTTACATATAAACATGTACCTATAATGTAGTGCATAAATGTAAAAAAAATTGACACTAGACGATAGTTATAAGCAAGGTATTTTTGTAATATTATCGTTTTAAGAATTGTTGGTGAGCCCATTAAATAAAAAAATAAGACAGTTTTCTTCAATACAACAACAAATGATGTAGATAAATAAGTAATCTTACCATCAAAATTCTGATCCTCTAATGGAGGCCTTTCTGGCCTTGGGATTTGGATCATGTACCCACATCGTTCTCCAACAACTATAAGCAAAAGAAACATTAAAATAAAATAATTAGTAAAACCTTTCATCCGAATAAAATAATGAATATGATAATCTGAGTATAACCTTTCATCTCAGTACAGAATTCGAATATAATCTTATGTGCTCCTACTTTTAAATTAAGTCATTACTCGACAATGTTCAATTGGCGTATAGAGACGTTTAATAATTTATTATATCTAGACTTACAAACATATAACTATGCAACTGCATTTGATTCTAATTTAAATAATTTAAATCTTTCTTATGACTTTACTATGTTTTCTAAATTCAATAGAATTTATGACTGCGGTATGCCGTAATACATTACTCGTAAACATAATTTGACATTACAGATATTGAAATTGCCTACACAGTAGGGCATTATCTATAATCTCTTTATTAATTGTGATTGTTGTTAATGTTTTGGAATATTTTGACATTAAACATTTTGAAATTAAACTTTTTGACAATACACATTACGACATACAAATTCTTCATTATAATAAGCGAGAGATTTGTATTTTATTCATGAATTATTTTTTTAGGAAAATTATAAAGATAGACCTTTTAATGATAATTTTCTATAATTTTTCATGATTATTCAGAAAAATACGGGCGGCACATGCTCATGGGCGACATTGTATAATTACCTCGGAATGAGGAAAATATCTTGAGAAAAGTTTTGACTATGAATGTGGATGGGTATGAGAGTAGGGGAAGACCAAGGAAATGCTAGAATGGAGGTGACTACTGAGATGACAACTAATAGACAAGAATAGATAATGAAGACTGGGGGCCTACGCCCTAATCGAAATCCGTAGTATCGGCCGTGGTTACGGTCGCTTCGTAGTAAGATGGAGAACAAAGGGCCCGTAATTTCGGCCGAAACTACGAACTTCGCTTAGGGAGTAGACCCCCTGTGTCGACCTCAAATAAATGGCGATAAGGGTAAGAGAATGATGATGACCTTGTGCGGAGGTAGTTGTAGCAGTGAGGACCACCAGCGCTGCCGTCAGTAGCCGGACGTCGACAGCCATCTCATGTTCTTAATTCGTTCTGATGACAAGCACACCTCTGTTTGAATTGTGACTCTGTGGAAAAATACAAATTAGTGTAGATTTTTTTATAAGAATGCTTGAGGTAGGTATCTAAAAGACATTGAATCGTCATTCATCGTATATTTGCTTTTGCCCGCAGCTTCACCCGCGTGGATGTCGGAAAATATCCCACGGGTGGGTACGTACTACTGGGATTAGTTAGATACCTAATATCCGAGGAAAAGTCATTGTTTCCTACCGCTGCGCCCGCGTTGTCGGCAACCATGATTATATTGTCACGCGTAATTTTGAATCTGTAATATCTTTTAAAGTATTCATTTTAATGATATGATGTCAAGGCATATTTTAATCTAAATTAAATGCCCAATTTAAATAACATATTTTATTGGATAAGGATTAATAAAATACCGGTCAAAATAGCTTCGGAAATAACAATGACATTTTTATCAAATTCTGTAAGATAATGGTTACTGTAGGTCATCCTTAGAAGATAGTCATATGCTATCGCGGTCTTTATTTTTGAACTTTTTAAGATATACAATTCTGTAAAACATAAATGTGATGTATCGTATAGCTTACGCGGCGCACGCCAGTATAGCTCCCAGTCGTCATGATTTTTTCCGACATCTTGGACAATAATCGTCATATTTCAGCCAATTTACATAAAACCTTCACATGAATCACTTCGTCCATTGGTGAAAACCGTTTGAAAATCCGTTCGGTACGTTTTGAGTTTATCGCGTTCAGACAGACAGATGCGGTGTTGGTATTGCTTAAAATCGCTTCGTAAATAAGCCATTATTTCTCATAAAAAATGGTTATTGTGGTTTATCCCTAAGAGATACCATCGCGGACATTTTGTAGACCTTTTTAAGGTGTACAATACTGTTGTACATTACTGTGATCTATCTCGTAGGGTTCAGCTAGCGTTTGCAAGTAAGCGCAAAATAATGTGCTTATTTACGACATCACATTAGTAACCTCTAAAATTATCAGTGTTTCTCTACTATATTATGCCTGTATTATACATATAAACCTTCCCCTTGAATCACTCTATCTATTTTAAAAAAACCGCATCAAAAAATCCGTTGCGTAGTTTTAAAGATCTAAGCATACATAGGGACAGACAGCGCGAAGCGACTTTGTTTTATACTATGTATAGAATAGATATAGATTTGTTGTGAAATACACAAAAATATGTATTCACGTCACGGAGCTAGACAATCAGTGCGGAAAACGGATAAAAGATTCAAATATTAGTTAGTTTGGCTTTTAATTTAGTACCTAGTGTAAATAGTTCGTTGTGTTAAAAACTGTAAAGTTATATTACGTGCAATTAAATTTCAGTAATAATACTACATGACAATGATGATCATCATCTCATGAGATGTTGGCGGAGGGTCCTGACTTTGCCCGGCTTGCGCGTAGCACCACCTTGTCCTCGTGGAGGCGATCGACGGCGGGGAACTCTCGCGTCCGGCCCTGGTCCAGGCCATAGTACGGAGCGAAAGGGCATGAGAGGCCACCTCCTTCTGTGAAGCAGTAATGCTCGCGAAGGAGGAGGCGGAATGCGTGAGGTGAAATTTCGCGCCCTCACGCCCCTTGCCGCCGCAGGAGACGCCCTGGGCGTCGGGAATCGCAGGCCGATTCCCGGCCAGATATTCAATAATAGATAGAAGTAATTTACCACCCAAAAAAAAAAGGACTCTTGACTTCTCTAAGCATAATCATCATACATTCCCTGACCTGAGTTAGCATAATCATACATTCTAATCACGGTGATTTTATGAGTAGTTTATAAAGATCACATTGATTATTCATTTGAGGCAGATGGCACGTTTAATTAATGTATATTTAAAATTATCATAAGGTTAGTTATGTTTTATTATGATCTGCGTCATGCACTATGTTGACCATAGATTTCTACAGTTCTACGCAATAAAGAGCCTCGTTTATCTTCATCTGTTAACCGTGAGATTAGTTCATTACAGACCGTTCACAATAACTTGTCCCTTGCCGTCATGTAGGCACCATTGCATGTCAAGCTTAGTTTCAATAGTAATAGACTTCAAAACGGCGAATGACAAAACAGTGCTGCTAATCGCGTGACGGGTCAAGTTATAATGAACGCACTGTAGTTAGCGTAAACAGATCCATCTTCCCATTTAGTTTTAGACAGGTCATACAGGTCAGTTCTACCTTTAGATCGCGAAATAATATTTGACTGATCTTTTAAATACTTATTGACTTTCTAATGATTTATGCAGCGGCCGCAGACCGCTATTCCATTTTATGCAAAACTTTCCGACCAACCATTTACTGCTAAGAATTTTTCTTTAATTCGAGTTTTCAAAATCGGTTTGGTCCTGGACAAATTGCCATCCAGCTGATAACTGAGTTCCTTTTTTTTGTTTTACTTATAGAGAGCAAACTCCTTTGTTTTTTTTAAATCGAAATCCCGATTTTCGTAAAAGGTACGTGGACAAAGGTTTGACCATCTACCGATAAACTGAGACGATAAACGGAGAAAGAATCATAGGGCATCAAAAAACTCGTCCGCGTCGCTGTCAACAGGAAAAGTGCCCAAAAGTCTGGCAGCATTGCCACATTAGTCCCACGATACAAGAAGAAATTCTTAGTGTAGGGCAACGTTTAAAAAAAAAAAAAAGTATGGCAATGCTGGTCTTTATCGATTATTTTTTTTAAAAACTTAAATAAACAACAAACTTACTATAATAATAATTAATTTGTGCAATCAAGACTATCAAGGATTTAGGTGAGCGCAGATAACTCTGATAATGCTAATTTCGCATACAATTGGAGTGTGGCGCAGAATATAATTTTGTTATCAAACTATGAAGGGAAAAAAGCAGTTCTTTCTAATACTTAGAAGGCCCTTCTTAATAGGAAAAAAGAAGAAGAATAATAAACAAAACCTAAATTAATCAATTATGTACCATCATGAACCTACACAAATGCTGTCCAGTTTAAGTTGATGACCTTTCTCATCAAATTAAACCGAATTAGAAAAGAAAGAAAGAAAATACGTTTATTTGCGGTAAACAGGTCGCTAAGAAAGAACTCAACACGAAAATAACAATTTGGGGGAAAATATGCGTCACATCCACGCAAAACGGTCATTGATCAGCATAATGCGAATACGGAATAGGTTAAGATGAATCAAATCGATCTCCCAAACATATAAGCATAATATATACCTACCCCCAAAAAGTTAGGGATATTATAGTGCAGGAGATATTATAGTGCACGAGTGATGTGTGCGCTCACTCTTTCCTCACTCTCTTAGTCCGACACGTAGAGAGATCAGGCGCAGGACCAACGGCCGCGGCTTTATTTACATCTATTACCAAAGCATTCTCGGTTACTTTGGTTACATTGCCCGTGCGTCAGGAACCAGAGAACCTTGAAAAGTTGGCGGTGATGCGCAAGATAGAAGGGAAAAGACCTCACAGCCGGTTATCTAGTCACTGGTCAGACCAAGTAACCGCTCTCACTGGACTCTCTGTTACAACCGCCCTGAGCGAAGCCGAGAACCGAACGATGTGGAAGAACATCATAAATAAAGCCGCGAAGGCATGGAACAATCTTCAGTAATGAAGTACGAGACCAAGAAGAGACATCTTTAAATAAAGCAGCTGCAAAAGCAAGCTGTCCTTAATTTAAGACACACCACAATACTTAAGTAGAAACCATGTTTGTATTTACAAGTATACCAACCCATTTGGGGCGCCCAGGCCACGGAAATCTGTTAGGTTAGTGTGTACTTACACAGGTAATAAAAATATGATATAGAATCCAAAAAATATAGCACTATTACCCAGTTCAAGAAAAAAAGAGTAGGTAGGTGAAATCACAATGACTCCATTCTGATTTCACCTACCATATAATTATTTATCGAAACCGGATGATCCATTTGATTAATCAATTGTTGTGTTCATATCCTTTTCTGCTTCTTTAATAAAAATATAATAAATCTCACCGTTTATTCGACTTTTTATTGTAACTTAGCTAAGTTTACTAAGTTCTAAAACACTAGGCAGGTACACTTATCACCAAAATCACTTATTTAAAGCCAAAAACGTATTATTCTTTTTAATAAACACAAGCAGATCAGTTTGTTTCTCTTGATTGAGTGCGACAGTGTGTTATTTTTTGCCTAAATCGTCATAACTGATAAGATTGGAGATAATTACTTATTTTACATATCGATTAAGGCGAGCGATAGAGTCTACGATAACAACATTGCGATTGTATTTTTTTTGTGCCCTGAAAATATTGTTAAGATATTATCGATATACATACTTAGGAACGATAGCTAACTCTCTGACAGCTATGTCTACTTTTCATTTCTTGGGCCTTAACGTAAATTAAGGTAACTTATTAATGTTTTTCTGTCGAGAAAATTTTGTGGAATTGTGTTTTCGTCAAACATTAATCCTCAACTTTACCATGTATTTATTTAAAAATTAAATGGCTGCTGTATTTTCGATATAACGGTGGATCATGCTAACCAAGTTGAGATAGTTGAGGCCTCATAGATATAAATTCTCAGGTGACTCAATTTGGATTGCATCGACACGCTAACAAGAAACCCAAACAGACACCAACATAACGACTTCTTAATGCCTGAAGAATTAAGAAGTTACAGGTACTATAGAAACTGTAGTCAGGTCGAAGAACTGTAGTCTGCACTCCACATTTCAATTGCAGAAGAACATACTAACTAAATTCATTCTCATTTTTATCCACAACGTGTAAGCTCGCGTTCATCTCACCTGATGGTAAGTGATGATCAGCCCGAAAGTGGAAGCGAGCTTCACCCGGAATCCTCAACCACAGAGGAACTGGCTATCTTATCTACACGGTGAAATTTGAATCATAGTTTTGCAAGAACAAACGTTGTTTAGACCATGGTCTACTACCTTTCTATAGCATCAAATATGCTATATTAAAACAAACTAAACTAGGCGTTCTCAAATATGCTATATTAAAACAAACTAAACTAGGCTTTCTCAAATAAGTCTTATGTTTCTCAAACATGTTCAAACATTAACGCAGTAGCCATATGGCATTCAAAAGATTAAGCTCAAATGCTAGCCAAGCGGACTAAGAACAAGCCCTACCACCAACCAAACCGAGCAGAATAGATTTCCTCCGCTGGGAATCGAACCCGGGACCTCTGGGTCTGAGACTGAGACATGTGATGATCTTACCATTAAACCACAGAAGCGGTAAAAGGGTTAGGGGATTATCGTTAAAAGGGTATTTGCCATTGAAGAGAAACTCAAGGTGAAGACTGACGCTTTTCTGAATCTTATCAAAACCGTCACGTTTAGCCATTTCTAACACTATCATCGATTGACGAAAGATGGAGATACCACGAACGCACACACATGATCTCTGACCTCTTCACGCTTCTAAACCACGTAGATACTACATCACTGACGTACTTACCCCCTGACGGAGAGTTAGCAAGATTCAAGATGGCTGACTAGTTCACAGCTGATAAGTTTATTTAGTACCTACATTGTTTAACTTTAGTATTTTTTTAAGAATTTGTCTCGCAGTGGTTACGGATAGTCAGAAGCTCAAATGTCTGACAACCAGTCTTACCAAGGGGGATCGTGTTACTCAGAACTGGGTTGTGGAGGTCAGATATGCAGTCACTCCATATAAGTATAGCTGTGTATTTACATGAGATTTTAAAGAAAAGTAAGTACACTTCTTCTTAGCGAGTCGATGCCAATCTAAATATTCCAGGATTCCACTACGTGTTAGGCGTCATCGGTAAGTACACAAATTTATTGTTTAGTAGCTGTACCCCTCCGGAAGACACATCGTGTTTTAGATAGTTTTTCTAACTGAACACACAGTGCTGCTGGGGAGTTTCTTGTGCCACTTCTTTTTCCCAGCTAAAGCACTAGGAAGTGGTGAAGGGTGGGCGTTTAAGCCTGTCTTATGAATTTTGACGTTCGAAAAGTGCTGATTCTCAGCGTAGTTTGAATAAATGACTTTTGATTATGATTCAGAAAAAGTTCGAATTTTCAGAGTGTCGTTTTTGTCACCTTTGTGACAAGTCTGTTTGTAGAGCTCGATGTATCATTCATAGTATACACGCTTCGGTACTGATGTTAGTTGTCCGGTGGATGAAATTGGTAGTTATGAAATAGTTTTGCAATTCTCAGTAGCCGGACCTAGAGAATTTTAAGATATTGCTGTGCTTTGCTTACTATGTACTTAGTTTACTGACAGACGAACTCCATGCTAGCGATGTGTGAATTGGGCTATAAAACGGCTTCCCTGTCCATCCAATGAAGAAAGTTAAGAGGAGGTTCGTATGAATCATGCTGGAGTGGACCTTCAAAGCTTTGCAAGGTAAGTTTGTGAGTTAAGAATCTATCTTCCTATACACTGTACTCACTTCCTGTACGCCTATCTGTTCTGACCAGCCAGGAAGTGATCCAGAAAATTCTTTGCATAGTTTGTTTACCTTATCGCTTCTGTATCGACGATAGCCTCGTTAATGATAAGGGACCAAAATATTTTTATAATTTGCACATTATGACTGGCGACGATTAGAATAGCTACGATAACGAGACATCTCGCCATTTTGGATGGCTTTAACTATCCGGAGTTTCTTACCTACTTTTATTTCTGCGATGATAATGCGGCGATATGTGTATGATGCTGATGATCTTTGATCAGAGACAACCTCATGATCACCTAATTAGGCTTTTCCTGACATGTTAAGGCTTCCACAAAATCAGAGAAATGTAAATGTCTCTGAAGAAGCAGGTTTGCAAACATTTTGCTCACGTCGGGTCCGTGAAGTTGTATGCAACTTCATTGAAAAATACATGTGTTTGAGATAAATATGACGGTAAATATAAACAGAAATAGTTTTTATCTCTGTTTCTTATCGACGCTATTCTTTCACTCGCCCGGACGGACGCTGCGCGAGAGTACGCTGGTTGTACACAGCAGTAAACTGGACCTTTCCAACTCGCAGATGATTTTGAATATTAATCCTTTAATCGTTTTAGCATCTTTAGAGGTACTATTTTTAATGTACTATAAGAAGAAAGACAAAAGAAAAACGATACTGAGTTTTTAGCTTTTATGTTATGATGACAAAACTCAAACTCAAAGCATTTATTTCAATTAGAACATTTACAGGCACTTTTGAACTGTCAAGGAATCGGTCAGTCAGAAATATGAAGCTAGTTGCCGATTCCAAAGCGTAGTAGGTACCTATGGCGAAGAACGGGCAAGAAACTCCACAGACACTCTTTTAAATAAAATAAATTGTTACAAAATATTGGTTACATCATTCATGTTGAAATTATACATGTGAGAACAATGTAGAAAGTCGTGCACGTTAGAAGCGTCCGCAATAAAAAGATAAAACAAAGAACAATTCAAAGATTAAAATCAGCCAAGGCAGCTAAGAGTTGACCAGTCAACTGACGGCGCCCGTTCACGAACATGACACATGGATCAGACCCGACTCCTACCGACAAAATTAATTCTTATACATTAGTTAAGGAATGTTGTAACAAAAAATGGTACTTAAATACATCTAAACTAATATTGTAAAGACAAAAGATTTGATTTTTTTTATGTTTGTTGTTTTGTCTGTAATGAAGAAACTCAAAGAGTACTGGACCGATTTAAAAAAATATTTCACCAGTAGAATGCTATATTATCACTGAGTAACATAGGCTATAATTTATAAAGATATCACGCAGGCGTCGCTGTTGGCGGAAGCTAGTGTGGTATGTAGATAACATGAATAACTTGGATAATATTTCAATAACAAAATAGTCTTTTAGGTCATCGAGAAATGTTAAACTTAATCACCTAAGAATTAACTAACGACATCATTTGTGTCTGTTGTAAACAAACCAATGATCGTCTAATAACAAATGTTGACCCGCGATAAGGTCCACTTTGCTCGCCTGTGGGCGGGTCTGGGTTGTGCGCCGGCGCAGAACCCATCTCAGTCGACAGCAGCTCGTTCACGAATCAACGCACCCTTATCAATACACAAGTGAGTTTTAATTTTAACTTTTATATTTATTTTATTCCCGGTTTTGAAATTTATTGTTATTGGTTTAGTTTTCAAACTAAATAGCGTGATAATTCAATTACCTAGGTAACTACATTTACTTTAAATTGGTTTGTGTGACAACTTCTACCTCTACTTTTTAAATATTTAATTTCTTGTTCCCCAACCCACCGCGTCGCATCGCATCGCCCGCTCGCACTATTACTTCGTTTTTGCTTAGCGTTCTTTCTGACTTTTTTCTTTTTGCTCGGCTCCTAAGGGTCGTAGCGTGATGTTAAATAGCCTTAAGCCTTCCTCAAGAATTGGGCTATTGAATGCAAAAATAATTTTTCTAATCCGACTGGTAGTTCCAGAGATTAGCGCGTTCAAACAAACAAACAAAATCTTCAGCTTTATTATTAATATATAATTATGTAGATTTTTTTAGAAACCCGTACTTTCATACTTGACCTTACTTTAACACAGACCTCTCGGTGTCAGGGAGTGGGCCGCAATCCACCACGCAGGCCCAGTGCGTCTTGGTAGAATGTCACATGTCTTCGAATTTTTGGTTCTAGTACATGCCGATTTCCTCACGATGTTTTCCTTCACCGTTTTGAGAGTAGTGGTGATGAAATATTTTACACAAAGTAAAGCGTCTGTCTGGGTTCGAACCGACGATCTACAACGCGTAAGTCGCGGCTGTTACCACTGGGCACCACTGCTTTTCATACTATTAATTTCAATTAAAAGTTGTCATAGTTAAGTTTAGTTCATTAAGTGAAGAAGAATCATTGGAATTACCTACTAAAGTAAACTTGTAAATACAGTAACGCGATGGATGCCTTTGGTAATGAACGATACAATAACAATTGATTAAGTACGTTGTTTATTAAGATTTATGAGAATATTAATTGAATAAATGAATACAATGAGTTTATTTTTGCTTACTTGCATTGCATTGCATGTATAGGTACCTACTTTACCAAGGGGTATCGTGTTACCCAGTTACTGGGTTGTGGAGGTCAGATAAGCAGTCGCTGCATGTAAAATACTGGTATTCAGCTGCACCCAGTTAGACTGGAAGCTGACCCCCAAAATAGTTGGAAAAAGGCTGTTAAAGGCACTCGGCCTCTTTGCAACTTTTGGTCGTTACATGATAGAAGTCAAGGCTTGTGCAGACCAGCGCGACTTGTCGCGCGACGCGACTCATATAATGCAATTTCTAAGAAAACTGTATAACAGTAACCGGCGTCGCGTCGCCATAATATTTAGTCATTATCCCTATTGCCGAAATATGGGTGATCTATAGATCAGTGGTGGCCCAGTGGTAACGGGACTTACGGTACTTATGTCTTGGGTACAAACCCAGACAGACGCTATACTTTGTGTAAATTATTTCATCACCACTGCTCTCAAAACGGTGAAGGAAAACATCGGGAGCACACCGGCATGTCCTAGAACCAAACATTCGAAGACATGTGGGGCCCGCGTGGTAAATTACAGCCCACTCCCTCTCGAAGTGAGGAGGCCTGTGTCCCAGCAGTGGGAAGATTATCCTATGGGTGCAGTATATCTGCATAACCTTTCGGGGAACACTGTTATGTTATGTTAGGAGTTCTCGTGTTCAGAGGTATAGTGGTCAAACAGTCTAACTAGCTCCCTGATTGTGATTGTAACTTAGTTATTGATGATTTATAAATTAAAGCCTATGTAACTCAGTGATAAATTGATAATACAGTATTATACCTACTGGTGAAAGAATTTTTTAAATCAGTCCAGTATATCTTGAGTTTATTCATTACAAACAATAATACGGACGTAAAGAATAGCACTACCCTATTTCTTTCCGTGGGTGTCGTAAAAGGCGATTAAGGGACTTACTAGAGAATGGGCAGCAGCGTTCTCTACACATTTTAACGCCAAGCCACCTGCCCAGTGTGGCGATTATGGCAAACTGCCCTATATCCAGCACTGGACGTCTTTCGGCTGATGATTATGAAACAATAATACAATCTTTTCTCTGTTTAGGGTTCCGTAGTAAACAAGGAACCCTTTCAGTTTCGCCATGTCCATCTGTCTGTCTGTCTGTCTGTCCGCGGCTTAGCTCAGAGACGGTTCGTACTAGAAAGCTGTACATGTTAATCATGCCGACAAATAGGTAAAATAAAATCAAGAAAAAAAATATTTTTATGGTACCTCCCCTACACGTAAAGTGGGGATGTTTTTTGTTCCTTATCTACCCCATGTCGTGGGGTATCGTTAGAAAGGTCTTTCAAAAATATTGTGAGTTTGTCGAAACCATTTTTGGATTCAGGGATCCGTTTGCGAAATATTAAGCTTTTAACTGAATTTTTTTGTAAGAGTCAAGTGTCCCCCCCCCCCCCCCTTCTAGCTAAGTAGTTGTACTTGGACTTGTGAAAAAATTCACAGCAGTAGTATATATAACGAAATTAAAAGGAAAACTATGAGAGCTAAGTAGGCTCTACAGGTTAACGAGAAATAATCAACCAACTTAAATTTGCAGTTTGAAAAACATGATCGTGACGTTTTTTCAACTACAATGTTAAGTTTGTTCTTGGGACAAATTTATCCCAACTACGGAACCCTTCATTGTGCGTGGTCCGACACGCACTTGGCCGGTTTTTTTAAATATTAGTGTAGATAATCGTACTGATTACGGATAGAGATGTCTAAATAACCGAAAGCAATGTACAGAGAGGACTCTCCAGAGTGCCTAGACAAAGGAACATTCTTATGGTAAAGTCAAAAATGTATTACATTGATATACGCTATCGAAAGGCTTATGTCCACAACCGAAAATGGGTGAAACTAGACCATGATTCATCGACAAAAAAAAAAAAATTAAAGAAGTCTCACAAAATCTCAAAAATAAAACTAAAAACAAAGATATTGAAAAAATCTGACAAAAATTTCTCAAAGAAACGTATATTTTTATTTGATGGCTGTTTTGAAAAGGTTTCTTTGTATTTGCCATGCAACAATTATTTATCAGCCATCATTATTGTTTTAATGTTAATGAAATTCACTCAATTAATAAAAAGTTATTATGTTTTCAATTTAATAGACAGTAAAAAAGTTAAAAAAATCGATAATAATTATCACGATTTTTTTTTTTTTATTGTCGATATATATATATAGACAATAATGGTCTAGTTTCACCGATTTTTGTTTGTGCACTTTATCCAGGGACGCACTTTATCCAGGGACACACTGTATATAGCCTTTGTCCATCTGGAATAATGTACCTTTCAAATGGTGAAATAATTTTTCAAAGGAGCTATGGTTACGGAGATTACCCTCCACATATACACAAACTCACAAAATTCACTCTCTCTTTATAAAATATTTGTGTAGATAAAGCTCTTGGTAGGTACCTACACTTCTTTCAAACTTTGAAGGAATGCCTTTTACCTAGAAGTAGGTATACTTATAATCTCTCCATGTTAATTATTCAGATTTGTTACAGTTGTATAATAACAATCATGTCATTTCGTTTAAAATTGGTTTTTATTTGTATTCATTAATTTATATTTTTTATAGATTCTTTTCTATTTTGTGAATGTGAGAACGCTGTAGGCTTAGTGGACTGTAGATTTGTTGACCATGTTCTATTTTGTTAAGTATCTGGTACTTGTTGAAAGACCTACACTGTCCTCCAATACCTTTTATTTCATAATGTTGTAAAAGCCTATTATTTAAAAAAAAGTAACCGTGGAATTTCTTCCCTGCTCTTGTTCATAGGAAACGACCAATTGGAACCGTGCACCTAGCTTCTGACGTTTCATAAGTGCCCGTGTAGGTTTATGTCACATAAAATATTATGAATTTGAATTAAAAGACTATTTACTATACTTACAGATATTTTAAATTTGATTAAATTTAAATTAATCTTTATTTTGTAAACTCCAGCTTAAAATCTTAAAAATCCAGCCTGCTTGTCATACAAGACAAAGTAGGTTTAAAATTGGTGCCGATTCTCTTGTCACAAATGCCTGTAAACTAGACTAAAAATCACTAAAATTTAGTTTATTCCTGTCAAACGACGATTTCCCATTCTGAAATAGACTAAAGTGACACAACTTAATTATATTTTAGTTTGACAGCACTAAGATAGTACTGAGTTTTTAGTTTAGTGAAAATGGCAATTTTGCTATTCTGAATTTGACATTTTTCATCTAAAATTTTGATTGTAAAATAGCAAACCAGACTAAACCTGACAATTTTTAATGGCGATTAAAAAGGTGTGGGATAAAATAAGTTGTCATGAACAAAAATTCACACCTACATCTCGACTTCACGTGCAACAGTACTGTATTTATTTTTTCTTTTGCTTTTATCTCGAAAATGGTGCGTCCTATCGCAAAAATAATGAAAATTTCGACCCCCTTTAATATTTTTTCATGTTTCCCATACAAAAAGTGAAAAACTCCATATAAAACACGTCGAGGCGGGCACCACCTGCGCGCCGCCATCTCTAAAAATCACGGGTTAGGGCAAACCACGGGTACCACGTGGATTCGCGATTGTCAAATTCTATTTTAGTTGTGTCAAAATTATTTTCTAGTTTAGAAAATTTTATTTGCAGAATAGCTCTAAGATCTCATAGCCAAAAGTAAGGAATTTTAGTGATAGTTTAGGTCGGTGTACAAGAGAATCGGCACCAATATCTAACGCCACGTTATCATTAAAATTCAAAGTTAAAACAAATCTATTGATGTTTGACCCGCGTTAGATAGTTCCGCTGGCTTGCGTTCACGCATGCACTCGTGATCGTGAGCATGTGAACATGCAGGACAAAGTTCAAGCATACTTCGAGCAAACAGAGATGGGCACAAAGCGATCATCGTTTACCCCTGGCGATAAGCAAGGGTCCATTCAAAACCAAACAGAATAATGAGTCAACGAGTTCATATTGGTCAGATTATGAGGCATGGCGAAATGACGAAAGAAATTTCGAAAGGGTAGTTATCCACGTATACGACTCAAGTTTATCGTGGGCTTAGTTACAATTGAGAAGGACAGTAACCAACGCAAAACAGACAGAATCACAATAACATTTGAGTAATTTACATCCTCCAGATTTTCATGGTGTTAGAGGAACCTGTTTTTGTTCGACGTTGTAGACTGTAGAGCCTACTGTACCCAGGAACAGTACTTATCTTGGCTTTTACCATCACAATAAATTTTCTAATCACAGTATTGCATACTTCACGAAATTGGAAACAAATTCCTATTTCCCCTGAATCGTAGGTATGTAGGTATTTGTAAAAATAATACAAGTAGGAAAAGAGGTAAATAAATAACCATTCAATAATAAATATTCATTATGCGGAATTCCAAGTTCAGGTTTCGTAAGGAATGAGTCACAAGTTCACAACACACATTCGTATACCTTTTTATATGTACTCTGTATAATGAAACTACTTGAGGGTACAAAGTTTACAGATAACAGCGATTCCGGGAGAGAACACAGTTTCGATATATTAATGAGGGGATATTAGTGAGTAATAACTTATAGCTGGGGTAGGATAAAGTGTATATAAATATAACAGTTAGCAGTTTCTTCAAAGTTTTGATGTATTAGAATAAACAAAGCTGAATGAAAAGACGATTTTTATAGCGATTTAGAACTGCAGGGTAATTGCATTGCATTTGCAAGAAATTGGGAGGCCGTCACCTCCTTCTGCGAAGCAGTTATGCTCGCGAAGGAGGAGGCGGAGCGCGCGAGGGAGATGCAAGCTGCACGCCCTCGCGGCCCTAGTCGCCGCAGGAGACGCCCCGGGCGTCGGGAGTCCAGAGCCGACTTCCGGCCACCGTAGGCGCGGGCTTGCGGACGGTGAGCAATGGGCAGCTCGCCGTCCGATAAGGACCAGGCCCGTGTCGACGGCGCGTTGTGTTCCACGCGCGCCTCAAAGAGATGTCAGCACCAACCGACGGGGTCGAAAGACCAATGCCTGCTGGGGTTGCGGGTTTGTCCGAAAGGGATAACGCGGCCCCGGCACACAGGCAACGGAAGGAACACGGGTGGGTTTTAGTCAGTAAAAGTCTGACACACCCTCTCGCTCTGCCCAGAGCGGGAGAAGTCATTTGATGATTTCCCACCCTCAAAAAAAAAAAAAAAAAAAAAAAAGGGTAATTGCATAACACACTTACAACGATTCCCACGGCCTGTCGGCCTAGCCTGGCGCGATCAGGCCTGTGAGAAAGCGATCCATGGGACCGCAGCATTCGCCGTCGGCTACGCACCAGCTTCCTCTTGCAGTTGCAAGTTCGCCTGTGTGCTTGTGCTTCCCTGTCATTTCTGTATATATACGTATATACATATACTAGGTACAACTTGGCTCTTCATTTTAAACCTGAAACAACAAATAGTCAGTAAGTCTCAAGCGAAGTTTAGATGAGAACTTCCGCAAGCAATTCAACCAATCTGCCTAGTCCTTTCCCAACTATGTCGGGGTCGGTTTCCAGTCTAACTGGATGCAGCTGAATACCAGTATTTTACATGGAGCAACTGTCTATCTGACCTGTACAACCCAATAACTGGGTAATACGATACTTGTAAGACTGGTTGTCAGACTTTCGGGCTTCTGACGACCCATAACGACTGCCCACGACTATCCAGGAATGACAGCCGGGACCAACGGCTTAACGTGTTTTCCGAGGCACGGAGGAGTCTCGGTATGTAAATATGGTCACCCATCCACGGACCAATCCGCAAGCAATTTTATTTCTTTCCATGTGTATAATCGCGGTAAGCTCACTTCCGCCAGTTTTCTTAATATTAATAGTTTGCAAAATGCAACTTCTACAAGTTTTCTTGCTAATCTTAACTTTGCCCTCGTATTCGTTCTTTCGTCAGGTCTGTTACAAAAATAAAACTACGTCAAAATATACTTACAAGCAATTAAAACTGATTTCGTATAAAGATGCATAATTGCGTAGTTACCTACTACAAAATAACACGTAATTTAATTGTATTATATTTGAGTTCCTATTTTATTTATTTATTTATATAATCACTTACAACTATTATTACAGTTACAACCCAATGCAATAGTAAAGCAAACTTAATAATACTCGTAACAACTAAAGATTTCAATCGATAACAACTTATTTTCTAAAACTTATTACATACAATGTAATCCTTGTGAATTCACTCAGTGCACAAGCAAAAATGTCTATCTCCTCTGCTACAAGGGTACGAAGAAAAAAATTAAAAAATATTATAAATTATAAAATCACGAGTCTTATACCGGGTTCACACGGTTCGATTTTTGTTGAACAACTTTAGTTTTCAACAAACATTACTTTGAATTTGTGATTAAATTTGATTGAAAGTCTGTTCAGACGATTCCAATCGCTTTTGAGTTAGGAGTTGATCAACTAAAATCGAACCGTGTGAACTCGGTATTAGATCACGCACGACTTTGAGTTAGACAGCGATAAACATAATATTTACATGTTTACTATGGATCTTTATAGAACTTCCATAGATGAAAATTGTTTTGATTAATTTTCTTTTCCTTGTAATGTAACTATCGTGGCTGGCACCGAGATGAAACTAGAGCTTATGCACATTAGTAATGATACAATAGATACTTGAGGATTAGTTAACACAGATTTAATCATTTCCATGAATAGTGATGACCTAATTCCATAACCAGTAGGTATTTGTTACTTCTTATTACCAATAGATTGGAATTATTTTAAAACTCACCGATAACCTTTGCAATAAAATAAACAATGTCGGTATTCATGTACAGTTGTAATAAACGGCAGTCGATCTCGAGAAAAATTACAATCAACATCTTGTAAAACATAGTGCACTTAAATAATATTTAAAAAGTTATCATTTTAAATTTCGAATGTCATACGAATATAACGCAAAAATAACAGTGACCAAGATGGCGGAAAATGGTGACGTGTTTAAAAAAAGTTTTAATGGCACGTGCACTTTGGGCGTGAAAAAAAGAACCACGGGTTCTATTGCTAAGAAAGCTGAAGCCTATTTAAATGCAGTTAAACAGAGTGTAGGGCCACCAGGTCTGTTAATTTAACTTTTTTTTAACGAAATTAATTACATTCCGGAACACATTTGAAAAGACGACGTGTTTTTCAGGACAGTTAATTTACTTAATTGTTTGTTTGTTTAGTAATAATTATATTTTTAATCTATAAAGTAACCAGGACAAGTAATTTTAAAAACAACTTACAATCTGAGCCATTTTTATGATCCAAACGAAACAAGAGATCATGTACTCTCATCTTGCACGTTTATGCTCTGCATCATAAAATGTTGTCAAAACAAAGATAAGACTGCTGTGGCGTGCATCAAGTTGCATGTTATTATTAAATAATAATATGTACGTGGGTATTTCATAAATAAATGCTATGGAAAAGAACATAAAATAAGAAAATACGTCAATAAACCTCTACGCAGGATCGCAGAGAAAAGCCTACGAACTAGGCTACGCCGCGCTACGGGCTACGAGCCGTAGACTACTTACTGTCTACGGAGGTCTACGCTTTCTGTAGTACTTAGAAAAAGGCTTCTAACGTTTTATGTAACTGAATACTTATTGTACAAATCGAATTATTTGTATTAATTATAATTTATTTATGCTGAATTCTATAGAATTAGAGTTAATTAATTTCATCACCTAGCATTTGAATACAAGTACCTATTAATAAAAATGATATTTTGTTAACAGTGGGAAAGGTTCAAGCGCAAAGACCGACGAGTATTCCGAAGCTGGAGGTGGTGCAGAGAATGGCCGCCATACCCATCGTGGGATCCAGCATCGAAGTCACTGAGAAGGTCTACCACAGAATCAGGGTAAATATTGGTTTATATAATGTTTCTCGTATCTGTCGCATTCAATACATTTCCACTGCTGGTCAAAGTCCTTCCATACTTGTCCTTTTCTAGCAAATCATAAACCGCCCATGCAGGCGGCTTAAATGTCTAGAGGGCCCTAGGCAAGCACCTCATCGACGCCACTCTAGCAGGCATATATTATAAATTTTAACTAGTACTTATACATATAATAACCCCGCGTGATGTCCCATCCCGTGGGCATTTCGGAATAAAATGTGCAAATCTGGGTCTCTAGCTATCTACATACCAAGTTTCACCACAATCGGTTCAATAGATTTTTGTATGCAGAAGTAAAATATACCTATAAACACACATACCTACACACTTTCCACGTGTAGAAGGCGGAGCGCGCTTCGGAAGCCACACAGAAATATTTTATATTGTGTAGATATTTGCATACTTACTTACACAATTAATTTTGTTATTTTTTTTTGTTTAAAAGTTCCGCGCACGCGTCCCTTTGTAACCTCGCGCCCCTAGGCACGTGCCTAGTTTGCCTGTGGGATAATCCGCCTTTGCCCCCATGAGTTATTACGACAGGCATTTCAATTTTAAAGTCTACGGCTTATAAAAAGCTTAGTTCAGCCAAATGCCTTGTCCCAGCAAGTGTGGTTGGATACTCTAATGACTTTAGTAATATTACTGTCGAATTGGATAGTAAATAATATTATCCTCCAACAGGAGTCAAACCCATTGATCCGCTGGTACTTGTCCCTCGGGGAGAAGTCATTGGCCACTGGTGTACAACTGGCTTTACCAGCAGTGCTGCTATTCGAGACTCCCATCCACCAGCTCGACAAGTTCCTCTGCATGTCATTGGATGTCGTGGAGAAGACCGTGCCGTCCATCAATCTGCCGCCGCAAGCAGTAAGTATTTGAAAAAGACGAACAATTGGGACGCGATTTTCGAATAACCGAATGTTTCAGTGGTTACCGTACATCGATACAGTAGTTAAACTAAGTTTTGTATTATATACGCCCTCGGTAATCCGGCACCCATTTTTTATTCGCCCATTATTATTGGATTTCTTTAAGAAATGTCAGCTAGCTAGTAAGAAATAATTTTAACACAGATTTGCAAAGTAAAAAATCTTTATTAGTTTTCGTTACCTCTTCGTTACCTACTCGTAGAATCGGACCGGACTGCAGAACGACAAAGATCAATGCGCGCGCTCTGTAATCCGGCACTTTTGTATTAAACCTGCCGGAATACAGAGTAGGAGACGGATATCTATGGCAGGAGAGCTAAGTTACAAAACGCCGGACTATTGGACGCGTCGGATTAGTGAGCGCCGGATTACCGAGCGCCTACTATATATAGGTACTGTCTTAAATCTAATAACGAAAAAGGAAAGGATTATTTATGGAAAACTGTATTACTGTCTGCTCTTGCAAAAATAACACTATAAAAGTCATTGTTTACCAAATAATATAATAGGATTTGGTTTGGAGGCTTAGGAAGTACTTATCTCTGACGACACTTGTTATTAATTAGCTACCTAAAGAGGTGGCATTGTCATTTTCAACGAAAGCCTTATCACTGCTAAGTACTAAACCCTAATTACTACAAAGGAAGTACCTACCTGTTCTTCCCCTGTAGTACCTACCTGCTTAGTAAAAGATTTTTCCTGTCGATATAATTGTGAGTTGTGAGTCTCACAAAACAACAATGCATAGATTCACTTTTATCTCTACTTAATTAGGATGCTATGAGAATTGATGTCCGGTTACAAATATTGCATTCGTTAATTATTACAACATTTATATTAAAGTTAAAGTAGTAGTAATTTTAATCAAAGTTATCGCCGCCGGTTTAGGTCATCTAAGTTCAAGGTGTTATAACCTTGTAGCGTTACTAAACGTCCGGGTAAAAGGTACTTATTTGGTTTTATACAGAATGACTTGCAATTCGACGTATTCCTTCAAGGATGTCATAGTGTGACCCCTTTGTAACACTTGAATTTTCTAGATTTTGGCCTAGGCTATATGGGGTGCTTAATTGTTCAAAGGGATCACACTATCACGTCCAACACCATAATTGCGTAACAAACTTAATATCACAATTCGAGAGTTTTGAAGGATATTGCTAAACCATTGCTTCAGCTTTGAAAAATTCGGCTGCTCAACAACGTTAAAAACGCAATGAACGTGGGTGAACAGTCGAAATTAAACCCATTGCGATCAGTTGTCATTTTATATGTGTACGTATACGTATTTAAGTAATTTATTTCATAACAATATAGATACATTGTGTTGAAAAATTAAAATAACTTTATACAATTACAATTAAAATAAAATTCATTAAATACATTTAGAAAAGTCAATAAAAACAATAACGGTCAAATAAGAATTCAAGTACAATAAGATCATAAATAATAAATGTCAAATTAGTACGATCAATCATAAGTTACAATGTTTTATATGTCATCTAGGAATTCATTGATACTGTAATAGCTTTTCCCCAATAAATAGGTCCTCAATTTGTTTTTAAATAAGTTAACATTGTCTACGGTTTTTAATTATATTAATTATATATTCGACTTGTTGTATAAAAATACAGACTGATACCTCGGGTTATGTTTGACAACTTTTAATTGCGGTTGAATAGTGTTGGGCAAATCTTTCCTACGTGTGCTAGCTCTAGTTTGTCTTTGCTCATCCGTCTCAATTTTGTGCAAATTTTTTACTAAGCTGGTTAGCAACACTAAAATGTAAAGGCATTGTCAAGATTTTTAGTCTAATAAAATGGTATTTACATGATTCCGTCTGTTTCATGCGGAGCATAGTCTTTAGAGGTCTTTTCTGAATCACGAATGCCATTTGTATGTTGTACTTGTAGCTATTGCCCCAAAACTCAATGCTGTATCTTAGTCTGGACTCCACTAAGGCAAAGTACCTACACACTTATAAGTTGAGGTAAACTTAATTCGTCCCTCAGTATTCTAATCGCAAAGCATGCCGCGCTAATAGACTTCATTATAGACAATGTTTCAACCTTCCAATTCAACAACGCATCAATGTGCACACCTAAGAACTTGACACTATAAACTATTTCGACATTATTGCCACAAGATACAATATCCAACTTGACGTTATTTCGTACCGTGGGCTTAAATAAGACACACTTTGTTTTATTTGCATTGTCAAATTATTAGTACTGAACCAGTTTTCAAAAGCTTTCAAGAGAGCATTGATCTTGGATTCTAATTTCAGTAAATCGTCTTACTGCAGACGATATATCGCATTTGTGTCGTCAGCAAAGATTATTCGTTTTATGTCCTTTAAACGTTTTTTGATAAACTCCATTAAATCATTTAAAAATATAATAAAGAAGATTGGACCAAGAACGGATCCCTGAGGAACACTACGGCATACCGTAACTAGATTAGATCTATACATTTTTTCTTCTCCATCTACTACCGATTTTATCTCTACATACTGCCGTCTGTTATGCAGATAAGAGCCAAATAACTTGAACACATTTTCCCGTATGCCATAATGTTCTAACTTAGCTAGGAGAATACCATGGTCTACTGTGTCGAAGGCATAACTGAGGTCTAGGAATATACCAACTATTCTATGTTTATTATTCAAAGTTACAAATAACTTCGTCTACCAACGCCTCAATAGCATCGGTGGTTCCTAATGATGTTTGGTAACCAAGCTGTTGGTCATTTAAGATACCATACATCCGATGTGTACCAACAGTTTTTCCCATCATACTTCATCAGGTACTATTACGCCATATTCTTTGCAAACAGATGTACTCCGAGACCCGCCGGTTTGTTC
The DNA here is from genome assembly GCA_947364205.1 of Agrochola lota. NCBI lineage: Eukaryota > Metazoa > Arthropoda > Insecta > Lepidoptera > Noctuidae > Agrochola > Agrochola lota. The sequence continues at coordinate 19,361,477 of OX376227.1, read as the reverse complement.
TGCGCCGCGCCAGCTCGGTGAATCAACTGGCCACAGCTGTGCTGGACTCTCGCGTCACGGCTGTCACTGCCACCGCGCTGGAACGTGCCCTGACCACGGCTGATAAGTACGTGGACAAGTACCTGCCCCCCGATCAGCAGGATGCTTCTGACGGTAAGTGTTACTGGCAGGTAGTAAGAGATAGTGAAATAGTAAGTAAGTATTGTAGTGGTTGTAGCGCAGAGGTTTTGTGAAAGAGTTTGTCGGAGACAGTAGAGCCATACCTGTTTGTGCTGTCAAGCAGCACTGCTGTCAGACGGTTTGAACGGTAGGTGCAGGGTAAAATTTAAAGCGTTTTATAAACCAGTTTCCGTCAAATGGGCCACCTATTTTGTCAATTGATATTCCACAAAATATCAGTTAGCATTGACTGCCTTTTTTGGTTCGTCCTAGAAAGTTTTCTACTTACCCAACTATCAAATCAAAATACTTATAGGAAGCTAGGTACTAGCGAACATTAACTTCGTAGTAGGTACATCGTCAGTATCACTAGCATGCAGAATGCAGTACATAATCCTCACAAACAGGTAAATTCCGCAAGTTGCCAAAATAGACGTTATTCATTGTTGTTATATTCCTTAAACCCTCGTTATCATAAAATGGCCACTTATTTGTGATTAGATTAATAACTGTGATAAAGGAATCGAGATTGGGCCGATAGCCTCGAAATGAAGTTTTGATTAAATAGGTAGTTGGATGATCTCATAATTTCCTTTGTTTTATCTATGACGATTTAAACCTACCTGTCAAAAGTTCACTATCTTTCTTTCAAAAAAACATATTTGGAAGTCCTACTCTTAAAAAAATTATAAAGAAACCTGTGATTGAATTTCTTCGCATTCGCAATAGAGCCAACCATTTACTAAAAACCTGTTGTAATTTAATCTAAACAGAACTGTAGGAACCTCATAATTATAATTAGAACATTACTCACCAAAACATACACAACATAAATAACAGGCCTATATAAAGTTATGACAAGTACCGGTTCCAATTGAGTGCATTCGCGACAGTATCCAGACAGCTCTAAACTATCGGTCACAAGGTTACTTGATAACTTCAGTCTGAACCCAGTCTGGACGCCTAATTAACGGAAGCACTTATATCACCTATTGTCCTTCTATAATTAGTCCATATTCCAAAGTAATAAAGACTATATTATCAGTCAAGCTCCTAATTAATGAACAAGTAATGACTGTTACATTTGACTGTTATCTGTCTGGAACCGGTGACAAATTAGATGTGATATCACCGCAGTGGACTCTGCGCCCATTCATATGCAGTTAATTATTAGAATATTGTAAGATACGTTTTAGGAGGTCAATTAGTTACTAATTGACTCTGGGTCTCTTTGTCTCTACTCCTTAAGTAGGTACATAATAATTAGGTACTTAATAGATATACCTAACCCTTTTTACAAAAAGGATTAGGTACATATGCGACTAGCAACTGTTCAAATGGTGAATCAACTCGGGGTTGTATATAAGCTCTGTATTACAGTTTCCTTATAAGATCGATCGTCGACACCGATGGCAAAAATGAAACAACCAGGTCATTTTCAAACAGAAACTAACCTTATAACTTCAATTTACCGGTTGAACTCCCCAAAACCATGGGTGTCGGTGGCGTTGGTGGCTAAAGTGAATCAAGGAACTTTTAGCGCTTGAATGGCATTGACAAGAGGACGTTGTTAAACATACGTGAATTTATTTTTGAAATTGTATCTTTAATGGCAATAGATTAAAAACAAGATGGCGGTGTTAGTACCGATTTTGGCCACGCGCCAAAAGAGCCTTGTATTGCTATAACGTCGTGTCCTTACCATAGTGGTGATCATAGTGACGAGCGCGGACGCGGTGGACGGCGGCGATAGCGGGCGCGCACGCGCCGAGCGGGCCGTGCAGCACGGCGCGCGCCTGCGCAGGAAGCTCACGCGCCGCCTCACGCGCCAGGCGCTGGCGGAGGCCAAGGCTATTAAGGAACAGATCCACGTGCTGGCTTATGTTGCGGAATTGGTGAGTTTTGTTTATGAAAAGCTCTTATTATTTTCTTCTTTTGAATATCTTTAGAATGCAGGTAAAATTGTTGCCTGAAAAGCTTGGAATTTGGCTTGACCTCCAAGGACTGAATAACTTTTCATCATCACGTACCTAACTCGGGTCTCGGGTCGGCTCTTTAAGGGTGTTTTCAGTCCACAAATACTTAGGAATGGTCTTTAGTCAAATTAAGTTTTCAGAATAGCTGACTAATATATTATGATCTACTGTTAAAATTCTAGGAATCATATAAAATACAAAATACTTCCTATGGAAAAACAAACTTCTTTTCTAAATTGTAACACAGGTTGCGACCGACCCCGCCCTCGCTTGGAAGAAGGCTAAGGAGCTGTTCGCGACCCTGAGCGCCGCGGAACCAGAGAACCAGGCCCGGCCTGCCACACTGGAGGAGCTGGTGGTGCTACTGACCAGGGAGACAGCCAGGAAGATGGTCCACCTCATCCACTACTCACAAAACGATCTGCCCAAGTAAGTGTCATGGTTAACGAGCTGTTCTTGAACAGGTACCAGAGAAAAAGACCCGACTTGCCCCCCTGGAGGAGCTGGTGGTGCTGCTGACCAGGGAAATAGCCAGGTAGATGGTCCACCTCATCCACTGCACGGAAAACGACCTGCCCAAGTAAGTGTTCATGGTTATAATAAGGAGCTGTTCTTGAACCAGAGCCAGCAAATTAAGCTCGACCTGATGCCACCCCGAGGAGCTGATGATGCTGTTGACCAGGGAGTAGACAGCCAGGAAGGTGGTCACCTCATCCAATACACGCAAAATGAGCTGCCCACGTAAGTGATCATGGCTATGGAGTTGTTTTAGAACTGGAACCAGAGAAACAGGACCGGTCTGCCACCCTGGAGGAGCTGGTGGTGCTACTGACCAGGGAGACAGCCAGGAAGATGGTCCACCTTATCCACTATACACAAAACGATCTTGCCAAGTAAGTCTCATGACTAAGGAGCGCTCTTGAACCTGAGCCATAGAAACAGGCCCGGCCTGCCACCCTGTTGGAGTTGGTGGTGCTGCTGACCAGGGAGACAGCCAGGAAGATGGTCCACCTCATCTTCTACACGCACAATGATCTGCCCAAGTACGTGTACTGCTTCTACAAATGGCGATTCTTCAATACCTACACGCGCACAATGGCGGTGTAGTTAGCAGGTAGACGTGAGACAACCTTACTGACTGAATTATCTTTTTATTAAAGCATCAGCTTTTCTTTTAAAGCTCGCAAAGGAGGATCTAGAATACTTCCTTCTGAAAGAGACATTGTTTCAATTTTTTTTTTTTAAATAAATATTCTAATAATATCATTACTTTGTCCTAGCAACGTTCGTCAAGCGATGGCACTTATCACAAAAACCCTGAATACAGCAACCGATGCTCTGATGAAGGTAAGATAAATTAAAATAATAATATATTCCCCAGAATTATAACTATATCTAGTTTATGAATTATGAAGTTTTCTACAAAACCAAATATTCAGTTTATTATTATGAGGCACCTAGGTTTATAACCCAACCTATAAACATATATAAATTTTTGGTTTTGTGGTTGCAATTGCGACTACTGGAGGCCCTGTGTTTGTCCCTGGGTCTGGCAAACTATCATTAGGTTTTTGGATTAGGAAATGCTCAGTAGGTAACAACTTGAAAACCTGATCTTTGCGCGGCTTAAAGCATTATACTCGCTGCATACATGGAGCGATGTTATCTACACATAATTGACGAAATGTGCTTCAGAACCCTTCTGGGAATACAAGGCGTTGAGTTGTTAAAAGTGGAAATAACATCAAATTGGACACAAGGATTAGAATAGACTGTAATTTGTTCTGGTGTCATTCGCAGACCGTGCCCGTTGAGATTGCGTTGTCTGAGGTGAAGGAGTGGCGCAGCAAGTTGGAGAACCTGCTGCAACACTTGCAAACGGCTTCCAAAACATACTTGGTAAGATCTTGAAACTATGTTTGATTGAATAATTTACTTCTGACCTCAGCCTAGATAATTACCGGATTTTTATTTTGACGTGAAGAGTCACTTACCTTTATGTAATATTGTAAATCGTAAACTGATTAAAATACTAGTTCGTCTGACGGTTGGTGTCTCTAAGAAATAGAAAGAAATGCATGGGTATTCTTCAAGTAATCAATTTATTACCATTATTGCAGAATGTCTTGAATGCATCTTGAATGGAGATAATTTTGCAGTTTGTCCCAGCTTGCATATGTCGTTTATAGATGGCGCTTAATTAACTTCAAGACACTTTTCCTTCTGTATTTCTAAGAGATGGCGCTATTCAAAATATAACTATATCTACCCTCTTTTTCAGGAACATTTGGCCATCTTCCTGGCGGGAAATGAAGAACGTGAAAAGATCGCGCCGCGGTCCACGTACGAACAACGAGATGACTCAGCTATCAATGGACTCAACTAACATTTTATTCAATTAGAATTAGTAATTAATTATATTGATATACCGTGTCTCTCTAACTCTGTTAGATTTGTTTTTGCTATCCTAAATCTAGTGAAACTAAAAGTAAGGTCCATTGCTGCTCATGGTATTTCTATAGCAGTGACAGAAGATACCTAATAACAATCGCGCGGCCATAAATACTACGTATCAAATAACACTCGAATTATAAAAACATATTTACAAATATTTAGACGTAACTTGAGTTTAAGTTTTTTAGCGTAGACAGAAAAACTTTTAAGTACTAATTTAGGTACATGTATACCGCTGTTCTTGGGTTCAATGTCAGTTAATAAATGGTAGCCAAAACGATTGGCGCCTATTGGTGCATAATAGCTTTAGCTGACCCGACATCGACAAACGTTGTCCTGTAAAAATTTCAGAAGTTCATACAAAAAATCCATTCAAAAAAAACATTTTCCCGCCGTTTTCAAGAGATGTGCTTACCAACGAACAGCATTTCATTTTTATTTATTTATATATTTATATGAGCATGAGCTCAGCTCCTAAGCTTTCCCTGAAACTTTATAATCCTTCTTTATGCAATAGTTGATGCAGTACCTATCTATCACATAATTATTTTTAATTTTAAGTCTGTACGAATATGTAAATTAACTAAAGACTATCATTTAATAAATTGTTCTTGATGATATTTTCATTGGGCTCATGTATATGTAAAATTTTGTTAAAATATATTTTAAACTTACCTCTTAAAAATATTTTTATTTCTTCATCCTAAAGTCGTTCCGACCTGTATGCTGCAGGGCTCGGAAACTTTATTTTAAATAACATTTTTAAAACGTTTCTAATAGTTCTTTGTACAAAATTTTGTTCGGAACGAAAACTAAATGAGAACGTTTGTTCCGCAAATCAAAAACCGGTTTATTCCGCAGGATACAGCCGCGCACAGGGCGTGCGCCGACAAGCATGAACTTGTTTAGTTAAATTGTACCTTATTTTCATTTTATTACATTTTTGATTCCTAAGCGCATGCCGTAAGGGTTGTGTTGCGAGTTTTCTATCGATCCATCCAAAAATGAAAAAAAAAAAACAATTGAAAACGTTTTGTTAACCGAGAACGATATAAATTATGTTCTCCTTCAAAAACGTTTTTATAACGTTCCGTTTGAACGTAACTGAAACAAATCGTTTCTTAGGTATAGACGAAACCGTTTGTAAAAATATACCGCTATCCGAGCCTTGGTATGCTGCAGTTGCAGTCAACGCAAACGCGCCCTGCAATCATATTGAATGTATCTATTTTGCCAAACTCACCGTGTACTAGGGGCTTTATGAAAAGGCCATTCTGCACCCTAATTGCGTTACACACGATCAATCACAATCTGTTTCGTTTTGATAGTTCAACAACATTCATTACGTTATTTACGCAAACCTGTTTTTCGAACATAAAAAGCAATGGATTGGCAATTTCCTTCAAAATTATTCCGATTATGATTAATCGTGTGTTACGTATTTAGGGTGCTGAATAGGCACTGTTGCGTAACTTTGATACATCAGATTCAGATGCGTGCAAATAGAACATGAAATAAAGAGACTATATTATTTGCTTGAAACAGTATTCAAAAGAGCTCTTGTACATCCTATCTTCAAGAGTGGTGACAGAGGTAGTATCACGATCTACAGACCGATTTCAATATTGATCACAATTGCCAAAGTTTTAGAGAAGGCACTCAACACACGTCTGGTTAACTTCCTAAATACAAAAAAGGTTCAAGCACAAAACCAATTCGGATTCAGACGTGGACTGAAGATGCAATTATTGATCTGAGAGAGCATATCAGTAGGACAATAGATCATGGCAAAAAATGCATCGGCTTATTTCTTGATTTGTCTAAGGCCTTTGACACTGTCTCGGTAACCATCCTTGTCGATAGACTAGAATCCATAGGAATAAGAGGAATTGTTCTTGATATTTTTCGTAACTATCTAACGGAACGAAGTCAGGCTGTTATGATTGGTACTCTGACCAGCAATGAGCAGTTTGTCAGTTACGGTATGCCCCAGGGCAGTGTGCTTGGTCCAACGTTGTTCTTAATTTACATTAACAATTTATGCACGTTAGCCTTGCCTTATACTAAAATCTCGTCATATGCCGATGACACAGCACTACTCATTGATGGTTCGAACTGGGAGCAGGCTAAAATTTATGCGGAAGACACCTTCAGAGTTGTTATGAATTGGCTATCTAGCAATCTCTTAACACATAACCTAGACAAAACATCATTCGTAACTTTCTCCCTTTCGCGAAAAAGCCAACCTCAACCAGAAACGTATACAATTCAGGCGCATTGCTGCGACTCTGCCAACGCCTATTGTGACTGCCTCCGCATAAGGAGGACCTCAAATGTAAAATACGGAGTCCAGGTCGATTGTTTGCTGAGTTGGAAAAAGCACATTGATGAACTCGTCCCCCGTATTCACAAACTCATTTTTGTATTCAAGAAACTCAGATCAGTGGCAGATCTTAAAACTCTGAAAACAGTTTACTTTGCGCTTGCCCAATCATTTAAAAATATAAAAATTTGTAGCCCACCGGTATCGGGAACAGGGTCCAAGCTTCCGGCGGTCAGGGCTCCAGAGAGAAGAACCTCCTGACAATGCGAGCCGTGTCCAAGAGTACCGCTCTCTGAATCAAGCCCTTGATCCAGCTGCCCAACGAGAGCCTCCTTAGGTGTTGGTCGAGGCTCTTGGCAATTAAACCATTGGCTGATACGACTATCGGCACAATGATCGCTGAGTCCACATCCCACATGTCGACAACCTCGCGAGCCAAGTCAAGATACTTTATTTGTTTATCTTTCTCGGCTTTCACGAGGTTCCCGTCATGCGGGACCGTTATGTCAATAATCATTGTGCGCCGCTCTACTCGATCCACCACCACTATATCAGGTTTATTGGCAACAATAGTCCAATCTGTGATGATGGATCGATCCCAGTACAATGTTTAAAGAGCCTCGACCTACACACTTTCGCGGGATATACAGTCTCATTACCGATAACCGTGGGTGATGTATTCGATATGCAGTCAGCAGCGTACGAACCCTCCTATCCAGGGCGTCCAGTTCGGTCTGAGTCCATTTGAGTATGCCGAAAGAGTACATCAAAACCGGCATGACCCAACCGTTGAAGGCGCGCACCTTGTTCCCGCCTGATAGAAAACTATTAAATACTTTCTTCAGACGGCCAAAGAAGCGCTCCTTCAACGATTCTTCATGTCAGTAACATTGATCCCCAATGTTTCCGACATACTCAAATACTTATAGGTTTCGGATGTAGAGAGGGCTCTAAGGTTTATGGAATCCGCGAGCTGTGTTCCCACGGATTACACAATCTCACCTCGCTTTACATGCATGACCGCGCATTTGTCCACACCAAATTCCATCCTGATGGCTCTACTGAAAGTTTCAGTTACTTTCAGTAGCTCCATCAGTTGCAAATTGTTGGGCGCAAAGAGTTTTAGGTCATCCATGTAGAGGAGGTGAGATATAACCTGACCATCTCTCCTCAGCCGATAGCCTAGGCCTGAACCCTCCAGCAGGGTGCTTAGAGGATTCAGGGCTAAGCAGAACCAAAGCGGATTATTATTATTAGTTGACCATGTCTCTGGTAGCCTATAAAAGGTAAGGAGCTGACAGTGATCCTCCTTGGATACAAATAAAATGCTGGCTTCCTAAACTTCTGTGACGTTTCTGTCTTGTCATTTCGACAACCACTCCACTCATCATTCCAGCATCATTCTCACAATCATTCTCCTTTTTTATTTAGGAAGCAATAATAGAACAATGAAATGATAATTTTTGGAACAAATTAAAATTAATAGTAGCCGCTACTTCCAAATCGGCAAATCAAGTCATCATCATCATTTCAGCCGAAAGACGTCCACTGCAGGCCACCCCCAAGCACCACCACTTCGACCGATTTTGTGCTGCCCGCATCCAGCGGATTCCTGCGGCCTTAACAAGGTCATTGGCAAATCAAGTCAATCAATTAAAATGAATCTCAATGAGCTTTTAAAAGACATCCCCCAGCATGCATACTACGTAAGTTACAGTTCTTTACACGTTTATGTACGCAGAGATTGCGACAGAGGCCAATAAATCATCCATAATGGAATTTTATCAACATCAGTGTAGGTGATCAGTTTCCTGAACGAAATTCGGCATGGCCCACAAGGTGTATGGGCCATTTGTTTATCTATTATATTCTCTAGTACCTAGCTAGTCTACTCATTAATATATCCCAAAGTAATGTTTGAGTAATTTCAGCCTAATAACGAATGTTCCGAAGAGCTAGGTCTGCTAGAATATGAGGACAGTGAGGTTCGAGGACCGAGAACAGAAAGTACTACCCAAACCACTCTATGGTTGCTGACGTTCGCTCTACTGCTGTGGCTAATCACGTTTCTCATGGTGATAACGATAACTATGTGCTTCGACTTTAGCTCCCGCTCCGTTGCAACTTTCACCGACTTAGTATACTGGTCTAATGGGACGTCTGCGTTGACTAGTGATGATCGAGCCACCAGATACATATTAATATATTAAATTGTGATGTAATAAGATTTATAAAAAAATGTAATTCTCGTGTTAATTTGTTTTATTTAATATTATTCTTGCCTTTTCATAGTTGTTTCTTGTAAGTCTTTTGGGCCGACATTGGGCCGGGCCACCGGCAATCTAGATCATAGTTTTAGATAACCAAGCAAGATTTTGTGTTTCTTTGTATTATAGTATTACTAGCTGCCCGCCCCGGCTTCGCACGGGTAGCACTAAGAACTTATGTACGGCGCACCTACCTACCTACCTAAGTACCTACTACCTACTACCTACCCTACCTACATAGGTATGTAGGTAGGTACATACCTATATACCTACCTATTCTACCTATATACCTACCTACCTAACTACCTACCCTACTAAGGAGTATGAAAAATAGTGTAGTCCTATTCTCAGACCTACTGAATATACACACAAAATTTCATAAGAATCGGTCAAGCCGTTTCGGAAGAGTTTTGTTACAAACACTGTGACACGAGAATTTTATATATTAGAAGAAAGATCGAAATGTGTTCAGTTAAAATCGAATAGTAATAAATAACCTAGTTACGTTATCGTGGCCTAATTTATCTTTGTGACGAGTGCAGTCTGTGCTCTGCTGTTTCTGTCGTCATTTGTCAGTTGTTTGTCACTGTCACTTTCGTTAGTCGCGTCCTTACGTCCTTAGTTGCATCTGCGTCAATATTCCCTTGTTTAGAATGATATTTCGTTCAAACTAAGGCTGAGTGTTAAAATAATAGTATAGTAGAGTTTATAAGGCAAAAATGCCTTCGATCGACGTGTTGCCCCCACCGGGGATGGCGATGGAGCCGCCGTTGGAAGAGCCCCAAGCTCCCCCTGCGCCAGTCATTGGCATTATTTATCCTCCGCCAGAAGTGAGGAGTATCCTTTGAAATTAAACTAAGTCTAAAAATTAAATTGCCGTTATCATTAGTAGGAATTCATTATAACATTTTGTATTGGGTATGGATAACCCAGGTTTTGCATCATAACCTTAAAAACGAACGGGTACATATTTGTTTCGTTTTCTTGTAAACCGACTCCTCTGCATTACAGTTATCACTAATTATCTTGCTAAGATATAGGACAATGGTGCTGATGCATGCGTCATGTTCGTGAACGGGCGCCGTCAGTGGGGACTGGTCATCTCTTAGCTGCCACGGCTTATTTGAATTTATTTTAATTTTTGAATTGTTTTTTATTTTATTTTTATTACTGACGCTTTTAACGTGCACGTCTTTTTACATTGTTCTCACATGTATAATTACAAAAAATGGATGATGTAACCAATATTTTGTGAAAATATTCTGATTGAAAAGAGTGTCCATGGAGTTTCTTGCCCGTTCTTCTCCATAGGAACCTACTACGCATTGGAATGGGCAACTAGCTTCATATTTCTGACTGACCGACCCCTTGACAATTCAAAAGTACCTGTAATTGGTTTATTTGAAATAAATGCTTTGAGTTTGAGTTTGAGTTTGATAGTTTACCGAAGTTTAAAAAGGCATATTGAAAACATATTGATTTAACACCCATCTTTTTCAGCAGCATTCTACAGTCTGAAGAATAAACCCTGGAGTTTTGACTGCCTCACATAGTTATGATTTCATCCTTGATAAATAGGTAACCTAAAGTTCTTTTATCTATGACATTCATTTTCAGGCTTTAAAATCACAATTTCCTTAACTTCATTCTCTAGATATTGTGGACAAGACTGCAAGTTTCGTAGCTCGTAATGGGCCTGAGTTTGAGGCTCGAATCCGCCAAAATGAGCTTGGCAACCCAAAGTTCAACTTCCTCAACTCCGGGGATCCGTACCATGCTTACTATCAGCATAAGGTCAAGGAGATCAGAGAGGGTAAAGGTAAGTTTGAAATATTACTTATTTTTGTTAAAGAACAAAAGATGCATTCTAATGGTTGGTGGGTAAGTCCCCAATAAATGGGTTTCACATGATACAATCTGGCATCCATATACCATCATAGCACCTTTGCTGTTGACCGTTAATTGATTGAAACAATGATCATTGAGAATACCATTAAAATTTTAAAAAATCCTACTCTGATATATTTTGGGCAAACCAAAAATAAAATAAAAAACATAATTTCAGTATATTTTCAGAACGATTTTGTAATTTTATAATGATTTAGCTGCAACTTTATCAGCAGATCATAGTTTATTTATTTATTTATAATTATATACTTTATTGTACACCAGATTATACATTACATAAAGAAAAAGTCATACACTACAAAATATACAATAAAGCGGCCTTATTGCTTACTGCAATTGAGATTGGGTGGTTGGTGCAATGTGTCCTTTTGTTCCACACTTCTCTATCAGCCGTCATCTCGGTAGGCACCCCCTTTCTATCCATATCATCTGTCACACAGTCCTTCCATCGTTTCTTTGGTCTTCTGCTACTCTTATTATCTTGTTATATATTAATAGATCTTTATTATAAATAAATTACTCTGTTGGACATTTTTCCTTGGTACTCCACCCAAGTCCTCAATTATCAACCACATAAACATAGTTTGATATAGCTTGTAAAACCACTAGCTAAATGTCATTTTATTCCATATATAGGTCCAGATCCAGGTGCACCAGCCTTAATAGGGCTCCCAGCAATCCAGCGGCCCGGTCTCGCGCCAGCTACCGCTCTTCGTCAACAGGAACTATTGAAAGCCGCAGCCCCCGCCGAGCCACCCCCGCCCCGCGACCCCCCGCCAGAGTTCGAGTTCATTGCAGACCCACCATCCATCTCAGCACTCGAGCTGGACATTGTCAAACTCACTGCTCAGTTTGTTGCACGAAACGGTCGACAGTTCCTTACAGACTTGATGAAGAAAGAGGAGAGAAACCACCAGTTTGACTTCCTTCGCCCACAGCACTCGCTGTTCCAGTATTTCACGCGGCTTTTAGAACAGTACACGAAAGTACTCTTGCCCCCAAAGGAATTAGTTTCGAAGCTTGCTGCCGAAGTTCGCAGCGGTGTGTTAGAGCAAGCTCGCAGTAGAGCCGCCTGGCATTCGCACCAGGCGCGGCGTAAGGCGGCTGATGAAGCAAAGATCGAGAAGGAACGTCTCGCATACGCGTCCATAGACTGGCATGACTTCGTCGTCGTCGAAACTGTAGATTACCCAGCTGGGGAGCCCGGAGATTTCCCACCTCCCACTACACCTCTCGAAGTTGGAGCGCGAGTGTTAGCACAAGAGAGAGGAGAGGATATCACACATGGTAACGATGATGACGACACAGAGATGCAGTTGGAATCCGAGTCGGAATCAGAGACAGATGACGATTTAGCAGAGATGGAGGATCGCACCCAGCAACAACAGCGGCCAGACGACAACCGCGTGCAGGATATGGAGGAGGATAGCTCATCATCAGACGACGACGGTCCTTCAGATTCCGGACCGCGAGCGCCGGGTGATGAGGCGCCATTACCGCCGCGTCCAGACCGCGTGGTTGTCAAGAAGTACGATCCGAAGCGCCAGAGGCCTCAACCTGCTCCCACGTCAGAAGAATGGCTGGTGTCGCCTATCACTGGAGAGAAGATACCTGCCAACAAGGTGGCGGACCACGTGCGCATCGGTCTGTTGGACCCACGCTGGCTGGAGCAACGAGACCGCGCCGCCGCTGAGCGCACGGACAGGGATGAAGCTCTCGCGCCAGGAGCTGCTATTGAGGCTTCGCTTAAACAGGTACTTTTTTCTTTCATCATTATAAAGTTAATATAAGCAGTTCACAAAAAAATGCCATACAGAGACTAGCATTTATATTTTAAATTCATATATATTTTGTTTTTGAATCCAATATTAGTAACCCGCCCATGCATTGCATCAGGTGCAATCTTCTGATATGGCAACATGCGAAAGCAACGAAAAGCCTGTGCTATATCTAAATCTATATTAAATAATAATGTTTTATACACATTAACCTTCCGAAATAAATTCTCAAAATGATGGTGAAACCAACATCAAAATCCATTTTGTAGTTTAGAAAAACTAAGTGGTCACACGAAAAGCAACTTAAATTTTTACTATTTATACAATGTGTAACAAAAACTCTGTCCAATCCGAAAACCGCGCATAGGTACTGCAATAATAACATTACCAAAAAGTAAAAAAAAAAAAAAATTTATAAAAATAAAAAGTTATTTATTCACGTTTTTAGTACTAAAATTATCCCAATTCCATAAAAAATTGGTAAATTCAATAGGGGTCATAAGTACAATTCCGCATTGAAAAAAAATGCGGCAATTTAGATTTAATTCAAATCTTCTTTCGTGTGGTTCGTGACTAACTTGGTGTCGGAGTTTTCAAGCCGCCCATGGGCCTCTGACTTGGCTTCACATGCCGTTGAGAAATATCTCTCAGGCATGCCGGTTTCCTCACGATGTTTTCCTTTACCGTTTTTCAAGCAAGTGATAATTATACAATACGCACATAAATCCGAAAAGTCAGAGTCAGCCCTGGGTTTGAACTCGAGACCTATGACTTGGCAGTCTGAGGGTCATAACGCTAGGCTATCACTGCTGTAAATTTAATTCAAATAAGTCGTCGAGTGTTTCTTTCGCGATGTTATTATAATGGAAACCATAGCCATCTACTTACTTACAACTGTAAATATTTATTCCGTAGCTCGCCGAACGCCGTACGGATATCTTCGGCGTGGGCGACGAGGAGACGGCCATCGGTAAGAAGATCGGCGAGGAAGAGAGACGGCGTGACGACCGCGTCACGTGGGACGGACACACGTCCAGTGTGGAAGCCGCCACTAGAGCCGCGCGCGCGCACATCACGCTGGAGGACCAGATACAGCAGATACACAAGGTAATGTAATCTTCTTCTTAGCGTGACAATGGCAATCTAAACAGAGTCCTCAGAATTTCTACACTCAGTTGGAAACGATACCCCATTCGGTTTCGAATGGGGGGATTCGGTGCCCCATTGATTGTGGAACAGCGCCACATTTACACTCCAGGTTGGATATTTTTTCGTAACAGTGCCTGTTAACGTAACTTTTTAATAAGCATGCATGATCAGTTGCATGTGCAGATAAATTTTAGTGCTACACGCATATAGTAATTTGTGTGTGGTGCAAGCGGCTCTTCATGAATTCCAGTTATACTTACCAGAAAACACAGATTCCAGCAAATCATTGAAATTATCTCAAAGTTTTTTTTTTGTGTTTCTTTTTAAGGCGTCACTAAGCGACTTAATGATTTTATACTGACGATCACGTCTAAACGAGTAGTGCTAATGATTAATATGTTAAATAAGAGCATTTTCCTAATAACTTAATCTGTGAATATTTTAGATTATGTTTATGATAAAAAACTGAGAATCACGCAAAAATGATCAAGCTTATTTTTCTGAAACCCACCATTTTAAAGATACTTTAATTATTAATTATCTTTTAGCATAAGTGTTTTATTAAAATACCTTTTGATTTATGAATAATAAATTAATCATGCGTAAACTGGCTGGACGTAAGAAGCGTTGCGTGAGCTCAGCATAGAACACGCAAGCCAATTCAAGGCCACTGGCATATAACGGCGTCTTAAATCAGCAATTCATTAACAGGTCAAAGGTCTACTTCCCGACGAAGAAAAAGAGAAGATCGGGCCGAAGCCCGTGGGCGCGCCGGGAGCGTCGCGCGCCCCTCCGGCCCGCGTGGCCCCGGCGCCGCCGCCGCGGCCGCCGGCCCCCCCGGCCCCGCCGGCCCCGCCGGCCCCGCAGCCGGTGCTGCTGCAGCCGCTGCCGTCGCTGATGGTGCTGCCGCCGATGGCGCCGCGACCGCCGTTGATACCGACGCCAGTTGGAGCTGTGACTGCTGTTGGTGCTGTAGGTCTGTATTTGTTTTATTTTCGTAACATAACAATACACCAGAGATAAGTGGACGGCAGTAGCCTCTGTCCAGCAGTAGCACAATACGGGCTAATAAAAAAACCATGACTGCATGGCACAAACTTGGATATTGGTTTCTTTGTACAAATTTTTTCAGACCTTATTTTTTTACAAGCTTTTTGTTTAGTTTTGTGATATGTCGTGTGAACTGCAACATAGAAATATCTCTATCTTATTTAAACTTCTAATATCCACATTCAGACAGATTTTTTCTTTCCATGGAGAATGTATCGCATTCTCACTATTTATTGAACACCGCTCGTACATTATCTTATAGTTATAGTAGTTGAACAAATATATTAACCATTTTATTACTTTTAAAGTATCGCCTATTAAAATCTTTTTAGGAATAAAAAAAGCCTTTTTTCACATGGCGCTGAAGGTGATAAGTTTAATACCCTTACGGTATAAATTCTCTTAATTATGATGAAAACGGGATCAAATCTGTTGCATAATTTAGAAGAACGCGGTCACACAGACAGACATGAAAAGCGACTTTAATTTATAATATGTATGGATTCAAAAGCAATAGCAACAAAATCTTCGTTCCACCAACAATCGTCTTCTACGATGTCCTTCTCATCGCTCTGGTTTCATTCACTCTTCTTTCTTCGTCCAGGCGGTCTTTCTTTGGAATGCGCTACCTCTGAATATCAGGACGGCAACCAGTCGGTTGTCTTTTAAAGGGAAGGTTCGTGAGCATATACGCAAGAAGTTGGCTGAAATAGATCCCAGCGGTGATTTGCTGGATTCGTTTTCTCCTCTACTGATCGTTATTTCTCCTGACAAAGTTATTCTGTTTATACCATG
The DNA here is from genome assembly GCA_947364205.1 of Agrochola lota. Classification (NCBI taxonomy): domain Eukaryota; kingdom Metazoa; phylum Arthropoda; class Insecta; order Lepidoptera; family Noctuidae; genus Agrochola; species Agrochola lota. The sequence goes on along the minus strand of OX376227.1, from coordinate 19,345,618 downwards.
TATGTATGTATGTATTTAAGTATGTATTTATTCTTGTATTTTATAGTTAATTTCGTGTTATCAATCCCTAATGTTGCACCTGCCATGTTTTGTCTCTGCATCACCCTAAGGTTGACAGCTAGAAAATGCCTCAGGCATTAAGTCCGCCTTTGTACAGTATTTTATTTTTACTTGTGCATAAAGTTTTAATAAATAAATAAATTCATGTAATTTCAGGTGCAGTGACTGCAGCCGGGTTCCCATTCGGCGCAGTGGCAGTCGAAGAGGACGACGGACCCGCCGCCAAGCGCGCGCGCACAGAGGATGCGCTTGAACCTGAACACTCCTGGATAGCCAGGCACCCTGGACTCGCACCGCTACAGGTAAGCTACACCCTACAACCTTTATTTGTCAAAAAATTACGAAACCAAACCATTTAGCAAGCACTAACTATGAAAAATCTTGTGAAGTTGGAGAATTGTCGCCTGTCTCCAGTCGGAGTTTATTAAATAGGCCCTTGATCTACTTAAAAGACATGAGCTACTAACTTGATTGTGGTTTAGGATCTTTTAAAAGAAACAGAACAGAGAGGCAATTCCCGTAATTTTTGAGAACGTTCACATTCACATCTCATTCGCAATCTGTCATAAATACAATCAATTTACCAACATTTATGACAAGTTTGACAGATTGCAACTAGAATGTGAACGTTTTTTAAGTACGAGAATTAACCTTCTGATGACAACCTGACACATCGCATGGAAAAGCCCAATCAAACTTGACAGTTACGAAGCAATTTCAGTATCAATTTGAAAGTTCCGAGTTCTTGAAACTATAACATAAATACATAATATCACAAACAGGTACAGAAACGAATGTTGTTATGGAATTTAACCATTACGGTTTTCATTTATAAATATTGCTTAAAGTTAAGATACTTTTAAATGTCAAAAAAATTGTAGTTTTACCTAGACGGTAATTAGTATTTAACTTTAAGGAACGTTTATGAGTAACGGGGATTATTTGTAGCTGTAATGAACTATGCAGTCAACATTTGTTTTGCAATAAATCAACGCACCCACAACGCACGCACAATAACATAACTTTATATATGTATCGGGACTATTAATTATAAACCTACCCTCATTATCTACAAATCAATGATTCGCATTCGTCCCCCAGGTGGCCCTGCCGTCGGTCCCGGAGCGCGCGGAGTGGCGCCTGGACGGGCGCGCGCTGCCGCTGAGCGTGTCGCTGGGCACGACGGTGGGCGAGCTCAAGAACATGCTGCAGCGCTCCACCAACATGCCTACTGCCAAGCAGAAGCTGCATTACGAGGTAAACGTGCACAATGTGGTAGCTAGTAGGTATAGTCAACCTAGTAATTGCTTTTCTACTTATGTCAAAAACTCCCAGTAAATTGAAATTTCACCAAGGTTGAAACTATCTAACTGTCAGAATCACATTGTTCATAAAGAACAAAATAGACCAATAAATCTGACCAGCCTTTTTCCAACTATGTTGGGGTCGACTTCCAGTCTAACCGGATGCAGCTTCCAGTCTAATACGATACCACTTGGTAAGACTGGTAGTCAAACTTTCGGGCTTCTAACGGCCGTAACGACTGTCAAAGATCCACAAATGACAGCCGGGACCGGGGTCTGGTACGTAAAGGTGGTCACCCATCTACGGACCAACCGCGGCAAGCGTAGCTTAACCTGATCGATCGACCCGTGCGGCTATTATTACGGGTGACAAAGCAATTACAAGGTCGACTATACTATAGGCAAATATGCCAATTGAAAATGTCTACCACCGCCTACATGCAACATGGGCATTGCCAGGTTTTAGTGAGTAAATGTCGCAGGTGCAAGTAATTTCATTAAAAGATAGCAATGTTGTCCATTGGCGTCTTATGGAAAAAAATAGGCTATTGTGGTATCCTTTCGTCTGCCTGCTTCCTGTTTTTCAAGGATCAAAGGGATGTCTTTGGTTGATTAGAAAATAATCAACAATTGAAAATGTTTCAACTTTCTGACTAACTGACCGACTATTTGACAATCCAAGTGCCTGTGAATGGTTTAATTGAAATAAATGCTTTGAGTTTGATGATAAGGTGCTTGTCGGTGTTGTGGACAAGTTCAATAATTGCTAAATCACCTTAGTACTTACTTTTTGCTGGATGCTGCCCTTTTACCAAACACGACATCCATAGACCAACCTTTGGTTATGATTTGAGGCTGCCTAAACTAACCCACTGATTGTATGTTGCAGGGTCTGTTCTTCAAGGATACGAACACATTGGCGTACTACAATGTGCCGCCCGGCGCCGTCTTACACCTACAAGTTAAGGAGCGCGGTGGTCGCAAGAAGTAGATTCATCTCTTCTACAAATACTTCCAATTTTGTTTGGTACCACCAATACAGTGTTTTGTTTCTTTTAAAAATACACAATAGCCAAGACTCTTTCATTGTTTTGATGGTGATAATCATAACATAATCAATGTACCTAGGAGTGTAACAGTCTTGAAGTATTCAAATGTATGCAAATTAATGAAATAAATATCTATGACATACAGGGCAGTCTTCTTATTGCTTAGTTTGTTAGGTGTTTGCTTGTAAGTATAAGGACAACCCAAACTTTGATGCAGCTAAAAACCACAACAATTAAAACAAGTGCATTTCTAGCAAACATTTATTATAAAAATGTATAAAAAAATAACAAAACGTACAATATATAATAACAAAAGCTCTCCAACCATCTTTTTTAAACAGTTATTTGCAATGACTTTATTTTCAGCAGATCATGTAGGTAATTATTATTACACGGTCCCCATTTATAAAACAAAAGTTTTATATGATTTCGTTCAAAATCTGCCTCTAAAATTATTATGCTTACAAATAAAAATAACCATTTATGGAATGTATAAATCTGGTTATTGCCCAGCAAAGCACCATGAGATTGTCAAGTAAAAATGTAAATAAAATGTCTTTAATACATCACTTAAAACTATGATCACATGACATCAGATTCTGAATGATTTAATAACAAAATTCAACAATAAACTTTTGTAACAAAAATATATGAATAAAATGGAATGTACTACTTACTTTAAAATGTGAGAATTAAGCATAACGTGATCGAATTAAACTCTAAAGCAAACTTGACACTACACATTAAAAGTTAAAGCAAATTTATGGAGTGTTAATATCAATTATAAAATTACGTCATTGTGAAAAGTTGGCTACGGGAGGTACCCATAGTATACTATATCCCCTCTAAATAAGCTCGGTTACCACAATGGTAGATATAATTAACAACATCTGTCTAGCCTTATCTAAATTAAGATTCGCCGATTAACAATAAAATATACCGCGAATTTTCGTTTTAGTTTGCAAATAATGAGACTGGTTTCCAGTCTTGAGCTAGTAAGTACTTCAGTTGACAATTGTTAACATTAAGTTTCCCTGTGTAAAAAAATAACACATTTCCAAAATCTAACATCAGTAAAAGTTTGCCTTGAGATATGGAAATATGGAAGTGTCGCTGTAAAACTATAACTTTTCCAAAAATATGACTTCGATAAAATGCAAAGAGATCTCCATAGCTACTAATTAGCTACAAGCCCAAAAAGGCATGATAAAGACACTGGCACTAATTAGCACCAAGCACTGACAGTTAATTGCATACGTATCAATTAATGTGATATGTCGTTACTATTAAAGTTAAGCGTGCCTGCTAGCGCATTAGCCTAGTTTGGGAATGGTTTCAATGATCTGTCTGTAGCGAGCTAGCATCGGCGTGTAGATCTTGTCGTGGTCGGGGTACGGAGTTGCTACTGGAGACACCTTTAGTTCTGACCCTGGAAATAGAAAAAATACTTTTAAATGTAGTAGAAAGAGTTTTGTTTATCATCAATAAGATGATTAGGATCCAAGTTTGAGTTAATAGCCAGACATCGAAATCGAACAGTGTTCTTGTGTTTTGGGTATCTTTTGTTTTGATGTGGTTGTGACTTTATGTCGCTAAAAAGGTGGATGGACTGAGCCTACGTGCGTTTCTGATCTCGGGCGAGCGATCCCCGAGTCCCTCGTATGCACTCTGGGCATAGAAGGGACTATCTGCCGAGGGACCCAGTGCCCCTGAGCGACATGGGTTGAAGCATGCAGATGCATGCAAGCAAGATGCAAGCTAATCTGGTGAGATGTTTCCATATATTTCAGGGAATTAATTATATTCAGTGCAGTGCAGTTCAAGAATTTTTTAAATTTTGATTGCAGGAAAGCGAGAGGAAAGATGTTTCATATCTAAAACTACAATTTGTGTGAAGTCATCTAAAGTTGCCCTGTATTTTCAGCAAATGAATTATTCTAATTCTTAGACCATCATGGTCTTAAAAAGCTGTAACCATGTGTGAGTAGTGCACCTTGATACCCACAGGCTGAAGCTAACTGACGAAATTATTAGCTAACCTGGAAGTGTGGTACCAGTTTCAGCACTCCAAACTTCAGCGGCGCGGATGGCAGCTCCCAGTAACGCAGCATTGGCGTGTTGATCCTGTAAAAAATATTAATTACAATTTATTTATTGAATCATCCACAATATCATGTAGTGAATGAAATTCATCACAGTGAGTTTAAATTATGGATGCTATGCTAGACAGCTAAAGAGTATGCATAGAAACGATAGTGTTTACCTGGACGTATACCGGTGTGTCGAAAACATCAGCAAATATCTGCAACAGCTCCTTGTTCACTGAAGCACCGCCCGTCGCTATCAGACGGGAGGACTTGTCTGAAACGTGAGAATTTTACTATAGCAAAACAAATTAGGAAGATGATCAGATATTCAACATGCACCGTTTGCCTGATTATTCTGGCCTTAAAAAAATTGAAAATTTTGAGATTGTGCACCTAAATTCTAACTGATTAATTTTAAAATCAGATAGTTGAAAATTAAAGCATTTTCTCATATCTCTCAAACGAAAGTCGTCACTAATGGTACCTATGTATTGTAACTTCATACTCAGGCATCAATTCTGTAACTTATGGCGGAAATAGCTGGGTTCACGTCTTCGAAAGTCTTCAAGAAAAACAATTGTCGTGTTCTCCTAAAGGAACCTAACACGCTTTGGAATGGGCAACTAGCTTCAACTTTCTGACTGACCGTTGATAATTAAAAAGTGTCTGCAATTGGTTTAATTGAAATAAATGGTGTGAGTTTATTATAGTTAAATCGGCGATAGGACATATTTTATGAAATATTGCCCGATAAACAAGCCTCCAGCTGATCGAAAGTTTATCGAATAGTCCAGTACAAGGGCACTTCTACTGAAGTCTCCAAGGGAATAACGCCAAGTGTAAACCCCATATCCTCGACCCACCGCGAGAAACTATCTGTGTGTCGAAGTAGATACCTGTCTTCTAAAGATACGTAGGTACACCCACCAAGTGTGAAGCCCATATCCTCAGCATGTGCCCGCCTGGCCAGCGCCTGTCCCTCCAGAAGCGCGCGCGCCTCGAACTGCGGCGCGGGACTGGCCGCGCGCCCGCCCGCATCCTGCACCCAGCGACCCACTGCCGCGCGAGGGACTATCTCTGCCGTGTCGTAGTAGATGCCTAGTGGAAATGGTTGAACTTATTCAGTCTAGAACGGTTTTGTGACTAAATGAAGAAATAGCTAGAAAAATCTCGTCGGCAACAAAACCAACGCGATCGGTCGGCAAACCCAAACGGGTTGTCGCGCCAACAGAGGACGCCTTCCAGTTTTCCGAACAAATGAATGACATAAATGAACGTCATACGAGGATCGCGTAGTCGCGCGACCGATCGCTTTGGTTAGGACACGGTGAACAAAATTAACGCGACGATCATTTTGGTTAGGACACGCCCTAAGGCATGCAATTCATCAAGAGATGAAAATGTTTGATGCAATTAAAGCCAGTTTTTTTTTTCTTTCTAAATTTAAAGATATTCAAGAAAAGGTTTTAATATTTACAAGTGGGTACATGACAACTTATAACTAATTAATTAATAAAAATAGCAATATTATATACTATCTTAACTAAAACTACTCAAAAACGAAGCGAAAGTTTTTATTTGTTTTTTTTTAATTGGAAATTTTATGCGAGCAAGAAGAATCTGCGTTGTTCATATTTAACTCACCCATATAGCCCATGTTCCCTCTCACGGTAGCTGTGAGCAGATCATTGAAGGCGTCCCAGCTCTTCGCCCCTAATCTATCGCGGTGGTTCTGTCTTGTGAGAGATCCGTTGGCGAAGCACAGGAGCGCCATGTAGGGCGCGTCGGGTGTGGGGCCCACGAGCACGTGGCCCGCCGGGGGGGCCGCGGGGCCCTGCAGGCCGAGAAGGAGCGTGTCACTGGTGCCCAGGGACAGGCCCACCCAGCCCGCGCGGAGGCGAAGACCTGTGATTTTGTCATTGTCATCAGTTTGAAGCCAAGCGCACGTTACAGCCGCAACGGGCCGCAACGCAACTCATTTTCATACAAAAAAATGCGGCGCGGCCCGCCTGCAGTGTGCCTGTGTGTATGTTCATAGAAAGTGATTAAAGAGGATTTTGGCACTGCATTGCGGCGTTTATATAGGTTGCTTTATTATAGGTTTGTTATAGTTTATTGGTAACGTTTGATATTCAAGTGGTTTATATCTAAACATGAAACCATCTGTGATGCAGACGCAATTTGTTGCGTCTTATAGTCGTGGGCAAGAAACGCAGTTCTACGTTTTCCTTAATGTTCTATAGATAATATGTAAGTACTATTTTAGTGGTATGATGAACAGGGTGTAAAGTTCACTCATCCACCTTAGAAAAGGGAGGATCCTCCGACCAGACGGGTGTCGTGTCTGGCGGGCAACTGCCCAGAGGTTGTTGCCGGGAGCAAATATATGTCCATCGCGCAAACTCTAATTGCGCGATGCAGGATTTGTGTGACGTCAGGATGTTGTGTGACGTCAGGTCTTTGATGCGTAGTTCGTATGTGGCAATGTAGATGCCGCCACACTATAAGTAGAGTCCAACTGGTCTCAGTGCAATACAGGAATTTCACCTCATCATGGCTTACGCTTCATTGACAAATAATGTGAAATAACTTTTTAACATAATTTATGTGTTTAAGTAAATAACCCTGCGCGTGGTTGGCCATGGCCACATCCAAGGTTATTTGAACACAAACTGAACAAGCAAGCATTCAAGATAAGATATCTATCTAACAAGTAGGATAAACTACACATTAAATCGTAGTTACTGATAAGAGCGTCTTATCACTCAGCTGAGAGTAAGTGCTGATAATGACGTCTTTGATGTGTTATCGCATGTTATTATATGTACATATCACGATATTGTTAAAACTTGTTTGTTAGTGGTTGTGGATTTTAGAGATTTTTCATTAAGTGGTTCACATAAACCTACAAGGGCACTTATGAACAGAAGCTAGGTGCACGGTTCCAATTGGTCGTTTCCTATGGAGAAGAGCCGGCAAGAACCTCCACGGTTACTCTTTTAAAAATATTTGGCCTTTACAATATTTTCAAATAACAGTATTAATAGGTATGGGAGGAACGTGTTGGTCTTTCAACAAGTACCAGGTATTTAACAAAATAGAAGATCGTCAATAAATCTACTGTCCACGGTCGAGTCCAGTGGTGTACTGTCTGGATAGATTGTAGTACTACAATAGAAGTAAAACAAACAGTCAACGTTGTTATGCTGGTGTGCGTGACAGCTACGTCCTACACTCGCGCCACGTCATTATGCTTTCCTAGTATGCGTGCATTTAGCGGCCAACAGTTGGACGCTATTTTTTTTCGACGAGTTCACAGCTTTGACTGTCTATCTAGACATATTTATATCTTTGATTTGACTTGTATTTGAGCTTTTATTAGAGCCCTGTTAAGGAACAGAGTTTAAATAAGTCATCCTCCCGTTTGCTCATAACAACATGGAATATTATAATGCAATGGGTGGTAGTGATGTAACTGTGTTTATTATTATAATGGACATGGTAGTAACGTAGGTTTTTCATTTCTTATTAGAGTAAAATTTCCCAAAGCTGGGCAAAGACCTCCATGAAATCGTCTTCTTCAAATTGCCCCAAAATCGTAGCGGAAAATCAAAATTTGCGTCACAAAAAAAAATCATCAAAATCAATTCATAATTGGCGGAGCAATCGCGTAAAAAACATACAAATAAAAAATTAGAACCTCCTCCTTTTTGAAGTGATCAATAACATTATTTACATCTAGAAATATTTAAAACTGTAACTGCCTACCTACAAGTGCTGAGCAGTTATCTCCAGTAAAGGCGATAACTCGGCACTCCGGCTTGAACCCGTACCTTCCCACGAAGTAGGAGCAGATGGGGCCCACCACTGTCGCACTAGGGACTGGGGTGCCCAGTTTACTTGATAGAGACTCGTCGCCACATGCCTGCAAAATAACAGACAAATATTCAACTGATGAAAAAGTCTGAAAAAAGTTTAACTACCAGTTCAAACTGGTAGCTAAACTTTTTTCAAAAAATCCTTCCATATTACAACAGATACAACGAAGGACCTCTTTTATCTAAGGTTTTTCAACTATGTTCTACATTTGGTCGCACAATCTAGTAAAAAAATAGTCACAAAATAGAGACAAAATCTATAATATTATTTAAGAACAGCATTTCAACTTATAAGCAACCAATTAAACTCACTTGCAAGCACGTGTCGTCCCACTGCATAGTACTGATATCCAGCAGGTTCATGCCAGAGCCATCAGACAGGTCTATGGGCGCTATCTTGCCGACCAGCAGCGAACAGGCGAAGGAGGACACCAGCGATATCCTGCTGGCCGCCTGGTACACGCGCGGACGGGAGCGGAACATCTTGCGGATTTGAGGACCCGTGAAACGCTCGTATGCGCGGGAGCCTGTGATCTTTGACAGTTCCTTGAAGGAAAGAAAAAATGTTAAATAGTTTGCTACCTTTTTTCAGATCTATTATTAAATGACATCATTTCACATTCTGCCATTAAACAACCATGAAGCAACTCATTGTGACTGTACAGATTGAAAACATACGAACTCTCAAAAAGGTGGTGTTTCTCGACGATTCAATTAATTGCCATCCAACGTGGCAACGCTGCCAGCCTTTTGGGCTCCAGCAGACAGCGATGCGGAACAATTTTTTATGCCCAATGAGCTCTTTTTTCCCTTTATATACTTGTACATAATATATATAATAGTTAGTTGTACCATCAAAGAAGTTCGTAACTAACCACCGTAAGGACTATTCTCGCTTGCAGCGCTCGGCGGCTATAGCACCGGGCCGGTAACAGATGTGGTCATCATGTGAAGTTCTACGATAGTAGATACATAGTTTACATAATGTATATCCAAATATTATTGAAATGGTCTTATTAATTTTAATTAGTCTTAGGTCAATGGACGTATATGCATGTTTTTTCGCCTAATTCTATCCTTACGGTTAGGTTGGATTGGTTCACTTCTCTTGTACACTTTTTTTTTGTATTCACGAATCACAATCTGATATTTGAAATGCTACATCGGATACAGTCAACAGAAACTGGAAAAAGATTATCTTCTCTTCTCTTGACTTACCTCAGCTCCCACAGCTTCTTCAAGTGCCTTACAGTCTACGGTAGTGCTGGAGTCCATCCACACAGGAGAATCAGACACGAACGCCGTCGCCAGCTGCGTGTGTAAGAACTCGTCTGGTGACAACTTGCCGAGCTTTGTCTCCGCGTCCTTCGACCACCACACTGAGCCATGTTGCTGGAAGAAAAGGTTAACATTGGAAACTGGACGGAAATATGTTATTAATACAAACCAGGGATGTTACGGAAGTCGTTTTACCGGAACCGGAGCCGGAGGTTTTAATTTTGATTGATCAGAGTCGTAGTCGGACCCGGAACCGCAGTCGGAAGCGGAAGTAAAAGAAATATGTGTTAAGGGAAGGCAACAATAGAAATATAATTCAGCCTCTTTAATCAGTGTATTTAATAAGTCTCTTTAATCAGTCCATTACTGAGACTGATTAAATAGACTAAATAATAAAAAATGGATCCTTTAATGTATTTGACTGATTAAAGAGACTTTAATCAGTCAAATAGAAGCGATAACAATTATAATCGTAATATACCTCCGTAGGGAGGTGATAATTTGACATGCGGCAATTGAATAAACTTAAATCAAATCTAGTGACTCTAAAAGTGGCAAATTGTACTTTCTACCTTCCGTATAACACCGAATCAAAATTATCGGGAGCAAAGTCGGAGTCGGAGGTGTAAAATTAATCGGAAGTTCCGACCTTTCCGGAGTCGAAACTGGGGTTGCGTAACATCCATTCTCCATTTCTTAATAAAAAATATCAGTAACATTACAGATGTTTAGCAAAGAACTAGGTATATGGTTTCATTAAGGGTCTTATTACATCTATTTTTATGTTATGGGCCAAGATTATAAAAATCACCTGTCCAGCCCCCGAAACTGCCTCAATGATAGAGAAGTCAACTCCAGCCACTACGAGGCGATCCATCACCATGTCGAGAGCCTTCACCCATAGCAGTGGTGGTGCTATCACCTCACCACGGTCCACACCACGCACCACGCCACCCGCGGTCCTAGGAACAAAATTATTTATTTATTTACTATGGTACTCCAATTACTCATATACAAGAACATCTATAGAAAGCTCAATATTATTCATATTCATATCTTTACTGTTTATAGGTACTAGTGAACTTGTCACTTAAGAGCGTTTATCCTTAAAGTTGGCAACGTCGCAAATAGCTGTAAAAAATTTACCTGTTTTGATTAATTTGGTAATATTATTATATAGAAATAAGAAATGTGGCTAACTAGCGAACTAGAATATTAATAATGAATTGCAATTATAACATTGAATTTGATGTTGTACACGTTTCAGGTGTAAAAAAGGCAGTGTAGTTCTAACAGTGCGTAAGTCATTTTATGAGTGTTTTGAATGTCATTGGATAATTAATTATTGGGATTTTCAAGGGTTCAAATCATCACAGAGTTCACTTGTATTAATAATTGAACACAATAAGGCCTTAAGCGTAAGTTACATTGCATATTGCATTTCAAAATCAATATTTTAGTTCACTAGCCACATTTCATATTTCCCTAAAGTAATATTGTGAAATGAATCAAAATAGGAAAATATTTGACAGCTATTTGCGGCATTGCTCTTAAATTTGCAACCTTTTATCTTTCTAAGTTCATGACTAATTAATTATGATAAATAAATACATAAGTAATCATAAGTGGAAAATTGAAGGAATTATTATTACAAATCTTATGGGTAAGATTGATGACCTAAGTTACCTTGACCTTTAAAACAATTATCAGGTAAGCATGTCATAATTTATGAAAGTAAGTAATACTTTTTATATATGATTCAAGCTGTTTGGTTGACTGATTAACTATTTGTTGTGTCAATAATTTTAGATATTTCATTTTTGGTATTAGAAAGTTTTCTTGGAAATGCGAAAATTAAAAATGATCAGAAGTTGCAGACCCAAATACCTATCTCGAATAGACAAATAGACGCTCTTTTTCTGTTCTCAGTTCAAGAAGTACCGTAACTCATTGTAATTTATCTAATATTCAAAAGCAAGCAAGGACATAAAATACAAAAGTACCTGAATTCTGGCAGGTCAACATCAAACTCAACCTCAGCCTCGTGCAGCACACTGAAGTCTTCACCAATTACTATGGCTTTTAACTGTAACAGAGCATGTTATTAAGTTAATGCATTCATGAAGGTTAACTGTCAGAGTTATTGTACATATATTAATTACTTTTGGAAGATTATCTTCGAAAATTAATTTAATTGTTTTTTTTATTTTATTTAGGGACATTTATAATTTCAATGCGTATGTCAGTCCCATCGTAGCCTAAATACACATTAGTCATATCTGGGCCATGAACCTAAACAGACTCTTCGCATCATCTACATTAAATTTAACATCACTGCTTGTAGTTATTATTTTATATTGAAGATAAAAAGGTTCTGAAGTTAAAATTATAATTACAATCACAGCTGTGGATCACTCTAGCAGACAGACAAAAGAGCAAAGTATTTTTTTATTCATAATTTTAATTACTTAATTAAAAACTAATTTTGAAAAGTTTACATTTTTAGTGCACAGGTTTTATTAAACAAATGTAAACTTAGCCGTCCAACCAAATCCATCAATCAATAGCGACGAGTTTTTAATAGCGAAATGTGATTAGTCAAAACCTTATCACCTTGTTTATCAATTTTACGGAATTAATTAGTTAAGCGAATCTCCATATAATTGAGTGCACGGTAAGGAAATGCCCGATAAAGATCAGTAAAACCTTAGGAAGTAATATGCACTCGTCGTCAAATATAAAAGTATTATTTACTTACCCTTTGAGTGCTGAAATCAAATCCCAAAAAAGTTTTTCTTGATTCGCCAATCATTTTTATATTTTGACAGCACGGGCGGGCAATGACACAACTCTGCGGTGCGTTCAGGAACGCGGTATCGACTTAGCTTTCGTGACTGAATGCCGTTTTGTAGAATTCCAACGCGATTTCACGATATCATTATAGTATTTTATTAGTCTCAGCACACAAATTAATCGCTTTAGTCGGATGTTTGGTACAACTCGATAAAGAAGCCGCAGCAAGGTTGCTATTATCTCATTGAAAATAATTACGCAATCGACAATCTGTCATAATTACCTATTCCTTTACCACACCTAATGATGATTTTACATTTGCATTCTTAATAAATGGGCATACAGTTTTTTGTTATATTCATTACATTATAATGCACGTTATTCTCTAAAAATGCACAGGTACCTACCTAGATTAAGATATTACTAAACACTCTTCTGAACTAGGTACCTAGATACCTACTTATTTCATCTCTCATCACAGAGATAGGTATATTACTTCTTGGAGGAGTACTTGTGAAAATTGTTTTTATATGTGTAGGAAATACTTACTCTCAGTTCTCATAGCCAATCTCGCTCAAAACAGCTCTATGTTTAATGTCGCTAGGTAATAAAATTATGATTCGCCAACGCTGTTGAATAGCCACTAGAAAATCAGCCAAGCAGATCAACACACAATAAAACAGTTATGCTGCATTGTTAGCCTTTTTAAGTAACTTGCTTGTATGAATCATGGCGTGGAGGCTTACCTCACAGGTAGGTAGAACGGGTTCAGTGACCTATATAGCATCACACTAATGACCGCCGCGGGTACCTGCACATGCTTAATTGAACAAAGCGCCTAATATTAGCTTATGTATATTTTTTAAATTACCTGGTCAGCTAGTATTTATCTATATTGTATGTAAGTTTGTATTTTCTAAATTACTACTGTGTTAACGTAATTTCAACGTTTGATTGTAATTCGGGTGGTCTTTCGCGTTGTGTTTCAACGATTTACTTAATTACTACTACTTTTTTACTAAGGGAAAGCGGAAGGCCTTCTTTATATCTATCTTTATAAAGATAAAATAAAGAATAAATTGCCCGTCCATGACTCGCGCTAGACTCGATCAGCGCCTGATGATTTATTTCTGCGTTTAGTTACGAATTTTTGCTATCATAATTATAGTAGGCGATCAGTAGGTGACGCTATGCGTATATCTATGGATTTTGTTAAGAGCAAATCCCATCAAATCATTTGCAATGATATTACACATAAACTGCATAATTTTATTAAGGCTGGTGCAGACCAGCGCGACGCGTCGCAATTTCTAAGAAAACTGTACGGTATAACAATAACCGGCGTCGCGTCGCGCGACAAGTCGCGCTGGTCTGCACAAGCCTTTATGTGAACCCTTGGCATGTTCTGTCATTATTAAGATCAACCACGATTCCTTCGCCCTGCAATACCTATTTGCTGCTACCTTAGTGTAACTACTTACAACTCCGACGGTGGACTTTTATCTCATCGCCCGTACATTATTATACATTGGTAACTAAATAATATTGTTTTCTACCTACTTAAAGGTACAGGTAGGTAACTAAGATATAGCTTTTTGCTAGTTTAACGGAATCGATTCCCGCATAAAGCTTCGTGCAGACTAGCGCGACGCGACACCGGTTATTGTTATACCGTGAAGTTTTCTTAGAAATTCTATTGATCGAGTCGCGTCGCGCTGATTTGTACGAGCCTTAACCCTTGCACCCGAGACCAAGGAAAACTTTACATATTACCTATACAATAATTTTGTCAAAGATACTTAAGTATCTGTACTTAAGACTCTTTATTTTTCGTTTTCAACCAAAAATCTGCATTTCAGCAGAGATTCCGAGTTATTCTGATTAAGATGCAGATATTTGCCAGTGACCTTAGTGCGTATTCTGTACTGAGCTCACGCAACGCGTCGTACGTCCAGCCAGTAATGGGACTCGCCCATCAAGGAGCGCTGTCCCAAATTAGACGCATTATTAATTTATTATACATGAAACAAAAGGTATTTTAATAAAACACGTATACTGAGAGATCAATAATAAAATTATCTTTAAAATGGTGAAGGTTTCAGAAAAATACGCTTAGTAGATTTTGCGTGATCCTCAGTTTTTTATCCGTATTAAACATAACTTTACAAATTAATTTCACTATGTAATATAAACATAATCTAAAATAACATATATTAAGTTATCAAGAAAATGCTCTAATTTAACATATTTATTTTCCAAATCATTAACACTACTCGTTCAATCGATCTTCAGTAGTAAATTATTAAAAGTCAGTTTTCGTCGCCTTAAGTATTGGGTAGTCCAGTTACGTAGGTTGAGACTTTTAAGACTTTTTACTTACTAAAACTGCCAGTAAACAGTCAATTCACTATCTTAATAGGTCTCAATAGGCCAGTTCCACCACAGCACCTACCTAATCGGGAACTAAAATGATTTATAAAAAAAAAGTTTTTTTTGCTGCAAAACCCTGATCGAGAGTTCGTGAGTTAGAATCTCACGTCCACATTAGGCAAACCTATTCCTAACACAAGTAAATACCCATGTACCTAAGCTATTGTGTTATATACCATCACTATGAAATCTTGCAGTGAAACCTCCCCTAGTCACCGCTCACAATTATCGATGAACTATGTAGGAACCTACTGGCTGAATTACCTATTTATTGTGAAATGTTTCATTCGTTCCGCCTGCAGTTTGTATCTAGTCTATAATAAAAAACACAACTTTTCCTTAATAACCTCATAAAGTTCCAACAGTTTCCTCAAATGCCTTATATTCTTCACCCTACATTTCGTCATACGTATCTAGCTGACCAAAAAGGTACCATCAACACAGACACGTACAAACACACACAAGTTTCCGTGTGTGCTTACAAGGGTGGCATGTAACGAAACTAATCGAATGGAAAACCTACACGGGTGGCGAGGCGCGCTTTCGACGGCTATATTTATCTGTGCCACCCCACTGGGGGCTGATGGACGCGCTGGGACGAACGCTTACGCCTTTAAACTTCAAATACGTGTCACTTTGCGAGCGTTTGATCAAGATATTAGTGGAACGCAGCCTTTCGGTGGCCTTCTTTTTTTAAACCGCTGTCAAAATTAAGTGGGGTTTTTGTTGTGGCGCTAGAAGTATGTGAGCAAATCACTTGAGGAAGTCTTTTGAGAGACTTAACTTCAGTCCAAGAAATATAAATAAAAACCGGCCAAGTGCGTGTCGGACCACGCACAATGAAGGGTTCTGTAGTTGGGATGTATTTATCCCAAGAACAAACTTAACATTGTAGTTGAAAAACGTGTTCTCCCATACGGAATGTATGGGGGATCATGTTTTTCAAACTTTAAATTTAAGTTGGTTGATTATTTCTCGTTAACCTGTACAGCCTACTTTAGCTAGAAGGGGGGGGGGACAGTTGACTCTAACAAAAAAATTCAGTTAAAAGCTTAATATTTCGCAAACAGATCACTGAATCCAAAAATGGTTGTGACAAACTCCCGATACCCCACAACATGGGGTGGATGAGGAAAAAAAAAACATCCCTACTTTACATGTAGGGGAGGTACACTAAAAAAAAATATTTTTCTAGTTTTTTTTTTTACCACTTTGTCGGCATGATTAATATGTATACCTACATATGCCAAATTACAGCTTTCTAGTACTAACCGTCTCTGAGTTAAGCCGCGGACAGACAGACGGACAGACAGACAGACAGACAGACAGTCGGACAGACAGACAGACAGACAGACATGGCGAAACTATAAGGGTTCCTTGTTTACTACGGAACCCTAAAAATGGTCTAATTTAGTTAGTTATAGTTTGTTTTTCGTTTTGGGACAAACATAACAGGCGAAATGTGGCTGCTGAATTAGGTAGATACCTGTGCCTATCCCATGTTTACATAGAAATAAATGATTTATGAACACAAGCGAGATGCGTATTATGTTTTAAGTTTTATAATTCAGATTCCGCCGTCTTTAAGTAGAACTATTGTATCAATCGTAGGAAGCAACATGTGTATGTTGCGAACACGCATATCTGAACACCGTAAGGACTATTCCTGTAAACGCCTTCCTAAAAAAAGTGCACGGGATTTTGTTTTCAAAGTGGTCAGATATGCGTCACCGCGATGGTACTACTTAGCTGCTTATCCCCTTTTACGGTTACTTGCATAATTTACAGTCGGATAGGTTGGAACACTAGGTACTTATAATTACATAACATACATTACATACATTTTTGAATGGGGCTCCAACTTTCTAACTGATGCAATAGATTGATACCCAATAAACGCAGAACATCAGTGACATAAAAGGTTTGAGGGAATTTGTTTCTGGGACAATATAGGCACGTTTCTGGGACAATATAGGCACGTTTCTGGGACAATATAGGCACGTTTCTGGGACAATATAGGCACAATATAGGCACATTTGCCAGTAACAACGATTATCTTACCAATTTACAGAAATAAAATTATTGTCTCACAATACTTCAAGCATTCCGACTTAATCTTTCATTCATAAGCAAACAGATCGAGTTCACATATGGCTTCTGGACGTAAAAGTATAATGTATGTAAGGAAAAATATGAATTTACAAAATAATTGACGTAATACTTACATTTCGTCAATTATTTTTAAATTCATATTTTTGTGTGCTCTAAACAACGCTTTATACCCCATCGCTGAATACAAGAGTGAAGTAAAGTGAAAACAATCAATTTCAAATCAAAATAATCATATTTACGCCCTGCCTACGTAGACCGCATCTAAGGTTACCTATCTATGTAAGGGAGGATGCCCGTCTAGGATACAAATGCCTATATTTCAGAAAAATGCATGTCTTTTGTAAAAAATTGTAGTAAGTCTTAAAATAAATAATACGCAACAGATAGTTTTAAAGACTGAAATTTATTCAAAATGAAAATTATGAACAATTTATGACCACTATTCTAATTTAGAAAAAACTAACTTACTACACTTAAGTGATATATTTCCGAAGACATATATTTTTTTTTCTATAATATTTATATAAAAATCTTCACACAAAACGTTTTTAAAGTTTTCTTGGGTTACCTACTAATAACGCTTTTACCGACTCTATTGTCAGGCGATTCCTTTCTTTACTCAACTGTGCATTTATTAGGGAAATTAAAAAATGCCTGTCTCAGCTTAGCGCCGGCCGCACGCGCGTCTTATCCATAAAATTTCAAATACGGCAAATGCCCGTCAGAACCGCAACGCTCATAGTCATAGCAAGGACGTCAAGGTAGGTATTGTCCTTCCGTCTTTTTCTTTCTTTCTGCTTTATTTTTAATCGGAAGAATGTGCTTGAAGGACCTACTTAATTCCATTTAGTTATTGAGGACCTCCTGCAAAAGATGCACCCAAATAATCACAATTTATACAGATACTAGCTTTTGCCCTCGGCTTCGCCCGCGTGGATGTCGGAAAATATCCCGCAGGAGGAATAATTACGTAATACATAATGATTTTCATATAACTCTATTTGTTTACGCGGCACACGCCAGGAAAGCTCCCAGTCGGCATGATTTTTCCGACATCTTCAAAAATCATCATCATATTTCAGCCATTTTACACAAAAGCTAATGAATTATACACCTAAACCTTCCTCGTGAATCACTCCGTCCATTGATGAAAACCGTATGAAAATCAGTTCGGTAGTTTTTGAGTTACCACTTTGTTTTATAATAAGAGTGATTAACTTTTTGTCTAGTGCACTCCTTCAATTACAGGAGGCCACAGAATGCTTTACAATTTCAGTAGGTATTATTAATGTTTTAATCCTTTCAATGAATAAAACAGCTATGTATTGCCTATAGTCACCAGAGACTACCTGGTAGAAAATTGCAGCAATAATTCAATGGGTAAAGTTTTTTGCATGTACATATTTGTGTAGTTAGTTAGTCATTTAATTTAGTACTTAGTGTAAATAGTTAGTTGTGTTGTAATTAAATACGTGTCTTTCTATCGATATGTGTTTTTTGTAAAGTAAAATAAAAATGATTGTGATTTATCTAACACTTTCTTCACAAAATGTATTTGCCATACAACAAAACAAAATATGTATATCCATCACCAGCCTATTTAGATTTATTTATTCTTTGTTGAGGCCAGCTTCCAATATACTTATATAACCAGGAAACGAAAAATAAATGAAGATTATTCAGTATGCTGAGCATTTGGCAGCCACTCAGTGATTCCACGCCGCGCCGCTAGTTCGTGCCAAGTGCAACAGGTGGCGTTACCTGAGCGCATCGCTTTATTTTGCAGCTTTTCATTTGTTGTTTTTTAATTAACAAATCGTTAGTTATGTATGTGCAGCCTCCAAGTGTTTAGTAGTAGCGTAGTTCTAAACCGACGAAAAAAGTTGAAGGTTCTCAAGTCGACGCGTATATATCTTTTTTATGTATGACAATGCGTAACTTTTTAAAGAGTATTTATTATCACGATTCTTTTTTTGTCACTTAGTAAGGTACAACAACTACAATTATCTTCCTCCTTACCTGAGAGTTCTCTAGTCATCAGCGGAAAGTCGGTGTAGGTACTGTAATTTCACATAGGTTGTTGACATCCCTTTGAGAAATACAGTTGAAATATAAAATTCCAGCTGAATTTTAACTCTTAGCTTTCTTCTAGGGGAAATTGAAAATGTTGCTCGTGATTATGAACAACTGTTAGTATAGGACCAACCCCAATTTTTTTTCAATTAAATTTCTATCTTTATAATTTGCAATTATTTATGACACTGCAGTTTTTTTCATCATATCTGAGCAGTTTTCATGTAATTGCGTAAACACTTTTCTACGATCTCGTAGACTTCCGTCTTCGATTACGTAGCCTATGCTACGAGTTCGTAGGCTCCTTTCTCCGACTTCACGACTTCCTTGCTACGATTTCGTAGGCTGCTTGTTACGATTTCGTAGCCTCCCTGCTACGAGTTCGTAGGCTCCTTTCTACGACTTCGTAGCTTCCTTTTTACAAATGCGGAGACTACTTCTACGATTCTGTAACCTACTCGAATCTACGAACTGTTCGAATATTTAATACATTTTTTTCTACTTCGTTAACACCATTATCAAGGAATAATATGAAACTATTAATGTGAGTCGAACATCAACTAGAACTAGGAGAGCATACTTAGAACTGCGGGTTCGATGGCCGTACGGTACAATATATTTGTATGGCCTTCATATAGTTTTGCTGGTAAGTTACAAAAGTGATCATTATAGTAGACTGTCAATCCTGTAAAACGTCAACATCTATGCTGGGAAGTTCGGAATACAAAAATAACAATAAAACGAAATTAAACGCGGCTTTCTATCCTACACAACCGCTACGAATCTGTTATTAGCCCTCAAATTGCATACATTAGTTGATTTAAACACTCCTTTCAAAAGCCTCTTGCCTAAAAAGCCAGCAATGCACACTACGTCGGTACTTTTCCAAACGTTGGGCGGCCATGGTGTACACGGCGAAGTGGGTTACAATTACAGTGGCGTTCGCGGGCGATGTTTTGTAACATGTAACTGTAGAGGCCTACGAAATGTCGTAGTACTTCTACGGTGATGGCTAACTACAGGATTACTAAAAGCTTTTATAGTTACAGTATATCCTGATTTCAGTAGGTACAGTTCTGCTTAAAAAATGAGCGTAATGTTATGTATGAGTTCAATACTGTCTGCGAAGTAAAATAGTATAGTAGCTTTCGTAGCGTTGGACTTACCAACGTTATTTTTATAAGGGATACTTCTAGTTAAGTAAGTTAAGGATCATCAGGCTGTTATGCTTCTGGCAGAATGCTTACAGTTTGGCTTTCGTGACCAAGAACAATAAAAAAAGGTTTGGTATTTTTTTTTTTGTAGTTATTCAGGTGCAGCCTTCAAAAAGCTGGTGTTGTTGAAGGTTCGCATTTAAAAAATCGTCTAATTGAATTAATTGTTATATGGTTTATAACAGTTTGGTTCTAATGAGTAAGTGTTGATGTGGTACGTCGGTGTGGTACGCGCGAGTGGCGTCTGGGTGTCGGGCCGCGCCGCGAGGATGCTGCGCCTCTTAAAATTGTAAACAAGAGCTTTTTCGATTGGTGGGCGGCATCGCGCAGGCGCCGCACGACGTGAACTTGTAGCGACGTCGGCTTTATTTCGTTCATCAAGTTTATTTTCTCAGGATTTAGGTTATGTGTTGATTTTCAATATATTTTTCTGGGAATTGGATATTTTTTTTTACTTAATTTAAAAAATGATTTAAGCAGGTTTTCGGAAACTATCTCTTCTATTTAGTCCGATGTACCGCTCAGAACTGCCGCAGCCCTGGCAGATGTTTCCATTCAACTTTTATATTGCCAAAAACAAAGAGCCAAACTGATCATCGTCATAGACAAATCACTGAATAGCTCTCACTAGTCTAAGTGGCCTAACACCCTGAATGAGGAATGAACCACCATTCTAGAACACATTGGAGAAGTTGGTTGTTCGCATGTTTTCATTTCAGACAGTGCAGTTATCGGCACAAAGCGTTACATGATAGTCGCTGAGAGATGAAAGCTTCAATGTAGGCTATTGTAAGTTAGTGTCATAAGTTGAGGAACGTTTCCAGAGATAAGAGTGGAAATCGATTGTGGTGTGGTTCGTCCTGCCGCCGGCACGAGGTCGAGGCTGCGTGCGGCGCTGCGCGTGGCGCGCGGAGGGTCGCGGGGGCGGGGCGGGGCGCGTGCGCGTGCCGGCCGGGGCGCGGGCGGCAGACGCGCCGCGATGGTGGGCCGCGACAGCCGCTCGGAGAGCGCGGCGCGCCCCTGGGCGCCGCGGCATGAGTAGCGCGCCAGCCCGGCCCGGCCCGCGCGCCCGCCATGGCGCAGGCCGCGCCCGCGCCCCATCGCACCCACTCCTTCGCGAAGAAGACCTTCCACAAGCCGACGTACTGCCACCACTGCTCGGATCTGCTGTGGGGCCTCATCGGGCAGGGCTACGGCTGCGAAGGTACGCGTCGCGCATGCGCCCCACGCGCGTCGATACCGGCTCGGCGCGCGCCCGCCGCCGGCACGACCAGCGCGTTATGCAACCCGGAGCCCGCGCGGCCCCGGGCGTGTCCGCCCCGGCCCGCCCCGATCGATACGCCCCGGAGAAGCCGCGCGCCCGACCCTCGCCCCGGACCAGCCTCGCTCGTGTTCACGTGCACGCGTCGCGTGCTCGCCCTGTATCGCCTTGCACTTGAAATTTCAAGGACGTAGAAGTCGCGCCGCATGTGGCTCCTCGCAGTAGCTGGTCGTGGTGCACGTGAGGCGGCTCACGCAGGGCTCCGCTGGTGTAAGTCCGTGGGGGGGGGACGTGATGACGAGGAGTAGATCAGCTGAAAGTTGAGGGTGTCGGTGGCAAGCGAGTGAGCATTCGGGAGCATATCGATCGATCTGTTTTGTAAGAGGTTTTTTCGTAGCGGAGGCGCGGGGCGGGGCGCGGCGCTGCATCCCCCGCTCGTGTATCCCTAGCTCTAAGCGTCGTGTGAGCGTGTCCCCGTGCTGTACGTGGTGGTAAGTGCCCATTAGCCGCAGGGTGCCCGCTGTATCCTCCATCTGACAATCACTTGTTA
This sequence comes from Agrochola lota, assembly GCA_947364205.1. Lineage (NCBI taxonomy): Eukaryota > Metazoa > Arthropoda > Insecta > Lepidoptera > Noctuidae > Agrochola > Agrochola lota. The sequence continues at coordinate 19,323,529 of OX376227.1, read as the reverse complement.
ATTAGGTCCGAGATGAGAAGACATCTTGTTTTTGCGCATTTTGTTGTGTTCCCCTGGAGTTGCTTTACTTAAATGTAGGTAACGACATACTGAAAATCGATATCTGCTTTCTTCTTGATTCTTACGTTTACGAAGCTTACACGTCAATGCTGTTATCGTTGAGTGTACTTTACGTATTATGTGAACATGTAAGCGACTCTTAAGGTAGCGCTCGTACTTGAAAGCGGCTGTTTGTCCTCGGTGTTCGTGGCTTACGTTCATTCATTTGATATTGATTATGAAACTTATACCGATGTATTACTTGTAAAACCGCAGAATATTCGTTAATTAGCATCGCAGTTTCACGTGTATTTATTCCATAGTTACTATAACAGTACCTACCTAAATCACAAATATTCCTGTTAGTTTTTTTCCTCCTAATATCGAGTCCTACGTCACGACATCGCATTGTTAACGGACAAAATAACTACTATGACTAACAGTGGTTGAAATTTTGAACTCGAGATAACATATTTATAAATGCGGAAAGTTATAGGTACTCATTTAAAATGTGGGACAATCTAGGATTTTTATTCTATTTTAATGGTGTCAAATGTTTGTATGGGCAGGTTAGATGAAATTGTAACAATTTAGCATCTCTGGCCGACTTGCGTAGCTGACTCGTGTAGCGTATCGATCTTCACGCTGGTCCCGACGGGATTGGGCAAAGAGAAGCGACGGCTACACTATGCGTTCACTACGCCCAACTCTATGTAATCATTATTGTTTATACTTATTTGTTCTGAATTCAAAATGCAACTACTGGCCAGTTATTAATTTCAAATCAAAACACAACAACTGGCTAGCAGTGTTTTAGAGATGAGCTGAAGACAAATAGTCGATTATATAATTCGATTGTTACCTTTAAAATGTAACTTAAAGCAATAGCAATTCTTAAAATTGGTATATTAAATGTTATCAAGCCAGAACGAACTACAGGAACTGGAAAATTAAGAACCTTAACATGAAAGCTCTATGCAACTAAACCAAGTAACTGTATGAAAATCATTGCACTTTTGAGAAATGCCATTTAGTTCGGCCCACTTCCTCCAAAAATTACTAAATACTTTTAAAACATCGTTCTGTCTGTCATCTTTAAACGATTGACAGAAACAGAACGATGTTTTAGACACGTTCAACTTTAAACGTATTTAGTGATTTGTGGTCCAAGTGGGCCTCAATCAACCGATTACGTAGGAATCAGTTCCATATTTAAACCTATTAAACTTGGAATTTTTCCGCAAGTTTAACCTTCAATAACCTCTGGCATCACAGGTAGGTACTTACTTAACTAACGTTTATGGGTATTACCATGACTTGAATTTTAGTCACAATATCCTTTCCTTTAGTATTTCCCAGGATAAAAAAAACGCGCAGTACTAAAACTAATTAATGGTTCTGAAACATGCGGTCATCTAAAAGCCTATAAGCAAACCATTATTAGCAATTTGCTTTCCTCAAACGTTCAAAGTCTCAGCCCGAGATCTATAAACATTACTAAGCACGTACTTTAACTACCCGATATTCCTGTCACTGCATAACTGTCGCCGGGCCGGGAACAATGTCTAAGTCAAACGCGTGTAACGTTTATATATATTGGCCTAACACAATATGCTTTCGCTTATAATTTCTTTAGACTTTTATAAAACTGCAATACCTAATAGGTACCTACTACTCAAGCTCGCAGAACTCTTGCTAAGTTATTTTTGTATAACAAGCATTCAGTCTATAATGTTCCCATTGCTGGGGCACAGGCCTCCTCTCTGTGAGAGGGAGTGGGCCATAATCCACCACGCGGGCGCAGTGCGGGTTGGCGGATGTCACATGTCTTCGATTTTTTGGTTCTAGGACATGCCGGTTTCCTTACGATGTTTTCCTTCACCGTTTTGAGAGCAATGGTGATGAAATAATTTATACAAAGTAAAGTGCGTGTCCTAACCTACAAATTGTAAGCCGCGGCCACCGCTGCTCTATTTTTATATCAGTTAGTTAATTTAGTGTTTTTCCTGCAAAGTTACAATGTTCGGTAAATATCTATTTTTTACACCGACTTCCTTTTGTTCTCGCAGCGTGTTGCTAATCCACAGGTCCACTTGTGGACGTTGCTCCCACTTCCATCTTCGTTAACTTTACATTATGTTTTTTAGGGTTTTTGCTCACGATTTACAATGTAACAAGGATACGTATATAATTTTAAGCAATAGTAGATCTGTAAGTTATTAAGTCACGCGGGAGTACGTTACTTCTAGGCAATTCACTCAGCCCCAGATGAGATTATGGACCTGCCGTACAAAAAACATCATCTTAGCAACACTTATTGCTTGTTGCTAAGATAATTCCCTTTTTAGGGTTCCATACCCGAAGGGTGCCAAATGGAACCCTATTAATAAGCCGCCGCTGTGGGTCCGTCCGTCTGTCTGGCTGGCTGGCTGTATCTCGAACCGTAATAGGTAGACAGTTGAAATTTTCACAGATTGTGTATTTCTATTGCCGCTATAACAACAAATAATAAAAATTCAATAATGTTAATAATGAAAGGGTCCCCATACAAGAAACGTGGTATTTCGGCGTTTTTGCTCGATCTTAATACGGTACGGGAACCCTTCGTGTGCAAGTCCGACTCGCACTTGGCCGGTTTTTTAATCTCCATATCCATCTACTGCTAATCGTAGACCTGGCCTTTTAAAAGCACTATATAACCTAGCTTTTAGAAGTCTGTATAAAGTTACAAAGCTGACCAATCATCTCAGTCATTCAGTGTTCTCCTCTCTCGAACTATTTTGGTAAAACGATATTACTCGAAATTAACATACATACAACACTTTATCCTCATAGTTAGTAAAATAATTAATAATTAAAAACATCTTAGATAGTTGATTAGGTATACCGGGGGGCAGGGACATCGACGCGCCAACTGTAACCATGAATTCAGCACGTTTCTAGATTCCCTAGCGTAGAAATTTTTCGCTGGTTGTCAAAAACAAAAAAGCTGCTGTTTCATAAAAAAAACTACAATATCTACGTGGTCAAAACGTATCGAACAGCAATTGTTTTTTGTTAATTCGTTACGAAAAAATTTTCAACACGGACTGGTTTAGAATCATGTACTGAACCCGGTTATCCGGTCTGGTTGTGCGTCGATGTCCCTTGCACCCTGTATATTATCTTTCGAACTTAATTTCCGATAAGACACTCCTGAGATTTGGTACAATTCCTAGATTTTCCACCTTCAAAGCAGTTATGTCCTTTCAGGCTTATCTTAACATTTTTGTAAATGACCTACCCACCGGTCTTGATCAGATAAAACACTCTTGTATCTTTGCTTACGAGTAAGTTATTTTTAAAGCATTCACTTGTAAAAAAATACAGAAGACAATTTAAAGACCATTTTGTACTTTTTAATAAAATAACAATGGTACTTTTATTCTTGCGATTTGTGTCTCATTAATGCCGAAAGGCGTGCCTTCAGTAATTAGTAAAGTTACAATTCCGATATTATATGGGAAAAACGTACATCGGCCCTGTAACTTGTGGCGAAATGAGAGTGTAATAAATAGTTATGTCTATAGCAGAGTTGCGGAGAGATATTTGTCTAAATACAAAAGGCTCGCCTTTACACACTACTTATCTCACTTGATGGTAAGCAAAGATGGAAGTAACGACTGACAAAGATGCCTATCCGATGCTTGCCAGATGGGAGCAGTGATGGTCGCGACTTTCGAGTTGCAGGTCATAGGTTCGAACCCAGATAGACGCTTTACTTTGTGTAAATTATTTCATCACCACTGCTCTTAAAACGGTGAAGGAAAATATCGCGAGGAAACCATCATGTCCTAGAACCAAAAATACGAAGACATGGGACATCTACCAACCCACAATTATGATAAAGATGCCTATAAGAAATCTGTTAATTTGAAACTTGAACACTCCCACGTTAAGTGTGTATTTTAGTGGAACATCCACCAAATTGCTGATTTATGCTATGTAGTTATTATGACAATTCTATCCAGCACGGTTCATTGTAGCGATCTTGTACGATCTATGTTCGGCAATCGGTAACGACAAGTAGTTATACTGAACACATATTGAACTAATATTTATTATGTAGAAGACAAGATCTCAGTACAAAAGTCATCATGCAAAAAAGTTAAAGATATAGATTTCGAAACATGCTGTTGGTATACGCTAAAATGGAAAATTACAAACGTAATTTATTTAAATTTTTCATAATAATTTTATTTCAATGTAATCTAAAAGAACGAAATATGGTCTTATGACCCGTTTTCTCAGCGTTCACGTTTCACGAACAATAATATTATCCAAAAAATGTATACTATCGGTAAAATCAAAATATGTGAAAAACAATCTATTTCACATATAATCATCACAACGACACCAAAAAAACAAAATCGCCCTTATTGAAAATGGTTGCCCATTGGTGGACTGCAAATAAGCTAAAAATCATAATTATCATCGTAGCCGTCTTTGTCAATGTTTTTTACCGTAGTAGGAAGCATGTCGTAGCAGGGTCCGCGTAGCGCCGTAGAAAGTAGACGTAGCGAATTGTAGTCATACTCAGTAGCGGCCTACGGCGTAGTATTAGGACTACAATGCACAAAACGATTGTTAGATTTTTATAATATTTATAGTTTGTTATATTTATTGGTGCTCAGTAATTTATGTGAAGCGTTTACTACGGCGTCGTACGTCACTGCTGCAAGGTCCTCGTAAGAATAACTTTAGATTTTCGCATTTGAGGTCATAGTAAATTATACAAATATAACTGTTCGTTTCTATATTTATAGCGTGTTATTACTGGAATTAGCTTCGAATGATGTCGGCGTTACATGTGCTGTACTTTGAGTTCCGTTTTCTTCTTGACGTGTTTGTTGTGTACCTACTAATGCAATATTTCATAGTGATCCACTCTGCAAGTATGTATATTATTTTCCGTTTGTAAAGACTCGTCTTTACAACGTACAATCCTCTGAATAAACGCATAAATACATATATGGTACATAACATAGAAACTGTAACACGTTGAAATAGCTATCACCCATCATATCTCGCCTGTAAACGTATTTTTCCACAATACCACATTGTCCAACACTACAAGAGCTAAACGGGCTCCACAAAGACGCCTGGAACATCACACGTCTAAACAATAGCGCGAAGGGCTTGCAGAACAACTGTCAGTGCAACATGCAAGACAGTTCCTAACAAAACGACGGACGAACAAAACAACAATAACGTTCATTATGTCGCGTTGACGTGCACTATCTCGACACACGTCGCGCGACAAAGCGCCGCGCGGAAGACAAAGCCCGTCCGCCGCCGCCAAGCCCGCGCGTCGCGCCATTGTGCGACTGAGATAAGGGATGCGACGTGTGGAAATGGACAACTTATTGTCGCAGCGTGCGGATACAGCCTTAGGACATCTGCTCTGAATAAGGGCGTGACGTCATAGAGGCGCGTGTATTGTGCGCTTATCAGATGATTATGACGAGCGGTGTGCGGTTACAGTGGCGTTATATCTTCGTTCAATAGAATAGAATTGAATTAACTTTATTTCGAGTAGGTACAAGTTTAATACAAGATAAGTTTCAATATTTAGGTACTTAATTGAAATCAATTATTACATTATTTTGTTGCTGAATTATAATTTTGGAAAGAGTTTCAATTACACAGATGCTTACACAATATATTAATATTGCTACAAGGCGAATGCCCTTACAATTATACTCGAAAATCGTTTCACCATTGCAGCTACAGCGTAGGACCAATAAGATACAGTTTAAATCTATTTTCTACTTATATACTAACAATAAAGCTGAAGAGTTTGTTTGAAAGCGCTAATCTCTGGAACTAAACTCGCGACAATCTAAGAACGCCGATTTGACAGCTATAAAAATCATTTATGTAGTGACAGAAAAAATAAACGGTTGCTTTAAAAACCGATTCTCGAGACATATCGATTAATCATATATACTTAGAGATTTTTTTATCGACGATTTATCTACATTGCTTACAACTGATTCTCGAGGCATATCGTTTTATTAAACGTACAAATACGAAACGTCAAATCGGACTTCTTAGATTGTCGCGAGTGTGCAGTCGGATTTCAACAATTCTTTTAGCATTTGATAGCCTAATTTATTGAGGAAGGTTATTTAACTTCTCACTAGGACCCTTACGAGCCGAGCAAAAATAGAAAAAGTCAGAAAGAACGATAAGCGAAAACGTAGTAATAGCGCGAGCAGACAATGCGATCCGACAGGTTTGGGAACAAGACATTTCACGCAAGCGAAGTCGCGGGCCAGAATCTAGTAGATCTATATAACTGTTAAAGTTCGGTAGGACAAAACTAATAATAGTTTATAACAGTCAAACGCAAACACAACCTGCACCCTCAAGTCTCCTGAAATCATAGAGCATATTACACCAAGCAACAGCAGGTTTACAAACAAACTTAACTTATGCATGCAACAATTTGAACTATACAACAAACCTAGTTATAAAACCATACAAGTTCAGAAGCTAAATGTTAACTACCTTATCTGCGTACTACTTGCAAGCAATGATTCCTGTACAATTTTCGCGAAAATAGTCTTTAGCTTTCATTTTTAATTAAACCATATTTACCTTGCAAAGGAATATAAACAGTAGTACTTACCACACTAAGTTCAAGTTACTAAAACATGAGTTGTATTTGTAACCTCGTAGGCGTTCAGGAAACATCCCATTCGATCAGTATTTACGATTTGTTTTAATAATGGCGGCCGTGGGCAGTGCGACACGCCATGACATGCCTATTTCTGGATTTTGATAGTATTTACAAGTAATTATTGTACAATTTTTAAAATAAATAGACTTTTAATCGAAGATAGCTTTTTGGAAATAGAATAGCGTACAAATAGTTTCTTAATGCTGTCAATATACGGCACCAGCAGTAGGAACTGGGAAGTAATGACAGAATTGTTTAATTAAAATGACCATAATGATCATGAGACCACTCAACTGCTACTAAGGTAGAGTAATCACATATAAAACAACCCTCCTGCACCCTCAAACCATACAACAAGCTCAATCCATTCTAAAAACGAAACAGAACTGTGAAACTTTCGTTATGAAAGTAAACCAAAAACCCCTCAAGTGCAAAAAATAAAAGTACATGTTTATTTTCGAATGCACAAAAGCCTATTGCCGTTCTAAATATAGAACTCCTTGGTCTTGCAAGCAAAGTTAAAAAAAAGTTGAATTCGTACAAGCTGGCTGTTGGGGCGGTACCGGGGCTACGCCCGCCGTATGTAGGCCAGCCCTGACGTCACACGGTGATGACCCAGTTCCATTGCCATTGAGAGACGCGCGTCAATGGTGCCCCCCCCAAGCCACGGGCCCCGGGCCCCCGGCCCCTGCACCCAACAGTGCAGCACCCTCTTCGAAAAGGGGGCGTGCCAATAAAATATACAAAATTCGGCAAAATTACTGTTAGAAGATAGTTATTTTTCTTCTTACAAAGTACTTGTTTAACAGATATTTTAAAAAGGCAAGAACTGGCTTCAATAATGTTACAAAAGTTAGGCTTGTGAAATGATTAAATATCTATATTTCAGGAGCGACGACGTAACAATAATAATTCATCGAACTAGGTTACTGAACGGCGAGGCAAAAGCACGCTTTCATTCAGTCGCTGCACAGTGCGCCGCATTTAAAATGTATAGTCAAAGGGAGCGTAGATTTGCGACACCGAGCACAGGCGAGCACTCGCCGCTTTGTGCTCCATGTAAATGTCGCGGATTCACCGTGGCTCTAATTTGTTCTTTGTGGTGCACTGTGTTGTTAGTTTAAGCTTAGGATTCACTAGCTCGTCCTCATTACGGGCTTACTTCTTACATTGTGCCAGTTCTGAAATGAGGCTATATTTGCACTGTTTACTTCAACTTTCTTTATACTTTTTCTTGACCTCCACAATGTGAATTGGAATAACTTTTCTATACAATTCTAAGTTATCGTTTTAACTACATTGTAGGTACATTAGACGATTTAACTATATTCTTTCAATAGTATTTCCAGATTTTTAACGTTTATTACAACCTTAAAAACTTTGTTTGGCGACGTTTATAAGAAAAGTTCTAATATTCTCAGGAGTAACACAAAAGTCCATGTGCTCGAGTTGCAATTCTAAAACCTTAGCACGAATATAATGTCTCATCACATAGAACAATGGCTACAAAGTATAACCAGGCACAAAATTCACTATATGACTGCACAGTAACAAAAGAAAGTGCACAATGGGCACAAACTTTGTTCTCGCTTTTCACGCCGTAACACTGGGCGATCTATTATTTAAATCAGACGAGAAAGCATTGTGTCTCTGTAAGTTTGCACTATTCAATTATTAATGCAGTACTGTTGCATTCGCCTTTTGTGTCAAGTCTTGTCGGCTTAATGATATGAACATAGACGCTTGCGCAAGGGATCCACGAATGACGGGATTCATTAGTGCAAGTACAGGTAAGTGTGTTTGCCTGAATAAGCGACTGCTCCTCATTAAAATATAGGTGCACTTGAGTTCTTCAGCTGCCTCTAATTAGCGGAATTTATATTTTTGTAACATTTTGCAGCTTTTGTATGTTTGACAACATTTTAGACTAACATTATAACAGGTTATTCTCCTCTTATTATCCCTATTCGTAAGTCCCTATAATTAGATTAAAAAAAACGTGAGTGCTATTTACTCAATATCAGTTACATGCTTATTTAATACACGTTGAAAACAGGGTTTTAAATCATCGATTAAAAGTTTAATATAAAGTTTTATAAACTTGAGAGTTTAATGTCAGAAATTCATTATTCTTCATCCAAACTGTATTCACAGAAGTTTACAAAACACTTACAAACATAAACTAAATTAAAAAACTCTTGTGGAAACGCATTGTTAACCTTATAAACAATCAGGCTACCTCTTAAACCAACTATTTTTACACCAGTCTACAACATAAACACACAAACGTGCTTTAGTATATTACAGAAACAGTACTACACTAAAACATTACCAGCTGAAAAAAAACGATGTCAACGAAATAGATCTGCAATTACTCTTCCTAAATTTTGAGCTATTAAAATTTGGCAATGGTGCGAATGTGGGTCATTCTTCGCACTCACAAGTCTCACAATAGTTCTATTTATATCAAAGAAAACTAAAATACACCAGTATTCCTGTACGCATGGACGGAAATAAACCGGCTGTATGTGTAGAATAGGAGTTAACATTGCAAGGCGTCCTACTTGACTTTAACGGTCGCGCGTCAAACGGAACGTTCCAAATAAAAATGTTCAAAATTGCAGAATACGGATTACGGTGGTGCGTGCGTAGCTGTGACGTCATAGCGCTGTAAAGTGGTGTTTCAGCACATTTGTAACACGTTTAATTAAAATCCTAGTTTTGAGTTTAAAATATGCAAGCAGAGCCAGCCGTGGCAGCGATACATTAACAGTTGCTATTTAAATCTCTGCATAACATAATTAATGAAATCCACATACCTATTTGTGTTATAAAATAACAGCCAATACACAGCTGCAATAATCTACCCGCTTTATTATAATTGAAGTCCATTAATAACAAGAAAATACACCTGCATTATAAATGTATCATATCGATACTAATCGAAACGCTGCTCGATCAGCTTTTAGCTAACTTCTCCTGCACTCCTCACCTTCATATTAACTGGTTTTTAAAGTAACAATTCATCATCTGTCTAGGCTTTTCCCAACTATGCTGGGGTCGGCTTCCAATCTAACCGGATGCCTCTTCTCATACAAAGAAGCCACGAACATTGATCACCACGCTTGCTCAAGACGGGTTGGTGATTTCAGACTTATATTTGCTATAAAGTCCAGGTTTCCTCATGATGTTTTCCTTCACCGATGTCAGTAATGTCCAAGATAAAGTCAGAAAGTACATATGAATTAAAAAGTTACATTGGTACTTGCCCGGATTTGAACCCACAACCTCGTGCATGAGGCCTTAACCTCTTTAAAATATTGGGATAGATAGAAATAAATATTATCCTTATTATGAATTTACGATAATTATTGGAAGAGTCGTCGAGCGGGCCCCCGTCCCCTGTCGGTAATGAGGCTGTGGTACCGCGTGACGTCAGCACTATACGACCTAATTCGCGCCGATCTCGCCCCACTACATGCAAGGCTGTAATGACGTGAATGCTCAGCTTTATTTCAATACTTTCGAGTTTGAAGTTCTCCATACGGTACCTACTGGAAAAAAACAAACTTCACCATTTTAAAGTTGATTATGATTATGAAAGAGGAAAAGCATTTTCTGTAAATTATAAGGAAAACGTTTTTTCTTTAATATTTTTATTTTTTTTATTGTTTGTCCACGGAAAGTGTCTCTGCAATATTCACCCACAGTGCAATTGAAAGATTTTATTTTATTTTGTAACAGAAACATTTCCCGGAATATTAATAATACAAAAAATATCCTTAATTCAAAATATGCAGCAATATCTCGTTATTTCAGAATATATATATCGTTATGTAAGAAATTAAAATAAACATCCTGCTACGAGGTTGCGCCGTAGAGCTTCGTAGCAAGGTCCGCGTAGCAACGGCGGCGCCGTAGCTATTTTTAGACTGCTACGTACTTTATTCAATTGCTCGATTCTAAACTTTTATACAAATGAAATATTATATACCTAAGTATCTTCACGCATATATTTAGATGCTAGGTAGGTAGACAAAACCTTTTTTATGTAGGTACTCGTGTAATATATTTTTTTCATGTTTCTCTTACCTGAGATAAAAGATAATTAAGACTTTTTGTTTAATTTTCAATTCTCTTGTCTCTTTTAGACAAAAGAAAATGCATTGAATTAAAGAACGTCAGATAAAGAAAAATAAACTTGTAAGTTGCCCTTATTACAAAAAAAAACATTGACTTAATTTTTGATAAATGTCTTATGAACTTTATTTTTATAGTTAAAATAGATGACCATGTAATCATTTTTCTACTCTTTTGAGCTAATTCCTAAGTGTTTAATTCTATCGTAATAGCCTCTGGAGCTTCTCTGACGTCACGCTGCACTGACCTAATAATCTCCAGTGATTGCTTCGTAGATAATTTAATGTGTAGGAAATTATAGGACCTCAATAACCGCAAAGGACGAAAAGATCTTACAAAGTATCTTACAAATGCATAATTTATTAAGATGTTATTTTCGATTAGGTAAATTCTACGTGCAATTTTTGTTTTAGATATTGTGTACCATAAATATATAACTATTCGAGCTATGTTTGCACTAGGCAACAGCCATTATCATTGAACCTACATGGAATTCGTTTTATGCACTTACTAAAGTACAAATAAAGACAAACTTATATCCAGATAGCGGACAGAAAGCTCTGTCAATTCATTTTATTTTGTCAAATTCAAAATATTTTAATTAACATACACCTACATGGGCACTTATGAAACATCAGAAGCTAGGTGCGCGGTTCCAATTGGTCGTTTCCTATGGAGAAGAGCCGACAACAAACCCCGCAACTACTCTTTTAAAAATAATTGTCTTTTACAATGTTTTCAAATTTATAGGCCTGTCAACAAGTATCAGGTACTTAACAAAATAGAAAATGGTCAATGAATTTACAGTCTACGAGGCCTACACCGTCTCACATTCACAAAATATAAAACAATCTAAAAGATAAATAAAATAATAAAAATAAAAACCTATTTAAACCAAATGACATGATTGCCATTACAACTGTAACAAATCTGAATTAACATCCTGTCCACAAAAGCCACTAAAAAAGAGTTGAAATTAGAATTGCCAATGGGCTGGCCTAGTTACAATGTACTTGCATACATATCTGATCCACCTCCCGTATTTCCACGAAATCCCAATACTATGTAGGTACTAGCATCACTCTTTATCAATTTCTTCTCGGCTAGGAAGTAAGGAATCATGTCAGTAACTGTGAAACGTATTGATTGCTCTTTCACAGAACAAACGCTCATAAACTCATGTAATTAACGACTCCATCATGTATTTATGACGTTTTACGTCTATTTTGAGATAAAAGTTTATCTCTTATCCACGGATCACGGCCCCGTTCAGATTTCCCATGGGCTAGTGAAGTTACTCTCTAATTGATTCAGGATTAATTGAAGGAAATCAGTATGAGGCTACGTAGTTAGTTGGCTGGCACTTCTGGGTAACTTCAGATTCAAAAACTTGGCTAATTTTGAAACTTATTTACATTTATTTGTATTTATGATTTGATGTCTTAGGGCAACTCCATTCTTGTCACTTCTGTCGATCTTTAGTTAGTGTAGGCAAATCATATGATTTGCCTACACTAACTAAAGATCGACACATCGTCGTTATTTCACCACACATATGTGTGGTGAAATAAATATTCCTTATTGGTATATTTTTTAGTTTTTTTTATATAAAATTCTTAGGGCCATAGTCACAAAGTTAGACAACTACGCTATAGGATATTCATCGAGAGCTCTGAAAAAGTTCGAAAAGCTTTGAAAGCTCTACAACCAATTCATGTAAAACCGGCCAGCTTCGATCCAGATACAGTGATCTTACAAACGTGAAAGTTTACATATTACAGTTTTAAACAGTGTATATTTAGTTAAAATGTGTGTGGTGATAGGGTTCTCATCTCGATCGGCACGAAACCGGGTCGGTTGCTCCGCTCGCTCAGCGAGAACTGTGTCACTCGTGACGTCAGAGCGCACCGCCCGCTCCCCAGCGCCCGACCACCGCCGACCAGGGCCGACCAGCACCCGACCACTGCCGACCACCAGCCCGGAATATTATGAATTATTATGAGTGATTAGTTATGTAGACACAACTCTTAAATGGGTCAACGAACCGGTGTGTGAGTTTTTTTTCTACAAAACACTATATCGTGCCAATTTCTTGTTGAGTTTTTTGTTTAATTTCTTCATACGTGGGTTTTGTCAATAATATGTTTGGAAAGTTGTTGTAGCAAAACTTTTTTGAAGTCATCGCCTAAAATGTCGTTCTTTTCATTAGAGCATCGGAATATTTTCATCAGTTTGTGGTTACGGAAATAATTGCTTTGTTTGCAGTCACTCATTTGTTTAGTACAAAAGTGTCAAGGTACGATCGGTTGCTCCCATTTGTTGAGTAGGTAACCCGACCACGGCAATGCAAAAGAATGGTTAACGTAAAGATTTCCAAGAGTAACCTACTACTAAGTATACAATAAATTGTAATAGGTAGGTTCTTTGTAACACAGCAGTTATTGTCCATCAATAGTAGTTCGGTTCTATTCCCGACTGATGTCTAAATTGTTGCGAAACTCCTACTTTACGTAGCACGTAAGTGTGTACGTCACTGGCAGTAACTGACGGTTATTTTTAACTGTGTTTACTGTCGTAACCGTGTCTATTTTAGAAATGTGGATTATGTGTCGATTGGAAGGAGTTTCGTTAAGTTTTCAAAACAAAAAATTCGAAAATTTTATGATGTTTGGTCAAGCCCCGTTACTTGATTCCTTGATTCCAATAATGGCGACTAGATTTCAAGTCAAATACGTTTCGATTGTTACCGACGTAAGATCCTCCTAGTCATACGGCAGAAAAACTATAAGCATGTTATTGATCTCCCTTTGTTCTGGAAATTTGGTGCGGAATTTTTAAATATAACGTCAGGAATTCGGGATGTATAAATTGTCAACAATTTAGATCAATGCTTTCTTAGATAAACTTGAATTACACCTGCATCAGAAAGGTGTTCCCGTAACTTTTCACTTTTCACATCTTTCGCAACGACCATTATTAATGTTTATTCAAACAGCAATCCATAGGGCCTCACTGCTCACTAATAGCATTCACTCCGTGTAAGTAACAACTCTGTTGCTACATTTACGGCCACTGCTGATCTATTGGTTGTTAGAAAGATTTACCGTCCCCACCGGCCTGGGTGACGTCATCGCTTGTATTTATCTCAAGGCTCGCACTCCTAGGGCCTACTTCTGTTAAATTATGATCGAACTGGCCAGTACTACGTTATTTATCGGAGGAGCTTTTTATTTGAGATCATGATGAGAAGAGAAGTATGGCGTTGTTGATGTTCGAAGCTATTAGGAGAAAACTGTTGAAATTGGTCACGAAAGAATCACGAAAAAATAACATTATTAGCATAAGTAAAGATAGTCTTTAATGGTAGTATAGTAAAAAAATATCGCTAAACTTTTACACAATTAACATTGGTAATATTATTTACAATTGTATATTTACCGAATATTTTGTTTGTATCTGTGGTTGTGTAACTACGACTTTTTTCAAACTACACCAAAAGTGGCAAGGAATGAAGAAAAGCTCACGTCTATAAGTACTTGCACAACTTCTACGCGAACAAAGGAAATTTTTTCACCCACTTAAGATCCTTTTTTAATCAAGATCCATAGACTGATTAGATTTGACATGTACCTGTCATATACCTAGTGCCTAACTTCCTAACCGTGTGATGATAGTGTGTACTCTATATTTTCCCATATCCGGGTACAAGTCAGGTCTTTGTCCGCGTGTTGGCAGCTTATCTCCTCTACCAGTAATTGTTTACTGGCGTCAGAGCAGGTGTCGTGTAGTTCCTCAAGAGCAGCACCGTTTGATCTCACCCACGCTGTCATAAACTATTTCAGTACCTTTATGGTCATCTATAATTGTCTATTGTTTGTCTGTTCATTGATTAAAGGGAAGTCTGCTGGATAGTGTACATTGTACTCAGTTGTTTAAGGCATATCTCTAGTCCAATATTTTTTTTTCATCGTGTCTAAGGCCACGTATATTTCAACCTCTCATTTCTTTGCGTTTGGGCTGTACTAGAACCACCCCGCTAAGAATTAATCTATATTGTATATTTAAAATATATGCTCATAACTTTTTGGAATTTGAGTAGGCACACGTTTGACTCTTATTAGTAATTTCCAGGGAAATACAAACAGGGAGCTTTGTTATCGCTACTTTGAGTATTACCGGTGTTAGTCTAATTAAAACGAAGATTTGCACTGCTGTGTTTTAATACGTAAAGTGATCTCGAGAATTGCAGGTCAATAGGATTTTGTCGTAAATTGGGCAACAATGACGACGGCAACATGTCTGCATTAGCACTATGACTATGAGGTTATCGAACGCAACTAACTAAAGTTTATCTAGCAAACAAGATGCAAAGGCATCGAAATTATACAGCCAAAGCTCCCGATGGGGATAGAGCTAAGCCACCCGCGGCTAAGTCAAATTCGAACAGCGAGGTGGAGCGCGATTGGCTTGCGCGTGTGACGTCAATGCCGACCTCCCGCCGCGCCCCGCCCGCCCCGCGACCCCCCCGCCGAAGGCCGCGCCACTCGCTTCTGAAAAATAATCACGATTTTCGGACGGAACGATTTTTTTTTCTTTTCTTCACCACGTACACTGAGACTTCATTGTTTTAATGTTTGTAGGTGAAGGTGTTATCCAATTATTTCTGCGGTGATTTGAAATGTGGCTCGCACGTGTCGGCCGAGTGTACGCAAGTAGGCACCTACCTACTCCGTACCTATAGGTACTTGATTGCTCGTGTATTTGGTGCTCAGTTACGTAGATCACGTAAGCACGATTGATTAATTGGTAGAATAATGAACGTACATTGTCAGATGAAATTAATTGAGAGCTAGACAAGTTCCGTTTTCTTTATTTGTTAATAATTGTGGTTAATTCCCATCTTTTGTTTTTTTCTTAAGTGGCGTTATGAAATCATTACGTAATTTGGTATTTTCAAACAAAGCTTAATCCTAATTTCTAATATAATAAATGTGAAAGTTTTAATGTTTGGATGTATGTTACTATTATTAGTAGTTTCTTGCCCGTTCTTCTCCATAGGAACCTACTACGCGTTAGACTGGGCAACTAGCTTCATATTTCTGACTTACATGCCCTCTTGATCTTGACAATACAAAAGTACCTGTAATTGGTTTATTTGAAATAAATGCTTTGAGTTTGAGTTTGTCGCTTTCACTCTAAAACAGCTGAACGGATTTGGATGAAATTTGGCACATGGGTAAAACATGACCTGGAGAAGGACATAGAATACCTTTTATCCCGATATTCCCACGGGATCGAGACTTATGCGGGTGAAACCGCCGGACGCCGTTAGTAGTAAATAATTATCGGATTAATCAACTTAGTCTATTGCAGTCCACACCTGGAGATATTCCGATTTCAAGTTAAAGCAAAATGCACATCATTGCGTTCATCTCTGATTGAAGAATCCGTAGATCTCAACCTAACTGCTTTACGTACGATCGATTCTCTCATCTCCAAGTTCTCCAACGGCTTATGGAACGCGTACATAAAACTTCTATTTTTGTCTATGCACAAATTTCCTTTGACATTTATTGGCCTACCTACCACAAGTTAAGAAATCCCCAAAACTTTAACTCGATTCCACAAAAAAAAAACATAATCGATTATCAAACGATTATTTCGCTCCGAAAGTCAATACGCCTTGTAAAACAAGTAGCGAGTGCCATGGAGCCATGGAGGCCTATCAAGCAGAGCACGCGACATCAACAGGTGGCTTGAATTTTTACGATATAATTAACTACCGCTGTACGCTGTGCTAAGGACATGCGATGGCTACAGCCATAATAACTGGGTGGCAAGAAATGTCTCCGTAATAGCTGCTAGAAGTGTTAAGCTATTAAACTTATTGAAGTTTTAATCGTAACTGTTGATTTCATTGGTTTAAGTATTGTGCTCTATATGGTTTAAAAGGATTTAGATATTGAAGAGCTTTAGATGCCCAACATGGTCTCTTTCATAGACAGTACTTATTAAAGTTTTTTGAATATGTTTGAAGCTGAATGTGATTGAAAACATCACTACTTTTTGTGCAAATCTTTGTCTAAACCTGTGATTATCAAAGGACATACAAAAGATAATGAGAGCACTCCATTCAAAATTATAAAAAAAGTAAATCAAGGTTAAGTTTTGTTACCAGCCTACAAATTTCTACATTCAAAATTCGAATGAGGAACAATATTCAATCATTTCGACCATTATTTCGATATATAATAAAGAGCCCAATAAGGCGCCAGAATTGCTCGCGTCGCCCGCGTGCGTGCACGCATGTTTACAAGCGCCGCGCTATATATAGCTGTGGCGGCTATTTGTGGTGACTCTGATTCATTGCGTTAATTAGCCTTATTCCCGACAACGAGAGGTTACGTTGAAATTGTTTAAATTTAACTTGCGGATGTCACTTTTAGCTCTCACACTCACGAAAAAAATAAAAATTATTGCAGCAAAATACACAGTTCGATATTATGCTGCAATATTTTTTATTTTTTTCGTGAGTGTTGTCTGCTTTGGAAGCGGTTCAATCTGCAAGTTACGCCCTAATTATAGCTTTAGCTTGTTCAAGTTGGTTTAAAAACGCATTTTTAAAACCCACGTTCTAGGTCGCTAGGTAGGTGTCCATATATTTGTCAAAGATATAAACACTGATCTTCATGATGACCATCACGCCATAGTTTATTGCCCTCAGGCTATTTCAGTTCTTGTCTAGTGAGTGTTTGCTTTGGCATTACGACTTACGACCTAAACACGAAGCTGCTTTAAAAGTTCTACGTATAATTGACTGGATTTTCAAAGATTTCCGTATTTGGAATTGATGCTTAAAATCGTGTTTTAAGACGGAAACTGCGGTTTATCGTTCTTCATTCTAAGATTTCGTGATGTGTAATGTATCCACCGTTCTTATCAGTCTATTTCCTGTGAGAAGTTTCTATTGGATTATAATTATCTTTGGCAAAACTACGGCAAATAGGCAATTATGACGTATTAATGAAAATATATAAAGAGAAATAAAAAAATAAACAATCTCGACGCTGTCCCATATCAACTCACAGTCAGTAATTTAATTTGACGACGACGAGTCAAAAAAAGAACTCCATTTTCGTAATTTGACAGCTAAACTTTTGAAAGCTTAAACTGCTAGGTGAGTCATAATGTCACCTTAGTCCAGGAGGTGGTGCCGCGCGGGCTCCAGCCGCATCTATTCCAGCCAGTCCGTTTCTATTCCAGCCGGCCCCGCCCGAGGTTATTTAAATATACCGTGTCGTATTAACGTCAGAACTACACCACTAATATGTTTCCTTGATCCCCATCCGGCTGTGCCCTTCCGCGTATAAAAACCCGCTGTAGTTTATTGACAAGCGCACACTATAAATAACTTACTTTTGTTTTATGTTTCGCGTACGTTTCGGGGTAAAGGTTATGCAATGTTTAATTTAGTAGTTTCCTATTTATATTTGGAATATGAAACTACATCTGTAACAATTACCTACCCTTTTTAAATTCAATAGTTAATATCAGTTAAGTTTTATGTTCGTCAGTAATGTGTATAAAGTTGCATAGAAACAATCCATTTGGTTCATTACCTAAAGCGCATGATGTAATGAAAATTATGATTTCTTAAGGGAATAGTTTACGTATTTCAACGGTTACTACGTTCGCCCACGCGCGCGTTTATTTTCCTAGATAATAATATCTTCTGTTTTTTTCGTATTCATGTTTTACAAAATTATGTAATTTTACTCCTTGTTTCTCTCGACTATACTATTGTTATCATATTTTAGGTAAACAAACAACTGAACAAATTAAGCGTTTTACCTAGTAACTGCAAACCACAAAACTACTTGGAGATTTAATAAAAAAATGGTTGCGACCAGTAACGTGCTACGGCGTAGCACTTCGTAGACTCTAACAAATATTTCTTTTGTTACTATAAAACTCAAGTTTAATTAATGAAATGTATTTCAAATGCTTACATTATGAAAAATCGTTGCGAATCCCATACCACCCACGCCGGGCCAGACCAGTTACTACTGCATGATATCTGAGAAAATCGATTACCAAATGGAAATCTATACCTACGTAATAACTATAATTAGAAAGATCAGTCTATACAAACATGTATACGTAAACCTTGAGTAGTAGGCGTTTACTCTTAACTCGACATTTCCAGTGAGTGTGTACCACCTACTTACTCAATATCAAAACATCTAAATCCTAGACGAACTGTCCTTAGTAAGAGTTTACCGAACAGCCGGGCTACTACAGCTACCGGGGACAATATAAATTGGCAACATCAGTGTCTCCAGTGGGATGGCGGCGAGATGCGAGCATGCGCGGCCCCTATCGATCCATGCTTCGAGATGACTTCACGAGAGGCCGAGAGGCCCGCTCGAGCGCCCCAGCCGTGCATGTCCCGACATTACCGACTAAGTATTTTGTCTATGAACGGCGCCACTGGCTGCTCATAAAAACTCCTTTTAGGTGTGTGTGTTCGATTTTTGAAATGATGAGTACCAAAAAGGATTTATACAAAAATTAAACTTTTTTTTTTTTTGTATATGGCATAGACACAAACTCAGACTATTAACATGTTCTCGTATTTTTAGCGTAGTATATGGATTTCTTACCAATAATATTCCGCAGCACTCAATATTGTTTTATTCATAAATTATACCGAAGAGCCAGAACGATTAGAAAGCCATACATTAGTGATATCTTGGCAGCCACTTCAAACCTCTTACATTCGTTACTAGCTACTCGTGTATCGTAGTTTCATGGTAATCACAATACACTGGGAAGATTAAATACCATTTGACCTAATTCAATTAGTGTTAGCGATTGAAATCTACGCTGTATACCTATTGCATTCAATACTCCTTGATAAGTTTGCTTGTTAATTTAGATGATGTCAACTTCTAGGGAAATTGTGCAGTATCGGAAAATTTAATCATTTTAGGTATATCTGTTATTTATTTACTTACAATGACGATGTTTTGTTTGATGAATATTTAAAGTTTTAAGTTATATTCTCGCTGCGTAGATTATCCTAAGTTATACATTTTGGCTATATTTTATTTCGTTATGTGGTTCATCTTTCCCACGCTCTAGTTTAGCGTTTCGTGAACGATTACCGAAGACATTCCCAAGAAAGAAAAGAAAATGCATATATGGCACAATAAATAAAAAATTAGATTATGGCCTGTTATTACCTCCGTTTAACTTATCTGACAAATAATTCCATACAAATTCTGATAATTTATTTTATCTGATGATGCGGTCATAAAATATGTATGCCAAAAGGGCCTTGCTATCATAGGTATGTGATCCACAACCGTGCGTGGCCCATGTCCCAAGCGTGTGGCATGTCTGAACTTGATCAGGGCGGTGCATCGCGTGCCGGCTAATGTAATGCGTTCAACCACTTCATTACTCCTGTACTATTAGCTTATTGAATATTTTCATGTGGGAAACAGATATGTTGTTCCATTACTGGATAGTAATTTAGCGATCAATAGGAAACAGAATGTTGAGTGTGAATTAGATCATGAGTTTAATTTTCTATTATGGGTATGATGTTATAATTTATGTAGTGTAGCATAATACGCCTGTAATGTTCCCACTGCTGGCCTCCTCTCTTCAAGAAGGAATTTGCTGTAAGCTACCACGCGGGCCCAAAGCGGTGTGGTAGATGTCACATGTCTTCGAATTTTCCCAGATATGAGAGCTAGCTAGATAAATTTTTCGCCCCCGTAAACCCCTATAATGCAACTTTCATCGAAATCGTTACAGCCGTTTTCGAGAACGTAATTATATACAGGTTGGCAGGGACATCGACGCAAAAACTGATACCATGGATTCGGTACATGATTCTGAACAACCCTGCGTTGAAAATGTTCGTCGGTTAATAAAAAAAGATCTGCTGTTTCATAGAAAAGTGCAATACCAACGCGGTCAAAATGTATGGAACAGCAAATTTTTTTTTTGTAACAGTTTTCGCGGCGATGTCTCTGCCACATATACATTTTATTAGAAGGAGAATCAACATTATGTGTAATAAAATACTTAAAATATCGTTAGATACCTAGACTTGAAAAATAAATACAATTCCTAGCCTTTATCAGTAGTTCATCAATCAACGGAAATAGTTGGGCTTGAGGTAACACATAGCTCATAACATCACGCCTTATTTCCTCGGAGGGTAACTATAGTACACCCACATTTCGCCAGTTATGTTTAAGTTTCATGTAATAGGGTAAGGCTATTGTCATCAACCGAGCACAAATCCAGACTCCGGGCTGCTTCTGAGAAATTCTAGATAAAAAAACCCAATACCACTTTGCCCTTCCCGGGAATCGAAGCCAGAACCCTATACTCAGCAGTAACGCTTGCACCCACTAGACCAACGTACTAGTATTTTATTCAAGTTTCTGAAATCATACGATTTTTCGTTACACTCTTTTTTAAACGCTAATATAACATGTGCAGCAAATGGACTGTAGGATTCTTCTATGAAATTATTATCTAGTAATTTTGCCTCGCGGTTTCACCCGCGTAAGTGTAATCCCGTAGGAATATCGGGATAAAAAGTATCCTATGTCCTAATCCAGGTCATGGTCTACCCATGTGCCAAATTTCATCAACATCTGTTTAGCCGTTTTAGCGTAAAAGCGTCACAAACAAACAAACAAACTCACTTCCGTTTTTATAATATTAGTTAGATTTTTTATCTTCAACGTCGTGCATCTGTCAGCCTCTCACTACAATATTTGTCCACTAATAAGTTTAGTCTCGCTCGTACCCATATCATATTTATGTTTCCCAAAAACAGAATTATATTTGCAAATCAATAAATAACGGTTATCTAATATGAACAGTGCCCAGTGGTAACGGCCCCGACTTACAAGTTTTTTTTTTACGAGTGGGCTTTATTTTGTGTAAATAATTTCATCACCACTGCTCTCAAAACGGTGAAGGAAAACATCGTGAAGATACCGGCATGTCCTAGAACCAAAAATTTTGAGACATATAAAATCTACCAACCCGCACTGGGCCCGCGTGGTAGATTGGGCTATAATCTACCACGCGGGCATCTCCCTCTCGAAGAGAGGAGACCCGATTCCCAGTAGTGGCAACATTATAGGATTATTATGCTATGCTAATATGAAAAGTAGGTTACGTGAGAAACCAGATAGCTTTTTATAATGATCGAATTAAAACATTTCAAGGTCCCTTCATGTTCAAAAATGCCGTTGAAGTTCGTAGACCGATCGATACGTGCTACGGTAATCGTTTTACTTGTCTACGTAACTTATTGCACTATTGTTATTTCTAATAAGGCATGACATTGTAAACGCCAAGTTCCATCAGCAAATACTTCGCAATTTACTTCCGTAAGATAGTTTTCCCGGAAATCAGTCGAGAGTTTCTCCACATAGTAACACCAAAGTCGCTAATGGTCACCCATCTAATTTATTACAGCACTATAGTAATTTACGACACGGAACCAGCGCGGGGACAATATCACCTTACGCTCCCTAACTTATGACGTCACTTGACAGAAATACCTTTTTGTTACAGTCTGCAACTTCATAGTACACGAGCGATGCGTGGGGCAAGTGGTGACGCCGTGCTGTGGGGTAGCGCCGAGCCTCATCAAGGTAAACTGCCCTTTACCACCTTCATAATAGAACACATAACACAATAACAGAAGTCCTGATAATCAACAGTTGAAACTTTAACTAGCTATCAAGTTATTTATGCGTAGGGCAATGGGGGGCGTGCTTCGGTAAAAGGATCATCTATTATTACTGCACAGGTGTTTGCTTTGATCTGTTGCTGTTTGATTGCGAGAAATTGTCTAGTATTTGAACCTCAAATGCGTTCATGGATCTTTCAGGCAGTAATCGATAATGAAAAGAATTTAAAACTGCCCTAGAGCAGCCTGAAACCATCTTACGAGTCCGTTAAATATGACTGCCAAACATGGTTTTACATTTGCACGCAACATTTTACAACTCCTTGAGTATTTTCTAAAGCATATCGTCCCACATTCCACTGCACTTAATTGTCATGACTGTAGCCCATTATTTTTTTCTTCTGTCCTACAGAACCCAGTGGCTCACTGCTGGTCAGAGCCCACACACCACAAACGCAAGTTCTGTACGGTGTGCCGGAAGCGGCTCGATGAGTTACCAGCCTTACATTGCATGAGTGAGTACTACACCTTATTTTAAACAAATCTTATGGCTCATCTAGGTTAGAAAGAGACTGTTATAAGGTGATAGAGACAATGCTCTATACAGCCGATCTTTTCCAGAAACTCATACATAACATAACGACACAAGCAGAGGTGTATTCATTGTACACCCACATTTCGCCAGTTATGTTTAGGTCCCATGTAACAGGGGGCGAGCCTATGAAATCCAGACTCCGGGCTGCTACTAAGAAATTCCAGAAAGAAAATCCCAACAACACCATTCCCGACTTAGGTATCGAACCCACTAAACGAACGAAGCAGTTCCAGAAACTAGATGTGTTATATTTACCAGCTGCGTTCTGTTTTTGAGTGACATTTAACGTTTTTCTCTTATGATAGGTGACACGGAGAGATGCTGGTGTTACGAGTAAATATTATGACTTTTTGATTTGTAGAAAAGCTACTTGTGATGATGTTATTTGTAACAAACGTACGCGTATGCTACGGACGTGTAGTCGTATGTGTTTGGCTAGTGAGCGTCACATGATTTAAAGAGGAAAGTAGGCTCAAACTTAGCTCAAATTAAAGCAGTTTAACGGAAAAGGTTTTTTTAAAGCTGACAGAAGATGTGTTTCAGTTGATGAACGAAAAAGTCTTTGTTAAAAGCTAGATGTGTTTAAGCTATGACTTGCTGCAGTTTTAAAGTAGAATTTAACTAACATGTCGTATTCCGTCCAGTATGCGAGTACTACGTGCATGGCGAATGCGTAGACTTCGCGGCGGCCGACTGCAAGGAGAACGCGACATACTGCGCAGGCAGCGAGCCGCGCCACGTGCACCACTGGCGCGAGGGCAACCTGCCCGCCAACAGCAAGTGCTCCGCCTGTCGCCGCGCCTGCTGGTCCGCCGAGTGCCTGACCGGCTACCGCTGCGAGTGGTGCGGCAGCACTGTACGTATTGTTCAGCTTATTAGTCCACTGCTCTGTAGAAAGTCAGTCCTAACAAGTCATCGAGTGCTCCTGCACTGATGAGCTCTTTTTCTGGCAAGTTGAAAGCTTATCTTATGTTTATCCGCAAGTCAATCTGGAGGCAGTCGAGTGGACTTTATTATTCAATTATTATCTACCGATTAAGCCTTCGTTTCTTGATTACTTTCACCATATAATGAAAGCGCGTTCATCCACAGTGCCACGCAGGATGTCGCGCCCTCATACAGGACGATTGCAACTTTGGGATGCTGCAGCCGATTTTCTTACCACCATCGGCGGTGTCGATCCCGCGCACGGAGGTGCCGATGGAGGCCATCATCGGCGTGCACGTGCGGCCGCCACCCTCGCAGCGCGACTTCGGCTGCCGTAAGTGTCCCACAAACAGTGGCCCCGGCAACCACCGCTTCCCGCCACGTACATGTGCCACGCAATTCGCAGCGAGCTTACTTAGTCTAGGCCTCGCTTGTAAAGTAGTCCCACGGTTCGCGCTCTGAGCTGGTCACAGGCACACACGGTCAGGGATCTGCTGTTCGAAGACATAGAGGATCACCACAGGAACTTTTTGCCAACTTATTTTTCTTATCGAACGCTTTGCTAATGAATTCTTTATCTTACATTGGGTTTGGATCATAGCAGTTACCCTTCCGAGTTACACTTCTTTTGGCTTCACCCCCTCAATACACTCTTATCTTGGTCTGTCGACCGTGCACCGTCCCGGTCGCGAGTCTCGGGCGTCCTGATCGTGCGTGGCTGCCGGCGATGGCATAGTCGCGGTAGGCGGTGTAGGTCGGGCGCTCCGGCGCTCGTCTCGGCGAATCGCTTGGCACATGCGTGGAGCGGCGTGGCGTGAGCGTGTGTGTTGGGGCAGCGCGCGGCGGCGGCTGGGCGCCGGCGCGGCTGGTGACGCTGGCGCGGCGCCTGCTGCCCGCCGCCTGCAGCCCGCACGGCGGCGCCTCGCCGCCCTACTCCCGAGGTAACGCCCGGAGCCCCGCGGCCCACGACCCCACGCCCCGCGTCTAGCGCACCCGCACCGGCTCCGACCGGATGAACCGACCAGGGCTCTTATCATCAGCTCCATAGTATTCAACAAAGAGTTAAACCTACCGACCTAATCTTCAAATCTTAGCCACGCCTTAGGTAGCAACCACATTTCATCAGTAGTCATAAATAAATCTTCCTTCAAATGGACGCCCTGGTCGATACATCTCTTGCATGCTACTTGGCTGAACTTTTAATTATGGTTTAGTCAAGTTGAACGTTAAAAGCTTTCGCTGTAAGCTTACACCTTCCTTCTAGACGCTGTACATCTATGGTAACCGATTCACTATGCCTACTTTAAAAGTTTAAAATGAGGATGTATATGGAAAATATCTGGTGATCAGCCGAACCTGGTTGGAATGTGATCCTAAGGTCGAACCAAAACGGTGATAAAATCGGTTAAAATTAATATCTAAGAAAACAAATACTATACAAAATACCAAACAGTAGTTGCTTGCTACTAGATTGTTGGTTATTTGGTGTTCCAAAACCGTATACATTCTTATGCTAACTAATACTTGAAGCTACTTCTACTTCCTACGTTCCTCTGGGTTTCTATGTGTGCATGAGGCAGCTACATGCTTTATAACAATAAACATACACTGCACATGAGCGACACCTCTATACCTCACTCGATGCCGTCGACACTCCGAATCGACACCCTCAGACGTCCCCTTTCATGAAATTACAAGACTTCGAAATTAATAAAGCTACGGTTTGATTGGCAGTAGATGTTCTGTGAAATAAATATGTAAATCACTCGAACTTGGCAAGAGCACTGTCGTGCTTCAATATTTTTTTACTTTTAAAAAGTAGTTAACAGAAAGATTTTATAGTGTCCAATATTAAAAGGATCCTATTTTTTTTTTCAAGTTTCGTATTTGACAATAAATGCCAATATTGTGCCTCCATGAAAATGAACTTAGACCGAATGCTCCCTTACCTAATTTTGCAATATTTTCATTCGATTTTTATTCACACAGCTTTCATTTCAACAAATCTCTTTGAATCTTAGCTGTACTGTCCCGGCACTAGAATTGTAGTTGACTGAAGCCCTGGATACATTCCGTGCCCTCCTGGAACGCTCAGACCAGTCAGTCCAAGAATACTCATGATGCAGTATTCCAACGGCACGAAGGTAACAGACGGAAATGCGGGATTAACGACATACATTGTGTGTATTTATGTATGCTTAAGTGTCCTACGTCGCTTCGTGTAACATGTCATTATACAAACACATTTTTGACGAGCAATGGATTCGATAATGTTAACTTGTTAGTAAAAAGTCGCTTGTAAACAAGTTGACTGTTGAATAAGCAAAAAAAAAAAAAAGTATAAATAAAAATAAATGTGTTTGATAATGACATCCTTAAATCAATGTGTGTTAAAAGTTGTATGATCGTCGATCAAAGCCATGTGCGGTTAGAAATTAAGAATATTTCAGTTTATAGTTTCTAATTCGTTGCACAATAATACGTCGAATTATAAACCCAATTGTAACTTAGCAAAATAACTTGTACAGACGTGTCATGCAACTTAATGTTAGTAGATAAAGAAAATAAAACTACTCATAAGAATTCCATACATCGAGACACAATTTATAAAAGTTTCAGTTTTGAAGGAATCAACTTCTATTCTTTGAAATCTTGGTGTATGGAAAATATAAATAAACAATTAACAAATCAATAAACGAATGACCTAAATATAATTATTTAAACTAACATAGGTACTTACCTTTTTGCCTGCGTTGTTCGCTTACTTAGGAGAGCTATGTCCTGAAATAAAAACAATCCTAAAAACCGCTTTAATAATATGTCCCACAGATAAAACGAAGCTTAGTGCAATAACAAAATGATTTTCCATAAAGCACGACTAAACTCTAGGAAGAGAAAATCAACAATTGATTTTGCCCCTCCTAAAGAAGCTGAGACTGGAAAGTCTCTACTTCTTTCAATAAAACATCTGCATTATGTGTGATCTTTTGTGTGATAATTTTGTAGCTTGTTGTGAACCACAAGAAACTACACATTTCTTCCCTAAGCAGGACGGAATAAAACATACATTTTGGCTATTCCATGGCGACACGTTCCGTGGTCGCGAGGTCGCGGGCGATCGGGGGTGTGTATGTGAGCGATATGGGTGTTGCAGCGCGCAGCGTCAGCGAGGAGTTCAGTTCGGGCTGCGAGGGCCGTTCGGGCTCCGGCGGCGGCTCCACGGGCGCTCCCGCCGACCAGGACCACCGCCCGGACCACAAACAGCATCGGGACCGGACCCCGGATGATCGGGATGAAGGTACTGTCTCCTCAATAATTTTTTTTTTGCTTTAGGAGTCCTGAATTGCGATCAAATCACACCAAACTGAACTGAGCCTACAACCATAACCAGAAAAGCAAAAGGAAGCTCAGTTAGATGAGAAAGATTGTCTCTCTTCCATAGTAAAACAGAATGCTACATCTAAATGCATATTTTTTTATCATAATGTCTTTAGCATTTTTATCATAATGTCTTTAGCATTCAGACGACTTATAACTGCACCACATAACTAGTTATACCGTGTAACAGAAGTGGTGAAGGTGTACGACGGCGAGGCGGCGTGGACCCGGCGGCTGTACCGGCCCGTAGTGGTTGGCCGCAACTGGAACGAAAGGGAGCTGGTTGCGGCCGCACTGCGGGCCTTCCACGTGGCCCGCGACCCCGAGCTGTTCGAGCTCACGGACGCGCTGGCCGGCGATGAGCCGCCGCTCAAGGACCCTACGCCGCTCGCGCATGTCACGCGCCTTCCCAACAAGAGACCGGCACTCTTCTTACGATTCAAGTGAGTGGTCCACCAGCCCCATCAAACCCCAAACTCAAAGTTACATACACTTTTGAATTGTCAAGGAGACGGTCACTCAAAAAGATGAAGTTAGTTCCTCCTCCAAAAGTCATCTCCTTACCATTTTGTAAGGAGAGTACTCAGGGTAGCCATTCAACAACCCTGAGTAAAATCTTTGGCTTTTCGAAACTTCATAAAATTAGGTACTTCCTTAAAGATAAAGATAAATTTATTTGTTCAAACATTTGTACCATGTTATATAAATATGCACATATAGGAAACATAATTTTCCCGGATCAACATGTTTTGCCTTACTTGGCGTACAAAATGTTTATAATATGTTATTAATTAAACTGGCAATTATAAATTAATCATTAAAGTCAGTTTCAGTATCCATCAAAGCAAGAAATGTGTTCTGAATAAGATGCTACTAATAATTCTCGCAGGAATTGAAATGCCAATGAATTTGTAATATTACTCGCTTACAAACATTTCCTGGAATCTAGCAGCAACACTTCTTAAAAAAACCTTACACATGTTTCCAGTTATTTCGTAACACGTGTTTTCGGAACCATCTGCAATCCTGTTGAGTCATAAAATTTCCTCAATGGTACATCTGTTGTACACAGAGAGCCCGAGAGTGGTGGTGGTGAGGTACGAGTGTACCCGGGGCGAGTGGCGGGCGCCGGCGAGACGTTTGTGACTGTCGGCTGCTCCGGCGATGATGCCGTGGCCGACCTGATGGCCGCCGCGCTCGAACGGTTTGGGCTCGACCCCGCGAGGGCCGTGCATGATTATCGCTGTTCAGAGATTTTGTTGGACCGAGGGGGTAAGTGTGGCACAGGTATCTTTGTATAAATACAGGATAGGTCTTGATATCTCCTCCATATGGAGGAGTGGTGATTTTTTTAGTTAAATATTTCCCCCCTAAGGATTAGTATACGTATACCGCAACTTATAACTTTATCGTTGTTAGATTCCAACTGAAGCGTAAAATTTACAAACATTTGAAAATGATCCCCAACTTTTGTTGGTAAAATCTCGTCAAACATTGTTTTTGACGTCAGTTCTATGTTTTCCAATTCATAATCGGCATCTAACCAGTGCAGTCAGAAGCCCGAAAGTCTGACAACCAATATTACCAAGGGGTATCGTTTTAAATAGTAGGTTGGGTTATGGAGGTCAGATAGGCAGTCGCCCCGTTTAAATACTAGTATTCAGCTGCATCCGGTTAAACTGGAAACCGACCCCAACATAGTTGGAAAACGGCTAAGCAGATGATGATGATACAGCATCTAACCAGATTCTGATCTATCTTTCTTTCCACGACGTCCTTAGTAACATGGTACCATCACCATCTAGTATTGCATCAGATAATCACGCGTAGCTTGCAACTGCAGGCCCAGTGTCGGAGCGCGTGCTGGAGGAGGACGAACGTCCGTGGCGCATCGTGGTGCGGCTGGCGCGCGAGTCGGTGCGGCGCATGGAGCTGGCGCGCTTCTACCTGCAGCCGCGCCGCGACCCGCACGGGCCCACGCTGGCGCTGTTCGTGGCCTCGCTGCCGCCCGGCCTCTCGGAGAGGAACTACGAGAACATCTTGGTCGAGTTCCTGGGTGCCGGTTAGTATGCCACAGCACTTATCAGTTTTAACATACAAATTAGAAGGAATAGCACTGTAAAAGCGGTTCTGTCCCAAGTCACCATCCAGAGGCTTTTTCTTCGTAAGGTAAAATCCCATGTTCTTATTTAAAGCTTTGAACCTTCAACCAGCCTTCAAAATCCCCTCGTAAGGTTTTCAGCAAGAACGGTGGTAGTAACCTAAATTAAACGATCAGGAAAAATCGTAGTTGCCAGAAATACCCCAACAATTTTTATTAACCCTAAAACAGCAGCTCTCAAGTGAGCCATCCATAACCTGCTGGTTTCTATAACCGACTGAACAAGAAGGAGGAACATGTTTGCGAAGAATTCTTTTTTGTACAGACAACAAGTTCACGTCGATCGGTCCCATCTACTACGAGTACGGGTCGATGGTGATCACTTATGAGGACGCGAGCAAAGCGGTGCGCGCGCTGTATGCGCTCAGAGAGGCCAAATATGAAGATAAGCATTTACTGGGTGAGTCACACGGTATATTATGTGTATGAGTCAAGTTATTGGACTGTTTCGGGACTTTTTAAATGTTGTTTTTAACACTAAAGATATATTGTAAGATCTTCGATCAAAAATATTCGATCGAAGTTTATGATAACTACTTACATGTTCAAACTTCAACTATTATGAGTATGTGCGTGCCTACTTTTTAGTAATGAAACAAATATAAAATAAGAAGTGGTTACTGAAAAAAATATAACCAAACAAAAGAAGTATGTAAGGATCGTACTTTCTGCCTCCTCTTGAAAAGCGTGAGTTTTTGTTTACATTTGCAAAATTTGTAAAAGACCCGATATATTCCTCAGTGATGTTGTTGCCGAGCATCGAACCTTCGATGGTGCCGGCGGGCGTGAAGCCTCTGCTGGTGTTCGTTAACGTTAAGTCTGGAGGCTGCCAAGGCCTCGAGCTCATTTCTTCCTTCCGCAAACTCCTTAACCCTTACCAGGTGTTTGACCTTGAAAATGGAGGTCCGCTGCCTGGGTAAGTAACGTTTTATATTATTAAAAAAATTACGGCGATCCTTTGACATTTCCAATCCACATACGACTTATTTTGCAATCTCTCGAGAATTTACAAAAAATTTGCTCCGTATTATGCAAATACACTTGCTATAGCTGAAAAGCTTTGAAGTCTCTCCGCCGGACTGCTATTCTTGACGTATTTCCAGCGTTCTCCAAATGGCCATGTGATTGTTGAGACATACTTTCTTGCACATTTCCTTTATCATTCTCTTCCACAATCGTTAATTTGCAGAGAAAGTTAAAAACTGTCTGAAAAATGGCAGTCATTGACGTTCTCCAAGGTTTTCATTATCATCAATATAATACATTACGTATCTTACGTACGTATCTTAGAGCTGTGCACGTTATTCTAAATACGCATTACGAGGCTATCTACAGAACAAATAAATAGGGAAAAAAACCATACATCTTTCTTTACAAAGTTTTCACTGCACGGCGACGATATGCACCTTCAACAATAATTTCGTGCGCAGGCTGTACGTGTTTCGTCACATTCCGAACTACAAGATCCTGGTGTGCGGCGGCGACGGCACGATCGGCTGGGTGCTGCAGTGCCTCGACAACGTCGGGCAGGACTCGCAGTGTTCCAACCCGCCCTGCGCCATCGTGCCGCTCGGCACTGGTAAGAATTCTCCTAATAATCATCATACCAGCAAAGTCCCGCTGTAGGGCAACGCCCTCTTCTCATACAAAAATGCAGGAGTATTTATATTCATTCAAGTCAAAGCAACTCAAAAGCAGAAAAAGTGTTCTCATCTACAGAATCAAACTCGGGATATGTAAGTTAATGGATAGCACTGATAACAACTTCAACAGGCGAACCAGATTTTTTTTTAAAAATATTGCCGTTTGCTATAAACCCGGTTTTTGACTCATAATTAGGCTCAATTTTTTGAGACTGTCCAACCTTCCCGAATACTGTCACACATAAAGCTCATGCAATCTTCAGGCAACGACCTGGCCCGCACTCTTCGCTGGGGCTCCGGCTACACCGGCTGCGAGGACCCGCTGTCGCTGCTGCGTGACGTCATCGATGCCGAAGAGATCCGCTTGGACCGCTGGACCGTCGTCTTCCACCCCGAGGATAAGCAGGATGAGCCTAAAGAGCTCTCTAAGCAACTACCTGGTTAGTGGAACGAGAAGCAGCTTGCAGTGCCAAAGTTATCGTTGACAATCAATGATATAATAAATTATGAATGCTCAATGTAGGATAGGCGTAGCCAGATTGGATTTTACGAACACCAAAGTCAAATATTAAGCTTCTAATGCATCTGGCTACGCCTACAATGCTTATCATTTTAGAAAAAATCATTGGACTTGTGGTCCAAACATTCTTGACGATATCATTTCACCCAACCGATATACTTAGGGACTATATTCCTATTAAGGAATACTTTTGGACCACACAAAATTTTAACCTTTTAAATCAAAGCATTGACTGAAGAGAGTTAGAAAAACATGGATAATTTTCTGGCTTGTCTTTTGAAGAAAACTACAAAATTCGACAGTCTTCTTCAGCTCGAATCTTTTTGATCAAAGTAAAGCCACCGCGCCATTTCATCATACCGTAGTGGTGACTACATTTGTGTGATTCCGCAGCGTCTGTGACCACAGGATCACAGAGCGAGGACAACTCTCAGATCCTCGTGATGAACAACTACTTCGGCATCGGGATAGACGCGGACCTCTGCTTAGATTTCCACAACGCTCGTGAAGAGAACCCTAATAAATTTAATAGCAGGTACGTGAAAGCCCCGAATTTGTGACGATTTTTGATGAAAAGTACTGACAGGTTTGGATGTCATTGGTCAACCTTAAGCTCCTAGCCTAAGAGGACATCGTCATAAAATCATTCTAGGCCAGCCTAATAGGTATCTGATCTGCTGATCATTGGCATCTGGTTTCAGTAGGGTTAGATGCACGAGAAAATTTATTACTTTGTCGTCACTCTTGACATAAAGGTATACGCAGAATTAGAATTTTAAGTTATCATGTTGGCTTTTTTGCAAACTTAATAACACAGTGGCCTAAAAACGCGGTGTATAGACCCCATATGCTAATGCAGAATACCTATTCAAAAGTTTGAATAGGTATTCTCCTATTTCTATTCAAAACTACTCCATATCTGCCACAGTGCCACGAAAATAAGCCTTGGAACAGATCTATATCTGCCCAGTAACCATCATCCTCACATTACTATTTTTGCTCTAGGCTCCGTAATAAAGGTGTGTACGTGAAGATGGGACTCCGCAAGATGGTGGGGCGCAAGATGTGCAAGGATCTGCACAAAGCCATCCGCTTGGAGGTGGATGGCAAGCTCGTGGAATTGCCCCAGCTTGAGGGGATCATCATTTTAAATATACTCAGGTAAAACGTTCAATCTGTGCAGGTTCCCGATAGGCAATGTTAATAATGTAAATACACACACTATAACAGTTCCCAACCAAATATTAAAAAGAGCATGTTTAGATCTTAGATTTAACTTACACGGCCAAAGACATCCGTTTGTCATGTTTGTCTCCGTTGTGTGTAACGCTGTCTTGGTCTCTTGAAGACTGAAATATATTTTTCAACGTCTTAAAATTCTGTAATTTCGAGATCCAAGTGTAGAACTTGGATCTCCTTGCTTTTTTACCATAGACGCTAACCTGATCACTCCCACAGCTGGGGTTCGGGCGCTAACCCTTGGGGCCCGGAGAAGGACGACCAGTTCAGCAAGCCCAACCACTGGGACGGCATGCTGGAGATCGTGGGCGTCACCGGCGTCGTGCATCTGGGGCAGATCCAGTCCGGCTTGCGAGGCGCCATGCGGATAGCGCAGGTACGTTTCACTATAAAATAAAATAAATTATACATCACAGCCACAAAGCCTCTGCCATCCGACTTTAAAACACAATAAGGGGATAAAATACACCCGTAAAGTCTTGCAACTGATGCAACGTTAGAACTAGTCAGGAGTTTAATCCAGTGATCAGACCGTGCAGGCTTCTTACTGCATGTATCGAGTACTGCTGCTCTTATGCTCCTGAAGCATACATACAGTTAACCACACGTTAGTAACTACGAAAATCGCTCTTACTGCTACAACATAAGGGCACTGCCAATGTCTAATTGACGTGCGACGTTAACTGTATAGGAGCGTACAAGTAAAGCGAAGGTCAACATTTTACCTTAATTTAAAAAACGAGACAAAATCGGATTTCTTTTGACCAACTGAAACCTGTCCCCTTCGACACAGGGTGGCCACATCAAGATCAACCTGAAGAGCGAGATCCCGGTGCAGGTGGACGGCGAGCCCTGGGTGGCGGCGCCCTCCGAGGTGGTGGTGCTCAAGTCTGCGCTCAAGGTAACTACACTCCATCGCACTTACATACTCGAACTAACTACCACGCAACGAGGGTTGAGCTTTACCCTTGAGCATTTCGCTGGGCAGTAGAGGCTAGTTTATTTTTTTATAACTAGCTGACCCAACACACGTTGTCCTGTAGAAATCTCAATATGGTCTTGAATTTTTTAAGTTTGATAGAAATTGTTGATTGCCACAAAATCGCCTGTTGTTACACGTAGATACCGCCGTCCTTGATTTTGTACGGAGTACAAAAAAAATATTGTCTAAGTATTTACTTAAAACTTTTGTATCCACATTTCGAGGATGCCCGAACTATTTTCAGTTTCATTCATGAAGTCTACATGCCTCGAGCTTCTGAAAATATAAAAAGCTTAAATTAGCTACTGAAACTTTTGTGTTGACTTGGAAGCAATCGTTATGCTATTTCTTACAATTGTTTATCAAGATCAACAAGGCAATTTCCAATACTTGGTAAATACCTATCTCCGCTCATACAGTGCCACGCTCAAATGCTCAGCTCTCGTTGGTCGTTCTCCAGTCAATATTTGCATGTGCTCGCTTGCCTGTGCCCTAACAGGGCTCAATTTAAAAGCTTACTTAAAATTTTTATAAAGATATTGGACTAAAACTATCGTATTCAAACGACAAGTTTCGCTTGGTCACCTTGAATCTTGGACGAAATAAAGTAAATTAACTTCAATTAAGCTAGAATATATAAAAAATACTGGTCTTCCAAAATGAGAAGCAAAAGGTGCAATACTTACTTTAAATCTATATTTTTTTATTAGAAAAGATTGGTAAAGCTATACTTTAGTGGATCTTGCAATTAGACTTTTAGAATCAATTAGAGACACATCCAAGCACAGATGATGAAGCGGCACTTTGTATTTTAAAATATACCGTCCCGAGTCACGTATCGCCCGAGCACTCAAACTCCACTCAGCACCGATGTTCCACTAGTTATAGCAAGCCGCGGTGTCGCACGCGCGGGCACTCCCGCGCACGTGACACCGCGGCTTCACAGCCCGAATCCGCCACCGGTCGGATCTCCACCTACGTACACCTGACAATACCGCAGCGACGCAACATCGGCACGCGCGGGTTACGCTACCAGTCCAGTCGATCGCACACTACTTTTGGGCACATCTACGCTTTGATCGAACTTTGGAACTTTCGCTTTGTACATATTTAGTCTGCCACAGTCGTAGTAGCACGTCTCGGCTTCGGCATCGGTCGCAGTAGGTCGTCAGGTGTACGTAGTCTCGGGCGGCGGGGCGGTGCGGGGTGCGGGCGGCGCGTGACGTGCGTGTGCTGCAGGCGACGATGCTGAAGAAAACCAAGCGCGGGTCCGCGGGCGCGTCGTCGGCGGCGGGCACCTGACCGCTCGCGCCCCGCCCCGCCGCTGCCAGTCGCGCCCCGTCCGCAGGCCACCATGCTGAAGAAGCGCGGCAAGGTGCGGCGCCGCAACACGGAGCCCAGCATGCCGCGCTCGCCGGAGCGGCCCGAGCGGCCCGAGCGGCCCGAGCGCCCGGAGCGGCCCGAGCGCGAGCGCGCCGAGCTGCGCGAGCGGCCCGAGCGGCCCGCCGACTCCTGAATCTGGCTGAGCGAGCGCCTCATCTAACGCGCGCGCCCGCCCGGGGCTCAGGGCGGGCGCGCGCGGGCGCTCGCTGGGCATTCCGCCGCACCTCTCGTGTACATAATACTTTCAAACAAATATATAAACATAACTATAAAAAAAAATAAAAACATAGGTAATAGAACAGTTGTTTTATTTAGAAAAATTTCAAATATATTACTTAAACAAAATGTAAAATAAACTATATGTGAAAAATATTAACTTTAAAGTGTTTTTCTTCTGTATCCCGTGGAGTGGGCCCTGGCTCCTCAGTCGATGTCCATCGCTACAGACCACGCTATGCGTCACAAACTTTTGCTTCCATATCTGGTATAGTCCTTAGTAATCTTTTACCAAGGGAGTTGTAAGACGCTCAATAAGATGAACATAATGAATCCTGCAAAAGTATCCAGCTTGCACCTATGCCCCGCGAGGGCGAGGGCGATAGTTCGCATTAGGACTATATAAGAGAGTGAGGAGAGGAGAGACCGATTCCATCTGTGGACTACAAAATTAGTATATTTGTGTGGACATGCACCGCCAACTTCCACCAAAACTTCGCCGACTTTTGGACCAAGCAAGTCGGACAATGATGACCAGTGCTGGCCCTGTGGTATGGCCGCGACTTATGAATTGTAGGGCGTTGGTTCGAACCCAAGCAGGCACTTTCTGTACATTATTTCATCACTCACATTTCTTCACTCTGAAAACAGTGAAGGAAAACATCGTCAGGAAACCGGCGGCATGTCCTAGAAGCAAAAATTCGAAGACATGTAAGTCGGACAAACGTAAATTATCGACTTCATATTACGGCTTCGATTGCCAGATTCTATTTAAAGGGAAGTTTGAAGACTTATTATAATCTAATACCTACCATAAAACCATTCCTAATAATAGAAACGAATTAAACCATAACCTCTGGTTTCTGTAAGGATTCCAAATCAAGATTCTGATCTACAACTCTGAGGGAATCTGTTGAGCGAATTTACACTTTACTCAAGCACATTTTACAGTAGCATTTCATACGATATTAAAGCTTATGTGCTGTGTATCTCTGAATGATAGATTGAAGTCTTTGATTATTTATAACTCACAAACAGGCCAACTTTTTTAAGCTGGTGTACGTGACAGCTTCGTCTTAAGGTGTGGCCAAGCATTGAGCGGCAAAGCGCTGTGATTGGACGACTGCCGCGCAAACACTCGTCGGTTTGGTCCAAATAGAGCGCGGCAGAAATGTGTCCTGCAAACGCCGCGTGTTGCTGCCGCGCTCTTGACGCCCAATGTTTGGACACACCTTTACACTCGCGCCACGTCATTGTGTTTTTCTAGAGTGCGTGCATTTAGCGGCCAACTGTTGGACGCAATTTTTTTCGACTAGTTCACAGCTTCATCTGTCTAGACATATTTATATCTTTGATTGAAGTATGTTGAGACAAGGCAAATTTTAGGTTTGAAAAAAAAGAAGGAATCTCAGGGAGAACATTTATAAGGACATCAATGACATTAATTAGCGTACAGTCAGCCTTAAAAAGATGTATAGGTTCATCGACAAGAATTCATTTAATTGTCTACAATCTTTGTTCCATAATATTATAATATATATCAATGTGTGACCAAAAACATATTACACATAAGCTCTTAATTACTACAAATTCTTCTTCTTTTCGTATGGTTAGTGACTAACCTGGTGTCAGCGTTTTAAAGCCGCCCATGGGCCTCCCGACTTGGCTTCACATGCCGTGGAGAAATATCTCTCAGGCATGGTTTCATGCTTGGGCGGAGCACCGCCGTGTCCTCACGGAGGCGATCGGCGGCGGCGATCTCTCGCGTCCGGCCCTGGTTTAAGCCATGGTTCGGAGCGAGAGTGCATGGGAGGCCGTCACCTCCTTCTGCGAAGCAGTTATGCTCGCGAAGGAGGAGGCGGAGCGCGCGAGGGAGATGCAAGCTGCACGCCCTCGCGGCCCTAGTCGCCGCAGGAGACGCCCCGGGCGTCGGGAGTCGAGAGCCGACTTCCGGCCACCGTAGGCGCGGGCTTGCTAACGGTGAGTAATGGGCAGCTCGCCGTCCGATAAGGACCAGGCCCGTGTCGACGGCGCGTTGTGTTCCACGCGCGCCTTAAAGAGATGGCAGCACCAACCGACGGGGTCGAAAGACCAATGCCTGCTGGGGTTGCGGGTTTGTCCGAAAGGGATATCGCGGCCCCGGCACACAGACAACG
Organism: Agrochola lota; assembly: GCA_947364205.1. Taxonomy (NCBI): domain Eukaryota; kingdom Metazoa; phylum Arthropoda; class Insecta; order Lepidoptera; family Noctuidae; genus Agrochola; species Agrochola lota. Next base: position 19,285,695 of record OX376227.1, on the reverse strand, counting down.
GAAGGAACACGGGTGGGTTTTAGTCAGTAAAAGTCTGACACACCCTCTCGCTCTGCCCAGAGCGGGAGAAGTCATTTGATGATTTCCCATCCTGAAAAAAAAAAAAGGCATGGTTTCATCACAATGTTTTCCTTCACCGTTTTTGAAGCAAGTGATAATTATACAATACGCACATAAATCCGAAAAGTCAGAGGTGCGTGCCTTGGGTTCGAACTAGAGACTTGACAGTGGGAATATCGGGATAAAAATTATCCTATGTCCTAACCCAGATCATGGTCTACCCGTGTGCCAAATTGCATCAAAATCTGTTTAGCCGTTTCGACGTGAAAGCGTAACAAACAAACAAAATACCTTTATTTTTTCTCTTTTTTTTATTCGTTTAGAAAAATTGTAGACAATCAAATGAATTCTTGTCGATGTTTACATCTAAGGGTACTGTTTGAAATGATGTGTGTAATGTTTGAAATTTTGAACGTGGACAAAGTAAAGCAACAATCTTAGCACGCGGTACTCTGTGGTCCTGCCTAAATCTTTAGGAAAATGGTGTAAGTGACATGGTGTACGTATGTCTTCAGATAACCTAAACGGAAAAATGTATGTCATAAGAAAAACAAAGAAACTGCAATCATTAATTTTATTATCTCATCCCGAGACTTAAGACTAGTACAAAGCACTACTTTTCTTATTAGATACTGTTATTATGACTGTCTTTAGACTTCAACGTCATTAACAAAGGAATTTAGTCTTTTAGACTGTGTACTTTAAGCTTAAATTATATTAGCAAGCGTTAAGTTAGATATAGCTCGTCAACTCAACTTGAGGTGATCCGAAAATTAAGCAGGATAGAAACAAAATAATTACAAGGATTTATTTACAGTAGGAAAGATGCTCTACAAGCGCTTTAAACTCGAATATTATAAAAGATACGTTTTTGTACTTCATCAGTTACATGAAGATGCCATGTGTTGTGTTGTCAAGTAGTACTTATTCACATGCGATTAGGGCTTTACTCCTGACGCTAATTTAAAGTTAAGATAACAACGTTTTACAAATTCCGTTCAAATTGGCCCTTTAACTAAGCTAAAATGCTTTCGATAGAGTGGCTTCGCATAAATAGTAAACAGATGAATTTTAAAACTGTCAATAGACACTAGGATAAGTCTCTTTTAAAATGTAATTAGCGAAACATTACTTTTGATCATTTGAGAATTCACAAACCAATCGAGTCCTAAGCTAACTTTTATCTTTAAAAACAGAATAACTTTGAATTAACGTCAAGAGTATGAACATTCTCAGTTGAGACAATGCAGAACACTGGGTACTTACAATACTTAGCCTAAGGCAATAGAAATCACAACATTCGTGCTCAACAACTTATAGGACTACGGCCCATTGAAAAACACACCCAGAGCCGAAGACAATAAAACCTATTTTGATTAATCAAATTCGGGTATCAGTCCAAATATTTTCAATCGACTCTAGATTTCATTGAACATCCACTTACAATAACGTCGATATAAATACATTGAAAATGTGATCCAAAACTAATGATACATTTTTGTCTTTTTAAATTGACAATTTAGAGCTATAGAAATTAATGTATAAATTTAATTGTAATTTAACCGAACATAACCAGAATACATTTAAGAATTAAAATCAGACGGTCGGTAAAATGAACGGTCCCCCGATTCAGAATTCTTCGATAACAAAGGAATCGTAAGATACGACGTCAACTTTGATTAGACAGAAACAAATAAAATTAAGCTATCATTATCAAGGTGCCTAATTACCGGCGCTAGCGCAGCGTAACGACAAACACTAACATCAGATGCAAAGGCACCCTAAGCGAATCGAACGAGAAATTAGTAATCGTGAGGATCTGAATAGTGGGACCATTAAGAAATTTAAATAAATGACGCACTCGTTAAAGTACATAAACCAACCGTGAAAAATTCGACAAAAGTCGACTAACACTTCACTTTAAAAAAAAAAAAAAAAGAGCTAAATATTCAATTATAATTGGAACAGAAGAAAAATTTTAAGAATATTAACTCGCTTCTATAAGAAATGCTTAAGTACAACATTGCGAATAATTTTTTGTCAATTTAGATTATGTGCAAAACTAGCAGTGTTAATCGACTTTTGTCGCTGACCGTACAAGTCAGGTAAATGAACCGATATTAATTCGGAATTTCTTCTAACCACGACATGTTTTTTATAAATCTTTTGCACAGACTTTATGACAACCTTTTAATAGAAGCCGCCTTTTATTATCAAGCCTAAACGATCCTTTGATAGGGTACATTTTGATTATCGTCGTCGCCCTTATCGCAACTGCATTGGGACTAGTTTTCTACACAAGGAAATGAGACTAGAATTCGGTATTTGAAACAATATTAATCTAATTTTTTTTTACTTTGTATCAATGCTCGCTTATTGTGCACCCATGAAGTATTTAACATGCAGTCGGAGAATTACAGCGGTTTTGACATGACTGCCCAAAAAAGTAGTGTCATGTTTTTTAGCTAGAAAACATGGCTTTTGAACACGATTTTATAAATGCATAGATAAAAACTGTTCCTGTTAAATTCATGTCAATTAAATATGGGTACGAGGAACGTATCACTTCCACGCGTTCCAGCTCATTGAATACTATAGTGACTTGATGTAATTCAGTACAAGCGAAAAGCGCTTTGCTGCATTTCCTTGCGGCATTATCTCAGGAAGTTTTGATCATGACAACTTCCACTAACATACTACGTTCACTCACGCGTAGGAAACTCAAAAACACGCGCAGCAAATTCCTCATACTTATCTAATTCCTTTTATCCCACCAATTAAACTAACATTATTGCGTACCAATAGTTCAGCTGCCAGTTGTTTAACAGGTGTAGAAAGACGCTGAAGCTCAACACACACACAAGACGGGTCGGGCGCGGAGCGCGTCGTGAGCGGGAGCCGCGTTATTTTTTACACCAAAAATAAACGTCGTTTTCCAGTTACTATTTTTGTGCATTGTTACTTAGTTTGATGAACAGAATACGTAGTTGACGACTATGAGATGGGTCCTTTTACACCCTATATATTGGGCAAACAAACTGTCTTGGCAATATTAGAAGTAAGCTGTATCAGTCGCTGTGGACCGGTGACGCGGCGGCGGCGGCATCTTGCAGTCTGTCATCGTTTAATTCTGGGGAAAAAAAAATAATGATAGTATACCGGTATACGAATTTCTCCGTCCGAACAGTCCCCTTTGGCGGGTCTTCACTAACGTGGCAGCCTTTCAAGAGGTCTGACAGATTGACACACATGGCATAAGCTTGTCAAGAGGCCTCGACATGGGCACGTCATGTTGTAAACTCAAGGGAAGCCTTTTCAATAACCTGACCATTGTCTTTTCTTTATCTTATAAAACATAGCAGGCAGATAATAAGATAAAACTCAGTAAAAGGCAGCATGTTCTTCGCGAAGTTCGCATAAAACTTTGCTTGCGCGATGCAGGATACAGTGAAATCAGTGCGTAATACTGGCGCCATCTTTGTTGTCGACTTATGGGCGGGTCGCACTTATATCACTTTTGTAAATCTATACATATTATAAATTAAAGTCGCTGTTCGTGTTTGTCTGTATGTCCCCGTTGTTCTTCTAGACCACGCAACAGATTTTGATGAGGTTTTCACCATCGTTTAGAGAATTTATTCCGGAAGGTTTATGTGTATAATACGTTAGTATTAATGTTACTTAAAACTAAGAAGACTCGATGTTTTGTCAAGTGGTAAAAACCGTGCGAAGCAGGAGCGGGTCGCTAGTTTTGTATAAACCATCGCACACTACAGGTGAGCAGTAACGTGCTTTTTTGTTGTATTGAAATGCGATGCCCTTCGACCCGATACGACTGTAATGTGCACCAGCGTTTTACTAACAGTACAGTACAGATCATGCACTCTCATAGCATGGGCGCGCACGGACTGTTTTTATGCGACCATGCGGAAGCGCTGTGCGTCTCTTGTGCGCAGAGTGCGGGCGAGCTCCAATATCGTTCTGAATATGATAGCAAATAGGTTGGACTGTCCTTATGTGCGACACTGCTGTGACAGACAAGTTACATATAGTGTCGCACGTAGAGGCTATTGTAATGAATTGATTATGAATTTGAATTATTTGTGTTGAGGTTGTTTATTTGTGAGTGATTTCTATTATGGGTTATGTGGTACCTGAAATAAATGTTTTTTTTTTTTGTTTTTTTTTGTATAGCTAGCCATTATGTATTTACGTACCTAGCTAGGCGTACGCGTACGTGCTCACAAGCGGCGCGGGCGCGTCGGCGGTGTAGCTGCGCACGCGGCTGAAGGCGAAGGGCGGGTACTTGCCGGGCGTGAGCTCGAACTGCGTCCATTGCTCGCGCCGCGCGCACACCGAGTAGCGGCGCCACACTAGCTGCACGTTGCGGTGAGAGCGCACGCTACGGAGCTCCAACTCCTGGGGAAAAACACCTAATTAGTGACAGAGCTTACACGGATAAATCTAGTGTAAACCGGACAAGATATCCAGTAACAATGTACTGCTTGTCCCGAACATGTAGCCGTTTATTGCAACACATTGTTTTCACATTCGAATATAGTGACCCGTGGGATTATATCCGCCTACAAATACATAAATATTTCTCCCTAGCGTAGGCCAGTCAGTTGCGAGGGGTGGGCAGACAAAGAAGATGTGATGACGAAAACAAGCTAAATCAAAATCCATAAAAATTTGATAATTATGTTATGGTTTGCAATGCTTGATTCCAGTGTCAAACATTTAAAAATTTACTCTTTTCGTTGAATTTTTTTTAACGAAGTAACGTTATCTGAGCGGATATGTAACCAACTTTCCTTGTGAGCCGTTCGAAACGAAGCGTGGTCCTTGTGGACCTAATAACATATCTAAAATAGAAAAATAAAAGAACTCACCATGTGAAAAGTCTGTTCGTGTTGTTCGATCTCCTTGCGTCGCGAGCGGAACCGCGTGTTGGATGCCTGCGCAGTCTTTTTCTCCTGGTTCGTTTTCTTTATTACTATCACTACCTGCAGGTGAGCATTATCAGTGGGATGCATTTTGTGTAAAAAGAGATTCGCGAAAATATTCTGACAAATATTTTGTCGTTTTCTCTAGATGTGATATTCAATTAAATGTAGGACATAACTCAAAGGTAGCGCGTCAACTGAGTCCCGCTCTATCCCTGGTGCCGACCTTTGAGTTGTTGTATACTTACTGATAATTTTGTGGTGTTACTCTAAATCCAAAGTCTAAGTCAAGTGATTCAAGTGAACACGATAAGCTTTCAATATAGTATTCCATGGGGTGAAAATTAAATCCAAGCCAAATGCTGAGTTTTTAGGGTTCCGTAGCCAAAAGGCAAAAAACGGAACCCTTATAGATTCGTCATGTCTGTCCGTCCGTATGTCACAGCCACTTTTTTCCAAAACTATAAGAACTATACTGTTGAAACTTGGTAAGTAGATGTATTCTGTGAACCGCATTAAGATTTTCACACAAAAATAGAAAAAAACAATAAATTTTGGGGGTTCCCCATACTTAGAACTGAAACTCAAAAAATATTTTTTCGTCAAACCCAGACGTGTGGGGTATCTATGGATAGGTCTTCAAAAATGATATTGAGGTATCTAATATCATTTTTTTCTTAGCTGATATTGAGGTTTCTAATATCATTTTTTTCTTAGCTGAATAGTTTGCGCGAGAGACACTTCCAATGAGGTAAAATGTTCCCCCCCCCCTGTAACTTCTAAAATAAGAGAATGATAAAACTAAAAAAAATATATGATGTACATTACCATGTAAACTTCCACCGAAAATTGGTTTGAGCGAGATCTAGTAAGTAGTTTTTTTTAATACGTCAGATTTGCTAAATATAGTACCTACGGTGGTACGGAACCCTTCGTGTGCGAGTCCAACTCGCACTTGGCCGGTTTTTTAAATAAATTCGGCCCGATTACTCGGTAAATCTACTGTCCAGATTTATCTAAAATCAAGTTTCTGGCTCTTTCAATTACGTTTCCGTAGTTCTTTATTTTGTCATCTTGCATACAGTCTAATCTCTTGACCGTAGCCTACCGTAAGCCCTATTTCGCAGGGTACTTGATCACTTGCATCCCGCGCGACACTGACTCTTCAGTGCCAGAGCTTGCATCATACAAATAATGTCTATCCAAAAACCCAGTTAAGCTTCGATCAACAATAGTACGTGGCCACCTGAGCGATGTGTTTTTGTTCCTAATCCTTAATCTAGTGCTATGAATTTCGGGTTTAAGTATTCAAATAATCAAATAGCAATCAATTGGCCAGAATACCGCGTTATCCCCGTCCATTACTCAAGGCCCCACGATACGCCTGCTGGGGTTGCGGGTTTGTCCGAAAGGGATAACGCGGCCCCGGCACACAGGCAACGGAAGGAACACGGGTGGGTTTTAGTCAGTAAAAGTCTGACACACCCTCTCGCTCTGCCCAGAGCGGGAGAAGTCATTTGATGATTTCCCATCCTCAAAAAAAAAAAAAAAGGCCCCACGATACGGAATAAATCTGGGTAAACATTCACCGGTTTCCAGGATGACCCAGCAGTACAATGCTTTATCATGTTCATTAGAAGACATAGACATCTTTTCTAATAATCTGGGTAAATATAAGTCACTAATCTGTACGCAATTAAATGATAATTATGTAAGTGTTGAACTGCCTGCCTAGTAATGCATTGTTCGCTATTTTTATTTGTCTGTAAGTACAATTTTTTCTAATATGTATTAGTTGCTTTTTAATCTTTGTTTTTAAATTCAGATTACCAAATTTAATAATGTACTAGTATAACCTTAATAATACTTTATAATTTTAACTTTCAGGGCTTTCAGGACAGGGCAGGCCATTTAATATACTGTTTGCTTGTTTTTTATTGCATGATGTGGTCTCCTATAATTGAGGGAGCACATGGATTATTGTTCTTGTCTTTGTGGGCGTTTTGGGGGACTGTCTTATGTAATTTTGACGTTCGAAAAGTGCTGATTTTCAGCCTAGTTTGAATAAATGACTTTTGAATTTTGAATTTTGTATTATAGCATGTAAGGTGTATTCTTTGTTGGATTTCCTAATAAAATAAAATAAAATTTGTAAGTGGCACTACAAATTGGCATCCACAGGTACATTTTCTGATCCATTTGTTTACATTTTCGTCAGATAGTTTTGGAACAGAGTATACTTGGTAGTTTGGTACCTTGTTCCCGATGAGCCGGTAGTGGCCGGCCATGATGCCGAGGCCGGGCTTGGCGTGGCGGTACTTGAGCTGCATCACGCACGACACCGGCTCCTCCGCAGTCGTATACATCAGGACCAGGCCCTCGGAGAAGAACCTGCGGCCAACAACAATCTTAGTAAGTTTTAGGCAGACCTTTGGGCTATGTGCCTATATTGGTTTGACGCAAAATTTTTGGAGTGCTATAAATCGAAATAACGCCCGAAATTCATAATTATGAATCTCTATCTTTATTTATTTAGTTAACACTTTAAGCACACAAATGTATAGACGCGGACTTAATGCCATAGGCAGTATCTTTAACCAATCAATGGCATAATTTGCCAATCTGAGTCTTTAAGTGGGTGAATCACAAACAGCCGTCAAAGACCGCGGATCAAGATTGGAATTGAAATACATTATTAATTTTTGGCGTAAGAAGCGATGGTGCCAAAAAGTGTGATGCCGCTGATTCGAATCATTCTTAACCTTTATCAGACTTCATTTATAGCCACAATGCTTAAAATTAGAAGCAGATAAATCACCAATACTAAACCTGTGCTGTTGTGACATATCAGGGACCGAAAAAAAAAAATATTACAGTAAAGGTATCGAAGAACTTGTTACCGCTATCTGGGTTACCAAGAATAAGAAACATGTTACCTCTATTTAGGTTACCGTTTTATCCGGTCTATATAATAGGTCCCCCCACCTATGAAATCAGCGTTTTGTATGGAACATTTTAAAGAAATTGCATTTTTCATACTAAGATTTTCTTAATATATATAACAACCATGAACACGAATGTTTTAAAACTTTTATGCACTAATGTTTAAAAACTAAGTTAACGAATATGTTGCACTTAGATTAAGCGACAAAAATAAGTTTTGGCTAAGTTAAAACAAATAGTGGTTCATTGTGTGCATTGTGCATTTCTGCTAACAAAATGAGGAGTAATTTTTAAGGTATTTTTTATGTTTATAAAACTATAAGTAATAAGGTTTTTTTTACTATTGGTAGTCTATATAGTAGTGGTATATGATGGTCATTATTCGATATAATACCAAGCAATTGATGAATATTTTAAATCATAGAACTGACGAGGTTCTGTATTAGTGAGAAAAAAACGCCAATTTCATAGGTGGGGACCCAATATATTCGGTCTATATATCCGGTCTATAACCGTCCTGGGGACAGTCAACCGAAGTAAAAACTTAAAACTGCTATTAGCGCCATCTAGCTTCTATAGTACAGTACTATGGCGCGAGCATGTCGGTGACCCGAATCCAAAAGTTTATCATTATACACTACCAAAAATCGCTCAACGCGCGAAAAATATTATTATTTATATATGTTTTGTATTAAAAAAATAAAATTACGGTACAGGCGTCGCAGAATTTTGCTTACTTCTACGACTAAGGTTGTCGCTATCTGGGTAACCATGAAGAGGAAACATGTTACCTAGGTAGCTAGGCGGCCTAGGCTAGGCTAGGTTACACACACACAGGCGATGCGCGCTCTTTGACTAATGCCGACGGTACGTGTAAGATAGAGGAAATTTTTATTTCGGTAACTGGTATTAATACTGGTCATATTCAAATTAAGGTAACCTTAAAAAATACCTGTAGAAAACATAAATGTTGTACCCGAAAAAATACCCGTATTGATCATACCAGTTTCGGTCCTTGTGCCAAATGCAATCTGGTTGAAGAATTTTATCTTACAGAACTTTAACTACCATTTTCTCACGAATAAGAGTCGTGAAAATACGAGAAAAAGAAAACAACTAACCTGAGATACCTATAGTAATCTATCAGATACCAGGGCTTATAGAACTGGTCCTGGAAGGAGTTCTCTCCGTGGCGGATGTACGTGGTCTTGCTAATGTAGACCCCATGTAGCTGGACACGGGGGCGGGACACGAACATCTGGCGCCAGGAGCTGAAGCCACTGGCGCGAGGGGTGCCGCATTCTATGCCCCAGGTCCTAGACATAACACATAGTTTCGTATGTTTGAATTCATAATCGCGTGGATAAACATTAACCCCCTCATTTATAAACGTTGCTTAACGTTAAGAGACGTTTACACGTAAAAAAAAACAATTTTATTTCGTTATTCACACTGGGCGGAGATGTATCATATTTGCATGACGTGATCGATGTGGAGATGTGAACTGTGCCTCGCCGAGAGTTGGGTATCGGCGGTACAAAGCGGAGATGTGAGCTGTGCCTCGCAAGCTGGCGACGGCGGGCAGTGGAGACGAGAAGAGATGTGACCGGCGTGCAGTGAGCGGCGCTGTAATAGTTCCGCTCTAACCAGCACACATCTCTGCTCTAGCCTGCACACATCTGCGCTCTAGCCAGCAAACATCTCTGCTCCAGTCTAGCCAGTATGTCCCCACATACAACCTAACTGGAACATATCTCTTCTCGTCTCCCGTTCGGACATCTCTGCACATCTCCGCTTTGGTGGAGTCCGGGCCTTAACCTGCTCTCCGTGGCACGAAGCTGTTTCGACATGTAATGAATGATGACCCATCCACGAACCGACCGTGATTAGCGTAGCTTAAATATCGATCGACCCGTGCGGCTGTTATCATTTAGCCACAAGCCCCCCTTTACGTTAGAGTTATGTAAAAGGTTCTAAATAAATGGTTGCCTTGGAATTTGAACATTGTTATGTTCATATATAACAATAATTTTCTGTTAATTATCTGAAAACTATGAATACGCTCACGAAGAAGTTCAGCAATCGTAGGGTAGGATGCCCTCAAGCTAGAGGGAATGATGATCTTCGAAGGGTGGCTGGCAGCAGCTCGATCTAATCGGCTTAAAGCCAGGTTCACGAATAAGAGACATTGTATTAATAGAGAGGCTAACATCCAGCAACATTAAACAAAATTTGAATGGTAACGAGACTCACTTGACACACAGAGAGCGCCATATGTCCGGCTCCCTGGCGGCGACGTACAGACCGCGACACACACAGGACACGCGCTCCAGAGACGCCGCGTCCAGCTCCGAGCTCACCACCCAGCGCAGGATCACCAGGATCACCTCGTACGGCAGCCAAGATAAGTGAGCGCCCTGGACAATATAATAAAATAATAATAATATAAATCTATTATTGGCCCATTGCAGGGCAAAGGCGTCTGGGCATACAGGGTAGGCACGAGCATTGATACAGAATTTAATGTTTATAATACGAATCAGGGACCGAAACTGATATCATCAATACGGGTATTTTTTCAGTGACAACATTTAATTTTTTTCAGAATTGAATACAACCAGTATCAATACCGGTTATCGAAATAAAAATTACCTCTATCTTACATGTGCCGTCGGCATTAGTCAAAGGGCGCGTATCACCTGTGTGTGTAACTGCTATTAAAACACATGTTTTTTGTTCTTGGTTACCCAGATAGCGGCCATAAAACATATATAAATACATGACGACACGGTTGGCGCAGTGGCTGAGCGATCGACTGCTGCGTAACGTGTCGCGGGTTCGATCCCCGCACGGAACAAATATTTGTATGATCTGCAAGTAGTTGTTCCGGGTCTGGGTGTTAGTGTATGTGAGTTTCTATGTTTGTAAACGCACCCACGATACAAGAAGAAATTCTTAGTGTGGGGGCAACGTTTATTTAAAAAAAAAAAAAAAAAAAAAAAAAAAAAAATATATTTTTGAAGTGAAAACATTTTTAGGCGCATTGAGCGATTTTTGGTAGGGGATAATGATAAACTTATGGATTCGCGTCACCGACATGCTCGCGCCGTAGTGCTGTACTTTAGAAGCTAGATGGCAGTAATACCAGTTTTTACTTCTATCGGCTGTCCCCATGACTGCCTATATTTTTTTTTTCATTGTAAACTTCTTATAAGTTACATAATCACTCTACAAAAATATAATATGACAATATGTTAGTGTGTTAATAACAACAACAGCTGACAAATATTTACATGTTTTTATTAATTTGGCAATAATACTGCATGGAAATATGAAGTGTGGCTAACTAGTGAACTTGCGCCAAATTAATCAAAACAGCGAAATATTTGAAATCTATTTGCGACGTTGCCCACTTTCATAATAAACGCTCGTTAAAACATAAATTATGTCCCTGTGTGATTGTAACTATACCTAACCGATGCCTATAGCTGTCCTTATCCACTGGTTATGGAAAGGACAGTCAAAACGAGCACGAATAGCATGTAGGATTTCAAATACTACCGAGAAGAATTAAACTATTTTTGACACTGTATTTTTGTTACGACAGTTCCCCAGTTTCAATAAACGCTCACCTTAGCCTGATGTTCAAGTTCGCACAGCACCCCCTTGCGTGCCAGGATCCTCTGCAGCCTCATCAGCAGGTCCTCACCTTCCACCGCGTCTTCGTCATCGCTGAGGTGAGTGTTGTCGGGCCGGACCACTTCTTCAGTCTCCGATTCTTCTTCTGTATAAGATTGGAAGATATGTATTATGAGAACTATGTACTAGACCCAGGTTTAGGTTGCGCGTTGTCTGCCAGTGAATTCAAGGTTTTTATTAAGTAGATATATCAAGTACACGGACATAAAAAATAATGACTTATTTTATTTACTACATTCTGCCCGTGACTTCGTTCGCGGGGAAGTCGAAAGACACTACTGTATACTAAAATAACAGCCACATTTTTACAAAACTTCCCTGTATACATTAGCCAAAATATACAACGTCAGGAAGGGTGGCGCGGGAATAAGTGACGTACTTGTTCAAGTAAGAAGCAGCTCGTCCAGAAATCGATACCCACAGCCTTAGTAGCAATTTCCCATTGCTAGCGAAGTTTTTCGATTTTAGTGATGAATGCAATGGTACAACACTGACTGATGCATTTTTACAGATTATTCCTGACAAACGACTATCACTAAAATAATATAACTGGAGATTGTAAACACACGGGATATCTCAAAATCTCCTAACCATAGATATTAATTTTTAGGTTTCCGTACCAAAAAGGGTACCAGAGGAACCCTATTAATCTCTGTCTGTCTGTCTGTCAGCGAGCTGTATCTGATGAACCGTAATAGGTAGACAGTTGAAATATTCACAGATGATGTATTTCTATTGCCGCTATAACAACAAATAATAAAAATAAAGTAAAAAAATAAAGGGTCGTACATGAAAAATATTTTTTAGGCGTTTTTTGCTAAATCGCTTCGTGTGCGAGTTTTATTATAATCATAGATGACAGAAGAGATCATGTTATTCTGTGTATGTTCTACGAACTATCATATAGTAGTTTTTATAGCAAAATTTACAAAAACAATAAGTATCTAACAATAATAGTTGGGAATCGAACTTAAAACATATACATACGTACATACAACATACTTATACATATGATTTTTGATTAGGCATTAGAATCGTTCCCAGACCTCGTAGCAATTACTTTTTTTTTAAATATTCAATGTACAGTTTTGAGTTTGCTACAATTTTACTATATGTTCATATAGTGTCGATATATTTTACTTGAGTACCACGCAACAAAAGGTTTTTAGAATATGGCCTTTGTAGAAAAATCGGTAGCAGTCACGACGAATGCTGCTGAGGGCTACACAATATATTAAGATTTACATAATATCGTTGTCGAGTTATTAGAACTACTAGCTAAGGAAAAGCACTGCCACGATGACAAAAAATTACAAAAGACATAGATACTCGTAACTGGAAAGCGCTAGAGGCGCCAGGGGGCGTCTGTCTCAGGGACATGCTAGAAAGAGAACTGCTGTGCATTAATTCTATTTTTAACTTATTTATTGTTTTGTAATATTTGAATTATAGTTTGAATATCGCTGTCTTGGTGAAATCGGATGTCATACAGACCATTAGGGATGATGACAAAAAATTTTTTTTTCGTCCGTCTTTGGGATTATAAAAAAATATTGGACACGTATTTTTGCTTTATTTACGTAATCTAAAGATTACGGCGATACATTGAGGTAAAATGTGCCATGACGTCACGAGTATGTAGATTTTATACATACTAGTGACGTACCAACTAAAAATACGTTTGATCTAAGTATTTTTTAATTAATATGATAAAGCAAAAAATACGTGTCTTATATTTTTTATTATCTGACTGACGGACTTATTTTTTTATGTTTTTTTATTTTTTTTACCCACGTATGGTCCCTATTAGCGGCATTATAACAGAAGCCTATTACTTTTACATCATAGACGTGGTTACCTTCGGGAGACTCGGCGCGCAGTTCATCGTACAGGCGCGTCTCGACGTCCGGCAATATCTGCATGGCTCGCTTGTAGTGCTGGATGGCCTCGTAAAGTTTGCCGCCGCGCTCCAGCTCTACAGCGTTCAAAAACAGCTGCTTCGCCTGATGGATGACGTAGGTTACTATTACTATGAGACTGAAATGCAAAATAATTGACAGCCAAAAAAAAAACCGAGAAATTAGTATATTTAGAACAGATTATTGATAAGTTAGCTATCGGTAAACATAAAGACAACTTCTTAAAGCAATGGCATTTCCCCTTGTAATCAAGTCAAGCAAACTTGACAATTTAGATAGACGATTTTCGTCATCAGCTTCGAATCATCAGCTGTTCTATAAAAATGTACTAATTAAAGTACAGTAAAGTATTTTATTTCTAGATGGTTTACAAATGATTTACAAATTAAACTTAGGCTAGCTGTGAGTACAAATGAGTTAAGCATCTGTAGCTGAACTAGGCAAAACCTGTATTTCGGCTATCAGCGCCTATCCCCGCGGATAATTTTACATTTATCATAGCCATTAACATTAATGTTTACAAGGTAATTAACAGTAGTGTTATTTTACACAAATGATTATATTTTATTATAATATGTAGAGTATGAATGCGTGACCTCTCATTAGGTGGAATGTGAAAATGTGTGGAGTGTGTGAATTGAGAGGGCGTGTGGGGGTGTGTGTATTCCTCAGTAATTTTTTGAACATCAACCGAGCATCACAAAACCTTCTTTTTACCCTTCCCTTGCTTCTCAAGATTCTAGATCGAGTTAGATCGAATATTTTATATTTTATCTTAATAAAATAAATAAACCTGTTTTAGAAAAGATTGTGTGCTTATGCGAAAAATTAAATTTTTGCAAAGACCCGAGATAAAAAAAAATCTCCTCTCACTTTCCTACCTTATCCTCATCAGTGATAGGTTCGGCCAGCTGCTTCTGTTTGGGCGACGGCTGCTTTCGTGGGGTAGAAGGCGCCTCGAGCTCCCGCTGCGGGGTGGAAGTGGCCTCCAACTCCCGTTGCCATTGCTGGCGGAAAGCTGACAGCTCATCATCGCCACTGCTCTGAACATAGAAAATTATCATTGATTAGTTTAACCCTTTACAAAAGAAATATATCAGCACATTTTTTATTTTATTATTTCTTTATCAGGTGCAGGTCCATAAGCAGCGTAAAATAAAGTTGCTATAACTTCCATCTCCTAAACACTTTCCTAAATGCATACAACATAACAGCATGTCTGTTTTCGCTAAAGCGTTAAGCTGAGGTGTATAACTTTTTTAAGCATTTCGATCTGAATTTACAGACTGAAAAAAAAAGTACAGTCAGCAAGAATATAGGCATTTTACAAAAAAATACTTTTTTTTGTTGCCAATCGATCCTGGGGTTCTACTCCCTAAGCGAGTCCACAGCTTCGGCCAATGTTACTGGCGCTTTATTCTCCGTCTCGTTTACTGTATCTCCATAGGTAACGACACGGACGACACGGTTGGCGCAGTGGCTGAGCGATCGACTGCTGCGTAACGTGTCGCGGGTTCGATCCCCGCACGGAACAAATATTTGTATGATCTGCAAGTAGTTGTTCCGGGTCTGGGTGTTAGTGTATGTGATTTTCTATGTTTGTAAGCGCACCCACGATACAAGAAGAAATTCTTAGTGTGGGGCAACGTTTTTTAAAAAAAATAAAATAAAAATAAAATAAAAAATAGGTGAGATTGAGAACGGAGCGCCGGTGACTTCGGCCGAAACTACGGATTTCGCTTAGGGAGTAGACCTCCTGTTTCTCTTAGAGATCGAAAAACTCAATGGGACCAACCTAGTGTAGAGAACTAGAAATATCACTCACTCAATTTGAAAAAAGAAAGTCATCTAAATTGTAAACACCAATCTTTTTTATTATTTCATGAAACTTTTTTTTTAGGTAATTAAGTGGCGATGTAGATGCCGCCACAGAAGAATCAAGGGCTTTTAAAATTGCGTCTATGAGGTGGTCATAGAGTCAGTATTCTTTAATTATCAATAGTATCTATTCATACTACTTTTTTTTATCTCTATCCACGATAATTTCTTACGAAATTTACATGATGAGAACGTTTTTTTTAATTTGCGACTTTTCTAGCACTATAACCTCAGTAGGTATAGATTCTTTCAATCCTTACATCAATAATACAATTGGCTCCATAAAAATAAAACGTAAGAATTGTATTTTTTTTAGCTGTACCATTTTTACAAAATCTGTTAAATCATTTAAAAATTACTCAAAAAGTTAAGGACAGTCTCCTAAGTTTAGTAAGCTAAGTTCAGTTTTCCTGTAGTTACAGCAGTTAAGAATGTTTTTCTCGAAATTGCAGAGTCAGATTTTGAAGCCCCTTTGCACAAGGGTATAGATGAAGTATCCCTACACAAATATCAAAACCTTATCGCTATTGGTTCATAGACCATTTCCCATACAAATTTGAACTCTTTTCCATGCCGAGGGCCTTATATGAAGAGAGTAAACTCCAAAAATGCTTGTTGTTTCTTTACTAGACCTCAAACAAGAACATTGGGCATGGGTTGAGTGGGCTGTTGGTGGTTTGGTAGATATCTGAATTGAATTGAATTCTTGGTTCTAGGACATGCCGGTTTCGTCATAATATTTTCCTTCACCATTTAGTTAGTATTATTATTTACGGTGTCAAAACAAAAGGTGCATACGCATTTCAAACAGAGCTAGATAACCTCAAGACTTAAATGTTGCACTTTATAGTTTTGGTCAAGAATTCTGCACTTTAACAATTGGCCCCACTTATACTAATCTCTGAAAAACCGTAACCTTAACCAGATTTTAAACAAGTGGATTTTTGATTCTAAACTGATAACAGTTACAGCAATTTACTCCTTCTCTGATAAGAAATATTTCAGATAATATAATGTTCTGTGAATGTTTCATCAACAAACCATAACCCCTTAATTTTAAAGATTTCTGAAATAGATAAAGCCAGAATACACATACAAGTTTTAACATTAAAGTACAGTCGTCAAAGGACAATTCTCAATTTTTTACTACTGATGATTGAAGACCGTAAGATAAGAAAAATCATTTACCTGTGAGTTATCTTGGACCATTAAGTTTTCAAGTGCAGTACCAACTTCTTGCACTTCGCTAAGGGACGATGAAGAGGGGTCTTCCTGTTCTTCCCCCTCACAGTCTCCGCCAGTTCCACCTGCCGCCGAACCTGCTCCAGATGGTGACGCCTACAACAAATGACTCTTTTTATGTTATTCTACTCCTCTTCTCTTATTAAGAATATTAGTCAGTCAGCACGGTGGCAGAAGTTGACTGCCCAGGGTGCACCAGACAGTAAAACAAAAAAGATGTTTAAAAAAAAATATTCAGGCGCCCTAGTAAAAAGTGTCAAGGTCACCGAAAGAAGAATTATTGCTATAACGAAATAATGCACCCTGGTTTTCTCTATTAAAATCTGCATACACAACAAGATAATAAAGGGAGAAATTATGGTGTTATTACCAGTATCAGCGGCGATACTATTTCATAATATTATTGAAATAAAATATATACATGGAAGGAAAATGCGAATATAATTTTATTTTTGTTTCGAGTGTGCTGCTGAAATTGTACATTATTTTAAAGAAATTCTTACCATTTTTTGTTAATTATATCGTTATCGATTGCTAATATGTACTGCAATTATTACTGTGTGTTAGATATTTGTGTTTTTTCTTTTATCATCCGTCGATAACAAAAATAACGCATTCCCCGTCTCTCCTCAACAAATAGTGAAATGAAATCAATTCAGCGTTCCAGGTTCCAGTACGCTTATCCCCTATGTAATGCATAGGTTATTTGAAACAGAATAGGATAGCACATAAGTATTGTCGAGCAATTCTACTGCTACACACACAAACTCCGTGCGTAAGACAGAATTGACAGAAAAGAATAGTTTCTTAACGCTTAAAATATGACTATTTAAAGGAATACACAATCAAAATAGGAAAGCAACAAAGATGAGCAAATGTCATGAATGTCATTGTCATTACCAAATCAAAACTGTCAAAACATTTTCTGGACTCTATGGCCGCTTTCCGAATTAGAACATAATCGCTCACAGCGTTGACATCAATAATTGGCGTTCCGATTTAGATAGCACGATTATGACAGCTGAGGGCTATCAACAATTCGGAACGCTCGTGAATGCTCTCTCAACGTCAAAACTTGCATATCATATTTCTTTGTGTTTAAACTACAAATGTCTTCTTCTTCGTTGGTTAGGTGGCCACGGTAGCAAGAAGCACAATTTCGAAAATGCCACGTCTGTCTAAAGTGATGATGCGACTCAAAACAAAACAGCACAACTGTCATTTTTGACAACGGTCACGGCGATATTAGTAAAAGGCATGGTCTGCGTTATCGCAAGCTGGCGCATGTCATGACGTCATCTACGACGATTCACGATACATCGTTATCGCGCTCACGCTTATTCGGTACGGGCGTTAGCACGCTCAAATCGATTACGCCTAACTCGGAATACAGCCTATATTTTTTGGATCGTACGCAGAGATGAATAAAATCGCCTAATTCTAGATACACACTCAGTGACTTTAATTGCCGGCGACAGTAATTCGCTGACGATTCCAAAGTCTCACGTCCACACCCACACTCAGATTTTGCGGTTTAGATGTACTGATCGCGTGCAGTTTCATTGGTAAAATTCCCCTAACTCTTCTTCTATGAGACAACTCAATGAACACCGTTATAGTTTCCGCAAGCGGGAGGGGCGAGGTTGCGGGGCCCTAGATTTTTGCTGTGTGTACGTCAAGTGCTATAATGGCAAGATAGTTATGTACATGTAGCATTTAAAAGGTGTACGCGTCGCTTAGGTGCACTGTATATCGATGCTTAGTAGGTACACCTCCGTACCGTTAAAGTAAAACAGTGAGATTCGTTTTTAATCATATATTTGATATATTTATTTCAACTTTACTAAATAAAAATTCTGTTATAAATATTAGGCGTACATACCATGAGGTCGTCTCCAAAGATTTAAATCGGTCGACTTGCATGATATTATTTGAAATTCGCAATTGAGGCTTTATATAATTGTTATGTTAATAAAGACTACATTTGACTCTTCCTTTACAAAATACAGTTGACTATTAATTACAATCCAAAAGTAGAATAAAATTATTGTATAAATAGCAGCCAATATAATAAAAGCCAAGCCAAAGTTTACGTGACCAGATTTGATTGCTTCTGCGGATATGATCATAGCCAGTCCAAAGCTTCCGGCCATATATGCAAACAAATTCCACAAATATAAGACTATCAGTTGTCTTATGCGTAATGTTATAGCCACGCATAAAATTATATGCGAGGCAAACACGAAAACACCCAGAATACCATAAATCCACTTAATTCCTGGACAATACCATCTAGGTAGGCCATATTCATGCACTGTCTCCATTACGAGTGGCGTAGCCAGGAGCATACACGCTATTGTGGGCAATATTCCAAGAGCTGCTATGATGTATGAACCGATTTTTAAAGGGATGAGAAAGCAACAAGCTTCTACAACGGGGCAAGGATATCCCAATACACTCTTTACGTTGGCGTCCTTAGTAGCGTAGGAGGGATATGGTGCTTTTGGTGGTAATTTCTTAATTTTTTGACCCATATGTAATCAAT
Source organism: Agrochola lota (assembly GCA_947364205.1). Lineage (NCBI taxonomy): Eukaryota > Metazoa > Arthropoda > Insecta > Lepidoptera > Noctuidae > Agrochola > Agrochola lota. Next base: position 19,266,463 of record OX376227.1, on the reverse strand, counting down.
TTCTAAATGCTCCTTTTGGTCTTGATACATCGATTCTTTCGAATATTGTATATTTTTATTTAATTTCTCTAATTCACTGTCAAACATTCGAGTGCAATAGTCGAAAAAATCCTCAGGAAATTCACATTTGATTCACGTAAATTTTTATAATATAACCATTGATGTAAATCAATTATAACCGATTTTTTTTCCCGACTGACGCTGTCGTGGTTGTTAGTTGTGGTCATAGAAATGGTCAGAAATGGTTTTGTCAAAATATGTATCATGGAGATTTGATATTATTTTTGTGTCTGTTTTGCTGATACTTGGGGCTAACATCCTTATCCTTACATATTATCATTATAAAACAAAGTTCCCCGCCGCGTCCGTCTGTCTGTCTGTCTGTCTGAACGCGATAAACTCAAAAACTACCGAACGGATTTTCAAACGGTTTTCACCAATGGACGGAATGATTCATGCGGAAGGTTTTGATGTAGTATAATTAATTTAAGGTTTTGTGTAAATTGGCTGAAATATGACGACTATTGTTGAAGATGTCGGAAAAAATCATGCCGACTGGGAGCTTTATTGGCGTGCGCCGCGTAAACCGAAAAAGATACATATATAAATAAAATAAAAATAATATAAAAAATCTTTACTTCGGATATGCAACATCCAGTAAGGGTTAGTAAACAAAAAGATAACTTAAATCTATGTTAGTGAACTTATTATCTATTTGGAAACAAGGCTGTTGTTCGAAATGCATCTTCGAACAACATCACGTAATCGTAGAGAATGTACCCCACCATGGTCTTCAAGATGGAGTTGGAGCTTTCCCGCACTCTGCAGAGCAAAGAGGCAGATTTCTATCTGACGATGGCGTAGAAGCCATCGACGTGTGCTTGAGCAAACACACCTGATGCACTGCAGAAACAGGGCAGCCCCATCAACATCCTGAACCCGTTATTATACTGGACCCGCGCGCGCCTGAAAGGGATGTCAGCACCAACTGAAGGGGTCCGTAAGGACCAACGCCTGCTGGGGTTGCGGGTTTATCCGAAAGGGATATCGCGGCCCCAGCACACAGGCAACGGAAGAAACACGGGTGGGTTTTAGTCAGTAAAAGTCTGACACACCCTCTCGCTCCACCCAGAGCGGGAGAAGTCATTTGATGATTTCCCATCCTCAAAAAAGGGCGCTGATAGTCTCGCAATAAATTATTCCCATTTAATTTAATCGGGGGCACATACTCAGGAAATTTAAAGAACTTTGTTTTCTTGACATTATATACAAAGCCATGTTCTCGAGCATAGCGCTCACAACAACTAAGCAGCTCTCTAAGCGCCCTCACCGTAGGGCTCAGCAGCACCATATCGCCAGCGTAGTTGATGTGGTTGACATCAATGCGACATCCGATTTTCTTGCTGTTGAGCTCACCGATTAGATCGTTTATACGGTGTATCAGGGACATCAACGCGAAAACGGTTACCATGGATTCAGTACATGATTTTCGTCGGTTATTTTAATAAAAACCTGCTGTTTCATAGAAAAGTGCAATACCTACGCGGTCAAAATGTATGGAACAGCCGTTTTTTTAAATAACCGACTAAAAATTTCAACGTTTCCGAATCATGTACTAAATCCATGGTAACAGGCTTCGCGTCAATGTCCCTGCCACCCTGTATGGAGGTTAAACAATTTTGGGGACGTTATCCCTCCTGTCCTTGTCTCACCCCGCACTCTAGCCCGTACGACACAGACAGCCCATCGGCCCATCTCACATTGCTCGTTTGGTTGTAATACCAATACTGGAAGATACACAACAGCTCCGCTGGCACCTTTCTGTCCCGCAGCTTTTCCCACATAACCTCGTAAGATACAAGGTCAAAGGCAAACAGCTCCGCTGGCACCTTTCTGTCCCGCAGCTTTTCCCACATAACCTCGTAAGATACAAGGTCAAAGGCACGGGAGGGATCTAAAAAGCAAGCATACACTGGTGTTCGACGTTTTGTGTAGTACCTATTGCACCGTATGTTTGAGGCCGAGAATCGCACTTTCAGTGCTAAGATCATTATGAAACCCAAACTGTGCGTCGTGTAATTTTAACAAGTTATCTAATCGCGCATCCAGCTGGCTATCGAGTGCCTTCGCGATAATAGTAGCCAGGGAGATCAGTCGATAGTTACACTTATCATCAACGTCACCCGTTTTATTCTTAACAATAGTCACGACGATAGTTTGCAGGAGATCACAGTGAAGGTACGAGTTACACATACATAACGAGAAAACATATCTAGCAAGCACTCTAGCTATGTGAGGACCGGCATGCTGCAAGTGCTCAATGCTTAAACCATCGTGACTCGGGGACTTCCCTATCGTCATTTTCTTAATGGTGCTTGAGACCTGCTGGGCCAAAAAACGAACCAGATCTGAAGGAAATGAAATTATTTATTCTGTAAATAGGATATTGGAATCACTTTTACACGTCATTTAAAAAATATTAAAAATAAGCTAGCTGAAGTCGGCATTTCCTACTTGACTACTCAGAGAAGAAAGGCTGAAACAAACTCAGAGGTCGCAGTCTCTTTTAAAGTCCAGACATAATCTTGGTCAAACCTAAGAGGACCATGCAGGTATGTAGATTAGTATCTGAAATGAAACGGTCTTTTGAGGAAAGAACCACACAAAGGAGAATTAAAATATTTGAACCTTGGTCTACCTACTCAACACTAGCGTCATATATGCAACAGAAAAGATTATACCTAATCAAAGTTATAACTAATAAGTGTGAAAGTACGAGGGTCTGGTAGAATATATAAAAAGTCTGGAGGCTTTAAGTTAGTAACTTAAGGCAGCCACAGGATAGCCCGGTTAAGTAGACACGCCTTCAGAGGTCAGTTACGAGAGGCCAATAAAAAAAATAAAAAAACGTTGGGTAGTTGCCCGCCGAATACTGAACTTTACTACCCTATTCCTCGTGCTTCATGCAGAAGACTGAAGATGTAAAGTCTGTTATAAGTAAAAGGGAAGGGAAACCCTACACTACAATTATTTTTGACATTTACACAAAGAACCGGGTAGGTAGGGTAGGTAGGGTAGGTAGGGTAGGTAGGGTAGGTAGGGTAGGTAGGGTAGGTAGGGTAGGTAGGGTAGGTAGGGTAGGTAGGGTAGGTAGGGTAGGTAGGGTAGGTAGGGTAGGTAGGGTAGGTAGGGTAGGTAGGGTAGGTAGGGTAGGTAGGGTAGGTAGGGTAGGTAGGGTAGGTAGGGTAGGTAGGGTAGGTAGGGTAGGTAGGGTAGGTAGGGTAGGTAGGGTAGGTAGGGTAGGTAGGGTAGGTAGGGTAGGTAGGGTAGGTAGGGTAGGTAGGGTAGGTAGGGTAGGTAGGGTAGGTAGGGTAGGTAGGGTAGGTAGGGTAGGTAGGGTAGGTAGGGTAGGTAGGGTAGGTAGGGTAGGTAGGGTAGGTAGGGTAGGTAGGGTAGGTAGGGTAGGTAGGGTAGGTAGGGTAGGTAGGGTAGGTAGGGTAGGTAGGGTAGGTAGGGTAGGTAGGGTAGGTAGGGTAGGTAGGGTAGGTAGGGTAGGTAGGGTAGGTAGGGTAGGTAGGGTAGGTAGGGTAGGTAGGGTAGGTAGGGTAGGTAGGGTAGGTAGGGTAGGTAGGGTAGGTAGGGTAGGTAGGGTAGGTAGGGTAGGTAGGGTAGGTAGGGTAGGTAGGGTAGGTAGGGTAGGTAGGGTAGGTAGGGTAGGTAGGGTAGGTAGGGTAGGTAGGGTAGGTAGGGTAGGTAGGGTAGGTAGGGTAGGTAGGGTAGGTAGGGTAGGTAGGGTAGGTAGGGTAGGTAGGGTAGGTAGGGTAGGTAGGGTAAGTAGGGTAGGTAGGGTAGGTAGGGTAGGTAGGGTAGGTAGGTAGTATAGGTAGGTAGGGTGGGTGGGGTAGGTAGGGTTTGCTTTTTTATCTTCTAAATAATCTGAAATTTTATAGTACCCTTTTTTACAACATTTGGTTTTAAAATACAGTTTTTAAATCGTATAATGGGTAAGTTTCGAATGGCAATGGGAAGTTTGTTGTAAAAGCGTATAAATTGACCCATGAACGAGTTGCATAATCTGTGGAGACGTGTGCGATGCGTGGTATTTAAACTATGAATATCGGACATTTTCTTAAAATTTGATATTTTTTGTGTACATACTTTTTTTTTTCAAAAATATATTGTGAGGTTAAAGTGAGGATATTTATTTATCTGAATTTCTCTCGAAGCGAATCTCTTGGACCTAGGTTGTAAATGACTCGAACAGCCCTTTTCTGTAGAACAAAGATAGTATTAATGTCAGCACAGGTTCCCCAGAAAAGAATTCTATAAGACATAAGACTATAAAAATAACTAAAATAAACAATTCTGTTCTGGTTGTTTCTACGTCAGTTATCTATCAAATTTTTTAAACAGCATAGGCGGCCAAACTAAGCCTTCCTGACAATTTTTCTATGTGTGGGCCCCATTGTAATTTGCCGTCAATAGGTTTTTCTACAGGGTCCAACTCTATTCCATTAACTTGAACATTGGTAGTTAGCTGCCTGAGATTTGGCGTTGAAAATTTAATGAGTTTAGTATTTTTTTCATTCAGGAGAATATTATTTACATTAAACCAATGCACAACTTTAGAGAGTGCATCGTTAACTTGTGCAAAGTTGACTAACTGACGTTTGATTTAAAAAATGAGCGAAGTGTCATCTGCGAATAATACAATCTTGTGATTATCCCATAAGTGGTAAGGTAAGTCATTTATATAAATTAGAAATAAGAAAGGGCCTAGAATTAAACCCTGCGGAACGCCCATGGTGACCGCAGATCCTGCAGATCTCTGGCCATTAACATCGACCCTCTGTTTAATTCTGTTGTTCAGATAAAAAGTCAGAAGGTCGAGAGCCTTGTCCCTCATACCATAATGGTACAATCACGACTGCATCCGTCATCGAGCACTCGCAACGAAGAGCCCAGTCGTCCATAAACATGTTGGTGATGCCGTCCGACTGATCAGCACCACCGACACTCACAGGAAGGTCAGGCCTAATATCAAACTTTTTGGCAGCTCTCTTCTTTTGAAAATGATTGGCTTTTCGGAGAGAAGCTACAATATTCAGCTTAATTTGTTCTTGATGAGTCGGACACCACACTAGGTTGCTTTTAAACACCTTTCGTGTCAGGCACATGTCGTTGCAGACATCGCCAGAAGTTGGTTTATTGTGCCACACCCATAGCTGATATTTAAGCCTCACCGTCGCGTGGGCGTCTCGCACGTGCTTGTTCCACCCAACAACACGGTCAACATGTCTATGAGTCCGAGTTTGAGTCTGACTAAGTAGTAACAATACTTTCATACATCGTGTCAAGCACTACCAGATCAGTATTATTACAGTGTCTATTACTGCACAAACTAAATTCCTGAGTGTAATCAATCAGCTTTAACTTACTATTACATACGTCATAGTACACGCTTATTTGATCGCTATCCCTCTCGCCCCAAATTACTCTGCTGCGTGATGTTTATAGTATCTTAGGTTTAATCTTATCTAACCTACATTCAACAACTATGGGACAATGATCAGACCAGAACACATCGTGTACAATACCTATCTCAGTAACTGTTAACCAAGCAGACAACACAATGGTCAAGCCATATCGCCTACAACCGTGCGCGTCACTGACAAAGTTATAGCTACTTGACTGTACGCCTAATTTTTCAATGTCGACACACCCCCACTTTTGTGATGTCATAAAAATAATCTTCTACAGAATGGTTCATCATAAAAAGTTCAACAAAAAGTCCGTTATGGCATATGTCTATCTTCTAAGGATGACCTACAGTAACAATTATTATCTTTCAGCATTTGATAAAAATTTAATTGTTATTTCCGAAGCTATTTTGACCGGTATTATATCAAACCTTATCCAATAAAATAAGTTATTTAAATTGGGCATTTAATTTAGATTAAAATATGCCTCGACATAAATGAATAGTTATAATAAGATATCACAAATTCTAAATTACGCGTAACAAATAATTATGGTTGACGACAACGTGGGCGCAGCGGTAGGAGTCAATGACCTTTTCCTCGGCTATTAGGTATGTAATCCTGAGACGTACGTTCCCGTGAAATATTTTCCGACATCCAAGCAGGCGAAGCCGCGGGCGAAAGCTATTTAAAAATATAATTTATAGCACTCAGGAATAATGTAGGTTTCTAGCAGTGATTTTTTTTTTAGAATTTGATCAGTAGTTCCGAAGATACATATATCCCTACATACAAACAAACAAAAACATGTTACCTCTATATACGTATAATAATATTGTTACCTCTTTTTAATAAAAATGTTACCTCGGTTTAAATTACCCAAAAAATGGTGGCATAGTCGATTAATTAGTTGTACCAGACTATTTCAAACTGACACTTGACATGACAATGCGTGACGTCATAATATTGATCATGTCGTTCTGTCGTCACCTCAGCCAGTAATGATTGTTTTAGCTTATTATATTTATTAATATACCAGGCACAATATGTATTGAAGTTATAATTAAGCGAAAAAGTATTAAACATTCCTTTTACGTATATTCTGTGACTTAGATATAAGATTCAGCGATGGTAAGTAACCTGTTACGACGAAAGTTTTCCCCTTTTAATATTTTAGAAATTAATCCAATCTTTATAGGTGTGCCCACCTAAGAGCAGTATAATGTTGTTTAATTTCATTATGTGATGTAGAAGAACGTTCATTTTCCTCAATTTCCTTAAAAGTACTTATTGGGATCAAAAACTGTTTTTTTTTTTTTCAGATGCAATTTATGTTATTATTCAGCCGGCAAGGCAAACTGAGACTGCAGAAATGGTACGTGGCGCATCCGGATAAGCTGAAGAAGAAGATCACTCGGGAGCTGATCACTACAGTGCTAGCCAGGAAGCCCAAGATGTGTTCATTCTTAGAATGGAAAGATGTCAAAATTGTGTACAAAAGGTTGGTGACTTAAATCTACAGGCCTCCGCCCTATATGCTGTTAGATGATGATATTGATAAAAAAAAACACTTTTCAACTGTCATAGCCAAGTTCCCCAATTACAGGCACAATATGATTACTTTATATCTGACTGCAGTGAAGCCAAAAAGGAGGGTTATTTATTCCATTATTGTTTTATGCACAAGGTACACAATAAAAACACAAGCACTCAAAAGGGAGAGTTTAAATAGTCCATTTGTTCCTCAACATTATAATAAGTTACATTTCTAAATGTGTTCATTTTTAATAGAATTCTTAAGTCACTCGAGTAATATACCTGTTATCAGATGTAAACATGTTGGTGAATTAACACTGTTCATCAATATGTGCTTACATTGTTTCCATCATGATCCTGTGTTCTGATCATTGATTATTAGTATACCACAAACAGGTTTATTTAATAATTAAGAAACTTTGAATGATCTCTTTAAATCAAAACAAATACTCTATTTAGAACCATTAAAAACTTATTTTTAAGTTTTACTTGCAATTAAGATATAAGATACACAATATATCAATAAATTATATTTTAAAAGAAGCCATATGCAAGGTGGAAAAGACAAACATCCATACCAACTTTCATCCCAGTAGCCCTATTAGGGTATACGTTTTTCCTGCAATGTTTCCATAATATCAAAATATTTTATTTCACATAAACCTACATGGGCACTTATGAAATGTCAGAAAGGTGCACAATTCTATGGATAAGGGGTGGCAAGAACATCCACAGTGACTCTTTAAAAAATTATTGGCTTTTACTATGTTTTCGAATTACAGTATTGATAGGTATGGGAAGACAGTGTAGGCCTGTCAACAAATACCAGGTTCTTAACAAAATAGAAAGTGGTCAACAAATATCCAGTCTACATTCTATAAGGCCTACAACATTCAACATTCACAAAATACGAAAGAGATAAATACAATAATGAAAATAAAAACCTATAACCCCAAATGACATGATTGCCATTACAACTGTAACAAAAATGATAAATATATAAAAGGTTTAAGTTGATAAATAATAAAAGTTAAATTAACCCCTTTGTCAACAGATATGCCTCACTATATTTCTGTTGTGCAATGGAGCAGGAGGACAATGAACTGCTGACCCTGGAGTTGATCCATCGCTATGTGGAACTGCTTGACAAGTACTTTGGCAGTGTAAGTATTTATTTATTTAATTATGGCACTCCAACAACTTATTCACTAATAAATTTTTTGGGGTACTGTAACATTTAGACTTAAAATAGAGTGAATTTGTCACTTACTGGTGTGCACAGCATGTTATCCTGTAAATGTATTTGATAATGCCTGAAAGTCTGACCACCAGTCTTACCAAAGGCTTTTGTGTAACCCAGTAACTGGGTTGCTGAGGTCAGATTGGCAGTTACATGTAAAATACTGGTATTGAGCACATCCAGTTAGACTGGAAGGCAACCTTAAAACCATGAAAATGTGCCTCTTGATTGCATGTCTTATTGGAAGATTTTATTTTAAAATAAGCAGTAACTGTACTTTTTTAATTTTTTTGTAATTTTGTCTCCAGGTAGATACAATTTTTTTTTTACTTAGTACTGTGCCAGCCAATCTCTTATAAATCACTAAATAAATTAACTGTATCCCTTTTTCCAGGTATGTGAGCTGGATATAATTTTTAACTTCGAGAAGGCGTACTTTATCCTCGACGAATTGGTGCTCGGTGGTGAGCTGCAAGAGACCAGCAAGAAGAATGTCCTGAAGGCCATCGCTGCACAGGATCTGCTCCAAGAGGTCAGTAGCCAGGATAATGAGCTTGTCTAATTAACTAGGTGATGCAGGGCATAGATAACAATACACAACGAGTTTTCTGTGGCATTACTAACTGTGCTTACTTTTAAGAGAATGTGATATCAATAAAACAAGACAAGTTTCTGGGACGATTGAATCGTTGTTCGTACATCGAAAATAAATCGAATCTAGATTCTATTCTATCTACAGTTATCAGTGAAATGACTATTAAAAGATAAGTTTTGCACAATTGGTGAATCACAAAACTTCAGCGTGTATAAACCGTAGTAATGTTAGAAAGAGAAGGTATTAATAGGGAGGTCCGTATTCAGGACGACATGTAGGTGCATAAAGTGCTATACCAGTTTTGCAAGTTAAACATTCTTAAAGTTGTGCTATTTTATCTTAGGAGGTTGTTAAGTTATCCAATTAATTTTAGGATTATGCCTTTATAAAAGTGTGTTGTGGTCAAGTTGAGCCTTTACTCTGATTCCTCTATTCTTTATTCAATAAGTAACAGTAATTATGTAGTTCCTAACATATCCAACAAATGTTTTTACATAGTGGATATCAGCAATCAGTGATTCATTTTGTTCCTTTAAGATTGTTAATGTATTGTTATTATCAGGGAAAATGTGGACAGTTTATTTATTATAGTGGGTATATTAAGGTACTATTCTTTAGCTTCTCCTTACACATAAAATACAGAGAAATTATTTAATTTATACTCATAAAAGTTAACTGCCATAAAACAATGAATCATATCTAGTCGCAACACATCTAGATGTCTTTATAGATATAAATAATGAATAAAAATATATTAATAAAATATAGGTATATAAAATGGACCAGTTAATAGGACAGTGGCCTCAGTAGTGCCTTTTGATTATGTATTAGATAATATTACACTAATGTACGCGAGTAGGTGCACTGCCTTTTAGATTAACTTCAAAGAAGCACTAATGTCTAACACATATCAATTTCTTCAACTACAGTGTAGTAACACAATATATTTAACTGGAAACATATTTATTTCATGTTGCATGAGACAGAAAATTATTGCATTAGAAATAATGCAGATACTTGGTACTTCTGGAAAAGGATGTTTATTATATCTATCAATGAACATGAGACAAATCCGTTTTCAGGTTTCTACATATCACAAAATGATATTATAATGTACTTATAAATTCAAATCTACAGTAAAAACTGTCCTTCGATAGGTAACAAAAACAAATAAGGGACTAAATCGATAACTATTATTATAAAAAGCTATATTAGTGCCTAAATATGCAAATATATTAGATATTAGATATATTAGATATATTATATCTATGATAAAAATTTAATGTCAATTTAAATTGTATTTAAATGTTTACTAACATAGTTACCGTGAATGATATTAAAAAGAATACTCTTTTTAAAACAACTAACAGCTAGAAAATAAAACTGCACTTGTACACAAACAATGAATAACAACTTTCATAAAATACCGCGTTATTTAGCTAATGGACTAGTGACATGTGTGGAGCAGTCGGCGATTGAAGACAAACTTTGCTCAATTATTAGATCAACTAGAACTTACTACTACTTGCTGTTTGCCCATCACTGTGTTGTATCAGTCTCATAGTTAATGCTCGTATGCACGAGCGGCACGTTGCCAACGGGAGAAGCAACTGCAGCCGTCGCCACTAGTCAGCGTCAGCTGTATACACGTCGACGGCTGCCGTTGACAGAGGCAACCGCAGTTGCCTCTGCCGTTGGCAACGTGCCGCTCATGCGTACGAGCACTTAGCTAGCGAAACTTTACATACGTGATGGGTATCGATGTCTATAGACGATACTGAGAACGAGAACCAATTATTTATGGCCTGCACAGACTGGCGAACGGGACGGCAGAGGATTTTAAATTTATCAATTGAATTTAATACTTACCTAATCGAAATAAGGTATATATTTAAATGTTCGGTTATTGACGGAAAACTGCGCTGCGATGCTTTAAGCTCGATCACCGAGCATTGAAATATATACCTTATTTCCATTGGATAAGTATTAAATTAAATTGATAAATTTAAAATCCTCTGCCGTCCCGTCCGCCAGTCCGCGCAGGCCCTCAGGCACCCAATTTCCTAAATACTTTAACACTGAACGAATATCGTTCTATTTCTGTTATTTTAAGTTTGAACTTGGCAGAAGCAAAACAATATTTTAAATAAGCATCTTTAACGCTAAATTTAGTGACTTGAGGTGCAAGTGGGCCTATAGAGGAAAGAAATTCATATTTAATTTTAAATATTTCTTGCTCAATTTTATAAGATATTACATACTAAGTACTCTACTAACTCTTCATACGCCGGCTGTGTCCTCACTCTCTGCTTATACAATCTCCTTTATCTTCCACTGCACTCTGCTAATTTTCTCCTTTGTTTTGGTGTGATATGCATGCATTGGTGGCGGTCAGGACCTGAACGATGGATTGTTACGCTGATGTGTCGCACAACCTTGGACAATCACGAATTAAATAAGCTATTCAACTATCTGTGTGTTTAGTGCTTTTATTGCATGCGCTTCTCTTTGTTTCTATATTTATCCAAGCATATTTTATTTATTTAATCAGTACAGTATGTAGTCAACATTTACTTGAAGTCATTCTTTCTTTGCTTCTTTCGCATGGCTTTAGTAACCCAACGTAACTCCATTTACTAGCTATCACACACTCTCAGTATATAATACATACAGAACATCTCAGAAGAATCATAAATAAATCTCAAATTTAGATCTTTCATGCGTTATTATGTACTTTTAGTTGTTAGGTAAACAAGGCGTCATTATAGTTTGTTATAAATATTTTATCTGTATATCGTTGCTTCATATATGTGTAGTTAAATTTTACGATTATTACAATGTATCGGGACACTGGTTTACTGTGCTTTTTTATGTAAACTAAACATGTTATGTTTGTCAAGATGGAATATTCAACATGATGAGAGTAAACGAATCTATTGCTCAAACACTTCATTTAGTCGTCATTCATTCTTGAAGTCATTAGCGACATCATAAAATCAGGGTAATCCTATTCTTTAAGATTATATACTTCACTATGTAAAACAGTGTCCTTTTTGGTTATGGTCTGGCTGTTCATGCATTTAATGTAATGGGTTGTCGAAATACATTATATAAACAAATTAATCTGTTTTCTTGCATGTACCAAGTTCCTGTCCCAAGCATTCGTTGCACGAGTTAAATATAAGTACATTAGTTCTCCAATATACTCGGTATACAAGAGTTATAGTCCGCGTTTCAGTCGGGCTAAAAAGTATTGGAAGGGGATTTCAAAAGTGATGGATTTCCAAAATTGAGAAATTTATCATGATATCTCTGTATATTTTCAATAACTCGTGCTGCGGATCTCCCGTGTGTCCGGTGTGGTGTCGTGAAGGTGCAATTGTAAAAAAATCTAACGCTTTTCCTTGGCGTAAACTAGTATTATAACAATAATATTAACAGCATGCTAACTTTCTCGTTTTTAATATAATAATTTTTGATTATTAACATTCATGTAACAATTCAATTTGATGAGATAATAAATAAATACCATTTTCCGTGATACCAAATTATATTTTGTAAATTATTTCCTGTCTTAATTACTAACAATAATTTGATCAATATGATACAATACAAAAAATCTTAGCAAATAAAATGTAGCACAATAAATCAATGTTCGTCCCTGTATTCTAGTTACAACTCTTGAATTAGATTTTGATGAAAAAAATATTAGGTACCCAGATGAAATGCAGTAGGTATTCTATTTCTAACAAACACCTACTCTCAATTGATTTTTAGCTCGAACAATAAAAAGATAAAGACAAAGAAATAAATATCAGAATGATTGCATGGTAAGGTTGAACACCAAGTAATTATGAAGCGTCTAGCTTAGCTGCATGCTCACGGCGTGAATTGTGTTAGGACGAGACCGTGGACGCGGCGCTACGGGAAGTGGGGCTTCTCTAGCGGACTCCGGACTCCGGGAGCGGCCTGCACTGCGCGCCCACTACTTACGATACAAGAATAGTGCACCGCGGTGCACAAAGGACGTTTTTTTAACTATTCGATCGCCCATTCCTATACGATGTCTGGATTCAACAACCTTGCCATATATTTTTAATATCGTATTTCTACATAATCATTTTAGAATTTGTATAGACTGTCATTAAATTATTATCAGTCATATTTTAATATATAAATTAAATACATTGGTGTAGATTTTCTACGAAAGACATTGGCGACTGATAATAGAGATTGGTTTTATATTATCATACAATTTGCATTCTAAAATATGTAGGTAAGTATTTTGTATAATGTAATGACGGAATTGTTTCTCCAGGCCAAAGCGGACCAAGAAAGTATATTGTTTTATAAACTCTTCATCGAATGTATTTTAAATGAGTGAAACTGCCAATTTGGCAGGTTCCCTTAATTATAAAATTATCTAATTAATTGTTCATTCGATTTTATTTGTCTTTAGTTTATATTTTGAAGTTTGTCTTTTTTATTTGTTTGTTCTGTTGAACTATTATAATTTTATGTGATTTGTTGAAAACGAATTTATATTTAAATTAGATTGAATTTATTATTTGCATAAGTTAGTTTAAAAGAATTTATTAATTATAGAATGTTGACATTAATTGACCTAACGAATATGGCTATTTAGGTATTATTCGGCAAGACTTACAACGCTATAACAATGACGTGGCGGTTGTTATAGTGTTATAAGTGTTCCTATTCTAAACAAAGTAGACGCTAGTAATGACTGCATAAACTTGGATTATAAATAAAATTAGATTATGAAATTACTACCAATCCTTCGAAATTATTATTATAAATTATTGACTACAGTCATTTCTACATATTTTCTTGTATTTGGTTCTGTTCTTATAATTTTGTTGCCAAGCATTATTTTTCATGAAATTATCAGACATTTATCTTAGATTTAAAATTTTGTGACGCAGACCTTAATAACATAATCATGGAGTTTAGTGCAATAAAGTGTAATAATCTCTTAAGATAATATTTCCTTCATGATACATATTATGTCTATGTGATAAAATAACATATTTCAAATAAAATATATTTTACACGTTATAAAACTTTTACTTTTATTAATGAGGTATCTTTTCTATAAAAATGTAAACATTTTCTTTATTTACACAAGTATTTAACATCTTGCTAACGATTTTTCAACAATTTGGTCTTAGTAATATGTAACAGCAATTCAACACGAAGCATAATTCAAATAATCGTAAAGATCTAAAACCGAAGTTAAATCAAAGTGTAGTAGATAACCGAAAAGCGATTGCTCGGTCTAACACGGCCACGAGCGACTCTGGCTCAGTGATACCCCTTGTTGCAGGAGGAGACACCGCAAGGCTTCTTCGAGGACCACGGCCTCGGCTAACTAGCTGCGTCCGCGCACCGCACCGCCGCACCGCAACAACATACGTAGCGACAACGTAGAACAGTGTAACGTCATGTATTTTGATATTAGAATACTTTATTAAACCCGTTTTGATATTGTCGATATCTAGAGTTGCGTTGTATATGAATATAAATATGTAAAATATAATAACAGATTTTTATCCAAATGGCAAACATTATACCCACTTGTTGTTTATTAAAAAATTAATACCTATTGTACTCAGTAGAGTCATGCAGATTCATTACAATTAATTGTTCTGTGGTTTTAATTTTGCATATTATATTCATTTTAGAGCTTAAGCATTTAATTACAAAGCATTTCTGCACCTGGAGGTTGTTTATGCATAATTAACATGTAACCGTGGCAGCTACATAAATGTACTTAATTTAATTTTAGTTATATTATTACGAGGCACCGCTTTTAGTTATTATGTACATAATATGATGGTACATAATGTTAGTATTATGAATCTAGTTTGGCCACTGAATTGAAAACTAATTGTGGTGGAACAATTTAATAATAGTTTGTGCCAAAAGAAGCAAACATACTTATATTTTCATACATTTCGCTTATGATTGTTATTCATAATATAGAGTAGATCAAAGTATGTAAACCTCTATTATCAGTATCACAGTATACCAGTATACTTCGTAATAATGGCCCTCCAGTTTATAAAGTTGTATACTATTGCATAGACTGCTGATGTAGGGATTGTCAACTCGAACATTTGTTGTTATTTTCGATTTGACCGGACCGTAAGACGCAGAACGCATGCAGTGTGAAGAGTCTCTTAAACAAAACCATGTATTGTAGAAGTATCTTTGGACCTACTTAGCAGGATTTATGCAAATGGGCAACTGTATCAAATGTTATGAACTCTTTTTAATAACTTGGTGTTAATAGTTTTACCGACAGCCGGAACTTACTCGCGGTGTTCAGAAGACTGTTCGAATCCACATCAAATTTGTACATTTGTAAACTTTACAGTATTTATTGCGCTATGTAAAAGATAAATATTTGTGTAATTCCCAAAGTCTTACGTCAGACTCTAATCTCATATCACACGTTTCATATCTACAAATATCAAGAGGCCTAAGAATCAAACAAGTAATTCTCTTTGGAATATATTGCGTATTAAAGTAATATTTAAGAATCAAACTTCGTTTTATTTTAATATAAAATCTTTTATTATAATACGATTCAAAACTCGCTACACGATACAAAATATTCTCATTACAATATGCCGTATAAAAGCGATAAATAATTCAAAATTGAAGACATACTGACAGTCTTTTGATAAATAGAAATTCATTAAATGATTTCACTTAATAATTAAATGCGCCATAACAATGCGGGTACAGCTTGTATACCGTCATGTGGCTCGATAGCTTACTCTAAGGACAGACACGGTGTTATTATTAGCGCGGCAGTGCGACACCGGCGCATACGCCGTGGCTGTGTCTCGACCTCATTTCATATCACAAATTGAGGACATTGCGATATTGCACGGCACTGAAAAATGCAACCGACGCTAATAATAACACCCCGTCTGCAACTTAACGTACGGAATATAATATTATTATAAAAATAGGTATATGAAGATTTAATTGTTAGAAGTTTCTGTCGACTTGGACTCTGGTGTCGCCTTGACCTGGTTGGCGGTGGTAGGCGCGGAGTCCTGGGTGTTCTTGGGGGGGGCAGGGGGTGCAGGCTCCGCTGCTTGGGGCTTCTCTTTCTCCTGCTCCTCCATCTCCCTCTGTTGTTGCTGACTGGTGACGTTGGCGAGGTGTAGCGCGGCTAGCAAAGCCGTGAGGTAGCGACGTACGTCCAGTTCCACACCTGCAATATAATTATAATAATTTAAAACCATCCAGAGAGCCGAGAGCAAAAAACATTTATCCAGAAATAATGAAATATAATTGAGCTGGACACATCTGCTGCATGTCAGACAATCAATGGGCCACACTCACGACTCAGTGGGGCCCGCTTTATGGCAGACGACATCGCGGCAGGCCCAGACGGGATGAGCTGGACTTCTTTAATAAAGATTGGTCCTTGGCAGCTCTGGACAGAGAGAGGTGGAAAGAGAGTAGGGGGCAGGCTTTTGCCCAGCAGTGGGACAATAATGGCTAGCAAAAAAAATTGTGTGGTACGGTCTTTTACGGTCACGCAGGTAATATGATAGCGGTGACGCAGGTGATAAGATTGACGTGTAATATAATATAATTCGCAAACTCAAGGTTGAGGAAGGTTAAAGTTTTGAAGTAATATTCATTTACGTATGTTTAAATAAAAGGTTACTTGTTATCGAATAACGTAAATGTCAGTAGTAGAGCCTATATCTAATGTATTGTTGTTACAATTGAATCCAATGCTTTTTCATAACTGCCTATGCATGTGAATATAATCGTTTTATGTTTCACTGAATAATAACAACAGTATTGAAACGATTATTAAAATGCGAGGCCTCATTAGTTTCTAACAGGATAATTTCATATTTATTCCTGGGTAACAGGAAGCTCCTTCGTTATTGAAGCGATCCAATCCACTGCTGGACACTGGATAAATGGCCATAGACCACTCGCATCACAATTTCATGTCCTCTTTTCCAATTCCAACAACTAATTTCCTCATTAAATACTGTTCATTCACATGGAAATATTACCCCCCCCCATTGTTGGGGTAAAAAACTTACGCCTGCATATTTGCCAGTTATTTTGAATTCCCATGTAATAGAGGGCGAGCCTATTGCCATCAACCGGGCACAAATACAGACACCGGGCTGCTACAAAGAAATTTCACACGGAAAACCCAATAACACTGCCCAACCTGGGTATCGAACCAAGAACCTCATGATCAGGAATCGTGCTTGCGTCCACTAAATCAACGAGGCAAACAGAACACAACACATGTTGTAACATAACTATAAAGATAGATGATTACCTGAGTTCCTAAGCTCGTTCACTTTGTAGGCCAGGTTGGCCCACACGCGACGCGCGGCCACGGCGCTCAGGCGGCCCACAGTCTGCACCGTGTGCATCGCAGGGTCGTTGGACACCGCTACAATTTCCTCTACAATTAACAAACCATTACATTCGTAAACATTGTCAACTTTCATCTAACTACAAGTTGACATGCACTTAGAGCTAGGTTAGTTTTGGTGTTAGGCTGCCCTAGATTGGGGTTCCAGAATGTATGGCAGGCGTGCCATATCTGGAAACCGTCATTTTGTTACGTGCGATTTTTATTTGTGGCATTCTCATAATTTATACCGCCATAATTTGTCGACGTATTTGCACTGTATCGATATGGGTGCTTAAAGAATTATAAAGTAGAAGCCTGCTTAAAACATTCATGCCACCTTCATAATCTCTGCCTACCCTCATAGCAGCATAGCGAAACTTCGAGATATTAATTTTAAGCTAAGTACAATGTCCACAAAATGTACTTAACTTCTTTATCCTGTTAGTTATCTCTAGATTAGAATAAGATAATCTTTAAGAGCATTGTACAATAATCTTTAATTGTAGGTACAATCATTTCTAGAATTTTATAGTTTAGTCAATCAATATTTAGTGCTTATGACTCATTCATGCGATTTTTTTTGCAAGATGAAACATGTACGTAGTCAGAAATCAGAGAATGATTTGCTACCGGCAGTTCTTACGTTTATAAATTTGGGTAACAGAAATTACCAGTTACTCTATTTTTGAAATTGATATTAAGGTTAATACAGTCATCAGCGTAATGTGGAACAGTACAACCTGACCACACAATGAACCATTATTTTCTCATTCATAGAATGCAGTATGTAGTGTATGTGCACACATAATAACTATTATATTATATGCTGGTGGTTTGTGTTGTGTTAAAGAATGTTAGTTAAATATATATTTATTAAACCTTATGATGCAAAAGTGCCTGTAGCATTTAAATCCAATTCGTTTGAACTAAACGAATATGGATATAAATGCTACAGGCACTTTTGCATCATGAATAGTCTAACACGCTGATTCAAAAAAAACAGTCGCAAATCTTGAAAACATTCCATTTTTTTCATGCAAATGAAGACTAATTTTAAATAGTAACAAGAAACTTACTGCTAGGTAGGTCCTCCTGAACGCCAACGGCGGGAAGGTAGTGGTCAAGCAGCTGCATCGCGTACATGGCACCGGTATCAACGCTGTTCACCGCTTTCTGGCCATATGCTGTCGAGAGCAACGCGTTCGCCTTGGCCCAGGACAGTTCCTTGAGAGAGCTGACGCGCTGTTCTGCAGCTACTCGCGCTGTGTAGACCTGGGGAAGAAGTAAGAACTTGTTATGTGGAACAAGGGAAAAGACGCTTTTAGAGTCGGGGGCATCCATGGCTGCCAATGGTAGGCCAAATACCAATGTAAACTAATTGCACGCTGTTGATTTTGGTACCAGCTATAAGTAAGGGGGTGATTTTACCGGTATGTACTGATCCGAGAAAAAGTAAATCCAGAAAAGATTGCAGATGACGAAATCATTAGCCTAAATAAGCTCTAATATCTCGTTATTTGGACAATGGTTTTGGTAACCGTAGTCAATAACAACAACAAAGGCCAATATTGGCTGCATCTCAATGCTCATTGACTGATGGGACCTTTGTATAAGTTTGAAAAAGGTCGTTGATTCTATAAGCGTTGTTTTTATAAAAGAACGCAATTTATAAATAAATAAGCTATATTTAGACCCTGCCTCCACATATTACGCATTACTTGCTGTTCTCAGATGTTCAGTGTTCATAGTAACTACACATTTATTAATTTGATATCATTATTAAAAACAGTACATGTAATTATTTGGAGGAGCTCGTGGCTAAGTAATAACTACCGCACAGGTTGATCTATCAGGTTACGCTACGCTTGCCGGGGTTGGTCTGTGGATGGGTGACCATATGACGATGATGGGGACCTTTACATACCGAGACTCCTCCGTGCCTCGGAATAAGCCGTTGGTCCCGGCTGTCATTCGTGAATCTTTGACAGTCGTTACGGGTCGTCAGAACCCCGAAAGTCTGACAACCAGTCTTACCAAGGGGTATCGTATTACCCAGTTGCTGGGTTGTGGAGGTCAGATAGGCAGTCGCTCAATGTAAAATACTGGTATTCAGCTGCATCCGGTTAGACTGGAAGCCGACCCCAATATAGTTGGGAAAAGGCTAGGCAGATTGATTGTAATTATTTGGATAATTGAATGCAGCTGATGCATTAGCGTTTTAAATTGATTAATTCAATTAAGCAATCATTGGACAAATCGAATTATTTCTACTAAAGTCTAAATTAATAAATAATGAACTATCTAAATCCTAATTCGTGTAAGTAATACGGACTTTAGTACCCAGTTCACCTTGAATAACTATTAACATTGAGTTGTGACCTATACTAGTCATGTTAGCCGTAAATAAGATACCTATCTACAGAGTATTGCTATAGATTACCGACACTGATAGTTATATAAACATGTGGAGAGCTACTTCACGTAAATATTATGAATTTTCATGACGCATTTATAAAAATAACAGTGCATTTCTCCGCGTTAAGGCTCGTGCAGACCAGTGCGACGCGACTCGAACAATATGTATAATTTATAAGAAAACTTCACGGTATAACTAAACCGGTGTCGCGTCGCGCTAGTCTGCACGAGGCTTTAAATAGCGGGCTCGCTTGCCGCTGAAGATGTAAATGTTGGCTAATGGTGCAGCAGCTACTTTCTGATTAATACCTTCTTATGCTGTACCTACGAGAATAATGGTGGTATGTATGTGGACCACATCCACACCAACATAAAGCCTCGTACAGATTGGCGCGACGCGACACCGGTAATTGTTCTACCGTGAGTTTTCTTAGAAATTGTATTGTTACAGTCGCGTCGCGCCCGTTTGTACGATGCATAATACTTAAATCCACAACTGCGGTCGTCCAAGACATACAAAAGTATGGTTTAGTTTATTATACTTGGTAACCAGGCCATATACTGAAGCTAGCTAAACATAGCAAGGTCCTTCCATTCCGGTTCATTGTCCACCGCGTGATTGTCTCGTTACAGCGGCTTAT
Source organism: Agrochola lota (assembly GCA_947364205.1). NCBI lineage: Eukaryota > Metazoa > Arthropoda > Insecta > Lepidoptera > Noctuidae > Agrochola > Agrochola lota. Next base: position 19,246,122 of record OX376227.1, on the reverse strand, counting down.
CTTATCTGTGCAACGCGGTCCTTATCGGGGTGGCCATAAAAATAATACCGGTCCGGCTAGTCGCTACCAATTGTATGTAAACGCGTTTTTACTTTATTTATAGCTGGTGAACTGGACAGGTGCTTCGAGAGTATGATGTTATATTATGTACATTTTATTGCAATTATTTAGCTACACTGAGCGTGGGATCTTCTAGTCCTTTTTTGTGGGTTGACCATTATTCGTTCATTATTTTCATTTATTTTGTTAATGCTTTTGTCCGGTAATAGTCGTAGATCCTGGTTCCTATTCTCATGTCTATTATACATAAAGGTCTGAGTTTATAACAGTTCACTACTGTCTACCTATTCGTGGACGATAATCGTGATGAAAAATTCTTCTTAGGTATAAAGAAACCTTCCCTAAGAAGTTTTAATTCTAGATTTTTGGCATTTTAGGCATGTTTAAGTAAAAACACAGAAGTGAAAAGGTTCCAATTAGGTTACTGTTATGATTAAGTCTTCCAATCGTGGAACCTAATACGTTGTTATCTCTGGTCACATGGCGTCGAATCCACAACAACGTGCTGGGGTTAGAGTAGATAGCGGCAGTGCGTTACACAGGAATGTACTGGAGTTACATCACTGATGGTACTACTACCGGTTACATGACGAACGGCACACTTGCCATGTTTAAAGAAAACTGGCGTTTGAAGTTAAGATGTGTAGGGAGAGAGATTTGTCTTCAATTTGGTCGGCTTTCGCCATTTTCCCCGGAATTTCTCGTCTTTGATTTATATGTGTATGATCAAACTCAAAATATTTTATTTCACATATACCTACAAGGGCACTTATGAAACGTCAGAAGCTAGGTGCACGGTTCCAATTGGTCGTTTCGTATGGAGAAGAGCCGGCAAGAAACTCCACGGTTACTCTTTTAAAAGTACTTAAATGGTTTTTACAATGTTTTCAAATTACAGTGTAGGCGTATCAACAAGTACCATCCACCTGGATCAATCCGGGGATTTGTGCATTTCTGAACATTCTGTTGATGCTTGTCAGAGGTTCAAGTCCAGCAGTGAACCAGTTACGGCGAAGATGATGATGATTTCTTGGCACTGATATCAAAATAGTAATGTTATTGTGGGTATCTATCGAAACAGAACCAGGCCCTTAATAACATCATAAAACGAGCCAAAAGAAGTAAGTACAGGTGGCGTTCTGGTAGTTTCTGCCTATCCGCAAGGGAGCTTATGTATGTATGAAAGAACCGCAATCGATCGATACTAAAACTACCGGTTACATGAATGAGTACCTACATGACCACATACGGCGTAGCCAATAGTCCGGCCCCGAACCGGTCCGAGCGCTTCGGACCAACGGAAATGGCACTGCATACTCTGATGCACCATGTTTTATAAACACAAACAGCTCACCAGTGACGACCCGTTATGAAATGTAATAACATTGCATTGTGTGCGACATAATGGTGGACAGACAGTGATAGTGCCACATCCTGCCGGTAACAAGGCTGCACTTTGACTCTGCATGCTTATTGGACCACTTCCTGAAGTCTAAGATAGCGAGAATATCCGCGTCCGGAATGTTCTTGTATATGTTCGACTTTGAACACTGATTATAAATTATTTAGGAAAATGTTCTACAAAATACAATCAACAATATTTTCATCAAAGTAAATTATGTGGTTTTTTTTTGTGCTGAAATTAATGCGCAAACCAACTCATTCTCGAATTTGTTCCAAAATGAGCTCGTCAATGAGCGTCAAGTCATGCATGATGTGACGCTAATTTCAAGAAAAAAAAAGTTATATAATTCAAAATGAAGGTAGGGCAGTTGTCGGTTGAAGATTTAAAATCCTTGTTGTTCCTCAATAAACTATACTTACATAAGAACCTACTTCCACCGCATGTCTATCCACCGTAACTCTTCGAAAACATTAGCCACTGTCTCGGGCAGACGGATTAAATAGGCACATTGCATTACAACCTTAAACAAAAACATAATGAAGAGAAAAAACAATTCTTACCTTATTAACATGTGGTGAGATTCTGGACATGACTGCCTGTCTGGTGGTCTCTACGATGACCTTGGGGGGTTCTGTGACGAGGGGCACGCGGCGTTCCAGTTCATCTAGGGCTGCGGCCACCCTGGCGTCGCCGGCAACCAGGGGCGCAGCCACGTAGGGCGCCGCTGTGTTTGCTGCGCGGTACACACCCGCCTCGGCAGTTGATAGTGCCCATTCTAGCAAGGAGTGGGCTCCTATAGGAAATTTGGTGTTAATCTACTGGCTGTCTTTGTGTTGGCATGGCAATAGGGATGCCAAATTTTTTTTTAGTCCGTCTTTGAGATTATAAAATAATATTGGACACGTATTTTTTCTTTTTTTACGTAATCTAAAGATTACGGCGTGTATCAAAGTATATTGAGGTAAAATGTGCCATGACGTCACGAGTATGTAGATTTTATACGTACTAGTGACGTATCGACCCCCACTCCCCAACTTAAAATGAGTTTTATCTAAGTATTTTTTTATTAATATGATAAAGCAAAAATACGTATCTAATATTTTTTTATTATCTGACTGACGGACTAATTAGAATTTCATTTTTTTTTACCCAGGCATCATCCCTATTCTTCATGCCATGATGAGTGAATGTGCAAACTAGCAATTCATTTGATTGTTAAGGGTCCCCAAATGATTGGCAATTGCAATTGATCGTTTCAGGGACTCTTTACTTCAAATATTTGAATGAGTTCAACATCAAAGGATGAAAAAGTCTTTCATCATATTTGAGGGTAGATTGAAACTTTTAAATAGGTAGTGTAATCATTGCAGATTCAAGTATCATATCTTTTTTTTATAAATATTCACCAAATATTTCATAGGCAGATCCGTAGTAATATTACATATATGCTTTCGACTTTCATCTGAATGTGATCAGCAGAAACACAAGAAAATGTTCAAACTCAACTATTTCCATTTCCAGTTTCATTTTCTTTTATATGTAATAACAATTTTTTTTTTTTTTACTTGTTTTAAATATCTATGTACCCTCATTTAAAAATAAATCAAATTTTAAACCCCACTATTAATTTAATCAAAGTCGCTGTAAAAAAAAAACAGACTTAGTCTAAAACGGAGGCTTATTTTTGAGTACCTACACAAATACAATTTATAAAGAAAGTTTATGGCCAGACGTACCTTTAACTTTGGTGTAGAAGGCTCCAACCTGTCCAACGGCAGCACCAACAGTGGGCAATGCCATGGCCTTCTGTACTGACTGCAGCTGCGGCATCGATGGGGCACTCACTTCTGTAGCCATCTGTATCACAGGAAAAAAATACAATTATTTTTTTATTGTAGCGGGTAGACATGGAATTCTTCAAGGAATGTTCTAGCTTCTAGAAAAGTAAAGCAGTATAATGTATTTTTTTATATCAATTTCTAAATCGATGTTTATAGGAAACACTTATAGTCATTACCAAATTATTAGCAAAGTTAGCAAACCTTATAAGATGTCGGTATTAGCAAAATTAGCAATAGCGTTTAGAAAATTACAACGTAGGGTAAAAATTACAAATAAGCAAAAAATGGAATAATAACGAATTTCGTAATCCACACTTTCTTGCGCTAAATATATATCGGCAAAAGTCTTAAACCTACCTTGTAAATTCACGAAACTTTTGTTATGTAGAAAAAATACTTTCTAAAATCCGAACAATACGAAAATCTCAGCTAATAATTACTTGTTCAATGCGATTCAAGTGGCTGACTGAAGTAAACTGATCATAAAATAGAAAATATATACGTGATATGATGCTTGAACGAGTGACGAATATGACGATGAATAATTATTTTATTTATTAGTTTTGATTCAACGCTTTGTTTGGACTTTGATCTAAAGTTAGGGTTGCACACCTTAAAAGTCACTAAAAAGCATAGCATATGAAAAATTTATTTTAGTAAATTAGTCGATTTAATAAAAACTAAATTTAAAAAAACACACAACATACTTGTGATAGTTATGTACAACTTATTTTATAAAATATTAGCTTTTGAACGTGGCTCGTCGAGTTGAAAAAAACCTACTTACAGAAACCTTCGGTGTAAAACGGTCTTGAAGTTTATTCTCAAATAATAAACCAACATCTATTTTTATAATATTACTTTGCGTTCGCACTGCACGAAATCTCAAGATATGTTTTTAGCTTCATTCGCAGTGTCTAGAAACATATTCAATAGACATGTTTTAAAGGGGTGATAAACGTGCGAGCAAGTAGGTACTTACGCGAACTTATGACTCGGCGACCTTTCTCTGTTCTTGCCCGTGTGTCATACTAACTACGCATACTTTAAAACAAAACCGCCGAGTAAATTCTTCGGCGATCCAGCAAGGCAGGTTTGAAATATTGCTCGTACCCTGCCTGGGTTCGTAGTTTCATACGTCTGTCATCGCCGTGAGTCGCGAGCGGTGGCGGCGAGCCGCCGAGCGAGCATTTTCTCGCAACTTGTTGACGTGAAACATTTTTGACATTTCATATCACTTGGTTTTGCATTGGAATCATGTTGAAATCTGTATTTCCTGTCAAACATTGTATCGAATTGTCAAGCATTGACAAAAAAAAAGATTTCAACATGTCTACAATGTTTCAGTGCAAACGCACAGTTTTTAAGTATATAACTTAAACTCAATTACCTAGTTAATATAACCCGTTGGATAGTAGTAGATTAATCGTTTCAATATGAACTTGTTAAGTTGTTACATACTTCACAACACTATGGAAAATAGAAGTTCCCGAATGAAAGAGATAGCATTATCATTCAAGGGCTAGCTGGAAAGAGATGGGAAATATGTTTATTCTTTATTTTACGCAACTATATTTTTATTTCCTTATCTAGATTTTCACCTTTTCTCAACAAACGATCGTGTTTAGAATTTCTCTATTCATTTTGTCATTATTTAATAGTCACTAGTTTCTATATTAACTTACATCATAACTTCGTCAAATGTTACTGGTTGGTGGCCAAATGCCAATGACGAACATTGATCGCAAAATTTGTGGAACGAGGCCAGCACACGTGTACTCATTCACAAACATTGGACGAGCGATGTGTTCTGATTGGCTATCAGGAGATCTCAGTGGTTCTTGTTTTGGTTGAAGACCGATGTCAATTTGTTTAACAAAAAAATTGGAAATGTCGTGGACTAGCGATACTGTGCTGGAATTCTTGGAACTCTACAGAAGAGAGCAACACCTATGGGATCCAAAACATCCTCTGCATAGAAATAGAAGCGAAGTTTCGGAATCCTGGCTAAGAATACAGGGATCTTTAAGTATACATTGTTCAATTACTGATCTAAAAAAGAAAAAGGAATCCTTAATGACGTCCTTTAGGATGCACCTCGGCAAGAAGAAAGTTCAACCGGGATATCGCACAACTTGGTTCGCCTATTCACTTATGGAGAGCTTTCTTGGCGGGAAATACGAATGTGATAGCACAAACCAATTGGAAAATGAGGTAATCAATCATTTTATATATATTTAGAAGTAAACCGGCTATAAACAACTAGTTAAATAAATATTATAAACATTATTTTCAAGTTTGTATTTTCAAAAACTTCCGCACTTTGGTATTATATTGGACCAAATTGGACCCAATTGCGTAATGCCATAACCATTTTGTTTGTGGGTTTGGCAACCAAACTTTGGGACACATGTCGCAGAAGGCGCTATTATCACATTGGCTTTTGGATTGGAAATACATTGATAATATTGTCAAAATATAAAGGTTTGTGCAGACCAGCGCGACCTCAAACATTGCTATTTCTAAGAAAACTGTACGGTATAACAATAATCGGCGTCGCGTCGCGCGACAAGTCGCGCTGGTCTGCACAAGCCTTAATATTGGTGCACACTGCACCGTGCACTGTGCAGAACTGTAACTTACGATTATATGACCTATCATTCTGCACTTTCGCAGTAATCGCAGGTATATACTACACCTGTATGACTGGGTATAGCACAGTTTTAACCAGAGAGCAGGTGCAAGTCGGCCCATGCGCCGATAAGGGTCCCGTATAAAAAATTAGAAGCTAAATCGTGTAGCGTGAGGCGTGTAATATATTGTAAATAAGTTTATACCAGCTGGTTTTATAGCGAGTGCTAATAAGTAGGTAATGGTTTTAAGTAAGATAGCTGATCGAAGATAAGAAGAGAGATCATCTGTATCTGGATGAATCTGAATTCATCCGGCAATATTGATGCTCAGTGTCCAGCAAGACTAGGTACTAGAAGTGGTTAAGCAAAAAGCCTTATTCAGAATTAGGGTGGATATGTATAAATGAGTGATGACATTGGGTAGGTAGGTACGTAGATGTACCTACGTGCTAACGTAATTTCATTGTTTCAGTACTTCACAAATACGGGTAATTACTCTACTCAACCAGGTATACCGGATCAAACGAATAATATTAACAAAAACTTTAACATCACGGAAAAGCATACCACAATGGTCAGACAAAGTAAGCCAGCGTCCCCGTGTCAAAGAAACTCTGCAAATAAGAATAGTTCTGACTTAAATTATGCAAAGAAACGTATGGATGAAGCCGTAACGTATTTGAAAAACGCAGGCGGCGTGAAGAGCGAAATGGACGAGTATGAGCTGTACGGGCGGTTGTTGGCGAAGAAATTAAAAAAGTTAGACGAACACCAACGCGATTTGGCGATGCACGAAATCGATAATGTCATGTTTCGCGCCAAAATGCAGAGCGCTCCGCCACAAGTACAACAGAGAAGTTACTCAACATCACCGTCCCCTGTTCCTCGAAAGTTAAAATCTCCCATTTTTATTGTTACGCAACAAAATCCAACAAATATTCAGTATGAAGATGAAAATATATCGTATCAGGAACAGCCTCCATCTTAGAAGCTCATTGAGGAGTATTGGATTGAAGTTTGATTGATGGCTGAGGCCGTTTGGGAATCCGGCCGGAATCTAATTTAGGTCGGGTCGCGGAAGTAGCGATAAAAGATAAGAGAATATTATTTTATTTTTTACTTAACTTACTGTGTTTTTTAGAATGATTAGGTACCTACACAAGGTGTAACGCATAATTACTATTATATAAAATGTTTAACAAAGTTAAAATTTAAACAAGATTCCTCATTTGGGATTGGATCGTCATAAAATGTGATATTTATTTTAGCCGACGCACAAACTATTTGTTTAGCTACAGTGGCGTAGCGTAGTGGGGGCGGCAGGGGCGGCCCGCCCCGGGCGCACATTTTAGGCGGCGTCAAAATTTCACAAAAAATAATATAAATATTTTAACCATTTCATATTTTTATCGCAACCGCAAATTCGGACCGATTGAAAAGAGCAAGGAATTATTCATTACTTAGTCTTCGGATGATATTTTTTTGCGACTGCTGGCAACACCTATACTTGTTGAAGTAAAATATTTTTTGTATTAATAAACGTGATTAAAATCTAGCCTGTATAATGCAAAATAATGATGACTGTTCTTGCTGAAAAGTTCTCTAGAATTAATTTACCTATAGTTTACATTAAATTGAAATACCTAAATAAGAGGGCGGCAAAATTGTCTTCCACCCCGGGCGGCCGACACCCACGCTACGCCGCTGTTTAGCTATTAAAAGCTTATTAGTTTATTTATACCTACAAATAAAGGTACATATAACGTAAATAGTTTTTTTCCCTATTTTCATGCTGACAAATAAAATCTTTTCACTGAAATGCTAGTAAGCAAGAATGAATGGCATTAATCTAAAAAAAATCGTCACGCCTCGGTTTTCCATGAGACTGTAGACGAGGCGACCCTTTGAGTGAATAACTGGTGACCACGAATAGAAGGGTAAGTTTAGCGTTGGATGCGCATCAGCTAGATAAGACGGTTAGGAAAAACTTGATGCGGAATGCGGAGAATTGAGTGTAATGGAGCCACTTGGGAAAGCAGTGGCCTGAATACGCTGATTGATTTCTAAAGGGCCCGACAGGCAAACCGATTGAAATACTTAATAATGACACTACTCTTAAAAGTTCTTCCCTCTGGTGTGCTTAAGAGCGTACATTACATTTAGCATTCTTATTAAGAGCTTCCCTACTATAGATCTCTTTGAATGAAAATACCTACATGCACTGTGATTGTCAGCGTGTTCTGCTTTTGTCATCATGAACCTGGTTTCTTGTTAATCTTTGCCCGTAAGTACATGATTATGTAGCCATAACTATAATAATCTGGGGATGACAAAACATCTAGACTGAGTAGAACACAGATAATATAATACTACGCCATAAATGATTAAGTATCTATCTCATCAGAATGACGACGTTCACCATACATTTTTGTTCTTCTTTCGATATTAGTTTCTTTACCGTGTTCAAATGACGTGTAGGTACACTGTACAGTAGCTATCATGTATACATGATAACCGATAAAATGATGTCACATAGCACGTTCCGTTACGTTTGCTAGGTCCAAGTCCAAAATCCTTGTCGCATAGTGATTTCACTATTTACTGTACTTTGAACACAAGAGGACATGGACATTGTATTCAGTAAAAAATCAACATTGTAAATATTCTTAGAACTGACGTGGCTATAGAAAAATAAATTAATATTGTGTAAGCCGATGACGAAATATTTTTATCATTAGTACCGGTACCCGTGACCCGTGGTCCGTTTAATTAAAATGCACCTACATACGGCTACAGCTATACATTTCCAGTATAATAATATGCCGATCTCGCATTGTGTAGGATTTTCGTACAATGAAAGGTCAGCATAAACTGGAAATTATAGCTTGATGTGTAGCCGTGTCACCGTGTGTACTGTACATACGTATCAAGCACAAATGACGTCCTATATATAGTTAAATCTTTTTCTAATGATTTTGTTTACTTTCCCAAGTGTGAACCTGTGAACTACGATCGCAACTTCGAGCGCATCGGTACGGTAAGACTGAAAGCATGGCGATATGCGTTAGTAGCGTGTTTGGGTCAAAGATCACAAACAGTGTCAAGTAAATAATAATATTTGTCGTATCCTTAAGTTTAAAAATTCCATCATGCGTGTACCTGCGTGCATCTATCAGCATTGACACACCTGTGTAACACGCCGTCTGTGGGTGATGACGAATGTGCGAGGAAGCTTAGTCTTACTTAGTCCCCCGTTTATCAGAACCAATTTGGTTGGTATTTGGCCAAAGTAGAGCGCTAAGTCAATCTCCAGAAAAGGATTCTGAATAGGCAAGGGCATAATAACTGTATTGGCAGATAAAATTCCCCAGCTATTATTAAAAGGGTTATAGATGAACTATGCTAGATTTGTAGAAGAAACGGTTTATGAAGTTAAAAGAATTTCAATGTTTACTTAAAAAAGACCCCTTGTTCAAAGATCACAACGTAAGTCTATATTACTTACTTACCTATTGATTAGAAGATAGTACTAATGTATTAACTATAATTAACCATTATATATAATTAGTTAAGATCTGAATTAACAGCATTCATTAACTTATTCATTACTTCATGCAGCATTGGTTCACTTAGTCGTATATATATATACCATATACGACTAAGTGAACCCTCCAGGAGGGCTCCCGGCACTAAACGTGTTAAGTACCTGCAGGTACTGTATTAGGTGGGATCTGGCGTGGTGACTGTAATTATGACCTACATATTGGAAATAAGGTGTAGTTTCGTCGCGGTACACAATGTTTGGTATTGTAAAACACTAAAACATAGCGCAACGGACCCAACTTTGGGATGCTGTAGCCCGGGGTGTGGTCGTCTTGGTGGTGTCGGTAGACATCGTCAATGCTTTCAACACCCTGCCCTGGAGTTGTGCGGTGTCCCACAGGGATCGGTCCTGGGGCCGCATCTGTGGGACATCGGATACGACTAGGTGCTGCGCGCCGACCTTCCTAGCGGCATCAGCGTGGTTTGCTACGCTGACGACACGTTGGTCCTGGCGCAGGGGAGGTCGCACGAGGCGGCGGCCGAATAACGACACGCGGGGTTGCGACAATCGTCGACAGGATCCGGCAACTGGGACTCGAGGTGGCCTTGCAGAAGTCCGAGGCCATGTGTTTTCGTGGTCCTCGGAACGCGCCACCGTCGGGTTCCCAAATGACGGCAGGAGGGGTTCACATCGGCGTCGAGTCGACGATGAAGTATCTGGGACTCGTCCTCGACAGCCGGTAGAACTTCGTGGAGCATTTCCGACGTTTGGCTCCCAGACTGTAGTGGGCCGGGGCTGCCTTGAAGCGGCTCCTGCTCAATCTAGGGGGTCCAAACGCCTCCTGCCGGAGGCTCTACGCGGGGGTCGTGCGGCCGTTTACGGGGCACCGGTGTGGGCGCGTTCTTTGAGGCTGCGGCCAGCCCACCGGTTGAACGTGTCCCAAAGGGTCATGGCCATCCCGAGATGATCCGAGGATACCGCACGGTCTCCGGTGAGGCGGCGAGCCTCCTTGCCAGATTGCCGCCATGGGATCTGGAGGCGAAAGTCCTCGCGCACATTTGGGAGTGGCGCGAGGAGGCGAAACGCCGGGGCGTAACTCTGCTCCCGCGAGAAATCACGGCACAGCGGACAGGGCTCCGGCGGGATCTCATGGAGTCATAGAGAGTGCGATTTTCGCAACCCCGTGCTGGGCACGCTACAATTGCGGCGATAAGTCCCCTGTTTGAAATGACGGCCGAAACTACGGATTTCGCTAAGGGAGTATGCCCCCTGGTCCAGGCCATGGTACGGAGACAACTGACGGGGTTCGCTAGGACCGATGCCTGCCGAGGTCGCGGGAAAGTCCGAAAGGGATACCGTGGCCCCTGGCAATGTACAGGCAACTGAAGGAACATGGGTGGGTTTTAGTCAGTAAGAGTCTGACACACCCTCCCGCTCTGAGTTATTTGAACAACTCTACAGTCGTTTTTTAAAAAGAGTCTATTTCAAGGAAAGAAAATTTACAGAGGCATAGAAGTAAACGCCTTTGTCTTGGTGAAGCTTCGAAAAAAAACCTATTATAATTGTCTCTTAACAATTCGCTTTAAAAAAATCGACTAAATAAACTTTTAGAACCCGTCACTACTTCACAGCTGATCGTTGCGTTTAATTTAATGGAAATAAGGCACTATCAAGCATATAACTACTGCCATCTCTGTTTCTCCTTAGCTGGATTCGTTAAATGTCGTCCTGCTGTCAAACGTCTGTTGATTTATGATTGTACATCACTTTGTTTTGGTTTTTGGGGAAAAACATGATCGTAAATAAAAACGTTCAGAGACGAAAAAACCTTAGTGTTTGATTCTTTACATATCCAAGATTCGTTGGAATATAGATTCGACAGCCATGGCTACTATGGTAAAGGAGAAACGCAGAGAAGTAAGTTAGATTTGTGTTCAAAACAAAATCCTTTGTCTTTCCATTTGCGCAGCAAAACATTCCAATTGCTCGGAATGTGATACATATTATTAGTTCTTTAATATATATATAAAGACGGGTGCGGAAATAAACTTAACATTAGCCGGCTAAACTTGAGTTTATTTTTGAGGAGAGGCCAATGTTCGACGTGTATTTTGGATAAATGCTTTCATCTTTAGCCGGCTAAACTTAAGTATAGCCGTAACGCCTTGGCTAAAAATGATGTAGCAAATGAAAATAGCTGAAAGGTAGGTTAGAACTGTGATCACACAACGGGCATCAGGGTCAGTTTAGGCACAAGAGATTGTAATGTTTGTCACGTAAGTTTAGCCAGCTTAAGATGAAAGAAATTAATATTAGCCTCTCCTCAAAAACTTAAGTTTATTTCCACACCTGCCTTTAGCTGTAACATGTATGCCGTTCGTATACGAACATTAAAGCGATCACAGTGGCTTGTCATTGTGTGCAACATCTCAAGAAGTTTTCTGTCATAGTATGCCTCCTAATTTTGATTGGGGTATAATTTATGGGCAGCTTATCAGAGGACCATTTATTTTTCATACACCTCTTTATTTATATCCTACTAATATAAAACAAATTGGGATGCCTCGGTTTTTTAGAAGCTATTAATCTGTAAATCTGTTGTAATCAGATGACAGATTTGTTGATATTTTGTTCAACCAGTCTTAATAGCAACAGATCGGAGATTTGATTACTGATTAGCAGATCCAAGCCTTGATTAGGCTTAGAGGAAATAGGGCTTGTAATATAGCTTAATTTAAATAGTAAATGTTTCCCATTACAGTTGAAATAAATATTCACTAATAGGTCTTTTGTTGCATTACTACTAGACTGGGTTTCATCATATTTTGGGAACAACAATTAAACAGACAAGATAAAACATATCTATAAAATATTTATTACTTTCCAGAAAAATAAATCAAAAGAAAGAAACAATGCTACTAGAGAACTATCACCAGTAGGCATACAACCTCCAATTCTTGAGGAATTGGTTCACATCACTGAAAATTCCTGTGGGATTGAAACCACAAAGACTGATGTAATAGGATCAGATACTCAAGCAGCTGTAGTGAATGAAGAAGCTGAAACCAGTAATATAAGTATAGAAATAATAGGAGATATTGAAGAGACTTATAGTGAACAAATTATAGAAACTAATTTAGGTAATCATGAGAGTATAGCACAATCTAACTCCAGGGTGGAACAAACTGTACATATCAAGGAAACACAACAGATTGCTGAAATAGGTGACAAATCAGAGGTGGTTCCATTATCGAGTATTGAAGGCAGTTACAAAGACTTGAGTAAGCAACTAGAAAGGATAGCGATACCACATGAAGTTACAGAAATTGCAGAAGAAAGAGAATATGAACTTGTACACCCTGATGCTTATTTGAATACTGAGCAGCAGATACAAGAAACTCCTTTTGAATATGTAGGAGAAGACATAATGCCATCAGCACCGTGCTTCGGTGAGGTACCACAAACTGTGCAGTATGAAGAAGTAGAGAGAATAATAGAGAGTAAACCTAAAGTAAAATGCATGACTCTAGAAGATGCAATCAAACTGTGTGGAGGGAAGGAGATGGAAGAAGTCAGGGCCATGAGTGAAAGAGAAGAAGAGATAGTTGAAGCAGGGCCTATGAGTGGACCAGAGCATCCACTTGTTGATTTGTTGTCTACATTCAGGTATGCAATGGGACAAAAAGTTTAAAATATTTTTTTTAAGCTGTTCTGTATGATCAAATTAAATATGCTTAGTAAGTCCAAAATCCAACTGTCTTGGTATGGTTCCTAGTTAGAGGCAATCAACTAAGTGAACAGTATTGCTACACCTTGCATTAGTCTTGCCCAACAACATGTTGGTTGCAATAAATCCTTATTTTTCTGATGCAGGTCATCACTAATAGCGGTAGAACGCGAACGAATACAACTCGCATGCGGGTTTTCAGACGAAGAGAAAAGAAGAGCCACTCTATGGAAGATAGAGAAACGTCATGTGAACTTATCAGAAAAGTGCCAGTGTGGGCTCGATGTACACTTGAGAGCAAGCTATGAGCATGCGGAGTTGGTTAAAGAGAGGTTACCTGTTGCCAAATTGAGGCTGGAGAGTCTACTGAGGGATGTACAGGATTCGTATTGCCATCATCAGCATGCGGCTCTGTTGGCGCACTGTCAGGTAATAATTTAATTATCAAAAATAAATAAAGTTTTTACAACATCAAAAATACTGAAATGTTTCATAAATATTTCTTGGTCCTATTCTATATCTTTGTAAAAACTGAGATTTTCTCCCGATAATATTATAACATCAATAAATAGATCACTCCAACGACAATATATTTTTTAAATACAGGTCAACAATTTCTAAGCCATTCTCAACTTATTTTCTTTCCATATGTCCAGATAGAAGAGCTAATATCAGAAACGATACAAAGCAACAAGAGCGTGATACGCGAAGCTTTATCGCTTATATTACAAGCGCTGCGACTAAGTGACAATGCGCCTGAAGCGCTCGCCAGCGCGCTGCAGCGTTGGGCCGCAGCGCTGTCCGCCGCGCTACTCGACAGCCGCGACCTAAGGCAGCTGCTGTTTCTTATGCATCATCTGTTTAAGTAAGTAACTACAACCTGTGCGAATTAGGTAGGGACCTCGCTGGAATGCGGCCCCTCTCCCGGTTCCCCGCGTTCGCCTGGTGCGTTCAGTAGCGATAGCATCTTTGTGATGCGACGTCATAGCGCTTGGTGCCTAGTTAAATCGCACGGGTTTTAGCTACATAATTAATCAATGTTACCGAATTTGGATGGCAATAAGACTTCTCTCCAACTAATGTTCATTACGACCCCAGAGACAAAGTTCAAATCTCTCACATGCCTGTATTTACACGGGCATCCATAAATTTAAACTAGAATTTAGCTATGGCAGTTGGTGCCAGAAATAGTAATGGTTGTAGGAGAAGCCTGGGAAGCTACAAGCTCCTTCACAACTACCATTACAAAATACAGGGTGATTTTTAATCACCATCCAATTTTTTTCTAGGCATTAATAACCATTCTGACTCCATTTTTGAACTAAACAAAATCCAAACGTTGAATTGCCGCGTATATTATGCTGAATGAGAGAAAGGAGCGACGTGCGGGTGCAGCGTGATGTGTATCCGCGGGTAGTAGACTTTTCTAGACAACGTTATCATGCCATATCTCAATATTTTTGTACTGAGTGATCATACTAGTAGCAAAAACAGGTATTTAACTATTTTTATCAATGATGATACCATTTAGATTTCGACGGTGATCAAAATTCTACCTGTATTTGAATTTCCAGGCAGTCCCGCTCGGTCCAGTGGGCTTCACTAGTGGTGCACGCTAACGTGGACGCCGCGTCCCCCTCGCGCATACTAGCTCTGCTCTCACTGCTGCTCGCCCGGCCCCGCACTGACACCGCGCTCGAGTGCACTGAGGGTAAGGGTACTAATAGCAAGTAGTTATTAATTACAGATAGAGAGGTGTCATCAAGATGTTTATTTGTACTACTACTGAACTAGCTGCGCCGCGCGGTTTCACCCGCATAAGTCTTGATCTCGTGGGAATATCGGATAAAAAGTATCCTATGTTCTAACCCAGGTCATGGTCTACCCAAGTGCCAAATTTCATCCAAATCAGTTCTGCCGTTTTAGCGTGAAAGCGTAACTAACAAACTCACTTTCGCATTTATAATATTATAGTTAAGGATTACTGAAACTGAAGATTTTGTAGTGGAAAATAAAAAGCTGATCTTGCTGCTCAATAACACTATCAACGCATTACAGGCTCTACTAACTAACTGAGTCGGTTCAGCCGTTCTCTTGTCATGAAGTAATTAACGGAACAGATGGGCAGAGCTGTGTGAGGCTTGTATCGCTTTCGTGTCGGTATTCATCTGTGGGTTTATTTGACATATTTACCGCCCTGACGGGTTAGGTACATCTGAATAACCGTCAATATATACCAGCTTGACGAATACTGGCTTCCCTCGAGGCGACTGACCCCCAAATCCCCCCCCCCCCAGACCCCCTGTGATTGGTTGACTGAATTATCAATAACCAATCAAATCACTTGACATGAGTTGAATTTTGACACGTTGTTGATTTGCGCTCCAGAAACCAAGTGTGTCACAAAGTGAAACACCACTAAGGAGTCTGCTTAACTTGTAGAGCCTACTTAGCTATGACAGTTTTTGAACCAACCATTTAGCTGGCAGGGGACGACGACGACGACGACACTTGACTCCTAACAAAAATTTGCACTTTAAAGCTTAATATTTCGCAAACGGATCCCTGGATCCAAAAATGGTTTTCACAAATTCACAATATTTTTTGAACGACCTTTCCACACTATGGGAAAGACGAGAATAAAAAAATACATACCCACTTTACGTGTAGGGGCGGTACCCAAAAAAAATACAATACTTGATATACTTACAAATTGAGTGTTTTGATTTGATTATTTGGCTAGATACTGACACCGGAATTTATAATTTATAATTACCTAGATGACTTTCATTGAACGATTGAGGTAAATTGTTTGACCTCAAGTTTCGTTTTTAATAATGTCATTCAAACAAAAACAAGTGGTAAGATTATCGAATTAGGTGGATTTTGAGGCAATGAAATGACCAAGCTTGTCCGAGTACCGTTCAAACTACTCCTACGACTTACTAATGTTCCAATGACACATATAACAAAATAAACTAAAAAAAATACTTCAGCGCCATGTAGCGGGAAAATGGCCACGAACAGACCTTATGTTTCACCTTAAGTTGAAATGAATCTGCTACTAATTAATTATCTTTAGTGAGTGGTTACGTAAGAATGTTGAGTTTGTTTACACGTTCATCAGATACTTTTGGAACATACTACTTATAATTTAATAAATTCCCGTGCAGAGGCCGAGGAGGCGTGGGAGGAGGTGGACAAGCATGGCGGCGGCGGCGCGGTGAGCGAGGGCACTCTGCGCGAGCGCGACCTGCTGGCGCTCCTGTGCGCCTTCCCTCTTAGGGACCTGGTGGCTCGCCTCGTACTGTTCACTCATTCTGTAAGTTTCAACTGCTTCAGGCATACTGTAACATTTTGAGGCCATCGCTCGGGCCCGTATTACACAGGTGCTCTAAAACCAAGATACCGCGGCGGGCAGGGCTATGGCGGGAAGACTTGGATGTATATTGCCTTCTTTAGGAATATTTATTTTACTTATTTATTTATTTATTAACTATTAACACTTACATGAAGAATTGCCACCAATAAAATTAAAAAAAACCATTAAAAAAAATATTGGACACGTATTTTTTCTTTTTTTACGTAATCAAAAGATAACGGCAATACATTGAGTAGGCAATGCGTTAAAATATAGCATGACGTCACTGGCCGGTAAATTTTACACCGGCTTGTGGCGTAGCGAGCCCTCACTCCCCGACTTTAATGCGTTTTATATAAACCATTTTTGATTAATTTGATAAAGCAAAAAATTCGTATCTAATATTTTTTTTATTATCTGACTGATGGACTAAATAGTTAAAAAAAAAACCCAGTCAACATCCCTATTGGCATGAAGTAGCACAGAACCGGGACCGAAGGACATTGGACCGAATGGGAAAAAAGGATAATATTCCTCCTCTTAAAACATCAATTTAATTCGGCCTATCGATGACCTGGTGAAGGCCGCAGGAATCCGCTGGATGCGAGAAGCACAGAACCGGTCGAAGTAGTGGAGCTTGGAGCAGGCGTATGTCCAGCAGTCTTTTTTGCCGAAATGATGATGATGATGATCGTAGTCAAGTACCAACCCATAGACCTATACCAAGTTGCGCCAGCTGGTTCTTCACCTCCCACACACTCAGTCAAAGCGAATCACTTTGATGCAGCCTTTATAAGGTCATCGGTTTTTTAGCTGAGAGGCATCCCACGACGCGATATTAAAAATAGGTGTTGTAAATAAAATAGATACCGGATCTCTGTGTTTTGCCGTTAAGGGGGATGCGGTAAAGTAGCCCGCGAAACTCAAATTTTCTTTCTTTCTTTTCAATTTACAGGTCAGTGTCAGCTTACATGTTGATTAAAATATGTTTCGCGACCGTAACAAATATGGCTTTACGGAATTATAGTCATTAGAATCAGCAATACAACTAATTAAGTAAGCATAATCCTCAAATGTCATGATTTCATGAAATAGTCATTCAATAGGATTACATGAACTAAGAGAGTTGTATTGATGATTTTTATAATTATAATTCTATAAATAAATAAACATTCGATACGATCGCGACTCATATTTAGATCAACATACAACATGATACTGACCTGAAAATTGCAAAAAACGTAAGAAAATTTTAATTTCACGGGCTACCTTGACGCTTTCGCCTTAAGGGCGTACAAATGTCAAATCACCAAGGACACTTGCAACTTCAACTCACATTCATCATAAACATTTGTCAGGACATCCGTCACGCTCGTCCTCACGAATGGGGCGACACAGTAGGAGGTCGGGGCGTCATGAAGGCGTGCTGTGGCGTGCGCGTGCTCCTGCACGTGTTGCAGGGCAGCGCGCGCGCGCAGCCAGGTTACGTGAGGTTGCATCGCACGATACGAGAGCTAGCGGCGCGGGCGCTGCACGCGCTTGCTTGCTTGCATCTTACTTCTAGGTAGGTAACCATTATTATAGTGGGTACACGATGCACATCATTATGTGAAACGTAACATGCAATGCAACACACGTTGAAACGATTTCGCATACTTGTTGTGTTACATTTCATGTTATATGTTTCACATAATGTGTAACAATAGATATTGGATTTGCATTTCCATTTATTTATACCAAGTCAACCGTTGTCAAACAGTTAGCACATTACAGCTACTGTTTGGTCAAGGCTATAGCCAGTAGAGGATCCAGGGAGAGGGGGGAGGCTAAGGGGCTTAAACCCCTCAAAAGCGTCTGAGTTCTTCCATGACAAATCTTAAAGTGAACTTGATATTATTCAAATTATTTTTTTTTGCAAGTATTATACTACCTAATGTAAAATTGTCGTTAATTAAGTAAGTATTATGTTTTCAAGATTTTTTCTATAAGATATTTTGCAATCAAGCCCCTCCCAAACGACAATCTTGGATCGGCCACTGGCTAGCCAATATTTCATTATTTAGCAAAGTATATAAGGGTGAGGACGACATGGTGTAGGTGGGTGATTTCCAAGTTGAGGTACCTAAAGAAGATTCTCATAGGAGTTTCTGCTGGTTTGGAATCAAAACTAGAGAAGATATACATTTATTGTATTTCTTTCAAAATCTAGATCATTCTACGCCCGTGAGTTAGAAGAGAAGATATCGGCTGAACTGGAAGCGGCTTTCTCCGCCGGGTTCAATCTGTTTGAAGCACAGGAATTAGATAAACTGCCAGCAACACTGCTCGCTGACAACACTGCTAAGGACTACTGCATATCTATCATCATTGGACTGCATGGTATGTGATATTCTACTTCTCTTTTTAGCTGCCTATAACATTATTTTTATTCAGCCTCTCTTCTGCTGGGAAGTTTGTTGCGCTACTTCTTCTTCCCAACTAAAGCACTTGGAAGTGGTGAAGAGTGGGCGTTTTGGGGGGACTGTCTTATGTAATTTTGACTTTCAAAAACTGCTGATTCTCAGCCTAGTTTGAATGAATGACTTTTGATTTGATTTGAAGTCTGCAAGAAGTTTTTTATCGTTATATAGCTGGCAAAGTGGCAAACACACAAATGACGTGTATAAACTGATAGCTTTCAATGGCGGTCCGTGACAGAAGTTGTGTTTAGGTATATTTTAAACTAAAACACAAATATTTTGCTTGATGGCATTATTATTTATGGTCATTTGGATACTTCCGAGGACAAGTTCTTGCAATTCGTAAAAGTTCAGTCTTCTCCCAACAGATCAAACTCCAAAACAACTAGAGCTGCTCTCAATAGAGCTGCCGGTGCTACCGTGTGATGTGCGCATACGCATAATATCGCAGGCCGCCATCGATCGAGCGCAGGACCATGAACTAACCAGGATTGTACTAGAATTCTTGCTACAGGTGAGAGCTGGATTCTATGTTCAAATCGGCGGAACCTGTTTTGTCTTGCCCATTTTACTTAGATATAATTGACTCTGAAATAAAGTCCTGTGCTAGACTATTATTTATTGTGTTATATTTGGCAAACACTTTTGAATATTTACACTGACTCCAGCCAGACCACGTCTGGAAATAAGGGAGAGAGAACTATAAGATATATTTATTTGCTCAAACATGTGTACAAATACAAAAACAGGAACGTGCATCCAGGATAACATAAAAAAATATTAGAAGGAAATTGAATAAAATAAAAGACCTTTTCGTAAATTATTCGTAAATAAATCGCATCCCACAAGGTGGACCGATGACCTTGTGGAGGCGGCAGTAATCAGCTGGATGCGGGAGGCACAGAACTTATGATTATGAAATCTCATCCATGGTCTATTTGTTTTACAGACTGGACTGAAACGAAAATCACTATCCTGTAAAGGATTGTGTGACGCGGCTGCGCGGGAGTGTGTGGGACGAGTGCTTGCCGCACACGTCTACTTACACTCTACAGCACTGCATATACTAGCTGACTTGAATATAGGTAAGTGTAAATTAGGTTAAACGTTATGCCACGAGCGTCGCTCGATCGATAGATCGTCGCTCCACCTAGCCTGAGGGCGTCCTACCTTACCTTTGCCGATTCGCGGTCCCTACTCAAGAACACGTCTACCCCAACGGTCATCGGTGCTACGGCTAATATGGCCGGCCTATTGCCATTTCAGCTTGCTTATTCTGTGAGCTATGTCAACAACTTTGGGTCCTTCACTTATCCTAGCCTTGGTTACTCTTACTTATTTACGAGCCCGACTAAGAATTAATTCAAGTTTTTATACCATAAAACAATTAATTACAGTGGAAACCCTAGACCCATGTTGTGTGAAGACGCTCAACGTTCACAAATGGCGTCCGAACTGCATGGAGATACTCGCACTGTTGGACGACTGGGCGCGGCGCTGCCAACAGTTCCTGCAGCATCTGTTACTGGAGATGGATTATACGCCTTATGTGTAAGTTCAAGTTGATGACCGTATGGTTTGATACAAATAGCAGTACCGTATCGGCTTTGTCTTTTTTATAGATAGATACTTTTTATTGCACACTAGCTGCTGCCCGCGTGTGCAATTCTTTTTCTAAAATAAGTTAAGTTACTCCTTATAACATCGGCTATCTGCCAGTGAAAGTCCAGTCAAAATCGGTCTAACCGTTTCGGAGATTAACCGGAACAGACCGACACACAAAAACGTAAAAGAAATGTTTTTTAGGATTCCGTCGTCAACAAGGAACCCATAAAGTTTCGCTATATCCGTCTGTCTGTCTGTGCGCGGCTTAGCTCAGGGACGCTTAGTACTAGAAAGCTGTAATTTGGCATGGGTATAAATATTAATCACGCCGACAGACTTAAGCTGAAACAAATGAAAATTTTAAACTTAGAAAATTGAAAAATACCACCTCCTTGAAACTAACATTTAAACTAATAAGACTAGTAAGTAATTATTTATTTACCTAAACTTAACCTAGGTAACATCAGTGAGTGTTGTTTAATTATGGGATGGACTTTTACAAAAGAGTAAGAAAGCCCTTCAAACTAGGAAAATCCTGTATCTTGAAGGACAGTGTTCTTTAGTGGGGTTGACATGTTTTTACAAAATATTTAGAATATCCCAGTGATTCATACCTCCAAAGAATCTCTATGACTTGGGCAAGTTTTTTTTTATACATTCGCTAGTGGAACTTTTTCCCATGAAAATCGCTCGAAAATTTCGTAAATTTTTGCCAGACGAAGCCATTGCAGTAAATGTTTTTTTCTTATTGAACACATGTTTTGTAGCTGCGTAAAACTATTACTACAAGAAAGGCCCAGTCTCTACAACGTCCCACGCCCACGCCCCTTTTGATTTGATCCATACTTTCTTCAGGTACATCTTGTATGTAGCTTATTGATTTAGTCTCTAAAGCACCCTTTTACCCTCCTCAGCGGTGTACCGTTAGACGTCCAGCTAACAATCGGCAGCTGGCTGTGTGCCTGGGCGCGGGCCCAGCCCAGCGCGCCCGAGTGGTGCTGGCGCGTGCTGCGGCGCCTGCGCGTGCACCGCACGTGTTGGGGCTTGTCCGCGGATGCGCCCGCACCGGACTGTGAACCAACGGACTTGTTTGGTACGGCGTATGCGATGTTGGCGACGTCGTATGGACATTGTATGCCGGTGGTGAGTTTTAATTAACTTTAATTGGGCATGTTGTGATTCCGATTGTTTGCTAAAATAAATAGTGTGTGATAAAATATTTTACTTAAAATACTTCACTTTTTGGAACGAAGTTCGCGGCTTGCGGTGGGACTTGACTGGTAGATATCGTCACGACTTTCTCTCTTTCCCCCTCTTTCTCTCCCTTTTTCTCTCTTTCTCTCCCACTCTTTCTCTACCTCTCCGTCTCTCTCTTTCTCCCTCTCCCTCTTTCTCTCTCTTCCTCTGTCTCCCTCTATCTCTCCCTCTTTCTCTACCTCTATCTTTCTCTCTCACTATCCCTCTTTCGCTGTCACTCTTTCTCTCCGTCTCTCTCTCGTTCTCCCTCTCCCTCTCTCTCGTTCTCCCTCTCCCTCTCTCTCGTTCTCCCTCTCCCTCTCTCTTTTTCCATCTCCGTTCTTCTCTCTTTCTCCCCCCTCTCTCTCCCTCTTTCTCGCTCTTCCTCTGTCTCCCTCTCTCTCCCTCTTTCTCTCTCACTCTCCCTCTTTCTCTTTCTCTCTCTCTCTTTCTCTCTCTCTTTTTCTTTCTCCCTCTCCCTTTGTCTCACACACATACATCATGTTTTTTTTAATATATTTCTGTCAGTTCTCGTAAGCGCAACCAACTGACTCAAAAGGCGTCCCCCTGTGTTCCAAAAGTCCAAGTCCAAAGGGACTCCTAGTTCTTTCTCTTTGTATCTTTATTGTTTTCTACTTCCCCATAGATTTGTTCGGAAGGAGTATTAGCACTATGCAAGCTGGCGGCCACGCGGCCTCGGGACGCAGTTCAGTGCCTCGCCGGTGTCATGCTAGTCATGGCACATTCACCGGAGTCTGTGGCGTATACACCCAAGTAAGTGGCATTACTTAGCTGGTTATTACGGGATAGGTCCTAGCCAAGAGACTTGGCGAATCTTACTTTTATTAGGGTTATGTAGAGGTGGTCCAGGAAGCCAGATCTGGGATATTCTGTCAAAACAGGGGTTATGTGGAGGTGGTCCAGGAAGCCATATCCCGGGATATTCTGTCAAAATAGGGGTTATGTGGAGGTGGTCCAGGAAGCCAGATCCTGGGATATTCTGTCAAAATAGGGGTTATTTAGAGGTGGTCTGGGATTTGTTTGTGTATAAAGATAGCACAGATGACGGTTAAAATACTGGCTTTTTGTTTGATGTTTCTTCGTCCTGTCTTTTCTAGATCTCCTGTATGTTTCCACATGCATAACCTTTTTAACCACTTCTGTGGCCTAGTGGCATAGCATTGTTGTGTTTCGGTAGTTGTGAGCCAGTTCCTCTGTGGTTGAGAATTCCGGGTGAAGCTCGCTTCCACCTTCGGCCTGATCATCCCTTACCACTAGGTGAGACGCAGGCCAAGAGTTTCTCCGTAGAGGTAAAAACAAACAAAAAATGCGTTGTCAATGGAATCTTTCCTTTTTATAGATTCACGGAGCTATTCACAACGTTGCTGAGCTCAGGTCCATCTCTGATGCAGCGCGCACTTGGTCGCGGCGGCGCGGCTGGCTCGGAGTTGCTGCTCCGACTAATATTGTCACAGCTATCTGATGAGTGAGTACCACTAGTCAACGCAATCACACGGAACAAAAACTTAAAGAAATAATGTTTTATACAAACCAAAGATTTAAATCGTAGATTTGCCCTCACCGTACTTAGCCGCATGAAAAAGTATCCGTACTGAGAAGAGCGAGCTCACACATTAACAATGGTGTTTCCATGACAATCAAGTCAAGTCTCTGTGACACTGTGTGTATCAGAGGCGTCAAAATTAAATAAAAACCGGCCAAGTGCGAGTTGGACTCGCACACGAAGGGTTCCGTACCACCGTACAATATTTAGCAAATATGACGTATTAAAAAAAAACTACTTACTAGATCTCGTTCAAACCAATTTTCGGTGGAAGTTTACATGGTAATGTACATCATATTTTTTTTTAGTTTTGTCTTTCTTTATTGTAGAAGTTACAGGGGACACACATTTTACCACTTTAGAAGTGTCTCTCGCGCAAATTATTCAGTTTAGAAAAAAATGATATTAGAAACCTCAATATAATTTTTGAAGACCTATCCATAGATACCCCACACGTATGGGTATGATGAATTTTTTTTTTTGAGTTTCAGTTCTAAGTATGGGGAACCCCCAAAATTTATTGTTTTTTTTTCTATTTTTGTGTGAAAATCTTAATGCGGTTCACAGAATACATCTACTTACCAAGTTTCAACATTATAGTTTCGGATAAAAGTGGCTGTGACATACGGACGGACAGACAGACAGACAGACATGACGAATCTATTAGGGTTCCGTTTTTTGCCATTTGGCTACGGAACCCTAAAAATGCGACCATCATTTGACGCGGCAGGGCAAATCTACGATTGAAATCTTTGATACAAACTCAAGGTCATTAAAGCGTAATCTACACTAATATAATAAAGAGAAAAGATTTGTATTTTTGTTTGTAATGAATAAACTCAAAAACTAATGGACCCATTTAAAAAATTCACTGAGTAATAGTAATAATTTATAAAGATAGGGTGAAGTCGCTGGCGGAAGCGAGTACAGTACTACAGAGTACTATTACAGACTCGTCGCCCTAATGTTAAATGGTTTATTGTAAACCGCATACTCGAACTATGGAAACCCTTATTGCTTCGATATAAAAGCGCTTTCTGTTATTATGAACGTGCGGTATAGATTGCAAGAGCATGCATCCGTTATCATCGGTGACTTAAGCGAAAGCGAATACCCTAGGGTATGATGTTGATAATGATTTTTATGATTATAATTCTGTAAATACATATTTCTTACACTCCTGAATAATATTTTCGTCAACTTACAACCTGACACTGACCTGCAAATTGGAAAAAATCGTATGAAAATTTGAATTTCGCGGGCTACTTCAGTACCTTATCGTGAATGCAGAATGACTTACAGCGAGCCTGTGGTTTTTCCATCTATAACTAGTTTGTACCGCAACAGTAGCGGCTCCGTGCCAGCCCCGGGCGTGCTGAGCGCGTGGCTGCACGCATGCTGGCGCCCGCAGCTGCCGCCCGCAGCGTGCGGGCTCGTGGACGCGGCCGCGTGCGCCACCAGGCTGTGGCCGCATCTTGACGCCTATGCCAACTCCCTGCTGCAGGTACAGCTTTCCAAAAAAATTATGCGCTTTCAATATTATACAAAATTGACTAAACACCATGTAAGTTGAACAAAACTTTTCAATCAATGCGTTTATCCCACTACCTTTGTACAGGAAGAAAACGCAAAAGAGCACATTTCCCACGCGGTCCGCAACGCTTCCACCGCGCCCTTGCTCTGTGAGTGCCTGCTGCGAGCATGCCATGCCGCGCGCGAGTCGAGCACGCACCTGTACGCGCGACTGTTGAGCGTGTTACATCAACAGCGAGTCGCTCAGAAGAAGATACACGTTGATAATGCGCTGCAGGTAAGAATTATTACCACATTACTATGCGAGTGCTTGCTGCGAGCATGCCACGCCGCGCGCGGGGCAAGCACGCACTTGTACGCGTGCCTGTATGATGTTTTTGTCTGAAATGAAATTAGCTAAGTCGAACGACTATACTGGGTGGATCTTTGAGATGGGGCAGTAAGAGCGTACCTTAACCAGTATAGCTATCCATATTCTTCACAATTAAATTATTTGCAGAAAATAGGCGCCAACATAACCGCAGAAGAACTTGTGATATACCGTGCAGCCACTGCAGCACTGGTAGCGCCTATGAACCATCCCTCGCACTTAACTCTCTGGAGACTATTCATGCATCTGTATCTACAGACGCCGCCTGATTTTGGGTATGTTTTGTAACAACTATATCTTCTTTGAGTCGTGTAGCTATTGGCAAATTGTCATAATACATTTTTGAATGCCATAAACACGAAAGCCCGTTGATTTCAAACGAGATTAAATTCGATAATAAAGTGCTTGCTTAAGGCGCGGACTGACTACGATTTCAAACGCTACAGCTGCACTCACACAACTTCGTCTGCGCGCTATACGGTAGCCCGACGACTAAAGTATGACCGCAATATCTATTTTCACAATTACAGAGCATTAAATGCAATTATTTTTCGGGTTTTATTTAGATTATTCAGAATATACACATTAAATTAAATAATTGTCCGGTTAAAGTTATAAAATAATGTTTATTCTATTGAACTCTTAAAAAAAATGTTGTTATCGCTGAAAATACGGAGATGTTCGACGACAAAGTTTATTTTTGTGAAGTATTTTTTATTCGGAATATCAAACTATTTTCTATTATTCTATTCGGTTAAAATTTTTCTTTAAACCCTTCTCTGTCCACTGTATTTTTTGCGTCGTATATTTTAATTGCGTTACGTCATACTCGACTATCCAAGAAACCAGTTTTTTGTGAATATTGAGGTAACACCGCGCCTTAAATCCACTCCCAAAACTTGGAAAAGTTCATTTAAACACACTAAAGTTGGTAAACAAAGTGTATGTTTTTTTTTTTTTTAAGTTGTAATCGAATGAACGTTTCCACCATTTATAAAAATTACAACTTATCTGTATACCTACATCATAAGCAAATGATTTAATTTGATACCCAGATTTTTTACTAATGTTATTACGACGGTAATAACCGTCTATTATTTTGTCATTTTAGGTCAGTTCCAGCAGTGGGCCCCCTATTCTTCAGCGGTCTAATAAAATCTCGCACACTAGCTCAAATCAAACGAAGACTCCTAGAAACGATCACCTACCACCACAACGAAGGCGAAACACTCAAAACGGAACATAAATCTATAGATACTAGTGAAACACAATCGACTAGCCGAGTAGAGAGAGCTACTCCAGTTAGGACTGACGATAGTCTGTTACCAGCTTTATCGATAATCGATCTGACGGGAGAATCTAGTGGGTCGAGCGATAACGAAGATGACGCCGATGATAGCCGAAGTGAGAAGGAATCAAGTCCGAGTAGTGACGCGGTTGAGACGAAGAGGAATATATTTAATTTGATAGCTTATCATGCTGCTGCTGAGAAGTAAGTTCCGACTATTTATTATTTCTTAAGTTTTGTTCTAAATTGAAATTTACCACATTGTGATAAGCTCTAGTTAACATAGAGGGCAGATAAATTCGTTCAAATTCTGTTCTATTTTGGACTTTAAAGGGCTGATTATGTATCATGGTTATGTATTTTGTATTAAGATTGTGTCATCATCTGCTTAGCCTTTACCCAACTATGTTGGGGTCAGTTTCCAGTCTAACCGGATGCAGCTGAATACCAGTATTTTACATGGCACGATTACCTATCTGACCACCACAACCCAGTAACTAGGCAACACGATACCTCTTGGTAAGACTGGTTGTCAAGCTTTCGGGCTTCTGACGACCCGTAACAACTGTCAAAGATTTACAAATGTCAGCCAGGACCAACGGCTTAACGTGCTTTCCGAGGCATAGACCAGTCTCGGTATGTAAATATTATGGTCACCCATCCACTGACCAATCGCGGCTAGCGTAGCTTAACCTGGTCGATCGACCCGTGCGGCTGTTATTACTTGGCCATAAGCCCCTCATTAAGATTGTGTATGTGATTTATGGGACTGGAACAGGCAAAATTAATGTTTTCAGATTGCTCAGCGAATATTTAAGCTGGCTGGAACAAGGGGAAAAAGTGCGCGTACCGCCTCACTTTGCAGATATAGCAAGATACATCCCGGAGCATGTAAGTCAACTTACATGATTTTTCAAACTTTGAAAGACTTTTCACTTTCAATTTATATGTCAGAAAACAAGAGCTTTAGATAAAAAAATGACATGAAATACATCAGTAGCCTGTTTTAGTTCTCAAAACATTTTATAGTTTTCTTAACACGTCTTAAGTCAGTACTCACACTGCTATTTGTAAGTTTTCAGAAAAGTGACATATTTTTGATTATGCTATAGAAAACTACTAACTAAAATTTGATTGATGTATCACGCAGGCTCTCGAAGCAGCATGGAAACGTGCAGTGTCTCGTCCCTCACCGTCCACAGAACTGGACAGTTTTCCCTCCGTGTCTGTACCACCGCCGCCCGACAATACTCCACCGCAGACGCCATTCCACATAGCTGTTAACACCATATTGAGGATTAAGGATCGGTCTAAGAGAAGGTATGTATGTAACACGATTCGGCATTATTTTAACGTTGCCTAGTTATTAGTTGAACTATTACTATCACAGCATATGGAATAAACTTCTATTGGACAACCTGGTCGGCGCAACATGTCCCTTTCTTCCATCCCTCTCTATTAGCCGTCATCTCGGTAGTCACCTCCTTTCTACCCATATCATCTTCCACACAGTCCATCCATCGTTTCTTTGGGCTTCCCCTACTCTTATAGCCATCAACATTCATGCTATAAATAATAATTTTGGAATATGGTAGTCTACTGCTGAAGTCTTCCATAACAACGTCACATCAGTAAGTAACCTTACTCAAGTTGTCTTTTTAGCTAGGTAATCACAATATGCTTGGTACATTATTGTTAATTGAAAATTATGACCCAAATATGCGAAAGACATGATAGATGACATTGAAAGCAGCTGGAATTAACTGTTTGCGAAACTTAGGAGGCCTATTTCCAGTGTCCGGAGTCCGGCCTACGATGTTGTTGATGATGATGGAACGCTACATGTTTTATGTTTGTTGTTAGACGAACGCGGACATTGATCAAGTCACCTGTAGAAGACGTGGACTTCAGAGACGCGCGCTCCCTTATTTCGCTGGTCGACAAACATTTGAATGACATCGAGAGGCTTGCACAGTAAGATTCTTCAATAATTACTTATTGTAGTATACTGAAGTCTTAGTATTAACTGACTGAAATAAGAAAAAATGTTAATTACTAACTTCCGCCATCGGCTTCGCCAGTGTGATATCTGTATAAATTACTAGCTGCCCGCCCCGGCTTGGCACGGGTAGCACTATGTACTTATCTACGGCGCACCTACCCACCTACCTACCCTATCTACCTATCCTACCTACCTACCCTACCTACCCTACCTACCCTACCTACCAACCCTACCTACCTTACCTACCTACCCTTCCTACCGTACCTACCCTACCTACCGTACCTACCCTACCTACTCTACCTACTCTACCTACCCTACCTACCGTACCTACCGTACCGACCCTACCTACCCTACCTACCCTACCAACCCTACCTACCCTACCTACCCTACCTACCCTACCTACCCTACCTAAACGTGCGACAATCTAAGAAGCCCGATTTGATACCTATCAAAATATTTTGACTAGTGACGGGGTAAAAAAATCGGTTGCTTTAATAACCGATTCTTGAAACATCTCGATTTATCATACTTAGAGTTTGTAATCGACAATTTACCTACATTGCTTAAAACTCATTCTCGAGGCATATCTTTTTATTACACGTGATCATCATGATCACGACGTGTAAATAAATAAATTCACTTTTGTAAAAAAAAAAAAACAATTTTGTCACTTCGGATGATCCAGAAAAATTATATATCATCAATTGAATTCTGTCTTCGTCGGTTACCATTATAATAAATTCATTTTCCATCTTATTGTCAAAATGTACATCTATTCTAAAGTCTTCCGTTATAATTTTCTATCGATCGATTTTGTTTTTATATGTTTAAACATTTAATAATACAGTAATTATACTTTTTTCTCTTTTCTTAATGTAATGTTTGTAAAAGTACCTATAGATTTTTCAGTATATCGATTTTATTCGGTCAAAAAACGACATAAAACCGCTTGTTCCCAACGAGTCACACCTCAACGGGTAACAGTGTGACCGGTTGGGAATTAATTTTAAAAATAATCCCAACCAGTCATACTGTTACTCGTTGGGCATGTTACTCGTTGGGAATTATTTTTGAGACGTTCCCAACCGGTCACACTGTTACTCTATGGGATTTTTTTACTAAACAATTCCCAGCCAGTTACACGATTACTCGTAAAGATTCCTATGAAATTGTAAATCAGTGAATATGGTATATATTGGAATAAGACACTGTAAATAAATATCAAACAGATTTATTATCAATCAACAAAATTACAATTTTAAACATTTATAAATTATCTACACATTATAACAACCTATCTGTATCAAACTAAAAAATCTTTACAGATATCACTAGTTTCATATTATGAAATTATAAACTTGCAATAAGGCATTTAAAATAAACAACAAATTTCAAATAGCTGAAATTATAAATTAACAAAATAACAATTCAAACATTATAAGATATTTTTAAAAAGCTATATTTATCTAGGTATAAATCACAGAATCATCACAGATATTTTAATTTTAATGATTAAAGTAAGAACATCCACTTTTCTTTAACTTTTGGTATCTTAATACAGGCGATATACGAGAAATAAAAAAAACACGAGTTCGATTCGCACGAAACACTTAAAGCTGTTTCGTGTGAATCAAACTCGTGGACACGTGGTATGTTGTTTCTTTTTTATGTTAGTAAGTATTAAACTTACTAATTAAGTATTAACATTAAAAAATTGTTCTAAATATAATCAGTCTTATGGAATTGAATATAAATTCAATATAGAGTTATCATCATAACATCATTATGGATAATAAGTAGATTTTAATAATTGTAGATTCATAATTATCCATAATAATGATATGATGACAACCATAATCAGTCTTACACGTTAATTAATATAAAATCAATGTACAACAATTTTCAACAAATCATTTTTAAGTAGTATCTTTATTTTAACTCAACGTTTTGTTTGGTATGACCAAACAAAACGTTGAGTTAAAATAAAGTTAATGTTATGATAAAGAAATAGTTAATGTTAATATAATCAGCCTTGTACATAATATGTATTTGACTCACAGTATATAATCTAATTTCGTAAAATTTCTAAAGCATGGCTTACTGTTATCAAACCTTCCGATAGCTCCTGTTGCACTTCTTGAATGAAATCGTCTTTTAAAATATATTTTTTAGCTCTTTTTCTTTTTAGTGATTTATTTGTTTGTTTCTGACAACATTAAGAGAAGAGTCCTCTTTTAATGTATGCAGGAAGTGCATCAGGTTCGGTTTTTTTGTTCCGATGGTCTTATTCAACTTACCATGCCATGCTTCTAAGGCATTTGTGGTTCGGTGCCGCTCTCCGAAAACACACCACACTTTAAAAAACTCTCTACACAGCCATTGTCTTTCCATATATTTTATAAACTGTTTGCAGCTTGAACTTTCGCTATCTCCGTATCGAGCAATTATATATACCCATCCGTTTATTATTTCATGCTCTGGCAGCAAAGGAAGCACAGCACTGAGCTGAACTAATCGCACCTCCTTTGGATCTTGTGACGTCCGCATTGTCATTTTCAGTTTTTTCCCCTTTTTAAATATCGCGTTGTTATAGTGATAGTAACACCCTTTTACTATCACTGAAGGAAAAACTTTGGCGATTGCATTTATTGCTGGCTTTTCGTAATCACATCTGAATTGAGCTGGATTCCAATCAGGTAGCTGTGATTTTATCATACTAAACAGGATATAGTAGCTTTCTGTTGTTCTGTTGCTCATTAATGCATACACCACAGGAATTATATTTGTGTGGTTTACTGTACTTCCAGTATCCCCATGGATTGTATACAGTTGTATGAAGGGATTAGGACAACTTCTAAATGTGCCATCACCGTAACAGTCTTTTAAATTGTGCACCATTAATCTCGCTTCCTTGGACGAAAATAATATTATTCTAGTATTGTTCGTATTACTTTGGTAATCTGCTAGTAGAAAATCATTATATCTTGGTGGTACTTCAACGTCTAGTGCCTGTTTGTACACTATCTTAGAAACTCCGGCTGCTGAATTTCGTTGTCTGTACAGTGTACTTTTAACACTTGTGAATTTGGGTATTTTAGATACGATATCCATTCCGGCATCTTTAAGTTGACTTATCATTGAATTATACTTTTGTGGGATATTTGGAAAACCTGGTTTGTACAATTCAGTCTTTAATTTCTGGACAGATTCCTCAATTTCGTTTTTTGCAAAGTCAGGGGCGTGGCTATGAGCAGTCTCATGCAGAATATTTTGGTCCTATGAAAAAACATTTACGATCTCAATAATGATTAAAACAGAATTAAAGCGGTTAACAGTAAATTAAGCAAGCTCAGCATATTCAGTTAAAACTGAAAATAAATACTTTGTAGTTATCAGTAAATTGTCACTTATACAACATATTTATGGAATAACCCAAAACCTCAGATGAAACGACGCACGCGCCGGCGCGCGCTAGATTGACTACAGGGACGGCGGTAGCCGGCGGCGGCGGGGTGGCGGCGGAGCGGCTGACCTTGAGCGCGCGCGCTAGTTCACTTACACTCGCCCGCTCGATTGTTTACGTAGCGTTTAAAAAAATATTAAAAACGACAAAACAAATAATTATGTTAGGTAAAAAATTAAACTATATAAGTATTAAAAAATATTGCTTTCTATTTTGCTGCTGATTCTAAACAAATTAAGTTTTGGGTTATTTCAACATCTTGTATAGAGGTAGATATACTTACTTTTATTCGTATGACTCCTTTACAAGTTTTTCGTTGCGTGCACGCCCACACTGTTAATCCGCTATTATGCTTTCGCCTGGCATAAAATTCGTATCCACCACGAAGCAAAATAGTACCACCATTCCTTTGTATAAAACTAAATGTCACTAGGCTGGACGAAGTTGACGCGATGTATTCTGTCATGGTTAACAGCGGGACGTGCACTTCACTTCAATGCACAGCACAAACTGATAATATTCAAGCATCCCTCTCCCTCCCCGCGTCGTTCCCGTGGCGAAAAACGTGTAACTTTAACATGCAAATATGTGCTTTACATTTAATTTTAGAGAAATAATATTTTATATTGTGGCTGAAATTAATAAGAGGTAAAAAAACCACAAATATCCTCTTATCATTTCACTGTATTCACACCATTATCCATTAATAGTATCTTCATAAACAAGTGAATAAGAAAGTAGAGAGATTACGTATTCTAGTAAATATAGGCGGCCACGAACACTAGCACTGGTCATGTCAGGCGAGAAACAGAGCCCTAACAAGGGATAACTATTTAGAACTGATGAATAAAAATAAGTCAACCAGTCATTGTGCCGCTGTTGACGGCATAACGAGTCGGAGCTACTGTTACTCGTTGGGACATCTTTTACATTTATTTCCAACGTGTCACAGTGTGACAGGTTAAGTGTGACTCGTTGGGAACTAATGAAAAAATCACCCCAACGAGTAACAGTGTAACAGTAACTGTGACTCGTTGGGAATTATTTTTATTTATTTATTTATAAAAATCTTACCTACACTATCATTACAGATCTATGATCCAATGCGACAGATTGGCCTTACTAACTAAATCCTAAATCTACACCTTATACCTAGTTAAAAAATATCTTAATCTAAATAACATATAACATATAGTGTAACTTTTGCGAATTCACTCAAGTTGCACCACAATACATCAACCCTCCCGTAAACCTCATTCACCACGCGTATGGCTCTAGTGAGAGGAGTTCTCGCCAGTAGGTTGGTCCTGGCTGCAGGCACAGCGAGCAGGGGCGGGCGTTGCCGCCTCCACACGTACCGGTCGGGAACGTACAGCTGTAGGTGTCGCAGCACTCCCGGGTTATGCGCCACGCCACGTAGTAGTTTCACTACATACGCTACGAGCGAAAACTCCCGTCGTACTCTTAGAGTGTTATACCCTACCATACCCAGAACAAATAGTGTAGGGTACATCAATGGGTATAATGGATATACCCCATACAGCTTGTAATACAAGTGACTCGTGAACTTATTTTGGATACGTTCCAACATAACGCTATATTTCGCCTCATGAGGAGCCCAAATGAATGCGCTATGTTCGAGGTGACTTCTGACTAATGCGTCATATAGTACCCTTAGTGTCGTGATGTTGGTGAATCCTTGGGACTGCCTCAGTACGAAACCTAGGTTTCTGTATGCCTTCTTACATATCTTATTGATATGCTCACGGAAGGTTAGTTCCTGAGAGAAGACTACCCCTAAGTCTCGTACCTGAGACACTCGTTGCATCGGCACCTCCTCCACCTTGTACTGATAACTCAAGGGAGTTCGCGCGCGAGTGAACGACATCACCGAACATTTAGCAACATTAAAATGCAGTTTGTTGTCATTGCTCCATTCGACCACTCTGTCAATGTCTTCCTGTAGGCGTTCACAATCCGAGTGATCCCGAACCTCGAGCAGCAATTTCAGGTCATCCGCAAACAATAAACAAGTCCCATGTCTGACGACTTCCGGCAAGTCATTTATCATTACAATAAACTCGAGAGGCCCTACATTGCTGCCCTGGCTCACGCCCGATCTCGTGTAATACGGTTGAGATACACAGCCATTGTAGTCGACATATTGCTGGCGATCCTTCATATAGCTAGCGAAAAACTGTAGCAGAGGTAGTGTACATCCAATTTTCGCGAGCTTCCTTAACAAGATGTCATTATCCACCGTATCGAACGCTTTTTTAAAATCGAAGTACGCAGCATCTACCTGTACCCCCGCATCTACTGCCGGCACCACCTGTACCATAAAGTTAATAAGGTTTGTAGCAGTGCTGCGTCCAGGTCGAAACCCATGTTGCGCATCTGACAGACGCGCACGCATTTGTTCCTGAACGGAGCGCTGAATAGCCGACTCGAGTACTTTAGCAGGCGTGGAGAGTACAGCCACCGGTCTATAATTACAGGTATCTGAACTTGGTTTTCCTTTAGGAACCGGAACAACGCGCGTGATCTTCCACCTTTTATTATCCAAAACATTCCCAACGAGTCACACTGTTACCCGTTGAGGTGTGACTTGTTGGGAACAAGCGCATAAAACGGTCACAACACTACAGCAACGAACCCAAAAACATGACATTGTAATAACGTTCTGTCGGAAGAAGAATCAACGGTTAATTCGTGTTTTTGACTGCGTTTTTCCAATATAAAGTGAAATTTGGTGCTTACGAATGATACTCATTGTTATAGTGTATGAATAACATAGTGATTCATTAGGATAATGAATTTGATATTTCGATTTCTTACGTAGACGTTCATACAAAGATATCGCGGCATGTATAATGAGAAACGTCAAATTGGGCTTCTTAGATTGTCGTCGGTTTACCTACCTACCTCCTACCTACATACCTACGTATCTACATACCCTACCTACACCTACCTACCTACCCTACCAAACTACTTATCCTATTTACCTACCTGCCTACCCTACTCTGCTAAATTCACATTCATCAAACGCGTCAACTGTCCAACGCGCGAACTTAAAATAGTCGTTAAGTTTTCGGAAATTTTCCAATTTCCTGCGCAAATTTCTTAATTTTTTTTTCCGTAAGAACCTTCTCTTTACAATAACAAACACGACAAAAAAGAATTAGCGAAATTAGTCCAGCCGTTCACGCGTGATGCCGTGACCAAGGGAAACAGGGATTCATTTTTATATATATTACGTAGATAGATAGCCTAAGTTACTCAGTGATAATATAGCATTATACGGGAGAAAGAATTTCTAAAATTGGTCCAGTAGTTTTTGAGTTTATTAATTACAAACAAAAATACAAATCTTTTCCCCTTATAACATTAGTGTAGATTATTACAAACTCGCGATTCTTAAAATAAACGTCGGGCACACCCTTGATAGTTAACCCTTTTTTTTTTTTTGGGGATCATTAAATGACTTCTCCCGCTCTGGGCAGAGCGAGAGGGTGTGTCAGACTTTTACTGACTAAAACCCACCCGTGTTCCTTCCGTTGCCTGTGTGCCGGGGCCGCGATATCCCTTTCGGACAAACCCGCAACCCCAGCAGGCATTGGTCTTTCGACCCCGTCGGTTGGTGCTGATATCTCTTTGAGGCGCGCGTGGAACACAACGCGCCGTCGACACGGGCCTGGTCCTTATCGGACGGCGAGCTGCCCATTGCTCACCGTCCGCAAGCCCGCGCCTACGGTGGCCGGAAGTCGGCTCTCGACTCCCGACGCCCGGGGCGTCTCCTGCGGCGACTAGGGCCGCGAGGGCGTGCAGCTTGCATCTCCCTCGCGCGCTCCGCCTCCTCCTTCGCGAACATAACTGCTTCGCAGAAGGAGGTGACGGCTTCCCATGAACTCTCGCTCCGAACCATGGCCGAACCAGGGCCGGACGCGAGAGATCGCCGCCGCCGGTCGCCTCCGTGAGGACACGGCGGTGCTCCGCCCAAGCCGGGCAGACCTCCACCGTGTCCTCCGGGCGATCTACACAGTGGTGACACCCGGGCGTTTCCTCCCGCCTTACGCGGAACAAGAACCTCCCGAAACAACCGTGTCCGGTGAGGACCTGCGTCAGGCGGAAGGTGAGGACGCCATGGCGCCTCTCAAGCCACTCCTCAAAGAGGGGACTTATCGCCGCAATTGTGGCGTGCCCATGATAGTTAACCCTAAATAGACCTTTTTTATTGGGGTGGGAAATTATCAAATAATTTCTCCGGGAGCGGGAGAGTGCGTCAGACTCTTACTGACTAAAACGCACCCCTTCAATTGCCTGTATGTTGCCAGGGGCCACGGTATCCCTTTCGGACTTTCCTGCGACCCCGGCAAAGCCCTAGATAGTGTATAACTATAAATTGTGGGAGATAAAATCTGTCTGATAATTAATTTCGAATCGAAAATTTCGAATAAAACTTAATTATTAAAACCTGTGGTCAAAACCCTAAACAGCGCCATCTCTACAGTATTGTGAAACTCTTGTGCTCCAAGATTGTCACGGTAGATGTCGCTTAAGATGTCATTTTGCATCGTCACACTTCTCCACTTTTCAGCTCGCCAATATTTCTATCACGGTAAACTCTTCTTTTTGCGGTCTTAAGTAGTTCGTCCGATACGATAGAAGTCGGTAACTTAGTAAGATTTTTTATGTTTTGATTTAATAATACATACATAAAATCACGCCTGCATTCCCGGAAGGGTTAGGCAGAGGTGTACCTATAGTACACCCACATTTCTCCAGTTATGTTTAAGTCCCATGTAATAGGGGGCGAGCCTATTGCCAGCATCCGGGCCGCTACTGAGAAATTCCAGATGGAAACATCCAATAACACTTTGCATGCTCAATAATAAAATCTTTTATTACAGACAATATTACAATCCTTATTTACACAATTTTAAGAATGATATTAGCTTGAAATTAGTAATTTTGCATTCCTTAACACTAAACTACTATTTGTCTTACAGAGAATGGTGTACGGAAGTGGCTCGCGTGTCTTCATTAGACAGCAGACTATGGGAGCTAGTCAGCGTACTGCGCGTACGACGTGCGTTACCGCCTGTACGCAGAAGCTGTGCGAACAAATGCAAGCCCATCACTATCTACATACCGGTATGTATATATCTAAGTATTCTAATTCTATTTTCATACTGTATATGAAAATAGAATTAGAATACTTAGATGTGGCATGGACATCGACGCATAACCTTTTACCATGGATTCAGTACATGATTCTTAACCTAACCGGGTTTCATGTTGGAACTTACTTACATAAATGTAACACCTTAATGTACAAAATGTGACAAAATGACAGATTGTAGAAAGATTTCTACGATGCGATGTCAAAAATGGAGAAACGAAATGTCAGTTTGTATAGAAAGAGCTATGTCTATTCTTCGTAGAAATAGAAAGCGTCATGCTACGCGTGCTGGTTGTGCGTTGATGTCCCTGCCACCGCTTATAGCTATAGTTTAGTATAAATATGCTACAATGCAATGAGACCGTGCTTATTAATAGTATAATAAATAATTTGAATGTGTTTAGCAACAAGAGTGGTGTATATCAGTGGACGCAGAGCGCGGCATAAGAGAGAACCGCAGCAGCGCGCGCGCCACGCTGCGGCGCCTGGCGCGCGCGCGCCCGCACGCCGCGCGCACGGCCGCTGCCTTACATACTATTGCAAGGTACGGTTCTAATAGCATGATTTTTTTTAACTATAGAAATATGTATGAATTATTTTCAAAATTTACATAAGCCTAATTTAGTACCAATGTCATCAATGAAACTGAACGTGATCAGCACATCGAAACTGCGAGCTGTTAGTGTCATCATTGCTAGTGGCGGCGCTAGGCGTCGACGACGTCGGCGACCGCTGCTGCATTCTACTTTCAATATAGAATTAGTGGCTGGTGTTAGCTATGATAAAATCTTAAAAAAATTCAGTGAAGCTAAAAGCCGAAAATTTTACTGCGTACTATTAGTAAGAAATTCCCAATGGAAATGCCCAAAAACACCCGAATCAGACCCGGGAATCGAACCAGTGCCCCACGCTCAGTAATCGGGCTTGCGACCACTAGACCAACGGGGCAGTCAAGAGTGGCCTTTAAACATATTTACCCCGATCTCACCTGGTGGCTAGCGAGAGATGAGGTCAATAATGGAACGAGCGTATCCAGAAGATAATTCGTTTTGAGGTTTTCGCAATGACTCTTAAAAGTGAAATAATAATCAAGTTTGAGTTGCACACAGACGTACGCGCAGCAGCGAGGCGGGCGTGCGCGTGGTGGAGCGCGCGTGGCGCTGCGCCGGCGCACCGCCCTGCGCCGCCTGCGCGCCGGCCAGCTGCGTGCTCACTGCTCTAGTCACTGACCTCGCTGAGGTAAATGAACATCAATACCATCGCGTAACACTTTCAGTAACAAAATTACAACCCGAAGGATTTTGAAGAAAATTGCTAATCCATTGCTTAATAAGTTGGAAAAAAAATAATGTTGCACTGTTACGCCAAACACTATTATTAATAATAATGTTTTCTTCTTTCTGCTAAATTTCAGCAGCGTCTTTACTAGTTTGGACCGTGACAATTTCCTTGCCTAGAAACCATTGACGATTCCAACTGTTTAGGTGCTCTTTTAGCTATGTTATACAAATTAACTTTGATTATACAAATTAACTCTTAGCAAAGAACTTACGATACCGTAAGTTCTGGCAGTTATTGATTTGGCACGGCTTTCAAACGTGTCATCTTTTCCACTCATAAACAGGTTGATCCAAATAAAAATAAAAAATGTGTGCTGGGACACATAGTAGAAGTGAAACTTCAACGGACAAGTGGAAAAACGAATCGCAACGGACAAGTGGCAAAACGAATCGCAATAAAATTTTAACTTGAAGTTTTGCGGGCAAATCGTTAATGTACTTGTCCAATTTGAAAACCTGCCCGTAAAACTTCAAGTTAAAATTTTGTGTTGAATATGAAGTAATTTATTTTGATAAGGATTAATACCAAGATACAAATAAAGAGCCTTTTCTAGCGGCGGCATTTAATTTTTTTTTTTAAATAAAAGAACACTTATTGTGGCATAACTATAATAGTTAGACATATGCTGTCGCCACACTTTTTGTAAATAATGATATGTTCTGCAAATTCGTAGTACATTCTTTTATTCTATCATCAATGGTTTTCGCAGCGCACGCCATGTAAAGAATATTTTAGGTAATTTTTTTACACCTTGGGTTACATTATTGGAGTTTTAGTAAGGATTTTGTATATATGTATATATTTTGTATATTTGAAAATATTATATAGCTTATGTCACCCGGAGATAGTGTAGCTTCCCAACAGTGAAAGAGTTTTTCAAATCGGTTCAATATAAAAACTTGAGATTCCAATCTATTCTCTCCCTCCGCCGCTGCCGCCTCTCACCACCCGATATATCGTCTACCCCCTCCACGCGGCCGTAACGCTTTTTCGTGACATAAAAATCCTAATTTTATCTATATATATAATATATCTATTAGAATTTTTTTCTATATAGATTTGGTCTATATAGAAGTTTCACTTAAAAAAAATGGTTTCTCATACCCAGAAGAAGTCAGTCGAAATTTTTGAGTCAAGTTTTTTTGTGATATTATGCATGCTGCCGGGAAGTATATTTTTTGTATTTTTTTATTTGAACTCGAAATTTCGACTCTGTATCACTTGAACGTAAATTAATCCTTTTTGATCAAAATTTTTCCATGTTGAATTAATGATAAGAAGATGATTATTTGATATCTGAATGAATATTCCTTAACAATGAAAATTACCAAAAAAATAGAATGTGTAAAAACCCGTGGAAAAAGCGTGGAAAAATAAAGATAGTTTTTTTTTGAAGCGCTACCCATAAATCTTTCAAGAAATTTAAAAAAAATATTTAAAACTCGAAAACTATTTAGAATCGCGGAACATACATGTGGTATTTTTGGATAACCCTGGGCATGAGGAATCTATTTTTTTTTATGACGTTACTTATTGGTACAACCACGCACAAAAACTCCATGTGCCTTATCAATAGCCGCGTACTGTACTTGATTTTGTTCAATAAATAAGAATCTAAATTAATGAATCAAGGAATAACAAAATAAAAAAATCTATTTATTTATCTGTCTCACATTCCAGCGCTGGATATGCCACGACGGGCGCATATCGGCGGAATTACTCTCCGCGTGGGGCAAGCGCTCCACCGGCGTGTTGCAGCAGACGCTCTGCGGAGCCCTACTCGCGCCCCGACGGCTCCCGGCCGCCGACTGGCCTAAGGTGTACAGTGCATTGTTGGATTCGCAGCTACCGTCGCATACTGTGTTCAGTTATTTGTCTAAGGTGAGTACCATGTAATGTTGCTATTTCTTATTTTTTTGAATCTATGATACAATATTCTACTATTTGACAAATATGTTCCTATTTCCAGCCGTTTAAATGACAAATCGAGTTTAAGAAACAGTTTTTTTTGCGAGTCGTCTCTAATAGTCAAACCTGTGTAAAGCACAATGTAAATAAAACCGAAAAAAAAAGTAATAGGTTTTAGCAATTAACATTAATTATTCATACATATTTGTTGGCGAATAAGTTAGCATTCTACATCTTAGTACAGTCGCCGGCACGTCACTTGGCAAGGTGTTGGCGTATAGGGAGTGAGATTGCTCATAGTGTAACAAAAAAATACACACTTTTATTGCATGCCATTATTCTATGGTTAAAGCCATTTTTTTTTAACGAAAAACAAGCGAAAACGAATTCTAAGCATCTACGACTC
Organism: Agrochola lota; assembly: GCA_947364205.1. Classification (NCBI taxonomy): domain Eukaryota; kingdom Metazoa; phylum Arthropoda; class Insecta; order Lepidoptera; family Noctuidae; genus Agrochola; species Agrochola lota. Next base: position 19,205,194 of record OX376227.1, on the reverse strand, counting down.
TTGCCAAGTTACGAGCACACTATTTGGAATGTTAATCCTAGGCTCAAAGGATTTGAAAACGCCAGTGACTTTGTAATTCCAAAATTAAATAATAATCACAGCACTATCTATCGACCAATATCACTGCAGCTATCGACCAATCTTACTTAGGATAGAAGAAAGCTGCGTAAAAAGTATCTCAAGGTAATGTTAGCTAAAAAAAATATTCTCTTTCAGTTCGAAATGTCCCGCTGGTCAGAGTCAGCAGACCCGACCCAACGTCGGGACATGCTCGAAGCCCTAATCCGCGCCGTGCAGCGCTCGGGCCCCGCCCCGGCCACTGAACATCACATGCTGGTCGAGCTACTGGGAGTACACAGCGCCGTACTGGTGGATGCGAGGGAACTATGTGCTCATGTACTGAGATGTGTTACAGCCGCTGTGAATAATACGCTCCCGCCTGCACATTGGACGCACGTCATAAGAGCCGTGGATGCTAAGGCGGCTGCGGTTCCGTTCGATCAGGTAAGAAGTACTAGGAGTGCATAGGGTATTACAGGGTCGATGCGAAAACTGTTACCATGGATTCAGAACGTGATTCTGAATGCCCCTGCGTTGAAAGTTTTCGTCCGTTAGTTTAAAAAAAACAGCTGTTCCATACATTTTGACCGCGTAGCTATTGCACTTTTCTATGAAACAGCAGATTTTTTAAAGAGTATCCGACGAAATTACAACGCTGGGGTGTTCAGAATCATTTACTGAATCCATGGTAACAGTTTACTACGTTATTTTAGTTTTCTTAAAACACAGCGACTACTATTATTGCAGTAAATACATTGCTTCTTTACCACTACCTAAGTATGTTGCTAAGTGACAACACTTGCGAACGGTACCCATTGAAAAATCCATTCATCGATCAGACAGCATAAAAACACATACGTAATAGGTACACAAATAAAAATACGAAAAGCGTATTCAGACTTTATTTCTTAACTGTAAACGGTAACAAATAGAAATTTCACCAAACTAGGTACAAGGTAAGTACGTACGCATTTTACTCAAATTATTTTGAGAAGTGTCCGACCGGACTTCAAAAGGATGCACAACCAAATTCCGCGGTTAAGTGTATAAAAATAAGGTCTTAATTCGGTCCAATATTTTCATAGAAAAGGGCACCACCAAGTTATAATGAACTCTATTCGACAGATAAAACGATTAATTTTTTCTGTTTACATTGCCTGCCTTTGTAGAAGCCGCCGCGCCGCGGCCGCAAGCAAGCATTGTCGCATAAAAATTGGTTTAGGCAGTATTCTTTTTATTTATCATAAATATGGTAGCTAGGTATGCTTATTAAGTACCTATTAGCTCGATTGGCCGACACTCGATTCAAGGCCTTAAATACAACTCCCAAGCGTACTCGTTGTGTCTAGTTGAAAAGGTACGAGTACTGGTGATTTCGCGATGCGAGAGTGGTGAGTGAAATTTCAAATAGTTTCTCTCGTTTACGAAGAGATGTGATAGTGGTAAACACCGTGCCGTGCTTCCGATACAAACGAGAGATAACGGAGGTGAATGAACTTACACCAACCTATCGTACCAGAAATGAAATACCTACTTGCAGGTACTTACTTGCAGCCGGTTATTCGTCCAACGTCCGTAGACCCACCGCGAGCGCGCTGTCAACTGACTCGCATACGCACAGCTGTGCCGCGCTACGTCATCACCGAGCGGATCGCGTACGATCTTGCGTTTATGAATGAAATAGTGGAAGCGCTACTAAGATTTAACTCGAATCACAGAATAAAAGTGATACATTTCTAACTTCTATATTAGATGTCTTAAAAAAACAATAACACTGCTAATAGTACCTACCTATTAATCGTCTGGAGTCACTGTGTTTACTCTGAACGCTTTAAAATTAATCGTGTATAACGAAATTAAAAGGAAAACTATCAGAGCTAAGTAGGCTCTACAGGTTAAGAGTAATAATCGACCAACTTAAATTTACGGTTTGAAAAACATGATCTCCCATACATTCCGCGCTTGTTCCCAACAAGTCACACCTCAACGGGTAACAGTGTGACTCGTTGGGAATGTTTTGGATAATAATTCCCAACGAGTCACAGTTACTGTTACACTGTTACTCGTTGGGATGATTTTTTCATTAGTTCCCAACGAGTCACACTTAACCTGTCACACTGTGACACGTTGGAAATAAATGTAAAAGATGTCCCAACGAGTAACAGTAGCTCCGACTCGTTATGCCGTCAACAGCGGCACAATGACTGGTTGACTTATTTTTATTCATCAGTTCTAAATAGTTATCCCTTGTTAGGGCTCTGTTTCTCGCCTGACATGACCAGTGCTAGTGTTCGTGGCCGCCTATATTTACTAGAATACGTAATCTCTCTACTTTCTTATTCACTTGTTTATGAAGATACTATTAATGGATAATGGTGTGAATACAGTGAAATGATAAGAGGATATTTGTGTTTTTTTACCTCTTATTAATTTCAGCCACAATATAAAATATTATTTCTCTAAAATTAAATGTAAAGCACATATTTGCATGTTAAAGTTACACGTTTTTCGCCACGGGAACGACGCGGGGAGGGAGAGGGATGCTTGAATATTATCAGTTTGTGCTGTGCATTGAAGTGAAGTGCACGTCCCGCTGTTAACCATGACAGAATACATCGCGTCAACTTCGTCCAGCCTAGTGACATTTAGTTTTATACAAAGGAATGGTGGTACTATTTTGCTTCGTGGTGGATACGAATTTTATGCCAGGCGAAAGCATAATAGCGGATTAACAGTGTGGGCGTGCACGCAACGAAAAACTTGTAAAGGAGTCATACGAATAAAAGTAAGTATATCTACCTCTATACAAGATGTTGAAATAACCCAAAACTTAATTTGTTTAGAATCAGCAGCAAAATAGAAAGCAATATTTTTTAATACTTATATAGTTTAATTTTTTACCTAACATAATTATTTGTTTTGTCGTTTTTAATATTTTTTTAAACGCTACGTAAACAATCGAGCGGGCGAGTGTAAGTGAACTAGCGCGCGCGCTCAAGGTCAGCCGCTCCGCCGCCACCCCGCCGCCGCCGGCTACCGCCGTCCCTGTAGTCAATCTAGCGCGCGCCGGCGCGTGCGTCGTTTCATCTGAGGTTTTGGGTTATTCCATAAATATGTTGTATAAGTGACAATTTACTGATAACTACAAAGTATTTATTTTCAGTTTTAACTGAATATGCTGAGCTTGCTTAATTTACTGTTAACCGCTTTAATTCTGTTTTAATCATTATTGAGATCGTAAATGTTTTTTCATAGGACCAAAATATTCTGCATGAGACTGCTCATAGCCACGCCCCTGACTTTGCAAAAAACGAAATTGAGGAATCTGTCCAGAAATTAAAGACTGAATTGTACAAACCAGGTTTTCCAAATATCCCACAAAAGTATAATTCAATGATAAGTCAACTTAAAGATGCCGGAATGGATATCGTATCTAAAATACCCAAATTCACAAGTGTTGTTATAATGTGTAGATAATTTATAAATGTTTAAAATTGTAATTTTGTTGATTGATAATAAATCTGTTTGATATTTATTTACAGTGTCTTATTCCAATATATACCATATTCACTGATTTACAATTTCATAGGAATCTTTACGAGTAATCGTGTAACTGGCTGGGAATTGTTTAGTAAAAAAATCCCATAGAGTAACAGTGTGACCGGTTGGGAACGTCTCAAAAATAATTCCCAACGAGTAACATGCCCAACGAGTAACAGTATGACTGGTTGGGATTATTTTTAAAATTAATTCCCAACCGGTCACACTGTTACCCGTTGAGGTGTGACTCGTTGGGAACAAGCGACATTCCGTATGGGAGAACATGTTTTTCAACTACAATGTTAAGTTTGTTCTTGAGATAAATTCATCTCAACTACGGAACCCTTCATTATGCGTGGTCCGACACGCACTTGGCCGGTTTTAATTTATATTTTTTTCAGGAAATCCCAAAATTTTTAATAAAATAATAAATGGGAGAATCGATAACTTTCGGATTTAGTCAATCACTAGCGTATATGTAAAATAAATGGCTTTTGCACAGCGCAACGATAGCGATAGATTTTTTCGTGTGAGTGAGTTGAACGGTGCATGGTAAATGCACGCTGTGTTTGATGGGATAAGGTTTATAATTGATTGTGTACTACGTTCTGATTTATAAGTTGCAAGTGTGAGCGCGACCTTGTATTTATTGGGTTTACTGATCTGCATATGTAGTTGTGGCAACTGTGGCAAGGTAGAGGGGATCTAGTGAACACATTGGGTTTCAATACATTTTCAACTACCGGGCATATCTCCTTCTTTCTTATATCTATGGTAAAGAACCATTCTCTGTTTTTTTTTCAAAATTGTAGGCTCAGTAGTTTCGGAGATGAGCGGTCAATTTTCATATATTTTATTAAATATCTTTAAAAGTATCCCTATTTTAAATTGATAAAATTGATATCCTCGCAACAAGCCATTTACGTTTTTTCCTCTAAAATCCCAATTTCTCAAAAAATCGTTTGTCCTCAGATAGGCCACCTTCTCCGCGAGCTGGGAGTAGCGTGGTGGGCAGCCCGCACGGGCGCGGCGGGCGCGCGCCGCTGGCCGCACGCCGCGCACGCGCCGCACGTGGCGGGCCTGCTGCACGCGCTGCAGAGGGCCTTCGTCGGAGCGGCTACTAGGCTCAGCTATGAGCCGGAGAGAGGTTTGTTCAGAATACGTTTAACTGCTGAAGGGTATATCATTCAATGTTGTACAAATATACATTACTCTGTCGGAAATATGACGTATGCACTGATATCTAGCTTTAAGAATTACCATACAGATATGAATGACAAAAACGACGCTTTATTAAGCCTACTTTTTTCAAACTAGTCCCAGCTGTATTTTAGTTTCCCAGCAATTATTTTATTGTAGAAATATATTATGCTACTCTTACGATTTGTTCCTATAGTTTGTATTATAACTTAAGAAACTTTACATCACGTACGAAATTTTTAATCAATTACTGCACACTGACTAACAGGGAAATTACACCGGGAGGCATTATTTCAACCCTGCTCACCAAAAAGATCGTAGCCGTAACAAATTTTATAAAAAAAAATCAGACGTGTAATTCCAACCTGAATGGTGTAATAGTTATTTATGCTACAAGTGCGGAAATCATCTTACGCACGTGTATCATACAACGTTTTACTATGCATTGTGCGAGGAAAAAAGAAAACGATCGAGCTTTACGGTAGTCGCCTGTGATGTGTAACATCTAAAATATGACGACGTATATAAATGATAAAAACAACATTCATGACTTTGACTTTCGACTTAAATTTTTTACTTTGACTTTGACTTTTTGATTTTGACCATATCGTCATAATCATCGCCATCTACATCGCCATCGTCATCGTTATCATCATCATCTGATTTGTAAAACTTTTCTCAAATAATAAAATCTCTGAGACGGGCTGACGACGGCCTCAAAAATTAAAAAAAAAACAGAAAAGTAAGTGACACTTTCCGCACAAATTGACTGCTTGGAAAACGCTCTTTTCGAGCAAATGCATTGTAAATAATATTTTTTAACAATGTTTTAGTTAAAAAGTGTCAGTGGAGTTTCTTGCCAGTTCGTCTCCAGAGGAACCTACTACGCCCTGGAATTGGCAACTTCATCTTTTTGACTGATCGACTCATTGAAAATTCAAAAGTACCTGTAATTGGTTTAATTTAAATAAATGCTTTGAGTTAGTGTTTGTCCCCAGTGGCGTGGTTCGCGTGGGGCGCGCTGCAAGAGGCGTGGGGCGCCTGGGTCTCCCCGGAGCTCGCCGCGCCGCCGCTACTGCCCTGCGCGGTCGAGGATGAGGCCTACACACCCATGTTGAGGCACTTCGTCGATAATGTGCGTCAGATCATGCTAGACTGTCCTGGTAAGTTTTACTCATGAACATTCTCCCTAGTTTACCACATTAAAGGTAAATTGCAGATCCCCGACAGCGTTGACGAATGAGCTCCGAGACGCCGTAAGTGTTGACAAATGAGCGGCCTGCACTGCCCCCCGTCTGCGGAAAAGTGGTGCCGGCCAAACTATTGTTAAGTTATCGCGACAGGTAACATCAACACTTGAGAGCGAATTTTAATTTTAACTTGATCATAAGGCTTTGAAAAGGGAGTAGAAGACAAAGTGTTTGTAAGTCACTACGTAAGGCTTGCTTTGCGGTCACTAACCTGCTTTTTTGGAGAGCAAAGAAAACTGCTTAAAATTGGTTCCATTTCATCTTCCACGCAAAACATAAGTGTTATGTTTTTTCAGTTAGCATGATAAATGACGTGTTACCAGCTCTAACCAAGTTCAATCATATTGACATACTTATCTTAACATAATTATCTTTTCACAGGTTCAGAAGTCCACCTCCTCCAGCAGATATTCGAATGGTCTGTTCAGAAGTACATGAACGTGCAGGGTTCAAACGCACCCAGTGCCCCGGGTGCAAGTTCACAGGAGAGTAGAGTGCAAGCTTCCGCTTTACTCGCAGAACTAGCTAAATTACCGTGGAGTGAACACCAGTGGTTCTATGGGAAGTGTTTGCAGCAGGCTTTGCAGGTTAGTAGATAATGTATTTCAGTTTTTAAAGGCGAGGCATCTACATCGCCACATGTGAAATACGCATCAAAGACCTGACGTAACACAAAATCCTGATGTCACGCAAATCATAAATCGCGCAATTAGAGTTTACCGCGCGAACGACATATATAAGACTATCCGACATCAATCGTTGGGCAGTTGCCCGCCAGACACGACACCCGTCTGGTCGGAGGATCCTCCCTTTTCTATAGAGGATGAGTGAAATTTACATCCTGTTCCTCATGCCTCTAAATATTTGTTTTAAATTTTTGTCGTATTTTGGTATATTTTGGAAAAATTTAAGATCGAAAATTAAACTAAAACACGCTCATTGGAACATAAATAAAATAAACAATAAAAACAAAGTAATATTAAAATAAAATAAAATAAAAGCAGAAAGTTCTGTGCGAGGCCAAAAGGCTCCTATCTCAGCATGATGCTGCGACATTTAATAATAAATGCGCTATGATGCTGGTATTCTGAAAGCCGTTAACAGTTAAACTGACGGTATTGATGTCCACGTATTCGAGTACTACAAAATGACTGCGGGCGATCGACGCGGACAGCAATGGTCTCGATCGTCCTCGACATTATCCAGTGCTCTGGATGACTAAGTCCTTACTCCATTCTCCAGTCCATTTGACCATTGGTCAAACGATGTATCGAAATCACAGATTCTGGACCGAGGGACAGCTTGTGAATGTTATTTTTTCTGTTTTCTGTCTAGATGTCGACCAGCACTGACCGAGAGTTAACCTCCTGGTGTTGTTCTACATGGCGAAGCACGCTGTCAGTGACGCTGCTGCGGGACTGTGACGCGTCACAGCTGGCGCCGCGCCTCGCCTCGCTACTGTACCTGTTCACGGGCACACACCTGCCGCACTCGCACCTGGTAATAAACAAAAGCCTTGGAAACGATAGCCATGACGGAAAATACACCAATTGGTTTGTCCGCCATCTTGGATTTGAAACAAAATTTTCGGCATCAGAATCCCGGAAATTTAGAAAATGACAACCAGGTTGAGAGTAATAAGTTGAAACTTCAAATAGCTGCCATCATTTAATGATTTAAACCAATCTGTGTCGTTAAATCAAGGGAAAAATCTGGCGAAGACCAACTGCAAAGATAAACTTGGCTAAAAAGGCTCTGATGGATAGTGCAGAAAGTGTGCCAGCAACTTGCTTTCTTCTCGATTTTCATTGAATTTTCTCTATTTTCAGATATTAGACGAGGCCTGCAAGTTACCGTGGTATCGCCTTCCGGATCTCGCGTTGGATGAAGCTCTGGATCGATTCTTCATGGTGCACCACAACCCTGCTCTTCCTTACCACGAACTGCCGCAGTTCAGGTATATACACATTTGTTTTTTTTTTTTGCAGAAATATTGCTATAAAGTGCGGAATTTTACCCTTAACTTAACAGTTTTAAACGTAATGCATTTTAATATGATGTAAGTAGATGAAATTATGCTAATATTTGAAGCTTTTATTCTGAATCCCCCACTTTCAATAAAACTTTCAATGTATGCTTTAAGCGGCCTACAGTCATAGCATAAGTTTCAAGCACTTACGAGTTGTGTTCTAATTTTTTTATCTGAGATTCTGAATTCAAATGTACGTCACCTTTTTGCTCAACAGGCTTATCCTCATAGCATGCGGGCTATCCGTCGTGGACGCTACACCAGTCCAGCCGGGCGGCGCGCACTCTGCGCGTGCGCGCGGCGTGTCGCAGTGGGTGCGCGGCGCGTGCGCGCCCGCGCTGGCCGCGCACGTGCCCGCGCACACCACGCACGTGCTGAGTACTGTCACCGAGCTAGGTGTGTTATATGTGTGACACTAGGACAACAGTATGTGAGGGCATCCCTTCGAATCTAAACTATCCGTATCTAAGTGCCTTAGTTCCCCACATATTACGCCTTCCGTTCACGACTGACTACACAACTTTAGATGTGATGTTGCACTAGGAAGTATATACAAAAAAAATTTTTCACCAGTAACGAACAATATTGATGAACCTTTTTATTGTTTCTAGCGCCGTATTTGGAAGAGACAGGGGGCGAAATAGAAGAATTACTCAGTCGTGCTGTTGTTATAATGTGTATGGAGCCGGCTGGTTCTGCTGCGTTACCGGTAAGCACTATACTTCTCCTCACTAATAAACTAGTATCTGTTCTTATGCTAAGAGAAGTTCATATCTAACCACCGTAAGGATTATTTTTGCATGCAGCGCTCGGCGGCTATAGAATCGGCCCGGTAACAGATGTGGTCAACGTGTTCATGGGAATTTGTTTATAAACTGGTTAGATATGATCTTCTTTGATTGTGCGTTGTCGCTTGTAACGTTTCTATCCATTGAACAAGTTGAAATACACTACTCAACAAAGTCTAGGGAACAAGGGTGTTCATAGTTATTATTTTTTATTTTAACACTGTTATTGTAACATATTTTATATCAATAGAAGCGTAATTTAATACAGATTTTACTTGTTTGATTAAATAAAAGAGGTGTTACTGACAAAAATATTTGAAAACCTACATTTTGTTTTTGTAGATTTAAAAAAAACGAATGCCCAGATAACATTGAATAAAAAGAAAACACTCCCAGCAACATTCAAGGCATTAACAACGGTTGTAAGTCGTGGCATGCTGAGTATCAGGTTGTATATTGCCTCCTGAGGAATATCGCTACATACTCTGAATAGATGTGCAAAAATCTCTTCTTCCGTGTTCAAATTTTGGGGACTTGGACGCTAAGGTCCTCTCCGTCGTGTGAACGTATAAAATGAACACTTTACATTCGAACGACAAGGAATGTGTTGTGTGCAATTAATAAACGTCATTCATAATATCCTTACATATTATACTTCTGCTTACTCAATACTAAAATAATGTGTACCAGAATGTGACAAACTTTTTGAATTTTCAATTGCTTCTGCTAAAGACATTATAGAATCTTTTAAAAATCTTGATGTAAAAAATACTGCTGACCTTTGGGGATTATCAGTACATACCATGTCTTCAATAATTGATGTTATTGCAACCTTTTTAGCAATTATTTTTAACTCTTGTGTTGCGTCTGGTGTGTTTCCTGATCAGATGAAACTTAGTAAAGTGATTCCACTGTTCAAGTCTGGCAGCACAACTGATCCTACGAATTTTCGGCCTATTTTGATATTACCTACATTAAGCAAAATTTTTGAGAAATTAATTTTGAAACAAATGTTAGAACATTTCAATGCACATAATTTATTACATCTAAAACAGTTTGGTTTTACAAAGGGTCGTTCAACTACAGACGCGGGCGTGGAATTACTGAAGAGCATATTCGAGGCCTGGGAGGACTCGCAGGATGCTCTTGGCATTTTCTGCGACTTGTCCAAGGCCTTCGATTGCGTACATCATGATACACTCATCAAGAAACTGTACCACTATGGTATGAGGGACAAGGCTCTCGACCTTCTGACTTCTTATCTGAAAAACAGAATTCAGAGGGTCGATGTTAATGGCAAGAGATCTGCAGGATCTGCAGTCACCATGGGCGTTCCGCAGGGTTCAATTCTAGGTCCTTTCTTATTTTTATAAATGACTTACCTTACCACATAAGGGATAATCACAAGATCGTAAAAAATCAAACGTCAGTTAGTTAACTTTGAACAAATTAACGATGCACTCTCTAAAGTTGTGCATTGGTTTAATGTAAATAATCTTCTTCTGAACGAAAAAAAGACTAAACTCATAAAATTTTCAACACCAAATGTCAGGCAGCTAACTACCAATGTTCAAGTTAATGGAACAGAGCTTTACCCTGTTGAGTCGACAGTTTTTCTTGGAATCACTATTGATGGTAAATTACAATGGGGCCCACATATAGAAAAATTGTCAGGAAGGCTTAGATCGGCCGCCTATGCTGTTAAAAAAATTAGACAGATAACTGACGTAGATACAGCCAGAATTGTTTATTTTAGTTATTTTCATAGTCTTATGTCATGTGGGATTCTTCTCTGGGGAACCTGTGCGGACATTAATACTATCTTTGTTCTACAGAAAAGGGCTGTTCGAGCCATTTACAACCTAGGTCCGAGAGATTCCCTTCGAGGAAAATTCAAAGGAGTAAATATTCTGACTCTAGCCTCACAATATATTTTTGAAAACCAAATGTATGTACACAAAAATATATCAAATTTTAAGAAAATGACCGATATTCATAGTTTAAATACCAGGAATAAACACAACCTTGCTGTACATCGCACACGTCTCCACAGAGTAGGCAACTCGTTCATGGGTCAATGTATACGCTTTTACAACAAACTTCCCATTGAAATTCGAAACTTACCCATTAAGCGATTTAAAATTTGTATTAAAACCAAACTTTGTAAAAAAGGGTACTATAAAATTTCAAATTATTTAGAAGATAAAAAAGCTTGGGATTGAGCTGCTCGCTCTGCTAAACCTTGTGATAAAACCATAAAATTTGACTTTATAATTATTTAGTAAAATCATTAAAATATACCAGTTTTATGTAAACATTAAAACAAAATGACATGATTGCTTTGTAAAGTACAATATTATTTTAATTACCTATTGTGAATGTGAGCACTATGTGGATATTTTTTTAATTACTCCTTTTTTCCTTTCTCAGTTAGTTTTAATGATGGTCTGACAGTTTGAGTAGTTTATGCGGCCTACCCAAATGTCCTTTCTTTGGTATTGTTCGTCGAGTTGAGCTCCACGATTACTGACAAATGATTGCACTGACTGGACAGGTCCACTCAAATCTGTGTGGTTCTTTTCTCAAAAGACCATTTCAGACATTAATCTACATGGTCCTCATATGGCTTGACCAAGATTATGTCTGGACTTTAAAAGAGACTGTGACCTTTGAGTTTGTTTCGGCCTTTCTTCTCAGAGTAGTCGGATAGGAAACGCCGAACTCATCTAGCAAAATTTAATATATTTTTAATACGACGTGTAAAAGTGATTCCTATATCCTGTTTACAGAATAAACAATTTCATTTCATATAAAGCAAACTTCCGGCCGCTACTGTCTGTCTATACGCGATAAACTCAAAAACTACGGCTATGGCTATGTGGACACGTCAAGCGCTCACGGACACACACACACACACACACTGAGCACACTGCTCTCGACGCTTGACGTGTCCACACGTCGGTTCCGGGTTTGCAACAAGTCAATAGCCATCCTGAGGATGCCTCGTTGAGAGGTGAACCACGTGTCGATTTCTTACAGGGTTCTCTATGACTACTTAAGAACAGTTACGTGGATTAGGTTAAATATACGTCGTCTATTGTATTTTATATTGATATTCATTAAAATTAATATATACTCTAAAAGATTTCGCCGATTCAAAATTACGCGTAACAAGGGGCGCGCGGCGCAGCGCTTTCCTCGGCTATTTACGATGCGATCATCGCTTCGCTTCCTTTTAATACTGGTAATAGGTACGTTCCCGTGGGATATTTACCGAAATCCACGCGGGCGAATCTGCAAAAACTAGTGCAGTATGTAATCGACATCACGCAATTGCATCAATATTTTCGTTATTAACTTGCAATACAAAATAATGTTCAAAACCGTTTTTTCTATCAGGTATGGGTAACCTGGGTGACCAACAGTCCACCACGCTTGATTCGCGCATGCGTGTCTGCAGTGGCGACACTAACTGCATTCGAGTACTTCGCGACGCTTGCTGACGCGGCTGTGCGAGCGTTATTGCTATGCAACGGTGAGTTAATACAATACTATAAAAGCTGAGTTTTAAACCGGGCTTACAGTGGCGTTGTCTGTTGGTAAAGCTAGGAAAATCATGTAATCCATCCGAGCTATAAAAAAAAAAAAACTTTTCAACGTTTTGATTGCGATTCTGCTACCGATTCCAAGTGTAACCTGATTCCCTCTTGTCTTGCTTCCACCCACAGAAGCACATGGCTGGCGTGAGATCTCAAGCCGCTGGTCGGCGTGCCCGTGGCGCGAGGCGCACTCTCTCGCACAACGCGCACGCTTGCACGCGGCGTACGCGTGCGCGCTCACACACGCGCATGCACCGACAGCAACGCGCGCTACTCTATCCGCGATGCTATCCGCCTATATACATTTGTAAGTGGATTGAACTGGCTTATATAATTGTTATGAAAAATAATAAATATGTGGCAGGTGAAAAGAGTCAGATAACTCTAATCTGCGTTCGCAATTTATTTGTCAAACATGTAAACAAACACGACTTTTAGGAAAAACAACTGGTAATGCCTATACATAAGGTTCAGTTTGCGGTACAACTTCATATGTTTTATGACTTTTTCAACAGTACTAGTCAGTCAAAATCAACTTTATTTACACTAGCATAAAGTTGATGTTTGTTTAAGTGGAAATAACATCAATTGGAAATAAGGATTTGAATAAACCTTATAAAGTCAAGTCAAATAAGCTAGCGAAACTCTGCAGACGTGATGGGTATCTACAGGGTGTCAGGGACATCGACGCGAAAACTTACCATGGATTCAGTACAAGATTCTGAACCTGTTTACATAACCGACGAAAAATTTCAACGCAGGTGTGTTCAGAATCATGTACTGAACATCGATGTACATCGAAGGATACGCCTTACTGCATCAAAAGATGACCGCATTTGTGCTTAAGTTGTCATCTGTCACACAATGACGTAGAGAATTGTCGCTGTACCGTCAGCATACTCGTTTTAAAAAGGGTACTTAATTTTAAAACGAGGTTGTTTTGAAATAATAAAATGTTTGTTTTTAGTCTTTATCAATGATATTATAATTGAATTGAATTTGAAAGCAGAAGCGGTAGAGTTTATTAACAGGCTGATTAAAAAAATCAAGAAAAATATTTAATGGCTCTTTGTCACACCCTCGCGACATAGGAAAATGGTACGATAACAGTTCGGGTGATCTTGGCTTTAATAAGCAAGCGCTAGAGGTTTTATAAAAAAAAAAATTGTGATCAGCGAATATTCTGCACGTTAATTGCTGACGAGATGGCTCTTCGCCACCAAACTATGTGGACTGGAAAGAAGACTGCAGGCGTCGTAGATTTCGGTGCTGGCTCGGCAAAATCGTGCGAAATAGCGACTCAGGCGTATGTTTTAATATTAGTATGCATGAACGAAAGCTGGAAAATCCCAGTGGCATATTTTTAGGTAACGGACTATCAGCTGAAACTCGGGATAATTTATTGAAAACATGTTTGAGTGAATGCTACCATGTGGGGGTTGATATTGTTGCCATAAATTTATATATATATCATCAATCAGTTAACAAGTAGCAGTCCGTAACCGTTTGCTCCCGAAAAATAATTCTGAATATATGGTTTAAAGTGTTGTTTTGACTCAGATTTTGAGCAAGAACTAAACAATTAACGTTTATTAACTCAGTGTCAAAATATCAAGCCATTACACCCAGTGTTTATCAGTGATATTTGGATTTTAACAAAAAGTTTGCAACATAAACAAAGTGTTTGAGTGACCGTTGTCCCGCAACGACCGAAACGCGTAAGCGACGCGCATTCCACGGCGCTTACGACCTTCTCGCCAAGAACATCATTCGCAGTTTGTATGAAGCTTAATACTCTAAACAGCGCTACTATTTTTATTCACTATTAGACGCATCCTGTTTTAATCGCTGTAAGCGCTTTATATTGCCAAATTTGAAAATTATTTCAACGTACCCACGCACGCATTAAGAATGTCAACAATAAATTGCGCTGGATGTATAAAAGACTTTAAGGCTGGGAAAGGTTTGCGATGCTTTCTTTGCAATCACTGGTATGATTTACTGTGCGCTAATATATCAGAGAAGAGGTTTAAATCAATGCATGCCGATACTAAAAATGCTTGGAAATGTCCTGGGTGTCTAAATAAACAGCCCAAACTTGATAACACCAACACTCCTGTTAGACCCGCCCGGCAATCTAGTCCAGTGACTCAACCATCCCCTGTTGACGGTACGAATGTTACTCTACGCAACAAACCACCTATATGCCACTCACCTGACCGTGTTAATGACACGCTACTGGCAGATATTACAACAGGTTCTCTTAGAGAGATGATAAGGCATGAAATTAACCAAGCATTACATGATACAATCGCAGGATTAATCCATGAACAATTTAGCGTAATTAACAACATGATCTCGGAATTCAAGCAGTCCTTGTCGTTTTTTAATGAGAAATACGAAGAAATTAAGGTAACATTAGAAGATAAGACCGCTAAAATACACATGCTCGAGAAGGAAAATTGTGTTCTTCAAAATTCTCTCAGGTGCGTAACAAAACGAATGAACCTATTGGAACAACACGCTCGTTCGAGTAACATCGAACTGCAATGTGTACCGGAATACAGATCAGAGAATTTGACTAGCACTATTTCTCAGTTAGGCAAAGTAATTAAATGCGATATTAAGGATACAGATATTCAACTATGTACGAGGGTCGCCAAAAAAGACACGCGCAGCGCAAGACCGAGGTCTATTCTTGTCAAGTTCAATAGCCCGCGACTAAGAGATTCGTTCCTTGCAGCATCAATTCAATTCAACAAAGCAAATTCGAAAAATAAACTAAATTCAAGTCACCTTGGCATAGCTAACGAAAAGCCGGTGCCGATATTCGTCGTTGAACACCTATCTCCTGAGAACAAGGCTCTTCATGCGGCGACAAGAGTTCGTGCCAAGGAGCTAGGATACAGATTCGTATGGGTTCGCAATGGGAGAGTTCTATTGAAGAAGGATGAAACTGCGCAAAGTGTGGTTGTGGAAGACTTTGAAAAGCTAAAGTCATTAACATAGATCTTATAGTACTGTATTATTGTTTCTTTTTTTTTTTGTGTCATTATTGTTTACTTTTTAATTTTGTTTCTAAGAATGTTCAAAAGCCTAAACTTTATAAAATTCAATTCCCTAAAATGTTACTATCAAAATACCAGAGGTCTTCGTAGCAATTTATCTGAGGTTCGTCAACACATACATGACAGTGATTATGATGTATTCGTCTTAACCGAGACTTGGCTTTGCGAAAGTATTTTTGATTCTGAACTTTTTAATGATTCTTATTCTGTATATAGAAGAGACCGAGAATCGTCAAGCTTGAATAATCACAAAAAAACAGGCGGTGGAGTTCTCATAGCGGTAACTAATAAATTAATTTCATGTCGCATGACAGACTGGGAAAGTAACTGTGAAGATTTATGGATTATGATTAAAACCAACTCCAATACATCCCAATCCTTAAAGATGTGTGCTGTGTACTTGCCACCACCTGTAAATCTTGAAGTTTTTGAATACTTTATTGATAATTGCAATTCGGTCATTACAACTAACAGTGACTCCTCAACATCAATTGTCGGCGATTTTAATTTGGGTTGTATTGATTGGATACATGAGGCTACTACTGAATCTTGCATACCATCAACTTCTAGCACGGGAAACCTTAAAAATTTACTGCTCGACTTCTTAGCGCTTAATGATTTAAAACAGCTAAACTGGATTAAAAATTTTCAAAATAAGACGTTAGACTTAGTGCTCTCAGATGTTGAACAAACTGAAATAAGTGGCTGCCTTGACCCTATAAGGGAACTAGACAAGTACCACCCGGCTTTTGATTTGACAATGACTTTTCAAACGTTTACTAAAACTTACTTAAAACCTGCGAGTAAACCCAACTTTCATAAAGCAGACTACGGAGCTATAAATAAATCTCTGAAACATATCGATTGGACCAAGGAATTCAGTGAATGTTATGGCGTCAATGATAAATTGGAGAAATTTTATGATATAATCAACGAAACCATAAATATACATGTGCCAGTAACACAATTTACACGAGGCAAATATCCACCATGGTATTCCCATCAATTAAAAAAGCTACTTAAAGTGAAACTGAAACTTCATATCAAGATAAAAAAATACAACAATCCAATGGACATATTAGAATTTAATTACATAAGAAAAGACTGCCAAATTCTTACCCAAAAATGTTATGACAACTACATAAATGAAATTGAAAATAAAATTAAGTATCACCCTAAAATCTTCTGGTCACATATTAAAAACCTCCGAAAAAGCAATTCTTCTTACCCTCCAGAAATGACTCTCGGCAATGTCAAAGCCTACGGTAGTAAAGCCGTTTCAAATTTATTTGCAGAACAGTTCTCCTCCGTATATGATCCACCTTACGATAATTGCAATAATTTCCTTAATAACTTACCTTCTGTCTCGGTTCCGGTTTTACCCATCGACGACCTTTCAATCCTTCCTGAAGCTGTATTTAATAAACTCTCTGGACTCGACATATCTAAAGGTGCTGGACCTGACAATGTGCCCCCAATATTCTGGTTGGGATGTGCAGAGTATTTGTCTTCTCCACTGGCAAATATTTATAATACCTCGCTAAAAACTGGGGTTTTTCCAAATAAATGGAAAAAAGCTAGAATAGTACCTATTCACAAAAATGGGAAACGGGAGGTGATATCTAATTATCGACCCATCTCCATTCTATGTACTTTGTCTAAGGTCTTTGAATCACTGTTGTACCCAGTATTGCACGACCACGTTAAACAATTAATATCCACTAATCAGCATGGTTTCATGGTTAAAAAATCTACAAACACAAATCTTGTTAATTATGTCACTGAACTAACATCCGCAGTAGATAAAGGTCTTCAAATTGATGCAGTGTACACAGACTTTTCGAAGGCCTTCGACAAAGTAAATCATGAATTGCTGCTAAATAAGCTCCAGTCGTTGGGTATAACCGGTATCACACTGAGCTGGTGTAGAACTTACCTCGAGAATAGGACTTCTTCAGTGGTTGTAGATTGTAATGAGTCAGATCCCTACATTGCAACATCCGGTGTGCCCCAGGGGTCCAATCTAGGGCCGTTATTTTTTAATGTGTTTATTAACGACATATCAGACATATTTAAATACTCCACACCATACCTTTTTGCTGATGACTTAAAACTGACCCGTGTAATTTTGAATAATGTCGATACACAGCTATTACAAATTGATTTAGATAGTCTGAGTCAATGGTGTACCAACAATAAAATGTACTTGAATTGTACTAAATGTTTTCATATAAAATTTACTAGAAAACACAATAAAGTCGAATCTGTTTACAATATTCAGGGAAACACACTAACAGAAGTAACAGTTATTCGTGACTTAGGAGTATACTTGGATGGTAAACTTAATTTTATAAATCATATAGACCAAATGCTTAATTCAGCTTACCGAGCTCTTGGCTTTATTTTGAGATCTTCAAAAGAATTTAAAAAACCATCCACTACATTACTTTTATTCAACAGTTACGTACGAAGCCAACTTGAATACTGCAGCACTGTGTGGAATCCTTCGTACCAAGTCCACATAAGTCGCATTGAAAGGGTTCAAAAGAGACTTGTCCGTCATCTAGCGTTTAGGTTTAAAGTAAGAAATTGTAGATCTTACGAACATAGAGTAAATCACTTCAAACTCAAAGATTTAAAATCTCGCCGCACTATCTCCGACATGTTGTTCCTGTATAAATTATTCAATAATGGCATTGACTGTCCAGATCTTCTTAGCAAATTACGCATTAACGTCCCTTCCCGTATTCCTCGCTATCCCGGCCCTTTACTGAAAGCCCCCCAACACAGAACAAATCTAGGTAAACACTCGCCGATTGTTAGGATGACCAATCAATACAACTCACTGTCATGTTCTTCCGACGATATAGACATTTTCTCCAACAGCCTAAGTAAATTTAAGTTGCTGTTACACGCAAAACTTAATATTGAGTAAGCGTTGACCTTCCTCCCTACTGTTCAACTCCCTACTGTTCAACTCAATATATATAGTTTTTTTTTTTTATAATTTTATAATTTTAATTTTGATTCTTGTTGTTTTTACTTTAAATTGTATACTTTATTTCCATATTAATAATTGATTGTTTGATATCTTAATGCAAGCTGTGGTCTCCTATAATTGAAGATGCACAAGGATCTGTATCTTTTTATGTTTTATTTTCAGCATGTAAGGTGTAATCTTTGTTGGAGATCCAAATAAATAAATAAATAAATAAATAAAATTTAACGTTTTATGAAATTGTTTATGTACCTATAATTTTGTATTCGAAAACATAGTTGCTAAGAAAAGTTAATCTAAAAAAAAATACATTAAAAAAATCCGGCTTTTAAAATATTTTAAAATTATAATGTAATATATATACTTCCTAAATTCTTTTAAACTTTTTTTGTGAACGCTACACTACCCTATCTTTCGTTGTCATGGGAACGAAAACGGATGGGACACTCCGCAAAATCATTTAAATCAAAAGCGACTCTTGTTGCGACACAATAAAGTGCAATATTGTGTCGCAACAAGAGTCGCTTTTGATTTAAATGATTTTGCGGAGTGTCCCATCCGTTTTAATCTGTGACTGTGTGGGAACAGTTGACATGATTTACAATAGTAAACGTGATCATGAAAATAGCGTTTATCTTTTCTAGCGTCGACAACGAAGTAATCATAGCCGTGTGGATATGCTACGCCTGCCGCACGGCTGCGTCGCTCGGCGCGCGGGCGCAGGCGGACGCGGCGCGCGAGTGCGGCGCGGCGGCGCGGGCGCTGCTGGCGCGCTGGACGGAGCAGCCGCGACGCTCTATATTGAGGGTCGTTACTATGCACGCGGATACTGATAAGCCTACCGCACTGTGAGTATATTTTATTAATTGTATTACTTAGATCAGGGCTGTCCAAGCTACATACCTTCGCGGGCTAATTAAATTTACTACAATGCTCTAGGGCCGCAGAAACAAATATTTTCAGTTTTCAAGTAAAAAAAATACAGGGTAATCATTTCTTTATACGTTTATTAGTTCTTCGTTAATTTATCTTTAACAATCATATCGATATCAACGTCAACATTCGTTGTTGCCAGACGCATTGCATGAAGAAGTGACTTATCTGACAGTGAATATCTATACTTAGATTTTATAAAGTTCATTGTTGAATACGCACATTCACATAAATAAGTGCTGCCCATCATCATCAAAATACTTTCCGGGAATTCCCCCAATAATAGTAAAAGATAGCTTCACTTTTAAATGAAGTCATGCCAATGGAATGTTATAAGAATAAAGATAAATAAATTATGCCAAATATTGATTATATGTTTTGACATAAAATTCTATTATCCAAACTATTTATGTCCAAAACTATTATCTGATTAATTTACACTTTAAAACATGCATCGCGTGTCGCATGAAAACAAGCCGGGGGCCGCATGCGGCCCGCGGGCCTTTATCTGGACAGCCCTGACTTAGATAATTATATCGGGTTAGTCTGTAAGCCTCCTCCCAACATAGTTGGGGGGAGGCTAGGCAGATGATGCCTTAAATAGTAATGAGTATTTGTAGTTGATCTGAAGAGGCAGCGGCCCGTACGCAAACTGAAAAGTAAGCCATTGATTTATGAAGTTACTGAGCCAATTACAGTTAACCGCATAAATCTCGATCCTGTGGAAATATCGGGATCAAAAGTATGTCCTAACCCAGGTCATGGTCTACCCATGTGCCAAAGGACAATGCAACCGATTGGCCCAAAAATATGAAACCCAATGTGCATAATTGAAACCTATGCCAAACGTTTGTACTAATCATCCATGACAACTTTTACTATGGGGCCAAATAAATCTATCCTAGTAAAAAAAATATACAGGGTAACAAATGTTTTACAAAATTGACGATTTTTATATGACTTAATTATAGTTTTGTTTATTTTATACAGGTTTAAACGCATACATTAGTAATTCAAATCAAGGTTGTGTACAATATGTTGGCCCGTTGAGGTCGTAAACGGGAGATTTAAGCGAGATTTTAGATGGTTTCGACAAAATTATTTTAATAAATCTATGTTACACATGTTCCAGGACTTTAGGATTGCTCCAGCACTAATAAACGCCTTTCACATCCCTCTCGTGGATAATAGTCATGCTGAAGAATTTCTAGAAATAACAAGAAACCGAGTTCATGTTCCAAATAGATTGGCAGGTTATATGGACGAAAATAACTTAAATAGGCAGAGAACGGTCTTTTTTAATATTAAGGGGGATTTGCATAATCTTCCTCAGTTTCCTGTATTGTCCGTAGACGAATTGATGTTGTACTCGGTAGGCACTTACCAAATGAAACTTGCTGCGAGCTATAATATTATAGCGAGCATGTCCGCGGTGGGGATTATATTATTGAAATATGTGTAGATACGCAACTAAGAGGTTTAGATGAGTTTGAATTGCCATTTGATAATGTTTGGTTACTGAGAGCGTGAATTAAAAGCCGACGCAGCAATTCTAGAAAACATTTTTGCTATATATTAATAGATAGTAACTCACAGGGAAGAAATAGTATAAGTAACTATTGTTGTAGTTGCTTGACGGGCAGGAGAACAATTGGTTTTTGCGCTCATACAATGACCATAGTATGGTTTCTTGTGTGGGCCAGACACCAAGATACCATTCATCGCCCTGTCCTTTATTTGTATAGCGTTATAGTTGATAATGATTAATAATAATAAATGCTATCTGTGTTTATTGAACTATGTTGAATTATTTTTCATTCTGAATATCCTATCCTACATCCTATTTAGGTGTTCTATCGTCCATATGTTTACATCTATTTCTATTTCAAATGTTTAAAACCAACAAAACCTACAAGTGATATAAACATCGACACTTTTTCAAAACGTTTGTTACCCTGTATATTTTTTTTACTGGGATAGATTTATTTGGCCCCATAGTAAAAGTTGTCATGGATGATTAGTACTAACGCTCGGCATAGGTTTCAGTTATGCACAGATTTAATTTTTTTGGGCCAGCGGTCAAAGGAAAAGTTGCATTGTCCATCCAAATCTGTTCAGCCGTTTTAGCGTGAAAGCGTAACATTCAAACAAATAAACTCACTTTCGCATATATGTTAGGATTGCCTCGTTGCTCCTGGTAACTGTGCTAACATTATTTTTTCACCTTTGCAACGTGTTTATTAAAATGTATTCCTGTTCAATTTTTACTATTGACGTTACACCAACCCTCCGTCTTAAACATTTTGGGATAAATTCAAAGTCAAAGTCAAATCATTTATTTCAAATAGGCCCTTGCAAGGCACTTTTGAACGTCAACAATTACAAAAAAAAAAAATGATTCTAGTCGCCCCTTCCAAAAGGTAGTATAATTATATAATTATATGTGAAGACGATGCATCTAAAAATAAAAAATAAAATTACTATGCCACAATATAGGTAAAAAGATTTTTTTAAAGAGAGCAACGACAGATAAATTAATTACTTATGTGATAGATACATGGTTCTCACATATTTACAATCATTGTAAAAGTAGACAATTTTCCAAAAAAAAAGTTACAATTAATAAGTCAGTGTGTGAGGAAGTAATCACAGAATGTAAAATCAATGGCATATAATAAAATATAATAATTTATACAACATAAATTAGCAACCAGTTTGATTTTGTCTAGATTCTAGATTATCCTATGGAGCTGGACCAGCATGTTTCCAAGCATTCTTATCTTGGATATAATCCTCTAATTTGTAACATGCTTGTTTACAAAGTGTGCTTTTAATATGAGTTTTAAATTTTCTTTCATTTAATTGTAAAATATCACAATATATGCGTACACCCAGTTTCTGGAACGAAAATGAAAACAAAAATTAGCTAAAGAATTGTCAAGAGCATAACCTGCTGTGATTGGTTGCATGAATTATCAACAGCCAATAATATCACTTGACTTGCGTTTAATTTTGCCGCGTCGATCATTTTCGTTCTAGAAACCGGACGTTAGTCTGCCTGATCTGAAAACATAGTTTTGAAATTTCTAGTTTCTTTGGTGATCTTTTTTGACATCACTTGCTAACAGAAATGAATTAATTTCTAAACTTTCTTCCTTCCAGTCACCGCCTGCTGTGCCGCTACGCTCAATGCGTCCTCTCCCCCGACGACACCAAACGTCGCGCGTACGAGACCGCCTGCAGTAGCACACTGGGCGCCAACAATGACGTCAGCAGCTGGGCCATCAGCCCACAGCTGGACAAACTCGTCCGACTAGCTATCAGACTGTGGCCAAAGTATGAGAAGTACTTCCAGTACGAGATGGAAGTAGCGCCTGGTGTGAATGTTGTGAGTGTTTGAGATTTTTAAAGAGAGTAGGTAAGAATATTCAATTTTGTTATTAGTTACATAATGCCGGTTTTAGTCTGCATTGCGCACCTTGTTCCTGAACTGAAGTTATACCACTAGTCTCACCACATAGTCTTGCATTGAAAAGCATTGACCTGAAAAAACGCCAATCTGAACTCAAAAAGAAAATAAGTTTGCAAGCTAGTTAAAGAGCAATAAAATTCGTTTTTCTTCCTGTGAGTTATTGAGCAGGTCGTATAGAAATCTTTAAGTATTATTTCGCTGTTATAGGACTTGCCAAATTATTTAGAATAAAATATTTTTATAACTAGATTGATATTTTTAAGCGCAGTTTTAGGCCAAATTACAAGCGTTTGACTGACAGCTACTGATTGATGTATTATAACATTCATTTGTTTATTATTTGCGTAGGAGACTGTTATTAAAACGTTAGTCATTAAGAATCTTAGATAGATAGAATACTCTTTAGTATTTACACCATAAAAATAGTAGATATAATAGTACAGTACGACACAACTTAGATGTAGCATCGGCAAAATTCGTAAAACCGATCACCAGCCGAACTGAGTGCGCCTTCAAAATCACCAATCTTTATTACTGCTTTAGGTGACCCAATAATTTGCAATCAATCTGCCTAGCCTTTTCCCAACTATGTTGGGGTCAGCTTCTAGTCTAATCGGGTGCAGCTGAATACCAGTATTTTACATGGATCGACTGCCTATCTGACCTCCACAACCCAGTTACCGGGTAATACGATACCCCTTGGTAAGACTGTCAGACTTTCGGACTTCTGACGAGCCGTAACGACTGTCAAAGATCCACGAATGACAGCCGGGACCAACGGCTTAACCTGCTTTCCAAGGCACGGAGGAGTCTCGGTATGTAAAAATGGTCACCCATCCACAGACCAACCCTGGCAAGCTTAGCTTAACCTGATGGTTCGACCTGTTCGGCTGTTATTACTTTGCCACGAGCTCCTCGCAAAACGCAATAACTTGTAATCATATAACCAAATACATTCGGAAAATTTAAATGAATGAATGAAAATGTTCAAATTAATGAAAATGTTCAAATTTATGTTACATCTAAATTGTGTCGTACTGTAACCATTCCTAATTAAATTGATGATTGAATAGCTTAGTAATGACGATCATACACGATTTAACAACCTTGATTCACATTGATTGAAAGGCGCTGAAATAGGTATGTTCGATATAGAATGGTACAATTTATCACATGATTCAATTTGGCTGCATCATCCAAGTTGAGAGACATAAGTGAGCCGTGTAATATTGCCACAAAAACGCTAATTCGATTGTCAGTTAGTTACCAGCAGATGTGGAACGAAATGATGAGGATGTATTCAATTGAATTGTAGTCTTAAAATTTCAACGTAATTAAATGTATTGAACTTAAAGCTCCATTTATACGATGCAAATTTCTTGCCTGTGGCATACAATAAAATTGAAGCAACTAATTACTTGCATTGTCTTAACCACATGACTAAATAAGGAGCAGACTATAAGTTTCATCAATTTATATTTTCTTCATTATAAGTTTTAACATCAGTTGTACCATATTAAAATTTCCATTTTATAGCTAAATAATTCTCCCATTTATTAGTGAAACTTTTATTTAATTATATGCCATTTGAAACTGTGTAAAACCATGCATCAATTCCACCTAATAATTTTCAACATTGTTTACTTTTTCTATGAATATTAAACGGTTAATTAACGCTGGTAACTTAAAAGTAATTGCTGCTTAAAACAAAATATATTACAATTACTGTCTACAATACCCATTAATCCAGAATGAGGCCAAAAAGTTCCCACTATAAACTCGTAAAGGCCCAAGTCCACTTAACTGACCGTT
Organism: Agrochola lota; assembly: GCA_947364205.1. Taxonomy (NCBI): domain Eukaryota; kingdom Metazoa; phylum Arthropoda; class Insecta; order Lepidoptera; family Noctuidae; genus Agrochola; species Agrochola lota. The sequence continues at coordinate 19,180,445 of OX376227.1, read as the reverse complement.
AACGTTAGTTAAGGTAGCGTAAAAAAAGAGAAAAAAAGGTTACATTGTTTTGTATCGGCTACTGAACAGCGGAACTACATTTTATTAATTGGATACTGTTTTTTTAATTACCTGATGGAGAACCAATCTGATAAAAATGTAAGTCACTCAATTGAAAAAGGTTTTACGGTGCAGCACTAAGGACCAATAAAGTCCAGTTTTGATGTGTGTTATTGTTATTGAATTATCAAGATCTTTAACTACGTTCATTTCTTGTGCTGGTGGAAAGTTTATGCCTTCCTTATGAGCCCAATAATAGGCTATATGTAGGTATGTCTGTCAAATTGTAAAACTAACCGACAATTATTGTCCCAGGTGAAATCACCAGATAAATATAAAAAGAATGATTGCATCTTCAGTAATTAATTGTGCATCAAATTCATCAAACCTTTTTTTGGTTTATTTCACCTACTTACAACCTTTCACTAAATTATCTTGATGGTGTCTCGGGAAAATATGAAAGTAGGTAAGAATTTTGAACTCTGTTAGGAAGCTTTAATTCTGCTCGGATTTTTATTCGGTCTAAACACTGTTTAGACGGTGCAACTTTAATTGTTGCTTCAACATATGGTATGCCACAAGCAATTAAATCGCAACGTGTAAATCCGGCTTAAGTCTTTTCTATTTTAGAGACGTATCCTATTGTGTTAATTGTTTTAACTAGTCAATAATTATGACAAAAGTATGGTTAGTTATTTTTGTACCTTTTTATATAAAAATTCGTGATGTTGGAATGGAATTATATTATTGCAGCAAGCTGTAGTGAAAGATAAAGAAGAATGCTCATTTTTGACCTGACTATGTATAGAAATGAAATAAATCTTAAAATATAGCTTATTGAATTGTATAATAATTACGCTTATCACAATGTTAAAAGAAACGCAGGAAAAAAAGATTTTTTTACATTTATATATAAGCTAATTCTACGTCATGACTTAACGTATTGACATATTTTGAACGCATCCAAACCATCAATTTTTAAAACGTTCCATTTTACAAATTGCTGGTTGACCATATTTAACTTTGTTCCTTAGTTTTATACTTATTTTAGGTTTAATTCGATCAGTAACTATTTTTTTATTAGTCATGGGATAAAGTAAAATATTTAAAAATCACACAATAATTGAATTAAATTAATCATTCAGTGTTTCATTGAGTGTGCGCAAGTGAAATGGATTTTTTTGACATTTGACAGTTCTCTGATTTGCATCGGCGCCAATCGGCGCAGTCCTTCGTTGTTGCGCTTGCGTCTCGTTGTGTACTGTGCCATTTTGTATGTGTTTCTTCTTATTACGACCTTATTTACCGCCCCTGGACCCCGATATCTTCCTCATCTGACGACCTTTGCTTACCATACCTGATACCGTTGTAAATCCGTCCTGTTGACAATGCCGCCATCAGCAACAAGTCGACGTATACTTTGCATAAACTGCAATGTCTGCATAAATACGTTTCGACGTTATCTCGTTCATGAGCTGAACACAAGAGTTATTTCGTTACTTAGCGAGTGGATATCACCAGTAATCGTAAGTATTTTATGCTCATTATTATCAATCTAAAAATGATATTATAAGAACCACACAAAGCTCCTATACAATGTGCGACATAACACATACAACTGTTCGAAAACTCGGTATATACAAAGATTATTTACATGAAATAATCTTAGTTTCGAACTGTTGTTTATTGTTATGTGGAACTATTTCTTCAACATAACCTCCTGGCATTGAGCTATTGTATATTTTGTAATCAAAAGAAGTTTATATTAAGTTTCCTGTTTCAGATTACTGAGGAAGATTACATTTGTGAACCTTGTAATGAACTCCTCATGAGAACCATAAACCAGCAATTAACAACAAGCTGTGATGGTGCTCAAGCTTCCGGGTCATCTCAACCAGGACGTAGACAAGTGTGCAGTATTTGTGGACGGTCTACACTTAATCGTCAGAGCCATGCTATTGTTATTGACAATCCGTCAGAAGAGCAAAGACAGATTAATGCTGTTATACAAACAAGAATTGCACCACGTCAGGTATTTATGTTTCTATATTGTTTATTATCATATTTCTTCTGGATATCAATAATTATACCTGATAGTGATTGACATATGCTGCAATACTTTTCACCATAAATAAAAAATAATATACATAATAATACTTATAACATGAAAATAATAGGTATTATTGTTTTTTGACCTTGGATGTAGTGACATGTCTTTTTATCTTTTAAGAATATATACCAACAATACCTGATATTAATTCAATGTTTTCTTTCATAGATATCATCATTTGATAGAATATGCCATGCATGCTGGATGAGTTGCAAACGTGCTGCCATACGAATTGAGCATGCTGATGATGCCCGTGGAGTTTCTACTACTGAAGAAGTTGAAGTTGAAACAGGTGACTCTGAGCCATTCACTGCTGAACCAGTTCATGAAAGTCTCGAAGTGCCTTCTGAAGTTGCATCAAGTGAAATGACAATGGAAAATTATAGACGGGCAGCAAATACTGCTTCTCACTGCCTTTTCCCTCAATGTACTAATATTAATCTGCACAATTTGACAGATTCATTTAGGGCTACAATACTCAGTACATACAAATATTACATCCCTGTGCACAGCCGTGTTTGTTCAGAACATAGACTGAGTAACCAGTGGAGCATTCTCTATGATTCGAGTAATAGCATTAGAACATTTACTTTACAACAAGTGGAACATATTTTTTCATTTGTCAATGCTTTCAAGCCTTACCTTAATTTCACAAATGTAGAAGCTATACAAGAAATTGAAGATAACATATTTTTCTTTTGGACTGGAAGGTCTAAACAAGATTTTTTCACCCTTATTAATGAAGTTCCTCGCATACAAGAAATGCACAAAGGCCTTTTGGGATTAGCTGCATTATTAATCAAAATGAGGACCGGTGAATCAGATGTACGCTTGTCTACATTACTAGATGTACCACGTAGTACATTAGAGAGGCTAATGAACAAAAGCAGGGAAATCCTGGTTCAAGATTTTGTACCTATGCACCTGGGTATTACTCACATACCGAGAGAAAGTCTAATGGATCATAATCTGACAATACCAAATGGTATATACAATGAAAACTTCACAAATGCTATAATTATTTGTGACGGTACATACATAAATATAAATAAAAGTTTCAATTACTCCTTCCAAAAGGATACATATTCACTACATAAGTATAAAAATCTATTAAAGCCATTTTTATTTGTGGCATGTGATGGTTACATTCTCGATTGTTTCGGTCCATACAAGGCTACCACATCCGATGCCGACATAATGATTTCCCTCTTTGATTATGAAAACGCTCCTCTTAGATTATATTTTCAAGAAAATGATGTGTTCATATTGGATAGGGGATTCCGAGATTCCATAAGAATGCTGGAAGGTTGCAATTACCGGCCATACATGCCTGATTCTCTATTAGAAGGCGAACACCAACTAACAACACAGCAGGCCAACCGGAGCCGCTGTGTAACAATATGTCGTTTGGTAGTTGAGGCAGTAAATGGACACTTTAAAAGGGACTTTAAGCTCCTGAGGCAAGACTATTTTAATAAATCAGTCCCAAACATGATGCAGAATTTTCAAATAGCTGCCAGTTTACTAAACAGATTTGGTGTTCGTTTTCAGGATAGAAATGATGCTAATGAAATAGTTGCAATTATTAGAGAAAGAATTCATTTTGAAAATAATTTAGCCATATTAGTTGAACAACTAAACATGAATAGAAGGTCAACTGCTTTTCAGAGTATTACTGCTGACCGAGATAATTTATTTTTGTTTCCTAGATTAAGTTATAGTGAACTAATATTATTTGCTCTAGGTACTTACCAAATAAGACAAGCAAGGTCATACTATGGAGAACATATAAGATTTCACGGATCATATCGAATAGAAGTATGTAGGGATACACAAGACTTTTCTCAATATAATCTTAGAGGAAGTGGTGATAAAACACTAATAAGAGGAAAAATCAAGTCCAGGCACATTTCAAGAAAACAATATTATGTCTATATTTTAGTAGAAAATAATGTGCCTGGCAGAAACGGGATAATTGAATATTGTTGCAATTGTTTGGTCGGTCGACGAACCATCGGATGTTGCGCTCACGTGATGACGGTAGTGTGGTACCTTGGATGGGCTAGGTACGAAAACAATATATCTGCTCCAGCAGAATTTCTGGATGACGTAGTTATAAGAGATTTGGATGAAAATGATGAATATCAATAAACTATTCCACTGTAACATAGTGTTTTATTTACTTTTCTCGTTTCATTCAACAGGTATGTAGGTTGGTAAATAAGTGATCACTTTTATAACAAAAAGAATTGAGTTAGGCTTTTTAGAGGTAGGTATAGAAACTATCTGACTAGATAAGGTGTCGTTTTTATACTAAAAATAAAATATAGGTTAGTAAGTACTTGTGAGAAGGTACTACCATTTTATACTGCTGTCTTATTATTATAAATAAATTGATCTAGTTAGTATATACCTAGGTATACTTACTTAATTAAATTAAAAGCAATTATTAGTGTGATAATGTACTTATTTAACCACAAATTGTACATATTATGTCGTGTTAGCCAGTAGGTAACCAAATGTTAGTCTTAGAAAATAAATAATTTGTCCTGGAGAATGCAGTTTTCAACTCGACACTCATTTTATAGTGACAAGTGGAGTCTTAGCATTGACTTAGGGTCAGTTAGTTTCAAGGAATTATGCATGGGTAAATAAGATGTTTTAGACCATAGTTAGCTAAATATTCCTATTTTAGACTAAACTTCGAGCGTTATTAATTAGTTCATGCACGTTTGTTTAATTATTTCTGGTGACGGCAAATCCTAACCTAAAAAGAAACATTAATATTTTTTGGACTTCGTGGCGTTTAAATCGCCGAAATGACTATAAGACATTACTTTCTAAACTTACAGGAAGTATTTCTAATATACAGTATAATTATACATATACTTTCATCATCAGGTTTTTAAATGTATGGAAGGTGGGCATTGTTCTTTGGAGCTGAACTGAAACGTATAGTTCACCGACAAATTATGGTACCAAAAATAAATGTATTCAATTAGTTATTTTTGTACCGTTTTTTATATTAAAATTCATGATGTTGGAATGGAATTGTATTATTGCAGCAAGCTGTAATGAAGTAGGATTTGCAGCTGACCTGAAACATATAGTTGACGTCTTAGTTCCTTTACCAATTTTTACTCCTAGTAAATAGTAACTTCACTACAGTTGAAACTAAACGTCAATGTATAATTTTGCTTTAAGACCAATTAAAGCAAAATTATACATTGAGGTTTCATGATTATTTATTATATTTTTAATTATATAAAAATAAATTTTATTAAATTAAAAAAAATAATTGATTAAATTTTTTCATACCTAAATATTAAAATTTTTAATAGATCGAAACCAACCTGGCTTTTGCTACTTGCAGAGTTCAAACCGGTGTTTGAGCTCTGCAAGCAACATTCCTCCTAAGGGCAATAAAAAAAAATACGATGACTATACTGGCTGTGAGGCTGTGACATGTATCGTATATTTTGCCGAATCTCGAACGAACGATCATTAATTTATTTTCATCCAAGACAAGAAGCGATTCGATACATATTGAGTAGACATGCCTTATCGTGGTAATGCATGCTTCAACCGCTAATATTATAAATATTTTAATGTTAGAATCAATTCGCAGTGAAGTTGCTGTGAAAATAATTATTTAAGTTTGTAAGGTCACAGATGAATTCAGATGGGTCACTCCGCATTTTAGGCATGAAGCTACAAGTACGCGGCGGGCCCGTCTTGTCGGGCCAATTCAGTGAGTGTAACGTAGTCAGAAGATGTAAGAGTTACGTGATAGAAAGAGAGGCAACTTCGCGTAATTAGCGCTGTGCGACATCAATCGCACTATTGTATCGTAGAAAGTGTCGCTTTTTATTTCAATGATTTTGCGGAGTGAACCATCTGTGGTTAAAGGTGCTGGTAGGAAATAGAAATATACCATACACACAGGTCTATAGGAGCCAGTTTCTAAACTTTTGGATAAAAGAAAGAGACATACTTACAATGCAATGTTCGATCATACTGAGCATAACTATGTAGAGATCATCTAATTTAAAATTGCACGTGCATCCACTGCTTGGTGCATGCCAACACATTTCAAATGTTTTTTTTTTTTTTATTTTTTTTTTTTTATTTATTTTTTTTTTAAATAAGATGATCTCTACCTACTGTTGATAATTCTAAAAAGTATCAGTAAGTGGAGAAACTGCCTCTTAGTAATTTACATATGTTAAATACGTAAATAAAATGGAAAATAAATATTGTTACCGAATGAACATAGTAATGTTATTAGGTATAATAATTGTTTGGGCACCGGCAACTTATGAAGAATTTGGTGCTCGAATAAAACCATGTTACTTTAGCTTAAAAATAAATATAATTTCAATTAAATTGTCGTTTTATTCTACCTACAATTATCTATATAATGTTTGAATTAAACTTACTTTAACTTACTTACATTCTATTTTAAACAATAAATCGCTCCGTTCTCTTATTTACAATACATAATTATAATAGAACAGTTGTACAAATATCTAGTTCTAAAGACTAGCGAAGTTAAAACATTTTTGCAAAACTTTTATGATTTGAACTATAAAATCAATGTCCATCTGCTGTCAGGTATTATCAGCTGTTGACGTTGATAAGTAGATCATTTTCGCGGGGTTTACTGAGGTACTATAATAGGTGTGGTGAATTCCCATAATACGTATGTCCATAGGCCATGAGACAAAGGATTTCTGTAGACGATACGTCGTCATCTCTACCAGACCTGATTAAATAACTCATTTATAATTAAAATACTGTTTTTAGGTTTCTGGAACTAGCGTAACATAATTGGGCAAAAACACCGTAAATAAATTATTTTAAATAGCGGAAGGTTGTTACAAGGACGAATAAAACTTATAATGGTTTTTAAGTAATTAAGAATCTATGAGTAGCATTCGAATGCAATTTTTCCGCCTCAATTAAATACATGATCACCAAATACGATCATCACCAACTTTTTACTATGGATAAATCTCATAATGAAGGGAAATCAATGTTTAATACGGTGGCATCTCTAAATAGCATACAAATAAATTCGTACTGGTTTTGTAATTACTTGATGCATTCTGTAGCGGTTTCGACCGCCATTTAGAGAATTTCTTAAAGAATGTCAAGTTGTTTAAAACTTCAAATTAAACCCGTTCAAAACCGGGTCAGGTCCCACCTTACTGTAGTCATAATATCACCGCACTTAATTTTAGGATTACTAAAACCGCTTCCCATGATAATGTATGACAAGTCCGAGAACAGCCGACGCAGTGGCGATCCCACTAGCTTGTGAAACACTGAGCTTGCTCCCCCACAGCCAGCCAGGCGGTAGCCAGCTGACCGCATGGAGCGTGTCCAGCAGGAACTTGGTGGTGGTCAGCGAAGCCTGGGTGAAGCGGGCTGACGCGCATTTTGTACGCTCGGGAGATTTCAGGGCTTCAGAGGTAGTGTTGAGGCCGCGGATTGATCTGGTGATATAGAGGTTTAATGGTAAACAAAGTGCAGTGTTTTTTTTGTGATTAAATCACCAATTTACTGACATAACTAAGAAAGAAAACAAAATGTATTTAAAAATAATGTTCACTTAATAAAAATCTCAAATTAATTAATTAATTCACTGACAGACAGCGCACAGCCTAAACCACTGTCCACTGGAACTAGAAACATACACTTCTCTATGTTTTTTTTTTTTTTTTTGTTCAGAATCATGTACTGAATCCATGGTAACCGTTTTCGCGTCTATGCTCCTGCTACCCTGTATACATAGGTCAGTACTTTGTTCCTTCGTTTAACCCAGCACTCTAATTGCGAACACACGATCAATCATAGTCTCAATCATTTTGAAGGATATTGCTAAACCATTGCTTCTTAAGTTCAAAAAAAGTTGTCTGCTCAACAACGTAAATAACGCAATGAATGTTGTGGAACTGTCAAAATGAAACAGAATGTGATTGATCGTGTGATTCACAATTAGGGTGCAGGAATAGTCAAATGCTATAGGTAGCTATGTTATAAATAAGGACAAAACCAAAAAGGACAAACAAGTCAATAAATACAAGATAGAAGCGAAACTTTATTTAGGTATAGTAATAAGTAGATACCATCGAATAAGTTCATACCTAACCACCGTAAGGATTATTTTCGCTTGCAGCGCTCGGCGACTATAGAACCGAGCCGGTAACAGATGTGGTCATCGTGTTCATGGGATTTTGTTTTGAAACTGGTTAGATATGAACTATTTGGTGGTACTTAGAGAAAGAAAATACATAAACAAAACCAATAGTACATAACCACCTACATTCGCATAGAGTGCCAATTTCTCTTCTGTACAATACTCAATGTGGGTATACTATAGGTAGATACCTACACCTCTACCCATCCCTACGGCGAAACAAGGCCTGAGGTTATGTTATGTTAAGTACAATACTTAATTTATGATTCTCGTGATAAATGGCTCATATAGATAAATTGATGACAATTTCGATTGCCTACAATAAAAACATAGTGTGCTTTTAACGATGATTAGCGATTGTGCTTATCGCAAACACTTGGTAAAAAAAATATCCTAGCTAACTAACTTACTTATTACTAGACAAAATCGAACCATAAACAAGTAGTATTCTATACCTACCAATAATTACACGAGGTAATAATAATCCTAATACCTGTTATACCCACTGCAGGAGTAAGGATTATCTAATTATATTATAAACAAGAAACAATAACCAAACTGACCCACACCGTATTACCAAATTCAGACTATTACATACAGATTCCCCCTCAATATAAATACCTTCACCGTAAAATCCAACATTAACTTAAAAAAAAAAGAAGTAACACAGTCTATATGAATAGAAAATAATAGTCTAATGTCCGTTTTCACCTTCACTAAGTGACATTTAAATGAATCCCTAAATAAAAGTGCACTGTTGGATTTTCAACACTAGGCTCAGCGCTGAGAGTTGAAAATCCAACAGTGCACTTTTATTTAAGGATTCATTTAAGTGTCACTTAGTGAAAGTGAAAACGGGCATAAAAGAAGTAAGTCTTAATACTCGAGAGTATTAATCTGGCAGCGTATGTTACTTCTTTTGCAACATGACTCTCCCTCTAACAAACCTGATGAAGCCGACAAACGCAGACAGCGACCAGAACAGCTTGTGCGCCGTTCTTATTTTGAACTCGGTCTCTTTGGATACTTGTAGCATGCCAGTGTCGATGAGCCACGACAGCTTCTCAGCTTGAAGGTAGGCGAGGGTGAATGTACTGCCAGCCACGCCTAGAGAACCCCATAGTGGGCCATCCTGAAAGAAACACAATTTTTATAAAAATAGAATGCGTGGTTCAAGCACACCCGTATACTTAGGCTAGTTACATTGATATGACATAACATAACACATAACTTCACGCCTGTGTTCCCGAAGGTTTAGCAGAGGTTTACCTATAGTACACCAACGATACGACGACGTGTATGGGCTTAAAACAAATTATTACAATTAGAGTACCTGATAAGAGTGTAAGATTTACGTAATCCTCTTAAATAACTAAAATATTTCGAGAATAAGTGCACTTAACACTTTCGACTCCACCCATTTTTCATAGAGCTCATACGCCATGCCGCCATACATATTGCAAGTTGACTCCAGGAGGGGCACCGGCAATAAGTTTGGGCTAAAGTTAACCCTCGAGGAGTGTCACCCGCATTAGGTTGGAAATCTTATTAAAATATAAAACTGATTTTATTTTCACAGTTTATAATGCCGAATTCGTTAAGAAAAACCTACAACCTACATTTAAAATGAGCCCTCCGCGAGGGTTCCCGGCATCCCATATGCGACTAGAGTGAACCCTCCTGGAGGGCTCCCGGCACTAAACGTGTTAAGAACTCATATCTCATAGATACGAGAAACATTTATATCCTGTCTCTATATAAAAGAAGATAGATACAAACACTGTTAGATCGATCTTCATAGCTCAGTTTTTAATGCTGTCGCTATGTTTTTCTATAACTGCCATGATAGATATCAGTTAGATATAGAGGTCAGATTAAATTCAAACGGCATCTATTAAGACTGGATGACAACAACATAATAAAGGCACAAAGGGTTCTTCAGTATCCAGATAGGCATTCTCTACCTATCAGATAAATCCAAAAATGGAGCAGAATTTGTATGAAATGATACTTTCATACAAATTCTGCTCCAACCACCAGATAAGTAAAACGAATCTTATGTAATGGTCACAGGCCACAGGCTAAGAAAAAGATAGACGAACTCACTTGTTTTCCAAGTCCGTATGCAAGCGCAGTCTTCAGCGCCACAGCATCATCGAGAAGGCGTAGGGAAGCGCGGGCGGCGGCGAGGCGAGCGCTCGCGGTCAGCAGGTCCTTGCGCTGTGTCGTGGAGCCCCATAGCTTGAGCGCGTAGCATGCCAGGTTCACCACCTGGTTTATGTGAGATGATAAATGATATTTATTTTTGTAAGTAGATTTGTACAAACAGTTTTACAAGTAATATTTTTTTTTTTGTAACTTGATGTCGGTGTTTCCTGTATGACTACACCGAGAAGAAACACCGAAGTCACAAACTCTTTAAAGACCAGACAAAATCTTGGTCAGAATATGTGAGGATCCGATCCAAAAGGTGCACATAGGTATTGCAATAACATTACCAAAAACGAATAAAAAATGTTATTATTGAAAATAAGACAAATTATTGCTATTTAAAATTCACATTTTTAGTACCAAAATTGATCCACGAAAAATTAGCTAATTTCAACAGAAAATGAAAATTAGCTAATTTTTTATTTTTAGTTATGACTTGTACACATCCGCTAAACGACGGCCGCCCGCGCTCCATGTAATATTCCCCATTGAAAAAAAAGGTGAGGTTTTTTTTTTTTCCTGAATATTACCACATAAATAGACTCTCAGTACGATACAGTACGACACAACTTAGATGTAGCATCGGCAAAATTCGTAAAACCGATCACCATCCGAACTGAGTGAGACTATTACTGATTTAGGTGAAAATTAACTTTACGAAAAAGCAATAGCTTGTAAAGTCATATAACCAAATACATTCGTAAAATTGAAATGAAAGAATGCAACTTTTCAAATTTATGCTACATCTAACTTGTGTCGTAATGTACCTAAAAACACCCTCACGGTTCGGACAGGATTTTATTACATGTTGTCTAACTCGTTTCTTATTCTATAAGAGGAAAACTAAATATCACAAAAAAAAGATGCTTGCTTTTGAGTTGATGACAAACTCGATATTATTAACACACACTACCTAGCAATGTATTATTTAACCAAATAGATATGATCTATCATCTGAGGTTCGTTTAATCAACTAATTGATTATATATCTACTATTTACAAACTAAGATTAAATATTAGGATCTATTATACAATCATAGTTCTACGTTTAATTCTCTGAAAATCTAAGCAAATTGATTAACAAAGGAAGTAGAATAAAAGTATACAGACTGTAGGTTTAGTCACCTGCTATTTAAAGGGACTAAAATCCTACCAGTCATAACTGAACAACTATCAACGTAAAACCCACAACAGACTCGTGAAAAAAAGGTTGTGGGGAGAACAACACCACTAATCAACAGCCTGTTAGTTTAATACAATTATTGTAACTAGCTTTCGAACGCGGTTTCGGCCGCATGGAGGGTGGAAATTATACAACGGGAACAGCCTACCGGGATAAAAAGACATGATCTATCCGTGTCAAATTTCATCCAAATATGTTCACCCGTTAAGGCGTGAAAAGGTAAGACAAACAGACAGAGTTACTTTATTTGGGCATTTCTAGTGTTGGGATAAATAAATAAAAAATATAATCTTACCTTATCCCTATTAGCGTGTGCCTGCAACAGATCACAGAGCTCGTTGACAGCCGCCATGATGCGTCCGTGTTTACGTCCACAATGGTCCTAAAACCTACGTCCGCGGGACGTAGCACCGATTACTGCCGATAAGATACTAACATAACGCTGACACTCTCAATCTTTTAGCACATTACTACCGAATGTTATGTAAGCAATCAATTTGATAGTAACAATCCCATCTTATCAGTACCATGTGAAGTTGACATTCGTAATCTTTATGAATTAGATAGACAGATTTCGCAGTTTGTACTGAACTGAGCAGGTATCTCGGATATTTGAAATATACGAAAGTTTATCTGTCTATTGTATGATTACTGAGGCTATAGAATTAAAGAACAATCAAATAAAATAAAAAACAAGGTTTGTTACTTCGTCATTTACCTACAAATATTTATGTCAATAAACGTATATTTTATTTACATAACATAACACATAACATTACGCCTGCAATCCTCTAAGGGTTAGGCAGAAGTGTCCTATAGTAGGTACACCCACATTTCGCCAGTTATGTTTAAGAGCGTGTATCATATTCATTATTAATATTCTAGTTCGCTAGTTAGCCACATTTCTTATTTCCATACAGTAATATCGCCAAATTAATCAAAACAGCAAAATATTTGACATCTATTTGCGACGTTGCCCACTTTCAGAATAAACGCTCTAAAGTCCCATGTAACGGGGGACGAGCCGTTGAACTGTCAACATGAAAGCCATTGCTACTGTAACTGTGTTCGAGCCTGTGCATACGATGCGTTGCGGCGCCGCACTGCAAAGTTTTCGCCGCATTGGCGGGCACACGGGCGCTGCGGCACCGCGCCGCTAAGATTCGCACTGGTGGTCACGCAAACAATTGAGCAGTGCCGCAAGTCGAGTGTACGTGCGGTGCGACGCCGGAACGCACCGTGTGCAATACCATGGATATTTGTATGAAAAACGTCGCTGCGACACCGCTCCAGCGCCGCGCCGCTGCCGCAACGCATCGTGTGCACAGGCTCTCACGCAGTTACCCCCCCGCTGGGGATAAAACCCAGGACCTCATGTTCAGCAGTAGCGCTTTCTAACACTAGACCTACGAGTTAGTAAAGATATTTTATTTATTGTTTATAAATACCATTAATCCATTTGGTTAAAGCAACCTGTAATCGTATAAGTTTCCGGAATAAGATCTAATCGTACATTCTTCAAATGTCATAGATACTATGAGATACGCAACCATTACGTAAATATATCCGAATAGAAACTAAAATAATATATATTATATATCTTTCCTAGTTACCTATCGATACATAACTTATTATATTGTAGGGAAATAAAATAACAGTAATCATTTAAAAACACTATAATAACTTTTTTATAATATTTTAAACTATACAATAAATTGAACATTATATAGTAACTTATTGGTTTTCTCAATTCACTGACAAATATTTATGTTACTACTAACTGCACTCCATGGTTTCATCCTCATAAGTCTTGATCCCGTGGGAATATCGGGATAAAAGATATCCTATGTCCTTTTCCAGGTCATGGTCTACCCATGTACCAAATTTCATCTAAATCCGTCCAGCCGTTTTACCGTAAAAGCGTAACAAACAAACTCACTTTCGCATTTATATTATTAGTTAGGATAACTATTATAGGTATTATATTATATAATAACAGGTACATATGAAGATAAAGCATGCCTAATGACTATGTTGTGCAACAGACGCTGCTGGTACCATATCACCTACCTGTACCTAATACACCCACATTTCGACAGTAGTAGAGGGTGAGCCTATTGCCATCTACCGGACACAAATCTAGACTCCGGGCTGTTATTGAGAAATTCCAGATGAAAAATCCCAACAACTGCTCGACCCCGGAAACCAAGCCAAGGCCTCATTAGATTAACGGGGTAGTAATGTTTATTCAATTACCCTGTTGGTAATTTAAAATTAAGCAGAATGTCTTTGATTTTGCCATGCAGACAACAGTGGGATAAAAAAGTCCCCGCAAAAATAGGGTGATGACAATTTTTTTTTGTCCCTCTTGGAGATTATTAAAAAATATTGGACACATATTTTTTTCTTTTTTTACGTAATCTAAAGGTTACGGCGATACGTTGAGTTAAAATGTGCCGTGACGTCACAAGAATGTAGATTTTATACTTACTTGTGACGTAGTGACCCCACCGGAACTTAAAATGCATTTTATCTAAGTATTTTGTTATTAATATGATAAAGCAACAAATATGTGTCTAATATTTTTTTTATTATCTGTTGACGGACAATTTTTTTTTTTTTCCAGGCCTCATCTCTATTGTTGGGACTTTTTGTAGCATCTTGTTTAAGTCATGTCGTAAGAACTCATAAGTAACCCTGGTTCGTACGGCCGACTTTTCACGCGGGGATTTTGATTTCATGTACTGGATTTTCAACACTATGCTTAACGCCGATAGTTGAAAATCGAACAGTGTGTTTTTTCACCGCGCTGGGACGAGAGTGCATCCCAGCACGTTGCATTCTTAACTGTCGGCTTACCACCGAGAGTTGAAAATCCAGTGCGCGATATTTTTACGTCTGTGCGAACGTGGGCTGTGCCAGTGAACAGTGCCTGAAATCTGAATAAATACTCGTAAGTATTTCGTTTTTATATTGGCACTAATTGGTATCGTTACGTCTGGCAACGATCATGGTATGTAACAATTATTCTAAAAAGTTAATTGAACACACAGCAATGTCTGAGAGTAGGTATGTCTTACATTCAAGTACACTTAAACTTTAGAAAAAGATAATTAAGTAGGTAATTTAGATTTAAGAAAAAGTTAAACGAAGTAACTTGAAAATTATATTTTATACATTGTCTGAATTGTGTTTTGTGATTTCTAGAAAACTGTAGAAATAATTACAAACAGTAAACTAAATTGTAAACGAGTAATACATATTTGCAGAAATAATATACCTGCATCCAGTCGATTGACAAAGTTCATAACTATCTTCACCTTAGATTTAGATACATCTACTATGCATTGTAACAGAGAATCAATTTTCACATCTCCTCCGTAAGACCTAGGGCAAATATGTTTTGATATTCGGATAGCTCATGACCGAGAGGTGCCTTAAAGAATATCAATTAAAAATCTCTAGTAATTAAGAAGTTATGCAGCACCGCGAAATTTCGCGGGTATTCAGGTATTTATAAAAAAATGCAAGATAGTAAAATCTTACCTAATCACAAATAGATTGAACCTGCCAACCTTCAGTAATACACAACTCCCCACCTCACCACACACCTTGTTTTCAAAACCTATGATCCGTTACAACCATATCATTTCAGCAGCCGTTTCTTTGCAAAATACATGGCAATACCTATAACTGAAGATGTGGTCGCAATAGTTGCTACTTTCGTTGAACCTATTTTCTCGCCCCACAGCCAGCCTTGGGGCAGACAGCTAATGGCATGTGTGATGTCCAGGCATAGTTTCCCAGCGACTATAGATTCTAGCATCAGTCTGACGT
The DNA here is from genome assembly GCA_947364205.1 of Agrochola lota. NCBI lineage: Eukaryota > Metazoa > Arthropoda > Insecta > Lepidoptera > Noctuidae > Agrochola > Agrochola lota. The sequence goes on along the minus strand of OX376227.1, from coordinate 19,164,863 downwards.
CCAGGTGTTTTCTGGCGTCAGCTCCGTCTTCTGATGCTTGTTGTAAGCATTCTCTACTCCACCACAATTTTCGTATTGAGCTTGATGTTCTGGAAGAAAGGTTGTATGTTAGTGGCTACATGACCTTAGAGGACTAAATGCCGTCATCGACGAAATATTGCTTTACCTGGCTAACTGTAATGGGATTATGTTTACGAACAGAATTTGAAAACAATTCCAAATTCTGCAAGTACAAAAGTGATATCACGACATTGCATCAGTCTGCAATTCTTGTCTTTCGGTGAATAATACTCGGTCGTAAATGTTACTGCATATTTTTTTTTTTATAGATAATTCAATAACAGCATTAACGTTATTGTCTACAAATATTGCATTAATCAATGAGTGAAGGTTACTAGACAGGAAGTGTAGGAAATGTTTAGAGTAGGCGACGTAACGCGGCGAGAATGTAAGCAAGGAAGTACAATGACTGGTATAAGCGCTTGAGTGTTTTCATAATTCGGTTCACACTGCGAACTACGAATCCCCCCGCCCCCTTCCCGTTCTTTCTTAAGAAGGCTACCGCAACTCATTATTTTCATCATCGATTACGCACGTACATCGGTAACGATATCATGGCGGTATAGCGTAAGTAACCCACGCTATGCTGGTGATATTCAGAAGAGTAAGTGAGGGGAAGGGGACTGACTCTTCAAAAACAATTAAATGACTTTAGTTTTTGCCTCCTTTCTAGGATATGCCTTTATCTGAATGCTGGCATTCAACTAACAACAGGTTGATGAAAACGACAAAATTTTGCACATTTGAAATCAAGATATAATAAATCGACTTTAAGGATGAGTAAAGTCTTAAAGGCATTTCAATAAACTGGATAGTGGTTTTCACTTTGTATTTTCAATCTTGCTAACTCTATGAAATAAAATAATATTAGGTAAAACCTATTCTTATTACTTACTGTATAAGCGATATAATCAGACTAGCAGCCCAAAGCGTTGTGCTGAATGTGTCCAGCTTGTAGGCTGTTTTATCGCTCAGCTTTAGTACGCCCACCTCGTACAACCAACAGGCCTTCTCCACCGGCAAGAATGCTTGGTCTACCATGTTTGCTATAACGCCGAGTGCTGCTGCTGTTGATGTTGCTTCCTGTGAGGATATAAAGATGTAAGTTATCAGGCATCAGTGAATAGATTTAGCAATAGTGTTATCTTGTATTCTCGTGACATGTATCGCTAGAGATGTCGGGCGAAGTCGAGCAACGGCAGCCGATGTCGACCAATCGCCTAGCGCCTACTTGTAGACTAACGCCGCAACATCTCACACCCTTTATGTCTGCCACTCATGATGATTTTTAGCCTCGTAATAGTAGAAACTATTACGAGGCTAAAACTCATCATGAGTGGCAGACATAAAGGTGTTTGCCTATTAAGAGTCACAAGCAATTATTTTAAAAAGTACAGTGATCTATGTTCTATGTTATAGGGTTGGTTTCCGCACTTAGTCCGTCAGGTGGACCATTGTGCGTGGGCCATGGCGGCCGTTTGGTGGTTATTCCAACAAGCCCACCTCCCTCCAGAAGCTAATTAAAGCTCCTGGTCTGTTTAGAACGTCTGTGAAAGATCTGGGTGACCCGAGGGTTTCTGTTCTACTCTGGGTGACGCCTGTGCATTCAAAGAGCACGTGCGCGACGGTTTCTTGAATCTCCATACACGACCTGCACAGAGGACTGTCCGTTATGCCTATTGTGTGAAAGTGTTTGTTTAGAGAGCAGTGTCCCGTGACGGTCTCCGTCACCAGGCGCAGGCCGTTCCTGTCCAGGCGTAATAAACGCCTGGTCAGCCCACTATCCAAAGATGGCATAACTTCCTTAGACTGCCTGCAGCCCGGTGTCGAAGTCCACCAGTTCCCCGCTTGTGTGTGGGTGAACCCCTGTAGCCACCTGCGTATTTGGTTGAAGGGGATGGGTACAATAGGCTCGGGTCCACAGACTGCCGCGCTGGACCCTCGTCTAGCAAGCTCGTCAGCTGCGTCGTTACCTAGAGATCCGCTGTGTCCTTTTATCCATTGCAGTGTCACCGTGTTGCGTCTGGATACCGTTATTTGTTCCAGTGCATTGTGACATTCTAGTGTAAGTTTCGAGGTTATATATTTTTTCCGTAGGGATTGGAGAACTGAGGCGCTGTCGGAGAGTATACGTACGTATGGGGGTGTCCGTAACCCTCCTGGCTTCTAGGGCGTGGACCGCTTGTATGATGCCCACACACACCGCCTGGTGGTGTTGAACATTCCCAGCGGTCTGGATATATTTATGTTCAGATCGTGTGATTAACCTCCGATTCCAGTACCGGAGTCGGTCTTCGATCCGTCGGTGTATACCCTCATCTCTTTCGAGCCTGAGTAGTCACACTGTTCTTCTGTGAGTATTATACTGTAGTGCCTTTGAAAGTGGTGTGTTTTCGGGGCTTTGGCGCAGGGTGATGCCATCATTGGCTTTCGTTGATCACATCTTCCTTTATGCGTGTGTGCTTTACTCTGGAGTCTAGTAAGTAAGTAAGTAGTCTAAGTACAGTGATTATAATTATGTTCTATTGATGTATACTCTATCCGATCTACTACCAGATTATCAACACATAAAATTATTTCGTTTGAAAGGACATGACATGTGCAGAATGCATAAAAAAACCAGGTAAACTTACATGTCTTCCCAACCCATAGTTGAATGTGTGCCTGATCATGGGGATATCATCAAAGAGTCGCAGCATCATCCTTGCAGTGGACAGCCGAGACCCAGCCACCTGCCATGACTTCTGATCTTGGACACATCCATACAGTTTGCATGCGTAGCAAGCTAGACGGACCACCTGTGTAAATATTATGTAGATGAAAATGTATGGTATTAAAAAAGATTATCTTTACAGAAGAAAATTTATTATTTTATAGTATTCAATGAAAGAAAAAATTTCTGCTACAATCTAGGCTATAGCCATACATATAATAACACAGAATCAGGTGTGTCTGTACATTGAAGAAAAAATATAAAAAGGGGGTAACTAAAGAAGAGTAAAACACCACATAAACCAGCATTTTTAGAATTATTTTCTGTCTGTCTGTTTGTTTGTTAGTGCGGGGACGATTTCACGGGTGAAGTGCTAGTCTAGAATAAAATATTATTTATTGTTGCTACAGTAAAGGTAGTTTACAAATAAAGTTGGTCCAAATTAGTAATAAATTTATGAAGATTTAAGATGATACCTATAATAAATAAATTAATAGTTTCTTTAAATGGCTTGTAAAAAATTCAAGATAACATGATGAAAGGATAATATTTTTTTAGAACTTTTTACGGCATCTTAAACAACAAATTAGGAATATAATAAGAGTAAAAGGTCAGCAATTGTCACCTTTACTAGGTTGACTTTAACAAAAGTTATAAATGAGCGCCAGGTTCAGGTTATTGACTGGTGTGACCGGTGTAAGTGGTATAAATACCAAGGCCGTCGAGCTTCCGCATACCGTACCTTGTCTCTCCCATTGTAGCTGTCTAAAAGATCACAAATATCGTCTACTACCGAAGACATTTCACTGTAACTGCACTTTTTTTGCTAAGACTACGTACAACTGATAAGTTATCTGAGTGGACTGCCAAGTCCGCGTCTTTCGCGGAAGCGTGCGCTCTTGTAGATTTGCGCTTGATAACTATTACATTTCTCCAATCTATTAGATTATTAGCGTTTTGCAACCTTGAGTTCGTTTTCGAAAGCTGTTTACTCGAATTGCTGTCAAACTGTCAACTACAGCTGATGACACGAGTTGCGGATGACACGAGGGTTTGACAGATGACATTATGTTTAGTGATGTGCTGCGTTCTGTATCCATCTTAATCCGATTTGTAGAGTCCGTCCCACAAAAAAAGTTCCGCGGCAATAAGTACAACAAATTTTTATTATAATAGTCAGCAACATTCCTACAACAATCCTCCTACAGGTTCCTGAGACCTGCATTCTATTAACATTTCTCCTGCATTTTATTAACAGTGTTAGTAATATGATGTTGAGTTAAATAAATATACAAAGTTTTTAATTCCGTTGCATGCCCTTTTTTTTTTTTGTGACGGTGGGAAATTATCAACTTCTCCCGCTCTAGGCGGAGCGGGAGGGTGTGTCAGACTTTTGCTGACTAAAACCCACCCGTGTTCCTTCCGTTGCCTGTGTGCCGGAGCCGCAATATCCCTTTCGGACAAACTCGCAACCCTGGCAGGCATTGGCCCTTACGGACCCCGTCAGTTGGTGCTGACATCTCTTTGAGGCGCGCGTGGAACACAATTCGTCGTCGACCCGGGCCTGGTCCTAATCGGACTTCGCGCTACCCATTGCTCACCGTCCACAAGCCCGCGCCTACGGTGGCCGGAAGTCGGCTCGCGACTCCCGACGCCCGGGGCGTCTCCTGCGGTGACTAGGGGAGCGAGGGCGCGTATCTTGCCTCTCCCTCGCGCGCTCCACCTCCTCCTTCGCGAGCATTACTGCTTCGCAGAAGGAATTGACGGCCTCCCATGCACTCTCGCTCCGGACCATGGCCTGAACCAGGGCCGCACGCAAGAGATCGCCGCCGCCGATCGCCTCCGTGAGGACACGGCGGTGCTCCACCCAAGCAGGGCAGACCTTCACCGTATGCTCCACCGTGTCCTCCGGGAGATCCACACAGTGGTGACACCGGGCGTTTCCTCCCGCCTTATATGGAACAGGAACCTCCCGAAACAGCCGTGTCCGGTGAGGACCTGCGTCAGACGGAAGGTGAGGACGCCGTGGCGTCTCTCTAGCCACTCCTCAAAGAGAGGACTTATCGCCACAATTGTGGCGTGCCCAAGCTGAATATCTCCTACAGTTACCTTGCTAACTTACAAATTTTTAGCTGGCATTCAAAGAAGTCTATAACATTTTCCTGTTAGGCAAAAGCATTCTAATACATCCTATTTATTGAGGAAAAGTAGGTAGTAGATATACACCGTGTCCCAAAATTCAACGATAAGCGGGCACCAGACGGTGGACCTGCTCATAACTACCCGAGGAAAAATAATGAAAAAAAAAAACTAAACCATTTATAAAAAAGATTACCTGGCTTGCCTGTAGATTTTTGTGTAAAAACTACAGGCATTCTGGGATTTTTAAGGGTTTTGTAATTTCCAAAACAAAAAAAAAAAAAAAATTCATTATTTTTTTCGGGTAGTGATGATCAGGTCCACCGTCTGGTGCCCGCTTAGCGTTGAATTTTGGGACACGTTGTATATAATACAGCCGTGGCATGTTCTACTTACGGGGTGGTTCCGCCAGTGCGGCAGTATATGTGGCCTGAGTGTCCTCTGCACCACAGCTTCCTGCATCTCTTCGAGACTTGGATGGGAGCCTACCTCCTCCTCAAGAGGCAGACGATATTGTCCTGGTAATTCTGAAGCCACGTCACTGTTCTATCTATCTATATCTACAATGTTCAATATAAGGTTTAGAGATGGACTGGCGTTCTTATTGACTAGGATCTGTTGGAGATAAAATGGTAAAAGACCAATAGTTTCCAAGGGTTTACAAAACACAAGCTCTGCTACTGGTAATATACCTCTTTGGGCATGTCTTTGGCTCCGTTGCATGCTTGTGGTGTCGCATCTCCGAGTCTTCGTGAGACGGAATATTGAACTTTAGGCTAATATTATCTTATCACAATTCTTCTCGATTACAAAGGAACTTCTCTATAAAGTACGTTTGCAGAGCTAGCTTTAGCGAGTCCTTAAAAAAGTTGAATCGTAGTAGTAATTTATTGTTCTTATTAAAATAATGTGTGACTATTTCAACTTTCAATGCTCAAAGCATTGAGAGTTGAAATAGTCACAGAAGGTATTCGAATTTAACATTAGCGGTTAGTAAAGTCTTCTTTCAAAAGTTCTGTATTTCGTTTGCTTATTGTTTAAAACTGACCTGAGAAACTGCCCAAAGAAGAAAAAAAGAAACGTCAACAATGTCAAAACAATGAAAAAAATATTTTCGTAAACATTGCAAAAGCGTTTTTATACTCTTCTTAAAGATTGTTAATTGTGATGAGATTACCAAAATGAACGTGTTTTCAATAACCGACATCCCTGAATTCTCGAAGAAGGAACGTATTGTGGTGGTGGGTGTAATAGGCAAGTCGCCTTATCGGTACCCTAACAAAACAACCCCACTTCTGCCTACTGTACAATCTAAAGAGGTAAGTTTGGCCTATTTCAAGAAATTACAAGATATCCTATATCAATCAGCATCAGTAGCCTACAAACGTCCACTGCTAAACTTGAATCTGTTTCTAAACAACTATTTACCTCAGTAATAATCATTGTAATTTAGATATCTCGTAACATAGATTAAGAAAAATAAACAAAACTACATACTTTAGAACCCTTAGCATATACCTAATCCATCCAACAAAATTTTCTTACAGAATGGCATAGAGTGCCACTGGGACGAGCGACATTCTATCCTCTACCTCCACGCTATAACTTATCTCGACACAAAACAATTGACTGCTCTAGCTGCTACTCTTGACGATGACGGCACAAGTACGGACAAAGATGCGGACTCAGCTAATTGGCTGGTTGCATCAGGGGATCTGGCTGCGGAGTCCTGTAAAGCTATAGCTCTGCTATTCCATTTGTGTCATATTGTGGTGCTGTCTTCACCGACACCTGTGTTTGATCTTGGATACCTGCAGCTTTTTAAAGCTATTGATGCTTATAGGTAAGTTGGAAATTGTTTGTCATGAAAATAGCTGAGAATTAAATATGGTGGTCTGTTGCTGCCATTATGAAGTCCTACTGAAGTTTATTTACCATGATAATCAATGGAGACCAGATATTGTGCAACTTAAAATGGTCAAAATAATGCATGTAACACTAGCTTTTGCCCGCGGATTCGCCCGCTTGGATGCCGGAAAATATCCCACGGGGACGTACAACTAGGTCATTGACTCCTACCGCTGCGCCCGCGTTGTCGTCAACCATAATTATTTGTTACGCGTAATTTTGATATCGTGTAATCTGTGATATCTTTTGAACTGCTCATTTATATGATGCAGGCATATTTTATTGGATAAGGATTAATATTGTACCAGTCAAAATAGCTTCTGAAATAACAATGAAATTCTGAAAAATATATAATGGTTATGTGGGTCATCTTTAGAAGATAGACATGCATGCAATCGTGGACTTTTAAAGATGAACAATCCCATAGAACATATTTTTTATGTAACTTTAATGGTTTACGCGGCGCACTCCAGTAAAGCTTCCAGTCGGCATGTTTTTTCCGACATCTTCATCGATAATCGTCATATTTCAGGCAATTTACACAAAACCTTAATGACTTATACACCAAAACCTTCCACATGAATCACTATTGGTGAAAACCGTTTGAAAATCAGTTTGGTAGTTTTTGAGTTTATCGCGTTTTGACAGACAGACAGACAGACGTGGCGGGGGACTTTGTTTTATAATATGTAAGGATAAGTGCTTGAAATACGCAACTAAATCGCCAAACACTTCAATTTAAATAAATACTTACTATAAAATTATGTTCTTTTTTAACAAATCAGAATATGTACATTATACGTATACTATAACAATTTACTTAACTTTCAATATTTTCAGCGTATATATAATCCATTTTTGTGTTTATATTACATGTATTTGTTATTAGGCTCTTCAACAATGAGTACACTATTATTTTACAATTTGTACACTAACTTAAGTCTTTGCATTTTTATGGCATTTTCCACTTAGATACGGTAAAAATGATAGAAAAAAAGTCTCAATCAGTAGATTTTCACAAAACGAAACAAAAACCTCAATAAATGTTGCATATGCATTCGAAAATTTGGTCTCTAAAAATCAATCATGTAGAACGTTCCTTAGATTCATTTACTTGCTTAGCTTAGAAGGATCAGTGTGCAACATTGGTTCATACATTATATTTCAATCTTGCTAGGCAAACCTTTATAATCCTTTTATGAGTCTCTAGGTTCCACCAACTGCGTCGCTCGCGTGATATCTTTATAAATTATAGCCTATGTATGTTACTCAGTGATAATATAGCATTCTACTGATGGTTATTGGTCCCCTCGTTTATGAGTTTATTAAATACAAACAAAATTCAAATCTTTTCTCTTTATTATTAATATATATTATAGATTTCCATAAATTCACACAAAACCGTAAAAGCTAATACACGGCCCAGACAGCTTCCAATAAAACTTATTAAATGAATTCCCATCACTTTCAGAACAGAACAAATAGCGCGTAGTACACAAGCCCTAGCGAATATCAAAGCTACTGGCGCATGGGAGTCTCACGGGCGCTCCTGCTGCCCCCGACTGCTGTTCCACTTCCGCCGCGCCCCCAACCCTGTGCGGAAGGTTCCTGCAGCGTTGAAGAGATTGGAGCATGCGGTTGAAGACCAGCTGTACTTCATACTCAGGAAGGCTAGGATTATTACTAATGTTTGGTGAGATACTTATACCTAATTAAGTTCATTTAGACTGTTTACTGACAACATTGTTAATTTAGAGGCATCTGTCTGTTTTAATTATCTTAATTTCATTGTTTACTTGTGCTACTGCTATGCGGCGCATCTAATTATTTTTTATCAGCGGCTCTTAATCATTATCTATTGCAGCTTAATTAAATTAGAATATAAGCTATAGTAAAATAAATTGACAGTCAGAAGGGTGATAGTGTATTTAAATATTGATATTCTTGGAAGCTATTGTTTTGGAACTTTTACACCAACAGACTGACACTTATTTACTCTTCAGCGCGAAATCCCTCTTCGCGATACCAAAAAACGAAGAGTTTGTATACATAAGTGGTGAGGAAGAAAGCTCAGGCGCACGAGAAGTTAGCGCGTTAGTGCGTGGTCTAGCAGCGCGCTGCACGGCCGTGCCTGACGTCACAACGCAGCGGCAATCCTTCCGGTAGGTTATTTATTTATAATGCTTGACCAACTAAATACATAACAAAAAAAAGTCTTATCATTTATTTTAAAAACGCCCTTGCAAGACACTTTTGGACGTCATCAAATAAAAAAAAAAAAAGTCGGTCGCCCCTTTCAAAAGGTAGTTTTCGTATGGAGAAGAATGGGCAAGAAACTCCAGCGTTACTCTTTTAAAATGTTTGTATATGTAGGCACAAAGACTTGCAAAGTCTAAATACTGTTTAGAAGCGGCAACTTTTATTATTGCTTCAACCTGTGGTATAATTAAAGAGCAACGTGGATATTAGGTTTTAAGTATATTCTATGTATCTATTTTAGGCAGTTCCTACAGACGCATGTGGACATGGCCTTCGGAGAGGGCTTCGATGATAACGTCGGGAAGTATGCTATGAGTACGTCGTTCTTTGAGGTGAGTGGTGAATGTGGTGATGCTTTAAAGTTTTCGTAACATTTTAAGCCTTTTTCTTTTTAGGGTTGCGTACCTCAAAAAGAAAAAAAACGGCCTTATAGAATCACTTCTTTCTCTGTCCGTCTGTCTGTCTGTCAGTTTGACGAGAGGTATCAAGATGAAATTAATATCAAATACGTAGGTCTATAGGTCTTTGGAGCTGCTATGTCAACGGGATAAAAATACGGTCATTTATGCGACATATTTAGATACTCGCTAATAAATCAAAACCTACAGTACTTCCCGTTGACCATGAAATTTTCCAGGAAACAAGGCTTCACAGCACATGTGAAGGAAAAAATCCGAATCGTTAATTTGTAGTTTTATCACACATTTTTTTATTTTTTTTATTACATTCTTACATTTGCAGTTGGAGAATCGACCGTGGCGTATATCGATGTATGGGAATATGTTTTTCGACTTCAATGTTAAGTTTGTTTTTCGGTTAAATTCATCCCAACTACGGAATCCTTCATTGTGCGTGGTCCGACACGCACTTGGCCGGTTTTTTGAGGTCCACTTGGTTTTTAAAACCCTAATTGTTATTGTTAGCATCGAAGCTCGTGACTGATGTTAGGATAGGCTGGCTATAGACTTGACAGTTTTCAGCAGATTAAGTTAAATAGGCTTTCATAAATTGAGTTTTCTGATCAATTCAAAAGCCGTTTCAATCGGCCGTGTACAGACGAACAAGCTATTTGGTGTACATGCAAAAATATTCACCTTTCCACTACACTGAGAATATTATTTTTATTATTCTCATGGCATACTTAAGAGAGTGATATAAAAGAAAGAAGTGACTACTCAGTACACTGTTGTAAAAGTAGTTGCAAATAGAGTCCGCGCCACCACTGAAGTCCATTTGACGCGGCGCTAGTGTGTATGTCATTGCATCACATTGCATTAAATGTAGTTCCACAATTTTCCGCCGGGCTTCTTTCGTGCCGCGCACTCTAGCTTGTTGGATTGTAGGTACAACATCTGCCACGACATGAGATTTGACAACAGATTTAAAATCATTCCGAAATAGAGTGCTATAAGTATCTTTTGGTGCCTGAATGACATTGTGTATTGGATGTCGGCCACGCGCCGAAATAACCTTGTAGCATTGTCCATATTTTTGCTCTAGCAATTTTAACCCTACCATGTTTATATCCTCAGTTACCAAGCGCGTCATCCTGGCGCTCGGCGGCCCAGGCTTTAGCCCCGGTGTACCTGGAGCCCCAATCCCGTGCAGATGACGAATCGCCCTCTGGAGCCTTATACGATGCGCTTGCTACCGACGTACGCTTCTCACAGGCACGCTGCGCTAAGGTAAACCTTCAAGAAAATGACATAAAATTGGTGAAGCCTCCTTCTCTCTAAATTCGTAGCTCAAACTAACCAGGCGATTTGTTAGACATATTACTATTTATTAAAGCGTTTTGCACAAGTAAATAAAAATACTGAACACTTATGTGGTTTTTAAGTAGTTGTAAACGAATGAGTCTCGCATGGACATTCTCACCTCTCGACTGTCGAGAAGTTCTCCTCGTGTAAACGTTATACATAGCGCAACCTTTCAAGTAAGTCCAGCGGAGCATGAGTCATGCTGCATGACCATCGTAGAAAGTACCGATTGTAGAAAGATTTCAACGGCGACATGTCAAAAATCTATATCATATACATACATACTTACAAATAAATAAAATTAAAGTGTCTGTTAGTAATGTCTAAATAACAACACTTTTTACTAAATGCTTATGAAAGTAAATACGGTATTTATATCAATTTTTTATATTTCTATCTCTCTGTTTGTTTCGGCTTATCTCCTTAACGTCTGGACCAATTTTGACGGGCCTTTCACTGACAGATAGGTGATGTTATAAAGAGTAACTTAGGCTACTATTATTTTAGAAAAAGAAGAATAAGGGTCCACTCGGGCGAAGCCACGTGCAGCAGCTAGTTATTATTAGTCCAATAAATGTCTTTTGTATAGAAAGAGATACGTCTATTCTTCGTAGAGAAGAGAAAAAAGTGGTCATGTTACACGTGCGGGCTTTGAGCTATAAGTTAATGTTATAATTTTGTTTATATGTACAGGTACTACCTATAGCGCAGGCTTCGTACGCGGAGGGCTTGCCCGCACATTATTCAAGCCAACATCATGCTCATAAGGTCAGTTATTTTTTAACTTTATTCTGTAATATTCTGATAAAATCTGGTTTCGCATTAGACAAAAATCCTAATTTTGATCATAATGGTTACATTGTGGCGACATCTACAACGCCACGAACTACGCATCAAAGACCTGACGTAACACAAATCCTGCATTGCGCGACCGATATATATACATTATCTCGACATCATTCGTCGGGCAGTTACGCACCAGACACAACAACCGTCTGGTCAGAGGATCCTCCTTTTTCCATAGACGATGAGTGGACTTTACACCCTGTTCCTCATACCTCTATAACATCATTTAGGGTGGTATTATATTTTTATTTACTTTCAACACGTTAGGAGGGCAACTCTCGAATTATTTGCGTTTCGAACCCTTTTTTGACGATAAAATCTAAACTGTGAAAGCCAATTATTTTTAAAAGACTCGACCGTGGAGTTTATTGTCTGTTCTTCTCCATAGAAAACAACCGATTAAAACAATCAATAAAGCGCACCTAGCTTCTGACGTTTCACTTCATAAGTGACCATGTAGGTTTATGTGAAATAAAATATTTTGGTTTTGATTTTGAACTCCTGATCTCGAATTATTTATTTATTTACTACTACCACTTACATATGTTTTTACAGGTGGGAACCCGATACAACAATGTAGTCAGTTATGTATTCTCAGCTCAAAACGAAATAAACGAAGTAATCATACGTCGAGCATAACAAGTAGTTTAAATTTGATTTTATTACTCACTAGCTTTGCCCCGCCGTTTCACCCGCTCGGCGCCTAAGGACTGTAGCGTGATATTAAGCTATAACTTTCCTCAAGAATTGAGCTATCAAATGCAAAAATACTTTTTTTTATCACATCTATTCAAAAAGAGCTAGTTTATTCATCGTAAACAGGGACTAAAATAGGTTTTTAATCCCTAGGGACTAAAACTGATTTGACTTTGGAATGTGGATATTGTTAGTAAAAGTTCCAATCACCAAAAAAATAAATCACGAACATTGTATGAACAAGTAACAGGCTGGCAAGAGAGAGAGAGAAAGTAAGAATTAGGTCAAAATTAAAATCCAAGATGGAGGCAGACAAAATTTTCAAGTTTTTGTGGGTGCTAAAGTCGATAATGAGGTCAAAATGTAAATCCAAGAAGGCGGCTGCGAACATTTTCAAATTTACGTAATGGGTGACGTTTTCATAGTTTTTGAGGGTGCTAAAGTCGATAATGAGGTCAAAATGTAAATCAAAGAAGGCGGCTGCGAACATTTTCAAATTTTCGTAATGGGTGACGTTTTTATAGTTTTTGAGGGTGCTAAAGTCGATAATGAGGTCAAAATGTAAATCCAAGAAGGCGGCTGCGAAAATTTTCAAATTTTCGTAATGGGTGTCGTTTATATAGTTTTCGAGAGTACTCAAAATTCAAGTCATTTATTCAAACTAGGCTGAGAATCAGCACTTTTCGAACGTCAAAATTACATAAGACAGTCCCCCAAAACGCCCACCCTTCACCAAACTTAAGCCGATAGTGAGGTCAAAATGTAAATACAAGGTGGTTGCTGACAAAATTTTAAAATTTTTCATCAACGGTATCGTTTTCATAGTTTTCGTAGGTAATCAAGTCGATAGTGAGGTCAACATTTAAATCGAAGACGGCGCCTGCGAACATTTTATTTTTGTTTTACCATACATGAGAAGGAACATCTTTCATGACGGGTGTCGGATCGCACAGGTTTTTTTTTTCGCATAGAGGGTGATAAAAAGTAGAGTGTTCACTTCGGGAGTAACACTATTTTATGCTCGAGTGACGTACTTTGAATCCCTCGCTGCACTCAGGATTCTACTTTAGAATCCTTGGCTCCGCTCTGGATTCAAAGGAACACTCTCGCCTTAAAAATTGTTGTTTGCTGCCTTGGCAAACAATCTACTATTTCAGACGCGACTGGTAGTTCCAGAGAAACAAAAAAACAAACGACAGTTTTATTATATTATTATAGATTTTAAAGATAAGTATTTCTCACCCGGAACGAAACTGTACTTTCAAAATATCTCGAGTGGTTTTTGTTCAAGAAATGTTGGGTCCGAAAATAGCTCATCTTGGTTTTCGCGCGAGGAAAGTACAAATATGTTCTCGTATTGTTTTTTTCTTTGAACATTCTTGGACGTGCTTGTTCCAGGTGAGCCTAGCCTTAGGCGTGCTGGAGAGCATGGCGCGCGGGCCGCTGGCGCGCGGCGCGCGGGCCCGCCTGCGCGCCGCCTGCGCCGCGCTGTGGCGCTCGCGCAGTCTGTGCGAGGCGCTGTCGCTCACCGGCCACGTGTGCATCGAGCCCGACCAGTCAGTACTCTACACAGATTGAAAATTCTTTTACAATTTTTACTTTTTTTTTTAATTCGAGTCTGTCTACTGTTGGCGGAGATATCGCAATATACAGACTCAGTCTCTATACTTTGTGAACATTATTTCCTCATAAGTGCTTTCAAAATGGTGAAAGAAAACGTGGGGAAACCGGCCGTTTTTTTTTTTCACGTATGCCTTTTATTAATGTCCTTATTCACATTCCTATTCATTGCTTACAGTGACAGCAACAAGGAACACTCTTCAGGCGTGCGCTACATATCAGCGTGCAACTGTGGGCGCTGCAAGTGTTCCCGCGAGGACCCCTACACTCTCCGCAGAGCCAACTGCACGTTCTACTCGCAGGCGGCTGACGAGTGCGGCGTGTGCCCCACGCTGCAGACTGTGGAGCTGCCAGTGTTCCAGCCGTCCACTCCCACATACAAGTGATATATCTTCATCATCATTTTAGCCGAAAGATAGCCACTGAACAAAGCCCTCCCCCAACTGTCGCCAAATCGATGGTCAACCGAAGAGGTTGACGGCTGCGTAACCCGGCTATCCTGTGGATGCCTTAATAAACCTCCTTAACCCCTCCAACCAGGGTTAAAGTTTATAAACTAAGCGACTACACGTTAAGGGCTTAGGGCGTCGCTGGGGGAGGGCAGCAAGAAGACTGAATCGGATCAAGATTAAGGTCTCCACATCGACCTATCCTGTGCTTCTTATATCCAACGGAATCTCGCGACCTTCACCAGGCCATCGGAACACCCTGTAGGAGCCCTCTAAACTTCTAACACTGTGCCTTCCGGTATGCGGTCGCCACTCCCGCTTTTCTACCCCATCGGCCATCTGTTCTGCGAGCAATTTGCACTGTAACTTAAGTTTGGTCATTCTCAGGCTATATAGGTTACCTTAGTTTTTCAGTTCTTCTGCGAATCTCTTCATTCCTTTTGATCACGCAGGGAAAGCCTTTCACAATTTACTGCTAAACATAGGTGTCTTCCCAAAGAGAATTTATAAAAAATCTAATGGTGATTTGAGCTGAGCCTACAAGTTTGATGGTGATTCTTCACCGTCATGGGGCCCGATATGGCGTTCCTGATATACGAAATTAAACTGCAATTTTCTGCTTTAATAACCTAGTAAAATAACTCTCACGATTATTATTTGTGTTTCCCCAGAGCTGCAGCCCTGAAAGCTTCCCTAGAAGAAGCCCTGTCGAGCTCAGTACCGCGCGGCTCGCCGGCGGGGTCGGTCGGCTCCGCGTCGTCCGACACCCACTGGTCGGCGCCCGACGCGCTGTCGCCGGGCTCGGCGCGGGACGAGGACGACGAGGATGACAAGTCGCATGCCAGTGATAGGGGATACGTGGTGCCCGTGAGGGGGGATACTGTTTCTGGTGAGTTTTACTGAGATAGTAAATAAAAATAAAATCAAAAGCTTTTTTTTTTTTTTTTTTTTTAATTAACACATACTTATTTCTAGTTAATTGATTCAGGCGTGACCTTGCGGAAACCCATTATAAAATACAATAGACGTAGATATGTTTAGTAACCTATTCCGCTTAACTATTCCTAAAGAGTCATAAAACAAACCTGTAAGAAATCGATACGTGTTTCACGTCTCAATCCTCAGGATGATGCCGAGTTCCGGCGCTCGGCGTGGCAACGCGCCGTGTTCGGGTTCGTGACAAGTCAATCGTCATCCTGCTGATAACTCGTTGAGAGGTGAAACACGTGTTTCACCTCTCATTTCTTACAGGGATTTTTTTATGACTCTTTAGGAATAGTTAAGCGGAATAGGTTACTAAATATACGTATCTACGTCTATTGTATTTTGCTTATTTCTAAATTAACTACAATTTCTTAAATTCTATAAAGTCCAAACAAATGTAAATTTCTGCGCTAACCCTTCATTTAATTGAAGGTGGAGGCCTCCTTTAGAGATTGACATTCCTCCCTGTCATTCGCTATAATTCATCCAGTGTTCGCCAGCCTTGTATTATGTCGTCTGCCCGCCGGGCAGTCTGTCGGCCTCTTTTCCTAGTGCCTGATGACCCGTTCCAAGATGTTAGTCTGAGAGTCCATCGTTTATCTGTTAACCTAGCTTCGTGACCAGCCCAGCGCCACTTTAGTTTTTTACAATGGCACATAGCATCCGTAACCTTTATCTTATTTGTAACTAGCTTTTGCCCGCGATATACACGTTAACATGTTTCATTCCTGTATTTCTAGAAAAAGTGATGAGTCGTCAGCCATCAACAACAGAATACCTCCCAGGCATGCTTCACACGGGCAGCCCTGTAGGCCTCCTGCCAGCCTTTAGCAGCTGGTCCGTGGTATGCCTCGGCGCCTCCTCGCTGTACTCGCACTCACTGGGCCTGCCCGAACACCTGCAGCCTGGCTTCCTGCCACACACCAACTATCTGCTGCCTTGGGATTGCGCAGTGCGGTAAGTACAAGTTTCTTGTGGCGCGTGGCCAAAATCGGAACTTATGCCAGTAGTACTATTTCGATCTTTAAAATTAAAAACAGGAAAAGTATTCGTCATAAAGTCATGACTAACAAATATCTCACAATCGTGCCACAGACTAACCCGAACTAAAGAATAGTGCAAATTTACCATAGAAGCGTGAAAGTATCAAAGAAAGACACGACGAGCGACTTTAATTTATAATATGTATACATTTATTATTATGTAGCACATGACAAGAAAACTAGCATAATGCAATCAAAATGGATTGTATTTAATTAATTAATTAAAGTATTGATAGGATATTTAACCGCAATATATGAAATGAAATGATATTTATTGTAAGTAGATCTTCTAAGACACTGTGGCAGCAGCTATATTGACACATGCGAACTACGCATCACACTGATGTCACGCGAAATCCTGCATCGATAAGCAGGGTTTACCGCGCGATCAGCATATATATTACTTCCCGACATCAATCGTTGGGCAGTTGCCCACCAGACACGATACCCGTCTCACCGGAGGATCCTCCCTTTTCTATAGAAGATGAGTGAACCACACTGTTCACCTTCTTATTTCCTTTCTTCATACCTCTATAACACTACACAACTTTTTTAGGTCAATATTTTACAACTGGATGGCGCCGGGCGCCTGCATATCTTGGCTGAATGATTCCCGTTTAAGAAATGCCGAAAGATACTCAGAGGATTCTTTTATAACGCTGTGTTGTTGTTTTCTGTCCCAGCCTGGAGTCCATGAGCGGCTGGCGCGTGTCGGGCCCGTCGCGCGGGCGCGGCAAGATCACGCCGCACCACCACCTCACTGTCAAGATCTTCATCGGCTTCGAGTACGAGTGTCCACGTGGACACAGGTCTGTTTCAAACTCAAAGCATTTATTTCAATTAAACTATTTACAGGCACGTTTAAATTGTCAAGAAGTTGGTCAGTCAGAAATATGAAGCTAGTTGCCCATTCCAAAGCGAAGTAGGTAAATAGAAGCAGTAATGCTCGCGAAGGAGTAGGCGGAACGCGTGAGGGAGAGGCAAATTTTGCGCCATCACGCCCCTAGCCACTGCAGGATACGCCCCGGGCGTCGGGAATCACAGGCCGATTCCCGGCCACCGTACGCGCGGGCTTCCGGACGGTGAGCAATGGGCAGCTCGCCGTCCGATAAGGACCAGGCCCGGGGCGACGGCGCGTTGTGTTCCACGCGCGCCTCAATGAGATGTCAGCATAACAGAAGGGGTCTGCTAGGACCGATGCCGGGGTCGCGGGAATGTCGGAAAGGGATACTGTGGCTCCTGGCAACGTACAGGCAACTGAAGGAACACGGGTGGGTTTTAGTCAGTAAGAGTCTGACACTTCTCCCGCTCCGTGCAGAGCGGGAGAAGTTATTTGATAATTTCCCAACCTATGGTAAATATGGAGATGAACGGAATAGAAATCCACAGACACTCTTTTAAATGAATAAATTGTTACAAAATATTGGTTACATCATTCATGTTGAAATTATACATGTGAGAACAATGTAGAAAGGCGTGCACGTTAAACGCGTCCGTAATAAACATTAGATATCACTGTCCACCTGAACCTTCCACAAACTCTTATGGTAAAAGCTAGATCTCAATATAGATTTTATAAAGCTGATTACAATGAGGTGAGAAAACGTTTAGCTGAAATAAACTGGAAAGATGCCCTAGCATCAAGCTGTACAGTAGATGCCGCCGTATATATTTTTTATAAGTGACTAGGAAAATAATATCTGAAGTAATTTCGTGCCAAAATACAAATAAAAATACATAACCCAAGTGGTACAGTAAGAATATAATAAAATTACTGCAAGAAAAGGAAAAATGTCGTCAAAATATGAAAAAATATAAAAATAAACGTGATGTATATGAATACAACATAAAAAAAAGAACAAGCAGAATTATAAAGTCGACATATCAAAGCTATCTGAAAAATGTTCAGGAAAATGTCATTAAAAACCCAAAATACTACATAAAAAGGAAACATAACTCGTGTAGCATAATTCCGAAAAATATTACACTGCACGATTTAAGCGCCGGAATGGGTATACCTGCATCGCATTGTACCAAATAACACCGTTACCAAATCAGTAACTACAACAATATTAATAACATTTATCTGTCACAAAGCAATATAGACAAACATTAAAAATATCTGGATATCTCAAAGGGAGCGGGCCACGACGGTATACCTCTTATATGTTTTAAAGAATGCACCAGCCAGTTTTCTGAGCCACTAGAAATAGTTTATAATAGATCTCTGTCTGAGGCTGAGGGTCTATTTCCGGAAATCTGGAAGGAATCAATTGTTATTCCTATTCCAAAGACTGGTGATAGGTCAGACGTCAGTAATTATAGACCAATAAGTATCTTGTCTGTCATTGCTAAAGTGTTCGAATCACTGCTATGTCCTTATATAAACTGGCACATTAAACCACTCTTCACATACCTGTAATGAGTTGTTGATGAGGTCATCAACACGGTTTCTTTAAAAATCGATCCACAGCCCCAAACCTTACCAGCTTTGTTGATACGACTAATACATAATGAGGTTGACGCAGTGTAAAGTGATTTAAGCAAAGCTTTTGATAAAGTAGACCACAACATTCTTTTACATAAGCTAAGGGCTGTATACGGTGTCCAAGGATCCTTGTTAGACTGGTTTGAGTCATATTTATCCCAGCGAAGGGCTAGGGTTGTTAATGGTTATTCATCTTAAGTTTTTACCCCTACTTCCGGAGTGCCTCAGGGTTCGCATGTCGGCCCAGTTCTGTTTATAATGTTCGCTGATGATATTAAATATTCTATACAGAATTCTCATTTCGAAATGTATACTGATGACTTGAAACTAACTAGGATTGTAAAGTCGAAAAGGGATCAACAGCTTTTGCAAGACGATATTAATAACGCTTTCACATTACGTTTTCCCGTAAGAAATGCAAATTTCCGACAACCTATACGATGCCGGACGCGGCATTGAATACCGTGACTTATTAGGGCTACTTATTAGGGACTTGGGAGTCTTGATTTACTCTGAAATGCGATTCAGCAAACACGTAGCAATACTACGAGGGGTGTTCAATAAATAGT
Source organism: Agrochola lota (assembly GCA_947364205.1). Lineage (NCBI taxonomy): Eukaryota > Metazoa > Arthropoda > Insecta > Lepidoptera > Noctuidae > Agrochola > Agrochola lota. The sequence goes on along the minus strand of OX376227.1, from coordinate 19,145,329 downwards.
GAGAATGAGTAAGACGCAATTATCTTTTATTATATGTTATTTTATTTTTGGACGTAGTCACCTTTCAGGTTTATACACTTTGTATATCTTTTCTCTAATCCTAAAATTCCCTTTCTAAAAAAATCTTCTTCCTGATCCCTTAAAAAATCATTTACGGAGGCGACTACTCCGTCATCATCTTCGAATTTCTGGCCCCTGAGATGTTCCTTTAAGCGCGGAAATAGGTAGAAATCACTAGGAGGAGGAAGGTCCGGTGAATATGGAGGATGTTCCATCAATTCGAAGCCAGCTTCTTGAATGGGAGCCATCGCAACTCTGGACTTGTGCGCAGGGGCGTTATCTTGGTGAAACAAAACAACTTTAGCGAGTTTGCCACGCCGTTTCTTGCGTATTACCTCACGCAACTTTGTTACTTGTCCTGCGTACATAGTCCCCGTAATAGTGGCTCCATGATTAAGATATTCGATCATTACCACCCCTTGGCTGTCCCAGAAAAGAGAGCCCATGATCTTTCCGGCGGATGGAATCGCCTTAAATTTCTTTGGAGTTGGAGATGACGGTCGCTTCCAAGTCATGGACTGTTGTTTCGTTTCCGGGTCATAATGGTGAAGCCATGTTTCGTCCATAGTTATGAATGGAGCCAAAAATCGGTCAGGATCTTGTTGTAATAAATCCAAACAGCTTTGTGAAATTCTCAGTCGAGTTTGTTTCTGCGCGTCAGAAAGCATTCTGGGCACCCAGCGCGCTGACACTTTTTTCATACCCAAATGGTCGTTTATAATATTATGGACACTTCCTATCGAAATCTTTACTTCTTCAGCTATAAAACGAACAGTAACAGGACGATCCGCCAAGACAATATTTTCAACTTTTTTAATCATTTGTTCAGTCACTGCCGATATGGGGCGTCCCGTTCGTGGGTCGTCGTTAGTGGAAGTTCTTTCTCGCTTGAACTCAGCAGACCAACGCGCAACCGTAGAATATGGAGGAGCATGAACCCCTAATGTTGCTCTCAAGTCTTGATTTACCTGTTCCGTAGTAAAAATTTTCAAGCAGAGATATTTTATTACCGCGCGAACTTCAATTTTATCCATTTTTAAGAACACGTTCCGAAACCACGCAAACAATAGACTTCTACTTTTAAAAAACAAAAGAGAATTAATTGCTTTTTTTATTATCATCTTAACTAATGTCTGGGCTATGCCAGCCAGTATTTATTTTTTTTCATTCCAAGGAGACTGTATCGCATTCTCACTATTTATTGAATACCCCTCGTATAAATAAATCTTTAAGAATGTTGTCTTTTACGCACGCAACACAAAGCAGTTTAGGGCTAATGTTCTGTGCGTTCCTATAATTTCGATATATGCGTAATCTATATTATGGCAAAGACTGGGTTAATACTGCGTGTGTGTTTAGTTGGTAAGCCTTTATATAAATAAATAATAAAAAAACGAAATGAGCCATGGCAGCTAAAAGATAACCAGTCCCTACTGTAGGCACCGGTTCACGAACTTGACGCATGGATCAGCACCATTCAGCTCAACCATTTGAAGTTTCTAAAGAAACTTGTGTAATTTTCATACATATAAGAAACACTATCGGTTGGTGTCAGAAAAAGTTTTTGTGATCATTGCCCATTTTCTTGCTGACTGTACAATGTTTTCAAAATCTGTGAATGTTGATCAAAATAGCTCCAAAAGTTAAGGACCGTCTCGTAGGATCATTTTCCAGTAAGTACAGTGGTTAAGAGGCCCAGCCCTTACTGCCCCATCTTAAAAATCCTTGTATGTAGGTGAGCACTGAGAAAAGATTTTTGAAAACTCGAGACCTAAATTAGTTAAATAGGTCATCGTTGAAGTTCGTCATTTTTGCCGATGAGAAATTCCATTGGGCATAATATGCACGTACAACATAATTTGCGTTTTTATGGCCGGTCTTAGATTATTGGTATAGTTCATCTCGTAACTGATTAACCGCTTTTGACAACAATAGGGACGATGACAAAAAAAAATTTTTAGTCCGTCTTTGAGATTATAAATAAATATTGGACAGGTATTTTTTCTTTTTTTACGTAATCTAAAGATTACGGCGATACATTGAGGTAAAATGTGCCATGACGTCACGAGTATGTAGATTTTATACGTACTAGTGACGTAGCGACCCTCACTCCCCAACTTAAAATGCGTTTTATCTAAGTAATTTTTTATTAATATGATAAAGCAAAAAATACGTGTCTAATATTTTTTTATTATCTAACTGACGGACTAATTAGAATTTAATTTTTTTTTACCCAGGCATCATCCCTATTCCCACTAAATTGAAATTTCACTAAAGTTGAAATAATCTAACTGTGACATAGATATATAGACCTTGTCGTTTTCGACCTTGACATTTAACCTTAGGATGATAAAGTAATTACGAGGTCGGCTATACTTTTGAAACCATGGAAAATGTTGGTTTTAGATTTTAACTTTATTGTTCAAACTCAACTCATTTATTTCAAATAAACCATTTACAGGCACTTTTGTACTGTCAAGGAGTCGGTCAGTTATATGAAAGGTGAAGCTCATTGCGCCCATTGCGTTGCGTAAGTAAGAACGGGCAAGAAACATCATGGATACTCTTTTAATCAAAATATTGGTTACATCATCCATTGCATCAACACTAGAAACGGTTGATGATCGATTGAAGTCCGCCATCTAGGATTCATTTCATATGTGATACACTTGAGACAAAAGCTTGGATCGGCGTGGTTACGGGTTTTTCATACTTAACGCGAACGAGCACTCGAGGCGTGCATTTAGTATGGGCACGGCTATTTACGTGTTATTTCCTTCCGGCTTGCCATGTATGAAAATGTATGGAAAAGTTTTTAGCGATTTGTGGTTTTTCTAGTACTTAAGTTGGTCTAGAAGAGTCTTTTAATACTTATACGAAACTGTATCGATTGGCATCACACAAATAAATTCTGAGAATTGACGATTTTCTAGTTGATTGTACCATTTTTCCAAAATCTTTGAATTGAATGCAGTTGGCAATTACATAAAAAGTTAAGGACAGTTTCCTACGAAGGTTTTCCAATAGTTACAACAGTTAAGGTACCTGCTCTTACTGTCCAGTGTCCTGTCTCAGCAATCCACCCTGTAAACTTCAAGCAAATGCTCTGGTCGGTGTAGACGCGCGTTACATTTTTTGATACTTGACACGTACGATCGCACTAGGCCTGCGAGCAGTCTCAACCCGGATATTAACATGTACGAGTATATTTCATGTTTCCTTCCAGCTGGAAGCCAGCTAGATTTGATCACATATTCATAGTACTGTTCCCTTATCGGCAAATTATTTGTCCATTGAACTGTAAACTAACGTTATTTCCGCATTCCATTTCCAGATTCATGATGTCTTCCCCGGACACGGTAGTGAACGGTGGAGGAGGAGGCTGCGGGCGCGAGGCGGGCGCGCTGGGCGGGCGCCTGGCCGCGAGCGACATGCCGCTGTACTGCGCGTGCCTGTGCCGCGCCTCGCCCGCGCCGCGCGCCGCGCAGCTCATGCGCGTGCACGTCGTCACGCCCAAGGCGCCCGTGCACGTCACCATGGACCCTAAGGTACACACATGTCACTATACGACCACGGATACACCACGGATACGTCAAGCGTCGAGAGCAGAGTTACTCTGCTCTCATAGCTTGACGTGTCCACACGTCTCACAATCTTCATCCTGAGGATGCCTCGTTGAGAGGTGAAACACGTGTCGATTTCTTACAGGGTTCTTTATGACTCTTTGAGAACAGTTAAGCGGATTAGGTTACCAAATATACGTCGTCTATTGTATTTTACTTGTATGCGTCTAAAGAGCCTCAGCGAGTGATGACTGATTATAATACAGTCCATGTAATGAGGAGCAGCAAAACCTCAAATGATACCTAGGACATATGCAAAGGTATCTTGAAATATTATTTGGCTGTAGCACATACCTACATAAACATTCTGCATCGAGCTCAGTACCAATACATTTCGTATTGTGTCGCATTTACTTTGCTTGATGGGATTTGAGTATTATTTATATAATAACACTTCTTGCCGCTATATTACGGTTGATTATCGTTTGACGACACGGTTGGCGCAGTGGCTGAGCGATCGACTGCTGCGCAACGTGTCGCGGGTTCGATCCCCGCACGGAACAAATATTTGTATGATCTGCAAGTAGTTGTTCCGGGTCTGGGTGTTAGTGTATGTGAGTTTCTATGTCTGTAAACGCACCCACGATACAAGAAGAAATTCTTAGTGTGGGGCAACGTTTTAAAAAAACAAACAAACAATTATGAATATCGTATGTATGGTACTGCAGATAACCTATGGTAACGAGCCAAATCTTATAAATCAGCGTGTTTATCTTTGACACTATCGTCTATTTAAATTCTTGTTTCCAATTGATGTTATTTTCACTTAAACAAACATCAACTTTATGCAATTGTAAATAAAGTTAATTTTAGACTGAGTAGTACTGTTAAAAATGTCATAAAAAATATGGAGTCGTAGCGCAAACTAAACTTTATTAACAGTTGCATTACAGTTTTTTTTCCTAAAACTCGTGTTTATTTACATGTTTGGCAAATAAATTTAGAACGCAGATTATGTATTCTGATTACCATATTTTTTTTTTTTTTTATTTGACTGAGGTCGATAATATTATGGTCGGGTGACCATATTTATCGACCTTAGTCAAATTTGTCACGACTATAACACGTTTCGACTCATATTTTTTTAAATTATGAATATATCAATATCTCTGAAGTAAGAACATAACTAAATAAATGGTTATTCAAATGCTTGTTTTTTTTATTATTCTTAGCTCGGAGCGCAGTTATTTATCTGAATTAATGGACATCGCGTAAATATACTTTATTGGAATATTTGTCTCTTACGTACTTTGTTTAACACTTTTATTATTTGATTTTTATTCATTATTTAGTAATAACAATATTTGAAGTTTAGTAAAAGGAGTAGGTACTACAATAAGACAGAAAAAGTCTTAGTTTTTAAATAAATAAATATAAACAGGCTTAGCCCACATTCGCACGGACGTAAAAATATCCCGGCCGGATTTTATCGCGCACTGGATTTTGAACTCTCGGTGTTGAGCCGAGCGTTGAGAATCCAACGCGCTGGAACGCACTATCGTCCTAGCGCGTTGAAATAACACACTGTTGGATTTTCAACTCTCGGCGCTAAGCAGAACTTTGAGAATCCAGTGCACGAAAATAAATAGCCGCGGGAAAAATCGCCCGTGCGTACCTTTTTTTTTTTTTTTTTTTTTTTGAGGGTGGGAAATCATCAAATGACTACTCCCGCTCTGGGCAGAGCGAGAGGGTGTGTCAGACTTTTACTGAATAAAACCCACCCGTGTTCCTTCCGTTGCCTTTGTGCCGGGGCCGCGTTATCCCTTTCGGACAAACCCGCAACCCCAGCAGGCATTGGTCTTTCGACCCCGTCGGTTGGTGCTGCCATCTCTTTGAGGCGCGCGTGGAACACAACGCGCCGTCGACACGGGCCTGGTCCTTATCGGACGGCGAGCTGCCCATTGCTCACCGTCCGCAAGCCCGCGCCTACGGTGGCTGGAAGTCGGCTCTGGACTCCCGACGCCCGGGGCGTCTCCTGCGGCGACTAGGGCCGCGAGGGCGTGCAGCTTGCATCTCCCTCGCGCGCTCCGCCTCCTCCTTCGCGAGCATAACTGCTTCGCAGAAGGAGGTGACGGCCTCCCATGCACTCTCGCTCCGAACCATGGCCTGAACCAGGGCCGGACGCGACAGATCGCCGCCGCCGATCGCCTCCGTGAGGACACGGCGGTGCTCCGCCCAAGCCGGGCAGACCTCCACCGTATGCTCCACCGTGTCCTCCGGGCGATCCACACAGTGGTGACACCCGGGCGTTTCCTCCCGCCTTACGCGGAACAGGAACCTCCCGAAACAACCGTGTCCGGTGAGGACCTGCGTCAGGCGGAAGGTGAGGACGCCATGGCGCCTCTCAAGCCACTCCTCAAAGAGGGGACTTATCGCCGCAATTGTGGCGTGCCCAGCGCTGGGTTGCGACAATCGCACACTCCATGCCGCCATGAGATCCCGCCGGAGCTCTGTCCGCTGTGCCGTGATTTCTCGCGGCAGCGGAGTTACACCCCGGCGTTTCGCCTCCTCGCGCAACTCCCACATGTGCGCGAGGACTTTCGCCTCCAGATCCCATGGCGGTAGTCCGGCAAGGAGGCTCGCCGCCTCACGGGAGACCGTGCGGTATCCCCGGACCAGCCTGATGGCCATGACCCTTTGGGACGCGTTCAACCGCCGGGCCGGTCGCAGCCTCAATGAACGCGCCCACACCGGTGCCCCGTAAAGGGCCATGGACCGCACGACCCCCGCGTAAAGCCTCCGGCAGGAGGCGTTTGGACCCCCCAGGTTGGGCAGGAGCCGCTTCAAAGCAGCCCCAGCCCTATCCAGTTTGGGAGCCAAACGTCGGAAGTGCTCCACGAAGTTCCACCGGCTGTCGAGGACGAGTCTCAGGTACTTCATCGTCGACTCGACACCGATGTGAACCCCTCCCGCCGTAATCTGGGAACCCGACAGTGGCGCGTTCCGAGAACCATAGAAACACATGGCCTCGGACTTGTGCAAGGCCACCTCGAGTCCCAGTTGCCGGATCCTTTCGACGATTGTCGCAACCCAACGTGTCGCCAATTCGGCCGCCGCCTCATGCGACCTCCCCTGCACCAGGACCAGCGTGTCGTCAGCGTAGCAAACCACGCTGACGCCGTTAGGGAGGTCGGCGCGCAGCACCCAGTCGTAGCCGATGTCCCACAGATGCGGCCCCAGGACCGATCCCTGTGGGACACCGCACGACATCTCTCGCCGGTTCCACTCTCCGTGGTGACCGGGGTAGATGACGGCCCTGTCCGTCAAATAGGCCTCGACCACTCGACAGAGGTAGGTCGGCATCCGGTGATACCGGAGTGCCTCCCTAATGCAACTCCAGGGCAGGGTATTGAAGGCATTGGCGATGTCAAGAGACACCGCCAAGACTACCCCACCCCGGGCAACAGCATCCCCCGTCGTGAGGGCTCGAACGCGCATGATGGCATCCACCGTAGAGCGCCCCTTGCGGAAACCATACTGGCTCTCCGCCAAATCCGGCCCCACTCGCACCAGCTGCCCGACAAGGCGGTCTGCAATTACTCTTTCAAAGAGCTTGCCCACCTCATCGAGCAGCACGATGGGCCGGTAAGCGGACGGAGAGTCCGCCGGGCGCCCCGGCTTCTTGATGAGGACCAGTTTCCCCGTCTTCCAACGAAGTGGGAACTGGCCCCTCTCCAAGCATGCGCTTAGGAGCCCCCGAAGTCGAGGCCCGAGAGCCTCTAAGGCCAGAACCCAGGCTTTTCCAGGTAAGCCGTCGGGTCCTGGGGCGGTATTTTTGGCACTCAGCCTACGTACCGCCACTCTCAGATCTACCTCGGTCACCTCCGGAGTATCGTCGTCGTCGTCCCTGGTGTGGTCCGCATCGGGCACCGCAGGAGGCGGAGCCATGGGCGGGGGAGTATGTTCCCCTCGCGAGGGGAACAGAGCGCTCACCACGTCCTCCACGAGCTGGGGCCGGAGACTGCGTCAGCGGGGGAGCCCATGGGCGGAGTTTATCTTTCACCCATTTGTATTGGCGTCCCCACGGATCTCTGTTCAGAGTCTCCAGTGACTCCTCGCGGGCCAGTCCTCTGGCCCGCTCGATCCCCGCTTGGAGGGCGGTCTTCGCCGCTCTGTATCCTGCGTACAGCTCCGCCTCAATGGCTTCCGTATCCGGCGGGCGGATACGGAGCCTGCGGTGCCTGGCGTACAGGTGGCGCGCAGCAACGCACGCCGCGCGTAAAGCGGTCAGCTCACGCGACCACCAGTACACCTGGCGCTGAGCACGTCCGGGCTGGACCCGGGGCATTGCCACGTCACAAATTTCGGACATGGCCTCCCGGAACCACTCCGCCTCGTCGTTTATGTCGGCAGGCCTGTCCGGTGATGGCACCCAGGCCTGCACGATCGAGGCTTCCAGGAGGAGCTCCCGGTCCAGCTGCTTCAGCGCCCACCGCGGACCACTCGGGGTCTGTCTGACCGACGTGCCCGAGGTCTGGGCGGAGACGTCAAACCGGATGTACCGGTGATTGGAATAGGTCTCCACCCCCTCCATGACGCGCCAGTCAATGACACGCGGCGACAGAGCGGGGCTGGCGAACGAAATGTCCACCACTGACTCGCCCCGCATCCGCACGCACGTGGGGACAGAACCCCGGTTTAGGACGACCAGGCCCGAGCCCGTGCGTACCTGGGCTTAAAATAAATAGACTACAATAATAAATATCCCAATCATTTATGTTTACGCGACGTGCGTGTGACAACTAGCGCCGTTCGTCGGTTGATTTGCCCCTAAGGCCACGCTCGATACCGATGTATAGGTAGGTACTTTATTTGTTGATCTTCTTGTTTGATGTATGACGTATTTACTACCTAGATTTTTTCTATAAGGCCTAGATTTCCAGGTTAGTCGAGATATCTTAATATGTTGAGATATCGGCATGGTAAAGAAATACGCAATACTAGTCTGTACATTCACTAACGATTCCCCAAAGTAGTCAACAAAAATAAAGCAAATAATGAACCTACCTAATTACTAATAAGAATATAAATGCCGTCACAAGTACAGCTAATAATAGCTATTTATCCATTCACACACACACGGCTGCACACCACGTCCGCCGCGACGCCGTCTTTTGTCAAAACAAACAGAGATAGCAATATTCCAAGCGAATTTTGCACACAGTTCGACTTGTTCGACCCGTGCTCCCGGGCCTCTTAAGGTTCATATTCACTTGTCTTTAATTATCTTCCTGATTATCGACAATATTTTGAAAGAAAATGACAGTTCAAAAAGGTGACACATTTTCGCTCCTCGACCGTGCCTAATATTGAAAATAGTAAAATACGAAGTCTAAAGATATAAGAATTAATATTCCGGCCAGTCTGTCAGTTGGACACGATTAAGAACTAATAAGATATAAATTCGTAAAACCCGCACTTTTTTGTACTCAGCGTTTGCAATCTTTTTGCAGGTTACCTCTGATGGTGCATCACAGTGATCTTTATTGTCGTTGCTATAAGGTTGCTGTTAGATGTAAAATAACTTAAAAAAGACTGTACATGTCAGGCACGCATTCTTTAATTCATTGTGGTGGATATCATAAAATCCAATACTTCGCTCTCTGCTCAAAACCCAATACTAACATCAATGCACAAGTATCGTGTCATGTTTTAACACTTGTTGTTAAAACATTTCACTTTTTTGGAACGAAGAATGAAGTCCTTAACGGGGCTTGCGCGGCTTGTAGGAGTTGACTGGTAGATACTTGTCACGTCAGGAAAAAGTGTTATGATACTCCATACGACTTTCTCTCTCGCTCTGTCTCGTTCTGTTATATATATGTGTGTGCGTGCGAGTATTGTGTGGCGGGGGTCCCCCGACCGCACACGTTTTTTTAATTTTTATTTTGTGATCACGAACTGTTGCCGAATAAATGTTATTCGTTCTGTCCAGGTACAACCAATAGCAGGAGGACCGATCTTCATTCCGCAGCCCGTAGGCTCGCCGCCCATCAAGCTGTCGGCCTCGGCGTACTGGGTGCTGCGCCTGCCCTACATGTACAGCGACGAGCGCGGCGCGCTGCCCCGGCCGCGCGCGGGCCTGCCGCACGCGCCCGGCACGCTGCAGGCGCCGCTGTTCGGTCTGCAGGACTAACGTCGGCGTACTGGGTGCTGCGCCTGCCCTACATGTACAGCGACGAGCGCGGCGCGCTGCCCCGGCCGCGCGCGGGCCTGCCGCACGCGCCCGGCACGCTGCAGGCGCCGCTGTTCGGTCTGCAGGACTAACGTCGGCGTACTGGGTGCTGCGCCTGCCCTACATGTACAGCGACGAGCGCGGCGCGCTGCCCCGGCCGCGCGCGGGCCTGCCGCACGCGCCCGGCACGCTGCAGGCGCCGCTGTTCGGTCTGCAGGACTAACGTCGGCGTACTGGGTGCTGCGCCTGCCCTACATGTACAGCGACGAGCGCGGCGCGCTGCCCCGGCCGCGCGCGGGCCTGCCGCACGCGCCCGGCACGCTGCAGGCGCCGCTGTTCGGTCTGCAGGACTAACGTCGGCGTACTGGGTGCTGCGCCTGCCCTACATGTACAGCGACGAGCGCGGCGCGCTGCCCCGGCCGCGCGCGGGCCTGCCGCACGCGCCCGGCACGCTGCAGGCGCCGCTGTTCGGTCTGCAGGACTAACGTCGGCGTACTGGGTGCTGCGCCTGCCCTACATGTACAGCGACGAGCGCGGCGCGCTGCCCCGGCCGCGCGCGGGCCTGCCGCACGCGCCCGGCACGCTGCAGGCGCCGCTGTTCGGTCTGCAGGACTAACGTCGGCGTACTGGGTGCTGCGCCTGCCCTACATGTACAGCGACGAGCGCGGCGCGCTGCCCCGGCCGCGCGCGGGCCTGCCGCACGCGCCCGGCACGCTGCAGGCGCCGCTGTTCGGTCTGCAGGACTAACGTCGGCGTACTGGGTGCTGCGCCTGCCCTACATGTACAGCGACGAGCGCGGCGCGCTGCCCCGGCCGCGCGCGGGCCTGCCGCACGCGCCCGGCACGCTGCAGGCGCCGCTGTTCGGTCTGCAGGACTAACGTCGGCGTACTGGGTGCTGCGCCTGCCCTACATGTACAGCGACGAGCGCGGCGCGCTGCCCCGGCCGCGCGCGGGCCTGCCGCACGCGCCCGGCACGCTGCAGGCGCCGCTGTTCGGTCTGCAGGACTAACGTCGGCGTACTGGGTGCTGCGCCTGCCCTACATGTACAGCGACGAGCGCGGCGCGCTGCCCCGGCCGCGCGCGGGCCTGCCGCACGCGCCCGGCACGCTGCAGGCGCCGCTGTTCGGTCTGCAGGACTAACTCGACTATGCGAGTATATAACCTCCAAGTCTGCCAAGCGAAGGGCGCAGAGAATGAAGCAGTTGTATCAACAGCAGGAGGGTTGAGGAGAATTTCTTGACCGTTGATTGAGAATGACATGCGAGATATTTCACTGAATCAAATATCTCACATGAAGAATCAAGACTCAGCAGGAGAAATTCCATTTTCACGAAATTTAAAGCCACACAATGCAGCGTTTTTTTGTCTGTGGCATACAATAAATTTGAAGAATCAACTTATTGCATGTCACTCACTGACAATTAAATCACTCGCATGTAAATCAGACTATTAATTAACAACACGAGAAAAAATTTAAACAAACGAGGCGATTCTTGTCTTTCGGCATGCAAGTCTACAATAATCGATTCGAGGCGAAAAACTTTTCTCGTGTAACTGATTCCATGTTTTGAGACACGCTTGTTAGGAAGGAGTTCTTTTGGACATTAAAATATAGACTTACCGGGAAAATAGTGGTATTTATTTCGCAATATAAGTGCATTTGGGTAGTACATGACTGTTCTTACAGTTCGGGTCAAATAACTTTGCCGCTCTGAAGTTGGGTTGCGCATGCGTGCTACTGTTTTTTAGGTAAGATTGACTACTACGCAGTCATTTGTAGCCTACTTCAGAGCGGCAAAGTTATTTGACGCGAACTGTACTTAATTACGTTGCTCAGTGTTATGTATAATGAATGTCGCGCACACAGTGCATAAACTATGTATAGATTTTTCATATCACAAGTATGCGTCTATTATTGCAATTTAAACCTTATGTAAATGACATAAAACTCACATGACGTACGCTCGTGGTTTGCAATGACTATAACAGATGTGAACCCATGTTTAGCAAGTAAATGTACTGTCTATGTAATCTACAATTGTTTATGGATTTGCTTACGTGCATGTTTCAGGAATATCCGACTAGTTTCGGATCCAAATGGCGTCCTGACCTCAAATAAGGACTCGATTCGAGTCCGAAAGTAGTCAGGCTGACAAGGAAATTGCACACCCGCGGCCAATCGCGGTCGACCACTTTTCATCCTAATGTCCTTAGTAATAAGGTTGAAAAGTGTTTCACCGCCAGTGTCCGCGACGGTACGTGAGAAATATCGTAAGCAATAATATCAATGTTGTCTGCATTTATTGCCTAAATTCCGACGCACCGTAACGACTAAAGTGAAATATTTCAATGCGATTCCATGTCTATATTATCAGTAGCTGCGTGATAAACTTAATTAGGCCGCATACGTCGGCAACACTCAATGTTAACAATAGCACTTTGAAACAAAACATTGTTAATTAATTTGCTGTATCTATGCAACATATGTGTCATTCGTAAGAAGCTGGCAGTATCATCACAACGTTAATGTTTTCCCATTGTTTGTCGTATTTGTTTTAGTATATTCCTTGGCCTCAATTTTTCGTAATAGCACCTACCACTGTTTGTCTCTGCATCACCCAAAGGTTGACTGGTAGAAAATGCATATGGCGTTAAGTCCGCCTCTGTACATTTCCGTGCTTGAAGTATTAAATAAATAAATAAATATACAGGGTGGCCGGGACATAGACGCGAAAGCTTTTACCATGGAAAATTTAAACGGAAATTTTGAACGCAGGGGGGTTCAGAATCACGTAATGAACGTGATTCTGAACCCCCCTGCGTTGAAATTTTCCGTCGGTTATTAAGTAAAAATCTGCTGTTTCATAGAAAATTGCGATACCTACGTGGTGAAAATGTCTGGAAGTTTTTTTTTGGTCACCCATCCACAGACCAACCTCGGCAAGCGTAGTTTAACCTGATGGATTGACCCGTGCGGGTGTTATAAAACAATTTCATTTCATCTTTAATTTAAACTATGGTACAGTCTGTTACAATAAATATAATTTTTCAATTTACGGATAATATTAAAAAAGTAACAATAAACAGAATTGAACCTGGCGTCCTAGCTAGGTAACATGGTAACCTGTATTAAGGATCGCCAGATTTTTTTTAAATAATCGCGCGATAAAAACGCCGCTGTGGGGAGAGGCAGTATAGTAAAAAGAAATGCTCCGCCAATATGAAATAAACTGAGTTAAGCGCAGGACGTTGATAAACAATTGTAGAACGCTAAGTACATTTTTGTCTATCTCAAAAAAATATTGGTTACTTTTCCCAAACAGGTTCTTGTGAAATAAAAGAAAGTCAAATATACATGGTATTTTTTTTTATTGTTTTACGTTTTTATGATTGGCAACATTTATTTTGCAACATTCATATGTTCCCACACAGTGCTTTTCCTTTTTGTTTAATTCTAATGAAATCTCCTGATTTTGTCCCAAAAAAGTATCTTTGAAACATTATTTGGTATAAAACAGTACCTTTTGTACGAAATATGAAATTATTAAAAAAAACAAACCCAAATCATTCTAGTCATCATAGCAATAAGGATAAATTAACTTAATTTCTTTCGTAGTATTGTTTTAAAAATAAACTCCCATAAATAATTAATTAAAAATACACTTGGTTTCACCAGCATGCGCACGACGACGCAAACCACGTGCGTTCCGCCGCCATCTTGCGCGCGCAAAAGGATTCTGAATTCAAAACGCAAAAACATGATTTACAAATATAATTTCATATTTTTATTCAAAGGAAAATAAGAACTATAATTTGTAAAGCAATTTTTTATTTAATTTAGATTATTTAGCATCGAAATGAGTAAAAAGATGTTAATGTGGGCGTAGTTTGTGTCGTAGAGTGGGTGGTAGGGGCAGAGGTGGGATGGGTGCGGCTTCGTTCTTCGTAGCGCTCGCTGTACCGGTTAGTCGTGAGTGCGCCGCCGCCGCGCAAAGACCCTAGCTCGGAACTCTGTTCGACGCGCTCTAGACTACTTCGGAACTTGGAAAACTTTTTAGCGGCACTTATGCCGCTTCTACATCAGGTGAGAACCATATTTTTTTAAATTTTTACTTTGTGTATTTGAAATTTATTTCATTTTGTTCCACGATGAATTTAGAATATTGAACGTTTCTAAAAATATTTGACCCGTAGCACCTACCGCTTTAATAATTTCGCGTTTTGTTTAGCCAGGTTTCCCTAGTTTAAAATTATTTTCTGATCATGTTTGCTCGACCAGCAATACATAGCTAGTCTATAAAGTTCAGTATTTTTTTAAACTACGACCTCTCGCGCGAAGCAAATTCCCTTCACGATTTGAAAATGTGCGCATGTTAAACTACCCTTTTTCTCATTTCGTTTACTTTGGTTTTAACTGACAATGCGCGTGGCTATTACCGCCTCTACGCGGTATTTATTTCAATTTGTTTAATCCATGGGAAAAACGACAATTGAACGATACTTGCTGAAGAATCCCATTTCTTTTTATTTCTTGGGAGTTTAAAACTATCCTAACTATCCATTTGAAGGTTTTTTTTTTCTAATCTTAATTTGAGCGATACATAATGTAGCATTGGAGTTTGAAACTTATTACTACGAACCTATCCACGTGCAATTTTTAATTTTTTTACTCGCTTATCTTAATTTTGTTGCCACGTGCTATGTTTGTTCCTAAACATTTTGTACTGCTGCAGGACAACAGCCCCGGTGGCTCGGGAGAGAACCGGCGCTCTCTGGCAGACTTCCTGGGACTCGATACCACACACCTCTCGGAACCAGCCGCCGCGCCCGCCACGAATCTCCGGAATGTAAGTACCCTTCTTTTTATCTTATTTTGATAATCTGGGATTCCGTTGTATAGAAAATTAATACTATGTCACAATGAAGTCTTTGCTGGATACTTTGTCCGTGGCTATCAACCATATTTTTTTGGTCTTTATGGGCGGGCGCCCTGAAAACTTGGTCTAGGAGGGGGATAGCCGGTTAAAAACTATTGCAAAAGGCTTTACATGTACGCTATGGGAATGTGATTAACCTGTCGTTGAAAAAGCAGCGGGCAAGTTATTGCTAATTTCTTGTTGGGTGATGTTTTTTGACAATTTCGGTCCTTACAGGCTCATTATTTAGATTTTTCGTTATTTTATTGGATTTTCTGGTATAAAGGGCGGGAAATTTACATTTGCCTAAACTACTTTTATACCCACCCTAAAGAAATGTCTTTACTTGCACCAGATACGGAGCGCTTTCTTCGATTATTACAATGTAAGTACCCAATAAGTACTTAGTGCCTCTGAATTCATATTTGTCGTGTAATTATATGTAAGCTTTGTATTTAGTCGTTTACTTGTAGCTATTTAAATGCAGGTAACTATTGCACCCATTGCTTTTATTTCAAACTACAGTAAATCTCGTTTCAAATATTCCCGCCTTTTTATTTTTGGCCTCGGTCCTTTGTCAAACTTTTTAAGTGGAACTTTCCATACTAGGTAACTTTTTTAAATGCGCGGCGGTAAGTTTAATTAGTTGTCCTAAAATTGTCATACTACCCTCATAACTGCAAGTTTGCATACGTAATTTTATGTACTCGTAAATCGTGCTGGTTTAAAGCTTAACGTCTTTAAACGTGTCAAACTGCCAATTCTTAAGAATTAAACAAGTACAGACCGGCCCCATGTTGGGCGCCAAGATGGTTTTTATTCTATGTAGTATCGTAACATACATCATATTCCTTATATTCATATAGCGCCAAGAGCTTAAATCAAATTTTAAGCACAAAGCACTCCGTAGGTTTTATTGTCCGTTCATAATGTACCGTACGACATCCGGTTTGATGCCAGTTAATGTTAGCCGAGATTGGTGCCAACAGTGGCCCGTATTAATGGGCCGGCCGTGCCAAATAATGCGAGCCGGATCGCTTCGGTTACTGCACTTGCATTAGCCGGCATCGTTGGGTCCCGTATCACCCCCCGTCTATATGAGATGCGTACATTTTATGGTTCGCTTAATCGCTTGTATGAACTTTATACAATTTAGAGCTTATATTTACAGCCCCATTTATTTCAGTCTGCATACATTTCATATTTGACCTCTACACTTTCCCCGATTTATATTTAAACGATTCCCAACCACCGTTCTATTTGCGTTATATCAATATGTAGAAGTCTCCACTAACGTGACGACTATCGATTTCTCCATGAATATTTCATTACCTACTTGGAGCTAAATTTTGAGAAGTTTAATACTATTTTCAATTCCCGTTATTTATAGAATGCGACGTGAAGCTGAATCTTCTCAATTTAGTAATGTGCCATTCGGACTCAGGACGAGTATGACAACGGGTTTAAGTGTAGAATAGTTTCCAGTGAATTATCTTATATCGATTCTGGTGCAATGTATTACCATGATTAGAAAGGATTTATGTATTCGGGGAGGACTATTTACGTCCCTCTGGAATTTTATCTATTATGTACAGGGTGCTAGTTGAGGGGGAGTTGCAGTTGGCTAAGCTTAATCGAATTCAAGATTATCAGTATCTGTTTTGCCTACTTTAGCGATACTTGTCTTTTAACTAGTTAAAACAAACTCCTGGTCCTGTACCTTGTTTTTTCTATAATAATTATGGCTTTCGAAATACCCTTTAAAAAAAATGTTAACAATGTACTGAACTCGGTTCAACACAAGTTTTACAATAGCTCGCGGATCAAAGCACTAAAAATGGTGCCCAATTCTCAATTCGCTGTAACGTTTTAATTGCCAGATCAGGCTCAAATTAAGCGACGTCTTAAAAGTAATACGCATAGTTTCTGCTAAGAGGTTGGCGTCACAACATACCCTCCAATATGGCGGAGCAAGTTAGCAATCGCGCACTTGGCAGGCGTCTGGCGGCGTATCGCCGACTATTGGCATGCATCTGGCAATATAATATTATTTGTGTAGGCTCATGCCAAGGCCCCCGCGTTTAATCGGCTCGCGCCCGCGAGCCGGAAAACTATCTTGGATACAGATACCCAGCTTTTCACGCTTGTTAGCTTTGGGCACTCGCTGTTTTTGACTGCCCTCCATTGCTCTACAATTGTATCCAGTATTAGTTTAGAACTTTTTGGTGAGATTTTTGATGCCATTTACGCTACAATTCAATAGGGATATTGACAAAAAAAAAATTGTCCGTCAGGTAGATTATTAAAAAATATTGGACACATTTTTTATATTTTTACGTAATCAAAAGATTACGGCTAATACATTGAGTAGGCAATGCGTTAAAATGTAGCATGACGTCACTGGCCGGTAGATATACTGACTTGTGATGTAGAGCCCCCACTTCCCGACTTCAATGCGTTTTATCTCAACCATTTTTTATTAATTTGATAAAGCAAAAAATACCTGTCTAATATTTTTTTAATACCCGACTGACGGACTAGTTTTTTTTTCCCATTCAACACCCCTATTTAGATCCTGTAACTTCAACTTTCGCGGAGTTCTATTTAAAAAAAATTACTGTTTGCATTTGTTTTGTAAAATCTTCGATTTTTTTTCACGATTAGTGCAGTAAGTTAAGCTTTAAGTTCTATTTATCTATTGAATAAGTTACTACTGTACCTAAAGCAGCGAAAGTTGTTAGAAATACATTGTGAAACAAATCTTATTTTATGGGTTTGTCGAAGCTGCGGACATCGTTTATTATACGGTTACGGGGCATTCGGTGTTTCGGGAATTGTATTTAATAATTTATTTCATAACTGCATCGTTCATAAATGTTCGTAGCCATTTTATTAGTATTTCGGGACGCTTTCGTAAATCTTTCGATTTGAGCGACTAACGTCTCTATTAGGGTTTCGTGATATCAAGTGGCTTGAAAGTACTCATGAATTAGGCCGAATAAACAGATTCATTCGTATTTGGCTGTAAATAAAATAGGCTCGGAAAATCTGTGGGAGTCGTTCATTTTCCGTATAAATTGAAGACTTGTTACTTTAGTAGTTGCATACACTAGGCTGGTAGACCATTGCTTAAGATTAGGTTTTCTACAAGACCGTTAGACCAGTGGGACGTGTGGGAGTTCTCTATGAATGTATTATTTCCGCAGGAATTTGGTGGTGACAGCGACTGGCGATGGAGCGACGAGCCGGCCAGTCCCGAGGCTGCGCAGACGCCGCGCGCGCTGGTACCATCCGCCTGCTTCCCGCCTCGGCATCCTACCGCCTTCGCCAGTTACAGGTACGTTACTACTCTAAATGGATTCCAATACTTTTTTTTATATCTATAGTGGCCTCGAAACGATAAATTGCAATTTTATTGTAGTAATATTGTCAATCGAAAACCTCGAAACCATCAATTTGCGCATTACTGTGTATCAATCAATCGCGTAAAAATTGACAATTGCAATTTGATCGTTTCGAGGACCCTCGATACCAATGCCTGTTTTCACGATTATTTGTCTTTTCTTGGTGTTCGATTAGATCTTTGGAAACATTTTTTATTTTATTTATGCTTATCAAATTATTTTTTATTGCACTTTAAGAGTTCCTCTTTCTAATCTTTTCAAATGCAAGGTTTGGTATCAGAAAAATTGCTTCAACCACTACGACCAAGCTTGAGGCAGGTCGGTGGTTAGAGCAATGACTCGGTTCGCCAGACGTAATATTTGAGCCCCGCTCGTGTTGATTCATAAATTAAAAGTATATTTATTTACAACTGGCTGATACCCGCGGCTGCGCCCGCGTGGACCCTAATTCTTTTTTTTTAATAAAAGTAGCTTAAGTGAGTCTCGTCCAAATCGGTTCAGCCGTTTCGGACATTAGCCAGAACACACAAAAAACATGTTTTGTTTTTTTTTGTCTAAGTACCGTATATATACGTACTTTCATATGCATTTAGTAAAAAGCTGGTATTTTGACATTACAACTTTAAACACTTAAATTTATTTATTTGTATAGATAAGTATATTTCAACCTGTAATAAAGTTTCCATTTACTAAAAACAAACTTCATAATAATTAACGCATTCAAAGTGACCTGAAACATTTTCACAACCCCTTAAAAGCACAATTTTTCTTCGCAACTTCGGCCTCGTCCATTTTGCCCTCCATTAATACTAATTAAAAACTTGCGTACCTTAATGCGTCGCGTGGGTGAACGTTCAAAGTAGCGTTAGTGTACTTTAATGTAGCAATTATCACTAAGTACGCTTGTTGCAGCGAGAGTGCCCAGCCTGGCGCGCAATGGCCCGAAGAATCCACCTCCGGACGAGGCATTACCGACCTTGTGGCTTCCTTGGTAAGTACATTTTTATTTGTAGCTTTAGTAGCAGTTAGGATCTTGGGTTTCGTTGCTATAGGACAGGGTTTCTTGAATAGTTTTTGGGAGCAAACTTTTGAGCAGTATTCGATGTTAGGATATTTTGTGTAATTTTGAGTTTGTTTGTTTTGAGTTTGGGGTTTGAATCAGCCCCTAAGACGACCCACTGACCAATATTCTATTTCGAACGTAAAATTTTGGTATACTTTCCATTCTAACTGCTTATTTCTCATGTAAGGAACCTATTGAAGTAATTTTTACGTAATGTTAAGATGAAAACCGGAAATTGCTTGATCCTGACTTTTTAGGTGCATTCGTCGAGGGGACGATTCTACCCGTCATACTAATCAACGCGTTATAAAACTTATATCCGACTCGGGGAAAAGAGAACAAATTCCTATACAATAGTAGATAATTTCAATGTATCTATGGTTTTTTTTTTTTACGTAACGCTTACGAAGTTGAGTTTCATAGCGAAACTTGTTCTGTATGACGGGTAGAATCACTCCCTTGACGGATGCAGGCCACTATATCGCCACCTTTATGTTCAATCTGAAGTATAGTTTTATAGGCTTGTTATCAAATGGTCCTTACGAACGAATCAAGTTCATTATGACACCTACACCTATAACGAAATGCTAGACATAGCGGACATTGAATTATTCAGTTTTGCCAACATTCGTTTTGGACGGTGTAATGCAACGGCTACATTGTCGCGATAAAGCGAATATTTGCGTTGTCGTGACACGTCTGGACAAGCAATTCGTCACATCGCGAATCATTCAGGCGAACTCGAATGTCCAAACTGCGAAGTGTTCATCCAAAAAGTTGGCAACGTCGCAGATAGCTGTCAAATGTTTACCTGTTTTGATTAATTTTGCAATATTACTGTTACACTATATGGAAATAAGAAATCTGGCTAACTAGTGAATTAGAATATTAATAATTAATTGCAATTATAACACTGAATTTGATGTTGTAACCATTTCAGGTGTGAAAAAGTCATTTGGAAAGTTTCCAAACAGTTTTTTTACATCTTAAACTAAATATTCGGTGTTGCGATAATAATTATTGCATTTCATAATCAATATTTAAGTTTTCAATTTCCATACAGTAATATTGCCAAATTAAGGCTTGTGCAGACCAGCGCGACTTGTCGCGCGACGCGACACGAACAATACAATTTCTAAGAAAACTTCACAGTATAACAATACCCGGTGTCGCGTCGCGCGACAAGTCGCGCTGGTCTGCACAAGCCTTTAATCAAAACAGCGAACTATTTGACAGCTATTTGCGATGTTGCCCACTTTCTGTATAAACGCTCTTAACAATGTGGTCAATATATGTTGTTCGTCGTAGATCGAACAGTAAGTTTTATCGCGACACTGCGACACGAATCTTTGCGCGACAATGTAGCCGTAGCATAAGTAAACCGTGTAAAATTAACCTTATATTCGCTGCATGAAAAGATGTTAATGTTCCCAGCCGTACAATAAGTGCATGTTTCAGAAGGCTCTGACGATGCCCTCGACGTCGGTGTCTCTGCCACCGGCGTTGCTCGACTGCGAGCAACTTGAGCGCTTCGATGGGCTCCAGCGCTTCGAGCAAAAGGAGCGGTGCGAACGAAAGGAGCGCTACGAGCGAGACGAGCCATGGTCCAAGCGGAACAACTCCAAGGACCATCGTAACTCTATGCTGCCTAGACGTGCTTCTTTTTGTAAGTACCTTGACGTACTGTTAATCAATTTTTATTTTTGTTAATGTTGTAAATAATACAAGATCATCATATTAGGTTCCAACAGACCTTGTCAGGTTCATGGCGCCAATTCGCACTTCTAGTTTGACATTTAAACTCTATTCATTCAACAATCTTTAGTTCTGTCTCGTCGTGGTTTTCTTTCAGAAACCTATATGATTTGACTGAAGAAGTTTTGTGCCAGTTACATAAGCGTAGTAAACGGCTGCTTGTGAGACCAACACCCGTTTGTTTGCAGGTGGCGTGGTGTCATGCGGACGCAATGGGGGCGAAGTCCTGCGCTGGGGGGGCGAGCTGCCGCCGCGCTGTCCGGACCCCAGCGGGGGCTTCAGCGCCAAGGTGTTCCTAGGGGGCCTGCCCTGGGACATCTCCGAGGAAACTCTCCTCCTCACGCTGAAGCATTTCCAACCAATAGGGTAAGTGGTTTATTGAATTGGTGCGCTAACACTTTCTCTTTACTGTTCCCTACCTTTTATCTAAATTGTCTCATTATTTGATGCACTGCTTTTCTGCTTTACATCTAATAGCAAAGTTTGCAGGTGGTATTAATTGAACATAGAATTTCAGATAATCTTCAGAAACGTTGGCGTAGATATTACCTAGAGCAAAGGGTACCCATGGGCATAACTCCCTGTTCTCATTTTCCTTTTTTCAATCCAGCATTGAGTGGCCAGGCCGCGAAGGCCCGGGCGCAGGCCCGAACGCGGGCACGAACGCACCTCGCGGCTACGCGTACGTTACGTTCGAGAGTGAGCGACGCGTGCGCGCACTGCTCGCGGCCAGCCGACGCGACGGGTACGACTGGTACTACCGCATCGGGACGCGCAAGATGAGGAGCAAAGAGGTATGTTTGACCAGTATTCACTTTCTGACTGACTTTCAGCTTTAACATTGTCTATGACAAGGTGGTCCTTGAAATAACAGTTTGGATAAAAAGACGCCTGCGGTAGTTGGGGTCTACTAGCAAGATAGTGAACCGGATATATCTTGAAGCGAAATTTAGGAGAGGTCTTCGTCAACCAAGGGACTGCGTTGCGCAGCTAATGTACGACTTTTTGGCACTAAGTTGCGGCGTGGGTTTTCCACTATGTGGGGATATTTGCCAAAAGTTTGTATATTTATAATTTTCTTTGTCATTCCCCAGGTGCAAGTGATCCCGTGGGCCTTATCGGACTCCAACTGGGTGGAAGGCGGCTCCGTCCGCCTGGAGCCCAGTCGCACAGTGTTCGTGGGCGCGCTGCACGGCATGCTCAGCGCGTTCGCACTGGCCACCATCATGAATGACTTGTTTCATGGGGTTGTTTATGCAGGTTAGTAGTATTTGAGTAAATACTAGGACGTGGTAATGGACTTGTGACTATTCAAATTTTGTAGTTATAGGGTCTGGCTGTACGTGTATGTAAGATTTGTCCAAAAAAAAGCGTAAAATGCCCAAAAAAAGGCGTAAAATGCCCTTATAACTGCTTCTAACGGAGTCTCAGATCATCGCGCATCATAGATAAACAAGACTAGTTGGCTAGAATAGCAGAGCTTAGCCCCTCGAACCCCACGTTGATTTATTACTTGCCATTCAAATCTAGCTAAAATTTGCGGCTAACGTCGTGACTGACAAGTTTTCTATTTGACTTAGTCAGCTAGTAACTTCCTTCAGTCATTCCTAAACAGGCCTAAGTTTTATGTCCAGGTATCGACACGGACAAGTACAAGTACCCGATCGGCTCCGGGCGCGTGACGTTCAACAACGTGCACTCGTACGTGCGCGCCATCTCCGCCGCCTACGTGCAGATACACACCGAGAAGTTCACAAAGAAGGTATGTTTCTTTTTTACTCACGCTGATCTCTCCAAGTCTACTTGTCACTTTTTAAATTCTTTAGTCTAACATGGATGAATAGTAAGTTTGTCTATTGTCTCTGATAAATTTTTATAAAACAACTACATTTTGTGCAAGCACCATTTTGTGGGCTCTAAGACGACCCACTGACTGACATAAATATTGAAAATAGTATTAATATTTAATGCAGGTTATTGTTTAGATAAATGTTATCTTCACAAGAACCTCACTATCGTAGAGTGACGAAAGGATCCCCTCAATCCAAACTGTGTTCACAATTTGTGATTTGGGAATAATAACTTGGAATGTAGACATTAAAGTTATTATTCGGAAATCACATTGTTTAGTTTAGTTTCCACTACAACTTGTTTTTTAAATCAACTAAGGGTGGTTTACATCAGACGGAAGTTGGGTATACGCAACGCATCGGTTGTGTAAATTTAATGAAGTTACGCCCGACGCATCTTCCGTCAGATGTACGACCACCCTTAATGCGTAAAGTAATTTGCGTCAATTTATTGTAAACATTAATTTAAATACACGTCAGTCACTACCACATTTTTATTAGCTCCCATTTCTATTTTCCAGGTGCAAGTGAACCCGTACCTAGAGGATTCGATGTGTTCGATGTGCAACCTCCAGCAGGGACCCTACTTCTGTCGCGAGCCCACGTGCTTCGGGTAAGTTCGTATTTTGCCGGTTACTTCTCTCTTTACCAAATGAAGAACTAACTGATTCGTCACCTTAGTTTATATCGTAGTATATGAAATTGTAGTTTTGGCCTTAGACGACCCACTGACCCTTTTTTAAACCGTGTGCTCAGTAGGCAAATCTTTGCATTGTTCATCTGAACTGACCGACTCTTATATTTAAAAGTAAATGAATGTGCTTGTCCGTTTCCAGCTACTTCTGCCGCTCGTGCTGGTCGTGGCAGCACTCGACGGACGCGCACAAGCCGCTCACGCGCAACTCCAAGAGCGCGCCGCCCGCGCCCGCACACGCGCCCCCGCATGCGCCGCCCGCACCGCTCGCGGGCGCGCGCGCTCTCCCGCCCCACTCGCACAGCGAGCAGCAGGTTGCGTTGTTCAACGGGATGTTTGCTATTGAGGGTGAGTTACAGTACTGACTTTTGTTTTTATTGCTGTCGGTCGCCCCTGTTTCTGTGAAGGGCTAAAAAGAAAGAACTACAGCTAAAATGACAGCGAACTGAAGTCGTTTGACATTAAGGTGACAAATCTAAGTTTTCATGAGCCTTTCGGTGACTGGGTTTGTAATTTTTGTACGATATTACTAAAGTTCTACTCCACGGGGTTCCTAAGACTGCAATGTTATAACTCGGTCATGTCGTAAAGCTAACTCCAAAACTGGACAGTGGGTCGTCTTAGGGGCGGATTTAAACTGTCAAATATGGCTAAGTCTTTGCTAAAGTTGTAGTTGGGCCTGTATTATACTATTTTCGTAAGTAACTTCCAAAGTATCTGACCTTATTTTTCACAACTCTTAAGTAATCTACTTCCTCTAAAAGACGTGTCTACTGAAGACTTAAACTTGAATTCGGAATCTTAAGATAAATTACATTAATTTTCACTTGCTCAGGTGGCAATGGAATTTGAACTTTGTCATGTACAACATTAAATTAAATTCAAGTTTAATAAATTGTAACCTTTTTTTTCTCAGGGACACCGTCTCCCGCGACGAGCGGTACTAGCGGTACGAGCGAAGAAGCGAACGGAGGCGGGTCGGACCCCGGCGGCGCGGGCGGGGACCCGGGGGGCGCGGGCGGGGACCCGGGGGGCGCGGGCGGGGACCCGGGGGGCGCGGGCGGGGACCCGGGGGGCGCGGGCGGGGACCCGGGCGCCGGGGCCGCAGAGGGCGCGGGCGCCTGGCCGCAGTAGGCTCGCGCCACCTGTTGTCGACCCGCTATTAAGTTCGGCGCTTCGCCAACATTTTGCTTGTAAAGTTGATTTTCAATGAGGCACTCGAATGTTGCTAGATTTTATTGGACTTTTTTCTAATGCTTTGTTAACGTTGTCTGCTTTTGCGTAGGACTCATTTTGTTACCCAATTTTCAAAAATGTGATTGCAACAAATGTAAACAGATATTAAACGCTTTATAAATTCTAAATGACTAACTTTTACGTAATCCATAATTATTTTTAAAAACTTTTATATATTTCTTACTGAGGAATTGAAGCCACTTTCCATTTTAAAATAGTTGGCTGCATTTGTAAACTACTTCTGTCTTAAAATTCTATAAATTTTTACCCTAATTTTTAACATTATCGCACATTCGAGTACTCTCATCGACGGCTCAATGATTGATCTCTATTGTTATTCGAGTTGATTTGTTATTAATTTTTAATTATTATCTTGTTATAATTCTTTTTAGTTTATTTTAATTTATATCATTAACTTTGCCAAATTTTACTTGAGTAAAATGAAATTTTAATGTAATAAAAATGTTATCTAGTTTTTGGCATTTGACAATTTTTTTTTTTTGTATAAGCTCTGTATATCGTTAAATCATACATTTTACTATAAAGTATTTGATATTATAATACGCCATCAGCGTAGAGATGTTCCTTAGACAATTTTACGTCGTGCCTATTAGACTTAGGTGATTTTAATCGATTCTAATGTGCCTCCCAGTACTAGCCCCATAGGCCTGTGCGCTATAATTTTAAACATTTTAAATGAGCTTTTAAAATGTATAATCATTGTGATTTTAATATTTTAGGAATGTTCATAATCTGAAATGTTATGAAAGTTGATTTTTATCTCTAATCGCTTGTTTGATTTTAAACTATACAAATATACCGTTATTTCAAATGTTTGGTATTATTGCTTCTTATACCCGGCTACTATACACATCGACATGGCGCCGGAAGGTTTATTTTCAAGGGTCGTCTGTGTGGGTCTATCTGGCAGGCCCCAACGAGATTTATCAACAGGTGATAGGTTTACATAAAGGACACTATTTTTTGTGAGCATCAAGGTGACGGGATCATATCCCCAATTCAAAAAGTATCACGTCAAAGTGGCGGGACCTTCTGGAAGCGACTCGGAGGCAGGTAATATGAACAACATATGGCAGTTCATTACAGTGTAGATGGTTTCATGTACATACATATCTCGTTTGGTCCACCCATCCTGAGACGTCACGGTTAAGTTCTCTATTATTGTGTTAGGCGTTTTCAGATATTTTTTTAGTTCTGAATGTTTTTACACCTATATTTTATATTTGGAAGCCAGGGAGGTGGTAATGCACCCGCTTGCACCCCTCCCGGAGCCCATGCACATCGCACACACTTTTGAAGTAAAACCGAACAGAATATAGACTTGCTTACCTTTATTATCAGCATTAAATCACATGTGCATAATGTAAAATAATCAATCTACAGACAATTGATTTTCTTGTAGTATACTAACATGGTTTTGCACGAACATTAAACATTAAGGTGCATCCATACTGAAGTCTTCTTCTGTTCGTGTGGTTAGTGACTAAACTGGTGTCAGAGTTTTAAAGCCGCACATGGGCCTCTGACATGGCTTCACATGCCGTCGAGAAATATCTCTCAGGGATTCCGGTTTCTTCACGATGTTTTCTTTTACCGTTTTTGAAGCACGTGATAATTATACAGTACGCACATGAATCCGAAAAGTTAGAGGTGCCTTGGGTTCGAACTCGAGACCTATGACTTGGCAGTCCTGACGGTCACACCACTAGGCTATCACTGCTTGCATACTAAAGTGACTTTTTGTGTTAATAGGCGACAACGGGTAACAAAGTTATTTAGTAAACTTCTGAATGTTATCATGTTGCTCCACTAAAAGTTACTTCGATGTGGATACACCTTTACATTGCATATAAATGGAGGCGCTAAGAGAGTTCATGCGGAAAGTTGACAACATCGCCAATAGCTGGGAAATATTACGCCGTTTTAATTATTAATTTGAAAAATGATAAATTAAATTATGAAATGTCACGCTGTAGTCTCCTAAAATATGAATTACAATAAGTAATTAATATCGTTACATTTAGTTTTAGGAGTAAAAAAGCATATTAAAAAAAAAAAAAAAATGCCTCAGTGAGTGTAGTTCGCGTAAGGCTGGCTCCTGAGTGTCGGCGCCCGCGCAGGCGACATGCCCGGCGTAAGGCTGGCTCCTGAGTGTCGGCGCCCGCGCAGGCGACATGCCCGGCGTAAGGCTGGCTCCTGAGTGTCGGCGCCCGCGCAGGCGACATGCCCGGCGTAAGGCTGGCTCCTGAGTGTCGGCGCCCGCGCAGGCGACATGCCCGGCGTAAGGCTGGCTCCTGAGTGTCGGCGCCCGCGCAGGCGACATGCCCGGCGTAAGGCTGGCTCCTGAGTGTCGGCGCCCGCGCAGGCGACATGCCCGGCGTAAGGCTGGCTCCTGAGTGTCGGCGCCCGCGCAGGCGACATGCCCGGCGTAAGGCTGGCTCCTGAGTGTCGGCGCCCGCGCAGGCGACATGCCCGGCGTAAGGCTGGCTCCTGAGTGTCGGCGCCCGCGCAGGCGACATGCCCGGCGTAAGGCTGGCTCCTGAGTGTCGGCGCCCGCGCAGGCGACATGCCCGGCGTAAGGCTGGCTCCTGAGTGTCGGCGCCCGCGCAGGCGACATGCCCGGCGTAAGGCTGGCTCCTGAGTGTCGGCGCCCGCGCAGGCGACATGCCCGGCGTAAGGCTGGCTCCTGAGTGTCGGCGCCCGCGCAGGCGACATGCCCGGCGTAAGGCTGGCTCCTGAGTGTCGGCGCCCGCGCAGGCGACATGCCCGGCGTAAGGCTGGCTCCTGAGTGTCGGCGCCCGCGCAGGCGACATGCCCGGCGTAAGGCTGGCTCCTGAGTGTCGGCGCCCGCGCAGGCGACATGCCCGGCGTAAGGCTGGCTCCTGAGTGTCGGCGCCCGCGCAGGCGACATGCCCGGCGTAAGGCTGGCTCCTGAGTGTCGGCGCCCGCGCAGGCGACATGCCCGGCGTAAGGCTGGCTCCTGAGTGTCGGCGCCCGCGCAGGCGACATGCCCGGCGTAAGGCTGGCTCCTGAGTGTCGGCGCCCGCGCAGGCGACATGCCCGGCGTAAGGCTGGCTCCTGAGTGTCGGCGCCCGCGCAGGCGACATGCCCGGCGTAAGGCTGGCTCCTGAGTGTCGGCGCCCGCGCAGGCGACATGCCCGGCGTAAGGCTGGCTCCTGAGTGTCGGCGCCCGCGCAGGCGACATGCCCGGCGTAAGGCTGGCTCCTGAGTGTCGGCGCCCGCGCAGGCGACATGCCCGGCGTAAGGCTGGCTCCTGAGTGTCGGCGCCCGCGCAGGCGACATGCCCGGCGTAAGGCTGGCTCCTGAGTGTCGGCGCCCGCGCAGGCGACATGCCCGGCGTAAGGCTGGCTCCTGAGTGTCGGCGCCCGCGCAGGCGACATGCCCGGCGCATGCCGCTAACGTGGGCGCGCGGTGCGCCGGCACTCGGCAGGACGCACACTAAGTGGATTTTAGGCCGAAACTAACTTTTCTGCCTTCGATACGATAAGAAGAATATTCAGTGTTGCTTAAACGAAGTGTCCACTGGCAAGTAAGGTCCGCAATTTCTTGCAGAAGGCAATTGGCGACTGTTTTCACAGACCGCGATTTTTGTGTGTGCAAGTCGCTTTTAGAAGTTTACTTTCTGCAAGATCTTGTAGAACCGTTTCGACAGAAATTGCATACAAATTACTTGAAGAAAAGCGGTCAAACAAGATGCCTAGCTGCAGAAAAATACGAACTGCGTCTATTGTTTTGTTGTTATAAAATAAAAATAAAAAAACATAAGATGTGGGTACGAGATTTTATATTGAGACGTGATGAATAAAGTCTTCAAAACTAATTATTAAGAGAACTCCAAAGCGAAGATCCCGTGCAATCAAAATACTTCCTACGAATGACGAAGCCACTTTCAATAAATTGCTCAATTAAAAAAAAAAATGAATTAAACATTTGACAGATACAATCAATGTGTCAAGTATATTCAGCAATTACTTGAATAATGTCCAGCTTTAAAAAAATGACTTCTAACTTTTTGTATGAACAAAATAAAGACGCAAGCGCTTGCTGCAAGATCAAAACAACCGTATACACGTGAGACTTGCAGCAAGTTCGGCAAGTCACTAAAACTTGCAGAACTACACTTGCGCTAGCATTTACACGTTGGAAGTCGCTTGCGCAACTCAACTTCCGCAAATTTTATTGCCAGTGAACACTTCGCTTGATATTATTAATCAATATTTCAGTGCACTACGACCGATCTCTTATAATTTAATTTAATAATATTGACAAATTTATCAAAACCGAAATATTTGACAGCTGTTGTTGCCAACTTTCTGAATGCGCATTCACTAGGCAGCACGACGCGGCATGACACGGCAAAGCGGCACATTTGTATGGTATGACGAAGCTTTCCGCAGTATTTTCAAGTCCCCTTGTGACAATATCAACGAAATGAGAGTGCTAAATGAATGAAAATAAGGTTCAAAGTCATTTGCGCTTATGAAAATCTTTTGTGGCTGGATCAGCGCGAGCGCCAGCCCGAGCGTTACATGTAATGCTCTTAGTGCCGCCACACGCAGAATTCGCGTTACATTACACGATACGTTAATTACACCTTTAGAAAGAGAAGGAGACGAAGTTATACAAAACCGAACTTTTTATACAACTCTATTTGCCATAATTACGGCTACGTTTTTGTACATAGAAAGTACTACATATATCTGAATTCAGAACCTTCGATAGTTACATTTCATTGCCACTCAACTATCTGCTGTTACATTATGTAGCCTAAGTAGCATTTTGAGTGATCACGTAATAAAAAGATCCAACTTAACTAAATACATGTTAGTTAACACTAAAATAATTACCGTCTCCTCGCGGAAAACAATTATTAAACCCTGGATAACTCCAGGTCTCTTAAGATGTATAAAGAACAGAGACAATCTAAATAAAAAATTAAAAAAACATCCTGACAATGTAATACTAAAGACAACATACACAAGGTATCGAAACTATTGCAACAAAATTTTGAAAAAAGTTAAAAGGGAATTTGAAAGAGAAGAAGTAAAAAAGGCGGGAAAGGACAACCGCCGCCTCTGGAAAATAATAAATAAAGTTTCAAATAGATCAAGACCCAAAACATCACCGACTGAGTTAATAAGCCCGCAGGATCAACCAGTTAATTGCTTAAACAATGTTAATCATTTTTTTGCCAATATTGGCTCAACCCTGGCTGGTAAAATAACCGCCCAACAGCAGGGTTATGATGACCCCCCTGCTAGTACCCACCCACCAACTTTTTCACATTCCATGGTTATCCTGCCCGCTGATGAGCATGAGGTAGCTGCCATTATTACCTCTCTCAAGCGCGACTGCGCCGTGGGCTGCGACAATATTTCTTCAAACCTTCTCATTGCTCATAAGAATCTTTTGGTACCCTCGATTACACATATCTGCAACTTGGCGATAGAAACTGGTACCTTTCCTCTTGCGTTTAAAAAGGCACTTATCCATCCGATTCACAAGAGTGGGGACCGACACTGTGTTAATAATTATAGACCAATAGCAATTCTGCCTGCCTTATCAAAAATTCTGGAACGGCTATTGAACAACAGGTTAGTGAAATATCTAGAATCAAACAACCTGCTGTCCCAGTTTCAGTTCGGTTTTCGTGCAGGGAAATCGACAGCCATGGCAGTGCACGAATTAACAAACTCTATTGTTTCTAACATGGATGATCGAAAGAAGTCGTTAGCCATCTTTTTAGACCTAGCTAAAGCCTTTGATACAGTGTCGGTCCCGATCTTGCTTCGAAAGCTTGAAAACCTCGGTATACGTGAAAATCAATTGTCACTCTTCAAAGATTACTTAAATAACCGCACGCAAATTGTTAAAATTGATAACCACTTTAGTGACACTCTTCCCGTGGCTTTTGGAGTTCCTCAGGGTAGCATCCTGGGGCCCACATTATTTCTGGTGTATATTAACGACCTCTGCAATCTCTGTCTTCAAAATGGTCGTATTATTACCTTTGCGGATGACACTGTGCTTCTTTTCAGTGCTGACTCATGGGAAGAGGTGCATAAGTACGCACAAGTTGGGTTTAATACTGTAAATGATTGGCTAAGAACTAACATACTCACCTTAAATTCCACTAAAACCAAGTATATTGCATTTTCTTTAAGGACTAGTCCGCAGTCATCTCTCCAAACATTCTCCATTCTTGCTCACACCTGTTCATTCCCTCATAACGGTGATTGTTCTTGTTCCAAATTGCAGAAAGTGGACCATATTAAGTACTTGGGGGTCACTTTGGATTCTAAATTAAACTTTGCCGAACATATAAATTGTCTGACTAGCAGAATACGGAAATTTATCTTTGTGGTTAAAAATCTTCGGTCAATCCTTAACTCCAAGCAACTACAATCTGTTTATTGTGCTTTGTGCCAATCCCTCCTGACATACTGCATTACTTCATGGGGTGGAACGTTTAAAACTAACCTCTTAGCACTTGAGAGGGCTCAAAGGGCAGTCCTTAAAGTTGCACTATTCCTTCCTTTCCGTCATCCCACTGTAGAAGTTTATAGGTCTGCTAAAGTCCTCTCAATTCGGCAGCTTTTTATTCTCCATGTTGCTTTGAAACAACGATCTCTTATACCTTTTATAAATACCGATCAAGATTCTGACATGAGAAGAAGAAGAAGAAATATATGCCAACCTAGATCAGTAAAATCCAAATTTGCCCGAAATTTCTTTTCTTTTCTTGGCCCTTTTCTATACAACAGACTAAATGATTTACTCTCTGTTCATAACCTAAACAAAATAGCTTTTAAAAGGAAAATAACTGAATGGCTTATTACATTAGATTATACACAAATTGAAGATCTTTTCAAAACTATTTCATGACACAAAATTCCCTTTGCAACGCATATACAAGCATCCCAAACCACACACACACACTCACTCCACATCACACAAACTCACCCCACACGCTTTCATATACATTCACATACATCCTCCCTTGCATGTATTCTTAATAAATTACCCTTTCACGATTTCTATAAACCAAGCTAAATGAGCACTATTGCAATATTATAATGTGGGAGATTTTTATGTAAATATGATATATGAACCCGATGGTCTCCAGTGCAACAAAAATAATGTACAACTTAGATTTGGGGGCCTGGTGACCTGACATACAGGTTTTGTAAAAAACTTAGTTTAGGCACCAGTCTTCCACAAATTAATTATGAAATTGTGTCTGAAGACTATGTATTACTATCTCTGTAATTTGTGGTAAGAAAATAAATAAATTATTATTATTATTATTATTAGTTGCAATGGAATTTGAAATTTGTCATGTATGCCATATAGTTTGTTCTTCCAAAACTTGGTAATGATAAGATAAGATTCTGAACACAAGTTTAATAGAAGTCATTATAAGCATAGTTTCGGTACGCATACTGTAGCTAGTCGAAACTCATGCTCATGTCGGAAGTGTTGGTCGCGTCGGCTGTCGGTGTCGGCGGCGCAATGGCTGGAACCGATATGTTCACAGTCGGGAACGGGAACTGGGGTATCTCTTCCTCTGAAACAAAAAAAAAAAACAACATATTTTATTTCTCATAAAGCTACAAGGGCACTTATGAAACGTCAGAAGTTAGGTGCACGGTTCCAATTGGCCAACAAGAAACTCCACGGCTACTCTTTTAATAATAATAATTGGCTTTTACAATGTTTTCAAATTACACTGATAAATAATAGGTATGGGAGGACAGTGTAAGCTTGTCAAAAACAAGGATAATCACAAAAGAAAATAATTACAAATATGTACATGATAACTAGACTGTATTTTATGAATTTTTGCGCATTTGTATAATTTGGAAATTTTTAGGATAATGCATAGTGTACCACAAATGTACTGATCTTGCATATTTGGACAAGTTTTCTGTAATTTTCACTGTATCTAAGTAAAAAAAAACAAAAATATACCATTCATATGATTATTATAAAATAAATAATTTTACGCGAAGGCCCAGAAAGAGATGGCGGGATGAGGCGGACCCCTTAAAGGATTATCCCGCAATCGCAGTAGATCAGGAAAAGTGGAAAGAGGGAAGGGAGGCCTTTGCCCAGCAGTGGGACAATACAAGCTTATAATCATAAATAATTTTAAACAGAATAACTAGCTGGCGAATAGTTACAATTCTGTGTTGACTACTCACGTTTATAAAGGCTGGCGCACACATTAGAGTAGCATCGGGTCGCAGCTCATCGACACACAAAAAAGCGCGGTGCGGACCGCCTATAGTATGCGGTGGTTCATATACAATGTAAAAAAAAGTGATAAAGGAGAATTTTTGCAATGCGGCGCGCACAAGTGTGCGCTGCACTTTATTGTAATTGGCTGATTGTTGAACAAATAAGAGCCAAACAAATTACTTATCCTATTGATTGGCCTTTCAAAACCGGGAGTAAATGTATTTAAGAAACAAATCCAAGCAACCCTAAAGGACCAGTAAAGTATTATATAATTAACATACTTACTAATGTTTAATAATGTACGCACACAAATTTACTTAAATTCTAAAAATCCAGATATGAATTCTGGGATAACGCCTAGGTATTATGTGCTAGGTATTGTCTGTGTTACTAGCTAGTTTTTAAGTACTTTAAATTGTAATCTGTGGAGAACGTAGTGGGTAGCATTGTAGCGAGTAGGCAAGTCAACTCGCACGACACAACGCAGCACAGGATCACGCGATTTTACGTCAGAGCGTGCCGTGTGCAAAATAAGTTGCGAAGCTCCGCCTACTTCGTGACGTCAGTCGGACTTAGCCCCGCCTTCCGATACATGGCGCCCGCGCATCTTTTGTGACAACACTAACGAGGCAAGATGTCGGCGGACTCGTCTATTGTCTTCGTTAACGAGGGGGCGTCAACTCCTGCGCAAAACGGTCAAGCGTGAACCATTATTATTATTATTTAGTTTAAGCCATTAGTATAAATACCTGTACATTTTGTAACTAGATTCATTCCTGTTATCACTTTGCTTTGCAATATAACTCTGCTGCTTCTCGCTTGGAATTTTATTACCTATCGCTAAACCGCTTATATAACAGCCGCTATATTATATAATACTGCAAGTAGTATTTAGGCTATAACGGAGTACGATACTACTTCACTGGTGACCCCGACATTCGTTCCGGATTGGAGATTAACAACTCCAACCTTGATAAGCATGCCTGCTGGAAACCCGGGGACGGAAGACAAGGATTTCTTCATGACGTACCGAGTAGGGGTAAAGACTCCAACTTTCAACGCCGATGACCCACTTTTATGGTTCGCGCAGCTTGAGGGCCAGTTCGTTCTCTCCAACATCACCACAGACAACACGAAGTTTTACTACGTGCTGGCGCAGCTTGAACCACAACACTCTGCGGAAGTACGTGACCTCATAGTGAATCCCCCCACCACCGGCAAATACGAGAAGCTGAAGGCAGAACTGATCAAGCGGTTGTCCGCCTCACAGGAACGCAAGATCAAACAGCTGCTCATGCATGAGGAGTTGGGAGACAGGAAGCCCACACAATTCCTCCGCCACCTGCAGCAGCTAGCCGGTCCCACCGTTCCGACCGATTTCATCAGGTCCATCTGGTCAAGTAGGCTGCCAGGAAACCTCCAAACCATAGTGGCAATGCAAGCAAGCTCCAGTTTGGAAGAGGTAGCAGAATTGGTGGACCGCATTAACGACATTGTTCCAGTAACCACGCAAGTTGCAGCTACTAGCATGCCAGTGCCTGGGCAAGTAGCTAACTCACAATCTACAACGAATCAACAAGGCAGCGCTGTTGAAACACTGACCCAGACCGTGGCAGAACTGACACGGAAACTGGAGGTAATGAGCGCGCAGTTACGTCATAGGACGTCACGTTCCCGGTCTAGAGGAAGGTACAACCAGGGCCACCACCGATCGCAATCCCGCTCGAGAGACAACCGGTACTGCTTCTACCATAACCGGTTTGGTGACAACGCCCGCAGATGCACACAACCGTGTGCCTATCCAAAGAAGCAGTTAAACCACCAAGGCAGCCAGTAAGGGCGGAATACGACTGCCACGCAATATCAAGCCGCCTGTTCATTACGGATCGCAACACGAAGATACAATATCTAATAGATACGGGTTCGGACCTGTGTGTCTTTCCACGATCCGCTGTTCGGGAGCCACGCACAAAGACAAAGTACGAGTTATTTGCGGCAAACGGGTCAGCCATCAATACATATGGATTTCACCCTCTCACACTGGATTTTGGACTTCGCCGCGCATTCACCTGGAGATTCATAATTGCCGATGTCACCAAGCCAATAATCGGAGTCGACTTTTTAGCTTACTACAATCTGATTGTCGACTGCCGAAACCAGCGCCTCATAGACAACCTCACGTCGCTAACAGTCCAAGCACCACAGTTCAAATCCGCCGAAGTTATATCTTCAGTCCGAACCATAGCTGAAGATAGCAGCTACCATCGCATTTTGAAGGAGTATCCTGACCTCACTCGACCCGCTGGTAAGCCAGGTGTAACAAGGCACAATACAGTGCACCATATACGCACCACGCCTGGCCCACCGGTCTCTTGTCGTCCCCGTCGTTTGGACCCACAACGACTCAAGATAGCAAAACAAGAGTTCGACGAGATGCTGCAAAATGGGACAGCGCGCCCATCAGAAAGCGCCTGGTCTGCGCCGCTACACTTAGCGCCCAAGAAGAATGACGGATGGCGTCCGTGTGGGGACTATCGAACATTGAATGCTCGGACCATACCGGATGTTTACCCAATCAGGCACCTACAGGACTTCACTCACGAGTTGGCGGGCAGTACCATCTTCTCCACCATAGATTTAGTGAAGGCCTATAATCAGATACCGGTCTTTGAAGAAGACATACCCAAGACTGCGATAACAACACCATTTGGATTATACGAGTTCCCCTTCATGACCTTTGGACTTAGAAATGCTGCTCAGAGTTTCCAGAGGTTCATAGATGAAGTTCTGCGGGACTTAACCTTCTGCTATGGGTATCTCGATGACATTCTGGTCTTCAGCAAGGATATCCATGAGCACCAGCAGCACCTTAAACAACTGTTCGAGAAATTGACCAAGTACGGCGTCTTATTAAATACCAGCAAGTGTATTTTTGGTCAAACGGAGGTAAAGTTCTTGGGATACAAAGTCTCCGCGTCAGGCAGCCAGCCACTTGACTGCAAAGTCCAGGCCATTCAGGACTTCCCTGCACCTAAGACTGTCAAAGAACTGAGGCGATTCCTCGGAATGCTCAATTTTTATCGCCGATTTATTCCAGAAGCAGCTTACAAACAGGCACCTCTCAACAGTTTGCTCGCAGGTCCTAAAGTCAAGGGAGCACACCCAGTCAACATGACACCAGAGCTGCTAGAAGCTTTCAACAGCTGCAAACAGAGCCTAACACAAGCCACACTCTTGGTACATCCAGACCCTTGCGCAGAGCTAAACATCTTGACTGACGCTTCTGACACAGCAATCGGAGCTGTACTGCAACAACGGAGCAAGGTGGAATGGCAACCACTGGCATTCTTTTCAAGGAAGCTCAGCCCTTCGCAGAAGAAGTACAGCCCGTATGATCGAGAGCTACTGGCAATATATGAGGCAATTAGATATTTTCGCAACATGGTCGAGGCACGCGTATTCCATGTCACAACTGACCACAAGCCGTTGACGTTTGCATTCGCAAGACCACCCTCAATCTGCCCTCCCCGTCAATTTAGGTACCTTGATTATATAGGCCAATTTACGACGGACATCAGGTATATACCTGGTAAGGACAATGTGGTCGCGGACACCCTTTCGCGCATTAACGAGCTTCATCTGCCCTTAGATTACCAGTCCCTGGCCAAGGAACAGCAACCGACCCCGAACTGCAGAACTTGCTGAGAGATGGATCATCTTTGAAGCTGAGGAAGGTGAAACTGCCCGAATCAAGTGTCGAGATCTATTGCGACGTCACGGGTACTCCACGCCCATTTATAACAAGATCGTTCCGTAAGCAGGTATTCATCTCCCTTCATAACCTCAGCCACCCTGGGCGAAAAGCAAGTGTTCGGTTGGTCACTGACAGATTTGTATGGCCAGGAGTTAGAAAGGACTGCAGACTGATGGCACAGGCATGTGAAGCATGTCAAAAGAGTAAGGTAACACGCCATACCTCAGCCCCATTCCAGGAATTCAAACCACCATCAGGACGTTTCCGCCACATCCACCTGGATTTGATTGGTCCCTTACCACTGTCCTCTAACTACAGGTACTGCCTCACGATCGTCGACCGCGCAACACGTTGGCCTGAGGCGTACCCACTGCAGGACATCACCGCAGAGACCTGCGCCGCTGCCCTCACCACCGGTTGGATCGCCCGGTTCGGCTGTCCCGAGCATATCACTACGGACCGTGGGAGGCAGTTTGAATGCCGCACCTTCAAAAATCTAGCCGCCCTCATAGGCGCCACTCATCATCTAACCACTTCTTATCATCCCGCAGCAAATGGCCTTGTCGAGAGGCTACACCGCCAGCTGAAGGCCGCGGTTACGTGCCATGCGAATTCAAGCTGGACAGAGGCTCTTCCATGGGTGCTGCTAGGCATCCGTAGCGCGTGGAAGGAAGACCTAGGCACAACTGCCGCTGAACTCGTCTACGGTGAGCCACTCCGCTTGCCTGGACAGTTCCTCACAGAAGCCTCAAAGGATGTCGTGGACATGAGTGATCTGGTCGACAGGTTACGCGCTCACATGACCAAACTGACGCCACAACCAACGTCCTGGCACATGCGCTCCAGACGTCCCTTCTACATCCCGAAAGACCTGAGCACGGCAACCCACGTCTTCCTACGCGAAGGTCCAAGTCGAAGATCTCTGCAAGCCCCGTATACAGGTCCACACAAGGTCCTTGCTCGCGACCAGAAGACAGTGGACATCGAAGTGCATGGGAAGAGACAGAAGGTGACGATCGACCGCGTTAAACCAGCATACATGGCGAGAGAAGAGCTGGATCCAGGACAAAGTCAAACCCAAACTCCTGATCCAGCACAACCTGACAACACAGTCAGAAAAACAAGAAGCGGCAGGACAGTGAGATTTCCAGATTACTATCGCCCGTAGTCACGGTCTCACCGGGGGAGTAGTGTAGCGAGTAGGCAAGTCAACTCGCACGACACAACGCAGCACAGGATCACGCGATTTTACGTCAGAGCGTGCCGTGTGCAAAATAAGTTGCGAAGCTCCGCCTACTTCGTGACGTCAGTCGGACTTAGCCCCGCCTTCCGATACATGGCGCCCGCGCATCTTTTGTGACAACACTAACGAGGCAAGATGTCGGCGGACTCGTCTATTGTCTTCGTTAACGAGGGGGCGTCAACTCCTGCGCAAAACGGTCAAGCGTGAACCGTTATTATTATTATTTAGTTTAAGCCATTAGTATAAATACCTGTACATTTTGTAACTAGATTCATTCCTGTTATCACTTTGCTTTGCAATATAACTCTGCTGCTTCTCGCTTGGAATTTTATTACCTATCGCTAAACCGCTTATATAACAGCCGCTATATTATATAATACTGCAAGTAGTATTTAGGCTATAACGGAGTACGATACTACTTCAGCATAATTGTTATAATGTACCTAATGTTCAAGATCATAAGTGTAACCTTATTGTG
Organism: Agrochola lota; assembly: GCA_947364205.1. Lineage (NCBI taxonomy): Eukaryota > Metazoa > Arthropoda > Insecta > Lepidoptera > Noctuidae > Agrochola > Agrochola lota. The sequence goes on along the minus strand of OX376227.1, from coordinate 19,106,795 downwards.
CTACTGTTTGTTTTTCCTTAAATAAATAAATAAATCTGTCATTGAGTATAAACAACTGACCTGTAAGTTGCGCGTCAAGCCTATCCACGATAGCATCCAGCAGTGCCAGTGCGACTACATCATCAGGATCCTTCGCCAGGGCGGCATGTAGGACATCAGCGGCGTCTCTCTCCCTTCCCAGGAGCGCGAGGCAGAGCCCTAAAAGAATAATTATGAAGTTTTCCAGGATGATGGTGGTAGGGATCTTGACCGTACTTTCGGGATTCTCCTGACAGCTGTGGAATACCGCTCCACTCCTCAAGCACCTCAGGACATGTAGCACCCTACGTCACTATGTGCTAGCGACCGTTTTCGGAGGCCCATTATTGAGTGTGCAAGTAACCCCTTGCCGGTCAGACAGGGGCCGTAGTCAGGGACCGAATCTGGTATGATCAATACGGGTATTTTTTCGGTTACAACATTGATATTTTTTACAGGAATTTTTAAAGGTTACCTTAAATTGATTACAACCAGTATGGATACCGGTTACCGGTATGAAAATTATCTCTATCTTACAGGTGCCGTCGGCATTAGTCAAAAGGCACGCTTCGCCTGTGTGTGTGTAACCAGTAACCTAAAAGAGGTAACATGTTTCTTCACCTTGGTTACCCAGATAGTGGTAAGCTTAGTCGTAAAATTAACCAAAACTCTTCGATACCTGTACCATAATTTATAAAGGTTTGCGGTCCCTGGCCATAGTCCTTCTATAGTTCTAGGTAACCAGTCCACTTCAGCCACCCAAACCCATATCCTTATATCACTGCTCCCATGTCCTGCAATAGTCCACACCAACCGAGGGTTATCCTTGGGTACACTTGCATAGTGCAAACAGGGATAAACGTCAGTTGATGCCTCATTTAATCTTACACATCTATGGGGCCTCTGCGAGTTGGTTTCGGCCCCTCGTACGCCTTCCAAAGGTCCGGGACCCCAGGGCCCCGAGAAATGTCATAGATGTAATAATATTTTTAAATTTCAAACAGAGTCAGAGGTAGAGGGTTAGAGTTAGTGGAGAGTTAGAGGGTTAGTAACAATTTTACTTAAAGCGATAGTGTCAGGCCGCGCGCACTTTGGATGCGTTTCCGTACGAACAAGCATGAACGATCCCGACCTTCCTAGTACAACGGGAGACGCAGACTGGGTGCGACTTAGTCGTACGTATAGTTCCGACGTCCGAAAACAATACTGAACTTGTTGGGACTTTTCGTGCGTTCAATCACCGGAACACTACCTATTTGACGGAGAAAAAGCGCCTCCAAAGTGAACGCGGCCGCGATTTATGGGACTGCGAAATCATTTTCTTAGGTTTTTTGCAATTCGCAGTTCAGTATCCTGATACTGACACTGACGGTCTTGAATAAGATTTTGATCAACATACAACCTGTTGTATCTTGATTAAAATCTGATTCGCGACCGTAACAATATGTATTTAAAGAATTATAACTATTAAAATCATCAATACCACTCAAGTTCAAATTATTCTATTGAATGACTATTTCACGAATACCTGACATTTTAGGTTAATTCCAACTTACAGAGTTGTGTTGATGATTTTAACTCTGTAAATACACATTTTTTACGGTCGCGCGTCATATTGTACTGTATTTGAAAAAACTATTTTCTTGGAATTTTTCGAAAATTTGAATTTCTCGGGCAACTCTGACGTTTTCGTCTAAGACACCTGTCCCACCGCCGGCGATTAACGAGAAGCGAGTAGTTCTACCAACTAAAAACGAGTTGGTGAGTAACGAGCAGCGAGTGCGCGACGGCGACGAGCGATTACTCGCTGATATGCGTATGTCCTAAGCGTGAGTGTCTCAGCGAGTGTTCTGCCCGCCAAGCGAGAGTCGCTGAGAGACTACTCTCTTTGATAGCTCTTGTCGCTGCAACAAACGAATACTCGCCGGCGGTGAGAACAGTCAGCGATCAACTATTAATATATATATCTCTTTTACTTGCACAGGTCTTACAATCATTTGTACGTTTCTTGAGCGAGAAAATCGTTGATAGCTAGTCGCTTCCTCGTCGGCGGTGGAACAGATGCCTTAACATCTAATGTTAGTAGCTACAGACCTATAGCTGCGAGGGTGGCGGAGCGCGCGGGGCGGAGCGCCAGGGCTCGCTCGTGCCACTGCAGCGCGTCGGCCGGGCGGCCCAGCGCGCGCGACACGTGGCCTAAGGCGTCTAGAGTTGCGGCCCAGCGGGGACTCACCTGCAATCACATAATTATAAAAAATCATAAATTCATCTTAACTACGGAACCATTCATTATGCGTGGTCCGACACGCACTTGGCCGGTTTTTTTACTCAGATTTTACGCAACGTTGCGAAGATTCTTCGCAAAAACGCACAAAAGCCATAACTATTGTCAACAACTTTCGTGTTCAATTTGTGCAAAAATGATGTATAATTTCTATACTTATATTGTTTTTTTCTTCCATGACTTAATATTGTTTTTTTTGTTCTTCTTAAACAGGGACCAAAATAGCTTTCTATTCCCTAGGGAAAAGTGATTTAAATTTGGAATGTGGATATTGTTAGTAAAAGTTGAAATCACCAAAGAGATCAATCATGAGCATTGTATGAACAAGTAACAGGCAGGCAGGCAAGAGAGAGGGAAAGTGTGAATTTGGTCAAAATGAAAATCTAAGATGGCGGCTGCGAGAAGTTTCAAATTTAACGTCATTGGTGTCGTTTTCATAGTTTTCGAAAGTGCTAAAGCTGATAGTGAGGTCAAAATGTAAATCCCGAAAGTCCTAGCACATGTGGGAGTGTCGCGAGGAGGCGAAACGCCGGGGCGTAACTCCGCTGCCGCGAGAAATCACGGCACAGCGGACAGAGCTCCGGCGGGATCTCATGGCGGCATGGAGTGTACGATTGTCGCAACCCAGCGCTGGGCACGCCACAATTGCGGCGATAAGTCCCCTCTTTGAGGAGTGGCTTGAGAGGCGCCATGGCGTCCTCACCTTCCGCCTGACGCAGGTCCTCACCGGACACGGTTGTTTCGGGAGGTGCTGTTCCGCGTAAGGCGGGAGGAAACGCCCGGGTGTCACCACTGTGTGGATCGCCCGGAGGACACGGTGGAGCATACGGTGGAGGTCTGCCCGGCTTGGGCGGAGCACCGCCGTGTCCTCACGGAGGCGATCGGCGGCGGCGATCTGTCGCGTCCGGCCCTGGTTCAGGCCATGGTTCGGAGCGAGAGTGCATGGGAGGCCGTCACCTCCTTCTGCGAAGCAGTTATGCTCGCGAAGGAGGAGGTGGAGCGCGCGAGGGAGATGCAAGCTGTACGCCCTCGCGCCCCTAGTCGCCGCAGGAGACGCCCCGGGCGTTGGGAGTCACGAGCTGACTTCCGGCCACCGTAGGCGCGGGCTTGCGGACGGTGAGCAATGGGTAGCTCGCCGTCCGATTAGGACCACGCGCTGCAGGTTGTGTTCCACGCGCGCCTCAAAGAGATGTCAGCACCAACTGACGGGGTCCGTAAGGACCAATGCCTGCTGGGGTTGCGGGTTTGTCCGAAAGGGATATTGCGGCCCCGGCACACGGGAAACGGAAGGAACACGGGTGGGTTTTAGTCAGTAAAAGTCTGATACGCCCTCTCGCTCCACCCAGAGCGGGAGAAGACATTTGATGATTTCCCACGCTCAAAAAAAAAAAAAAGATGACGGATCTGAAAATTTTCTAATTTATCATCATGGGTATCAATCATATCCATGGTTTTCAAGGGTGCTAAAGCCGATAGTGAGGTCAAAAATGAAAATCCAAGATGACAGTTGCGAAAATTTTCAAATTTTTCTTCATGGGTGTAGTTTTCATAGTTTTCGACGGTGTTAAAGCCGATAATGTACTATTTTTAAGGTCAACATGTATATCCAAGATGGCGACTGCAAAAATTTTATATTTCTAGAGGCCGCCACGCCGCCGGACAAGTAGGAGGTAGCGAGTAGAGGGCTCCTGCTTGTCCGGCGGCGTGGCGGCCTCTAGAGCCAGGAGCCACAGACTCCTGGCCTCGAACCAGTCTCCGTCCGCGAAGGTACTCACCTCCTGCTTGTCCGGCGGCGTGGCGGCCTCTAGAGCCAGGAGCCACAGACTCCTGGCCTCGAACCAGTCTCCGTCCGCGAAGGTACTCACCTCCTGCTTGTCCGGCGGCGTGGCGGCCTCTAGAGCCAGGAGCCACAGACTCCTGGCCTCGAACCAGTCTCCGTCCGCGAAGGTACTCACCTCCTGCTTGTCCGGCGGCGTGGCGGCCTCTAGAGCCAGGAGCCACAGACTCCTGGCCTCGAACCAGTCTCCGTCCGCGAAGGTACTCACCTCCTGCTTGTCCGGCGGCGTGGCGGCCTCTAGAGCCAGGAGCCACAGACTCCTGGCCTCGAACCAGTCTCCGTCCGCGAAGGTACTCACCTCCTGCTTGTCCGGCGGCGTGGCGGCCTCTAGAGCCAGGAGCCACAGACTCCTGGCCTCGAACCAGTCTCCGTCCGCGAAGGTACTCACCTCCTGCTTGTCCGGCGGCGTGGCGGCCTCTAGAGCCAGGAGCCACAGACTCCTGGCCTCGAACCAGTCTCCGTCCGCGAAGGTACTCACCTCCTGCTTGTCCGGCGGCGTGGCGGCCTCTAGAGCCAGGAGCCACAGACTCCTGGCCTCGAACCAGTCTCCGTCCGCGAAGGTACTCACCTCCTGCTTGTCCGGCGGCGTGGCGGCCTCTAGAGCCAGGAGCCACAGACTCCTGGCCTCGAACCAGTCTCCGTCCGCGAAGGTACTCACCTCCTGCTTGTCCGGCGGCGTGGCGGCCTCTAGAGCCAGGAGCCACAGACTCCTGGCCTCGAACCAGTCTCCGTCCGCGAAGGTACTCACCTCCTGCTTGTCCGGCGGCGTGGCGGCCTCTAGAGCCAGGAGCCACAGACTCCTGGCCTCGAACCAGTCTCCGTCCGCGAAGGTACTCACCTCCTGCTTGTCCGGCGGCGTGGCGGCCTCTAGAGCCAGGAGCCACAGACTCCTGGCCTCGAACCAGTCTCCGTCCGCGAAGGTACTCACCTCCTGCTTGTCCGGCGGCGTGGCGGCCTCTAGAGCCAGGAGCCACAGACTCCTGGCCTCGAACCAGTCTCCGTCCGCGAAGGTACTCACCTCCTGCTTGTCCGGCGGCGTGGCGGCCTCTAGAGCCAGGAGCCACAGACTCCTGGCCTCGAACCAGTCTCCGTCCGCGAAGGTACTCACCTCCTGCTTGTCCGGCGGCGTGGCGGCCTCTAGAGCCAGGAGCCACAGACTCCTGGCCTCGAACCAGTCTCCGTCCGCGAAGGTACTCACCTCCTGCTTGTCCGGCGGCGTGGCGGCCTCTAGAGCCAGGAGCCACAGACTCCTGGCCTCGAACCAGTCTCCGTCCGCGAAGGTACTCACCTCCTGCTTGTCCGGCGGCGTGGCGGCCTCTAGAGCCAGGAGCCACAGACTCCTGGCCTCGAACCAGTCTCCGTCCGCGAAGGTACTCACCTCCTGCTTGTCCGGCGGCGTGGCGGCCTCTAGAGCCAGGAGCCACAGACTCCTGGCCTCGAACCAGTCTCCGTCCGCGAAGGTACTCACCTCCTGCTTGTCCGGCGGCGTGGCGGCCTCTAGAGCCAGGAGCCACAGACTCCTGGCCTCGAACCAGTCTCCGTCCGCGAAGGTACTCACCTCCTGCTTGTCCGGCGGCGTGGCGGCCTCTAGAGCCAGGAGCCACAGACTCCTGGCCTCGAACCAGTCTCCGTCCGCGAAGGTACTCACCTCCTGCTTGTCCGGCGGCGTGGCGGCCTCTAGAGCCAGGAGCCACAGACTCCTGGCCTCGAACCAGTCTCCGTCCGCGAAGGCCGCAGCGCCCGCCTCGTGCGCCACGTGCGGGTCGCGCACTAGGGACAGCACGCGGCCCCACTTCACCTTCTCGTTGCATTCCGACTCTTCAACAATCTGGAGATAGAACATTTTACTGGAATTTTAATTTTGCCACCGTAATCCATATCTAAACTAATATAATAATAAATAATAAAGAGAAAAGATTTCATTTTTTGTATGTTTGTTTGTAATGAATAAACTCTAAAACTACTGAGTAACATGGCTATAATTTATAATGATATCACTCGGGCGAAGCCACTGGTGGAAGCTAGTGTATTAAAAATGAAAATCGCTTTTCGTGTCTGTCTGTGTGACCGCCGCGGTTTTCACCATCATTTAGAGAATTTATTCTGAAAGGTTTGTGTATAATTTTTATAACAATATTAATCTTTACGTATCAGTTGTATAAATACTCTTAACGAAACCCACAGAAATAGTGCATTGGTTTAGTGTTAATAATTTACTTTTAAACGAGAAAAAGACTAAATGTATTAGATTTCTGACACCTAACGTTAAGCAGGTGAAAACCAATGTACTAGTAAATGGGACAGAATTGGATCTTGTGAACACCACTGCTTTCTTAGGTATTACTTTGGATTCGAAGCTGCAGTGGGGCCCACATATAACCAAATTGTTGAAGCGGCTAAGCTCTGCAGCCTACGCGGTGTATAAAATCCGTCATTTGACTGATGTAGAAACAGCTCGATTAGTATATTTAGTTATTTCCATAGTGTAATGTCGTACGGCATTTTGTTATGGGGAAATGCAGCCGACTTTCAGGCTATATTTGTGCTGCAGAAACGAGCCATTCGAGCAATATATTATTATAACCTTAGTTGTAGGCATTCACTGAGGGATAAATTTAAGGAAATAAACATAATGCCAGACGCATCACAATATGTTTATGAGAACCTGATTTATGTAAAAAAGAATATTAATCTATATTCTAAACACAGCGACATTCATAGCATAAATACTAGACACAAAGATTTATTTATTGAGCCCAGGACTAGGCTCCAAAAAATTGTAATTAATTTAAGTGCCAAAGTATACGTTTTTACAACAAACTCCCAAACCATGTTAAAGAACTGAGCTTCAATAAATTTAAATCATTTATTAAACAGAAAGTATGTCAAAAATGTTTGTATAAAGTTAAAGATTACTTAGACGACAAAAAGGCTTGGGAATAATTAAGCTGCTCCAATGTACCCCCCCCCCCCCCAGCAACAAACAAGTTAAGTTAAAATCAACGACTAGATGATACTACGTATATGAGTTCATATAATTGCTTAGTTCATTTTATTTGACTGTATAAGTCAATTTATTTTTTTAACTTATTATTGACATAATCTACTCATTACAGTTTTTTTTTTTATGAATTTTAATGTTTTACGTTGCATAATGTAAATTGTTTTGCGTAACTGCTATTGTATAGAATCAAGTTTTCTAACTGAACAGACAGCTGTGCTGCTGGGGAGTTTGTTGCGCCACTTCTTCCCAGCTAAGCACTAGGAAGTGGTGAAGGGTGGGCGTTTTTGGGGGACTGTCTTATGTAATTTTGATGTTTGAAAAGTCGATGAAACGAAAAAGCGACAGTAAAAAGAGACAGACACATAACTTCATAAGATTTAACGTGGGAGAAAATGAGATAGGAAGCATTATACAGTGTTTCTTATATTCGTGGTTCTCTTTGTGCTCCGCTTCGTCTGCTCCCCCCACTCGTGTTTACCAAGGCATAGTGGGAGTTTGCTTGGGCCTCAGCGTTGTACGTTTATTAATACGTGTTTATGCGCGCATGCGTAGTACAAAGCTTGAGAAAAGGCATTTATTTTATACTTCAGTTACCATAAGCTTCTTGTTTCATTTATCCAAAATGTAAGCTCTGAGTCTGAATAAATCTATGTAATATATACGAATAAAATGTAAAATAATTATCAAACCTTGTATCACTATGATCATTACTAAAACCTAAAATTATCCTCTCCCCGAAATTTTACATTGGTTTTATTATCTCGGCCATTCTCGGTCTATTAAAGCCAAAAATTTTTGAAGGTATTTGTACCATGTGTGAATTGCACACATGTTTTTTTTTTAGGGTTACGTACGTCTATTGTAGCCAAGATGACGACAAATAGAATGGAATAACAAGACATGTTGCGCCGACCGCGAATAAATTGTCCACTACGTCGTTCCATTTGAATAAAATAAAATAATGTCACAAGCTGGATAGGTTCCTTCAAAACTCGAAGGTTGAGGGTGGCCTTTGCCCAAGAGAGGAACAGCGTAGGCTAGTGAAACACAAAACCACCACAAGTAGGATAAAACTTTTATTACTTATGGTATTATTTAATTTTATCATAAAACTGACCTTAGCTTTAGCATCGTTGTGCAGTGCGGCGGCGCGGGTGAGGAACCTCTCGCACATGGTGAAGTTGTTCAGCAGCGAGCACTCCACGCCCACGTACAGGGGCGGCAGGTGGCAGCCCGCCATCAGCTGACTGGCCTGCAAGTGTTAACATACCTTGTAATTATGTGCTTACAGTTGCACCAGAAAAAGCATGCGCTTCGGTAATCTTCGTATTGCCGAATTAGCACGAACGTCGCGCCACAGAGTCAATGCTTTGTACGTGCAAAGTTTTGAACAGTAACGCTTTGTAGTAGTGCCCTTATCATTGCGCGTTTTTATGTTAATTATGTAGGTTATCTCTCTGCCGGGTTACCTACTCTGGTCGCAAATCGTCATCAATCACAAAAAAAAAAAAGTTTTTTGCAATTGCATCGAGTTGTTAATCTATAATTTCCTAACGATGGTAATACGAAATAGGCATTATTTAATATTTCACAAATTTTCCCAACTATTATTGTTTGAATAACATTATTAAATTGTAATTTAAAAACCATCAACGAAATTTGAGGTTATAAAATTTTCTTTAATTATCAAATGAAAAAAAAAACGATTTTCAGGTTTAAGTCATCAAATAATTAAATCAAAGCACGCCGTTTGTGTCACTACAAATTGACATCCACATGTCAAGCTATACATTTCCAGTTTATGCTGATCTCGTATTTTTTTGGGATTTCCATACAATGCGAGGTCAGCTTATACTGGAAATATATAACTTGATGTGTAGCCGTGTGTACGTTGTTGATCCATTTGTTTACATTTTCATCTGATACTTTTGGAACAGATCATACATTTGTTTTTATATCATTCGTTTATTTATACCTTGAAGTAAGCCGCCATGGCCTGGTCGTGCTCGTTGTCGGCCGCGAAGCTGTGTCCGTACGCGAGCCACACGCAGCCCGCGCTCGGCTCCAAGCTCTTCGCCTTACTTAAGTAACGACGCGCCAACTCGCTTTTACCTAGAAATAGGGTTAGACTAATATCAAAAATATACATAAATTAATACTTATTTTAACGATACACACATTCTTCACTCGTCCTCTATAGAAAAGGGAGGATCCTCTGACCAGATGGGTGTTGTGTCTGGCGGGCAACTGCCCAACGATTGATGTCGGATAGTCTTATACACGGTTAATTTTAGCTCGTTCTGGAACGAAAAGCCATAAACCCGATCATCGAACTCGAAACGATTGGGACTATTATTTTCAATAAATTACAATTAAAAAAAAACACGAAAAATCTAATTTATTGTTTTTTTTTTGTGAAATAATGAGAACTCGAAGTAACGCTTCCTAGCGATCAATGCATATGTGTGTAAAACGTATCGACGAACGGCAACACTTGCGAACGGTACCCATTGAAAAATCCATTCATCGATCAGACAGCATAAAAACACATACGCAATAGATAAATAGGTACACAAATAAAACTACGAAAAGCGAATTCAGACTTTATTTCTTAACCGTAAACGGTAACAAATAGAAATTTCACCAAACTAGGTACAAGGTAAGTAGGTACGCAGCTTACTAAAATTATTCTGAGAAGTGTCCGACCGGACTTCAAAAGGATGCACAACCGAATTCCGCGGTTAAGTGTATAAAAATAAGGTCTTAATTCAGTCCAATATTTTCATAGAAAAGGGCACCACCATCTTATAATGAACTCTATTGGACAGATAAAACGATTCATTTTTTCTGTTTACATTGCCTGCCTTTATAGAAGCCGCCGCGCCGCGGCCGCAAGCAAGCATTGTCGCATAAAAATTGGTTTAGGCAGTATTCTTTTTATTTATCATAAATATGGTAGGTAGGTATGCTTATTAAGTACCAATTAGCTCGATTGGTCGACACTCGATTCGAGGCCTTAAATACAAGTCCCAAGCGTACTCGTCGTGTCTAGTTGAAAAGGTACGAGTACTAGTGATTTCGTGATGCGAGAGTGGTGAATGAAATTTCAATTAGTTTCTCTCGTTTACGAGGAAATGTGATAGTGGTAAACACCGTGCCGTGCTTCCGATACAAACGAGAGATAACGAGGTGAATGAACTTACACCAACCTATCGTACCAGAAATGAAATACCTACTTGCAGCCGGACTCGCACACGCACAGCTGTGCCGCGCTACGTCATCATCGATCTTGCGTTTATGAATGAAATAGTGGAAGCGCTACTAAGATTTAACTCGAATGACAGAATAAAAGTGATAAATTTCTAACTTCTATATTAGATGTCTTAAAAAAACAATAACAATGCTAATAGTACCTATTAATCGTCTGGAGTCACTGTGTTTCGGCTCCAGAACGATTTAAAATTAATCGTGTGTATGTCGTTCGCGCAGTAAACTTTAATTGCGCGATGCATGGTTTGTGTGACGTCAGGTCTTTGATGCGTAGTTCACATGTGGCGAGGTAGATGAAAGTATTTTAAAGATGGTACGAGAAAAGGAAAATTCTTTTTTTTTTTCATTTTTTTTTTCATTGTCGCTGAAAGCAATAAGGCAGCCCACTGTATGTTTTGTAGTGTTAAATTTAAGATTTACTATGTATTTTCTGGTGTACAATAAAGTATATATAAATAAATAAATATAAATATTTTTTCTAGATTAAAAAAAACAGTCAAATATCCAATTGTTTTATTTTCAGTAACACAGTGAAACTAGGATGATAAAAAGCGCATATTACAGCCTCATCATCTTTGTCTGCTACCTTTTCCGGTCAATCAATCAAGGAGTCTAGATGGTAGAATATACATGTCGGAAATACGTTACTGAGTTGACTAATCGGGACGCCAGCGCCGCCAAGCGGCGCTCTACAGAGTCTACAACATTACGCTCGGACCGGTTGGTGCTAAGCAGGGCTCATCGGTGGCGGTCAAGCAGCGAACACGTTTAGAAATTGTCACGTATTCCGAATAGTTGTGTTGTGTACGTACAGTGTGTGAATTGCTAGTGTTATTAATTTGATCGTAAATTATAATCTGCATCTGAACTGTGGTTTTTCTATTGCGCAATAACCAGCACTACCCACAAGTACGCCCATAGTAATTAAAATATATGGCTGACGATAACAAAAGAGACACATACCCTCCCCTCCGTCATACATAATCAGGAAAATGCAATCGATGATCCAACAAAAAAAACTCACCAATAAGATAATAATAGCACCCCACAGCGTACCATGAGGTCCAGGCATTAGGGTAGGCGTCCACCAAGGAATGCGCGAAAGCGAACAGTTCGGAGCTCCTCTTCAGCTCCACCAGGCAGGCCGCGCGCACGTCCACGCAGCACCACGGGTCCACGGCGTCCAGCGCGCGCAGGGCGGCGGGCCAGGCACACGCCGCCGCCAGGCGCCGCGCGCGGCTCTGGCCGGCCTCCAGCGTGCGGGCGCCCACGGCTTCGGCCTCGGCTGTTATCTGTCGTAGTGCCAGTTATATTTGAGAGAGTGAAAATACAGCGAAGGGCATTTTTAGGCCCACTTGCACCGCAAATGTTAAGGATACGCTAGCCACACATTCTTCCATACTAACGCCGTATGGAGTTTTTACTTCACTGTTTGATAGTGTACATTAAAAATTATATCTAGTTGTCTCGTCATTATCTAGTCCAGCACGAAATCAGAAATTTGAAAAAAAAATAGTTTTAAAGTTATGATGATCGTTGAAACTTCCATATTTCAACACCAATTTTAACGCATCTTTGAGCGTAAATAAATGGGAATTATTTATTTAGGATCGGACGCAGAGTGGGTCGGGAGCAGGAACCGCACACGCGTTTCCTGTGCCGAAATCTAAATAACACAAGGAATTACAACATACACAAGCCCGCCGTACTGCCGTCACGACCCGCGCCCGACACGCACGGGTGTCGACCGCCTTGTGTGTGAGTTGAACATTAACCTATTAGTTTGCTTGCATGAAATATATAAAAGTCTGCGTTTCGCAAATACGAAGGGCGAACATGACTTACAGGACATTCGGCATCCGGCGGAGGTAAGTTGACGGGCGCGGGCGAGTACCGGTTGAGTCGCTCGCGGTACGCCGCACGCAACAACGCGCCCTCCGCCGCGCTCAGCTGACTGTTGATAGGCAGAGATTCTATAAGCTCGCTCTCTGCAACAAATTGTTAACCATCAAGTCAAAAACACAATAACAATACCGTAATAGCATGCCCAATTTGTTACAAATTCACTAACAATATATGAACTGATTTGTTTGTTTTTTTTTTTGTTATTATTTCTAGGTAATTTGTAGTAACGTCTTCGCATTGAGCGATATGTCCAGAGTATCAGCTCAGGTACGCACGGGCAATTTTTTTTAATCGCGAACTGGATTTTCAACACTCTGTGTTGAGCAGAGCATTCAGAATCTAATCGATAAAAAAACGCCCGTCGGTACGAGGGCTAAGGTCGTTTGTCCAACGCACCGTGAACGGAACGTCAACGAGAACGAGATGACGTCGCCAAAGTAGCGCCAGTACATTTACTATGGCCGTGTAATCTCGTTTCTCATTCACTCTCGTTTACGGTGCGGTGGACAAATAGTGTAAGGTTGGAAATGGTGTTACGCCGACGACATCCGTCGCTGAAGTCGGTCGCATACCAATTTATATGAGTTCGGGCTCGCAGACCCTCAGTGCTGCACTATACACGTTCATTTATCGTCAGCGTCTTGGTACGCGACCGACGCCAGCGTAACACTATTTCCAGTCTAATACGCGTTGACGCGTAAATGCATACGCTGCGCTGGAAATGCGTAAACATGAAAATATCGAAGAACAATAATAGCAGATAGGGTTAGGGTGGATTTTTTCTCTACAGTTATTAGTTATAGTTAAATTTTAGGCACTTATTTTATGGGAAATATTACTACTGTGGAAACTGAACACGTTTTGTAAACTTTTTGTAAAAATAAATAAATTGTTATTATTACTATACACCTCTGTTTGTCTCCGCTTCGAGGGATACGGGCATGAATTTAAGTTAAGTATGCGAGTGTTTAAAAAAAAACATGTGTGCAATTCACACGAAGTGAAACCTTCAAAAATTTCACCACGGTTCTTGTGATGCCTTTTCTCAAGCTTTGTACTACGCATGCGCGCCCAAACACGTATTAACAAATGTACAACGCTGAGGCCCAAGCAAACTCCCACTATGCCTTGGTAAACACGAGTGGGGGGAGCAGACGAAGCGGAGCACAAAGAGAACCACGAATATAAGAAATACTGTATAATGCTGCCTATCTCATTTTCTCCCACGTTAAATCTTATGAAAAATTATGATAAATCACAATGGATAGTACTACAAACAATGAAAGTTTAAAATTCACCAGTTTCAATTGTAAGTCTTTTAAAAGATCATCAGAGTGTGTAGGACGGCTTTGCCTAACTGCTGATATTATTGCACTTCAAGAAACTTGGCTCATAATAAACAACGACATTGGATTCTGCGACAAGTCTGCGGTAGACCTAACAAGCGGTATGCTGCGCGGGCGGCCGTACGGAGGCGTAGCACTTCTATGGAGAAACAGCAAGTGTAATGATGTGTCTGTGATTCCGTGTGTGAGTAACCGGATAAGTGCAATTAAAGTGTTTGTGTCGGAGCTGTTGATACTCGTTTTTTCTATCTATATGCCTACCGACTGTTCAGACAATCTCTTGGCATTTGTTCAATGTTTAAGGGAAATTACATCAATAGTTGAGAGTAGCAATATTGAAAATGTTTATATCATGGGGGACTTTAATGCTCATCCGGGGGAATTGTTTGACAATGAGCTCCAAAATTTTTGTAATGAGCAAAACTGGACATGTGTGGACATACTGATGTTGGGCTCGAATTCTAATACCTATAGTTTTGTGCGTGAAGCGCACGGCAGCCGCAGGTGGCTTGATCACTGTATTGTTACTGACATATTATCTCTGGTTGTTCTCGTCTGGCTAACGGCGAGTACTTGCACAGGCATAACCAAGTGGCCAGGATTATTCACCAGCAACTTGCTTTGAAATACAAACTTGTGGATTCTGAAGTACCGTACTACAAGTATGTGCCCAACCCAGTTCTCGAAAATGACCATGTTACGTTGTACTGGGATCGGTCTATCATTACTGACAGGACTATTGTTGCCAATAAGCCTGACATAGTGGTGATAGACCGATTAGCGCGCCGCGCAATGATAGTCGATGTTACCATTCCACATGACGGGAACCTCGTGAAAGCTGAGAAAGAGAAACAAATAAAATATCTCGACTTAGCACACGAGGTTGTCGACATGTGAAATGTGAGCTCGGCTATCATTGTGCCGATTGTCGTAACGGCCAATGGCCTGATTGCCGAAAGCCTCGACCAACATCTCTCGAGGCTGTCGTTAAGCGGTTGGATCAAGGGCCTGATTCAGAAGGCAGTACTCCTCGATACGGCTCGCATTGTGAGGAGGTTCCTGTCTCTGCAGCCCTAACCACCGGTAGCTTGGACTCTGCTCCCGACACCGGCGGACATCATTTTTTTTTTAAAATGTTTTTTTTAATATCTTTTGTAAGAAATATTTAAAAATGTAATTACATATGAAAGAAAATGAATAAACGAAATAATAATTTTTCTACTAACAATATTATGGGCCAAATGTGTATGAAATAAAAACTTATGAATTTATGTGTCTGTCTCTTTTTACTGTCGCTTTTTCGTTTCATCAACTTTCAAATCACAACGATGCTAAAGAAGTTTTCACTTCAAAATGGGTGTTTGTGCAGCGTTCCGTTGTGCTTCCGTCGGACATACATACCCTGATGTGGTGTGAGGGCGTGTTGTTCAAGCAAAAGGTCGAGGGCTTCGTAGTGCGCGCAGTCAGCTCTTAGGGCTGCGGACAGCGCCTCAGCCGCTGCTTCGCGACGCTCCAACGAACATAGTGCGCGCGCCTGCCATACTAGGACGCCTGCTAAAGCACGCTGGAAACAGAATGTCGGAGTCAGACCCGATCATCACAATTATCATCATCACAAATGACCGAGTTATCGTGGATCTTGTACTGCTCATGTAACCGTTGTACGGCGCGGGCCCATCTTACTTTTTTTTTACTCGGTTTGGCAGCCGAAGTTTCTCGGTCAGAGGCGGTCAACTTTAATTAATCTATTTGTATTATTTGGAACAGCCTTCTATTTTCACTCGTTGAGAAAATAAATATGAGAATCCGCGTTTTCGTGCGTAAAAGTATTACCACAGGAAAAGCCAGCTCTTCTGCAACGTCGTGAAAAAAAATATTAAATTGACAGCCCTGATATTTCTTTTTTAATGATTTTTTTTCTTTGAGCACTACACGAAGTGATTAAAAAAAATAAAAAATTGGTCATAACTTTTGAATCGGAATAACTTGCATCGACATTCTCAGTGTTAAAAAGTTTGAAATTACCTTGCCCATGCCCGTATTCGATTTGTTTTTTTTAACCGACTTCCAAACTACTCCAACTGACAAAAAAGAGGAGGTTATCAATTCAGTTGTTTTTTTTTTTATGTTTGTTACCTCATATCTCCGTCATTTATGAACCGATTTGGTTTTTTTTTATTTGAACGATATGCTTCCTGATTGGTCCTATTTTTATAATAATTCAGTTCTGATGATGGAATCCATGAGGAATTGAGGGAACTCCTCAAATATTATAGGCATACACATAGCGATTTTGGTATTTTCAGCAATAAGTTATGCATATGCATTCTGAAAGTATGATTTGGTGAAGTGGAACTGATGAAGAAGACCACAGATGTCCACCGGAACTACTCAATGGTAAGTATTTTACGGGTGGCGATAAGATATCTCGATAATATTTTTATCGAGATATCTTATCGCCACCCGTTAAGCGACAATGAAGCACACCCTGATGAAAATGGTACCATTGAACTGATCTGAACTACTGGGGCATCTCCATTAAACTTTTAAGTAATATAATAGACATCGTAGCCCCCTATCTAGCTGTTACTTTTAATAAATGTGTTGATTTAGGAACTTTTCCTGACCTCATGAAGAATAGTAAAGTCATACCATTATTTAAATCAGATAATAAAAACGACGTTGGCATTTTCAGGCCTATTTCTATCTTACCAGCATTTAGCAAAATATTTGAAAAGTCAATACTCAAGCAGTTACTTAGACATTTTAATTTTAATAGCCTCCTTCATAATGAACAATATGGCTTTACAAAAGGTCGTTCGACTACAGATGCGGGTTTTGCTCTGCTGAAACACATATTTAACGCATGGGAGAACTCGCAAAATGCTATTGGGGTTTTCTGTGATCTCTCCAAAGCCTTTGATTGCGTGCACCATGACACGCTTTTGCGTAAACTGCGTCATTACGGTGTTCAAAACGAAGCTCTCAACGTTATAAATTCTTATTTACATAATAGGTCCCAATGTGTAGATGTTAATGGTGTGAAATCTTCCGGTCTACCAGTTCAGTTAGGTGTACCTCAAGGCTCAATACTGGGTCCATTCTTGTTCTTAGTGTATATCAATGACTTACCATTCTATTTAAAGGGTATCTGTGAAGTTGCACTGTTTGCAGATGATACCTCTCTTATTTTTAAAGTAGACAGGAATAGACAAGTTTTTGACGATGTAAACAGTGCACTCTCAATGGTTACGGATTGGTTTACGACAAATAACCTAGTTCTCAATGCCAAGAAAACGAAATGTGTAAAGTTCGCCCTACCAAATGTTAGAAATCTAGGACCAAACATCGTCTTAGATAAAGAGGTGTTTGAGTCTGTAAACTCGGCATTTTTCTGGGCATAACAGTAGATGCCAAACTTCAGTGGGGCCCACATATATCGAGCCTAGCGGGAAGGCTCAGTTCGGCTGCCTACGCCGTCAGGAAAGTAAGACAATACACTGACGTCGATACAGCTCGTTTAGTCTATTTTAGTTATTTTCATAGCGTTATGTCCTACGGTCTTCTGCTGTGGGGCAAAGCTGCTGATATTCAAAATATATTTGTCCTTCAAAAACGAGCTGTTCGAGCTATTTACCAGCTAGGTGCCAGAGTTTCTCTGAGAGATTTTTTCAAAGATATTGGTATCCTCACGGTGGTGTCTCAATTCATCTTCGCCAACATCTTATATATTAGGCAAAATATACACTTATACACTAAAAACAGTGATTTTCACAATGTTAACACTAGAAATAAGGACAAACTACGAGCTCCCTTTCACCGGCTTCATAAGGTTCATAACTCATTTGTTGGGCTTGGTATAACCTTTTATAACAAGCTACCCTCTTCTTTGCTAGATTTGCCTTTTAATGCGTTTAAAACGAAAGTAAAAAGTGAGTGAGTGAAGTAGAGAGTGAGTGAGTGAGTGAGTGAGTGAGTGAGTGAGAGTGAGTGAGTGTATTAAGTGTTTTTATTTTATGTATATTATTTTCTCTTCTAATCTTACACACGTTGTCTACATCTCTTTAACTACTTTCCTATCGCAGGTATGCTGGAAGAGATTTCTTTAGAAATAAGCATCACCTTTGTACGTTTTTTTCTGTTCCTTTCTTCTTGTCTATTTATAATGTGTGTACATAAACTGTTAAATAATAAATAAATAATAATAAAATCCAAGCTTTGTTCAAAGGCATACTATTCTATAAACGACTACTTAAATGATAAGAATAGTTGGTCGCTGTGATTAACTCAAGACAATGTTTATGTTCTTTCTCCAGATTACCTACTGACAAGTTATATGAGTTTATACAATTGTATTTTTTTTATTTTTTTTATTTGACTTTATCGTCAAGCTATTTTTAATTTTATTTCAATTTATTGTTGACATAATCTACTCATTGTAATGTTTTTTTTTTTTTTAATGAGTTGTATTGCAATATGTGGTTAGCTAGTGACCTCGACAATTTATCATATTAGTTATTGTTATTAGTAATTAACTGTTTGTTTTATTTATTTTATCTCGATGGTCCTAGTTTATCATTTATAACTTCCAGTTACAACTATATGTAAGCGGGCACGCCCTTTATGCCTGGAGGCTTTTATTTAGATATTAAGTTCTGTTTACGTTTAGTTTTTATTTCTGCCTGAGTATAGTTCTTGATGATTTTGTGTGGTATATTGGCGTGTGCTAGCTAACATATGGCTAATAATTTAAATTATTTTTTGTGTTGCGTAATGTAAATTATTTTGAATACTATTATATAGAATCTTTTTTTTTGTTCTTCTAACTAAACAGACAGCTGTGCTGCTGGGGAGTTTGTTGCGCCACTTCTTCTTCCCACCTAACGCACTAGGAAGTGGTGAAGGGTGGGCGTTTTGGGGGACTGTCTTATGTAATTTTGACGTTCGAAAAGTGCTGATTCTCAGCCTAGTTTGAATAAATGACTTTTGAATTTTGAAGATGAAGCCGGAAGAAAGGCACCGGATCTCCGTCATAAAAAAATGTATCCTAGCAATGTTTGGGCTTATTGGAATTGCCATGAGGTGCACTCTGCCTATAAATGATTAATGGTAGTATCCTGGCATGAAATTGTGCTACTTGAGTTGTCTATGTGTGGGCTTGATTGTCAGAAGACAGATTTCGTAGCCTCGTTATTTCCGTCAATGATCCTGTCGTCGTGTGGTCGCTTTAATAATTTGTTCGCATAAAACTATGCCTTCCAAACTTCTGACACAACTAAGCACGACAAACTTACATATATTTGCCCATTTGCTATTTTTTTTTACCAAGGTAGATCACAGATCTTTCGAGGATGGTACCCTATAATTTATGGACTGTGACTGCCCAGCTTAATATTAGAGGCAGCATACGACGTTCCACATCTCCATAACCCCTTGCCGCCTGGAACGTAGTGCTTATTGGTGGTATGGGTATCACTTTGAAAACTATAAATTAGCATATATTTTGATTGGATGAGACGATTGCAATGAAACAAAAACTAAATGTTACATCGTGATTATATTCTATTTACAATTGTATTAGGACTGTAATTAAATTTTAAAAATGTTATATCTGCTAAATTGTATGTAGAAAAATGCATTCATTAGTACCATTTTGGGGCAATAGATGTCATTGAGATGCAAAAAAAAAATTACGCCCTTTCTACACTTTCAAACCAGTTTTGAAAAATGTATGATTAAATCTTTATTAATACCTAGATAAGTTTATACCACGGTGTCTAAACCAAATGAATAAGATCTTTCATACAAAATGTATCCCCCTTTTCACCCACATAGGGGTTAATTTAAATAATTCTACTTTGCCCCACCAAGTCGCCCATATCTTATATTATCTTATCCTTACATTTTCAAAAGATTTTTCAAAAATTACACCTAGTGGGGTTACAACTAGTGGGCAAGTAATCCACTTACCCCACTGCGTATTTCCAATCTATACAAGGCCAGAACGCAGCCATCACAGATATAGATAGACCTAGATAACGCAAGTATCACGATCTGTATGAAAACCAAGCGTGCCATTTTTTGACTACCTACTATGACGTCACAAGCACTATTTAGTGATGGGAAAACCAAATCGATCCAAAGACACCGCCGCGTGTTGCACCCGTCTCGCCCCACCCCCAGACCCAAATCTATATTCTGTAATAGAAGTACAAGTAAAATTCAACATTTTATAAAAAAAACTCGAAAAGTTCCAGAAACTTATCAATTAAGTCACTGCATTAGTTGTGATCTTCAGTACATCAATAGTCGGACATGCTGCTTTGTCAATGTTCGACGCTTCTTCCCTTCTACTTTCTTCCTTTCTTCCTGAAGTGTATCGAACAAATAGTGCTATACTTTCTTGGTAACCAATCTTTATTTCCCGTCGCCTCAATGTTCTTTTAATTTGGGATAATGTGGAAAACTAAAAAATCACGAAACATTAAGATTATTTATCAAAATTGTCTACATAATAAATATAAAATACAAAATCATTCCTCTGCTTCCGAAATCGATTCTCGAGAATCGATTTGTATTGCGTAGGATGAACAACACTAATCGCTAAAATTGACAGAAAAATGATAAAAGCGCCTCTACTCCGAAATCGCAGCGATATACGATAGTATCACTTGTTTTGATATTCATCATTTGTTAACATATAACGTCACATCAACCGCTCCGACTAAAAGCTGCAATGTATTACGAACATACAGCATGCTTTCTTTCATGACCTATGTTTTTCTCAAATTTGTTGTATTAGAGTAAAAATAATTCATTTCAAAATGAATTACGCATAATATTAATCATAAAGTCACTTACCGATGGAAAGAAACGTTAACTTTTTTTTTTTCAGCTCACATTTGAGCAGTTTTTACAATTTGTCACAGCGCAATTAGGCATTTTTGATTTTCTGACTGACGTCCAACTAGCGCGGCGCATCGATGCAGACTCAGCGCGACAGTTTTTTTTTTTTTTTTTTTTTTTTTTCTATTTGGCATCTCGCAGTTGACCTCTGAGGAGGTCGTAGCTGCTTAACCGGACTTTCCTGTGGTTGCCTTAAGCTTCTACACTTAAAGCCTCCAGCCAGGGGCATAAACTATACTAATTAAAATTAGGCGAACGCTCGCTAAGGGCACCCCCTGTGGGGTACGGACCTCGGCTTAGGGCGTCGCTGGGGGGAGGACAGCAAGATGGGACAGGCTGGATCAAACATAGATTATTATTATTCGGGGAATTTAAGACTACGGGCTCAGCTTCGACGCGGGCTGGCGCATCGACGAGCAAGGGTCGGGGGGGGACCAGCGCGACAGTGGCCACGTTATGCATTTTATGCTTATGTCCGGCACGCGAAGTGGGTGCTCTTACGTTATCTAGGTCTATCTATATCTGTGGCAGCCATAGTAAACTGCTCGCGTATACATTGTAATGCATTTTTTAATCTGTGATTACAATGTATACACGAACTTTGCGTACTGCTCGTGTATAGTTTGTCACGTGGACGCGCGCGTCCTGGTTCCAAACTATACTACATCACTTACACTTGACGAGTTTTAAACATAAATAGTTATAATTTAAAAAAACGTGGACTGGGTGAAATGGAACAGATAACGGAATATGAAATGGGTTAGGTTAGAACTGTGTCAACCGCGCTACTTCCAAGTTGCTCGCAGCCAGGCAGGCTATTTAGCGCAAGGTGCATAAAGTCGCAAACAAGTTGGATACCAGTTTACAATTTGACGCAATATATACACGATTAGTCCGTATGCATACTGGTACTGTATATTTTGGAATAAGGTAGTTAATGAGGTCACTACGAAGTATACGCGAGTATTTGCGTACTACTCTTGTATAGATTGGAAGACCTTAGTAAAAAAGTGATTTCCAATCTATGCGCGATTAGTTTCACACCCTTGCGTTCTGCCCTTGTATAGAATGGAAAGACACAACCCCACTCTCACTTGAAAAATCTTTAGATTTGTTTCCATTATTCGAATGGTATACTAATTTGTATGGGGTAGGTACCACACCTAAAAAGTGAAAAATAAACTTTTTTACAAAAAAACAATCGACTTCCAAAACACTAAAATAACTTTTTTCAAAACAAAAATACACTTAAAAGTGAAAAATAACTTTAATTTCGGAAGTCGGTGGCAAAAACGAAAATACAGAACCATATATACGTATAGTATAGTATATATTCGCAGTAAGATGGTTGAAGCCGTGATATAGTTATATCCTTAGGGATATAGTTATGAATCGCTTTCATATATGTATAACTATTATATATTACGGTATATTTTAGTAATTACTTACTTATAGAATATTTTCGTTTTTGCCACCGACTTCCGAAATTAAAGTTATTTTTCACTTTTAAGTGTATTTTTGTTTTGAAAAAAAGTTATTTTATTGTATGTTTTGGAAGTCAGTTGTTTTTTTGTAAAAAAACGTTTTTATTTTGTTTTAATTCTGGAGTTGTTTTGAAAATAAATATGACACTAGATTATGAATAAAAATAATAAACAGTAGAATGGAAGACTTACGTTATGTGTCTGGTCAGTGTTTCTGGGCTCCAGTAGCATGGTGTCACACTCATCCATCAAATTAAGTGCCGTGGTCGGCTCGCGCGCCGCTAGGTATGCGCGCATAGCCACGCCTAGGCAGAGTAGGTGACGCCTGAAATAATAAAAAAAACCTCGTGAGGAAACCTGGACTTATTAATATTATGAGGCAGAAATCGCCGATCCGCCTTGAGCAAGCGTGGTGATTAATGCTTGTGACTTCTCTACATGAAAAACGGCCCTTTCCCGGCGGGAGACGGGAGCGGGAATTATTATTATCATTATTAATTGTAAAGGTTACAGTTTGTTATTGATTAAACTAATGATAAAATAAATGAATTTACTGCCGCTCAATTAAACCTAACAACAAGGGGTTCAAAATTTTGCAGCTACATGCAAGTTTGACAGCTGCAAGTTTACTGAATACATTATTCTTTGCAATGTTTTTATGCAAATAAGTATTATTTTGTAATCTCAAGTACGAGTAAGTAATTGAATAAATGAACATTTATTTAGATGGGTGGCTCAGTGAAGTTAACATTTTACCGAAATCTGAATTCTACGTTATTATATTTACACTTATAAGTTAGAGTTGAACGAAAAAAAACCGGCAAAGTGCGAGTCCGACCGTGGCACACGAAGGGTTCCGTACGGTCCGTACCGTATAAAGATCGAGCAAAAACGCCGAAAAAAGAACACGTTTCTTTCATGGGGACCCCCTTTAATTATTTAACTTGATTTTATTATATATATATTTGTTGTTATAGCAGCAACAGAAATACACAATCTGTGAAAATTTCAACTGTCTACCTATTATGGCTCATGAGAAACAGCAAGCTGACAGAGAGACGGAAGGATGGACAGCAGAGGTTTAGTAATAAGGTTCCATTTGGCAGCCTTTGGGTACAGAACCCTAAAAAGAAAATGAAGCACAAGGAGTAGGTAAGGATTGTGTAGGTGGCAGTCTGTGGTTTCTGCCTACCTAACCTATATGGGAAAAAGGTGTGAATTTATGTATGTAAGTAAATAAGTAATCATTTATTTAAAGAACATCAGTGTTCAATAAAAGATGGGGATGGCGATTACAGATGAATATGATGTGTATGTGTAATTTAGACTTACTTCTATGAATACAGTATTACAAAAAGAACTAGAATTCACCTATGAAGACCTCTAGAAGAGACTGCATGTGCAGCTCTATGCAGCTCTCCTCTAGCGAGCATGGCACTGGCCAGGAGCCACACATCGTCTCCACTGGCTGAGTCCAGGCCACCACCTGCTGCAGCTGCGGCCGCATCAGCCCAGAACAGGGCACTGGTCCATTGACCCTAGAACAGATTGTTTTACAAGTTTTACTAAGTAGTATTAGTGTATCTTGAGTAATTTTAGCTATGTTTGTTTGAAAATATTACTATCAAAATTCAGGCTAATATTAACATGATTATTTATTATTTCTAAATTCATAAATGGGTGAATAAAAACATTTGAGTTGCTGAGCCGATCTGTTAGAACCCTTAACTTCCTCATAGGGAACTGTGAGAGGTATGTGGAGTCACATGGCCTCAGGTCCAATTGTACGAAGAGTGAACTACCTATATTCTAGGCAGGTAATAAGAGTCCGAAAACCGTTCCACCGGTCAGACTTATACAATTGCCTTTAAATATGGTCTCAAGAATTCAAGTACCTGGGGCACTGGGTCACCGAGGACCTCTCAGATGATTTGGATATTGAACAGGTATGTAGGTAATTGGCAGTGATATGCAATATGCTGGCTCGCAGATCTGCATAGTGGACATTTTATACCTGCAGCCTGTGGGTCCGTTATACGAGTAGATCTTTCAATGTACTACAGGTCCTGTACAATAATGGTTGTAGGATGCTGTTGAGGTTGCCTCGCTTTTGCAGTGCATCGGGTATGTTTGCTAAGGTCAGCACGGACTGTTTTAGGGCAATAGTAAGAACAAGAGTGGCCTCCCTGACATGCTGCGTGCAGGGCTGCACAAACAGCCTTCTGAATACTATATTGGGAAGGGTTGATGGCCCAGTTGTGAGGCACTGGAACACCGTTCACAGGTCTGGAGGTGCCCTATATGTATAATATAAAATAGCGGAATTGTAAATAATAATAAATTAATAGTTTTCTAACTTAGTTATAAATACTATTTACTAACATGTATGTATGGAATTTTGTATTCTGAAATAAATGATTAATTAATTTATATAATGTGGAAAATAAAACTGTGTGTATTTCTGTAAGAATGACAACTAATAGAGAAGTATGGAAGAATAAGACATGCAGTGCTGACCTAAAATAAATTTGGATAAGGGCACGAGAATGATGATGATGATTCTGTAAGGAAGACCAATAATTGTAGTTCCTACGAAATATTGATCACACAGAGAACAATGTAATGGTTAATATAATTTTATATTTTATAGGGATTTTAGAGATCTTATTTACGTGTTGTGCAGCTTATTGGTTCATCGTTTCCTTAGATTTATGATCTTGTATTCTTAGAATATTGAATTTAATTCAGTCATCTTTGTCTAAGAGCAACATAACCTACTCCAACAGACTGCCATTAACTGTGACACAGAAATCATAATATTTACCAGTTCAGAATATTGCTTGACGAGTGACCGCATCAAATCGATGTTCATGCACCCTTCTATACTACTTCTATCGTTATGTTCAGATTTATCCATCACGTTATGTATAAAACTAACAACTACTACCAGAAGTGCACTTCAACATAAAGTTTTCAAGTTGAACGCTTGAATGAGGTAACGAAACTGGACAAAACTAGCACTAATGACTTCGGTGGTTAAGCAACAGCACAGTTTTTACTAAAATAGAGCTATATTTGCTTTCTTTATAATAATTTAATCACTGTTTTCGTTTGTCCCGCCGCCAATTTGACGTTTTAGTAACTTTTTTAATAACATTGATTGACAGTTTGACTTTGACATCATCATATTCTATTTTTATTAAATGGCAAGCTAAGCCGATATCGACTATTCTGCCAATGTCTAAGGTGCATTGTGGCCACTTTTCGAATTAGAACATAACATAATCGCTCACAGCGTTGACATCAATAATTTGCGTTCCGATTTAGTTATCACGATTATTACTGAGGGCTGTCAACAATTCCGAACGTTCATGAACGCGCTAACAATGCTCGCTCAACGTTAAAAATATCATATTTGTAAGCACAATTTCGAAAATGCCACCACAAAGCGTACTGATAGTTTCAATTGCTGTAATTACATGTTCGTAATCTTCATTTAGAGACAATAATAAATGACAGATTTTGTCTGAATCGTCAATTTTTTTATCTATATTTTCTATTTCAAATAGATATTTAAAAAAAATTGAAAATGTATGTCCAGTGTATCATTTCTTTGTAATTTTTGACTTAGTAATTTCTTTTTCAGTGTAATTTTTGTAAAAACACTTTTGCGTTGAAATACGCTGTCTAACTTCATAAACATTTCTTTTGCATTCGAACATTCTTGTATTATAGATAAATGCTTGTCTGTTACACATTGAATAATAATCGCTTTTGCTTTTGAATTATCGACTCTTAATTTTTCATCTTTGAAAATTTCTTTGTCATCATAATCTAATATTTTTAGTACCTGTTTTTCTTCTAGTATCGATTTCACTCTAAATTTCCAATTTGAATAATTCTCACCCTTCAATATTGGCAAACAATTCATATTTGTGTTCATCATATTTTTAAATATGTAGGTACCTATATATCTTCGGTTTACCTACTCCTTTTATTGGTGGCCCATAACCTTATGTTGGGGCAGGTAACAGGATAATTAATGTTAAATAACTTGATTTAAATAAAGCCTTTAATAATATTCAACATACATATTTTTATTCAATTTGACACGTTGTTATTTATAAGAACATCGTTATTGTCAATCAACAATTTGCATAGACAATACAGATTGAGGTTGTACATACTCCGACCAGTTTAAAGATATGATGCGACTCAAAACAAAACAGCACTACTATCATGTTTGACAGCGCTGACAGTGATATGAGGTGATATTTTAAGGCATTGTCGGCGTTATCGCAAGATGGCGCATTTCATGTCTTTTATGTCTATTCACTGGACATCGCTATCGCGCTCACGTTAATTCGGTACGGATGTTAGCACGCTCTAATCGATTACAGCGTAACTCGGAACGCAGCCAAGGTATGTTGTAAAACAAAACCTCATAGAGATAGAGTATATTTAGGTTCTATGAACAAAACCATGGGCTACAGTTGAATTTTCAAAAACTTTTACAGTAAAGCTAAAATAATGAATTTCCAAAAAAATTAAGTTGAGTATTTTGTAGAAAAATAATAAATTTATCGATTCGAATTGATGAAATGGGATAGGAACGCAGATTTTTTAGCTTTGTACTAAATAACACATCCAAATTCAGAAGAAGCGTTTTATTTTTTTTCTCCTTTGCTCTTTAGTAAATTTGATATCTTTTTGTCTTTCTTATTTTAGAAACAAATACAACTCAATTTGGACGAATGTACCCATGCTGTCAATTGACAGATTTGAATTTTGATGACGGAAAGAAAAAGGTTATACACAGTAAAAGAGGGAATAGGCTGATTAAGATTTATTTATTAACCGCCACTAAATATTATTTAGGTGTTCCTAGGTTTTCAATTGTGTAGTGTAATTATAGAATCACAGTTTGAGTATTGTATACATTCTGGTAGTTCAAATAAAGCAACGTGTCCTAGGTTAGGCCGTTAGTGAAACATGTTAGTATCATTGAAATAACATGACAGAGAGGAAAATGTGCAAGTTTTACAATTTAAACGTGCCTGAACGTCGATCTGGGGAGGGTGGGCAAGGTGGTGGCGCTGCGCAGAATCACGGCAATAATGACGAGGATGACAGGAACTCTGATGAGGCGACGCCGCCGCCCGTGCCGGCGCACGAGCACAAGCTCGAGTACTCCTACTGGATGTGGTTCTCGCGCCGTCCGCCAGCGCGCGAGCTCTCCGCGTCTACCACTGGTTATGTACAGGTTTGTTGATGTCCATGCTAGAACTGCCATGCTGTCAAGGAGGTGCACCTCAAAAAGTACACATCACAGAAAAAATCACTGTAGCCATTACAAGCTGTTGATATTGCAATTAAAGTCATGTGATTTGTTTTGTATCCAGAACAGTAGTGTATTACAAACTTAGTATATACATAAAGAAGTATTGTAGTAATATGCAAATTAATATAAATTTACATATGTTTATCAATATGGCACAGTTTTGTTTAACATTTGACTTAGTTTTAAGTAACTACAGGATACAATAGGAACAAATTTTCTTCTTACTCTTAATAATTATGTTCTCTGACTGAAAGCCTCCCTAAATTAGATTCAAGGTTCCAAGAGGACCAAGTTTTGAATATTTTTATGAACTTTCTAAATTATATTGCCACACCATTGTGTTAACTATCATTGAAACCTGCTTGTTTGAGCTAGTAACCCATCATTTTTATGCAAAGTGAAAGAGCAGAGTTAATTTGAACTTCCTTATGATGATATTATTTGTTATGACGGCTCCCTAATTAATTCTCTTTCAATCTTTATCAGAGTCGGATCCAGAGGTCCTTCACACAAGACATGGTAATGCCATGATTCTACCATGACCTGTCTCATTTCTGTTTTGCTAGCTGGTGTTCAGCAACAGATGTCACATCCGACCAACACCTATTGCTTCCTGAATATGGAATTGATATTTGTGTGAATAGGGATGATGACAAAAATTTTTTTTTTAGTCCGTCTTTGGGATTATAAAAAAATATTGGACACATATTTTTTCGTTTTTTACGTTATCTAAAGATTACGGCGATACATTGAGGTAATATGTGCCATGACGTCACGAATATGTAGATTTTATACATACTAGTGACGTAGCGACCTCCACTCCCCAACTTAAAATGCGTTTTATCTAAGTAATTTCTTATTAATATGATACAGCAAAAAATACGTGTCTAATTTCTTTTTATTATCTGACTGACGGACTAATTAGATTTTTTTTTTACCCAGGCATCATCCCTATTGCCATGCTACCCATAAATTTATTACTAAGATTAATACATGACTGCATTATGCATCATGCTGTTGATTTATGCTTGATGCATAAATATTTCAAAGCATTTAACTACTCCCAACATTTGTGCTTTTACCTTATTGCCCCAGTGGACAGAAATAGATTCTTTTTGAGCAAGGTTGCAATGTATATTAAATATTTAAGACAACCTTAGCTCTATTGATTTGCATTTATTTGGTTAGCATGACCTACATTATGAGTTGTTGTAAATTAGATGTTATTTGAGTTAGATCTTTTGGAAATTGAACTTGCTATCAGAAATGATTCCTGTAGGATATTTCCATATTCCCTATATGTATACATATTAGTAAAAAAAAGTGTAATAAACAGCATATTTGGTATAAAGAAAAAAATAAAATAAGGAATCTTTATTTCGGATAAGCAACACCCATATGGGTTAGTTAACAAAAAGATAACTTATATCTGTTAGTAAACTGATTATCTATTTGGAAACAAGGCTGTTGTTCGAAATAGATCTTAGAACAACATCACCTAACAAAGGAGGATCATACCTCCCCGCTATGGTCTAAGCTTCAAATGATTTCAGATAGCATTTCCTAAAACTGCATGTATACACAATGGAATGCACTCAACTGGCTCAACTATTGTCACTCAATTATCTTCTATGTGATTATTTATCTGTTGCTACTTCTAGTACCACCCACATGCTTGCATTTAGTTTTAGGCATATTCTAAAATCCGTAATATTGGAAACATATTTAAACTGCCTCGTTGGTCTAGCGGTCGCAAACAAGTATAAGGTCTTGGGTTCGATTCCCGGTTGGGCAGTGTTATTGGGATTTTCCATCTGAAATTTCTCAGTAGCCGCCCAGAGTCTGGATTTGTGGCCGGTTGATGGCAATAGGCTCGCCTACTATTACATGGGACTCAAACATAAATGGTGAAATGTGGGTGAACTATTAGGCAGGTACACCTCTGCCTAACCCTTCGGGGAATTCAGGAGTGATGTTATTGTATGTCTTTAAATGAAAATATACAGGTAATAGTATCAAGACAACCAGCTTTTCGTAATTTGATATTACTGCAATAAAAAAGCTATTAATACAATGTAGGTATTTGCAAAGTCAACAAAATATTGTAAAACATATTTGTTTGCTAAATTGCTATTATAAAGGTATTCTCTTTCAAACTACATTTCTTGATCCATAAAGTATAAAATGTATTGCAATTTAATACTTTTTTTCTTTATAAGGTAACATAAAGCACAGGCAAAATTTGAGACTAGCTGGTAGAGCAACTACTTATAGAATCTTTATCTATGTTTAATTTATTTGTGACTTATTAAGTTGCAAAGAAACAGTTGAGCTGCACAATTACTGAAAAATGCATGCACTGACTGGACAGGTCCACTCAATCTGTATGGTTCATTCTTCAAAAGATCATTTCAGACTCCCAATCTACATGGTCTTCACATGATCTGTCTAGACTTTAAAAGATACTGTGACTTCTAAGTTTGTTACAGCCTTTATTCGCAGAGTAGTCAGATAGGAAACGCCAACCTCATAGTTTTTAAAATATGATTGACATGTAAAAGTGTTTGTACAAACCTGCTTACAGAAATAAAATCATTTATCATTATCATTTATCAGTAATTAAATCTTCGGTTTTTCATTTGGCTGAAATGATGACGATAGTGAAAACCAATTTGCTGTTATACATTCTCTCAATAACTTTATCCCATTAAATAATTATATAGAGTAAAAGAGTTCTTATTCCTAGTTTGAACAACACGCCAGTCTTCAGTATAACACCCACATTGCGCCAGTTAAATAGAGGGAGCCTTTTGCTATGGTGAAATTCCAGATTCTTTTATTTCTTTCGAACCCAAGGCACGCAGCTCTGAGCTTTCGGATTCATATGCGTATTCTTAAATTATTACTTGCTTCAAAAACGGTGAAGGAAAACATCGTGAGGAATCCTTCATGCCTGTGAGATATTTCTCGACGACATGTGAACCCAAATCAGAGGCCCTTGGGTGGCTTTCAAACTCTGATACCAGGTCACTAATCACACGATAAAGAAAGAATTCCAGATGAAAAAAACCCAATAACAATTTGCTAGACCCGGGAATCGACATACTCAGGACGTCATGTTCGGTAGTAGCGCTTGCGACATCTAGTCATACAAGGCAGTCAACCCAATTATATGTAAAATAATTATATTTTCTGCATCAATTCCAGGCGTTACGTCTGGTGGGTCGGGTGGCGAGCGTTGAGCAGTGGTGGGGTCTGTACACGCACTTGGCGCGGCCGTCCGAGCTGCCACCACTCTCCGACCTGCACCTCTTCAAACTGGGCATCAAGCCCATGTGGGAGGACCCCGCCAATGTCAATGGAGGAAAATGGGTAAGGATATTTCATGGGGTGTTGATGTATCACGTGTGCGGGACATGTGACTTTCGTGTTGTTGACCTTTTTTTTTTTTGAGGGTGGGAAATCATCAAATGACTTCTCCCGCTCTGGGCAGAGCGAGAGGGTGTGTCAGACTTTTACTGACTAAAACCCACCCATGTTCCTTCCGTTGCCTGTGTACCGGGGCCGCGATATCCCTTTCGGACAAACCCGCAACCGCAGCAGGCCTTGGTCTTCGACCCCGTCAGTTGGTGCTGACATCTCTTTGAGGCGCGCGTGGAACACAACGCGCCGTCGACACGGGCCTGGTCCTTATCGGACGGCGAGCTGCCCATTGCTCACCGTCCGCAAGCCCGCGCCTACGGTGGCCGGAAGTCGGCTCTCGACTCCCGACGCCCGGGGCGTCTCCTGCGGCGACTAGGGCCGCGAGGGCGTGCAGCTTGCGTCTCCCTCGCGCGCTCCGCCTCCTCCTTCGCGAACATAACTGCTTCGCAGAAGGAGGTGACGGCCTCCCATGCACTTTCGCTCCGAACCATGGCCTGAACCAGGGCCGGACGCAAGAGATCGCCGCCGCCGATCGCCTCCGTAAAGACACGGCGGTGCACCGCCCAAGCCGGGCAGACCTCCACCGTATGCTCCACCGTGTCCTCCGGGCGATCCACACAGTGGTGACACCTGGGCGATTCCTCCCGCCTTATGCGGAACAGGAAACTCCCGAAACAACCGTGTCCGGTGAGGACCTGCGTCAGGCGGAAGATGAGGACGCCGTGGCGCCTCTCAAGCCACTCCTCAAAGAGGGGACTTATCGCCACAATTGTGGCGTGCCCAGCGCTGGGTTGCGACAATCGCACTCTCCATGCCGCCTTGAGATCCCGCCGGAGCTCTGTCCGCTGTGCCGTGATTTCTCGCGGCAACGGAGTTACAATCCGGCGTTTCGCCTCCTCGCGCAACTCCCATATGTGCGCCAGGACTTTCGCCTCCAGATCCCATGGCGGTAATCCGGCAAGGAGGCTCGCCGCCTCACGGGAGACCGTACGGTATCCCCGGACGCCTAATGGCCATGACCCTTTGGGACGCGTTCAACCGCTGAGCCGGTCGCAGCCTCAATGAACGCCCCACACCGGTGCGCCGTAAAGGGCCATGGACCGCACGATCCCCGCATAGAGCCTCCGGCAGGAGGCGTTTGGACCCCCCAGATTGGGCAGAAGCCGCTTCAGAGCAGCCCCAGCCCTCTCCAGTTTAGGAGCCAAACGTCGGAAGTGCTCCACGAAAATCCACCGGCTGTCGAGGACGAGTCCCAGGTACTTCATCGTCGACTCGACACCGATGTGAACCCCTCCCGCCGTGATCTGGGAACCCGACAGTGGCGCGTTCCGAGGACCATAAAAACACATGGCCTCGGACTTGTGCAATGCCACTTCGAGTCCCAGTTGCCGGATCCTATAGACGATTGTCGCAACCCAACGTGTCGCCAGTTCGGCGGCCGCCTTCGTGTTGCTGACCTAAGGTTTTAATTGTATTGATTGACTCGCGCTCGTGAAATACAATGGCTCTATATCAAGAATAGCGTGAATACCTACCCTTTATTACAGTAAGCAAGCAATGACACATCGTAAAAGTTCTAAGTATTGGGAGGTAGGTTTAGAGGTGTCTGGAATTGTATAAAAAGCGATGTGCATTTGTCTTACTAAAAGTTTTTTCTAAACTTGTCATGAAGATGCGGGTCATATAAAAAAAGGAAAAAAAAAAACAATAGACGACGTATATTTAGTAGCCTAATCCGCTTAACTGTTCTTAAGGAGTCATAAAGAACCCTGTAAGAAACGAGGCATCCTCAGGATGGCTATTGACTTGTTGCGAACCCGGGCCCGACGTGTGGACACGTCAAGCGTTGAGAGCAGTGTGAGTCACTGAGAGGTGAAACATGTGTCGATTTCTTACAGGGTTCTTTATGACTCCTTAAGAACAGTTAAGCGGATTAGGTTACTAAATATACGTCGTCTATTGTATTTTATAATGGATTTCCTCAAATTCACGCCTAAATCTATTAACTATGTTGGTCATAGTTAAAAGGTGCTCTGAAAATCCTTCCGTATATAATGATATTGCTGCCCTTTTCATAGAGTTATGTACACACCAGTCATATCACTGTGGTCTGTTATTACAATTAGAAGGTGTGGCTGCTGCAGTCGCATTCGGAAGAGCACCTAGATGTTTTTGTTGCTGTTTCAGTGACATACGATCCAGACACGAGACCAACCACATTCTAATGTATTTTGTTCTATTCTCAGGTTGTACGACTACGTAAAACACAGACAGGTCGCGCGTGGGAAGACTTGTGCATGGCAATGCTTGGCGAGCAGTTCATGGTCGGACAGGAGCTCTGCGGGGTCGTGCTCTCCGTACGGTTCCAGGTAAGGACATCTTTATTCTTTTCTTCAGATTGTTTCTACTTCTTCCTTAATCCATCCAAAGGTTGTCTTTAAAAGATTGCTTTTAGCGATAAGACCGCCCATTGTGTAAAATTTGTTCCCATGCGTCGTTGCAGGACGACCACCTAGCGGTGTGGCACCGCACGGCGTCAGACACGCTGGCGGCGGCGCGCGTGCGGGACGCGCTGCGCCGCATCCTGCAGCTGCCGGCCACCGTGCCCATCGAGTACAAGGCGCACGGCGACTGCCTGCGCGCCACCGCGGGCCGCGCCGCGCCCGACGAGCCGCCCGCGCCCGCCAGCCCCTCCACCCCGCCGCCCTCCTAGCCGCACCCTCCCTCCCCCAGCTCCGGCGGCGCCGTCGTGTGAGCCCGAGTGACCACGGACGATTTCTTATCGCGCACTGGATTTTCAACGTACTGGTTAGCGCCGAGAATTGAAAATCCAACAGTGTTTTTTGACGCGCCGGGATGCACTCTGTTCGATTCTCAATACCCTACGCAACACCGAGAGTTGAAAATCCCAGTGCGTGACAAAAAATCTCCCATGCGAACCTGGGCTGATACAATATCGAGTGAAGGATCTATGTTCTCTCTGACTTTCCGATCTGTTCGTATCGTAACCGTGAGTGGTGCACCGTGCGGTTCGTTCGACCGCCGCGGATATACTTTTGTTTGCTCCACCGCTCCGACAATGTATAAACGAGCCTTGTGACCGTTTATCCCTTTGTTAACTATTAAATCAATACCAACCTTAGAAATACCTTTGTTAAAGGCTAAAGTTAACCTTCATCCGTACTATACTAGCATGCAGAGTATATACACGATATTGTATTATTAACTGTGAATCTGAGTGAGATGACGACTGCTGCCCTCAATAGTTGCGCCGACGCCTCACGGCCGGCCCGCGCTGCCGATGTACATATAGTGAAATTCGAAGTTAATTAATTAAACAAATTTGTAAAAGCGGCGTCGAGCCGTGAGCTCGGGCGCCCCACACGTTACATGTTGTACAGTGAAAACACCTGGATTTAAATAAAAATAAAGAATCAGAATTTGTATACTTTAAATGTTTGTTTCCTTCTCTCATAACACGATGTTTATATGCATGTCAATCATAATTCTATAAGAATACAATATTCCATACTTTACATTCTGTCAGTCGTGGTCTTAAAATATCGAGGTCAATGGATTGTAAATAAAATGTTATGTTTGTCTAGAAAATATATTTTAATACATCAAATTTCAACAGACATTCACGTTTGTTAATTTAAAATAAAAAATAATTGATAAACATGGCCATTAAGACATTCGTTATTCGACTAAACACGAGACGACGTATTGACATCAAACGTAATGTCTAATAGTGTCTACACACTACCCAATCTAAAGACTTCACTACTTCTTTTACAATAGTTATATTACACTAGAGCTGCGAACACACCGTGGAAAATTTACAATGGAATTAGGCCTTTGCTAACATCATTGAACTATAGAAAAACTTTTTCTACAACGGTGAATGTTAAAAGACAAAACTATGCGATTTACATAAGCTATCGACAACGTCTTTTAATATTACCACTTGTATGAAAAATCATCTACAGATCCTTTAAAATTAATTTCGTACTGATCTAAAAATTCATTTGGTATCTATTTATCTCTGGGAAAGTGTGTCCACAGCCTAAAACTCTGACATTCAGACGAAAATATCCTATACTAGACTTACATCTACATTATTTACATTTGGCAACATTACTTAGTCTATGTGTGGTGATATGCACACGGCATAGGTAAATCAAATTCGTTATGATTTCCCATTATGATATTTCAATTATGTTCTAAAATCACAATATTTTCAATGATATTTTTTTCAGGGGTCTGTTGTCTTGCGTCACTTTGTGAAATATCCTTACATGTCAAGATTACTTGCTGCAATAACCACAAAGTGGCATGAGATAACAAAATCACAGTTTTAATTACTAATAAAGTGCGTTCAACATTATTTTTAATTCTAGTTTTTGAGGGAGAGAGCATCTATCTAAGTTGATCTTGGATTGAAGGACTCTCCATCGAAAATCGACTATGTATGTGCGGTTAGCATTTAACCAGTCCGGTGTATGGCACAACATGTACTGTTAACTTACATCGCAACGATATTACGACTAGCCTCTATTACGGCTTAATACTCACACGATCTCTTGATGCATCCATATTATTTTACATTCCAATGCAATAATTGTCAGTGTTTTAAAAACACAGTTTACGGGCTTGTAGCGCCTTTATATTTATACTCCACCTCGGCGATACCCAATTGATCAGGTGTATGGCCACATGATACAATTAACAATTTCCTCAAACCGTTTCACGTTGAGAAGGCGTGTGAGTGATGAGCACTAACAGAAGCATGACTAAGACTGATTAGCGCTAAATAACATTAAAATTAACTTAGCAAATGACATCCACTTACGTAAATACTAACACCTAATTTCATTGCTTCAATTTCCCATTAATTTTGCACTTTAGAACGCCTCACAAATTAAGAGCCAATAAACTAAGTAAATAAAGCCAATTATAAAAAATAATACCAGTCTTACTAAGTAAGAGGTCCCCGTTTATGAGAATCAGGCAAGATTAGTTTCTGTCATACCAATTCCATTTATACCACAGATGGAATACAGATGGTTTACTCCGCATTTTAGGTATGAAGCTACAAGTACGCGGCGGGCTCGACTTGTCGGGCCAATTCAGTGAGAGTAACGTATTCAGAAGGTCTAAGAGTTACGCGATAGAGAGAGAGGCAACTTCTAGGTGAACAGAACTGTAGGTAATTAGCGCTGTGCGACCTGAATTGCACAAAATCATTTAAATAAAAAGCTACTTTTGCTATGACACAATGTCATAACAAAAGTAGCTTTTTATTTAAATGATTTTGCGGAGAGAACCAGCTGTATTAATTTGTGTTTATACTATCAAGCTAGGGATTCCATTTATTCTGGCAGTGGAGTAATGGCCAATAAAACCATAAATACCCATTTACAAGGATCAATATAATTGCATATGTACCAATATTTTAGTTAAGGTTCCAATTATTGTAATCAACACGCAATCAAATTGTTTCATGTAAATGAGCCTTAATGCATACATATTTTATTAAGTGCATACTACAATAATTATACTACATGAGGGACCCCATAATATCTAAAAATAAAACACGGATATGATAATGTTACTAAATATAAACAATAACACGAGTATTAAATAAAATAGCGTAGCTTGATTATGCTGCCTTTAAATAATATTAATTTTGTTAGTACTTAGACCGAAGCTAGTTAAAGAGTAAAAAATAATAAAAACCTCGATTTTAAGACCAAATAAATAAGATCAAGAATCAGAGTCGAAATCGAAAAATATTTTAATTCGAAACTACAAACAGTAAAAAAACATCTCTTAATAAATATTTACATTTATCAAAAGTTATTTTAAGCAACAGTGTCTACGATGAACCCAGTTTTAGTACATTTTTATAAAAAGGAAATATGTACTGATTGATAATAATTTGATATAATGCTGTTGTCTATCATTGACGCCGTAGTACAGCTAGCTGCGACACATTAGCGGCGCAAAAGGAAGCGGCGACGGTTCAGGAAAGGGAGCGCGATCAACGACAATTACCATACATTAGATCATGATAGGATGTTTATGAAGGATGCTTCTGATAGCTCGGTAAGTTGTTTGTGAGCCTATCAATTTAACGTCTGGTCTGAGTCTGGGCTTTAATAGACTGAGTCGGTGTAGATATGGGACCGTAATCTGAGAGATCTCGACAGAAAGCAAAACACCTGCTATTTAATTACGTAACACATTTTCGTAAACGATTAAGATTAATCTGTTTCATTTTGACAGTTCAACAACATTCATTGCGATATTTACGTTGTTGAGCAGATTTTTTTTGACCTTATGAAGCAATCTGTTTCAAAACGATTCAGATTCTGATTGATCGTGTATTACGCAATTAGGGTACGGGATTCGGTAGACCTATATCAGAGTAATTACTGTCCATTTTAAAATACTAGATCCATTATTTTTCTTCTAAACTTCGACATAGACAGCGTTTTAGGTATTGAAGACATTCATCCATAATTGAATTCACTTATACAAGGATGTATTCGAAATGTGTCAGATGTCTTTGCCCTTTTTAAATATTTAACGCCCAACCTACCCTAAATTAGTGATGTCGGAATCTCATAGATCATTAAAAAGGGCGCATTCTAATTTAGGATTGACCCGATCGCTACGAGAATAGAATGCCGAGATAAATTATTACAGCACGCGTAGCATGACGCTTTCTATTTCTACGAAGAATAGACATAGCTCTTTCTATACAAAGTGACATTTCGTTTCTCCATTTTTGACATCGCACCGTAGAAATCTTTCTACAATCTGTAATTTTGTCTTACGTTTCTAACAATCTTTGTCTAGGTCCTTCTACATGTAGACTATTTCAGAAGAAAGTTTTCTATGCCAAACTGTCAAAAACACACTGAAAACTGACTGTTGTCTAAGATAGTAAAGACAATTTGATTTTGTAATCGCCATGCTAAAGACAGTAGAAAACTTTCTACTCGACGGCCACAAAATATAAACGGTTATCTACAAAATCATGATTTTACAGAAGAACGTTTTGAATGCAAAATTGTGATAATTAATAGAAGAACAAAGCTATCTTCTATTTTACATCATTTACATAATAGGGCATTACCAAGGAAATGGTTAAGGCCAATATCACTGTAATAATTTTTGTTCCAAAACACAGTACTTCGTCATTTTAAGAATAAATGTTGTGTGTGTGTGTTCAAACAGAAAAAAGTCCTATGACAAAACAAAGAATTCTGAGTCGAATTATGTCAAAGAGTGAATTTCGTAAAAAGTGCAGTTGACTCTTTCTACTTTGCAGCCGTCGTACTGTCTACACGGAACGTCATTTTTGTCTACTCTTCCGTCGGCAAAAAGTTGCTCATGCTACGCGTCATTTATACCGATATAAACAACAGTTTCATTGCTAGACTGAATTTTTCAGGGACATGTTGCCATTATAATTATTTCGTCCGTCGTTCGGTCGTGAATACTAAGGAAACTAGTCTTCAAAGCCTAGATTTTCTGCACGACAAGGCGAAAAAGGGTTTTTAGATACAATTAACTAAACTAGTATTGAATTTCCATTCCAACATTCAATTCCTATTACTTTGTGCCCATTATTAAATGATTATCGCAGATAAAAATATTGGACTGTGTATTTTATTAGTATTTCGATGATTAATGTGCAATAAAAATGTTCATTGATTCATCAGAACAATATATTATAAAAAAGAAAAATATACTGCTTTCTAGATTCATAAACCCCTGTGGTCTACATTTTATCATAATTATAATCATTCATAACGGTGTTCAAACATTAAACGCATTATTTAAATCAGTTGATTAATTAATTTACAATGTTCTCTTATTTTTAAGAAATCATGATGAAACTACACTACACATAGGCGAGTGTAAAAGAGAAAAAGTATTTTTTTTCTTTTATAAAACGTAAATGATTGGAAGTTTGATAAAATACTTACAATAAATAGATCGTGCGTAGTGTAGTTTCAATAAATGCTGTAATATAGGGCTATTTTAAAACCTACCGGACTACTTCATTCCAATTTCGTTTATACTTACGACATTTCTCTTTTCAATAGATAAGTCAAGTCCTCGATGTATTTCTTATATCTAAAATAACCCTGGAGTTTTAAGATAGCCCTATTTTTACATGTCACTTTATTACCACCTTACGATGGAACATAATTCGAATAAAATTCTTGTTAACTAATTTTACAGGACCCTTACAAACGCGAGAATCCTTAAACTGAGGAATCCACCTCGAAACACCACGTCAGTTTCAATAATACATATTGTATTTTGATTGTCCAATTCATAACATACTTTGTACTTTACCTTTGACAATCAAGGGCTGCCCCTGTACACTGAACAAGGACACTAGATACGAGTAGGTACAGAGAAGATTCTAATTTAATTTCCTACATCTGTAACATGAGCCTAGCAGTCACTTTTTCTTCCTAGTCCCATGTTACTTAGGGTCGAAAACTGCTTAAAGCTTCCATTCTTCCCTATTAGCTGTCACTTTATCATTAATTACTCTGTCCATGCATCTCATCTCTCACACGATCCAGCCATCAACTTTTATATTCATTGCTTGTTTAGTCACATGCGTTTCATCCTTTCTCATTCATCGCCAAACACTCCAAAGTTAAAAAAAAATCTTTTCGCAATCATAAACCCATTTGACTATACTCCTCTCCCTCTGAAATTAAGCTACGTAAACCCAGTCACACCCACTCTAAACCAACTCTGTACCTACTTTTGTTCACCTGTTCAGAACTGTATGAGCGGCAGCTCAACGTAGTGACGTCAGCAAGGCTGCTGGTCGGCCAATTCGTGGATGAGAAGGGGGGTCGTGTCGGGGGTGAGGGGGGGCACCCCGCTCGCGGGCTGCTGTGCACACACACGCTCGAGTACGCACGAGGCGGAGAGACGGGCTTCCGCGTCGTGGTCCCAGCACTCTTCCATCGTGTCGCACAGGACTGTCATACCCTGGGGAGGAATTCGCTGTTAGAACAATTTTTTTTAAAAATCATACGTAAACTTCGCAACTTCGAACCCCGATAGTGCCTGTTTAATCTTGGTATCTGGGTTATATATCTACGGATCCTTACAGCAGCTCATTTGAACTACAATAAAATTGTTCGCTAGACAATTTGGTTTTACGAAACGAGTATAGCGTATAATCTTTGAAGTTAAAACAAATTAAGCTGCGTTAAGTTGGAAGGCAGCTTAATTTTTTACTTGTTTGTGTCATTACTCAGAGAAATAAAAAAAAACTTCAGTTTCCTTTTAATCAAGGGAATAAACCCCCATGTATGCATTACAATGTAGATGTCAAATTAAATGCAAGTTATTAATATCCATAGTGTAAGTAAACCAATACTGTAGGAAACGGACGGCCTCGTTGGTGGTCGCAGGTGGCTGCTGTGCATGAAGTACTGGGTTTGATTCCCGAGTCGGGCAAAGTTTAATTGGGTTTTTCCATCTGGAATTTCTCAGTAGCAACCCGGAGTCTGGATTTGTGCCCGTTTGATGGCAATTGGCTCGCCCCCCTATTACATGGGACTTAAACATAACTGGCGAAATGTGGCTGTATTATAGGCACACCTGTGCCCAACCTTTGGTGGATCACAGGGGTGATGTTATGCATTAAAATCAGTGGTTAATTAAACACAATTAATGTTTCCTATAATACCCACATCGTGCAAATTGTGTGGGGATTTCCATTTCAGGAAAGTATAAAACTAAATCATAATTCATACTTATTATTTTTATCTCAAACAAACTTGCTTATAGGACGGATGTTACCGTTATTATCGACTGGCTAGGGCGATTACTTAGCTCTCATTGCAGTAATTGCGTATGTAATAAACGCAAGTAATAAACTGCAATCACTAAAAAATTTTATTTTAATATTATTTAATAGATTTTATTATATATTTTCAGATCTCTCCCAAAGTTCCAATGTTCATAATGTCTGATTTGTCCATAAATAAGGCGTCAGCCTTGCCGTCTAAGAAATTCATATCTAACCAGTTTCAAAACAAAATCCCGTGAACATGATGACCACATCTGTAACCGGCCCGGTTCTATAGTCGCCGAGCGCTGCAAACAAGAATAATCCTTACGGTGGTTAGATATGAACTTCTTAAATGGTGCATATTACGCCCTGCAGGCAGCTGAATATCTCCTACAGTTACTATCTGTTACCTTGCTAACTTACAAATTTTTAGCTGGCATTCAAAGAAGTCTATAACATTTTCCTGTTGGGCAAAAGCATCCTAATTCATCCTATTTATTGAGGAAAAGTAGGTAGTAGAAAAATAATAAAACCGTGGCATGTTCGACTTACGGGGTGGTTCCGCCAATGCGGCGGTATATGTGGCCTGAGTTTCCTCTGCACCACAGCTTCCTGCATCTCTTCAAGACTTGGATGGGAGCCTACCTCCTCCTCAAGAGGCAGACGATATTGTCCTGTTAATTCTGAAGCCGCGTCACTGCATCTACAATGTTCAATATAAGGTTTAGAGATGGACTGGCGTTCTTGTGACTAGGATCTGTTTGAGACAAAATGGTAAGAGACCAATAGTTTCCAAGGGTTTAAGAAACACAAGCTCTGCTACTAGTAATATACCGCTTAGGGAAATACAGACATTTTGATTATTTTTCAACCTGCTATTATGGTCTGTAGGTAGGTTACCGGCAATTCACCTTATATAATAAATATCTCGGTCACATAATTTCTAAGTAGTGCGAATATTTATTAAATAAAGAAACGTCGATGATAAATACTAGCTCTATGCCGCGGATCAACGCACGTCGCTAAGACTACGAATGGAAACTCTTACGCCACGCGGTATAGCGTACCATCGAGGAACTTCATATCTATACATCGTAAGGATTATTTCTGCTTGCTGCTCCCGGCGGCTATAGAACCGGGGCGGTAACAGATGTGGTCTTCGTGTTCACGGGATTTTGTTTTCAAATTGCTTAGATATGAAGTTCTTCGATAGTACCTATGGCTATTACCTACCTACCGATTTATCTAACCGCTTTCCTATGAGGTAGATCGTCTCTTTAAGGCTCGTGCAGGCCACCGGGACGCGAAGGCGCGACGCGAGTCGAACAATACAATTTCTAAGAAACGGTATAGCAATAAATGGTGTCGCGTCGCGCTTGTCTACACGAAGCTTTAAGGAGTTGTCCAGCCAGGAGATGAGCTAATGTGTTTCCAAGTTTAGAGCAATCAGGCAATGGTGTAGAGAGTTTTTCAGACACCCATTCCCATCAAAACAAACACCAAAATATTTATATAAAAAAATAAAAAAAACGATATTTTCGATATTCTACTATCACTATTTTCATTCAAATGGATGAATATATTATGCTACAAACACATTCGCTTCTCGCAAAAGCATTTGCTTTCTAAAATACTTTCGCTGAATCAATCATTCAAAAGTTCAGTTCAGAAGTGATTAATTTGACCTAAAAACACAAATGGAGGACTTCTAAACTTAGTTCTCTATTCGACGAGTGCATCAGAAAGGTCTCCCGATACAAAATGCAACGGTTATAGGTTTCACTAAGGTATTAATAAGTTTATATTTGACTTCATGTCGTTATAGACCAACTCTCGCTATCGAAACCACGAAACGGTTTTGTTCAAGGACCTAAAAAGGTTATTTCAGACTAATGTGTAGTAGTAAAATATGAGTAAGTACCTACGATATGGCAAGTAGTTAAAATACTGCCCGTTTTGTAGACGAAATACGACTACACACACAGACGGCAGTACGTCGCTTGTTAAAAAGACGTTCGTGATTGGTGATGAGACGGGACACAGCTTAATATTAACATATAAATTAATCCGTTTGGCTATTTTTAAC
The DNA here is from genome assembly GCA_947364205.1 of Agrochola lota. NCBI lineage: Eukaryota > Metazoa > Arthropoda > Insecta > Lepidoptera > Noctuidae > Agrochola > Agrochola lota. The sequence continues at coordinate 19,064,047 of OX376227.1, read as the reverse complement.
ACTGCGTTACAATTTTTGACACTATGCAACTGAAATGACAAACCGACTTACCTTGAAGCGATCTCCCACAGCACAAGAGCGCAGGCATACATGTCTATCCTAAGGAAAGCATCTTTCGTGAAGTTAATGGCTCCATCCAGTACTTCAGGGGCCATGTACCGTCTTGTCCCGACCTGACCATGGGCATCACCACATCCTCTCCCTGCCACAAAGATCAAGGCGAGGCCGAAGTCCGCAATACAAGCGCTCAGGTCAGCTTTTAGGAGGACGTTCTTTGATTTGAAGTCTCTATGTGCGAGGGCTGGTTTTCCGCCGCCCTCTTCATGGAGGTGAGCAAGACCTCGCGCCACGCAAGCTGCTATGCGCCAGGCCTCTACCCAAGTTAGCGTGTGACCTTTCAGATAGTCGCATAGGGAACCCTGGTGAAAAAAACAGATAGCTATATAGATTTCTTAATGCGGAGTTATAAATAAAACACAGTAAATACTCTATACAAAACTTCGCTTAATACGTGTAACCTAGTGGCCGTAGATATTACTAATTCATCATTCTATATATAGTCATGTTAATTTGTAGAACCTGTCAGAAAATTCTTTCTTGTTTCGAACATATCGATCTATCAAGATGCAGGCGGATATTTTTAACTTGCCCGTATTGTATTGTGTCTTTCTACGGTCAAGACTTATGCAATATTTTACACAATGGAAAGATCGTATTTACTGGATAACTTCGCTTGTTTTGCAAAACATCCTTTTTTTTGTTTTTGATTTGGCGACGAGATTTTAAAATAGATATTTTATTACTTAGGTAAGTACATTTGCAAATAAAAAAAACTCACCTTCTCATGATAAGCTGTGACCAGCCAATATTCAGCCTGGAGGTTGTCGCCTTTCTTGTCGACGCCAATATAATGAAGGATATCTGGATGATCCATCCTCGCGAGTCTGAAGATCTCTTGCTCAGCTAGCCACGACTGTTTGTCTTGCAAAGGGAACACTTTCACGGCCACATCTCGCTGGCCGAGCTTAGCCCTCCACACTGCTCCAAATCGCCCTCTTGCCCTGACCTCACACAATGTCACCTGTCCCACAAGACCGACGGCCTCGTTCTCCATGCCGGCGCCAGCGGACGGAGGCCGAGACAATGACGCCTCACCATTAGCTAGTTCAGCGAACGACGTTCCTTTACGCTTTCTATACAGAAGGTAACAACCAACAAGGATCGCGAACAGCAGAAACAGGGGAGTTAAAGTATATGCGATGACTGCCTTCGTGTCATCGTCGGCGCTAGGCACTGCCGACGCGGGCACTCTCTCTGGAGGCATTTCAGTCTGCGACGATATTCCAGCTTCTATACCAGGGAACACTACGTTCTGATTGCACATATCTCCTTCACAGCAGCAGTGGAGGAGCGGCAGCTTGGAGTTGTGCAATCTGCAGTTGGACGTCCTGTCTGTGCATGACACAGTATCCACGAAGCATCCTTTTACCTTGGGATATGCCGTATTTGTGACGTTGTCGAACTGCCACAGTACAAAGCAATGGTTACTTTTGTCTGCTTCGACCGGTTGACACTCTTCTTTGATAACGTTTGGGACGCATGTTGAGTTTCTGGCGGTATCGCATGTAGACGTTTGAGAACCATTGAAGAACTCACATTGCCTCGTGGTGACTCGGCCCTCTTTCGGCCGAGGCGGGAAATTCTCATCAGAAGGCGGGGCTGCTGTTAGTGACGTCACTTGAGTACCTTTAACAAAAGAGTTTTCTATTACACTCATAATTACGGCTTTACGGCTAGATTTTACGTGAATAGGAATAGTATGCAGAAAATCTGGATACCTGATTCATACAATAGGGATGATGCCTGGGTAATAAAAATGAAAATCAAATTAGTCCATCAGTCAGATAATAAAAAAATATTAACCACATATTTTTTGCTTCATCTTATTAATAAAAAATGCCTCAGATAAAACGCATTTTATGTTGGGCAGTGGGGGTCGATACGTCACTAGTACGTATAAAATCTACATACTCGTGACGTCATGGCACATTTTATCTCAATGTACGTCGATACATTGAGATAAAATGTCTATCTGTAGATTACGTAAAAAAAGAAAAAATACGTGTCCAATATTTTTTTCTAATCTCAAAGATGGACAAAAAATATTTTTTGTCATCATCCCTATTAGCGAGCTGAGCTGTGTTAGTGTTGGTGAACATATTGTATCTATCTAGGTGCATTGTGGATTAGCACTGCTTTTATTTGCAATTGCCATACAGAGCTGACATTTAAACTTTTAATCATATTTGATAGTTTACTGTGCATTTTCCAGTGTCACAAGATAAATAAGATATATCAATGACACATAAAACAAAGCTGTTTCCCATGTGTTTTACATTCAATTTAATTATAATGATGATTCAGTTGGCCAGGAATGAGTGATCTCTGCCTCTATCTGTAATTACTCATTGGCCTAAATAAGCATAAAATTATATTCTGTGAGTATTTAGCTGCAGTTTACCTGTATGTGACACAATATAGTATAATCTGATAAATGTTAGCTTTTATGCTTTCATTTTATTTAGATTTACAGACTTAGGCCCTTTGTACAGGGCACGGTTTCTTTACCGTATGGTGAAAAATAAACCGAAACGTAGAAAAAACGTGTCTGTCAACAACCTTCCATAGTGATCCATACAACACTGACGACCGTGCTTACACAAAGTGAATAAACCATAGTTTTTCACAGCAAGAAAAACGTGCGTGTACAAAGGGCTTAATGTGTTAATTAGGTTCCCATGTTGCATACAAATGTCTTAAAATATGAGGTATGTTATCTTATTGCTTAATTATCCGAATGGAGTAACAGTCAAACACCTATTGCAGAAGTTGTTTTTCAGATAAATGCTGTAAGTACATACAAAATTAAGTTAGATTAAAATAGCATATTAGTCTTATGGGCTAGATTGTAATTGATTATTAAGAAACTAAATAAAACTTAGTTCTTTTTAAATAAATAAAACAAAAAGATACAGGCAGTTAACTTACAAACTACTTTTATACAATGTTCTAAGTGTGCTAAGAAGTCTAATCTTTTACATGATTCTTTTAAGTGTGTTGTAAGTGTAAAAAGTTATTATTCACACAATAATTCGTACAGCATTACATAACTGGCAGAATGTGGGTGTACTATACATTTTGGCAGTCTTGATGATGAATACTTTTACCTGTATAACAAACTCTTTTGTTAACTGTACATACACAATTGGCATTGACTTAAATACAGCACTGATGGTTAAAAAAAGGTTAAATTTTATAATAGAATTTATTAAATTTTACTGCCATTCACAGCTCTTTGTCAGTCGTTACGGGTAGTCAGTAGCCTGAAATTCTGACAACTAGTCTTGCCAAGGAGTATAATATTACCCAGTTACTTGTTAACTAGTTTGTGGAAGTCAGATAGGCAGTTGCTTCATGTAAAAATACTGGTAATCAGCTGCATCCGGTTAGACTGGAAGCCGACCTCAACATAGTTGGGAAAAAGGCAAAGCAGATGATTTACTGTTGAATTTAGTTTGATGCAAACTTATGATGTTTTTCTTGCTTTGTAGGAAGTAAACTTAGCACAGGTTTATTGAAAATAGAATATTTTAATGTAAACAAGTCTTAACATACCCAAAAATTATAAGCCAAACCAATATTTAAAGTGTGTAAGTCCAATCATAGTTTTATGGATAGTAAATAATCCAATATTGTTGTGCAAAGAAATTAATTAAAAATATAATATCTACTTCTATCACTCAGGCACATATTAAATTAAAATAAATAAATGTTTATCAAAAGGTCACACATGTAATTCGTAGTCATTATAATACATTTAGTTGCAGATTTAAATATTGCCCTGACAATTAATTAAATAAATTTTATTAATTGGCCCTATTCCTTCAATCCCAAAGATTATTTTAGTACGCAAATGAACTTAAACACTATAAATACTTGTCATCTGAGATTTTTTAAGAAATTAACAAAAATAATGTCATAACTTTTGTTATACAAAATTATTCTAGTGTAAATAAATTATTTGTCAAGCGATAGACATCAGACAATGGAACATTAAAATACAAACAAGTTTGACTGCAAAATCCTTTTTTTATGCCAAGATCATACCAATCACAAAAAAAATATCTTATCAGAGTGCAAACATTAGCTTTGCGAAAAAGTGAAAAGCTCATGTTTGCATTATTTCATAAATAGTTTGATAAATATACACTAGGCTTACCTAACATGAGCATCGCAGTGAGGTACAATATCCTCGGAGCCATCATCAGAACCATGGCTCAGGCGGGTACAGCCCTCCGGACCCGACGCGACAATCCAATGTTATTTTTATACGCGGCCCCGACATCAAACGTCTAGTCTATTTAGGAAATTCCGACATAAGTACATGTCAGATAAACAACGCACATCCCAATACGATCAATTCAAACACATCCACCACATACAACTACACAAGGAAAAATGCAATGTGCACGATGATCAATTTAATTAATCCAATAATCTCAATTGCATTGATTTCAATTAGTATTTCCGAAAATAAACAGCATCATACAAATCGCAGTACGACGAGGCTTCACTTTTTTGACGTTTATAGTGACTAGAATATACAGTAAATACTAAAATAGTTGGGTGCACTTGCACATTTAGTATTTAGGTAATAAAACTCAGTGTTTAAAAATAAAATCATACGAGATTCCATTTAGTGATCTACAAATACGAAACAAGCTGTTTGTATAGTCTTTTTTTAACAATCGCCAAAATCCTGTCACACAATCCCAATGGCATTTTCCCACTGACCGGTAACAGCGTTTATTCATAGTTTTCCTCTTGAAAGTGCTAACGTGCCAGTGCCAGTGAAAAAAACGTCAAATCACAAGTAATAGAAAGTAGGGAATAATACTGCTGATATATGCCATTTTCCAGAATTTATAGTGAAATTATTGATCATATTCAGTCGTACTCGACTAAAAACAAAGACAGAGAAAGGTGCAGCATTAGTAATTTTTTGCGTAGTAACACAACGACGGAAAGGGCAACTTTGACTGTGACATTGATTTAAGGTTGACTTGACACTGTCAAGTTGACAGTGACAGAGATCTGTCAGAAGTCATTCTATGTAAACAATAATGAAATGATTTTAATTATTTTTAATTTAATTTGTTGTTTATTGTAGCTAAATTGTTATGGGATGTGACAATTTAAAAACAAAATGTCGTTCTTCTATTTAACTCCAGTTAAAGGTGACTTGCCTGCACATTTATTAGAAGTTATTCTTGTTAATAGGTTAAGGCATTTAAAAACAATTTTTAACGAAGAGCCCCCTACATACAACGAATATGTTGTAGAAGGAAGTATATACGATAACGTTGGGCATTTTATACTGTGCATAATATCGATTTTAAGTGAAAACAAGGAGGTTTCTGAATATATTTTGAAGACTGAATTGGAGTTATTTAAACGCCGACTAACATCTCTAACTGCCTATGAAATGAGATCGTTTGCAAAAAAACTACTCAGAACTATAAAGAAGTATGGCAACGTACCAACACTTATTGAATCGCTGCAAGTTTTATGTCAACATTTGATGTTAAAGGATGTGGCTCAGCATATTTGTTCAACTCATAGCAATACCTGCTCTGTGCACAATATTAGTTTGAACTTTAAGCAATGCCTTCGTCTTGTAGCTAGAAGACAAGTTGAAATAACAAATGGTATAGCTATAATACCATGTGGGAGATGGAAACAATATTTAATATCCCTTTTTAGAGAAAACTTGGTTAAGCGAATAAACAAAACTGATGTAACGCCTCTCCAGAGTGACTCGAGGATAATGGAGCTTCTGCACAAGATTAAAAAAGAATTTACGTTTTCTAAAGATATGACTAATGTATTATTGAGTAAACATGTTGACTCTGCATCTATGTTTTTCCCACCTTGTATGCTAAACCTGCATCAAAACTTGAGGAGAAGGCATAGACTGTCTCATACACAGAGGTTTTACTACAGCTTATTTTTAAAAGATATTGGCATGCCCATAGAGGAAGCTGTAGACTTTTGGAGAGCAGAATACAGGTTACACCCAAATGGCAATCACAGTTGTTGTCATAACTGGGAGAATGATGAAAAGAAATACTTGTATGGTATAAGACACATGTATGGCTTGGAAGGATGTAGGAAAAACTATGCTTCAGTAAACTGCCAGAGAATACAGAGCATAGACAACTCACGCTCTGAGGGAGGATGCCCATTTAAGTCTTTTGACTATAGCAAAATGGTTCCACTTTTAAATAACTGTACAGAACCTGTTTTGGCTCAGATGAATGAATTAAAAAGTAAAGGATTATACACAAGTGCTTGCATGCTATTTATGCAAAATGGTTGTACTAAGTCAGATAATTGTGATAGTTGTAGCTTTAATTTTACGCCTGTTAAATATTATATGACAGCTTCCCAAAGAACGGAAGCCAAATTATGAAAGAAGTCTTTAAAAAAATAAAATATAAATTAACTTTTATCTTTTTGTGGTACCTATCCAAAGTTTTAATCCAACTTGGCCTACAATGAATTAACAGCCAATAACTTTGTATTTAATATTGCTTTTATTACTTTTAATATTTTACATACCTACATATAGTATATTATATCTGTCTAACTTGCTATTTTACATAATGTGTATTAAGACTGATAAATGAAGACATTTTGTTCAAGTTTAATCTGTCATATAACAAATTGCTTTGCTCACCTTCATGTAATACTTCTATTAAATAAAACTTTTTTGCAAGAAATGTTTTATAGTATGGAATACTACAATACATACTCAAAGAATAAGCTCTGTTTAATTTCAACGCCAGGAACCTCGCCTCTCTCCCTTACCTCCTCTTTGACATACATATTAATCACGCCGACAAAGTTGTAAAATAAAGTTTTTTTTTTGTGTCTCTCATGCACGAGGTTGTGGGTTAAAATCCGGGCAAGTACCAATGTGACTTTTTCAATTCATATGTACTTTCTGAGTTTATCTTGGACATTACTGACATCGGTGAAGGAAACCATCGTGAGGAAACCTGGACTTATAGTTAATATAATTCAAGATGTTAGAATAAGAAATAACTAATTGCCATAATGTAATATAAATAATGTAACATTTTTATAACTAAGATATGGAGGAGCGGAGTCTCCTAACACAGGCATTGTTTGCCTAAAAGGAGGCTCCAAACACAAATCATTGTTTAAGAAGCATTTTGTTTAAATAAAAATATTTCATATTTCATTTCATTATTTCATAATTCTGAAATCGCCAACCCGTCTTGAGCAAGCGTGGTGATCAATGCTCGTGCCTTCTCTGTATGAGAAGAGGCCTTTGCCCTGCAGTGGGACAGTAACAGGCTGTTTTTTTTTTTTTTTTTAGGGTACCTACCTCCCCTGCACGTAAAGTGGGCATAATTTTTTTTTCTCTTCTATGCCATGGTGTGGGTGTAATATTTTTGAAAGGTCATTCAAAAATATTGGGGGGTGTGTGAAAATAATTTTCAATTCAGGAAACCGTTTGCGAAATATTAAGCCATAAAGTGCAAAATTTTGTTAGAGTCAAATGTCCCCCCCCCCCCTCTACCCCTGCCATCTAAATGGTTGTGAATTTGTGAAAAAAATCCCAGCAGCAGTAGGTACCCATACAAAGTCACCCATGGGCATCTGCCAACCCATATTTTTCTGAATATTCATGGCAAATTTTCGAAAATAAAATAGTTTTTTTTTTTCAATATCCCGCTATGTTTTTATGGACTTACACTTGTGTTTTTTTAAACATAAATACTGTTTTTTTTTTCATAGTAAGTAGATCATTTTTATTAAAAAAATATTAGTTAATCCGATAAAATAACTTGTAGGATTATAGAAATAATAAACAGAATCCAAATCAAGCACAAATAACATAAGAGAGGGTTACTATAATAATAAAAAAAAAATAACATCAAATCAAAAAAAAAAACAAACAACATGAAATCATCATCAAATTATAAACTTCCAATACGAAAAATGTCCAAAAATAAACATGTCCAATACGAAAAAGTAAAGCAAGTAGGTAAAGTTTTTCGAAGGTGAGCATTGTCATCTCCAGATGTGGCTGCATTCCTGTCCGTTGCTTTGGGTCCAGGGAATATCAACATTTTGCGATGGAAAAGTCAAAGTTACAATTTATATTATATTGTATTATATAAAACATACAATTATGTTTTTAGCACGAAACCTATTCAAGTGTTCCAAATGCCGCCAGAATAATAAAACAATTAATCCAATAACATTATCATTATCCTATAACTACAGTTATAGGATAATAGATAGTTGCATCAATGGGAACATCGGCTTTGTATGCCTTTGGAATGGTTCATAAGTTATTCTTTAGTTAATTCTCTAGTTTTCCATTTGTTTGGTGGTTTCTTTACCTTACATTATATTCATGCAAGCGCAACCTTGTTCGCACTAACTTTGAGAGCCGCATGTTGATTATATAGCACCGATTCCGACAGTTTCGCAGAATAGACTTATGGCTGCTTTTACAATTCGTCAATTGTTTTAAAAGGGTCCGCTGCTGAGCTGCCTGAGCCCGTTTTGGTTCTCAGAATATTTGTAGAAAGTGGCCACGGGTCGCTTCCCATAAAATATAAATGGAATGGGTTTGTAAGAGGTTCAATATTGTTTTAACATTTTAAAGAAATAGGATATCTTGTTATTAATTAGGGTAACGTGTCGAGCTGTCAACCCATAAAATTGAGATTTAATGTGTTCTTAAGAACCCCGAATCGGCCCTTAAGTGACGGTTTTAAAATAAATATAATAATATATTGTTACTAAATTAGAGTAAATGACACACAGTCACAATGTCTTTACTCCTAACTCTTTCTCTATAAATCTTTTGATATGTCTCTTGTCTTGATGTCCCATACGTTCGTGCCATACCTACTTGCAGTGTATCTCCATACTCAATTAAGTTGACTGAAAAATCAGCACATATGGCTTTGCAGTCTATCTTGTACAAACCGCCATACTTTTGCCTTTGACAACCTTACCCTTGATCTTCATCGAACATGTTGTAACCCGCGACTCAAAAATACTTGCGGGGTTCTTGTCCTGTGTACTAAGCGCAGAGAACAGGTTTTTGCTAATCTGGGGAACATACCAAACATCTCTTAACAAAAGTAAGTCACTTTTTCCTTTAACATTGGCCTTTACACGGACTGTGCCTTTTCAACAGCTTTTGTCATGTTTCCGTCAGCCGTAGTTATTATAGATACTATGTGAGTTTGTTATATATGTTTAAAATCTAGATCTCCTCGACTTGTGACGCGATGTTTCGCTCCATTGTCTACGTAGCAATGATCCCACAGAGTACTTTTTAATATAGGTAATGAATGATCCACAGACTACTTAGAGATACTACGTATGATCACAATCACTGTTATTTTCCGTCTCTTTCTTGCCATTATTCGGGCAATCCTTCTTAAGATGTACAGACTCTTTGCAAATAAAGCATTTCTACATCTTTTTATTTTGCTGGTCTCTTTGGTCGTTTCCTTTAGCAACCTTTCTATTAGTTTTTACATAAAGCGCACTTTCGCTCGATGCAGTGTCAGCCATCGTTGCATTCAGCGCTTTTTCATGTAATTTTTAATATTGTTTACTGTTCTTTCCTTCTTAGACATCAATAGCCAACTAGACTTGAACGAAAAATAAGTTTCCGGCAACGTATCCAGGATCTTACAAATCAAGAGAACTTCAGGCATTTCAACGTTCTCCTCTTTGAGCAGTTCTTCCTTCAGACTGTGCCATAAATTCTTCAGTTTAGAGACATGAGTCGACATGTTGTTTGTCGGATACCTTTTAAGTTTAAAGAAGTCTAGACATAAGTCGTAGAGCCTGCCCTCATCAGGACCCTCATACAGCCTATGGAGTTCTTTCCATACTTCCTTGGGAGTGGACAACCTTAGTGTTTCATCCGTTACACTGTTTGTTATTAGCAGTAGGGTTCTGCTCTCCAATGTAACAAAATCTCGTAAGGTTTTATTGTAAATTTCAACTACGGCGTCACCACTGCCTTCCGCAGGTTTCGCCGGTTTTTGTAGCTGTCTTCCACCAATCTCCCAAATTCCGTTTACGCCTTTTAGTAGGGCAACCATTCGGTATTTCCCGGCGATATAATTGTGGCCATCAAGTTTTGTGATCTGTATTTTTGAAAGCTCCATTTTACGCTTCTGCGGTCTGGGCCCATAACCTTTTGGAGATTAAGGTAGCACAGCGTGGGCAAAAGAAATACGTATAATCACAAATGCGCAAGAACAATACTTTACAATAAAATCTTAAAAAACACCACGAGTTTTTTTTCTGACACCATAGTGACAATCAGTAGGTATGCAGTTACTAGGTAACCAAATTGAAGGTCCAATTTTAATATAGAATTCAAGTGAATCTATCCTAATGTATGGCACCTCTGTTATTTTGAAAGTGGCACATTGTCACCTGCGAAGTTTCGATATTTTGTTAAAATTCCCATATTTCAGTCAAAATAAAACATTACCTATCATATTGACAAGGAACAATAATAAAACCGGCCAAGAGCGTGTCGGACCACGCACAATGAAGGGTTCCGTAGTTGGCATGAATTTATCCCAAGATCAAACTTAACATTGCAGTTGAAAAACATTTTCTCCCAGCCTACTTAGCTGTGATAGTTTTCCTTTTAACTTCGTTATATATACTACTGCTGCGATTTTTTTTACAAATCCTAGTAAATCCATTTAGCTAGCAGGGGGGGGGGGGGGGGAGACACTTGAGTCTAACAAAAAAATTCAGTTAAAAGCTTAATATTTGCTTATTTTTTATTTCGCAAACGGGTCCCTGAATCCAAAAAGGGTTTTCACAAACTCACAATATTTTTGAACGACCTTTCCAACGACACCCCACTCTATTGAAAAGACGAGAAAAAAAAACCCACTTTACATGTTGGGGAGGTAAACTAAAAAAAATATTTTCCTTAATTTTATTTTACGACTTTGGCGGCGTGATTAATAATGTATACCCATACCAAGTTACAGCTTTCTAGTACTAACCGTCTCTGAACTAAGCCGCGGACAGACAGACAGACGGACATGGCGAACCTATAAGGGTTCCTTGTTTTTACTACGAAACCCTAAAAAGGAACTTGCGGCCACGCGTCAAGGGTACGCCCGGGAGAGGTGTGCGTCATACGCGCGCCCTATGACGGCAGCGCTTGTTATAATTCGTTACCTAGAAATTCATAAAATTTTATTGAGCGCCCAAAACGCAGCGTACAAGATGCGCGCCTCGGGCGCTTGTTATGACTAGTCCCCCAACTGTTTTGTAAAATGAACTAGAGATGGGAAAATGTTTATAAAATCGACTAATCTAAGAAAAAAGTTGAAAAATAAATCGGCCACGTCTGACGGTAATCAATACCTATATGTTTTTAATACCACCCTTTTTATCATGACATTCGCTTGTCAGCTCGCTAAGGTGACCCAAGGGGGTGACAGTTCTATATACTACCCGAGTAGTCTTTCAGCTGACCCCTCAAGCTTTTCTTCCATTCTAAGCGCTTGTCTCATAATTATTTCATAAAAAGGGGGCTTAAATTGGTGATCGACAATCGACACTTAAATAATAATTATTTGTTCTTGAGGCGATTCGCACGAAGTTAGTTTATTTGTAGGCCGAATGTTATTAAAATATTGGCAGACCCAGTAACCCCGAATGCAAATAGTGGAAGACATGAATCGTTGATGCTATAGGGCCAAGGTCGAGACGCCCTCTGACCTGTGTGTCACCTTGCTTGCAACCGGCACTCCGATGCAATCAAACCAATCGATTATTTACAGCGGAAAAACTATGAGTACTCGAACCGATTTGAATTTCTGAAGTTTTTGGTTCGAACATAGTCTTGGCACCTAAGGACTTCCTGAAAGGTTTATATTGAAATGTCTCATCTTCCTTAGCGGTAGTTAATCATTGTTTGTTCTCTTGATCATCCTTCGGATAAGTAGCTCCTAGCTTCTCTTTCCCAATTCTTGAGTCTATGCAGAAGCGCGGAAGCGCGCGCGGTCACGGAAGTGGGAGGCAGAGGGGGCTAAATGCCCCCTAAAATCAAACTGGGGAGGCCGCGCCCCCTCCAATTTTATTAATTGGTAGAGGTTTCTCCCAATTAATATCCTTCACAGAGCTTTGTTTTTTCTGAATCGCGTCGCCCAGCTTGAATCTCATCTTAGAAGAATTAGGCGTTCACGCAATTGATTTTAATATTGACTCACTATCACTGCAAATGAAGATAGCTAGGAAAGCAATACCTAGAGTGAAGACTCTCCGAGAGTACGAAGGAGAACTGGCTACCCAAAGTTTCAAGGGCAATGATTCATCAAGTAGAAAGGTTAGTAGTCTTGCTCCTCACCGTGCCAGCTACGTCTTCGTCGTGTGAAAGGTCGCTGAGTGCCCTCCGATGCATCGGAACATTCCTCCGTTTATGAAAGAAGCAGAGAAGACTGAAATGCACGTGCAGAATTGCTAGATAGGTTTATCTAGCAATTCTGCACGTGCATTTTGAAACATTTGGTTTAGATTTAAATGACATTCTTAGGGAATTAGCTTCAAAGACGGCTGAGAGGCGCAAAGTCTTTGGTATTGTCCAGTGAATCTTTGCAATATAAGTACCTAATAAATTAAATATTTAAATAATTTGACAGGTAATTTGATTGACTTAGTCCTCTCTGTTTCGTCTTATAACTGCAGAAAAATTACCGGGGGAAGCCAGGGTCGGAGATTGAAGGAAGGGGGTGACCAAAGAAGTTTTCCTCCCCCATCATGGAGTACTTCCACAGTCCCTGAGTCTATGGCTCTGCCAGAGGTACAAGTTGTGCTCCCTTGACTTGATATAAAATTGCAGGTACAATCGCGGACACTGGCGGTGTTTTCAAACTTTTTAATAAGGCAAGGGCATATAGGGTGAAAAGTAGTTCAAAGCATAAGGCCGCGGTTCTACATGGTAGATTGTAGCACACACAATACAAACAACCCTGGTCCGTGACAGAAGTTTGGGGAATCTTTCAGTTTCTGAGATGATCTTTATTCATGAAACTTGTCTTATTGCATTCATACTGGGAATCAAGGCCCATCAATAAACCGCTTCCATTTGAGAGTCAACTAAATCTGTTATCAGAATTCCATACATCTAATAAAGTAAAATGGTCTTTCTTTTTAATTTATTGGCACTTACCTATAATTCATAAGAGAGTGCGTCATTTAAGTGGGAGCTCTCAAATGAGCGTGATTTATCAATACGACCCATAAGTTGAGTGCTTATGTTAAGGCTCGGTGCACGAAAAAAACCCTTCGTCAATAACTCATCTTATTAGATGAGTTATCATTATTATTATTATATATATATATTATACGTAAGAAAGCGTTAAATAATTGAAACATTAAGTCTGTGTAACTATAAAAGTACGGTTTGCGTGGTGCTAAACCATGCGTGTCAGTCACAAATAGTTGCATCACTTATGCACTCTGGAAAATATGGTTTTTCGCCTTTGATTTACTTATTGAAGATATTGTAAAATCATAAAATTTTGATTTTATCTCAAGAATAGCTTAAGACTAATGTGTGATTTTTAAATTTCTTGATATAGTTTGCTAAATAATAGGAAAAAATACATTACAAACAGGGTTTAAAACAAAAAAAAGTTTTATTTCAACATTATTTTTCTGCTATATTTTGTATCGAAGTTGAAAAAAGTGATTCAGCCACATGAAAGTAGACCATATAATGATGTTGATGATATTTTTTTATATTCATAATCAAAAGTAGTTTCTTGTAAAAAAGTGATCAAATCGGGTCATTTTTCGGAAAACTTGTTGCGAATATTAGTGATTTTCCATGAATACTTAACTTATTTGAAAAATCCCTTTCAGCCCCATGAAAAACAAAAAGCTCGACTTATCAAATCATAAATCGTTTTGATTAAATTCTTCTTCCCTTTCTCACAACTAATGAACAAAATTGATCAGAATCAGGCGATATCGTGCGTGGCCCCTTAAGTGCGTGAACGTCTTTTGATCTTGATTTCGTAAGGATACACTTGGCTTTTTAATTTTAACACATATATTTGGGTAACATTCTTCAATTTTAGTTTAGTGTAATTTATTGTAAATTGTGCTCTTTTTACGTCTCACAGTCTCGCTTATCGATCTACAAAATTGCTCAATATTGAGGGGCCGCTGAAGTGGGAGGCAGAGGGTGCCAAATTAAATTAATTTAAATCAGCTGATGTTTAATAGTATCAATAAAGTTAGATTACATCTTATTGGGCAGTAGTGAACGAGAGAGGAACCGATTAGATGAAGTCAATTGTTCCAAAAGTGGGTCTGATTCTGCAGTTTAAATGATGATTGTCATTTAGCATATCCTATGTTTCAGAGCTTCCGCTTAAATATGATGAACAAAGCCTAGGATTGTTTGGAATGATTAGTGCAGTAGGTAGTGCGCTGTTTTTTCCTTGTTTATGTAGGTACCTACTACGAGTAGATACAGCCTCTACAGTGTTTCCATCGAAAGTATTGTAGAACTAAGGGCCGATTTTTCAATCCTCAGATAAAGAATCGAATAGCGTTTATTCCATAGATAGCGTGATTCTGGAGTTTTCAACAGTCAGATAGTCAGTATCGGACGGTTAAAGCCCGTAACTGAGGAATAAAGTTAACTGTCCCTTCAAGCCCCAGTTAGTACGTTATTCTAGGGAATAAATAATGTTTTGACGTTTGTTTTGTTTGGAGTTTTAAATGTGCTTTGCTTAAGCGTGTTTTCGTGCTCTTGTGTTGATGTTTTTGATTCAATTGACGATAGTTTTTTTCAATATTTTTAAATATCACTTTACTTACATTTTCTGGGTAACATTTTAAAACCACTAGGCTCAACTTTTAGTACCAAGTCGAAAACACCGTTAACACAGAAAATTTGTTTATAACTAATCCTTTTTAACTAAACACATAGGTACCCACTTCTATCAAGATAGGTATAAAAAATAACAAAAAAAAAGGTCGCCATTATTGCTGACCATCTGTGGATCTAAACAAAAGATAAGAAATCTCGTCAAAATGTCCAACATACGTTTTGTTTCTATTCTTGTCTAACACGTTGAATACTGTATCTGTGCACCTCGCTTGCACATGATAGTTTGAAGTTGGTTAAGAAAGACCACGGATAACTATTCTTCAGTTATTATACGATTGAAAAATTTAAAATATTTATTCGCCTGATAAACAGCCAGATAATTTTATACGCTAGATAACTATTCAACGATTTAACTGATGATTGAAAAATCGGCCCTTAGTAAGTAAGCGCTTACCGTTTGTATCGGCTTTTCCTGATTGCAAGGGATGCGGCAGTAATCTCAGGTACAGGGTTTTAGAGCTTCGTTTGGTAGGAATGAAATTAAATGAAATGAAATTGTCTATTCTGTAAATAGGATATCGGAATCACTTTTACACGTCATATAAAAAATATTAAAAAAATAAGCTACATGAGGTCGGTGTTTCCTATATACTCTGAGAAGAAAGGCCGAAACAAACTCAGAGGTCACAGTCTCTTTTAAAGTCCAGACATAATCATGGTCAAGCCATGTGAGGACCATGTAGATTAGTGTCTGAAATGGTCTTTTGAGGAAAGAACCACACAGATTTGAGTGGACCTGTCCAGTCAGTGCAAGCATTTGTCAGTAATCGTGGAGCTCAACTCAGAACTTAAGGAGCTCAACTCGACGAACAATACCAAAGAAAGGATATTTGTGTAGGCCGCATCAACTACTCAAACTGCCAAACCATCATTAAAACTAATTGAGAAAGAAAAAAGAAATATCCACATAGTCCTCACATTCACAATAATTAAAATAATATAATACTTTACAAAGTAATCGTGTCATTTTGAATATAGTTTTAAACAATATCAATGTGTATATAAAACTGGTTTATTGTGATGAATAATTAAAATGTCTAGTTTTATGGTTTTCACAAGGCTTAGCAGAACGAGCAGCTCAATCCCAAGCTTTTGTAAATAATCAGAAATTTTATAGTACCCTTTTTTACAAAGCTTGGTTTTAATACAGCTATTAAATCGTTTAATGGGTAAGTTTCGAATGTCAATGGGAAGTTTGTAAAAGCGTTGTAAAAGCGTATACATTGACCCATGAACGAGTTGCTTACTCTGTGGAGACGTGTGCGATGTACAGCAAGGTTGTGTTTATTCCTGGTATTTAAACTATGAATATAGGACATTTTCTTAAAATTTGACATATTTTTGTGTACATACAATAGGTTTTCAAAAATATATTGTGAGGCTACAGTCGCCTGTGAGGTTACAGGTACCTGCTATATGCCTAAGTTTTCTATACCGAGCACTAAATCAAATAATACCGCTGTACTTAGGTACCTTGTTACCTATATGTATGAAATCTTGACATAACTCTCGCTTATACGTAGAAAAATAAATTGACTATTGAATTTGCAACGTTTCGTTGGTACGAGGGTACACTTGTATGCAATTTTTCATTCGCTACATTTTTTATGAGCACCTAATGTTGTTTGTATTCGCTAACAAAAAATCGTGACTGCCTTCACCTTCAAAAGCACGCACTCCAGTTACTTGAGTAGTGTTCTCAAGAGCGAAAGCGAATGTTTCCTTCATGAAAGATCTGTGAACAAGCAGTCACGTCCCGACCACAAACGAATGCGTAGCTCTCACAAAGTCACAACTTTGTATCTGTAACTGTTCGCACTTTCAGGGCAATTAGGCGCGCCGCTAATTTCTTACGCTTACCTCGCGTTTGTAGCGCTGATGCTAAACAGTAAACTAATCGGCAAGGAGCAAGGCGCGTCCGTGAATCAGTTTGCACGCACCAGTGGTAGGCGCGCTGAAACATCTGTTCATATCACACGGGACACTGCGACTGATAAGGTGTTTTAGTCGCTTCGAGTTGCTCGCCGGCGCGGTTGCCGCCACAACAGCTCCGCCATGGACGACGTACACAAACTCCGCGAACTGTTCCCGGTCAAATTCAACGGTGACCATTATGACTTAAACAAATTCATGCGCGACCACCCCGGCGGTGTAGACACGCTGAAAAATTATAAGGGCAAGTCTATACTGCATGCGATGCAGAAGTTCGGACACAGTAACAGTGCGTACCACATAATGAAGGACTTGAAAGTGGACGGTGATCAGTTGAAGGATGTGAACTTGACCGGTGAAGTGAGTGCGAACGGCAGGATCATCACCAATGAGGAGAACACCAGGAATGTGGACGAGATCAAGTTTCTGGAGGAACTTGAGGTTTGTTTATGCTTTATTTTCAATATTGGTGCCGATTCTCTTGTCACAAATGCCTCTAAACTAGACTAAAAATCACAAAAATTTTGTTTATTCCTGTCAAACGACGATTTTCGATTCTGAAATAGACTAAAGTGACACAACTTAACTATATTTTAGTTTGACAGCACTAAAATAGTACTGAGTTTTTAGTTTAGTGAAAATGGCAAGTTTGCTATTCTGAATTTGACATTTTTCACCTAAAATTTTGATTGTAAATATCAAACCAGACTAAACCTGACAATTTTTAATCGCGATTAAAAAGGTGTGGCATAAAATAAGTTGTCATGAACTAAAATTCACACCAACATCTCGACTTCACGTGCAAAAACAGTACTTATTGTATTTATTTTTTCTTTTGGTTATATCTCGAAAATGGTGCGTCCTATCGCAAAAATAATGAAAATTTCGACCCCCTTTATAAAACTTAAAACCTGAACATATAGGTAATATTTTTTCATGTTTTCCATACAAAAAGTGAAAAATTCCATATAAAATACGTCGAGGCGGCAGCCCCTGCGCGCCTCCGGTTCTAAATAAAATCACGGGTTAGGGCATACCACGGGTACCACGTGGATTCGCGATTGTCAAATTCTATTTTAGTTGTGTCAAAATTATTTTTTAGTTTAGAGAATTTTATTTGCAGAATAGCTCTAGGATTCTCATAGCCAAAAGTAAGGAATTTTAGTGATAGTTTAGTTAGTTTAGTTCGGTGTACAAGAGCATCGGCACCATTGTAGGTATATCTTAGCATAGAATTTATAGATTTATCTGCGTATGTTAAAAATAATAATTAGACTAATGCACTTGTTAACATATTTAGGTACCGGAACCCAAAAATAATAATCTATAAAACGAATAACTTACTATGTCTGTCCATTAGCTGTTGAATAATGAACAGACAATAAAGAAAATAAGTTACGTGTCTAGATCATGAGATGGTATCAGCAAATGGTGTCAAGGTGCCAATAAAGCTATGCTTTGCTTTATTACATAATTTCGATAATGGCCGGGAATTCAAAGAGAAATTATTATGAAGCGGAAATACTTATCGTTTATTTTGACATAAGTGGTTTAATTAAAGATGTGTCTATGTAAAACATGTTGTATTGTATGTTTTTTGCAATAAATTAACTATACAAAATAACTTGTATAGGACACAGCTATGTCAAACTCAAATCATTTGTATAAAGGTGTGTCCAAACCAAACATTAAGCGGCAATCGTGCTCGGATGCCGCGCGCGGCCTGCCGCGCTGTTTGGACGACTACCGCGCGCGAACGCTTCTGCCTACCTGCCGCACAGTGGAACGAATGTATGGGAGAGGTTGGACGTAGACATCTCCGAAAAAAAAGAGTTAAATTATGCCAAACGAATGATGACATCTTATTCGATTACCTAATGCCTTCATAACTTGTGCTTATAAATTTCTTCATAACTCCCATATTTCGGAAGTAATTTGAGAAAATGTGATATTTTACTATGAAAATGAGTGTATCGAGCTCTCACCCTCCCGATTCCGGCCTTGTTTCAAGTAGCGGTCTCTAATATCATAATGCTAATACTAAGAACTATATTTGAATACTCAGACACATGGTGCGCCAAATGTGCACTTTCTGGGAAAAAGAATGATGTCTATTTTATAACACAAAAATATATTTTTTTGTTTATTTTGTTGATTAAAACCGTTTTTCTAAAGGTTTAACTTATTACAATAACATTTCTGAGCAGCCAATTAGAGAAGATATAAGAGAATTAGGATATGTGATTAGGGACTTAAGGTTTACATATAAAACTGATGCACTAATGATTACTGATAAGAAGATTGCTATTATTTAATTACTAAATGGCTCTTAATACACTAATTTAGCATGCGTCATTTTCAAACTAATTACCTTGCAATATTTAACAAATGAAATATAAATATATATACCTGGATTAAATATAAATAGGTCGCTATTAGTAAATTTTAATACAAATCTTGTTCTTCACGTTGCTTTATGCGCACGCGCACATAAAGATTTAAGCGACTATAACTATGTGTTCAGTGTTTTAAAAGATAACTGTTGTGTTCAGTTATGTGAAAGTTCTGAAATAAGTTTAAAAGACTGGTGTCGTCGATTTTGCTACCGCATTTATGCAATATGGACACAGTCTGGAAGAAGCACAGATAAGTTTCGGAAGAAACATGAGATTTGGCTACAGGCTGCAATTCAGTGGCCGGAATTTCTGAATGAAAATTTTGAATCTTCTACAGAAAATGTAAGTGACGTCATCAAGCTCATAATTTCTCCTGCTAAATCTGATGCTTCAACTTGTACACATCTTAGTCCTCGTAAATCTTTTAAGGACCTTAGTAACCGGCAAAAAAGAAGACGCACTGAAGATACTCTTCCATGCAGCAGTAGCAGCGCTGAAATTGTGTTTTCGGCCGAAAGGGCACTTCGAAAGGCAGGAGAAAGCGATACAGCTGATGTAATGTAATACTTGATGAAGAATCCAGAAGAGGCCTCACAAATCAAAGCCTTCATTGAAGGTAAATCGATTCAGGTACGGAAAATATCCCCTTTGAAGGCATTGGCTCTTTATGTATCGATGAATTTATCGAAATGGCGCTACAACACTCTTCGGGGTTTCAACACCCAAGAAGGAGCTCTTAAATACCCGAGTTACTACATGTTGGTTAAAGAAAAAAATAAGTGCTATCCGGCCAAAGAAGATCTCACAGTTACAGCTCTGCAAAAATCAAATTACAAGCTTTGATGGATTTAACCTCAAGAAGACTTATTAGGTCGTTAGAAAACCCTGTTGATCCCAATCAACAGCTCATTTTGACCAGCAAATGGGGTTTTGACGGATCATCTAGCCAAAGCATTTATCATCAAAGGACGAGTGAAGATGAGCAAATCGATCTTGCTAGTAATTTTATGATTAGTCTTGTACCACTGCGGCTCGTCTCAAAAGGTGTAACAATTTGGAAAACGAGCGACCATCTTCCACTTCATTTTGCCGGCCAATATTGTTTAAGTTTATAAAAGAAACCAAAGAAAATGTCCTGAATGGGCTGAAATCGAAGCCAAGATTGAAGCCTTAACTCCATCCACCATCACTGATGGAATTAGTGTCAAAAACCAACTGCTGTTGACAATGATTGATGGTAAAATTCATTCCATTATATCCGATACAGCAGCTTCAGTGTGTGACATATGCAAGGCTAGTCCTAAAGAGATGAATAATTTAGAGTTAATCAAAGATAAACACGCAAACGAGGACATGTATAAATATAGCTTAAGCTCCCGCTTGGATTTGCTCAATGGATTGCTTATTACACATTTCCTACAAATTAGACATAAAGTCATGGCAAGCAAAGGGTGATATAGCAAAAAGGCAAGTTGATGACAGGAAGAAAAGAGTTCAAGAGGCTGTAAGAAGAGAAACGGGCTTACTTCTCGATGTTGTGAAACAAAGCAGTGGATCCACCAACAATGGCAACTCGGCAAGGAGATTTTTTTTAAACTACACTAAATCTGCGGAACTGACCGGAATAGACGCTATGCTTTTAAGAAAAATCTCTGTGATCTTGCAGTGTATTTCATCAGGAGAGAAGATCAACGTAACTAAATTACGAGAGTTCTACTTTGATACTGCTAAGCTTTACGTGGAGTTATACCCATGGTATTATATGCCTTCTTCACTTCATAAAATTTTAATGCATGGGCCAGACATAGTTCAGAACTTGTCAATTGTGCCCATTGGTTTTCTATCCGAAGAGGCATCTGAGGCTAGAAATAAAGATTTTCGAAAATATAGAGAGGGGCATTCTCGAAAGCACAGCAGTATCTCATGCAATGAAGATATTATGCACAATCTTTTACTGTCTTCTGATCCACTTGTTACAAGCATTCGTCCAAAAGTAAATAAGTTTGTAAAAAAATCTTCTTTTAAGGAATTTTATGAGCTTACGGATTCTGAGAAAAGTGATATCGAATTTGTTAACATAAATGATTTAGCGGATATCGATTCTGAATTTGAATTAATTGATGATGATGATGATGACGATGATAATTAAATGTTGATATTGTTTTAAAATGTGTAACTTAGTAAATTAGAGCTTACATCTTAATTATTTATTGTATATATATTAATTAAACTAGGTCATTTATTATTTTATTATCTAAAATATAGTGTTTTTATCGTTATTTTAAAACATATATAAATAAAATACTATGTGAAAAAAGTCATACTCTCATCTGTTCTTATGAATATTTTCGTAAATAATACACAAGATTTTAAAAAACATTATTTAATATATTTATATACGACCTCTGCATACGTCTGTCTGCAGTTTAAAATAAATACAAATGAGGAAAAACCATTTTAATTTTTTTAAATTTTCATTTCCTTTTATCCCAGAAATTGCACATTTGGCGCACCATGTGTCTTAGTATTAAATATAGCTCTTAGTATTAGCATTATGATATTAGAGACCGCTACTTGAAACAACGCCGGAATCAGGAGGTAGAGAGCTCGATATACTCATTTTCATAGTAAAATATCACATTTTCTCAAATTACTTCCGAAATATGGGAGTTATGAAGAAATTTATAAGCACAAGTTATGAAGGCATTAGGTAATCGAATAAGATGGCATCATTCGTTTGGCATAATTTTATTCTTTTCTTTTCGGAGATGTCTACGTCCAACCTCTCCCATACATTCGTTCCACTGTGTGCCGCGCACAAACATTTTTAGGAAACATTCGTTACTAATTGTGTCTGTCTGGACGTATTTCTGCGGACGTAGTAAAGGTTAGATTGATATTGCCAACTGAAGTGCGCGGCGTGTCTCGGATGTCCCGCGCAAGACTGCCGCGCAAACATTCGTCGGTTTCGTGCTACTAGAGCGAGTTACGATTTATCAAACTGGATTTAAAATAAAATATAATTTTAGAGTGTGGGGTCACTATCGGTATGACGTGTTCGCTAATTGGCTCTAATTTGGTTTCTTCCATTGTTATTGTGGTAGGTTCATAATTGTCAATATTATGAACCTACCACAATAACAATGGAAGAAACCAAATTAGAGCGCGGTAGAAATGTGTCCTGCAAACTTCCGCGCTCATGCCGCTCAATGTTTGGACACACCTTTAGGCTCATAAAAAGCACTTTTGAACTTCAAAATTTACAAGAATATAGAATTTCTAGTTGTCCCATTGACTTTTATGTTACTAGCGTCCAAAAGGTAATTTCGTATGGAGAAGAATAGGCAAGAAACTCCATAGTTTCTCTTTAGAATGTTTTGCAATATTTTGTATATGTAGATAGGTACCTACACTAATTATATATCTATGTAAGTTTATGTGAAGATGATGTATGCTATAGTATAACCTTAAAAAGACGCCCGGGCGTTTGGGACAAGACTGAGGAGTGTGGGATTTTTAACTCTTTAAAACCATCTGTGGTCAGGGAAACCGTTACCTCTCAAAAGATCGAGACCCAGTTTGTGCAACGCCTGTAGCGGAGAGACTGAAAAAAAACTGTCGATTTCCCATTGAATAGTACCCTTTGCTTCACATCATCCTGTTTAATTAAATATGTCTATCTATCCATGGTGTGTTAGATTCCCATAAGAGCACAATTTTGTCCATGGATTTTCTACAGTCGATTTAACTAATGTTCAAAAACGGGATATAAAGTAGGAGCAAGTCAAATGGAAGGTTAGTTTGCTTTTTACCTTTTTTAGAGAGAATCTGAAGTGGTGAAAACCTCGACATTTATTTGCTATGTTAGATAAAACATAAACCTTCCGGAATAAATGCTCTACTTCAAAACCATAGGGTAGTTTAGAAGATCTAAGCGCCACACAGATAGACACAAAAAGCGACTTTATTTTATACTATGTATATAGCCATACGGATATCGTCCACCTAATCAAAATAAGTCAAAAGGGCTTTGCCTGAAATGTATGGGCAACTGGTGCCTTTTTTTTTGATCGCACACTAACGCCGCCTTGTTAGATGTGTAGAGTACTTCCATACAAACAATAGTTATTATGGCAGCTCAGCTGTAAAGTACAAAAAACATATCGAAAAAAAACTATAAAAGGGGGGGTTATCTTTAATATTATTTTTCATGGTACTTTTTGATTTTTTTATGAGGAGCTCGTGGCTAAGTAACAACAGCCGCACTTGTCGATCCATCAGGTTAAGCTACGCTTGCCGGGGTTGGTCAGTGGATGGGTGACCATCTTTACATACCGAGAATCCTCCGTGCCTCGGAAAGCACGTTAAGCCGTTGGTCCCGGCTGTCATTCGTGGATCTTTGACAGTCGTTACGAGTCGTCAGGAGCCCGAAAGTCTGACACCAGTCTTACCAAGGGGTATCGTATTACCCAGTTACTGGGTTGTGGAGGTCAGATAGGCAGTCGCTCCATGTAAAATACTGGTATTCAGCTGCATCCGGTTAGACTGGAAGCCGACCCCAACATAGTTGGGAAAAGGCTAGGCAGATTGATTTTGACTTTTTGATTTTTTTATTTTTTGATTACATGACCAGACCATATCTCCGATGTTATTGGCTCGATTTGGATTCTGGTTATTATTTCTAAGAGCTTATGAGTTATTTTATCGGATGAACTAACATTTTTAATAAAAAAAAATCGACTTTGAAAAAAAATAACGGAGGTAACATTGATATTATATCAATGGGAGGTAAATATATTTTTTTTTTTAAATTGTATTTATTATAAAAAACACACGGGTAAGTTTATTTATTGCAATTATTTATTGCAAATTAGGAGAGAGGAAAATAGATAAGATATTAGATTATTGGAAATAAGTCTCCAGTTATCAGTATTTCCTAAAATTTTCTTAATTAGCCAACTTTTTTATCAATTTCTTTTTTAACTAAACTACGCACCATCCTAGAACTAACGCTAAATAATGAGGACAAAAAATAATTATGAATGAATATCCAAAATGCGAGCAAAACCGCTGGAACAGCTTAATATGGATGTTGACTGGAAAAAAACAAAACAATTTAGTCCGTCAATCAGATAATAAAAAAATATTATACACGTATTTTTTGCTTTATCATATTAATAAAAAATGGTTTAGATAAAACGCATTAAAGTTGGGAAGTGGGGGCTCGCTACAGTCGCTACGTCACCAGTCAGTATTAAATCTACCGGCTAGTGACGTCATGCCACATTTTAACGCATTAACTACTCAATGTATTGCTGTAATCTTTTGATAACGTAAAACAAGAAAATATGTGTCCAATATTTTTTAACAACCTACCTGAAGGACAAAACATTTTTTTTTTCAACATCCCTATTCCATATTATCGTTTCGAAAATAAACGAGGATAGCAAATGAATGCAATAAATAATAGAATATAAACTTATTATGCAGGTATGTAACAAGAATAACAAGAAATTTTCGTAGTGTTCCTACAACTACACTGCGTTATCGGGTCTCATGAATTTAGGGTAAATTTCGTGGTAGATCGATAACACGGTGATAAAAAACTTAGTTAAACGAAGCTATACGTGATAAGGATAACCCATGATAGCCGTATTTAGTTATAGGCACATCGTTTTGCAACAAAATTCTAAGAACTCAATATTGTATTGTTTCAAACGCCATAACTCATTTTTTTTCCCATACAGATATTGAAAAGTAAACAACGGATAGATCATAGATGTAGGATAGTTTAGATCAATACATTGCAATGCCGCCCATGAGATGTAACCGCCCGTATTTTTCTGAATATTCATGAAAAATTATCGAAAATTTTCTTTAATTGTAAATAATAAATAAATAATTGCAATGCAATAAATAATTGAGTATTGAGTATCTCAAGCTCAGTATCAGTGTTAGCCATGTTCTGCGATTGTATTTTGTGAAAAATTGATAGAACGATGTAGCAGTATGTGTATGCGAGTCGGGTTCGCAAGGGTTTCGTGCAGTATTAAGATCGAGCAAAAAGCGGCCAAAAACCCCATGTTTCTTGGTATGGGTACCCTTAATTATTAACTTTATTTAATGTTTATATTTGATGTTATAGCGGCAATAAAAATACACAATCAGTGAAAATTTCTACTGTCTACCTATTACGGTTCATGAGATACAGCCCGCTGACAGACAGACGGACGGACGGACGAACAGCGGAGGCTTACACCCATATTCTAAGTCACAATCTCATGACTTCCTCGACTCGACTCAACCTCACTTATCATAGTTGCAATTTTATTTATTTATTATTAAAACTTTTAAATGCACAAGTAAAAAATAGTGTACAAAGGCGGACTCAAATGCCTGAGACATTTTCTAGTCAACCTTAGTACATGGCAGGTGCAACTTATGGGAAAGATAACTCGAAAAAGAATACATACTAATACATAGATAGATACATCACATACGAGGACCTCGTGGCTAAGTAATAACAGCCGCACGGGTCGATCCAACAGGTTAAGCTACGCTTGCCAGGTTTGGTCCGTGGATGGGTGACCATTTTTATATAGCGAGACTTCTCCGTGCCTCGGAAAGGACGTTAAGCCGTTGGTCCCGGCTGTCATTCGTGGATCTTTGACAGTCGTTACGGGTGGTCAGAAGCCCGAAAGTCTGACAACCAGTCTTACCAAGGGGTATCGTATTACCCAGTTACTGGGTTGTGGAGGTTAGATTTTTTTATTTTTTTTTATTGTTTATTAATTAAGGAATAAAATAAAATATACTTAAACAGAAACATCACAAAAACCTCAATAGGTTTGTCCGGATGTTGAAACACTTTTAAGCGATCTTAATACTAACGAAATATATAATTTATGGTAAAAAACATAGTTTATAAGACATTGTGAGGTAGTTCATAATAATAACTAAAAAAGCACAAAAACGACGACGCGCGACGGCGCGAGTCAGACAGCCCGTCGATGCTAATTACAAATTGAATGAAATTTAAACAGGATGATGCATTTTCAAAGAGAATCAAAGAATTTTTGTATTTATTTTTATAATTATTATTTGTTATTTGCGATTGAATTTTTGTTGGAACATCATTAATTAGAGTAGGTATTAAATAAGCATTAGTTCGTTTCCCGTAATAGTTGTTACATCTCGGTACTACCACTTTTGATTGGGCTGCCAATCTCGTTGCTATGCTATGGGGGAATTTTATTTGCAGTTCTTTGTTGGTGAACTGTTCTATCAATAGCCACTTTCGTATTTTAGTGTGTATTGGTAAGATTTTACAATATTTAAAGAAACCTGTTACGTCATCACCATCATACAGTGTTTTTTTAATTTTATTTGGTATTATTATTTTTAATAAACGAAGTTGTAGATTATATATTTTTTCTAGGTTAGTTTTAAATGTTCTGCCATAGCTAGTAACTCCATAAGAAATTATTGACTCCGCGAGTGTATTATAAAGGTTAAGTAATATTTTAAATGGTACTTTGTATTTAATTATTGCAAATTTGGCTAGCATTGCTCGCAGTTTATCACAAATGGAGTTTATGTGATAGCCCCAGTTAAATCTGTTATCAACGACTAAGCCCAAATATTTGTAGTTGGTAACCTGCTCCAGTGGTTCACATTTGCAACCAAGCCTAGATAATTGCACTTCATGCAAACATTGGTGACCGTGCGCAACTATTTTAACTGGCTTGTCAGAGTTGAGCAAGTGATTGGACCGAACGTGGATAGTCTTAGTTTTACCAGCATTAAGCACCAGTCCAGCATCATGAGACCACTTGCAGAAGTTATCAAAATCATTTTGAATCGATTGCTCAGCCTTAGATAAGTTTTTATCAGCTGCTACAAGACAGGTGCCGTCCGCGTACTGATATACTGAGCAATTGCTTATAACATTCTCCATGTCATTGACGTAGGCTAAATAATGCAAGGGTCCCATAACTGAGCCTTGTGCTGTTCCCGTATCTACTACAACTTCGTCACTGAGTTCATTGCTGATTTTTACACGGCATGTTCTGTTTTTTAGATAATCTTTGCACCAGTTTAGTATTGGGCCTCGAACCCCTGTATTATCGAGCTTGTCTATAAGTGTATCATGCCTGAGGGTATCAAAGAATTTGCTAAAATCAATGAATAACAGGATGACATGTTTTTTATCATTGAGGTGATGGTTTATTTCATCTGTGAATTTAGAAAGCAGAATTGAAGTTGATTTATTAGGTTGAAAGCCAAACTGAGAACCCGATAAGACATCGTTTTTAATGTAAAAATTCTGAATTTGTTGACACACGTATTTTTCTACTACCTTTGTCAATGACTGGTAATATTGTAATGGGCCTGTAGCTGTCATAGTTACTATGAGATCCATTTTTGTAAATTGGTCGCACGATACCTGATTTTAATTCTTGAGGATATTTCCCAACTTGTATACTAGTGCCTATTAGCTTAACGATGACCTTGACTATCTTATCACTTAGAACTTTCACGTCTATACATCGAATGCCATCAATGCCAGGTGATTTATTAATATTAAGATTTTTTATAATAGTTGATATATTACGGACGGTAGGTTTTTTAAATAACATGGAAATGTTAACTGGAAATATGTATTCTGATTGAGGGATTAGTTTTATGTTACATTTAGGTAATATTTTCTTTACGTTTTCGCTAAATCCCTTACTGAAATTGTTAGCTATTGTACCTATAGTTAAATCATTTTTCTTGAATGCTTTGATTATTGCTTCGTCTACTGACTTACAAATTCGACCAGATAGTGTGTTTAATATGTCCCACATTTTCTTTTTATTCATTTTATTTTCATCTATCATTTGTCTATTACTTTTTTAGTCTTATTTCTTTGTTTATTAAATTGTAATCTAAGTATTTTATTATTTATATCTTGTTTCCACTCACTGAAAAGTAAATCTCTTTTATGACACATATTATTAATCTTACTGGTTATCCACAACTCTTTATTCCTTTTGCTGTTGGTATTAATGGTTTTTGAATACTTGGATTGATCATAACAACGCTCAAAGCTAATTTTAATATAGTTATATATCTCTAAAGGGCATTGCATATTATCAACTACATTCCAATCTATAGCGTCCAACTTTGGTTTTAATTTATTATAATCAATTAATTCTTTTACTTTTGCAACATCCTGTGTAGCTTTAGCTCCGCCTCCAATGCAAGACAACACAATCATGCGATGGTCTGCCATAACCGTACCGAGCGCCGCCGAGTAGAGGTCCAACGAGCGCGATCTTACAAAAATATGATCAATACAACTTCGAGTGATAATACTCGTATCATTTCGTTTTTCAATTCTAGTGTAATCTGAGATCGCGCTTGTTAGGCCACACTCAGCCAAAAAACTCGTGTAGTAATCCCGAATGTTGTCATTTAATTTTAAATCAATGTTGATATCCCCTAATAAGTATAAATCTGAGTGTTTGAAGGTGTCCTTACATAATAGCTCCTTCAATTCTCTGATAAACAAGTGCTTACTATCTTTGGGAGGTCTATACACTGCGCAGATTGATGTCGTGTAGTGATATGATGTGGTCAAATGTCCAATTATACAGGGTGATTGGAAGATGGGTGCAAAAGCTTAAAAGCTTTAAGGTGAAGATAGTATAGACAATTTAGAACCATTTAAGCCATGGTTGTCTTAGACGAAGTCTTACCAAATTTTTTTAACCAAATTTTTAAGTTTTTTTTCGGAAATTCTCAAAATTTAATGTAAACTGCATAATTATGGCCAAATTGAATGATAAATGAATTAATTTTTTATTTATTTAATTAAAGTAATGTGTAAGCAACCAAGCAAAACATGTTTTAGGCTTCTGTGTCATTAGACATTTTTTTTACAGATATTTAAAGCTCAGAAAAAATAAAAAATTTGTACAATACGTCTTTAAAACCTTATTTAAAAAAAAAAACGGAGGGAGCTTTTTTTGTTCAAACCTTTTTGAAGACATGCTTGATAATCGCTCTTTCTTTTGAGGTATCATTTATGCGGATATCTTACAAATTATTGAAATTAGGACCTACAAACCAATTCGAGGGAGAAATTTTAAATTTTAGGCAGTCTAACAAAACACAAAATTTTTGCTTAAAAGAATACTTTATGTGCTCGAAATGATAACATTGTTCAATTCTAAGAATTTTTGGCACATGCAGGAACCAATTGAGGGGAACCCATTGAGGGGATTCTCTAAACAATGGCCACCGAGCGCGGTGCGACGGCATTTCCAGGTAGAACGCCCAATGAATAGCAAAAAGCGATAAGAGTTGGTTTTTACAGCAAAATGGTCTTAGTTACTGAGGCAACAAAGTCGTTTTTCTTTAGTCAGGGTCAGTCGGTCTGTGATGAAGCCGTTACATCTTTTACTTATTAGTCAAACTACTGCCCTTGTGAGTGGACGTTGTCGTGTTGATTCACAATTTACCGTGTTCAGTTGTAGCCCTTTGCGTTCCTGCACGTGTTGTTTGCGTTAGTTTTGAACTTTTTTGTTTCACCGTGTCCACTCGTAGCCTCGCGCTTCTGCACGTGTTGATTTTTGACTTTTTGCCTGATCCATTGAATGGCGAAAATTATTTGCAATTTCTGCAAATTGATTTACCACTGCTGGTAGAGGAATCAGGTGTACCGATCTTCGAAAGCGACCGAACAGTCATCTTTCAGCAAGACGGCTGTCCAGCGCATTGGACTTTAAATGTAAGGGAACACCTCAACAATTGCTTTCCTTATAGCTGGATCGGCAGGGATGGACCCATCCCTTGGCCCGCTCGCTCCCCAGATCTGACCCCGTTGGACTTTTTCGTGTGGGGCCGGGCCAAGGAACTGGTGTATAACAACATAGAAATAAACACTAGAGAAGAATTGATACAAAGAATAAATTCAGCGTTTGAGACAATGAAGCAGGAGATGATGTTGAAAATAACGACTACAGAAGTTAGAAGATGGGGCCGTGCTTGTATTAGGAATCACGGCCGTCATTTTGAACATGAAAAATAAATAATTTTAATTCAAATGTTGTTTTAATTAGTCTGCCTAAAATAAAAAATTTCTCCCTCAAATTGGTTTGTAGGCCCTAATTTCAATAATTTGTAAGATATCCGCATAAATGATACCTCAAAAGAAAGAGCGATTATCAAGCATGTCTTCAAAAAGGTTTGAACAAAAAATCATCCTCCGTTTTTTTTTTTATAAGGTTTAAAAGACGTATTGTACAATTTTTTTATTTTTTCTGAGCTTTAAATGTCTGTAAAAAAAATGTCTAATGACACAGAAGCCTAAAACATGTTTTGCTTGATTGCTTACACATTACTTTAATTAAATAAATAAAAAATGAATTCATTTATCATTCAATTTGGCCATAATTATGCAGTTTACATTAAATTTTGAGAATTTCCGAAAAAAAACTAAAAAATTTGGTTAAAAATATTTGGTAAGACTTCCGTCTAAGACAACCATGGCTTAAATGGTTCTAAATTGTCTGTACTATCTTCGCCTTAAAGCTTTGCACCCATCTTCCAATCACCCTGTATATTCGCATTGTTTTAGTGATACATTATTTTTGATTTGAAAGTTGTTGGTACGTTTAACATACATAACAATGCCACCCCCCCTACGCTGCTCCCGCAGCGTATGATACATTTCATAGCCATTTATATTAAAGACTTGAATGAGATTACTGTTTTTAGAAATACCTACCTCTGTTAAAATAAAAACGTCAATATTAATTTTAGAAGAATCAATGAATTGAAGGACTAAAGAAAAATTTTTAGCAATCGAGCGGATATTAATGTGGGCAATATTTAGTTTGTGTGTACTATTTGGAAGGTAGTTACTAAACTCGTTGACGGTTGAACACTCAAGGAATTCGGATATTTGCGGTGAAGAAACTGACGTGATCACTGAGTCTAACTACTATCGACAAATATTTTTCTGAATCGCCATTTTATCAATATCACTAGTGTTTCTAATGACAATCGGTTTGTCGTTTTCTATTTTACGAACCAATATTCTGCCATTCTGGAACCATATGTATTTGTGCGTTTCCTTCAACGTTTGTTTAGCTTGCCATAGTAGTGATTTGTTAGCTTTGGTAAGAGCGTATCGAAACAATACTTTTGACTTGGCTAAGTTAGGACTGATCTCAGGGACTACATCTTGAACAAAAACTGTTTCCTTCCGTGCTGTACGTATCCACTGATCCACCTGCTCCTCTTGTTGTAACATCACCTGAATAACTCCTTCTTTACCATTCCTGCCTTTAAGTCTTTTGACCATTGTTACTTGACGTTTCTCAATGTTAAGCTTCGAAGCTATTTTAGTTGAGAGTATGTCCAGGTTCTCGTTCTCATTATCAGGAATACCAGTGATCTCCAGTACATTGCCCAGTTTCTCTTGCTCAACGTTTCTGATGTGTTGTTCCAATGCATCAATTTTTAATTCCAGGTGTGTGTTTTGATTTGTGAGGTAAGTGTTTTTCTTTTCAATGTCTTTAACTTTCTCCGTAAGAATCTCCAGTGTAGAATTTATAGCATTCATTCTTATGCAACAAGTGCTAAGTGACTCATTCACAGATGCCAGTTCTTTCTTCACAGCTTTCGTAACCTCGACTGAGATATCTCGTAGCAATTTATTCACCGCAGCACTATTCCCATCCAACTCACTAACATTATCATCCTCATTTTCATCATCTTCTGGAATTACGAAGGACTTGCGATGAGGAGACTCCTTGTGACATTCTTCGCATGTCTATTCCAGGTTTTCAGCATTCCGCAGGGCAGACAGCTGCTTAGAGGATAAGCCTGTGCATATTTGGTTTGCGTGAACTATTTTGCCACATTTGTTACACTCAAGCCCAGCTGATTTTTTTGTAATTGTTTTTTCACAATTATCTCATTTAGGCATTTTTCCGTTAGAATATTTGCGTTACGGGTAGATATTTAAATAACATATACGTATACTTGACTACTCCGTGCGATCGCTCGACAACGAATGACAGATAGGCAGTCGGTTCATGTAAAATACTGGTATTCAGTCAGCTGCATCCGGTTAGACTGGAACCCGACTCCAAAATAGTTGGGAAAAGGCTAGCCAGATTGACATAGATACATACATATAAACCTAATAAACTTTGTTAGGAGAAATAACGACAGCTTTAATTTAAATAAGATTTCGCTTTACTAAAGATAGTGTGGAGAATTGGTGGCGCACTGTGGGCTGTAAATCGAGCTTCATAGTCATGAATATATATAAGGAATATCATTTCATAGGTAAACTAAATTATAAAATAAAAAAAATAGAAAATTTTGTATGGCGCCAAAGCTAAAGTAATAAATCCAAATATCTTCAAAACCGCTGTTTTAACTGTTATATCCTTACAGATGGCGATTCTACAAATTATTTGTAATTTTTTGGTGTATTTCATATATTGGTGATAACTGCGGTTTTTTTATAAAAAATATAATATACGTTATTTAAAAAAATCGTTTTACAAAATTTGTACTTACGTCCGGACCAACGGGTTTATAAACTTGAAATTTTGACATTAGCAAAATTAAGAATATATTCCATGACATCGACAAAAAAAATATGAAGTGATAAATTTAGTTACGCATTCTAAGAACTCGTTTTTAACACTATTGTATGATTGTTAACCTATTAGGAATTATCTAATTACCCAAATTATATAATTACTTTAATGTTGATGACATAAATTACTGTAATTAGTACCTAATTATTAGTATTACGACATTAATAAGTGTGGTTAAGCTAACTATAATTAGTTTTCAAAATCGTCATCAGAATCTGAATCTGACTCAGAGTCTAAATAGAAACATCAAAACATTCGAAATCGCTCTCCTGAAGTTTCAACAAATCCAGGGTTTCGTTGAAAAGCTCTTGCTTTTTTTTCGTACTCATCTTGGGTCTTGTTGCAGAAATAACTGGATCTGATGAAAGAAGTAACATGTTGAGGATATCCTCATTCGAATTTTGTCTGCTTTTCTTTCGCGAATAGTGTTCCCTAAATCTACGAAAGTCTTTGTTGCGTGACTCGGACGCTTCCTCTGATAGGCTCCCGATAGGCATAATTGCGTTACTGGCAATGATATCTGCCCCGTGTATTAGCAATTTGTGCACAGTAGCAGGCATATGGTACCAATTATACACGATTAATTTTAAATCGTTCTGGAGCCGAAACACAGTGACTCCAGACGATTAATAGGTACTATTAGCATTGTTATTGTTTTTTTAAGACATCTAATATAGAAGTTAGAAATTTATCACTTTTATTCTGTCATTCGAGTTAAATCTTAGTAGCGCTTCCACTATTTCATTCATAAACGCAAGATCGTACGCGATCCGCTCGGTGATGTGATGGATGACGTAGCGCGGCACAACTGTGCGTGTGCGAGTCCGGCTGCAAGTAAGTACCTGCAAGTAGGTATTTCATTTCTGGTACGATAGGTTGCTGTAAGTTCATTCACCTTGTTATCTCTCGTTTGTATCGGAAGCACGGCACGGTGTTTACCACTATCACATCTCCTCGTAAACGAGAGAAACTAATTGAAATTTCATTCACCACTCTCGCATCACGAAATCACTAGTACTCGTACCTTTTCAACTAGACACGACGGGTACGCTTGGGAGTTGTATTTAAGGCCTTGAATCGAGTGTCGACCAATCGAGCTAATAGGTACTTAATAAGCATACCTACCTACCATATTTATGATAAATAAAAAGAATACTGCCTAAACCAATTTTTATGCGACAATGCTTGCTTGCGGCCGCGGCGCGGCGGCTTCTACAAAGGCAGGCAATGTAAACAGAAAAAATGAATCGTTTTGTCTGTCCAATAGAGTTCATTATAAGATGGTGGTGCCCTTTTCTATGAAAATATTGGACCGAATTAAGACCTTATTTCTATACATTTAACCGCGGAATTCGGTTGTGCATCCTTTTGAAGTCCGGTCGGACACTTCTCAGAATAATTTTGGTAAACTGCGTACCTACTTACCTTGTACCTAGTTTGGTGAAATTTCTATTTGTTACCGTTTTCGGTTAAGAAATAAAGTCTGAATTCG
The DNA here is from genome assembly GCA_947364205.1 of Agrochola lota. Lineage (NCBI taxonomy): Eukaryota > Metazoa > Arthropoda > Insecta > Lepidoptera > Noctuidae > Agrochola > Agrochola lota. The sequence continues at coordinate 19,029,493 of OX376227.1, read as the reverse complement.
CTTTTCGTATTTTTATTTGTGTACCTATTTATCTATTGCGTATGTGTTTTTATGCTGTCTGATCGATGAATGGATTTTTCAATGGGTACCATTCGCAAGTGTTGCCGTTCGTTGATACGTTTTACACACATATGCATTGATCGCAGTTACTTCGAGTTCTCATTATTTCACAAAAAAAACAATAAATTAGATTTTGCGTGTTTTTTTTAAATTGTAATTTATTGAAAATTATTATTTTCAATAAATTATGAACCGATTACGAAACGATTGGGACTATTGTCCCAATCGTTTCAAGTTCGATGATCGAGTTTATGGCTTTTCGTTCTAGAACGAGCTAAAATTAACCGTGTGTAGTTCCACATACCTAGCAGCTGTCTGGTACGCATATTCTTTAAATTTTACAGCGTCAACATCTTGTCCTGAGGTAACTGCCTATAAAATCACTGCAAGTCTACGAATTAACTGTTCGTCTAGCCCAGTGATCGCTGCAGTTTTTTCAGGAAACTCGAAAAATCTTCTGGCTGTATTGCCATCATTCGTTGTTCCGGATCCTTGTTTAACAATGTCTATCAAAAGGTTTATCTCAGCTTTGCAACGATCTTGTATAACTTATTTTCTTGCTTGAAAGACAACTTTGTCATCATCTCCTCGCACTGCCCATTTCTTGAGGTCAAGCCTATAAGCTATATGTAAGAGGCATTCCTTGAGGTCTCCTCGACCGAATTGTGAGTCGAGGATCTTTCGAGGTTACGACTTAGAATATGGGTGTTAGTGATAGTATTTGGCGTTTGGCCGCCCTTCGGGATGGTAAGGAACCCTAAAAATGACGAAGGAGAAAATACAAGAAGTACTTACTCCCTTAACTTTGGATGTACCTACAATGTCAAACAGTGGAGTAATACCCTCCCGAAATTTGTATGGAAAAAATATCGACTGGTGCGGTGCAACTTTAACACTTTCGACTGCACCCAATAATACAAATTAAATGCTTAGATATCAAAACCAACCCATATTACCTACTAATAAATCTTGTTAAAATATACATCTTATTTATTTTCACAGTTTATAATGCCTAAATCGCAAAGAAAAACCTAGGTACATTTAAAATGAGCCCTCTGCGAGGGCTCCTGGCCTCCCACATGCGACTAGCTAGGTGGACCATCCAGGAGTGCTCCCGGCACTGAACGTGAGCTCTTTCGGAAAATAGCAACTTGTGTCTGGAAACTAGCAACTTATTACCTAGGTTCTAATTAATTATTGGTAAGTAATTCATGGACAGCGAAAATAAATCCATAACACGGAGATGAGGTGACCAAAATGTAATGAGATCGTCCTTCGTAAATGCGTCAATGTGTACATTCGTAAATCGTAAGTGAGCAAATAAATAAAACTGGGCTTGCTAAATACGGTGATATATTTTCACGTGCTACAATACAGCTGCAAACACAGATAAAGTATCGTAAATGGCTAATCTTTGAGATCTAGATACAAAAAGCAATACAATGTTAAATTATTGTTCCTAATTACCCTACCCTTTTTTACAAAGTTTGGTTTTAATAAAAAATTTAAATCGTTTAGTGGGTAAGTTTCGAATGTCAATGGGAAGTTTGTTGTAAAAGCGTATACATTGAACCATGAACGAGTTGCCTACTCTGTGGAGACGAGTGCGATGTACAGCAAGGTTGTGGTTATTCCTGGTATTTAAACTATGAATATCCGACATTTTCTTAAAATTTTATATATTTTTGTGTACATACATTAGGTTTTCAAAAATATATTGTGAGGCTAGAGTCAGAATATTTACGTCTTTGAATTTTTCTCGAAGGACCTAGGTTGTAAATGGCTCGAACAGCCCTTTTCTGTAGAACAAAGATAGTATTAATGTCCGCACAGGTTCCCCAGAGAAGAATCCCACATGACATAAGACTATGAAAATAACTAAAATAAACAATTCTGGCTGTATCTACGTCAGTTATCTGTCTAATTTTTTTAACAGCATTGGCGGCCGTACTAAGCCTTCCTGACATTTTTTCTATGTGTGGGCCCCATTGTAGTTTACCATCAATAGTGATTCCAAGAAAAACTGTCGACTCAACAGGGTCCAGCTCTATTCCATTAACTTGAACATTTGAATAATTCAAAATAGTAGACTTTCAAGAAGTGTCAACTTGTAGCATTTTATCGAACCAAAACTGACGTCATGCTGATGTTTTCAGACTTGTAATCGATTCACTTTAAGGCGAAAGCGTCAAGGTAGCCCGCGAAATTCAAATTTTCTTACGTTTTTTGCAATTTGCAGGTCAGTATCATGTTGTATGTTGATCTAAATATGATTTGCGGCCGTATCAAATGTTTATTTATAGAATTATAATCATAAAAATGATCAATACAAGTCTCTAAGTTCATATAATCGCATTGAATGACTATTTCATGAAATCATGACATTTGGCGAGTGTGCTTACTTATGGAGTTGTATTGCTGATTGTAATGATTATAATTGTGTAAATCCATATTGGTTACGGTCGCGGATCATATTTTAATCAACATAAAACCTCACACTGCCCTGCAAAATGTAAAAAACTAAAGAAAATTTGAATTTCGCGGGCTACCTTAGCGCATGCCCCTTAAAAAGTTCTGATTCAGGGTCTTAAGGTTTTTTTTACATAGGAATGGCTTTGCGTTTTTACCTCTACCTCACCGGATGTTAGGTGATGACATTTCTCATCATCATCATTCAACTGAAAGATGACCAGCTATCTAAATACGCAACACATTTTCGTAAACGATTGCGACTAATCTGTTTAATATTGACAGTTCAACAACATTCATTGCGTTATTTACGTAGTTGAGCATAAAAATTATTCGAACATAAGAAGCAATGGATTAGCAATCTGTTTCAAAAACGATTCAGATTCTGATTGATCGGTTATTACGCAATTGGGGTATTGTTCTGGCTTTGGCCAAGCATCACCACAACGACAGGTCTTGTGTTTACCGTCGTCAGATCATCTTTTGGGGGGCCTACTTATCTACTCACGCTGCCTTTTGGTTCGCGGTCACTACTCCAGAACTTTTCAGCCAAAAATCTAAACTAACAGAGTGGCTGCTCCTTAAGGATTACTCTTATACGGAGTCTTTACTCACCTATCTTGTATAATACACTCACACACGCCTACACACACACACCACTCACATACACCTACACTCACACCTGCACACACACCACTCACACACAACATACAATTCCACTCTTGTTTTACCATACAGTAGAATGACACAGTCCACTTGAGATAAGTTTTTGTTAACTAATGACCGTAAACTACCTCTTAAAATACAGGTATACCCTAGCTTAAGAGGTAGAGTATTATTCTTGTACAGATTTTGTAACTTAAACTACCTTTAAATGCATTTATTTCTAAACCAAATATCAAACTGTTTTTCAAACTCTGTATGTTTTTTGGATAAATAAAGTTTATTATTATTATTATTATTATTAGTTGAGCATAAAAATTATTCGAACATAAGAAGCAATGGATTAGCAATCTGTTTCAAAAACGATTCAGATTCTGATTGATCGGTTATTACGCAATTGGGGTATTGTTCTGGCTTTGGCCAAGCATCACCACAACGACAGGTCTTGTGTTTACCGTCGTCAGATCATCTTTTGGGGGGCCTACTTATCTACTCACGCTGCCTTTTGGTTCGCGGTCACTACTCCAGAACTTTTCAGCCCTTTTGCCGTTCTGCCAACCTACAAAGTTCCCACTGCTAGGACACAGGTCTCCTCTATGTAAGAGGTAGTGGGCTATAATCTACCACGCGAGCTCAGACCGGGTTGGTGGATGTGATGGATGTCACATGTCTTCGAATTTTTTGTTCCTATGACATGCCGGTTCCCTCACGATATTTTCCTTTACCTCTTTATGAGCAGTGGTGATGAAGTAATGTGGCTGCCTGGATTCGGTCCCACGACCTATACAAGTCGGGGCGCTTACCACGTTGAGCTGTTTGAGTGGCCTGAATATGAAGTGTTTCCGCTTTTGGCAGTCTTGTTGTCATATAATAGTATCGTTTATCAGTAACTGCGTTATCTAAACATTCGGCAGGTGGTGGTACCGGCAGACGGCAGGCTTGCGTGACTGATGGGCCGTGCTACGATATCTTGCGTTTTTTTTTATTGTTATTGATGTGTTTAAGTCCGCCTCAGAACACGCTCGCATCACACCTATAAGAAAAAGAGAACAAATTTTTTGAACTGTTATTTAAATATTCGAGATGTTATTATGATCAGTTGAAAAACATATTGTGCAGTTATTTAATTTAATGGCGGTTGATTAGTTATTGCGACAGTAAAACATGGACAGTAATAAAAAATCAATTTGGCGGTTATTTTATCATACAATGTCAATTCTAAAAATAATTGAGCAGTCCAATAACTGAATGAGCGGTAAAAATGATGGTCTACTGTTGGTGAATCATTTGGGTTAGGTTAGGTTAGAACAGTGACCACTTCCGACGGCTGGCGCCCAAGTTGCTGGGCGCTGCTGGGGCCCTGTCAACGCTGCTTCCCAATCTGGGGGGCCCGAGCGCCGCTTGTAGGCGGCTCTACGTGGGGATCGTGCGATCGATGGCCCTGTACGGGGCCCCGATCTGGGCGGCTGACCTGACGGCCGGTAGCATTGCGGTTCTGCGCAAGCCGCAGAGGGCTATGGCCGTCAGAGTCATCAGGGGTTATCGCACGATCTCCTACGAGGCGGCTTGTGCACTGGCCGGATCCCCGCCCTGGGACCTGGAGGCGAAAGTACTCGCGTCATCATATCGGGGCGCGAGGAAGCGAGGGCGCGGGGCGAGCGACCGATGCAGCGACACATGGAGCTGCATCGGTCTCAGCTTCGCGAGGTCCTGGTGGCGGAATGGCGGGACAGGCTCTCACGCCCTACCGCCGGCCTCGACATCATCGAGGCGGTCCGGCCGGTGCTCGAGCGCTGGCTCGGGAGGAGGCACGGCTCCCTGTCGTTTCGGGTGACGCAGGTGCTCTCGGGGCATGGTTGCTTCGGGAAGTACCTGTGTCGCATAAACAGGGAGCCGGACGCCCGGTGTCACCACTGCGTCGACTGCCGGGAGGACACGGCGCGGCATACGCTGGCAGAGTGTGCCGCTTGGGAGGAGCCACGCCGTGCCCTCATCTCAGAAGTAGGCAGTGACTTGTCGCTGCCGGCCCTAGTGAATGCGATGGTCGGCAGCGGCGAGTCCTGGGACGCGGTGGTTTCGTACTGCGAGACAGTCGTCTCGCAGAAGGAGGCTGCGGAAAGGGAGAGGGAGATCTCGTCCACTCACCCGGCCCGCAGCAGGCGCACCGGGCGTCGGCGGAGGGCGGACAACGCCCTCTTCCAGCCCCCCTAAATGGGTCCAGGGGCGACGGACTCGGGGACGTCCGTCGCCCCCCACACACCAGGACCCGAGGTGGCGGCGCGTAGTGTTCCACGCGCGCCCCTCTTAGACGTCGCGGGGGGAGTCAAACACCTCACTCCCCCCCCTGACCCGAGGAGGCCCGCGGTCGCGGGCCGGCACCAGCCGGGGGTTGCGGAAGATTTCAAGTTCCCGCGACCCCCGGCGTAGGTGTGAGTTGCAACACCGGGGTGGTTTTTAGTCAGTAAGAATCTGACAGACCCCTCCGCCCGCCCCAGGGCGGGGGACATCCATGAGGATTTTCCACAAAGAAAGGTTAGAACAGTGACCATTAACGCGTGAAGGCGAGCGAGCGTAGCGAGCGTGCCGCAGCAGCGGCACGCTCGCCTAGCGTCAGATTCACTCTATTGTTGGTGAATCATTTGGGTTCCATCCGTCACACCGCTATATCTCGAAAACTACTTTACCACCTCATTGTTTATAGAATTGCTTAGAATGAGATTTCTTACCGACAAATTCCGATTTATTACTGCCCACACGTAACCGCTCGTTCAATAATTTTTACCGCCCATTTAATTATTTTCCTGCTCAATTATATATTCACTGATCCATTTCATTATTTTTTATTACTTTACTGCTTAGTTTTAACTGCTGAACTAGTTATTAAACGTGTCATTTATAATTTTTAACTTACCAAAACCGCTATTTACAACTGCCTCTTTAAATCAGTGCCTAAGAAAAGGGCCTCTCCTAAAATTTCAAATCATTGTTTAATTAACTTTAATTGTTAAGTAAGCTTATTGTTTTTAAAATAAGTCATCTCTATTCTTCCTTTGTTTTGTTTGACAATTTCAGAGTTCTAGAATATTTAATTGCATTTTTTCAGTTTCACAACACTTTAACTTTCAAGTATTTCAGCCTTTAAACATTAGAGAGCGACACTTGAACAAAAGTGCTTATAATAAGAGGCTTATGTAGGTATATTTTACTACTTATTTCATTATTGTGAATTCCTAAAACGTGCAATATATCAGGCTCACAGTTACAACAGAGGCAAATTTATTTGATTCTGCGATGGCCTTGGCACAAATCTATGTTTTTAATTTATTAATGGACAGGGCAAGTTGTCTGCCGAAGCGTGAGCAAAACTGTAGCAGGTTTAATTAAAGAAGTATTCTATAAACTAGTATGTAGGTAGATCTATAATGTAGGTTATTTTATTTCTACAGTTCTCTGCGAGAAAATGTAAAAAAAAATGCTTTTTTTAGTTTTAATTCTCCGACGCTGGAGTCTGGTCACTGTGGTGTATCAAAAATTCAGAATGTTATTTTTTGTGCAAATTGGTAAATGTAATTAGCGGTGCATACTAACAACGAACACAGGGTGAAAAGCTTGATTGATAAAATTAAAATTTCTAGTTTTAATGTTATGCCTTTTTAATAAAAATACAATTAAAAGTGAGATAGAAATATAGAGACAGTCTTTCAACTTCATGAGCACATTTTTTTAGGTCGGTAAGTAGGAAATTAATCGTTCGAAAGAAACTCAAAGACCACTTGTGGTAGGTACGTAAACACTGTAAATGGAGCTTGTTCTTGTAATACTTTAGGTTTGTTTTGGTTTTACTTGTAACAAGACACTAACCCACTAACTCATTAGTAAATAGAGTCAAATATCAATGCTATAACGACTAAGATTTCTTATGAGAGCCAATTCTTTCTGTGTGTCCAAACTGTCTCAATACACTTTTCTTAATCCTTAAAAGTCCCATCCTCTTTCACTCCACAACGCTTCTTAAAATTAACTTGCCAAGAAGTAGGATGTCTTCATCATCATCATCATCATGTGGGCTGATAATAATATAATGAAGGCATCTTACTTATTAACAAGTTAACCTTTGAAAACTTTGAATTCGAAGTCCTGTAAATTTTTGGTGATCGACTGCGGAAATAAAGTTTGAATTTTGAATAAAACTTGATAACTTGCTTAATAATGACCGAAACCCCGACCCCCGCGCGTATCGACGCTCCACTCATCACAGTTTTACAGAGCCGCACTCTATACTTCGATGTGCATTATTGATCGAAGACTCTATAGGTCAAAGAGCTGCATGCGGCTCGCGAGCCGCGGTTTGCCCACCAATGCACTCATCACGTTCAAGGGTTTAAACCACAGATATCTACGGTTTAAACCCTTGAACGTGATGAATGCCTTATTGACCCAGTGTCGTCACAAACGTGACTCTGAGCGCGTCTTGTCTTGGGTTTGATTTCCTGTACGTTTAGCATGACGACACTGAAGAATAGACTAGATAATAGATAAACAATCACAGTCTGTCATATAATCTATTCTTCCGTCGACTAAACGCGTGTCTATGGGGGGGGTGGGTCATGCTACGGTTGCAGGTCGGGCAAAGTGTAAGCGCCGCATGAGCTTACAGTACTGGAATGTATAAGGTGCACGAAGTAAGACAATAAGAATTAATTTTTAGCTACTGAATTTTCGCTATTTATTTCAAGAGAACGTGCTCACTTTAACGCGCCTATCACTTAACTCTTATTTTATAGAAACAATCCCCGCATAGGTACATATTCAATTTTAAAACTAGAGTCCGCGCCACCACTGAAGTCCTTTTGACGCGGCAAAGTATGTCATTGCATCAGACTGCATAAAAAAAATGGAGTTCCACAATGTTGCGCCGGCCTTCTTAATTCTTCTAAATTCGCTTGAGTGATGGAATGCAACTCGCTATTTTTCTACCAGCCAGCATGATGTAATAAGGATTTTGGATTTTGCAGACAACCCTTTACGGTAGAATTTTTGAATAGTACTTATCTGCTTATTACCTATTAGAATCCTGTCTCAGTCCAGTCCAGTCTCGATTCCTATTGTAACGAAGTACTTCAACCAGGCTTGCGGTAGGTGTAAACTAGCAGAAATGGTCACGTTTTCAAGTGTCAAAAGTTTTTTGTTTTTTAATACAGCCATCTAGTAAAAGTTTTCAGAAGCTAAAAGCTTATACTGATGGCTGTATTAAAAACTGACCATACTAGACGGTCCTGTACATAATTACAGCGAAAGGAACTAAGTTCCAACCGGGTGGCGTAAATACAAATGCGAATACAACACAGACACCGTGCGCAAGCTAAGTGAGCGCTAGTTCCAAGTTGCTCGCAGCTAGGCAAGCTCTTTAGTAATAGCGCGAGGTGCGTTACGTCGCAAGCAAGGTTTTTGATGACTGCAGTGTAGACAAAGCGAGTACTTATGAATGTCTTTCGGAGCCGATCACATTGCAGACAGTTTTCAAATGTTTGTGGTGTAATCGTGTTTGTAATACTTTATTCATTCGGCTGCGTTACAGAACAACTACTGTCTGTGTTGCATCCGCCTTTGTATTTCCGCAACCGGGTGTCCCACGACACTCGACTTTTTATTAAGTACATGGAACTTTTAGGCCACTATACACCGCTACCTACCCGTTCGAGAAATACAGCCGTGATATACCTAAACGTTAGGGTTTTACTACAAAAACTAAGATACTTCAACGTGTCACACAGAACAGACTGCAATAAAAAATACAATCAATCTACCAACGTTTTTGACAAGTTTGACAATTTGCGAGTTGAATGTGAACGTTTTTTAGGTACGAGAATTGGCTTTCTGTTGTATTGAGGTGTGTCTAATGTCAATCTTACGTCAAACTCCTTTAAATGTCGAGTTTAAAAGGGGTTTAGCCTCAGTGTTTAGCCTAAACAACTGATAAACACGGTTTTGTGGTAGTAAGGTATTTGTTTTGTCGAGTGAACTGTTTTTAGGGTTCCGTACCCGAAGGGTGCCAAACGGAAACCTATTACTAAACCTCCGCTGTTCGTCCGTTTGTCTATCAGTGGGCTATCTCCTGAGCCATATAATATGTACCAACATAATTGAAATTTTCACAGATTGTGAATTTTTATTACCGCTTTAACAACAAATAAGTTTTTTTAAACTAAACCGTCGAATATTTAACTCTTTTTCTAAACATGTTAAAAAAAAAATGTTAAATATTGTACGGTGCGTAATGGTACCGAACCGAGCCTCGGAAGGTCCCGGCTGTCAATCGTAAATCTTTGACAGTCGTTACAGGTCGTCAGAAGCCCGAAACTCTGACAGCCAGTCTTACCAAGCGGTATCGTATTACCCAGTAACTGGTATTCAGCTGGGTCTGGTTAGACTGGAAGCCGACCCTAGGCAGGTTGATTGCATGGTACCGAACCCTTCGTGCGCGAGGCCAACTCTCACTTAGCCTGTTTTTTACTCATGAATGGTACAGTCCCTAATTGTGAGTACGTTTGCAATACTTAGGCAACACAACACAATCTTTATGAACGTTAAGTAGGCTAGTATACCTACCTAGCTCTATTGCTGTTTGGTTATTAAGCATACTGGGAACTTACTGAGAAGTTATTTTGCCTGCCTGAACAATGTCATATGTGTTCTGAGGCCCTAGTGTGAGTTTCTTACAACCATCTCGATTTTACTCGTCGACCGCGTTCAGTGCTCCGATTGGCCCTTGACTCACTAGTCAAGGGCCAATCGGAGCTCCGAACGCGGTCGCTGCGTGAAGTCGAGATGATTAAAATAAACTCACACAAGGGCCTCTGATTATGAATGTGTATTTATAATACTGTTACTGTGCGTTTATTATAAGTTGTCCCGTGACACGATTTGATTGGTAGCACTGTTATGTCAGTCGCCATTTTGAACTCTATTTTTTTTATACTTAGTATTGAAACTTAGCTTGACAAACAATGGTGCCAACATGATGGCAAGAGACAAGTTATAGTGTACGGTCTGTAGATATACCTAACGATAAAAGATAAAGATATATTTATTGCTTATCTGTGTAGGTACTATCAAGGAATTCCATATCTAAGCACCTTAAGGACTATTTTTGCTTGCAGCGCTCGGCCGCTATAGAAATCTCATCAACCAATAGCATCGCACTATCAGATTTTTTATGCGTCCCTTGTTTTTGTAAATTAAAAAAAAGACAATTCAATAGAAATAAATATCAATGGGAACCCTCGTTCGGTCGTAGTTCGAGAACGTTTGGGACAAGTTTATGAGTTTTTTTTATGAATGGGTTTGCTATACTGTCAGAAAAGTATAATATATAATTAGAATTGAGTAGTTTCACAATTAACAGTTTTTGGGTGAGAGGCGGAAAAATTCTATAAAACTTTAAAAGCGCAAAACTCGATCATCACCCGTCATATTTGTTTTAAATTAGCTCTAGCCATAGCACCTAATTACAAATCATCATGTAGACAAAGCAGTTTGACTAAACAAACTGGGAGCTTACTCGTGAACAACTTAAAATTATTATAATCCGTGCCTAAAGAAAAACTTTGTAATAATCTAAGGTCATTTACGCATTGGTCGGTGCGGTATCGTTTCGGTATAGTATGCTCGATATACCGAAACGATACCGCACCGCTTTCATTTATCAATTTATGCAGTACCGCTTAATTCGTTAAAATATAGGCGCTCGCCTATATGTCAATCGAGTATATCGAGCATGCTGTAAAACGTGTGACATAAGCGAGTACTGCACCAGATGTTTCTACAGAGCTGCAAAAAAACTAAGTATGTCGTATTTTATAAAATCTACAGTTTACACTTTCATTTTTTGGGATTCCCCGATACGGCATCCCATAGTATACACAAATAATGAGTGTCATAAAAGTTAAAATACCAATTTCTAAGCCAAACAAATTTCAACATTGCAGGCCTAAAAATAAAGTCGAAAATAAATAACCGAAAATGTGCATATTTATTCTCAACTTTATTTAAACTACTGCAAGGTCGTTATTTGTTTGGCAGGGACAACCGCACTTTTCGATTTCGACAGATGTTCCCGGGTCTCAATGGTTAAGTAGAGAAGCTAGAAAACTATTATAAGTAGTATAAAAATAAAAAAAACCTAAACAATTTTTATATGAATTCAGCTATAAACAAGGGGAAAGTGGTATGAAAAATTATTAATAATTATAATCCTGTACGGGTTGCGTTTTTTCATGAACCCTAAAAATTACAAACTGTCGAATAAATGTAAATAATACTAGCTTACAATTTCAACGACAAGGCAAAGCTGGATATAAACAAACACTTGAAATCTACAAAATAATGTCGCCTTGTTCCTTAAAAATAAACATGGGCTCATTTCTTAATTTGTGAAGCTAAGAAGATGTAAAATGTAAAGTTTAAAAACATTAAAATTAAAAACTTTCTCATTTTTGTTTCTTTTGTTCTATTCCTAGTGGTCGAGAAAGGGTCACCATAAATCCGTAGTCAGACATCTATGATCAATAATGATCATTGTAACAGAGCCTACAAAAAACACACGAACAACAAAAACACAAAAACTACAAAATATTATTTATTTTTATTTCATTGGTCGATACAAAAAGGGGCGTAAAACAGATGTGGTCATTGTGCTCACGGGATTTTGTTTTAAAATTGCTTAGTTATTAACTTCCCCAATAGTACTTACTGGTGTCAGTACATCTTATAAACGTAACAAAAAATTGGCTCATCAGTCCACCCATGTCGAATACTCAATAGTATTAAGCAGGGACTGAATTACCCAAAAATTAAGGTACCTTTAAATTTCGGTATGACGTCATACCATTAAATATTTCGATACCGTAATTTTTTTCAGTACTTACCGGAATTTTGAGGTTGAAAATGCATACCGGTATATTTCGATAGAAGTACTAAAATACACAAGTTCGACCCACCCGCACACCCACGCCGCGTCGTCTTGTTTTTAGGTACCGAAATCGTGTAAAGGTTAAATAACGGTTTAATAAGGTATCGGTATAGTTCAACCCTTATTTTAAACCGGTCCCGGTATATTTTTGAGGTATCTTAACCTTTAACCGTAACCGCTTTCAGTCCCTGGTATTAAGCGTCGTGCAGACTCGCGCGACGCGACTCTAACAAAACAATTTCTAAGAAAACTAAACGGTAGAAAAATTACCGCTTTTTAATTCGCGCTGGTCTGCACGAGGCTTTACAAGGCAAATAAATTACAAATAGATTAATAGATTACAAACAAATCCTAAAAATATGATTAAAATATTAATAATACTAGCTGTTACCCGCGACTTCGTCCGCGGGGAATTCTATACATTAACTTTATTTATTTGTATGGCTGCCAGTGAAACTCCCGTCAAAATCAGTCCAGTCGTTTTGGAGAATAGCCGGAACAAACAGAAAGACAGACAGACAAAAAAATGATTAAATTGTATGTATCGTATAATACTTTCATATGCATTTAGTAAAAAGCTGTTATTTCGACATTACAAAATATCAGTTTTTTACTAAATGACAATGACACTTCAATTTTATTTATTCAAATCAAATCAAATCAAAACGTTTATTGCAAACCATAATGTACAATTACAGGTGGTAAATAAAAATATAATAGAAACAATTATGGACCCTGTCGGGCACAGCTATTTTTTTAAATAGGTAGAGAGAGGAAGTTATTTGTATAGATGCATAAATACAGATTTCAAAGGTTTTAATTTTTTTGCGCGGAACCCTAAGTCTTTTTTGATACAATAGCTATCTTCCAGTGGAAGTCCCGTCAAAATCGGTCCAGCCGTTTCGGAGATTAGCCGGAACAAACAGACAGACAGACAGACAAAAAAAAAACAATTGTGTTTTTGTTGTATGCATCGTATATACTTTCATGTGCATTTAGTAAAAAGCTGTTATTTTGACATTACTAATAGACACTTCAATTTTATTTATTTGTATGTATGTTTGTATAATATGTTAATATGTATGTACCTATGTATAGATAAATGCGAAATTGAGTTTGTTTGTTTGTTACGCTTTCATGCTAAATGCTTGACGACACGGTTGGCGCAGTGGCTGAGCGATCGACTGCTGCGCAACGTGTCGCGGGTTCGATCCCCGCACGGAACAAATATTTGTATGATCTGCTAGTAGTTGTTCCGGGTCTGGGTGTTAGTGTATGTGAGTTTCTATGTTTGTAAACGGACCCACGGTACAAGAAGAAATTCTTAGTGTGGGGCAAAGTTAAAAAAAAAGAAAAAAAAAGAAAAAACTGCAGAACAGATTTGGATGAAATTTGATACATGGATAGACCATAACCTGGATTAGGACATAGGATAGTTTTTATCCCGATATTCCCACGGGATCGAGACTTACGCGGGTGAAACCGCGGGGTGTAGCTAGTTAAAAATGAATTACATAGGTACGAATGCGAACATTATTTCTACTATAAAAAACTCATGCAGATAATAAAATACATTATCCTAACTATACCTATGCCCGTACATTATGAATTAGGTACCTAGGTACTGAATAGAGAAGTTACAATTTTTCACGGTATAACAATAACTGGTGTCGCGTCGCGCTAGTCGGCACGAAGCTTAATGCGTTATATCTAAACCATTTTTAGGGTATCGTAATAAACAAGGAACCGTTATAGTTTCGCCATGTCCGTCTGTCTGTCTGTCTGTCCGTCTGTCTGTCCGCGGCTTAGCTCAGAGACGCGACAGTTAGTCTAGTACTAACTGTCGCGTCGCGTGAAAGCTGTAATTTGGTATAACGTATACATATTAATCATGCCGACAAAGTGGTAAAATAAAATCAAGAAAACATTTTTCTTTATGGAACCCGTAGGGGGGGTACCCCCTACGGGTTCCCTACACGTAAAGTGAGATGTTTTTTTCTCATCTACCCCATGTTGTGGGGTATCATTAGAAAGGTCGTTCAAAAATATTGAGAGTTTGTGGAAACCATTTTTGGATTCCAGGATCCTTTTGCGAAATATTAAGCTTTTAAATGTATTTTTTTGTTAGAGTCAGGTGTCCCCCCCCCCCCCCCTGCCAGCTAAATGGTTGTACTTCGATTTGTGAAAATATTCACAGCAGTAGTATATATAACGAAATTTAAAGGAAAACTATCGAGTAGGCTGTACATGTTAACCAGTAATAATCAACCAACTTAAATTTGCGGTTTGAAAAACATGATCTCCCATACATTCTGTATTCCGAGAACATGTTTTTCAACTACAATGTTAAGTTTGTTCTTGGGATAAATTAATCCCAACATCGGAACCCTTCATTGTGCGTGGTCCGACACGCACTTGGCCGGTTTTATTTATTAATATGATAAAGCAAAAATTACGTGTCTAATATTGTTTTATTATCTGAGTGATGGACTAAATAGTTTTTTTTCCCTGACAACATCCCTATTGTATGTAAGTGACAGGAAGGTATAAGTACTAAGTAGGCTATAGTCGGGAAATAAATTGCAGAGGGTAGGGTGCCAAACAAAGTAACAACTGCGCAAAAGGATCGATATTTGTGTGCAGTTTCGCTAACACTAACGTTGTAGACGTTATTTATTTATATATACTTTATTGTACACCAGATTATAATGACGTTGTGAGGTGACAAATGTTCAGAGAATAAAGTTCATCACACACATTGAAGATAATATACAGGGGGGCAGGGACATCGACGCGAAAACTGTTACCATGGATTCAGTACATGATTCTGAACGCCCCCTGCGTCGAAATTTTAAATCGTTTTTTTTTATTTTATTAGCTGTTCAATACATTTTGACCGCGAAAAAAAAAACTGCTGTTCCATAGAAAAGTGCACTTTTCTATGGAACAACAGATTTCTTTTTTACAACCAACGAAAATTAAAAAAAAAAAAGATTTTATTTTACCACTTTGTCGGCGTGATTAATAAGTATAACCATGCCAAATTACAGCTTTCGAGTACTAAACGTCTCTGAGCTAAGCCGCGGACAGACAGACGGACATGGCGAAACTGTAAGGGTTCCGTGTTTACTACGGAACCCTAAAAAAAAGGTAATCACTTCTGCGCACCAAGATATACTCGTGCGAGTACCTACTAATGACGGGTTTCTTTCTTTCTCAGGGACAAATTAAACACAAGCTTGCGAACTTCTAACTTTAGCCATATCAGAAGGCCAATTCTCGTACTTAAAAAACGTTCACATTCAAGACGCAATCTTTCAAACTTGTCAAAAATTTTGGTAAATTGATTATATTTTTGATAGATTGCGAATGAGAGAGGCAATTCCCGTAATTTTTAAGAACGTTCGCATTCGCATCTCATTCGCAATATGTCAAAAATACAAATAATTTAAAAAAAAAATTGACAAGTTTGACAGGTTGCGACTAGAATGTGATCGATTTATACGTACGAGAATTGCCCATGAGATTACGATGCCAAAATTCTTAAAAAATACGGGAATTACCCCTCTGATATCTAATAGGATTGCCATTGTTTTCAGCTAAAGGCTTTCGCAGACCGGCGTGATGCGACGATGCGACGCAATTCTGGTAGAGCAATTTCTATGAAGTGTTGACACTAAAGTGGCGTCGCACCTGTCAGCGGCAGCCTTAAGGTGTTGACTTTAACCTAGAAGGAAGTAGATAACTGTGATAACGTAAATACCTAGGTACCGTTAAGTAGCTACAGTCTACAAAAGAATTAGAAAGAGTGTGCATGGTCGTTGGGTGTGCATCAGCAAAAAAATAATCATTTTTGGACAATGCTGCCAATTATTCTTTGTGGGTATTAGCCAGAGCGTTAATCTTATGGCTGCTTTTTGAGATTTATCTACAATTCCAAGTAGATTGGAAGTCAAACGTACAAAAAATTAAAACGAAACTTTTAAAATTCCTGTACCTATGCTTTTCGAGAAGTTAAAAAAACCACAAACTTACAGACTGCCCTGGTAACATACTACGCCTATGCTTATGCATGGCTTAATTACGGCATAATTATGTGGGGAAGTAGTACAGATGCACCTACACTGTTTACAGTCCAAAAGAAATTTGTCCGTATCTTAGTAAATATACAACAGATAGATAGCTGCAAACCCCATTTTATAAACCTAAGCATTTTAACTCTACCTTGTTTATATATACTTGAAACATGCAAATTCGCTCATAAACACCAACACTTTTACACTAAACGAGAAGACATACAAACAAGATACACACACCGATACAAAACGCGACTAAACTTACCAAAATCCCGCCTAAAAATACATTCTACAAGCTCTTTGGTTATGTCAATAAAAATATATAATAAATTACCCGAATCAATCAGAAATGTAAAAAAGCTCCATCTATTGACGAATAAATAAAAAAAATATTATTAAGTAAATGTTATTACAGTGTAAACGAATATTTAAATGATCAATCTCTGGAACTCTTATAAAATACACAAAAAAGATTTTGTTTTTAGAATAAGTTAGATTATAAGTTGGAGAGTTCATCTGGACGCCGTTGCGGAAGGACGTCTCGAGCGCTCCGCGTCTTTTATCGCACAAGTGTACGGGCTTGGGTCCGAAACAAGATCCAACGTGTTTTTTGCCGGTCAAAATAAAAATAACATCGAGTGTTTTGTTTATTCAATGTGGCTATGACTCAAGCGTCTACAAATAATTACATTAAGTGCAAAAGTGAGGTGTGCTAAGCCTACGTACGTTCATGACCCAGAGCGAGCGATCCAGGGCATCCGAAGGCCTTATCGTCTGCCCAAGGTTTCCAGGGAACCAGAAACGTCGTAATAAGAAAAACCCGGTGAGATCATTCCTTTTATGTCAGGGCGTTCTGCTAATCACTCAGTTAATAAATCAAACTCCCATAGTTCAAACGCATGCTTAATGCTAAGTCCAACGGTAGATCCAGATACCAAAAAGACTTACACCTTAAATTGTTTCTAGTAAGTGTATCGATCACGAGAACTGAATTAAATTCCCGGCTTTATTTCGATTACGAGGCCAAAATTCAGCGACAAAGTTCGGTAGATTATTTGTTAGATTAAGCGTCAACATCGTTAGCGCATATCTACGGTTGCGTAGTGACTGGCGAAGTTTAAAGGTTTGATGCTTCGCACTGAACCAACGCTTACTTTTAAGCTACATATTTAGTATATAGTAAAACGAGAACATCAAGATAAAAATTATAATATATACTCTGACAAAAATAACAGTGTCGATTTAGATTGCGTAACATTCTGGCAATTTCCATTGCCTTCCAAAAAGTCGCGTCTAAAGCAACTTCTTTTTTGTCGTGTTTCGGTCGAACAATTTACCCGAGTTTTTGTGAAGAAAGGCACACGTGTGATGAGCCTAAAGCCCACTCAACAAAAACAAAAACTGCATAACAAGTTATATTTCAATAGAAAAACAGAGGGTATCTAATAAATCTCAATCAACGCATGACCCTGTCAAACTTTTGTAGCTCTGTGTCTCAACACGTGGGGTCCAGAGTCCCAAACAATAGTGTTACAATGGTAATAATAGCGGCCATGCAAAAGGATGGCAATTGTCTGTTTAGTGCGATCGCCCATCAACTAAATCTTTTAATGGGGTTAACATTTGGCCATATGTCAATACGCCGAGACCTAGCTACGTATGTTTCGGATAACCGCGACGAAGCCAGAATTTGCTTAGCACTTAGGAATAACATTCAAGACTCTATTCCTAACAGCAAGCTCTCTCAGGAACAAATGATAACAAACTACATAACCGCGCAGTTTAACGAGACGTTCTGGGGAGGGGAAGACATCCTAATCGCCGCGGCCGAATTCTATCTCGTAAATGTGCATGTGCATAATAACTACGGGAACACACTGGTCTACTCACCTGCCGGCGAACCAGTACACGGAAACATACATATCATTTACAAAGATCAACATTATGATAGCTGGGTCATAAGCGCCGAAGAACAGTACAACAATAAGCTGCAAAGTCTAACGCATAAAACAACTAACAAAGATACACCACAACATGCCGAAACGGTAGGCAATAAATACAACAAAAGAGACGAACAAGGGCAGCCTACTAAACCCCGAATTCTGAGCAGCCCCCAACTAGCTTGCTCATTAACACCGGATGAGCAATTAACATCAACATTATGTACACCGTTATCGGCTGAACTCGCGGACGACACCGGATACACAATACTTAGAAATTTGCCTTCTGCCGCGACTAAGTACACTTGCTCAGACCTGCGCATTGCAACTTGGAACGTTCGTGGGGCCTCGAAACCGGCCAAAAAAGATAAAATAGACGCGGAACTTTCAAATAGGGGCATTCACATAGCCTGCCTACAAGAAACAGGGATGAACTTAGGAACGTACAACTCCACCCATTACGAATGGCACCTAACAAAAATTCTAATTAGAGACCCATTAACTAAACAGAAAGCGACTTACGTGTCAATGAACGGATTAAAACTACATACTGTCGACGAAATTAAATATCTAGGTACATACATAACATCTGCATTAAGCAGGAGAAGCACAGTTAGAAAACGGTGTGAACAGGCCACTAGAAACGCAAAGTCACTATTACCATTCATAATAAACTCAAAGATGGACTGGAAACTAGCCAGACTCATGTATCGAATGGTTATAGTACCTTGCATGATATACGGATTGAAAGTATCGGCAATCACCAAAGCTAATAGGTCAAGACCGAGAAGATATGAGAGAGTCATCATGAGAGACTTGATTAACCACGCCAGAAATAAACCAACACAAAAGAAGATGCACGAAATCTTAGATGGAAAAACTGTAACCAAACGCATCAAGAACCACAGAATGTGCTATCTCGCACACGTCCACAGGCGTGGCAAACCACACCTTTTACACGCAGCAATGGAGTATAAGGCCAAATATAAGAAAGTAGGCCGTCCTATTTACACATGGAACGACAATCTTAAGCAGGACTCGACTTATTTCGACAAGGAATTAGACTTTTGGATGGATAAGGCTACAGACAGATCCAAGATCATGAAGGCCGCCAGCGAGATGTACAAGAAACCTGAAACGGATAGCAGCGACGCCTCTGACGAAGACTTAGACACAGCAAAATCGAACACAGCACAGCAGCAGTATAGAAAAAGCTGAGAAAGCAGCGTATCCCCGTTCTCAAAATACACCGGTGAAGATCGACTCGAACCAACATAACGAAGACGTCGCAAAAGATGCCCATCCATAGATAATTAACACCCGTCTCTCCACTATTCCTATGCTTACTCTAGGATGCATATCCGGTATGGCTCTCAAATCCTTCCTTATCCTAAGGGCACGTCTTCCTTACCATTACCCGCGCCCCCCGGTCTACTCCTAGATATGCAATGGCCTTTGTAGTCCCATGAAACATGAGGCTTCATGGGCTAGTGCAAATCTTGGGGTTCATTCGATTTATCGAGTCTGGTTAAACCACGCTGGGATCGGTGCATTTCATTCATTTCATTCATTCATTCATTCATTTATTCATTCATCATTCATTCATTCATTCATTCATAGAATAAGTTAGATTATAAGTTAAACGATAAGTCCTCATCTCTACCTTTCTACTATCTTTCTTTTGCTGTGCCCAACAGGGTCCACGATTGTTCCTCAAGCAAATGTTTACCACCTAAGCACATACATTGTGGAATGTGCAATAAAGAATTGAGTATTGTATTGTAGACAAAACTCAATACAGACCAGTCGGCCAGATTAAGAGACATAATAATTAACTTTAAAGATTTGAAGAGAAGAAGTTATCTAAAGCTAGCTTTAGTGCATCTAAACTAATAACAGCAAGTGAAACAAAATAAAACTTGTAATAAGAATAGGGTAAAAAAGTACCTGTGTTTTTTTTAAATACTACAGATATAAAAAAAAATGAATATTTTATTGTGGTTAGTAATGTATGATTAGATTAATTACCTATTTAATAACTAGTAATTAATTATCAGTCTCACAAAAAGAAAACAAAGGCAAATACCGTTCTTATGAGCAATTATTTTTATGATAAGAACGGTAAGTATTTGCCTTTCTTTACCAACGAACTAACTCGAAGTCAGCCGAACAACGCGCGATAATTCACGAACGCAGAGTTTCGGTGCGGCCGAAGGTTCGGCAGATTTACTGCTGCAACCGAAACTGATGCCTAAACTAGTTTTTTTTGCCGAAACTGGCTGAAACCGAAACCGAACCTTCGGTCGGTCTCTAATAATTATCTCTTTTGCTGTCTGTACCTCGGTACCTGAATGCGTAAAATCATGACATTTCAGCGATTTACCCGGACCTGCCGTTCGATTCTGTAAAAATATCACCGTGAAACTTAGGTAAAGTGAGCGTGAAGTGAGCTGTCAATAGTGTTAATCCCTAGCATCCTGCCGGTCGATTCTGTGGCAGTGACAGCTCACTCCACGCTCACTTCACCTAAGCTTCACGTTAATATTTTTACAGAATCGACTGACTATTTATATTTCTATGACCCGGACGCTAAATACCGATGTTAATAATCATCAAATTATCAGAATGCTGATACCAATTGTTAACCAAGGCCTTTTCGGCAGCCTAATTATTTTTAAAGAATTAATCACCTTAGGATAGCTAGAACAAACAATATTAATCAAACATGTCCCGCAGACATGAGTCAGACATTAGATTAAATATTTGTACAAAGCATAATCAACCAATAATGTTCCCACTGTTGGGATACAAGCCTCGTCTCTGTGATAGGGACTGGGCCATAATCCATCACGCGGGCCCAGTGCGTGTTTGGTGGATGTCACATGTCTTCGATTTTTTTCTTAATAAATAATGCTAGACTCGGAAGCCATAAGCACTTAAGTCAAATCTTAAAGACTTTTCTAGAATGTGTATTTTAAAACCCTAAAACCGGAGTTACCGTCATAGCTTGCAGAGTAAGCAAACTGAAGTGTCAGTGGCCTGGAAATGTTTGCCGATGGACCAATGGGCGGTGGAGCAGACGAGTCCCTAGAGTGGAAACCGCGTATCGGCAAACGTAGCGTGGGACTCCCCCCAGCTAGATGGACTGACGACCAAAACACGTTCAGTGACGGCAGCCCTCCTGGAGGGTTCACCTAGTCGCATATGGGAAACCGGGTACCCTCGCAGAGCGCTCACTTTAAATGTAGGTTTTTCTAAGCGAATACCTACAGCGTTATAAACCCTGAAAGTAAAATCTGATGTAATTAAAATTTAACATGGAAATTAATTATGTGTATTAATTTAAATTGTAGTAAAATTTAACAAGATTTATCTATTAGTTTATGCGTTGGTTTTAAAATGCAAGCATAATTTTTATTTTTTGTTCACGTTTACAAATATTCACAAAAAAAATTAAAGATAGGAGATTACGTATAGCGACGTTTACTTAGTTTTACAGTGTTTTATAACACGGTTTTAAACTTAATGCCGTTGACTGTCCGGTGGCTGGGGCAGACTGGATGCTGAAGGTGGACGACAGGGTGTTGTGCCACAGCCTGGGAGAGGCTATGTCCAGCAGTGGACTGCGATAGGCTGAATTGATTGATTTTAAAACACAATAGACGACGTATATTTAGTAACTTATCCGCGTAACTGTTCCTAAAGAGTCATAAAGAACCCTGTAAGAAATCGACACGTGTTTCACCTTTCAACGAGGCATCCTCAGGATGGCGATTGACTAGTTGCGACCCGACGTGCGGAGTGCGGACACGTCAAGCGTCGAGAGCAGTGTGTAGAGATGCCTTGTTGAGAGGTGAAATACGTGTCGCTTTCTTACAGGGTTCTTTATGACTGTTACGCGGATTAGGTTACTAAATATACGTCGTCTATTATTGTATTTTATAATGGATTTCCGCAAAGTCACGCCTGAATCAATTAACTATCTGATTTTAAAACCCTAAATAAATAGAGTGCCTTGGAGGGTTCACTGTTATTAAAGACTGCGAGCGGTTTCCCTATATCCTACTGCTATTTTGTTTCCTAACCAGAACTTGTTTATTGTTCCAGGCTCGGCTGGACTGGTCAAAGCCTCTGCTTTGCCAGCTGGACGCCATCGCCCCCCACTACGAGACGTGGGTGAACAGCGCAGTGTACAGGAAGTGCAGGCTCTTCGCCAGTCCTCTAATGGAGAGCCTTACATACACGCCTTGGTACCTGGTGCCAATCTTCTGGATACCCATAATAATGTATCTTGGGTTCACACAGTACATCGAGCTGGTTGCTTGTGGAGGTATTTTGTTTTATTTTGTCAAGTCATGAATAAGGTAGTCCTAATCAGCCGACGCTAACAGCCAGTAGGTATTCAGAGGCCCTAGTGCAGGGGTTCCCAACCTTTTAACATACGCGCCCCCCTAACTTTTAAAATCACTACCGACTGTCGACGTCCCTGAGTTATTTTGTTGACATAAGCAGGAAAGCATAAGAATGTAAAGCTAGCGAAAGTGAGGTCAAAAATGTTTGCACCCCCTTGGATAGGTTAGATTTCTTTAGTCCATTCATACAGAAATAGAAAAACTTATTTTGTCGACTTATGCAGCTGAACCTCATTTTACGGCACCTAAGTAAGTGTTATGAAACGTTTGGGTTTTGGAAACTAGTCTTAACCTTTTCTGATACCAAGAGCATAACATTTAATAAGCCGCCGCGCCCCCATTGGTCATTGCCCCCCCAAGGGGGGCGCGCCCCACCGGTTGGGCATCCCTACCCTAGGATCTTTAAATCGTCCGATGTAGAAAGTGCCTTATGGACTTTCATCTCTTCTTACTAGTAAATTGCTTCCCTGAAAGGTGCCCATTGCCTACCGTGTTTATGTTTTTGTAATTTAGATAAGCATGTTTCGTTGAAACATGTGACGATGAACAAATCCGTGGCTACTCTTGAGACATATGAGCTTTGCAGCGTCAAGTGCGTCAGACAACAAGCGTTTAGGTATATAGAAAGTGGGCATCGTCGCAAATAGCTGTCAAATACTCGTATTTCCCTGTTTTGATTAATTTGACAATATTACTGTATGGTAATAAGAAATATGGCTAACAAGTGAACTAAAATATTGATTATGAAATGCAATAGTTAATATCGTAACACCGAAAATTGATTCTTAAGACAACGTATAATAATTACATAGATATAAAAATTACTGCAATAACTTATTAAAAAAACTAAAAAGAGGATATGAACGTAATGAGTAATGAGTTTAAAAGATATTGTAACAATCCCAAGGCTATCTGGAAACTTATAAAAACTATCTCCAATCTTTTGATGAATAAGACTTCTGCTAGTGAACTGCTGTCCCTTGCTCCGGGCGACTAGTCTTTTTTTTTTTTTGCGATTATATCGCAATTGTGGGGATGGAGCTGGCATCTAATATTAGGAATTCCACAAATTATGTCTCGATGTTCAACTAACGATCTTTAACACAGACAACGAAGAAATCGATCGACTAATTAATGGCCTTTTTTTTTTTTTTGAGGATGGGAAATCATCAAATGAATTCTACCGCTCTTGGCAGAGCGAGAGGGTGTGTCAGACTTTTACTGACTAAAACCCACCCGTGTTCCTTCCGTTGCCTGTGTGCCGGGGCCGCGATATCCCTTTCGGACAAACCCGCAACCCCAGCAGGACTAATTCTTGGCCTCAAGCTTAATAAATAACGCTGTGATATTTGGTGCCAAAAACATTCTTGTCCCAGTCATCTGTCATGTTTTTAACCTTGCCCTTTCGTCTGGAATATTTCCAGCTGCTTTTAAAAAAGTTGTACTGCACCCTATTCATAAAAGTAGTGACAGAGGCAGTGTCAACCAGTACAGACCCATATCGGTTTTATCTATCCTATCTAAACTCCTAGAAAAAATACTAAATAAGCGCTTGCTTGATTATCTCAACTCACAAAATTTTCTGGCTGACAACCAATTTGGGTTTAGATCTGGCAAAAAGACGGAAGATGCTATACTAGAATTACAAGCCCAAAATACTAATAATAAAGATAAGGCCATAGCATAGATCTCTCTAAAGCTTTTGACACTGTCTCTGTTCCCCTCTTAATTACTAAAATGGAAGGGGTTTTCTTAAGAGGCTTACCGCTGGATATTTTCAAGAGTTACCTTACCGTGGTCGTTCTCAAGTAGTAAAAATTGAAAACCATTCCAGCAAAGAAGCATTTCTCTCCTACGGTGTCCCACAGGGTAGTGTTCTAGGACCCACCCTGTTCCTAATATATATTAATGAGCTCTGCAAACTTGCGCTTGTCAACTCCAAAATAATTACCTACGCTGATGACACCGTAATCCTGGTTAATGGCAGTGACTGGACCGAAGCTTGCAAGTTTGCGCAGTCTGCTTTACGTACTATCATGTCGAGTTTAAAACAAACCTTGCTCACACTTAACCTGGATAACACTAGGCTCATCACATTTAATCCGAGCACAAAACGAAACAACACAGCCACCTCCGACCTACTGTCTGACAGCTCAGGTATGCGATACAATCAATAATATTGGTTGTGATTCTACTAAAGTTATACGCACGGATTCCATAAAATACCTTGGAGTTCTTATTGACAGTGCGCTGACGTGGAGTGGGCAGGTGGATTCTCTGGTCTCTATAGTAAGAACGTTAATTTTTGTCTTTAAAAATCTTAGAACCTTCGCAAATTTTTCTACCCTGAGAACAGTTAGCTTTGCTCTTGGACACTTAATTTTAACCTACCTCTTCATGGGGTGGAGCTGGAAAGTGTTTGCTATTGCGCTTGGAGAGAGCGCAAAGAGCCGTGCTACAAACCCATTCGTTTCCCTACACATGAGTTATATCAGCTATGGAAATTACCTACCATTAGACACTCTTTCGTCTTGAGCAAGGTATTACGTGCCAGAGTCTGCCAAACAGTTCCGGCTAGACATGAAACTGTCCGACGACAGTACATTGTCTTTGGTCCTGTGTTATCGCAGTAATAGAGTAAATAAACAACTTAATATTTATTCTTCCTCTTCCCGGGATTGCAAGTAATTAACGAATGATTGACTTTGCACCCTCACTTTAGTAGACTTTAGTTAAGCCATAAGGATTTCCTGTGTAAGACTTTTTTTTCCGTAGTTGACATGCACGTCACACACACCTCCGCACAAACTGACGTACACACACACTACACCTAACCTACACCTCCATCGACACATCATACACGCACTCACACTGCGTATACAAACTCTACATACGAACTCTTTAGTTTTATTTAGTTCAGGTTTGGTTTAGTTTTATTTTGTAAATAATAATTCTAGTATACATAGCATTATACAACTGGAGCACTGTCATCTTCCTCACGGAGGTGGGCGTTAATAGCTGCGACACAGTCTATAACTAATGTGGCTATTATCGTACGCAATGAAATTGTAAACGAATTTTTTGTTCCATTATAGTTTATAAAATAAATTTATTTAGTTTTAGATGTAAAAAATGTATTTGGAAACTTTCCAA
Organism: Agrochola lota; assembly: GCA_947364205.1. Lineage (NCBI taxonomy): Eukaryota > Metazoa > Arthropoda > Insecta > Lepidoptera > Noctuidae > Agrochola > Agrochola lota. Next base: position 19,003,749 of record OX376227.1, on the reverse strand, counting down.
ATGCCTTTTTTAAACCTAAAAAGGCTCAAAAAAGGATTCAACATCAAATTCAATGTTATAATTGCAATTCATTATTAATATTCTAGTTAGTTAGTCGTGTTTCTTATTTCCATACAGTAATATTGCCAAATTAATCAAAATAGATATTCGACAGCTATTTGCGACGTTGCCAAGTATTTGGATGAGCGCTAGGTACTTGTTTTTAGAAAACATATTGGGCTCCCCATTGCAGCCGATATTCCCTAAAACTTCTCTAACTCATCTGTAATTTTTTCCAGATTCTTGCCGACAGACACCCATCACAAACTTCCAGTATATCTACCACTTAGGATTAGGAGTACTACTCTGGACAGCGCTAGAGTACACCCTCCATCGATGGGTGTTCCACCTGAACCCTGGTTCTTCAGTCACCATGATCAAAATACACTTCCTCATACATGGGATGCATCATAAGGTAGGAAACACTGCAATTTTATTAGCTGCGTTAACAAATTATAAGAATTAGTGGCAGAAAACCGACGACACGGTTGGCGCAGTGGCTGAGCGATCGACTGCTGCGCAACGTGTCGCGGGTTCGATCCCGCACGGAACAAATATTTGTATGATCTGCAAGTAGTTGTTCCGGGTCTGGGTGTTAGTGTATGTGAGTTTCTATATTTGTAAACGCACCCACGATACAAGAAGAAATTCTTAGTGTGATTTATAACGTTGCCCACGTTATTAATAAAAAATAAATTAAAAAAAAACAAAATTTTCTCTGCTCGGTTTGGTTGGTTCGGCCTGGCTAGCTACCACCATCTTATCTAAGTCTGTCGCCACAACAACAATGTTAACAGCATTGTTATGGTTCGGTAGTTAGAGGTAAGATAGCCAGTTCCTCTGTGGTTGAGGATTCCGGGTGAAGCATGCTTCCAACTTCGGCCCGATCATCACTTACCATCGGGTGAGATGAAGGCCAAGACCTACCTTGTTGTGGTTAAAAAAAAACCTTGGACATGACGCAGCATACACTGGAAGAGTGTACCGCATGGGTGGAACCGGGCCGTGCCCTCGTATCACAAATCAGAGCCGATCTGTCGCTGCGGGCCGTCGTCGTGCGATGTTCGGGAGCGCCGAATCGTGGGATGCGGTGATCAGAAGGAGGCTGCGGAAATGGAGAGAGAGATCGAGACCACTCTTCCGACCCGCAAAAGGCGGACGCCCTTTTCCAGCCCCCGTAAACGAGTCTGGAGGGACGGCGGGCTCGGGGACGTCCGCCGCCCGCTATCCAGCAGGACCCGAGCGGGCGGCGCGTAGCATAGCTATTGGTCGTCGGGAGGTAGTTTTACACCTCGATCCCCCCGTGAGCCTTGATCGTGTCCATCCTGTCTGCGGAGTTTCGCTAGCAGCTTCAATTTGACCATACAATCCTAGGTAGGTTATTCTCATAACTAAAACGCTTTAATAAAATGAATGACTTATAGATTAGTAGCCTGGGAATTATCTGAAATGTAGTCAAGCGTACGTCTATCAAAGCTAACCCAAATAGAATTATCATTTATCAAGTTATCAGTGTTAGATGTTGTAAAATTATACAAAAATATTTTCACGTCGTCAATTTTCACCGAATGAATAATATTTATTGCCTTATGATTAATACTCGTAGTATGTAGGTAGTTAGATGCCGTCAGGTACACAATATCTTGTGACAAGCTATTTTTTTTTAAAGAATACCTAATGTTGTTAACTTTTATGACGTCGCGCTTTCGTGTGACAAAGCATTTATTATTTATTTTATAACCAACTTGTGGTACAGTTTGTACCACAAACAGTTATTTCCTCATGTCCCTCGGCAAACTTCGTGTTTCGTTAGTCGGCGGATTTCTATCAGTTGCCCTTTGCACTTGGTAATTATGGTTGACGGCATCGCGGGCGCAGCGGTAGGAGTCAATACGTATAAGCACCAAGTGCAAAGGGCAACTGATAGAAATCCGACAGCTGAGGAAACACGAAGTTTGACGAAGGAAATTAAGAAAAATTATAAAATGAGGTAAAATTATATTAAAGTTAAATTATAATAGACTACTGAATTAAAAGATTGAATGTAAAACAATTTATGTTAGTATCAAATGAATAAAAATAAAAAGGTATTAAAGGTAATTAATTGCATGCAGCTGAGATGTGGATGCTAAGAGAGATGTTTGGTGTTACACAAATAGATAGAATAAGAAATGAGTACATAAGAGGAAGTCTGAAAGTGGCACCGGTGACTAAAAATTTGTGCAGAACTCGGTTGTCATATGGGCATATGATGCAGAGGATTGAGGAAAATGTCGTGGGTAAAATTTAGAGTATGAATATCGATGGCTATAAGAGTAGGGGAAGACCAAAGAAACGATGGATGGACTGTGTGGAAGGTGATATGGATAGAAAGGGGCTGACTACCGAGATGACGACTAATAGGGAGGGATGGAAGAAAATGACATTTTGCGCCGAGCGCCGACCACTAATAAATTGGGATAAGGCCAGGAGAATGATGAGCTGATGACTGTATAATAATCTTAAATTCACTGACAGACAACGCACAGCCTACATAAACCGCTCGGTCTGAAGCATGAAATTTTGCACAAGACTTCCTTTTGTAACGTAGGTGAGTAACTAAGGAAGGATGTTCGAAGAATCATACTAGCACTTTTCTTACCATCTGTATTTTTGCGCCTTCTAGATATACATGTAGGTAGATAAACAGGGTGGCAGGGACATCGTCGCGAATACTGTTACCATGGATTCAGTACATGATTCTGAACCCCACTGCGTTAAAATTTTTCGTCGGTTATAAAAACAAAAATCTGCTGTTTCATATAAAAGTGCAATACCTACGCGGTCAGAATGAATGGAACAGCTGTTTTTTTTTTAAATAACCGACGAAAAATTTCAACGCAGGGGAAGAATCATCCTGCTGAGGTTACGGGTTTGTCCGAAAGGGATATCGCGGCCCCGGCATGGCACACAGGCAACGGAAGGAACACGGGTGGGTTTTGGTCGGTAAAAGTCTGACACACCCTCCCGCTCCGCCCAGAGCGGAGAAGTTATTTGATAATTTCCCAACCTCAAAAAAAAAAAAAAAGGGAAGAATCATGTACTGAATCCTTGGTAACAGGCTTCGCGTCGATGTCCCTGACAGCCTGTATACGAACCGGGCGAGTTTGAACTGGGGGTGAATATGAGTGAAGCCATCCTAAAGGGGTTTAAATATGGCAGCCCCGGATCTAGGGAGGGGCAAACCGGGGCATGTGTCGGCCGTCGGACGGGCGCCACCTTCAGGGGACGCCAAATTCAAGCGTAGCAGACAAGTGCACCACCCAGCACATCGCAACTTTGCAATAAATGAGACGCGCAGCACATATATATAATCTTTCTATATCTTTATTTTTTCAAACAGTTTTGGCGCCCCTGTTGGATTGGGGCATTATCGATCGATAAAATGTGATTCATATGTTGCTGCCAATTTTTTTAATTTCCAGAAATTTTGAATTTCGCGCGCTTTCTTAGCTCATCGGATTGGCAGACGGCAGTTTTTGCCCCTCTTCAAATAAAATCTATATCGGGAACTGAATAGGAGAGGAAAGTTGTTGATTCGGGCACATGGCTTGTATAATAATTAGTGTCCGACCGAATCTGGTTTTTACGACCGAAACCGAAACCGAATTTCGGCGACGGTCTCTGTTTCGGCCGAAACTGAAACCGAAACTTCACTTCAACATCATGTTTTGAAGGAAAAATAGAGATAACGTTATTATAATCAGTCAGTTTTATTTTTGTATCTTTAAATCACATAGCAATGCAGTCTTCGACATTTCCACTTATTGATAATCAACATAACAATCCCTCATTTAAGAAAAAAAAAAAATTGCGCCTTAAAAATACTTTAAATAGGTGGGGTGTTTATTGTCTTCGTCGCTCGGATGGAATTTACCGCACCGAAAATGACCGAGCACAGCGCGAGAACTCCCGAATGCAGTGTGGGTTTCGGTCGTAGTTTCGGCAGGTTTGCCGCCGAAACCGAAACAAAACCGAAACCGTTTTTTTACCGAAACCGAAGTTTCGGTCGGACACTAAAAATAATACATAGTTTGTCACAGGTTCCATTCGACGGTCTCCGCCAAGTGTTTCCACCGATTCCGGCTTTTATCCTGGCCGCCTGTTTATACTCAATACTGCAGCCGTTCCTCTATCTTCCTGTCATGAAACTCACCGGGGCACTTATTGGTAAGAATTCTTTAAATTATTATATACTAGCTTCTGCCCGCGACTTCGTCCGCGAGCCTATAACCTTCCTCAAGAAAAAGACAAACAAACTTACAAACAAATTTTACCTCTTTATAATACATATTATATTATAGTAGGTATAGAAATAAGTAGATTTATTTAATACTTCAACCACACAAATGTACAGACACTACAAAGGCGTACAAGACTTAATGCCATAGGCATTCTCTACCAGTCAACCTTTGGGTGATGCAGAGACAAAATTAAATATGATAATTAACTATATAATTACTTAGATGTAAGCACTTTGTATCTCATTTTAAGTGAACTGTTATTAAAGTTCATATGAATAAATTCTTTAATTAAACCTAACACTGGTATGTGCAATATCAAAAAATGTGGAATAAATATTTATTCAAACATAAGGATATACCTATATAATTATAGGTACCTATTAAAACTATATACATAATATAATTTACCTAAATATATATAAATATAAGAATTTTCTCGAAGGGGATCTCTCGGACCTAGGTTGTAAATGGCTCAAACAGCCCTCGAAATACCAGGAATAAATACAACCTTGCTGTACATCGCACTCGCCTCCTCAGAGAAGGCAACTCGTTCATGGGTCAATGTATACGCTTTTACAACAAACTTCCCATTGACATTCGAAACTTACCCATTAAACGACTTAAAAGTTGTATTAAAACCAAACTTTGTAATAAGGGGTACATAACATTTCAGATTATTTAGAATATAAAAAAGCTTGGGATTGAGCTGCTTGCTTTGCTAAGCCTTCTGATAAAATCATAAAACTTGACATTATAATTATTCAGTAAAATCATCAATTATGCCAGTTTTATATAAACATTGACATTGAATATTACCTACATACAAAATGACATGATTACTTTGTAAAGTAGTAAATTATTTTAATTATTGTGAATGGGAGGACTATGTGGATTTTTTATTTTGTTATTTATGTACCTACACACAGTAAAATACATATAGATACAAAATAGTTATAGTTTTGAGTACAAAGCTGTTGCTTATTTCTTTAAAAAAATCTTCCAGCAGACCCGCGAAAGGAGAAGTGAAAAGGAAAATGTAGACAATAGTGTGTGAGAACAAGAAGAGAAAATATGAATAAGCGAAGCCTTAAAAGTAACATATTAAATACACCTACACGTATATATTATAGCTTAATAATAATAAATATATTAAAATATATATATGTATAAATACTCACAGTTGAGAGGAAAGGATGACAATTTCTTTTTTCTTTCTCAGTCAGTTATAATGATGGTCTAGCAGTTTGAGTAGTCTATGGCGGCCTACCAAATGTCCTTTCTTTGGAATTGTTCGTCGAGTTGACCTCCACAGTTACTGACAAATGCTTGCACTGACTGGACAGGTCCACTCAAATCTGTGTGGTTCTTTCATCAAAAGGCAATTTCCGACACTATCCTACATGGTCCTCATATGGCCTGACCAAGATTATGTCTGGACAGACTGCGACCTCTGAGTTTGTTTCGGCCTTTCTTCTCAGAGTAGTCAGATAGGTAACACGGAACTCATCTAGCAATTTTATTATATCCTATAACGAGCAATATTTGTTTATATACATATATCTATCTTATATCTTATCTTATCTTATATCTTATCTTATCTTATATCTTATCTTATCTTATATATATGTATATAAAAATCAATTGCTGTTCGTTTGTCTCGCTAAAACTCGAGAACGGCTGGGCCGATTTAGCTGATTTTGGTTTTGAAATGTTTGTCGTAGTCCAGGGAAGGTTTAAACGTTGAGAAAATATGGAAAAATTGCGAGGAAGATAGTAAAAACAACAATTTTATTTCCCAAACAAACTGTTCCTAGCTGTCGTAAGTAGGGTAGGTAGGGTTTAGTACTACCCGTGCAAAGCTAGTATATATATATATTATATATATATATATACTAGCTTTGCACGGGTACTAGCTAGATATATATATATATATATATATATATGTATATTAGTAATCATGTTCTTGAAAACGGCTCTAACGATTTCGATTAAAGTTGCAATATAGGCGTTTACGGGGGCGAAAAATGGATCTAGGTAGGTCTCATACACAGATATAGATAGACCTAGATAACGCAAGAGCACCCACTTCGCGTGCCGGGCATAAGCATAAAATGCATAACGTGGCCACTGTTGCGCTCTCCCCGACCCTTGCTCGCAGATGCGCCAGCCCGCGTCGACGCTGAGCCTGTAGTCTTAAATTCCCCTATTAATAATAATAATTTATCATTGATCCAGCCCGTCCCTTCTTGCTCTTCTCCCGCCAGCGACGCCCTAAGCCGAGGTCCGTACCCAACAGGGGGTGCCCTTAGCGAGCGTTCGCTTAGTATTAATTTAGTATAGTTTATGCCCCTCCAGGCTTTAAGTGTAGAAGCTTAAGGCAGCCACAGGAAAGCCCGGTTAAGCAGCTACGACCCCTCAGGTCCCCTGCGAGACGGCCTAGTTAAAAAAAAAAAAAAAAAACTGTCGCGCAGCGTCTGCATCGATGCGCAGCGCTAGTTGGACGTCAGTCAAAAAATCAAAAATGCCTAGTTGCGCTGTGACAAATTGTAAAAATTGCTCAAAAGTGAGCAGAAAAAAAAAGTTAACGTTTCTTTCCATCGGTAAGTGATTTTATGATTAATATTATGCGTAATTCATTTTAAAATCAATTATTTTTACTCCAATACAACAAATTTGAGAAAAACATAGGTCATCGAAAGCATGCTGCATGTTCGTGATACATTGCAGCTTTTACTCGGATCGGTTGATGTGACGTTCTATGTTAACAAATGATGAATATCAAAACAAGTGATACTATCGTATATCGCTGCGGTTTCGGAGTACAGGCGCTTTTATCATTTTTCTGTTTATTTTAGCGATTAGTGTTGTTCATCCTACGCAACATAAATCGATTCTCGAGAATTGATTTCGGAAGCAGGAATGATTATGTATTTTATATTTATTATGTAGACAATTTTGATAAATAATCTTAATGTTTCGTGATTTTTTGGTTTTCCACATCATCCCAATTTAAAAGAACAATGGATTGAAGCGACGGGAAATAAAGATTGGTTCTCAAGAAAGTATAGCACTATTTGTTCGATACATTTTTAGGAAGAAACCTTTCCTGCCGGGGTTGCGAGTTTGTCCGAAAGGGATATCGCGGCCCCGGCACACGGGCAACGGAAGGAACACGGGTGGGTTTTAGTCAGTAAAAGTCTGACACACCTTCCCGCTCCGCCCAGAGCGGGAGAAGTTATTTGATAATTTCCCACCCTCAAAAAAAAAGATCTGGGTCTGGGGTTGGGCCGAGACGGGTGCAACATGCGGCGGTGTCTTTGGATCGATTTGGTTTTCCCATCATTAAATAGTGCTTGTGACGTCATAGTAGGTAGTAAAAAAATGGCACGCTTGGTTTTCATACAGATCGTGATACTTGCGTTATCTAGGTCTATCTATATCTGTGGTCTCATATATGAGAAAATTCGTTTTCTCCGCATTTGCATTTGAGCAGAGCTCGGTCGCCCAAAGTTTAGAACAAGAATAATGACACCTTAAAATAATGACTTGGCAGCATGGAATTAGGAAGTACCTGCTATCATGGGAACATGGAATTAGTAAGTACCTTCTATCATGACAGCATGGAATTTGTATGTACTATCATGGCAACATGGAATTAGTATGTACTATCATGCCAACATGGAATTAGTATGTACTATCATGGCAACATGGAATTAGTATGAACTTTTCTGTACTAAATGAGCATTCTCTATTTTCACCAGAACAGAGCTCGGTTACCCAAGTACTTTTTTTAAAAGACGTGTAAAAGTGATTACATTATCCTATTTACAGAATAAACAATTTCATTTCATTTCATACGAAAAGAAAAAGACGGCTCGGGCTACTCGTGTAGAATAGGTATTTTTACAAGGCAGGTACCTACCTAATACTGAATAGTGAGTCAACTAATTATGCAGTCAGATAGGCTTATCTTTATTGCGTTACATATCTCACGATTTTGACATTTCTACCAACACTTAGGTATTACGACTTGCACACATCGATAATTTTATTAATTATAGAAATGAGTAATGATACCTATACTATTTACCGATCCAAACTTTGTTCAGGGTTTTTTGTGGATTGGTGAATGAACCTTAATATTTTTGAGGAAATCAATATTTAAAAAAATCCTGTACCTATTACTAAAAAAACATAAACCTGGTAACATAAGTTTTGCCAGGGTCTTGGACGGTGCCGAGAGGTCCCGCACACGCACACACACCCCAGCGTGTTTGTACAGTTTGTTACATACCACAAGTAAAGCGCGCGTCGCTTCGCGAGTTTATAGTACTATACTGTGATTGGCTGTGTGAAATAAGGACAGTCAAACAAATCTTACAAATCACTTAACATGAATTAACACACGCAGTCTGTCAGACAAAATGTTGTATATTTTTGGCACAGGAATAATTTATTAATGATAATTAAATGAACAGCTTATTGATTTTAAAGAATTCTTAGCTACGATAAGAGTAATATAGGGTATCCATCAGATAGTAAAAATATAGTCTTATCGGTCTTATCACTTGGATAAGCTGTTCTCAAAACTGCCACAATAATAATTATCATGTTAATAAAATACTCCTAGCATTTAATTATGCATTTATTAGGTACTTATTATCGAATATTATTCATAAAAAATATCGGTAGGTGATAAAAAATAACAGCCGGGTTGTATAAATAAGTACAAAGGCGGATGCAACAGAGACACCCGTAGTTTGTGCTGCATTAACTTGCGAATGCCGCAGCGGTTTCTAGTGCAGCCGCATTTGTTTCATTATGACACTGTGCTCCCATTCCTATTAACACTGTTTAAAAATATTGTAAAAGCCAATTATTTTTGGTTACTCTTTAGCCGAAAAGAAACACCACGGTCCGTGGTATTTCTTTTCGGCTCTTCTCCATAGAAAATGACCAATTGGAGCCGTGCACCTACCTTCACGTCACGTAACTTCACGTTCACGTCATATTTAAGTGCCAATTTTTATTTGAAATAAAACATTTTAGATGACCTTCTCGCGTTCACCCCAAAAATTCCCCGAAATCCCCCTTTAAGATTCAGGTTTTGAAAAAAAACACCCCACAAATGACAAAATATTTTTTTAAATTTTATACTGCTCAGAAATAGCTTCCATTACTGAATTAGCCTCTTCATCCGCGTCGTTTGCAGTTCCGTACATTCTTCGGGCTCAATTTTCTAAAGTTTGGTAGTCTCCTCTCTATTTGCTTACATATTTCAATATGGACTTCTTTCGCCATGGTGATAGGTTTGAGATACTTCAGTCCCAAGAAAAATAATGTACTTATAACAAATTTGTCTTACGCGTGCATCTTACTCAATTGTTCCGCAGTTTAACAGCGATCTCTAGACTTCGCCATGTAAAAATTTAATTTTAATCCATCCCATTGCTCTAAATTTTTTATGAGAGCCTCGTATCTAGACAACAATCTAGTGCCATTTTTTTTTTTACAGTTTTTCCAGTCCCCCAATTTCCTGCACATCTAGTTTTCTCTCTCCAAATATCCCCCCAAATTCAAATCAAATTCAAAAGTCATTTATTCAAAATAGGCTGAGAATCAGCACTTTTCAAACTTCAAAATTACATAAGACAGTCCCCCAAAAACGCCCACCCTTCACCACTTCCTAGTGCTTAGCTGGGAAGAAGACGTGGCGCAACAAACTCCCCAGTAGCACAGCTGTCTGTTCAGTCAGAAAACTTGATTATATACAATAGTAGTTATGCAAAATAATGTACATTATGCAACGTAAAACATGAAATTAAATTATTTGCTATATGCCAGCTAGCACACGCCAATATACCAACAAAATAATCATCGAAATCTATACTCAAGCGAAAATAAAAAGTAAACAGAACTTAATACCCGAATGTAAGCCACCGGGCATAAAGGACATGCCCGCTTACATATAGCTATTAAAGCTGTAACTCGAAGTCACAAATGATAAAGTAGGACCATCAAAGTCAAAATAAATAATATAAATATACAGTTACTAATAACAAAACCATGATCAGCAAGACGACCAGTCACCACAAGCAGCACCCGTTCACGAGCATAACGCAAAGATCAACCATTACCCCATCGCCATATTTGAGAGAAGAAGGCAACCCGACCCCCGACGCTACCGCAAGCAGTGACATCTAAGGGAGCATGACGAACTTGCTGCCGGTTGCTCAGACAATAAAATGATAAATATTAGAGGTCGCTAGCTAACCATAATTGCAATACAACTCATTAAAAAAAAACTGTAATGAGTAGATTATGTCAATAATAAGTAAAAAAAGCAAAAATATTGTCCCCCCAATTCTCCCCTTTATAACTATTTAAAAAAACATATTTGGGGGATTCCCCCCAATCTGGCATCACAGGAAATGCGTTAGGTTAGAACTGTGACTAACCAACACTTCAAAGTTGCTCGCAGCTAGGCAGGCTATTAATTTTGACGTTTTTGTTAAAACAATGTCTTTCGGAGCCGATCACATTGCAGACAGTTTTCAAATGTGTGTGGTATAATCGTGTTTGTAAATACTTCGTGCTAAGCTAACGTTTGCGCAATAAAATTTGTGCGGCGTCCACACTATAGCAAACCTGTGTCCGCGAGTCAGTAGTTTTCTGTACAAACAGCTGTCTTACAAAACAATAACAAGAGAATTATTGTGCAACGACTCGCCCATTCATGTATTATTAGCAACGTAATCTGAACAGTACATGATGAATGGTGATGAACCGTCTGGTCCAGCGGGAGTCCTACGTCATATCGTTTCATGGGCGCATGCTACATTATGCCATCCTCAAACAATTTAGGGTTGTCTCCTCTCTGTCCTTGGAGTTTCTTGCCCGTTCTTCTCCATAAAGATCAAAAAAAATGGAAAGGGCAACTAGCTTCAACTTTCTGACTAACTGACCGACTATTTGACAATCAAAACTGCCTGTAAATGGTTTAATTGAAATAAATGCTTTGAGTTTGAGTTTTGAAATAATTCTGTATAATTCAGGGCGGTGTATAACGGTATATTTTTCGAAACGGTTTCGTCTTAAAAACCTAAGGAACGATTTGTTTCGTTTCGTTCCGAACTAAATGTTGTATGTACAAGAAAAAACGTTATTTTAAATAACGTTGTCGAGCCCTGATCTAGACTGCCGTCTTTATATTATTCTGCCTCAGGCACGTATATCTGACTTTTCGGATTCATATGCTTATTGTATAGGTACATAATTATCGCTTGCTTCAAAAACAGTGAAGGAAAACATCATGAGGAAACCGGCATGCCTGAGAGATATTTTTCGATGGCATTTGAATCCATGTCAGTGGTTCATGGGCGGCATAAAAACTTTGACACCAGGTTAGACACTAACCACACGAAGAAGGAGATGATTATTCTCCCTTCAACATCCTGATCTTATTCTGTAAAAACTCACCGCGAAAGGTGAAGTGAGCTGTCAATTACAGAATAGTTCCAAGCTCACTTCACTTACTCCAATTGAAATAAGATTTGACATATCTAAACCTTTTTACAATCTGTTTAACCGATTTTGACTTCTATTGCGTTGGTGGCATGACAAATGGCAGCTGCAGTAAACAGTTGGTATTGTAACCACTTTTTTCTTTTTAATGCCATCCTTATGCCTACGGTATAAAGGTCAAAATCTAATGAACGGACTGTATAGGTTTGTTTAAGTCTTTTTTTTTAAATTTCAAATGGAGTATAAGTTTTCACGGTGAGATTTTTTCAACATAGACAAACTGAATTAAAGACTCCCGCGTCTTGTTCGTCTTTGTCGCTATTATTAGCACAGATTAATACAGATGGTTCACTTCGCAAAATCATTTAAATAAGAAGAGACTCTTGCTGCGATACAATAAAGTGCAATTCAAGCCGCACAGCGCTAATTACTTAATTATATTTGCCTCTCTTTCTATCGCGTAACTCTTAGATCTTCTGACTACGTCACGCTCACTGAATTGGCCCGACAAGTCGAGCCCGCCGCGTACTTGTAGCTTCATACCTAAAACGCGGAGTGAACCATTTTTACTCATCTGTTGTATTAGAAATGGGGATAATAATTATTTATACCTATGGTTTCCAATCAATACCTGTACCCTAATTGCGTAATACACGATTAAAATCAGAATCTGAATCGTTTTGAAACAGATTGCTAATCCATTGCTTCTTAAGCTCATCTGCTCAACAGCGTGTTGAACTGTCAAAATTAAACAAATTTGTTGTAATCGTTTACGAAAATATGTTTCGTAATTAGATAGCTGATTACCTTAGTTGTCTTCTTCTCTGTAGGGACAAAAAAGAAATTGACAACCCTATGTTATTAGGAGAAGCGATAGGAAGAATAGTATTGGAACATTTGGAACTGTTAGAATAGACGGAAATAGGAATGCATCGTTTGCACTTCATATCTGTTCGACTGTAAAAGAAAAAATCGTACGCTACTACTTTACAGTAAGAAACAATCAAATTTGATTCAATTTATATAACTGGCCAAGTGCATGTTGGATCACGCACAATGAAGGGTTCCGTAGATGGGATGAATTAATGCCAATAACAAACATAACATGCTAAGTAGTTGAAAAATAATGTTCCATACGGAATGTATAGGAGAACATGTTTTTTCAACTGCACATGTAAGTTGGTCGATTATTAATCGTTAACTTGTAGAGCCTACTTAGCTGTGATAGCTTTCCTTTGAATTTTGTTATATATGCTACTGCTGTGTAATTTTTGCACATATCCAGAACCAACCATTTAGCTAGCACACTTGACTCTAACAAAAATTATCATTTGCCCTGAATCCAAAGATGGTTTTCACACTCACAATTTTTTTTTACGACCTTTCCCACACAATAGGAAAGACGACAAAGAAACACACTGATAATAAACTGGCCTATCGTTTAGCTTAGAATAAAATACCATTCAAATAACACAAGATAGAAGTACTTACCTAATACATTCATATGGAAATATAGTTATTTCCCAAACCTGGTGTTTATTTATGTCGTCGATAAGCTTGATAAATCTTATGTTACAATATGATCGAGCATACTTTAGGTGCCTGTTTGATATCTTCATGTGATAACAATAACTCATTACATAGATATTTGATGTAGCAACAGTTTTGTCGCTCTGACCCTGGCCCTGACACTATCTACGGTACCTATGCAATGCAGTGCAGGTTTTAGCACTACAGGCGCCCCTCTCTACTGTCCAAGTGTGGAGTGCCGCAGAAATATATGGTCCATTCACAACGAAATAGGACTTAGTAAGTCCTATTTCTGTGTGAATGGACCAAGTAAGTCCGACTTACTTTGTCGCCTACGCAGAAAAGATTGAGGGTTCAGAGAATGTAGGATCATTAGGATGCAAGAGCAAGCGAAGCGAGCTCAAAACTTTTAAGCAATCCGCCTCGACTAGGCTAGCTTTTCTTTTGATCATTAATATAGAAAAGTTTCTTTGTCGACTTATGCGAAAAATAGAAGAATGCGTGAACCAGCAAAGCGAGCTCTCGGGAGTTACGAGCCGACTTCCGGCCACCGTAGGCGCGGGCTTGCGGACGGTGAGCAATGGGTAGCTCGCCGTCCGATTAGGACCAGGCCCGGGTCGACGGCTCGTTGTGTTCCACGCGCGCCTCATAGAGATGTCAGCATCAACTGACGGGGTCCGTAAGGACCAATGCTTGCCAGGGTTGTGAGTTTGTCCGAAAGGGATATCGCGGCCGCGGCACACGGGCAACGGAAGGAACAGGGGTGGGTTTTAGTCAGTAAAAGTCTGACACACCCTCCCGCTCCGCCCAGAGCATGAGAAGTTATTTGATAATTTCTCACGCTCAAAAAAAAAAAAAGCAAAGCGAGCTCGATTTTTTTTAGCTTCTATGATGTGGCATTGATGCCGCAAATACACATGCATGTGTCTTAGCGATTTAATGTTTTACCTACATCGACGTTCAAGGAAAGCCCCCTGAACGTCGATTTAAGGCCACCATCTCTTAAAGCAGTATTTATTTAATTCGACTTCAGTGTGGGAGAGTGATGGATCTCTTTTGCACACTGGTCAGATTTTTATAAGCTAGCCTAGAATCAACACTTCCTATCCGAATAACATTTTAACGTTTGCTTGCAGGGTACCTGACATATGACATGATTCACTTCTACGTGCACCACGGGTCGCCTCTAGACGGCACCTACTTATACGCAATGAAGAGATACCACTCCAACCATCACTTCATCAACCATGATAAAGGTATGTATTGTAATGGAAATATATGTGTAGTTAGAAGTTATTATTGAACATTGTGAGCGACCTACTACTTACTTAAAGTAGTAGATTGCTCTCAATGGGTCTCACTAGAAGACTAAAAGTCACCTATAGGGTAACGGAAAGGGCTATGCTTGGAGTTTCCCTACGTGATCGAATTAGAAATGACGAACGATGAGAACCAAGGTAACCGACATAGCCCGAAGAATTGCCAAACTTAAGTGGCAATGGGCAGAGCACATTGCTCGCAGAACAGATCATGGCCGATGGGGCCGAAAGGTTCTGGAGTGGCGACCGCGTACCGGAAGACGTAGCGTTGGAAGGCCTCTCATAAGCTGGACCGATGACTTTGTGAAGGCCGCAGGAATCCGCTGGATGCGGGAACCACACAACCGGTCGAAATGGCGGTGCTTGGGGGAGGCCTATGTCCAGCAGTGACGTCTTACGGCTGAAATGATGATGGTGATGATGAAGTAGTAGGTAGAGCTAGAGAAAAGTAGGTAGGTTTCATCGCCAAGCAGCGTAGCTGTGTTCCGGCTTGAAGCGTACATAGGGGGTGCCAGTGTAATTACAGGCACATTAAACATATTTTCAGCTCTGTGATGCCAACGTAGCTATACTGCGTTCGCAATTTAGTTTGTAAATATGTAACAAATACTTACCTATGTGTTTTCAGAAAAACAACTTTAATCCCCACATCTAAGTTAAGTTCGTGAATATTTCAAACATTTTCATGACTTTTTCATTTTAAATACAACTTAATTTTTACATGTTGACATTCGTATAAGTGGAAATAACGTCAATTAGAAACAAGGATTTAAATAGACTTTACATAGCTACGGTGACCACTAAATAGACTTTACATAGCTACGGTGACCACTAAATAGACGTTACATAGCTACGGTGACCACTAAATAGACTTTACATAGCTACGGTGACCACTAAATAGACTTTACATAGCTACGGTGACCACTAAATAGACGTTACATAGCTACGGTGACCACTAAATAGACGTTACATAGCTACGGTGACCACTAAATAGACTTTACATAGCTACGGTGACCACTAAATAGACGTTACATAGCTACGGTGACCACTAAATAGACTTTACATAGCTACGGTGACCACTAAATAGACTTTACATAGCTACGGTGACCACTAAATAGACGTTACATAGCTACGGTGACCACTAAATAGACGTTACATAGCTACGGTGACCACTAAATAGACTTTACATAGCTACGGTGACCACTAAATAGACTTTACATAGCTACGGTGACCACTAAATAGACTTTACATAGCTACGATGACCACTAAATAACATTAAAAGACTGAGAAAATTACAACCGCTGTCATACAAAAACAAGATTCCCTTGGCTATAGTTGGTTCTCCCTATTCAGTCATACTTAGATCACCTACGTGTGGTGTTAGAGGTGTTATTGCACTCATTTTTGTAAAAGCTTCTTTTACGAAAACTTTTAACTTTGTAATTTTATTGGTTCAGGTAAGTATTAAGTAAGTAGTAAGACGGTAGTAAGACGAGCAGTTAGCCTCGCCCTTCCGTTGCAAGATAAATGGTTTTCTAATTCAAGTTTGTTGTTGAAATGACTAATACCGATCGCTCAGCATAATGTTGCGACTCTTTCGTAGCCGAAATCGATCTACCTAGGTCTCAGATCTGGGAAAATTCATTTTCCCCGAATTTTCACCCGAGCACAGCTCGGTCGGCCAATGTTTAAAACCTTAGAATAATGACATGGCAGCATGGAATTAGTATGTACTATCCTATACTATTAAATCAGCATTCTCTATTTTCACCAGAGCTGGAGCTCGGTACCTACTGAGATTATTAAAATGCAAGTTTGGGATAGATTTTTGTAATCATCATCATCATCATTGGGTAGCCTTGTGCCATGCTTTCCTGGTCTGTGAGAGTCTCATCCAGGTCTTCCCCAAGATCTTCTGTAGGTCGTCCACCCACCTGGCTATTGGTCTGCTAACGCTCCTTCTATCGTCTCTCGGCAACCATTCCGTGAGGGCTCTGCTCCACCTGCCATCATCACGTCTAGCCAAGTATCCTGCCCCCCTCCAGACCTACGTTGGACCTCTGAGTTACGGACTCGGGTCTTTCAGTGTATTGTATACCTACCTATCCCTAAATAAACCTATGTATTATTATGACAGTGATAAGCTCTTAAGATCGCTATTAATAAATATAATTAAATGCACGTGTGTAATTTTTAAGTGATTTCGACACAATGTAAAAATTGTTATGAAATAAATGAAATGAATGAAATGAAATTATTACCGTAAAGGCTCGTGCAGACCAACGCGACACGACCGCGCCACGCGACTAGAACAATACAATTTCTAAGAAAAGTTCACGGTATAACAATAACCGGTGTCGCGGAGGTTTCATTTGGTTGTAAGTTTGTAAGTACGTACAATCGAAGTGAAAAGTGATCCAGTTCTGTTGTACATTATTGTATATTGAGGATTCATTAAGATTATATATTTTGGCTGATATTTCGACTTTATCAGTGACTCCAAAAGATAAAACTCGTATCGATAAGGATAGATACGTGTAGGTTTCGTTACGTTTTTCACCGTAGTGAAAAAATTTAATGTTTGTTAATAATAATATTTTAAGCAGGTATTCGTTCAGAATAAGAAATAATAATCCAAATAAATAAAAATGAAATGATGTTCGTTGGTGTTTACCATCACTTGAGAACGGCTGGATCGATTTGGCAATTTTTTGTTTTAAATTGTTCGAAATAATCCAAATTAATCTATTGTCGGATCAGCTAATCAATCTATTCTTTTGTTTTGTTCCAGCCTTTGGCATCAGCAGCAATATCTGGGATCACGTTTTCAGAACATTTGTGCACGTTAAAAAGTTAGGTTTTAGCTTACACTGGTAAGAATAACTTATAAGTACCTACCTAGGTAGGAACTAAGCTAATTGTTGATATTCTGCCAAAGTCTTAATTATTTTAATTAAAGTACCGTCATCGGTGGATCCAGGGCGTACTATTTATTGTAAATTGTTTGTTACATATGTTTTAAAACACAAAATAGTTCAAAAACAAATCTTCTATTATAATTGTGCAGATTTGTTTTTTCTATTTTCTAGGGCTTGTAGTTTTTTTTTTTTGTATTGATTTACGAGCTCTTGTAAGTCCCAGTAGATCAGGAATTCCCAATCGGTGGGGCGCGCCCCCCTCGTGGGACGTAGAGTGACTAATGGGCGAAACGATGATAAGAAGCTAGTTCATTTCGATAATTTATCGTATTTCCGCTAAGTGAAGGTTAAGTAAGTATTCGGTTCTTGGAACTCTGGCCGGTAGACCGGAATATCCAATGACGTCAGAAAACGCTATTATGAAATACGAATGAAACAAAGTATAGAAGAAACACATTACGTATGCCTTTACTTAATTTATTAATTTTACTTGCTTGCCATTAGGTACAAGAATTAGGTACTCTTGTTGACAATTTTGTACTAGTAGGATAAAAACTTATTTTGTTTTTTAGTTACCTCCCGACTTTACTACCTATTATGAAACCGTGCCATTAAAAAATATGAATATTTTTAATAAAAAGTTTTGTTTAAATTTGTATTTTTGTTTTATTTTTGTAATAACCTTTCTGTGTTTGTAAAAAACATAACGAATAGGAATGTAGCTAACGGATATTGTTCACTTCTTCTTCAATGAAAAAATACTTTCCTGTGCAATGTAAATAAGGACAAAGTTGTAAAAACACATTCATTTTCGAATACTTAGATAAGAATCAATAACATGACATAAATTAGGTAATACGATGAATCATGCAACGAATACCTACAGAGAATTGTGAAAACAACGTAACACAACACACAATACATGCTTTATCCTTCCAAACTGTAATACATCTACTCAAAATTAACGTAATGTACGTGACATGATTAGATGGTTTTTAAATCGT
Organism: Agrochola lota; assembly: GCA_947364205.1. Taxonomy (NCBI): domain Eukaryota; kingdom Metazoa; phylum Arthropoda; class Insecta; order Lepidoptera; family Noctuidae; genus Agrochola; species Agrochola lota. The sequence continues at coordinate 18,985,132 of OX376227.1, read as the reverse complement.
ATTTTACAAATTTTATTTCCAATTTAGTTTTAACTCACACTTTCGACAAAAAGCACCAGAATTTTGTGCTTGACTGTACTGACATATTTGTATCCTAATTATTAAATGGTACAAGATAGAAAATTACTGGCCATAAAAAGCGGTAACCGTTCTAATTTCAAAACTTATGTGATTTTTTTTTATGATACAGTTTCCTGGTAGCAGATTTACCATTGCTAATCCTATTTCCATTAAGAAAAGTGCCAGTAATTATGACAATGATTAGAGTATTTCGTGAATATAGAAGTGTGTTGCGTGCGTCTGTCTTTCTGTGCTTATTAATAAATGCCTGTGGGTGTTGTTTCTGTGAGTGGGACTTGGACTTCTTGACGGATGACCTCTTTCCTGCTGGCTCACCCATCCTGGCCGATACTAAGTCTTTTTTAGAAGATTTATTTAAGTGTAATAAACATTCTATGGGTAAGTCTTTGCAGCCTATGTAAGGGCAACATTCACAGTCCGCACTTTTACTACTTTGCTAAGTAATGCAAGCGTACCTAGCATACTTATTTGAACATTATCGGTACACCTATAGCTTTAATGTTCATGTTCGAGTATAACGCTTGCTCACAATAGATTAGACGAATATGAACATTATCCGCATAAAAAATAAGGTTTATATTCATAGGAAACAATTAGGTACCTACCTAGTTAGGACTGATTTTTCAATAGTCATAAACATTTTATCTGAGGAATATAAATTATGAATGTTTGTCATAATTTGTGTTTGTGTTTGTGTAGAAAATATGTCAGACCGCTGTTTTCGTCAGACAAAAGTTATCTGACTAGTGTATTGAAAAATCGACCCTTAGACTTTAATAAGTGCTATCAGTCAATCCTGCCCTAAATGTTCTGCGTCAGATAATCTATAACTTTGTAAGTCTCATTTAAAAATCCGTTCAGAAATTAAAAGGACGACAAGAATGCTTTCAAACATTATCTTAAACCATTTGAATAAACTATTTTTTATAAAGAAACGGGATTATTTTTTAAAGCGTCAACATAACTGCTTCGTTTGTTATCGTACGGTAGCCGTATCAAACAATTAGGTACTACTCCGTAGTCCGTGGGTACTAATTATGGTGTCAACTGCCAACCCATCGATATTGACTTGATAATAGACACGTTTAGGTTCAAAGAATTTTACAATCGATAAGGCAAACTTCTTGGAATTTTTAAGTATTTGTATAATGTACTTTAAACGTCTTTGAATAATTTAAATCGCTAGAAAAGTGTTAGGTTTAGTAGTAAACTAAAAATATAAAAGTTACAGGTTACCGCTTATGCATTTATAAAGATGTTTAGTTACGGCGGAAGCGTCAAGTTCAAATTTTCTTACGTTTTTTGCAATTTGCAGGTCAGTATCATGTTGTATGTTGATTTAAATATGATTTGCGGCCGTATCAAATATATATTTATAGATTTATCATCATAAAAATGATCAATACAACTCTCTAAGTTCATATAATCACATTGAATGACTATTTCATGAAATCATGACATTTGACCATTGTGCTTACTTATGGAGTTGTATTACTGATTGTAATGAAAATTGTGTAAAGCCATATTTTTACTGTCGAAAATCATATTTTAATCTACATAAAACCTCACACTGGCCTGCAAAATGTAAAAAACTAAAGAAAAATTGTATTTCGCGGGCTACCTAAGCGCATGCCCTTTAAGTTAAAGCGTCAGGGTTGCCCGCGAACTTCAAATTTTCTTACGTTTTTGCAATCTGCAGGTCAGTTCACGTTGTATGTTGATCTAAATATGATCCGCGGCCGTTTCAAATGTTAATTTATAGAATTATAATCATAAAAAATATCAATACAACTCTCTAAGTTCATGTAATCCTATTGAATGACTATTCCATGAAATCATGACATTTGAGGAGTATGCTAACTTATGGAGTTGTATTGCTGAGTCTGATCATTATAATTCTGCAAAGCCATATTTGTTACGGTCGCAAATCATATTTTAACCAACATACAACCTGACACTGACAAAACTAATAAAACGAAAGAAAGTTTGAATTTCGAGGGCTACGTTAGCGCATCCCCCTTATAAGGAATAAAGGTTTTTTTTTTAAAGCCTAGTGTAAAAAAAAATCCTTTATAGTTCAAGCACAGGTTCAGGAGAGCATTACTTACATAATTAAAATAGCACTGGAGGAGTGGAAGTTTCCACACTAGGAGTCCCTGTGTCTTGGAGAATAGACTCTTTAGTTTTACAAGATTATTAGGTACCATTAAAGAAGTTCATATCTAACCAGTTTCAAAACAAAGTCCCGTGAACACGATGACCACATCTGTTCGAAACTTACCCATTAAACGATTTAAAATTTGTATTAAAACCAAGCTTTGTAAAAAAGGGTACCTACTATAAAATTTCAAATTATTTAGAAGATAAAAAAGCTTGGGATTGAGCTGCTCGCTCTGCTAAACCTTGTGATAAAACCATAAAACTTGACATTAGAATTATTTAGTAAAATCATGAAAATATACTAGTTTTATTTAAACATTAAAACAACATGACATGATTACTTTGTAAAGTATAATATTATTTTAATTATCTATTGTGAATGTGAGGACTATGTGGATATTTTTTTAATATTTTTTTTTCATTACTCCTTTTTTTTCATTTCTCAGTTAGTTTTAATGATGGTCTGGCAGTTTGAGTAGTTTATGCGGCCTACCCAAATGTCCTTTCTTTGGTATTGTTCGTCGAGTTGAGCTCCTTATGTTCTGAGTTGAGCTCCACGATTACTGACAAATGATTGCACTGACTGGACAGGTCCACTCAAATCTGTGTGGTTCTTTTCTCAAAAGACCATTTCAGACACTAATCTACATGGTCCTCATATGGCTTGACCAAGATTATGTCTGGACTTTAAAAGAGACTGTGACCTCTGAGTTTGTTTCGGCCTTTCTTCTCAGAGTAGTCGGATAGGAAACGCCGAACTCATCTAGCTCAATTTTATATATTTTTAATATGACGTGTAAAAGTGATTCCTATATCCTATTTACAGAATAAACAATTTCATTTCATTTTGTTACCGGCCCGGTGCTATAGCTGCCGAGCGTTGCAAGCAAGAATAGTCCTTACGGTGGTTAGATATGAACTTCTTCGATGGTACATCCATAGGATCGGTCGATAAGATTTCTAAGGAAACCATAATCAAATGTTCTTCCAAATCAATAAATTCATGTAAACTGAAGTAATAACTTAGCTGTACTTATAAATTTAAACGTGTGTAGTTTATTGAATAATACGTGTGTGGTGTGGGTGTGTGATGAATGAGTTAAGGTGGGTTTGGACGACACGGAGACAGAACCATAGCAGCATTCCTTTCCTGACATCCTTAACATTTCTGTAGGTACTATTAAAGAATTTCATATCTAAGGAGTTTGAAAACAAAATCCCGTGAACACGATGACCATATCTGTTTCACACAATGATCACAGATGTCTGACCCTTTTTCGACCACTAGGAATAGAACGAAAGAAACAAAGATGAGAACGTTTTTAATTTTAATGTTTTTATAAGTACTTTGGGACTCATAAAAAAACTGATGCTGCGATGCTATTGGATGATGAGATTTCGGCCGAGCGCTGCAAACAGAAATGGTCCTTATGGTGTATGGATTTGAAATTCTTTGATAGTACCTATGGATAGACTAAAGAAAGAGTAGGTCCGTTTAGATAAAGGGAATCGGGCAAATTGGGGACAAAATAAACATCCTCTCATTTCGTCCAAATCGACCTTTATGTATTGTTTATTAGTGTTATGAATGCAAAGAAGAATCAATAATACAACTCCCCAAACATTGTCATTTAAATTTTATAATTCGAACACAGACTGCGAAGACGGACCGATCTCCTCTGATGTAGTAGCCGAGTGCATCCGAAGGGGTCGCGAACTGGCCCGAGCGGCGGCCCGAAGAGGCAACGAGCTGGTAGGCAACGGCGTCAGTCTAGAAGATTCTTCTCCAGCCATGCTGCATTTCTTCTCCGCTAACCTACCTTCAGAAGTCAGGAAAGCATCTGATACTTCTCACGAGATCCTCACCGCAACTAAGCTGCTGCAGATGAAAATGTGTACTGGGTATAATACCATAAATATTATTAAAATTATATTGTTCAGTAATGCTTTATAGTAGATGCAATCGCAGTTTATCTAATGTTATGTCCTAGGGTCAAAGGACCAGAATTTTGCCCGCAACTGTAAATTTTTTTGGAGTGTTAGATATAATTTGGCGAATTGTAAGCATCTAGGTAAAAGATAATAGATAGTTACTATGATTACTATAGTGATTCAATTATTTTAGTGTAGACGGGCCACTACAGTATGTAAGTAGATACATAGATTATGGAGGTATTATCGTCCTGTTAGGATTCCGTATAACAGATAACACCGACGAACGAGAAGGAGAAGCTCAAATCAGAACTATATTTGAAGATGATCACATCACAACACCACATTCTAACTAATATTATAAATGCGAAAGTGAGTTTGTTTGTTACGCTTTCACGCTAAAACGACTTAAATGATTTGGCACATGGATAGATACATAGATCGCAGACGGAAGCCGCGGGCAACAGCTCCTTCAGAATATTTCAATACCTACCTACGAATTCGTCCTAGAATCTTGTAGAGTTACTTAAGGATGCGAAGAGTTATTAATCATCGGTCAAGCCACAGATTACAGTCTCATTTCCCTCAGCAGTAGAACTCCGAACACGTTTATCTCGTTCCTGGAACACCAAGGTGTCCGGCTGAAGGATGCCGCGTACTGCCAGCCAGTGAAGGTGTGCTGCAGTAGCAGCTGTAGCAAGTATCGGAATATTGACGGCACGTGCAACAATGAGGATCATCCCGAGTGGGGTCGGAGGGGGGCGCCGTTTACCAGAATCGCTACGCCACGGTATGCTGATGGTGCGTATGTCACATAATAACTTAAGTTAATAATAACATGATTTAATTGCGAAAGAAATTCAGTTCGAATCGGTTCCGAGTTGAATAGATTTAGGATAGTAGCCAATTTACCGCTAATTCGCTGTTAGTTGATCTTATAACCAGTCAGAATCTTCTATTTCCATAAGTCTTTGCAAAATCCAAAATGTCATGGATATTGGTGAGCTGAAAACCCTGAAATTATGACCTTCCGTGTGCAGTTCCCCTTTACCGTTTACGTGATATTTCCCAGGTATCTACGCAATGCCGGTAGCCACGAGTGGTCGTCAGCTGCCCAATCCTCGCGTTCTCTCCACACGGCTGTTTTCAGACCAGCCAATAGGAAGCCGCGTGCTCAGCAACATGAACATGCAGTGGGGGCAATTCATCACGCATGATCTGCTGTTCCAAGTCATGGAAGTAACTGGTAACTTGATCATAAATCCAATACGCATAATGCCATGTGATTGATTAGCCAATGGCTTGCTTGACTTCTTGATTGCAAGCGGGTTTTCCGGGAGGATGAAGTAGTATATCCTTCATCACGGAAGTTTTGACGAAATATTTAGTTATTCAAAATTACTTAACAAGAAACCCTAGATTGATAAGTCCTTAACTAATTCCTTTTCATACGTAGACAAAGGCGGCATCCAATGCTGCCTAGGCGACGGCAAGGAGGTCCTTCCTTCCGAGTGGCTGAACGATAAATGCATCCCTATCTCCGTGCCTGAGGACGACCAGTTCTACCGGTACTACGGTATTAAGTGCCTTAACTTCGTTCGAAGTGTCACCACGCCAAGAGATGACTGTAGCCTAGGACATGCGGAACAGGTAAATGTTCTGTTTCTTTAGCAATAAGAAATTACTTATATATAAAAGTAGTAGTGTAGTAATCTAAATGAGGAATGAGAACGAACAATTCGATATCAAGTACAAGTGATTTTACAAGTGATTCGACTTGTTTCCAAACATTATGCTAGTCACACACGTAACGATTTACTTGCGCAAATTTAGGCTTGTGCAAGCCTAACGTGACGTGTGTTAGAAGAAATTTGCGCAAATTTCTTCCAACACAAGTAACGATTTACTTGCGCAAGTAAATCGTTACGTGTGTGGTTAGCATTACTGAAATTCAGTATGATTGTACCAGCTCTCGGCTCTTATGAGACAACCAGAATAGGCCTTTCATTCCAGCCTAGTCTTCTGGTCGGGTTGAAGAGGCAACTAATTCTAATCTTTGCAGGCTTAGGTATTAGCCTGAGTCATTCCGATTAAATTAATGATAGATTTTAGGTATTGCCTGCTATTTTTTTGCACTATAATCGCAATCACGAAGGTATCTATGAGCTTCTGTTTTACCTAAATTACCGATCGACCTTGAGCCTTAGTGTATCATTACTTTATACTTTGTTTACCAAGGACATTTTTATTTAATTTAAAAAGAAAATCTGTCTGAATCTGTTTTCATAGTAGGAAGAAGGTGGTTTACCCAGTAATCAACATCATCAACCTTTTGAAATGGCTCAGGTAGCGCAAATTACTATCAAAGAAAGCTAAGTTCTGCCTTGTAAGTTTCCTATCGAAAACCAACACAGCCCAAACAATTAAATAAAAAATTTAGCAACGACACCGATTGCGCATTCAATATTGCTTTTTTTTTTTAAGATGAACACAGTGACCAGTTTCCTAGACGGCTCGCCGATCTATGGCTCTGACAAGAAGCTAGCCTCGAAGCTACGCAGCAGGTCAGGCGGACGTCTGCACCAGGAGTCGAGGAAGGACTGTCTGCGAGGGTTTCTGCCCAGCGTCAGCGACAAGTTCGCTGTGTGCGACTTGAGGAACTCGTCGGATCCCTGCTATCTTGCTGGTAATTTTAAACTTTTAGTAGTTTTAGAAGTAGGCACCACCAGGCTGATAGGCAGTTGCGACATATAAAATACAGGTATTGAGCTGCATCAGGTTATGCCCCATTAGGAGTGACATCATTTAACACACACTAGGTCAACCCGTGACTATAAAAGTTGAATTTGGAATTGCATCAGATTTATCAATTATGACAAAAATCATGAACTCGTTGACAGATGTCAACGCTGGAAACTTGATGACGACAAATGAATGACAACGGTTTGTCGATGAGTAAATGTTCGATTAGTAAAACCATTTTATTATTAGACTAGAAAAGACAGAAAGAAAAATTGTTTATTCTGCACAAACAAAACGCACATAAAAAAAAGCGGCCAAGTGCGAGTCGGACTCGCCCATGAAGGGTCCGTAGCAGCAAGAAAATAATGGTTGACGGTTTCTGCATAAGGTTTATGAGTATGAAATTAAATGTTTTTAAAAAAAATTATATTTGAGTTGATTGAATGAAAGGTAAATTGCGGTTTACGATTTATGACGTATTAAAAAAAAACTACTTACTAGATCTCGTTCAAACCAATTTTCGGTGGAAGTTTACATGGTAATGTACATCAAATATTTTTTTTAGTTTTATCATTCTCTTATTTTAGAAGTTACGGGGGGGGGACACACACATTTTACCACTTTGGAAGTATCTCTCGCGCAAACTTGAATAGTTTGCGCGAGAGTTTAGAAAAATATGATATTAGAAACCTCAATATAATTTTTGAAGACCTATCCATAGATATATCATATGATATCACACGTATGGGTTTGATGATTTTTTTTTTAGTTTCAGTTCTAAGTATGGGGAATCCCCAAAATTTATTGTTTTTTTCTATTTTTGTGTGAAAATCTTAATGCGGTTCACAGAATACATCTACTTACCAAGTTTCAACAGTATAGTTCTTTTAGTTTCGGAAAAAAGTTGCTGTGACATACGGACGGACAGACAGACAGACATGACGATTCCATAAGGGTTCCGTTTTTTGCCATTTGGCTACGGAACCCTAAAAAGACAAATTAGACATACAAAAGTAGTCAAAAGCCTACGAGGCTTTTGACTACTTTTGTATGTGTGTCCAATCAAAGTTTGACAATGTTGTTAATTGGTTGATGTCAAGGCCAGGGACCAAAGATAATATTGCGTAAGTACTGTTGCGACATGCGACATTGGCTTATGACAATAAACACATAATAAAAACAAAATGTCGATTGCAGATTCAACTACTTTCGTAACAAATAACAAGAAAACGCTTGGACACCATAAACAATTTTTATTTATTTCTTTCTTTCTTTCAAGAACTTGCATTCTTTCGCGCAAAGAATAGCAAAATAATAATTTCTCAAACATGCTTGGAAATTTGAGCATTATTTTGAAAACCTTTGTCGAGATAAATCGAAAATGCTGTACTGGTCAAATACAAGCGAGCAGCGGCCGGCAATGTTAGTATGACAATCCTTGTCTGTCGTGTTTAGCGGCCGAATTACTATGAAAACTCATATCTGTCGTGAAAATTAAAAATGGAACGATCTTTTTACTTCGACAAATCGTAACCAAGGAGGTAATTTATCAAAGATTTTATTAAAATATTGATTTGGCTTGCAAATTGAGCTGTTTAAAGTAAAAAACAAACAAATTAACATATTGGGGCGTGAAAAATTATTGTTAAGTATTCTTCATTGATTCTGGAATTTATTTGTTGACTGCGTATTATTTGAGAACAGTAGGTACTTCAAAACTTTTTACAAAAAAAAAAAAACAACCAACTTCTGAAAAAAAACACTACAAAATAACTTTAATTTTGGAAGTCGGTGGCAAAAAACGAAAATTCAAAACCAAAGACACCGACTTCCGAAATTAAAGTTATTTTTCACTTTGTAGTGTTTTTTTTATCAGAAGTCGGTTGTTTTTTTTTTGTAAAAAGTTTTTATTTTTCACTTTTTAGTTGTGGTACCTACCCCACAGAAAATCGAATACCACTACCTGCTATGTAAATAACAGTCACAGGAAGTTATCATCATATCATCCCATAGATATAAGAAAGAAGGAGATATGCCCGGTAGTTGAAAATGTATCGAAACCCAATGTCTTCAATTTATCCCTACTACCGAGCCGACCGAGCCTACAACTACACATGCGATCAGTAAACCCAGTAAACACGAGGTCCCGCTCACACTTGCAATTTACAAATCAGAACGTACTACACAATCAATTATAAAGCTTATCCCATCAAACACAGCGTGCATTTACCATGCACCGTACAACTCACTCACACGAAAACATCGATCGCTATCGTTGCGCTGTGCAAATCCATTTATTTTACATATACGCTAGTGATTGACTAAATCGGAAAGTTATCGATTGTCCCATTTATTATTGTATTAAAATTTTGGAAGTTTCTGAAAAAATTATAAATAAAAAACGATATACATATAATAAGATGATATAAATAAACAATACGTAGCTAAAAAAATATATATATTAAATAAAATAAAATAAAATACAACATTATGAGAAAATTTAAATGAGTATAAAACAAAATTTCACATCGGTCTTCTAACCAGGCTATAATTGTTAACAAATTGAAGAATACACTTTAATAGTAATATAAATTCATACGACAATCGACATTGTTGCAAATAGCCTACGTTAGTGGATCTGCACAACCACATCACTAACTCGTCGCAAGAGCAAGACACAGCGGACGTACCACACGATGCAACCGTATAAAGAACGTATCGTTTTGTGATTTTTACATTGCTTGTCCAGTTACTTAGCGACATACTTTGGTAGTGGTAAAGAAGCAATGTATTTACTACAATAATAATAGTACAGTCGCTGTGATATATGAAAACAAAAATAACGTAGTAATGGCAAGAAATATTTTACGATTTGTTGTTTTTCATGATTTTCAACACAAATATAGTAAAATACTTGTGCTACTGCTTGTGCGAAGCTAAACTAGAAACTTTATAAATATAAAGTTTCTAGTTTAGCTTCGATTTTTACAAGAAACCACTGAGCAACACGGTATTCTTAAATGTTATTACGAACGCGTTCGAAAGCGCACTAGTTAGCGGAGACGGCCATTTGCCTGAGGCATGAGCATTGTGATTAGGACGCGCGGACACAGACACGCCCCCATGCCACTTCTCCTGTAATTTATATTTCTATGTATCATAATCATAACCCCATACACTAAGTGGGAAAAATACGTATTATCGAAGCTTACTCAAAAAGTATCCAAGCAAAGTTAATAAAATTTATATGGGACCAATCCGGGAGTATACCCTTTCATAGGAAAAAAGAATTTTCAAAATCGGTCCACAATTGACGGAGAAACCGGTGGACATACATAAAAAAAAAAAACACATACGCGTCGAACCTCCTCCTTGTTGGAAGTTGGTTAAAAAGTCCTGGCCACAACCAGGCATTGATGGACTCACGCATGTGTGCCTCGGCTTCGCCTCAGTCGACATTTTCACGTTCGTCCTTTTGCAGGCCGCGGCAGTAACGTGCAATTTATGTAAAACTAACGACCGAAACATATGATACCCATTTAAAAAAAAACTACTGCGCAAGAACAGGAGACTAGCTCAACTATTAATAAAATTCAAAGCTTTTCCTTGCAAAGTCACATGTACCAAAAACAGTAAAAACCTTTTTTCCTATCTACAACTCCAGGTGACACAAGAATCAATCAGACGCCGACCCTAGCCATGCTGCACACGTTGCTTCTACGAGAACACAACCGCGTGGCAGACATTTTGAGTGACCTGAACCCGCTGTGGACCGACGAGAGGCTGTACCAGGAGGCAAGGAGGATCGTCATCGCAGAGATACAGCATATCACGTACCAGGAGTGGCTGCCGGCTAACTTTGGTGAGAGAATAATATTGATTATCTTGGTCGTAATGGATTTTTCATAGAGATGTATGAAAGAAAAAGAATACTGCGCGGATCTCTGATTTGATGAATTTATTCATTTGATCTGCGTTATCCCTTTCATTGTCCATCAAATCACAACCGCTGGAAAATGACAAGTTACTAGTGGTTATTTACTGATTAGATACTTTATAGAGGTATGAGGAACAGGGTGTAAGTTCACTCATCTTTCATAGAAAAGGGAGGATCCTCCGACCAGACGGGTGTTGTGTCTGGTGGGCAACTGCCCGACGATTGATGTCGGACATTGTATACGTATATGCTAGTCGGGCGGTAAACTCCGCTTCCGCGATGCAGAATATTGTGTGACGTCAGTGTGATGCGTAGTTCGTATGTGGCGTTCTAGATGCCGCTACAAATTTAATCAGGCTTTCAAAAGGAATGATTATGAGAAAGTGCGGCTAGTGTCTGATTCTGTTTGGATCATAACTGTGTTTGGATCCTCAGTGAATGGTGTATCAACACTTTAATAAGGGGAAGTTTAACCCTCAGGCTAGAAAATATAGTTTATACGTCATCTCTAGCCCCTAGGCTGATAAAATAATATCGTTCAACGTTCACTTGAACTAGGGAGCAAAACAACATTAGATGTTTGAGCTTTATGGGGAAAACATGCATAAAATCAATCAATAGCACCGAAACTTATGTTTATTTATTGACACTTGTTCTTTAATTGATGTTACCAGGTGAATACTACCTCCGTTACTACCGCATATCGCCGTCCACCCTGTACACTCGCGACTACAGCTCCGAAGTGAACCCTGGCGTCATCAACAGCTTCGGAGCGGCCGCCTTCAGGTTCCTTCACACCGTCATCAGTGATAATATCATGACGTGTCCCAACAGTTACAATGCTGCTTATGTGTACAGGTAACTTTATCGTATAAAAGAAGATTTTTTTTTAAATAAGTATTTTTTTAACGTGTAATGCGGTTATGATGAGCGAAACCTTTCGTCCACGTTTTTTCTTAGAACTATAGTCGCCAGAATTTCTTATTTCTGTTTTAGTTTGATGCCGTTGTTTACTCATCCTTCTCCTTACCTTGCCGCGCTATAGCAAGTTTGTCTATGAAAGATATAATAATTATGTTAAGAGTTTCGTTCAGATTATGAGGTTGGCAAAAATACTTAGGCTACGTACAGACGGCGATTTTTTCCCGTATATCTTACACGAGATTGATCGAATAGAGCAGTGACACTAGAAAAAATGTTTATTCACACGGGGTCTATGCGGGAAAAAAATCATGATCGAGATTTTTTTTCCCGTGTGCCGTCCGATGTTGTCACCGAGGAGGCCGCGTCTCCAAACGATTTTATCGAATACGAGACGCACATTGAACTGAGAAAAAATATTGTGTCGCCGCGTTAATGTTTATTGAAATAATTGATTTACATAAATATTTACAAAATCGGGCCAACTTTCTTTCTTAATTTCATAACAAAATTAAAGTTTAAAAAGAAAACTTACACGTATACAATGCTAGAGGAAGAGATAAACTAGAATTAAGACAACCCAGAACTAACTATAGAAGAAAAAATATATTGTACGAGGCAAAACTGTATAATAATCTACCTGATGATGTAACCAATAGTGACACCATGTATACATTTAAAAAAGCCCTAGAAGAACACGTTAGAAAACAACACTAACAATACCGATTGTCACACCTAAAAACTTTATAAATCAACCACTTATTATATTATAAGCACAAGTATTTTACTGTATTTGTCTTCAAAATAATGAAAAACAACAAATCGTAAAATATTTCTTGCATATACTACGTTACATATATCACAGCGACTGTACTATTTTCGCAGAAAATACATTGCTTCTTAACCACTACCCAAGTAAAGTCAAAGTCGCTAAGTGACTGGACAATCAATGTAAAAATCACAAAATTATGTTTTCTTTATGCAGTTGCATCACGTGGTACGGTCGCTACAACTTGCGACGAGTTAGTGATTTGCTTGTGCAGATCCACTAACGTCGATTGCCATATGAATTTATATTACTTACTATTAAAGTTTATTCTTCAATTTGTAAACCGTTAAAGCCCAAGACCGATGTGAAATGAAGTTTATTACTCATTTTGATTCTCTCACATTGGTTAAATTATTTGATTTACTTAATATTTGTTTGTTTTTAGCTACATTTTGTTTATTTATCTTAATATTATATGTATATCGTTTTTTATTTATTTTATTTTCAGGAACCCACAACATTTTTAATACAATAATAAGTGGGAGAGTCGATAACTTTCCAATTTAGTCAATCACTAGTGTACTGATATGTAAAATAAATGGCTTTTGCACAGCACAACGATAGCGACCGATGTTGTCGTGTGAGTAAGTTGTAGGTACGCTACATGGTACATGGTATTGCACGCTGTATTTGATGGGATAAGGTTTATAATTTGATTGTGTGCGTTCTGATTTACGAATTGCGAGTGCTTGCGCGACATCGTATCTATTGGTTTTACTGAACTGCATGTGTAGTTGTGGCGAGGTGGTAGGGACACACTGGAGACACCGGGTTCCGATACATTTTCAACTACCAGGCATATCTCCTTCTTTCTTATATCTATGAATTCTTTTAACAGTATTTTTGTATATATCTAAATATCCCAATCTATGCAATTTCCAGATTAAGCGACCATTACTTCAACCCGAGCCTGCTGGAATCAACTCCAGATTCTTTCGATGATGTAGTCCGCGGCATAATAGCGCAGAACGAGGGAGAATCAGACCCATTCTGTACCGGCGAGATTACCAACCTTCTGTTCAAGTCAAATAATCGATGGGGCATGGACCTCATAGCCATGGACATACAAAGAGGCAGGGACCATGGGATCGCCTCTTATAATGATTATAGGTAATATGGGCCGGCTAAGCGAGCTTTGAATCATGAGGATTTCATATATTTAAGAAGAGGTTATTTAAACATTCTGTTTAAAATCTTTCAGGGAGATTTGCGGTCTACAGAGAGCAAGAAGTTTTCAAGATTTGGCAAATGAGATACCACAAGATGTAAGTGAAGAGATGAAATGTACTTATTATGCTGGCACTAATGATGAACCTTCTCGTGGCCAGTTTGTCCTGTAGCCTGCATGTTACAGGAACTGACGGACGCTGCTGCACTGACGTGCCAAACTCGTAGCCAAACTCTGGCCTGACTCTTACGGTTGTCGTCAACAAGCTAAGAAAAATGTTTACAGGTATGAGGTGTGAAACACCTCACAGTAAAAGTTCACTCATCCTCATTAGAAAAGGGAGGATCCTCCGACCAGACGGGTGTTGTGTCAGGCGGGCAACTGCCCAATGGTTGATGTCGAATAGTCTTACGAGTATAATGTCATACCCACGGTAAACTCTAATGGCGCGATGCAGGATTTGTGTGACGTCAGGTCTTTGATGCGTAGTTAGCATGTGGAGATGTAGATGCCGCCATAAATGAACTTTTTTCATGCTATTAAAAAATCGTTTAAAGCTTTTTACTTGAACAGAGCAGACTTGAGACTAGATAGATTTGAAGCGAAAATAAAAATAGTTTCCGTCTTCCTATCACAATCTTGTTAGATTGTGGCGATGCTTTGGGGGAAGCCTATGTCCAGCAGTAGACGTATTTCGGTATAGATGCTGTTAATGACATATCTGGATGAGGCTTTTGGAGTTTCTTGCCGGCTCTTCTCAATAGGAAACGACCAATTGGAACCGTGCACCTAGCTTCTGACGTTACATAAGTGCCCATGTAGGTTTATGTGAAATAAAATATTTTGATTTCGATTTTGATCAAACTGGAAGCAAAAACCAAAAACCACTAGGACAGAAGATATTAACAAGCCTCCTTTTCAAAAAGAACTTGCTTTTCATACATTTCAGCGTATAAATGCTCTTCAATACCTATACGAATGCGTGGAGGACATAGACCTGTTCGTGGGAGGTGCCATGGAGCGCGACGTGTATGGCTCCATCCTGGGCCACACATTCCAGTGCATCGTGGCCGAGCAGTTCTACAGGACCAGAATAGGAGATCGGTTCTTCTATGATAACGGGGAGATGCCGCATTCTTTTACGAGTGGTGTGTATTCTTTTTTGTATGTTAAATTCAAAAGTCATTTATTGAAACTAGGCTGAGAATCAGCACTTTTCGAACGTCAAAATTACATAAGACAGTCCCCGAAAAACACCCACCCTTCGCATACATTTAAACATAGGTACATTGTTTGTCACACTACCGACCTGTCGACCTAATGACATGTCGCACACTAGTTTGTCGAACTAATGAAATACACTCTTTTTATCAAAACCGTTTCGCATTCTAATCTCAGTCCCAATATGTCAAACGTACCTCTGATTTTCATAGATTTTTGATAAGTTTTGACATTGATTGTCCCTGAGATGCGATTGCGACAAGATTTTGAACGTTCTAAATTACGGGCATTAGCCTTCTGATGTTAAGTCCTCACTGCCGTCTACAGACATCTATAATACCAGAAGCTAGGCAGATGAACAGTCTCATGTGTCTGTAATTATACCGGACCCTGATACACTTCAAACCAGAACCGGTGTTATTAAAAGGTGAAAGGAGACTGCTTAAAATATACCCAGCTGCGACGCTAATGACCTTTTTCTTCTTCTTTGTCGTGTGGTTAGTGACTAACAGTGTCAGTTTTTATGCCGCTCATGGGCTTCTCTGACTTGGCTTCACATGCCGTCGAGAAATATGTATATAATCATCATCATTACATATAGTTCCTTGATCTTGTTTCATGTTTGTTAATGTATATATATATATATAGATAAGTGTATGCTTTATGTATGTATGTATTTATTGTGTATGTAAATGGTACACCACTGACTACCTGCGGTATTGTTTCTCCATCTTCCTTTAATCCATCCAAAGGTTGTCTGTAAAAGATCGCTTTTAGCGATAAGACCGCCCATTGTGTCACCCTATGTAAAATGTCTACATTTATATCTGTATTTTTCATGGTGTATATGATAAAGAATATTCTATTCTATAATGATTTGTATATCAGATTATAGGGTATTATGAGGTCCTTCAAGGATTTTTTGGCGCTCGAATGACGTTAACAGGGTGGCGGTATTAGTGAAATTGTTTCATGAAATGAATTGAAAAAACAAGATGGCGGCGTTGGTTCCGATTTTGACCATGCGCCAAAAGATCTTTGTATAGCTTTATTAATCGTAAAACAGGGTCGATTTTTGAGGTAATGGCAGGTACCTTATTATTTGTCGCTATAAGAAAATATAAGAGGACCAATTCCGGTATGTTTTAAAAACGTTCGCATTCGCATCTCATTCGCAATCTGTCAAAAATACAATCAATTTACCAACATTTTTGACAGATTGCGACTAGAATGTGAACGTTTTTTAAGTACGAGAATTGGCCTTAAGGACAGTCTCCTAAGACCGTTTTCCTGTAGCTACAATGGTTAAGGACCTGCCCTTACTGCCCCGTTTCAAAGATCCACCTGTATAAAGAGAACAAGATATGTTCGTTAGACTCTCATTTATAACCCAAACCGGAAAGATAGCAGCTTGAATTTTGGACAGTAGTTGTAGTTTAAAACGATAATTTAGATTCTGTTTACGTTTTTTTTTTATCTCTGCTCGAGTATACTTCTCGATATTTTCTGGTTGGTTTATTGGCGTGTGCTAGCTGACATATGGCTATTTGCATACTACAAAGTATTATATAGAATCAATTGTTTCTAACTGAATAGACAGCTGTGTGGCTGGGGAGTTTGTTGCGCCACATCTTCTTCTCAGCTAAAGCACTAGGAAGTAGTGAAGGGTGGGCGTTTTCGGGACTGTCTTATGTAATTTTGACATTCGAAAAGTGCTGATTCTCAGCCTAGTTTGAATGAATGACTTTTGTTTTTTTTTTTAAAGGGTATATAATGGCTAAAGGATATTCCGAAAATTGATGCTTAAGGGGGTCAAAAGCAGGAAATTAATTTATACGAAAAATCTTATTCCTTGGGTTTAAAAACTTGAAACTTGGCACGAATACGTACCCAAGTAAATTAAAAGTTTGGTACCTACCTATACATTAAGTTATTTAGAAATTCACAAACTAGTACATTAAATCATATTTTAATTCCAGACCAACTAAAAGAAATAAAGAAAGCGTCTATGGCTCGCCTGATCTGTGACAACACTGATGGTGTGTACTACGTCCAGAGGAAGGCTTTCGAGGTGGAGTCCACACACAATCCGAAGTACCGATATGACGATTATAACGCGATTCCCTATGTGGACCTCACCCCTTGGAAGAAACCTACAATCTTTGATTGAAGGGAAAATTAAATTATCAATGTTGGAGAAGGAAAATTGTAATTTTTTATACAACATAAAAGTATTGCTTGGATATTGCCGGCTTTGTTAAAATGTCTGATCTTTGACGGAAATCGAATTTTGTAATGTGGTTAATTTGCTTGTAGGAATACTCGACGTCGCAATTGCTTTTTCACCTTAAGGATGAATGTCACTTGCATGTCATAAAATGACAAGGAATGAAAAATATCTTACACAGGAAACAAACAGTAAAAAACCGCCAAGTGCGTGTCGGACCATGCACAATGAAGGGTTCCGTAGTTGGGATGAATTTATCCCAAGAACAAACTTAACATTGTAGTTGAAAAACATGTTCTCCCATACGAAATGTATGAGAGATCATGTTTTTCAAAAAAAAAAAAAACATCTAAACTTTACGTGGTACATTTTTTTAAATTCAAATAATGTCTTCTTTTAGTAAAATGTTCCATCTAAAATATTCAAGGTACTTTCCCTCCATGTGGCATATCCGTGGAACGCCCTGTACACATAGATATATATAAAAAATAATAAACATGAAACAAGAGTAAGGAACTCTATACAATGTCGCCCATGGGCATGTGACCGCCCGTATTTTTTTGAATATTCATGACAAATTATCGATAATAAACTTAAAAAGGGGGGTCTATCTTTAATTGTTTTTTTTTTTTCATTTTTTCTTATTTTTTTTTTCAGTATCCCTCTATTATTTTATGTATAATTAACATAATTTCACTTATGTTTTTTAAAATAAAAACTGTTTTTTTTTTTTAAAAATCTTCACCTTCGTTTTTTTTTTCATAGTCGACAAATTTTACCAAAAATGTTTAGTTAATCCGATAAAATAACTCGTAAGCTATTAGAAATAATAAACAGAATACAAATCCAGCCAATAACATAGAAGATATGGCAAACGCTACTAAAAACATAAAAAATTGAATAACATGAAAAATATTAAAGATAGACCCCCCCTTTTAAAGTTAATTTTCGATAATTTTTCATGACTATTCAGAAAAACACGGGCGGTCACATGCCCATGGGCGACATTGTATATAATGATGAGAATTGTTGTCAAATGTGATATGCAATTACGAAGTCGGCTATACCTACCTACCTACAAAACAATATTAAAGATTTGCCTTGTTAATATAATTAACTAATCTTATAATGTTGCAGTATTATTTTATGTTAATGTACATTATTTTTACAGTCATTAAATGCCATATACTTACTGTTATGAACTAAGTTTTTGCATTAAAATTAAAAACACTATTACTAATTGTTAATTTTTGTCGTTTAATAAAATAAATGTTCTTTTTTAAATTTCGTCTTTTTATTTAAAACTTTAAACAATCGTTTATAATCATGATTAATAAGAACGGTACCTACTTCTATATAGAATGAAGACTCGGGCCATAATTTACTGCAGGTATCATCATCATCATCATTTCAGCCGAAAGGCGTCCACTGCACGCCTACTCCCTAAGCGAAATCCGTTCGTTCGGCCGTCGTTACGGGCGCTTCGTTCTCCGTCTCACTTACGGACATACCGTAAGTTAAACAGAGAGCGAAGCGCCCGTAGAAATGGCGGTGCTTGGGCGAGGCCTATGCCTCGCCCAAGCACCGCCATTTCTACCGGTTCTGTGGTTCCCGCATCCAGCGGATTAGGTTTGCCTATTTTATTAATACAGTGGGTCCCTGGATAAAGTGCCCAAACGAAAATGGGTGAAACTAGACCATTATTCATCGACAAAAAAAATACTCAAAAAATAAAATATCTAAAAACAAATTTATCAGACAACAATTTCAAAATTTCGTCGAAGAAACGTGTTTTTTTACTTGATTACTGTTTTTAAAGGGTTTCTTTGTATTTGTCATGCAACATATCAGCCAATGATTACTTTTGATAATGATTTTTTTTGAGTGAAACTTTTTAAGAATATTAAATTTACTTGATGGCACAAAAACGTGATACGTAACCCCTTTTTCGACTAATACAATCCACGTCAGACAATCGGTAATACAATTTTTAACATATTTCTAAAAGTTGATGAAAAAATGAACATATTTGTACATTCTTCATTGTTAGCGACATTATAGTAATTCAATAATTATGGTATGACAGTAATTACTTTTATCATTTTCATTTGACAGATTGAAAACAAAAGAGAGAGAAAACAAGCAACAGTAAAACAACCGTGAATTCTATTAATTTCCAAACGCGAGGTTCTTAAAATTTGAACTTTTTTAATTACGTTGTAGATCATTTAATTTGAAGGTTTTATTTCAAACGATATTAAAATTCGCTGTAATATAATAGTTATTTATGCTATAAGTGCGGAAGGTAAGTGATTTCCGACGAGTGGCAATTTTATACACACGCTCGCTTCGCGCGCTCGTGAATAAAATTGCCACTCGTCGGAAATCATCTTACGCACGTGTATTATACAACGTTTTACTATGCATTGTGCGAGGAAAAAAAAATAAAATAAACGAGCGAGCCTTACGGCAGTCGCCTGCGATGTGTCACATCTAACATATATTTTGATTTTGACTTCGACTTCGACTTTGACTTTGATTTTGACTTCGACTTCGAATTCGACTTTGACTTTTGACTTTGATTTTGACTTCGACTTCGACTTCTACTTCGACTTCGACTTCGACTTCGACTTCGACTTCGACTTCTACTTCGACTTCGACTTTGACTTTGGCTGTGACTTCGACTTTTTGATTTTGACCATTGTCATAATCATCGCCATCGTCATCATCATCATTCTGAAATAATAAAATCTCTGAGACGAGACGGGCTGACGACGGCCTCAAAAATTAAAAAAAAACAGCAAAGTAAAAACTAGCACTAGTGAAAAAAGTGACACTTTCCGCACAAATTGATTGCTTGGAAAACGATCTTTTCGAGCAAATGCATTGTAAAGTTAGTTTCATGCAAGTTACGGGGATTTTCGTCATCGACCCGTATTTGACCGCGAAACATGACATCATTCAAGCAATCTGGTGTCCTGTAGAGGGCTCGCTGGCAATTTATAAGGGCAGGCGATGTAGTACCGAGGAGTACACAAAAGTTTATCGTCGACTCCCGTACGCACGACATCGGACGAATGTGAGTATATTACAATTTTTATTTAAATCTTTTTTTTATAATTAATATGGTGTCGACTAGGGGTGATTTGTGTCGAGTAGATTGAAGGTCTATAATCCCACGGGAATATCGATCCCGGGATGGAAGGTGTCCTATGTCCTTTTCCAGGTCATGGTCTGTGTGCTACCCATGTACCAAATTTCATCCAAATCCGTTCAGCCGTTTTAGCGTGCAAGCGTAACAAACAAACAAACTTACTTTCGCATTTATAATATTAGTTAGGATTAGGATGTAGATAACGTTTGTATTAACAAAAAGTTTGAAAAAAAAAAACGAAATGGCGACGGGTGGTTTCCATAGAAAAACTTCAAACTCCTTTAACATGGTTTTTCTCATAAGAATTGAAAATGTATTCGAAATATTGTGTTTTGAAGTTTGATTTTGGAACCAATTCGGGTGTTTTGACTGTAAAGCAAGATTTTAATTATCTTATAATTTTCTTATTTCAGATTCCTTTTGGTACTAGGTGCAGTACGAGTTGTGCCAACTTGTGCAGTGCGCATATACGTCTATATCGCTGTTTTCCGTGGATAACTGTTATTTAAGAATTGAATAATGGCATACGGTGGATGCCACAGTTTTTGTCCAACTGACGAGGGATTCGATCAGCAAGGAAAACAATTCTGTCAACGACAGGCTTTTACGTAATAACAAAGCTAAGCTAATTGCGAGCTTGCGTGCTCAAGTGGGTCAGAACGATCCTCATAAAGAATATCGTAATATCGAGGCTGAGATACGTATTATCGAAGCAGAGAATAGACGGCTGGAAGGGCAAACGGCCCAAACAAGAGCGAGCCTTAATCGTGCACGCATGCAAGTTGCTCAACACGCTCAAAGTTGCAACGAATGTCAAAAAATCTAATTTTGAATCTTACCCCGTACGTTTACGGTGTTCTTTGAGTTTTTTAAATGCCTAATGTAATGATAAAATTAAAATACTTAAAGTTTGATTTTTTCTTTTCCAAATTTTTTCTAAGTCTATGTCAATTTTGTCAAGCCATTGATTTAGGTAATTAAAAAGCTAAACAAATCGTAAAAATGGTTTTTATAGATGACACTCTCTTCATTAAAAGTACGGAAAACAAAAAAAACATTTTTTTTGATTTTACAATAGTTTCCTCTTTTATTTATGTACTTTATTATTTATTCTTAAACTACTCTTTGTAGATGTGTGTGTCTGTGCTTGAGTAAATTTTTTTAGTTAGTTTTTTATTAATATTATAATATTTTGCAATCTGTCTATTTTAAAGAGTCCAAACTCTAAACGACTACGAATTATAACGTTGCTAAATTGAAGAGTACAACTGTGACGTAGTATGACAACTGAAGTGACAGGTATTACGTTTAGTCGGTTACTTGACAGCTGTCTCGTCACGTGGTTTTTTTTGTTTACCTTTATTTATATACCTAACCTATGAAGTATAGCTTGCGTAGATTTATGGGAAATACTTAGCTTACCACATAATTCAATGCATGCTTTGGCTACAATACAATCGCATTCTAGCAAAAGCATTCATTGAATTATGCGGTATTGTAATATAGCAATTAACAAAACACATATTTTGAGAATTGTATTTCACATTTCAACATTTAAACCGATTTTCCTTCCTTTTTAGAACCATGAAAGTCCTATACACATGCATACCATAACCAAAACGAACATGTACAAAAGCTGCACATGGTGTATTTAAAATCACATCTGACCTAGATTTTTAAACAATTCCTCTATTCGATTTAATTTGCAGTTTTTAAGTTTCCATACGTCCGAATGAAAATGCAACCAGAACTATAAATGATATATATTTTTATTCAATCTGAATCAAATGCTTGCATTAAACTCTTATCAAAAATCTAGTTAGAATTAATGAAGAATACTTATAAAAATATAAATTGGAATATTAATTTGATCGTTAAAGTGTGGTCTGATAAAATACTGCGGATCCTCTATAACTTGTTCCGTGAAGCGATTGGTAGCACTATTCTGTCAATCGCCATTTTGAACTTTATCACCAGTCAGTCAGGAGTTGACTTTTTATGTATAAAAAATATACACAGTAAATATTTGTTAAATGTTTATTAAAATTTATTCATTAAAAACAATTTCAACATTTGTCATATTCATTATTTAGAAGTAACACCTTAAGATATAAAAACAATATTGGTCGGTTATTCGATATACTTAGATAATTAATTATGCCTATCACATTTCTATTACTAAATTGATGAAGATGTGGAAAGGAGAGTCAATGATGCTATACATGCGATTGTAACCAAATATATGATGTCCAAAAAGGCTCGACTGGCTGTTCGCAATGGTTTGCTGGTGCCTACTTTTATGTATGGAAATGAATGTTGAGTGTGGCAAAAGATGCATGGAAGCGTGGTATAATAATATACTTCGCCAAGTAAGTATGGCATTCCGAGACACAGTGGTCACGTGGGTAACACATGTCTACGTCATCACATCTGTGTTACCAGAAGTTTGTATTAATAACTCCCCAACCACCTTTATTACCTGTGCGAATCCGATAAAACAATGAGGTTTTAATTAACAATTACGTTGGTTTATGTTTAAATTGAATTGTTTCGATTGCTTAGACAAACGAAACGACAATTTAAATGCTTCTTACATATTTTTTTAAAGAATGTTGACTGAACATCTTTCCTTAATTCGTGTTTTGTTGCAATAAAGTGGCAACTGGATAGTGACGTAAGCATGTGTCTCTCCCGGAATGCCATACCTATAGAGCATACATGGAAGTAGGATATCGGTAACATTCCATACCCGACCGCAGGCGGCAACTGCTGGCGACGTGTCGCCTCGACACGACTGGTTTCTAGCGACTGGCAAGCGACAGACGACACGTGCAGCCCGACCGCAGACCAGTAGTGCCGCTAACACTCGAACGATAACACTTTTATCTACCGACTGTAATACGGGCTGCTGGCGCCTGAGGTCGGGTTCGGAATCATGACTGCAGCGACACGTCGTCTAAACTGGGGCTATAATTGATTGTACCAGATTATTGAACGATAAAATACTAATTAATAGCAGTATGATCTGATAATCATCCTGCCATTATAAAATTAACAACAGGCCAACCAACTGCTTGATTTTAAATACGTTAGGGCCTTTATACACGGCACGGTTTTTTCACGGTACGGCACAAAAACCGCGCCGTAGAAAAAAATCTACAGAACTCATAGTCCCATGACCTTTCGGCGCATTAAAAATGACTTTAATTCATTAAGGCACTTAAAAATCCGAGGAATTAAAAAAAGAGGTAAATATCCACCCTTAATATAATCCTATCGAAACCTGAATGGTATCATTTTGAAGCCCTTTAAATTCTCCAGGATCATTTATTTTTCCATATCTCTTATCGTTTATGAGATTTTTTGAAAAAAGTCACAAAAGAAACGGTCAAAAAATTGATAAAAAAAATTAAAAAAAAACTTTTTTTTTGCAGTATTGTAGCGCTTTCAGTAAAGCATCTTTTGACACCATTTTCATTTCTCTATCTTAATAATAGAGGCCGCTAGCGGGTCGCACTTTTCTTGAAAACGGATACTGTAGCGAACGTAAAAGCATTTTCAATGCTAAAACGTGTCTGACAACAAACTTCCACGACCGTGCTTACGCACGGTGAATAAACAGTAGTTTTTCACGGCAAGAAAAACGTGTGTGGACAAAGGGCCTTACTGTTATCATACGGTTAGGCAAAAAACCAAACTAGTTAATGAATTTACTACATGTATCTATTTTACGATGCTTAAATCAAGCAATAGGTAGAAACCACTTACCTACCTCAGACCGAATAAAAAACCAAGACAGAGCGCTGTCAACAGTGAAGTAAAGCGTTTGTAGTGTCATTGTAAAAGGTTGTAAATGTGCGCGTGTGAGCGTGTTTGCTCAGAGCGGAGGTGTAGTTTTGGCATGCTTCACTGTATTGTTCGCAGCACTCTGTCTTGGTTTTTACTTGGTCTGAGTTACCTACTTATAATATATGAGGAATTTTACCTATTTACATACTATCGAAACCTTACTGATATACATTTCTACAATTTACAAAACTAAATTCTACTCTATTCCATACTCCTAAGGTCTAATTTACAACTAAATCAGCAAGTTCCTGTTACTTTGTTTGTCCTTACCCAGGAAGTTAGTAATCTTGTTCTGGAAGGTGTTCCAGGTCACGGAGGAGTTGACGATGTGTGAGAGGCCTGCTGGCTTTGCGATTCTCTCGAAGAATGGTCTCTTGTACAGACGCTGAGCCTCAAGCCTCTGGTCATCTGTCACTCGTCGGTCGTCCAAATGATTTAAGGACGGGAACTGAGATATTACGAAGAGCCTGGAATGTTAAATTAAATTATGAATTACTGGTAGAGAATATCTAATGCATTAACACCCGGTTTCTAAAACAAAAATTTATGACGCGTCACAATTAAACGCAAGTAACTTAGGTAAAAATATTGCAATTTTCGTAGGGTTCTCAATTTTTTATTTAAATAATATAATTATAAATAAAATAAAGCCCATGTTACTCGCTGATAATGTAGCTTTCTATAGGCCAAAGAATTTTTTAAATCGGTTGAGTTTATCCATTACAAACAAACAAAAAAAACTCAAATCTTTTTTCTTTATAATGTTAGTCTATAGCATAGCTTAGATTACATAAATCACGGCAGTTTCCATACGCTTGATAATTTATTATACATTTTTTGTGTTCATGTGTTATGCAATAAAGATTTGAATTGAATTGATTGAGTTGATTCTCGTTCCAGAAATCGGGCGTAAGTCCGCCTTTGTACCTTTTATGTTGCATAAAGTTTAATAAATAAATTAATAATATAGAGATGTGTTTTGGGGCAGACAGAGTGAAAAGGCGTGTAGGTGGCGATATCATCATCACACCGTGTGGAAAGTACCTCCAGTAACATCTTTGTTACGGCCAGCGACAAAGTCGATTAACACTGCTGCTTTTACAGATCATCTAAATTGACACAAAATTATTTATTTTATTTATTTATTTAACAGTTTATGTACACACATTATAAATAGACAAGAAGAAAGGAACAGAAAAAAAACGTACAAAGGTGATGCTTATTTCTAAAGAAATCTCTTCCAGCATACCTGCGATAGGAAAGTAGTTAAAGAGATGTAGACAACGTGTGTAAGATTAGAAGAGAAAATAATATACATATATTATATTAAAGCTAAGAGTTAAAATTCTTTTAATTTGACTTCTGTTCCGATTTTAATGATCTAAATATTTTGCTCATTAATTCCGATTTAAAAAACTGAAATGTTAATCGACCTTTGCCACTGACAACCAAAAAGAAGTGCGACTATTCGGCAATTTTATTTAAGTTAAATAGGTAATAATCCGGTAAGTATGAGCATTTTCATCATTCGTCACCATACTTGTTCATGTTATTTGATGTCATACAAAACGGTGGCCCACCTGGTGTGTGGCCATCGCAGCCTACGGACATCTGCATCACAGACGCGTTGCCACTTCAGTGACGAAGCTAAAATGTCTCCCCTACCCTTCAAACAGTAAAGTGTTGGGTCCCTAGGAAAGCGTTCCCGTCATATTATAACGGCCGCCATGAAAATCTGTAATTTTCATCAGTATTTGACATTAAGTGAAGCCCCGCTGACCAAAGATTTAAATCGCTAAATTTGCCCTTACCGTACTGAGTAACATGAAAAAGTGTCCATACTGAGAATAGTGAGCTCCCACATGAGTAAATAGCATTTCCATGACAATCAAGTGTAGTCATTGTGTGTCAGAGGTGTCAAAACGAAACAGAAATGTGACTATCTTTTGACGCGGTAGGGCGAATCTAACGATTTAAATCTTTGCAACTGCCACATTTTCATGACAGCCGTCACTCTCCACCACTCTTTCACCGCTCTTCTAGGAATCTTTCTAGTACTTAACTACTTCTTCATACTAACAAAGGCGCTATGGCAGTACGATAAATTATACAGGGTGGCGATTTAGTCATCTGCATCCGTTAAAGGGGCGATTCTACCCGTCATACTAACTCAATGGGTACCAACTACGCTCTGGAATGGGCAACTAATTAGAATTCACAATTTAAAAGTGCCTGTAATTGGTTAAATCGAAATAAATGCATGGAGTTTGAGTTTCTTAAGACTGCGGTGATAGTGTCCGCCATTTTCCGTCGAATGACGTCACTGAAACGTTATTTATGAAAGAAGTTTCCTTAGAAAGCGTTTTTTGACCAAACCTCGGTGCGACCATTTTTATAACGGCCGTCATGTGTCGGCCACCGCCGCGCCGTCGCCGTAGGAAACCTAAGCTTAATCCCGACTAAGGTAAGTTTAGTACAAAATTGACATCCCTTAAAAATAGGTTTTTGCATATAGAACTGAGGTACCTGCAGCCTAATTGCGTAACACACGATCAATAGCAATCTGAATCATTTTTGAAGGATATTACTAATCCATTGCGTCATATTTTCGAAAAATGTATCTGCTAAACAACGTACCTAAATAACGCAATGAATGTTGTTGAATTGTCAAAATGAAACATATTATGATTGATTGTGTGAATCTCACAGGTATGAACCAAGGTGAGATTGTATGTAGATATTATTTCGAGAAGATAAATTGCTCTATACTGCAGTGAAATTACTAAGTCCGATTGAAAAAAAAATTGGCAGCTTTTTGTAGTGTTAGATGGGTATTTGGATAGATTGAGTGCATTAAAACTACTGAATATTTTTTTTGATTATTATTTATTACCTGTACTGCAGGTACTCGTAAAAGGTGCCTCCATTGAAGTAACTGGGCGCAGCCGGGTTGCCCATCAGGGAGAGGTACTGCAGGTTGGGACATGACTCCTTCAGCTTCCCTACCCATGGGTAGAGTGATTCGATCTTACAACGA
Source organism: Agrochola lota (assembly GCA_947364205.1). Lineage (NCBI taxonomy): Eukaryota > Metazoa > Arthropoda > Insecta > Lepidoptera > Noctuidae > Agrochola > Agrochola lota. The sequence goes on along the minus strand of OX376227.1, from coordinate 18,957,874 downwards.
TTCAACCTGGAATTAATTCATGAATGAATGATATATTTATTTGCAAGATTATAGGTGTCAAGCGAATATGATGATCAATCTGTCTCATTAAAAACCGAGTTAGTTCTAACTTTAGTCCAAACCTAAATTCTCGAGCCAGTTATTGTATTTTGAACTTTATTCCGACTAACGTAAAGTTCTTGAGGCAAAAGCGCCAGGTTAGCATAATCATTAGAATCATCAATACAACTCTCTATTAGCCTCAAATTTCATTATTTCATGAAATTGTAATTCAATAGGGTAATTTGGTAATATTTTTACCAAAATACAACCTAATACTGATCTCCAAATTGCAAAAAACTGGCCATTAATGGGGGAGAATGAAAGACACTCACCACAAAAGTTCCAGCTTAGGCAAAGGCGGTAGGCAGCAGTTCTCTGTGATGGGGTTGTCATCAGCTATCAGGGAGGTGAGGCTCTTGAAGTACACCAGGGCATCTAAGTTTCTGAAAATATATAATGTAATATTTTAATTTTTTATTACTTTTACCCTTCAGTACCGACTGTCATTTGTGGATCCCAAAAGGAAACCCGAAAGTCTGACAACCAGTCTTACCAAGGGTTTCGAATTAGCCAGTTACTGGGTTGTGGAAGTCAGATAGGGAGTCGCTCCATGTAAATTACTGGTATTCAGCTGCATCCTAACCGGATGCTTACTTAGAATCAATTTGACTATAATTAAATGTGACTTCAAGTTATCATTAAATATGATATTTTTTTGTGTCACGGATATTTACAAACACTTATCTCTCATACACAAACAGCCAGGCCAGACCAGACCTAGAACAACAAGCTGTAGGCCATACAAATATTTGTTCCACGGATGAATCAAACCCAAAACAAATCTTGCAGGTACTGAACCAACCATTTTTTTTACTTTTAAAGCAAAAAAAAAACTATAGATACATAATTTTGAAACAACAAGGTAAACAATTTAATTCAGAATCCCAGATAATTATCAAGTTTTGGAACAACAAACTCTATGACATACACAACAGAGTTCAAATTCCATTGCAACCATATTTAGGATTTTTCATCAATCAAAAATAGACTTAAATTACATAACACTAAAGTTGATAGTTGAGAACGTGGCAATAAGTATCAGCTTTTATGAATTAAATAATTTTAAAGTTCGTTTACTTACGTAATCTTATTGTGACTTATATCCAGGTACTTGATGTGGTCTGAAAACCTTTCTACAATAGTTTTGGGTATTTCATACAGCCTCTCATATGCTAGAGTTAATCTACTGTTCTCTTCGTCATTCTCAGTTGTTGTCTCTACGGACCTGCAAATAAATAATTATATGTTGTTTTAAATGCTTGAGAACTGAAGATTTATGGTTGAAAAGTTTTGTTACCTTTCTTGCCAAAAGCTAAGAATTATCTTACGATAAGGTGAATGGTTGCACGTAACCCTACCAATACTAAAAAAATATTCCTTTTTCTTAAACAATGCATCTATGATGCATTTTTTAACTAATTTTGCATTGGGTCCAACTGTAACATTTTAAAAACTGTTTAAATACAGTATTTAAAACAGAAAAAAACAACACATAAACAATCTATCAAATATCTATTAAAATCTATTAAATATCAATCTATCGAGTTTGGAATCTATTGCCTGTACGATAATTTTAGAAAATTTGAGAAAATTAATTAATTAATTTTCTCATATTTTTTTCAAACTAACAATTCAAGGACAAAAGTTGTAACAAAGTTAACTTACGCAATTATATCGGGAGGTATTGGTGTCTCCGACATGTCTGTCATGGAGTCCACTAGCACATCTCTTGAGACATCCACTGATATGACACCTTCATCTGGTGCGGGCTGCACACTTGGATAGCTGGAAAAAAAAACATTTTGTTTACTTTTGTAACACTATTATTTAAAAATTATATGATTTGACAGAAGTGTTGAAATTTTTTCCTTTGGACAAGCAACTCTATTATCTAGGAGGTAATAAGGTAATCTTGCTTTTTTTGGCCAAGTGCAAAGTCGGACTCGCACACGAAGGGTACCACCGTACATTATTTAGCAACTTTTCATCCTAATGAAAATCGCACATATAAAGGAGACGGTTCATACTGAAAAAAAATGTGTTGTCCTGGTCGAGGACGTCCGCCTTATAATTGTTTACTATGGCTCGAATATCTACGACCATTCCTTCAGCTGTTTTTTAAAGTTGAAAAATCTAGTTATCTGAAGGCATCTATCGCGTCTGGGAAGAACATTTTAGACCAACGAAGAAAACTATGTCACCTAAGTCAGGAAATTCCACCCAAGCATTTTTCACTACGGCACCAAATCTCTATGACCGTTCCTTCAGCTGTTTTCTTCAATTTTACGTACCTACCTACATTTTATTCAATTATAAAACTAATGGCTATGTAATGAAAAATAAATGAAATTTATAAACTTGTTGTAAAGGTGACCTCGAAAAGTATTACTACAACAAACCACTGCAAATATCCCTTAAAACTAAAAAAAAAACAAATTTAAGAAGTTAAAAAAATTTAATGTCTTGAAAGACTGAAAAAAATTTAATGTCTGAAGAACTGGCGCGGCGGGCGGAGCGGGATGATGGAATGGTGGAGGTATAAAGGGAATCCAATCCCCTGGAATTTACTGGACCCTCTGCTAAAGAGGCCGGAAGAACTGGGAGATCACTGCCAGGCTTTTGCCGACGATGTGGTCATGATCTCCGACGGTAACCCAGCATTGGAGGTTCAAAGACAGACTAATGCCGCCCTCGAGTATATTCGGAAATGGGGCATCCGAAATAAGCTGAAGTTTGCACCACTTAAAACCTGTGCAATGGTAGTCACTAGGAAGCTAAGGCACAATGTCCCACTCCTCAGCATGGGTGGGGTCAACATTGGTATGTCTAAGGAAATAAAAATACCACTACCAGCTCGCATTCAACTTCCACGCCGCTAACGTGTGTAGAATCTAAACAGTTATCTAGTGCGGCCAAAATAAATTGAGCTAGTTTCTCCACCCGGAAGGAGGTTCATAGAGAGTATTTACACGGCAGCGGTTATATCAAGGGATAGTAAACAATTATTAGGAGGGCTTCTCCGACCAGGGTAACAATTTTTTTTTCACTTTGTATTTTGTGCCCAACTTTGTATGAAACGTGAATCTCCTTTGTATTTCATAATGATATTAAGGATTACAAAGTTATTTTTGCAGTTGCAGAAAGTCACCCATATTTAAATAAATACCATAATGAATCGGCGTCTTTAGTATTTTTGGATCATATACAGTATTTATGGTACTAGTGTCCGACAGAAAGTTCGGTTTCGGTTTCGGTCGAGTTTCGGCAAAAAAACGGGTTTGGGTGTAACAACAGACACTGAAACTGCATTCGGGAGTTCTCGCGCTGTGCTCGGTTATGTTCGGCGCGGTAAATTCCATCTAAGCGATGAAGACATTTTGCCGCGTCCACGTGCTTAATCATATCGTGACTGGCTAGTGTTTGCAGTTCGTTTTTTTGTTGCGGGTTTTCGTGTGATTTACTTTGAATTCGGTAAGTTTTATCACGTGTCATATCTTAAGAGTAGGTAGTAAACATCAAAAAATAATTTAATACTTATAACAAACTAATACATAGATTATAGTAGAATCAAGTTTAACATAACTATCTAAATATTTAAATAACTGATTATAATAACGTTTTCTCGCTTTCGGTCGAAACAGAGACCGTTGCCGAAATTCGGTTTCGGTTTCGGTCGTTAAAACCAGTTTCGGTCGGACACTGTATGGTACATGATATACAGAAGTTTCAAATTCCTAACTTGGTTAGTTGTTGAGATAGAGCTCGTGCAAAAATGGTTTAAAACTGACAATGTTTACGGCCCCCTATTTCAACATTTTTTAAGATATATATTTTTTTTTTTTATTGCACGTGTTCTCTACTCAATGAACTCTAGACTATGATAGGACATGGCCAGGCTTAGATATTTTATTTTTCAAAAATCTACATTTTATGATAACCCATTTAATTTTTAATTTTATTAAATTTTTATAATTTTTTGTTATAGCAGCTAGTAGTAGTTAGTCTACCTATTATGGTTCATGAGATACTGCACGCTGACAGACGGACAGTGGAGGTTTATTAATAGGGTTCTGTTTAGCACGCTTTGCGTATGGAACCCTAAAAAGTGTTTTATTTAGAAAAGATGAAACTTTTGTATTTTATTTCGAACTTCGTAATAGCAAAAGGTAATTATAATAAACGATCATTAGTAAAAAAATAACCCTCTGACCAAGAAAAGACTGGGAATCTATTAATGAGATTGGAATTATTTATGTACACACTACTACATAACAAGCTATACATATCCAGTTTATGCTGATCCCGCATTGTATAGGATTCCCGTACAATGTGAGGTCAGCTTATACTGGAAATTTATAACTAGTTAAGTAGCCGTGTGTACAATAAAGTTGGGAAACTTGGTACCACAATAGCCAACACCAAGAAAAGTTTTTATGAAGAAAACTTGTATGAAAATGAGCATTACTGCAATTATCTTGCAATTTTTTTTATTAAGTCGACCCACTGACCTTATTTTTAATTGCAAATACCACAGAACCTGCTACTGACTGCTAAAAAACTATGATTAGGTTCATAAGCAGTTCTAATTTAATTTCACAAATAGAAAAACAAAAACGTAACTTAATTTTTTGACACAAGTACACAACACAAAAGTTAAGCCAGTGTTTCCAACACCAAAAAATAAATAAAATTAGGAATTTTGTTTGTCCAGTGATTTACAGGAGGTTCTCATTTATACGTTTCTTTTATAAATGTTCATTGTTCAGTTCAGCGATAATTCCATAATACGTCGTCGCCGTCCCAATTTGATAGAGTGGTCGTATAAGGTAAAGTTTTTATGAATAGTTTTTGAGTATGATTCAGTATACGTTTTGAATCTACTTCATCTATGTTGATGATGTTATAATACCACTACTTGCTACCCATAGATCCATACTTCCATACTAATAATATAAGCGAAAGTAACTCTGTCACACCTTACCGGCTGAACGGATTTGGATATTTGGAACACGAATAGACCGTGGATTTTTATTCCGATTGTAGCTCCCTTGCCATAATTTCCTAACAGTGGGCGAAGCCGCAGGCAAATGTTGCGGGGTAATTGCGTAACACACTTACAGTATCAATGGGTTTCATTTTGACAATTCAACAACATTCATTGCATTATTTACGTTGTTGAGCAGACAAAATTTTCAAGCCTAAGAAGCAATTGATTAGCAATATCCATCAAAATCATTCAGATTGTGATTGGTAGTGTGTTACGCAATAAGATTGCTGGTGTAATATATTTATATTAGCATAGCAAGAATTTGTGTGGGGTCCAACTAGAAAAAAAGAATCAAATAACCAAAGACCTACTTCCAAAACTAAAGTTATATTGCAAGTCATAAATAATGTTTAGAAATATAAACACACATTAATAATTAATATAGTTATATGTATAAGTGTCCACTTGAATCACGTTATGCATAACTAGCTGCTAGCTCCGCGGTTTCACCCCCATATGTCTCGATCCATGGGAATATCGGGATCTACCCGTGTGCCATACTTCATCCAAATCCGTTCAACCGTTTTATCGTGAAAACGTAACTAACAAACAAATTCACTTTCGCATTTATAATAATACTAGTTGCGCCCAGCGGTTTCACCCACATAAGCCTCGAATTCTCGATCCCGTGGGAATATCGGAATAAAAAGTATCCTATGTCCTAACCCAGGTCATGGTCTACCCATGTGTCACATCCAAATCCGTTCTGCCGTTTTACTAGCTGCGCCCAGCGGTTTCACCCTCATAAGTTTCGAATTCACCATCCCGTGGAAATATCGGAATAAAAAGTATCCTATGTCCTAACCCCACATCCAACTCCGTTCTGCTGTTTTTAGCGTGAAAGCGTAACAAACAAACTCACTTTCGCATTTACTTATTATATTAGTTAGGATTTTCAAATCAAAACTTATAAAAGACAGAACGGATTTGCAAGAAAATCACACAAATAAACCACATCACACGTCATGGATTAGTAGCGAATAAGATACTGCATAATAAATCCGAGTGCATAAAATGGGTCCCATTGGAATTAGGACATAAAAGCTACATAGTTAAAATTTTGAATTCCTGGAAAAACGTTACATTTATAATAAGTTTCGTAAAGAAACTTGTAATACACTTGTATTCAACGTCATGCACCTAAGGACCTATACATACCTGTTTATATATGATTGATCTTCCGCCATTATATATATGGAAATGTTTTATTCTCCTATAAATCAATAGATCCACTATTTCAAAAATGTCATAGAATCTACTTGATAAGCATTTTGATTCGTTACACAATTACACAATGTCTGCAAGTAGCAGAGAATAATAAATAACTTTAGTTATTATATGCGTCCATGTGCGCGGTTATCTATCGACATAATTACTTTACTCTTTGCTATCGACTCGGTAAAGCAATAGCGGAGGAAGAGATAAGTAATATTGTTTATTTGTATATATAGGTGGACTGATAAGGCATCGAGGTTCAACATTTCTTGATACTACATTTGGCTTCTGTGAGATTGAAAAAATTATCCGTTAACGTTAACGTGACGAATTAAATCTAGTCAGCTAGACAGTTTCATCCGGCTTAGCGTAGTCTACAGTTGAGCTAAAACATTTATTACATACTTTTAGGAAATTTTAATTCCCAGTAGGTATTCCCGGTATCTCTGATGGCTCTTACACACTATGCCGGCGGCCCGCGCAGCACGTACCCCCGGCTTTTGCGCCTTCACTTCCTTTGCGATCCTTTGTGCGGCAGGGCCGGGCGCGCTGCGGCTTGCCCAGCGGCAGGGCCGGCGGCATAGTATGAAGGAGCTATTAAAGTACCTATATATAAAATCTGAAAAAAATGAAGCTCAATTTTCTTTCTCTCTTTCAGTTAACTTGCCCGTGTTCATGAATAAATGGATGAGATACATGAGTTTGATAAACTCCAATACGGATTGACTGATCACCATGAAAGTTGGCACATTTTTGTATTTTTTCATGGTAAGGCTTTATAGCGAACGAAACTTTTCTGCCCGTAATTCCAGTCAGTAACATCGGAGATAATATGGCAAACATTACTCAAAAACAAAAAAAAAATAAGATGAAAAAAAGGATAGACCCCCCGATAGAGTTTTTAAAGTTATTTTCGATAATTTTTCATTAATATTCAGAAAACTACAGGCGGTCACATGCCCACGGGCGACATTGTATACAGCCAGAATCTGTATACCTATGGAAGACCTTAACCATCACTAAGTGTCTCTATCTACAATGTGCCAGGATCATGCCCTTTGCTTTGCGGACATATTATTAATTGGAAGGCTATATGCCTCGTGCAGACTAGTGCGACGCGACTCGAAAAAAACAAAACACTTACCAATCACAACAACAAAACAAAAAACTTCACGTTAAAACAATAAGCGTAGTTGCGTCGCGCTGTCGCGTCGCGCTAGTGCGCACGAAGCTTTATGATATTGAGCTGGATGAAAGGAAAACGTGCTCAAGGCTGAAAACTGAGTACGAAGAAGATCGTCATATTTATTTAGACTGTTGGGGTCATACACCGATGCTGATGATTTGGTCTCTTTATCAAATTGCTCAACGTTTTCTTTTTTTGCAAAGTACCAAGCGATTTCAGTTTGAAATCGCTTGTGCTGTGTGTGTGTTACTTTTACTCTCAACTTGACCTGCTTGTCTTGCAGTACATCTGCCAAGCAAAATGGTAATGGTAGATTATGGACCCAGATCTAGTCTAGTTTGACTTTAGGGGTGGACAATTTCAATTCAAACATTTAAGTCGCATCTGCACTTTTCTGGTGATTTATATTGCATGTAGTGTTTTATAGTATTCTATGCAATAATTGAATTTTTAATTTTGAAGGCCGAAAGTTTTTTTCAACATTATAATTTAGAGTAGGATTTTCATTACCATAATGGCAACATTCTTATCTCTAACGTCATTCGTTTGTTGACACGTCATACCATATAATATAACAACAACAGCTGTCGTTGGCAAAAACAATAAGTAAATTATTAAAATTATCACTTATTTGTAAATTAGAGTGTATTACAACATGGATGTAAGTACTTTTGCACTTATTATAATTGCATAAAACGATTAAAAACAGCTATTTTAATTCATAACCTGTTTTTAGGAGAGCAATATTCCCATAGACATTAACATTGGGAAGTTACAAGATTGGTTGGTAAGTCGTCGTCATGTGAACAAGGAATGGCAGAAGACTGTACCGGCTGTGAGGGAGAAAATCAACAATGCGTTGCAGGACATGCCCAAACATGACGACATAGCTAGCTTGTTGGCTGGCAGCTATATTAACTACTTCCACTGCCTGAAGATTGTTGACATATTGAAGGAGACTGAGGCCGATAGTAAGAACCTCTTTGGAAGGTAATTATTCCTCAGTTGTTTTTATTCTTTCTTTGAACTGCTTTCTTTCTTATTTAAATAGCTTTTAGAGTGGTATTATGGAATATTTAGGTAATTTGTTGTTATAAGTGCTGATGTGGCTTTCACAACTTACTGGTAACGTTTAAATACCCTATCCGGTGTTAATCAATTAGGGGTTTATTTATAAACGTTGCTTAAAGATGCGTAAAGTTAAGTAATGATTAACATCTACCTATCCATACATTATTTGACATTTAAAAATCTCTACACCATTGACTGTACCAGTTCAATAGTAATTAACATTTTCTTTTATCTAATATTTATCACAATTTCTTTGTAGGTATGGATCACAAAGAATGAAGGACTGGCAAGACATAGCACGTAACTATGAGAAAGAGAACCTGTATTTGGCCGAGGCAGCACAGATCTTTGTCAGGAACATTAATTATGAGATCCCAGGCCTCAAGAAACAAATAGCTAAAGAAGACCAGTTGCAAACTGTTAGTATTACTTATATAGGGTGGCAGGGACATCGATGCGAAAAGTGATACCATGGATTCAGTACATGATTCTGAACAACCCTGCATTTAAATTTTTCGTCAGTTATTTTTTTTTTAATCTGCTGTTCCATACATTTTGACCGCGTAGGTATTGTACTTTTCTATCAAATAGCAGTTTTTTTTTAATAACCAACAGAAAATTTCAATGCTGTGGGGTTCAGAATCATGTACTGAATCCATGGTATCAGTTTTCGCGCCGATTGCCTGCCACCCTGTATTTTGTCAAGTTTAACTTGTTTAATCATTTGCTTAAATTAGGCTGAGGATCTGCACTTTTTGAATGTCAAAATTACTTAAGACACTCCTTTAAAACGCGCCCTTCAACTAGTTCCTAGTGCTTTAGCTGAAAAAAGAAGTGCAGCTCCAAAAATTACTAATTATCCTGAAATCTACAAACTAACTGATAATTTTTTGTTCTCTTTATAACAGGAATGTGAGAAGAAACACTCAGATTTCCTGAAGAATGAAGCATCAAGCAAGTCGGAATTCTTGACGCTTTGTAAACAGCTTGGTATCCAGGGTGACAAGATCAAAAAGGAGCTAGTGGATAGACTTCAGGAACTCCCTGATATATATGACAAGGTAACGCATTCTTCTTATTATAAATGAAAGTCGCTTTTTGTGGCAGTCTGTGTGACCGAGTTGTTCTTTTAAACTACGCAATAGATTTAGATGTGGTTTTCACCATCACATAGAGATTTTATTCTGGAAGGTTTATGTGTATAGTACATTAATATTAAACGTACATATAATAAAGGAATCTCGATGTTTTGTCAAGTCGTATAGACTGTGTGAAGCAGGGGCTGGTCGCTAGATAAATGATATTATCCTGTGGTTCACTCCTCTAAGCACTGCTGCCTCATTGGCGTAGGCAATATAACAGTGGTCTCGGTCAAACTATAGCACAGCTTATTAGAGAAATGTTAGAGAACAGTGGTGGCCCAGTGGTAACGTCCCCGACTTACGAGTAGCAGATCATAGGTTGGATCCCAAGCAGGCACTTTATTTTGTGTAAAAATCATTTTCATCACCACTAAAATGGTGAAGAAAAACAGGTTAGGTTAGGTTAGCATGTCGTAGAACCAAAATTCAAAGACATGTGCCATATACCAACCCGTACTGGGCCTGCGTGGTGGATTATGGCCCAGGATCTCACAAAGAGGAGGCCTGTGTCCCAGGAGTGGGAACACTATAGACTCATTAAGCAGCATATTACCCAGTTAGGAAGGCGGTAGCAGTTCTGAGTACCCAGGGAATGCTATACATGCATTTTTGTATTGCCACATATGGAGGGTATTTCAATGTCCGCATTTTAAAATGTGTCTCACCTTATTATTTTAGCATGAATATATTATGCTTGGGGGCTAAATAACAGCCGCACGGGCCGATCAGGTTCAGCTACGCTTGCCGCGGTCGGTCCGTGGATGGGTGGCCATCTTTACACACCAAGAACTCTCAGTGCCTCGGAAAGCACGTTAAGCTGTTGGTCTCCGCTGTCACTAGTGTATCTTTGACAGTCGTTACGGGTTGTCAGAAGCCCGAAAGTCTGAAAACCAGTCTTACCAAGGGGTATCGTATTACGCAGTAACTGGGTTGTGGAGGTCAGATAGGCAGTTGTTCCATGTAAAATACTGGTATTCAGCTGCATCCGGCTAGACTGGAAGTTAACCCCAAAATAACTGGGAAAATGCAGGTAGATGAGTAGGAAAAAATTATGTTACTACTAAACACAGATAATGCAAACCTCTTTATTTTTTCACAGATAGGAAAATCACTAAAACCACTACAACCAGGCATTGACCTTTACTCAGCATTTTCAAAATACATTTTGGGTGACAGAGCATCAGAGGTGTTGCCATTATTACAATATGTGGTAGAGCATGGCAACACCACGGTGTATGAGTGGAGTTACGGGGAAGCCCCGTTAAGTGTGGAGCATGATCCGTTGCATATTGAGCTTGATGATGAAGATCAGGGGGCGGGAGATCAGGTAATCTGCCAAATAATTTTAGCACGTATTTACAAAATTCACCCATCACTGACACCGGTGAACGAAAACATCGTGAGGAAACCTGGACTTATAATTCATATAAGTCTGAAATCACCAACCCATCTTGAACAAGCTTGGTGATCACTGCTCATATCTTGTCTGTATGAGAAGAGGCCTTTGCCTGCCCTGCAGTGGGACAATAATAGGCGGTTATTATTATTATTTACGTTAGTTGCCAATAAACTTGTTAACTTCGTGTATTCGTGCTGCCAATTGAAACGACTTGCTAATTGTTACACTTTTAATGCTCACTGATTAAGTACAAAAACTGCGCACGTTAGATGGCGGGCAGAAGAAGACTTTTGACAGCTTCTTACACAGAAAAAAAAACTATGACTATAAACATACTGCCGCCCCTGGCAAACAAACAGTAACAACCTCCATATTCTACTTACAGCAGTATCTAAAGGAATAAGCATAAAATTTTACATGCAAGCTTTTATTTTTACATTGCTGTTTTAATTAACCTTACGTATTTTTACTAGACTGTCATGAAAATTATACTGGTAAGTTTTTAAAACATTTCAATATCAATGGTGGTCTTTTCATTGGTGAATTCAATAGTTTTTGCATACCTAGTTATCTTGTATGTTTTAATTAAACCCAGGAAATCAAATAAAGAGCTCCAAATGAAAATTCGGAAATAACGAATTTTGTAAATTATTGAAATGATTTAGTTTAATTATGGTTGATATATCATCATGACATGTTTGGCAAACCCTGCAAGCCCTCCAAGCCAAGCCAGTTTGACATAATTATTCTTTATCGTTTACAGATAGACTTCGGCGACAGTGCCGAGATAGACTTCGGTTCAATAGACACGGCGGCGGCAGACATAGACTTCAGCGACGGCGACGCGGGCGCAGAGATCGACTGGGGCAACATTGACGTCGCTGCACCTGAGAATGTTGTAAGTAAGCTTTATACAAGAAACACGTAGACTTCACATACCATATACAATAGGCGGATTTGACACCCAAACGGGAGCTTTTCGACCAAAGTATAAACTATCTCAAAAGGTCATTTTTTTTTAGTTTTTTTAGTTTTGCCTACCATAAAAATAAAAAAAACGTTTTTAAACATTTTCCATGTTGAGAAAATTGTCTGTTGAGGTAGATCCTTCTGGGCCAAAGAGTCAGTAAGACCAAGGAAGAACCTGTTTCTTAAATCAAAGTCGACTAGTGCCGTCTCGGCCTGTCCCGATTGTCGCTGTGACGACTTTCTTCAAGAGTAAACGCACATGAGCCACTGACCACAGCCACCGGTGGCTGTGGCCTCTTGCTGCGCTGTTGACTACTGCTTTAGCGGGTGGCCGCCACCGGCCACACGTGTGCAACGAATCCATACGAAAAACATGTGAACTGCTGGTCGCTGGGCTAACTCTGGCTGTGGCCGGTGGCTCGTGTGCGCTTACCCTTAGACTCTGGAAAAAAGTCGTCACAGCGACAATCGGGAGAGGCCGAGAAAGCGCTAAACGACTGATTTAAGATTATCCTATGTCTCAGAAATAGTATAGCTTTATATCAGTGAATGAGTTTTTGTAATCGGATCAGTATTTCCAGAGATTAACTTTTACAAACATACGAACTCACAAAAAACTTTACCTCTTAATAATAATATTTAGAGTTTAAATATTAATATTTATTTGTCTAGTATGGACGTGTAGATATAATTATTGATGCTGTTCTCTTTTCAGGACATATCAGCTGATTTAGCACACGTGTCCCTGGAGGAATCTGGCATAGTGGTGGAGGAGCAAGGGGTGTGCGGCGGCGTGGCTCGCGGGAAGGACGCGCTGACGCTGTTGGACAATCCGACCAGCAGGAGCCAGGTCATCGACCAGCTTGTCGAGGTATGTGTGTGGAGTACACGTACCTGTATTTATGAAGCCCAAGTACAAACGCAGCTTTATAAATGGATGACTAACAGCGTAACCGAAAACACATAGGAATGAAGCAAGTTACTATAAAGCTTGTACAAATAGAAGTTTTTTTTTTACATTTGAGCCAGTTTGTGCATGCAGAACTTTATTTCGACTGAGGTACAGTTCTTCTTCTCTGCACAAAGGTAAAGGATGAGGTATCCTTACAAAAATATCACAATCTTATCGCTATTGGTTCATAGACCACTTTTGTACAGTCTCCTATAAAATTTGGCTCGAAAGTTAAAGTTTGAACTCGTTTTGTGAAAGACAGCATGGTTTTTTCAGCAGACAATATGTTTTTTTTTTAATAACGTTTTTAATCAAAACTCATCTTCCCCAGTTGGAATCATTCCTCAAGATGCGACTGTACGAGACCAACACATCAGGAGACAGTCACTCCTTCAGCCTGCTGCAGCAGCTGCCCACAGAGAGCACGGCGGCCCTGACCGCCATGCTGGACGCCGTACAGATCGCCACCGCCAACATGACCGCGCCCGAGATCAACCATCTGCACAATGTGAAGCACTCGCCTAGGTTTGTGTAGTGTTACTATAGTTCAATGAGTAAGAGTGAGATAATCCTTTAGAGAGCATGGTAAGAAAGTGCAATAGCTCTTCGGAGTATATAACTCAGACTCTTAACACATTTCTGATAGAATCTTTTGCCGGATACTGGAAACAGTCAAAAATGTAAACTCAACTTTCAATGACATTTAGTTCAAAAATGCTGTAAGTAACTCGTACATCGAAATCATTCAGACATTTAAATGATTTGCTTGCTCCACCATCGACCACTTCATCGCTTACCATGCGGTGGTCAAACGCAAGCTTATCAATAACAGTAATAAAAATCTGAACTAAGCAAAAATATTTCTGATTTCTCAACATAATTTCCTAACTCTTTACTGCTATTATTTCTTCCCCAGATACGTAGACGTGCTAACAGCCCAACTGAAGCAGAAGCTAACCCTGGGCGACAAGCTGACCCGGCTGGCCGCGCGCGCGTCCGACCAGAGCCGCGCGGCCGCCGCGCGCGCCGCCGAGCTGCGCCCCGTGCTCACGCGCATCGTGAGCAGGACCAAGGAGCTGCAGGCACAGGTACTATCTACATCTATACATAATATTAAATAAAGTCGCTTTTTATGTTGTCTGTGTGACTACGCAACGGATTTTAATGCGGTTTTCACCATAATTTTCAGAATTTATTCCGGAAGGTTTGTGTATAGTACATTCTAACTGAACAGACAGCTGTGCTGCTGGGGAGTTTGTTGCGCCACTTCTTCTTCCCAGCTAAGCACTAGGAAGTGGTGAAGGGTGGGCGTTTTGGGGCACTGTCTTATGTAATTTTGACGTTCGAAAAGTCCTGATTCTCAGCCTAGTTTGAATAAATGACTTTTGAATTAATATTTAACTTAGATAAAGCGCAGGAATCTTGAACGAACGTGCGAAGCAGGGTCGCTAGTTATATGATAAAAATCTAAAGACGCACGAACGAACAAAACACGGTGAACACGAACACGGAACATTTGGTTCATACGTTGGACGTAAATCAGCAAAGCGAACAGGAACGCCATACGAACACAGTGCGACTTGTGTTCGCGCTCAATCTTAGTAGCCATGGATTAATAATTAGATCGCTACGAACATTTTTCACAAATACAGTGCTTAATGTTCATTAGAGGTCAAAACCGTGCGTACACGCCTTAATAACTATCTTTTGTTCCCAGATCGAGAGTGACATATCGAAGAAGTACAAAGGGCGGCCAGTGAACATCATAGGCGGCGTCAAGTTCTTATAGAACACTGTATTTTATTGTAAATATTGTTGACTATATTCATTATTATAATATTATATTGTAAATGCTACATTTGATACAAGCTTGGAGATTTTATTTCAACCTGTTTTCTTGTATAGTATTTTTATCTCACGAAGCGACGCGCACTTTACTTGTGGTTACCAAGTGAACATACACGCTGTGAATGTGTGTGTAAGCGCTCCTGCGCTCTGGGTACTATCCGAGACAATGGTGAAGTCGGAAGTGTGTGTGTTATGTGCTGACGCTACTCGTCTTCACGCGCACATTCGTAGCGTGTTTTTTATACTTAGTTACCACAAGTAAAGCGCGCGTCGCCTCGTGAGATAAAAATACACTGTAGCAGGAACTATATGAGAGTATTTACACCGTGGTCGTATTAGCCAGTCAGCAAGGAGACAGCAGGGTTGATTGCCCATGGTGCGCCGGACGTACAGTGAAGGAATAAAAATGTGAAGCACCCTGCACCTTATTATTTTTCCATCGTATTAATGTCCGCTAGACACTTCGAAAAGGTGATATGTACCCAGTAAGTACGAAAGATTTTTTTTTTGTTATCCTATCTTGTGTCCCACTGCTAGGTAATGGCCTCCCCTTTTTCCTTCCAAACCACGTCTTGTGCGATCTCTGGCCATGAAAGGAATGTTTGAAAATTACTTAAAATTTTACCGTGCATTTAAGTGAGTATGGCCATCCCTCCAAGTAAGTCCAGTTAAGAGCGGTTATTCTGAAAGTTGGCAACGTCGCAAATAGCTGCCAAATATTTACCTGTTTTGGTTAATTTGGCAATATTACTGTATGGAAATAAGAAATGTGGCTAACTAGCGAACTAGAATTTTAATAGTGAATTGCAATATTTATAACATTGAATTTGATGTTCAACCCGTTTTAGGTGTAAAAAAGGCATTTGGAAAGTTTCCAAATACTTACTTTTTTACATCTAAAACTAAATATTCGGTGTTACGATATTAATTATTGCATTTCTTAATCAATATTCTAGTTCGCTAGTTAGCCAAATTTCATATTTCCATACAGTATTGTTGCAAAATTAATCAAAACAGCGAAATATTTGACATCTATTTGCAACTTAGTGCAACAGGCAAGGATCGAACTCAAATTTTCTCTCGTTAGTTCAATGCTAAGTTTCTGGGTTTTGCTACCTATCTAAGAAAACGTCTTAGTACCACAGATAAGTACAGATGGTTTACTCCGCAAATTCATTTAAATAAAAAGCTACTCTTGCTACGACACAATAAAGCGCAATTCAGGTCGCACAGCGCTAATTACCTACAGTATATTCACCTAGAAGTTGCCTCTTTTTCTATCGCGTAACTCTTATATCTTCTGACTACGTTACGCTCACTGAATTCGACAAGACGAGCCGGCTGAGTACCTACTTGTAGCTACATACTTAAAATGTGGAGTGAATAATCTGTATTTATCTGTGATAGTACAACTACTCACAACTACTTTATACTCATAGGTCTGAAGTAAATAGTGCCTAATGTTGCATCACACTGATGAGGGTTTTTGGGGTTCCCGTACCCGTGCCTACAGCCTAACGGAACTCTATTATTAAGCCTCCGCTGTCCGTCTGTCTGTCTGTCTGTCAGCGGGCTGTATCTCATGAACGAGATAGGTAGATAGTTGAAATTTTCATATAAGGTATTTTATTTAAATATGGGTGATTTTCTGTAACTGCAAAAACAACTTTGTAATTCATAGTATCATTAGGAAATAAAAAATTATTATTGCGATTTTTAAAATTAAAAAATAATACTATTCTTCATTTAGTATTTTCATTTATTTCTAAATAATGTATGGTGCTACGAAACCCTTCGTGTGCGAGCCCGACTCGCACTTGGCCGGCTTATGCCTACATCATAGGGTATCAAGATATTTACAATCACTATAGGATGTAGGCCCATCAATTACATTGCAAAGGTCAACGTTTTTCTTCGCGTAGCTGAGTAATTTAATATTTGTCCAATTACCTTATTCAAATAAGTAAAAGTAAACACCTTGATACAAGTACTCCCCACTTCAAGTAAGGTCATCTTTACATCAAAATCGGCGCAGCAATAACAGAGATTGGTCTAAAGTCCGAACAAACACTTGGATCTATTAACTAGCAGCATTGAAGTGGAGCTGTAGTAGGTATAGGCGACGAAAACATTTGCAGGCAAGAAATAAGTATCTTTGCATTACACTAGCAATTTTTATACGCTATTTGCAACGGGGCTATTATGCAGCTGCATCTGGTTAGACTGGAAGCTGACCACAGCATAATTGAGAAAAGGTTACGCAGATAAGAATGATATTGCAACGGGGCCTTGTGAAACTGATAACAGCACGTGGTTACAAAACAAGGCTTTTGAGCGAGGGTCCTGGGCCACGTCCTGATCTCTAGGTTCTGATCGTCAGGTCTTGCAAGTTTTGAATCGGAAATTCTCAGTAGCAGCCCCGGAGTATGTTTTTTTTATGTGTAACGTCCTCTCGCGTTCCTGCAATCGGGAAGTGGCAGTGATTTCGTGAAAAGGGACGGAAGTATGTAACAGGAAGCCGGGGAAGCGAGCGCTATTTGATTTGACCAATGAGCGCGCGCGGTGCTAGAGTTGACCATCGGAAACGACCTTAAGGTCGTTTTGACGGCCCCGCCCTTTTCGGACCACTTGCGTTTAAGCCCTGATTTCTCGCTATTTTACTATGAACCCCATAATAAAACTGATGATAACTGTAACTGTTTCGTAATCGGTGTATTATTTCCGTTGGTCCCAGCTGTCATTCGTGGATCTTTGACAGTCGTTACGGGTCGTCAGAAGCCCGAAAGTCTGACAACCAGTCTTACCAAGGGGTATCTTATTACCCAGTTACTGGGTTATGGAGGTCAGATAGGCAGTCGCTCCATGTAAAATACGGTATTCAGCTGCATCAGGTTAGACTGGAAGCCGACCCCAACATAGTTGGGAAAAGGCTAGGCAGATTGATTGGTTCTCTACTTGGTTTATAATAAAACGAGCATGTTTACACTAAACACAAGTTTTGTTATTTTCACCCATTTTTTCAACGGTTTTTTAAATACTTTGAAATCACAAGCTCAGCACATTGCTCTCCCCCAAATTGAACAAAGTAACCGTCTTCAATAGAAAATTGCATCATTCCTGGCGTTAGTTACACAACATACAATTTTCATTAAAAATATTTATTATTCGTTACAAAAACATATTTCTAATAGGTACGTAATACCTGAATCATTTTTTCAGGTATATCCTGAAAAAATGATTCAGGTATTACGTACCTATTAGAAATATGTTTAATTTAAATATTAATGTTGTTTATAACCAAGGTGAGATGTCAGAGGGTAACATGAAAGTGAACCCTCCGGGAGGGTTGCCGGTATTACGTTTGCGCTAAAGTTAACCATAGCGGACGGTCAACGGCATTAGGTTTAAGCCCGTGTTATAAAACACTGTAAAACGTAGTAAAATTGTATTTTCAGGGTGTCTTGTCACTATGTGAAGTTTCAACCTTTTAGATTTTTTGTGAATATAAATCTTGTTACATTATACATTAGGTTTTATTTTCACGGTTTGTAATGCTATATTCGCTAAGAAAAACCTAAATTTAAAATTAACCCTCCGTGAGGGCTCTCAGCATCCCATATGCGATTAGGTGAACCCTCCCGGAGGGCTCCCGGCACTGAACGTGTTAATGTGTCACTACTGAAAGGCTCGCTCGTTTTTTTTACTGAGGCGTTTAGTAGAAATGTGAATCTTCAGTGTTGTATAGGTAACTACATCTCTGCCTACTCTCTCTGGGAATACAAGCGAGATGTTATGCGTATGCAAAAACAGATACTGAGAATAACGACGCCAAAGATTTGACTACTAAGTACCTCACACAACATGAGTAAAGAATGGCTCTCTAGCTGCCTGCATACCTATCCATTCTGTGGACTGTACCCATTGGTCAATAGTTCATGAGATTCGCACCGTTTCGTTGTGACATACGGAGACAGCTTCTGAAGGTTATTGACATATGACAAACATTTGACGATGTATGTAGTTATAGACCTATTTACTCTGTTGGTACTGCAAAATCATTAAAATATTTACGATGTTGCGTAGGTGTCCACAAATTGTGTATTGTATGTAGGTAACAAATTACGGGTTTACAAGTTCATACAGCTTACATGTAGTATCTTATTTTTATATAAGTACCATTTCAAAAAATATAGTTTTTAATTCGATATCTATTAAATAGCCATTGTTTGTTCAGCTACAGAATCCCAGAGCCATTACAAAAACTCAAAAAATATTTAATAAAAAAATACGTATCTACTTTAATACCTACGATACAAAATTTAACCAGCCGGGTAATAGAAATAGGGGTACGGGTAATAGTAATAAGGGTACGGGTAATAGTAATAGTAAGGCCAGTAGACGGCGCCGGGGAAAATGACGCAGTCTTCTTTCTTATCCCCGTCCCTGCTAATATGAAGAGTTCTTCGAGCACAGTCGCGTTTCTTCGGAAACGAGAAGCATTCTTTTATAATAACGAATGTGATTAATAACACGAAGATATGGAATGGCATCTGAAAAAAGAGTTGGATTAATATTACAAATCAAACATAAAAACTTTAAACAATATTAACTACTATTTAAAGGGATAATTAGCTATAGATAGTGACCCTAGCTATTATTACTATTACCCTTTTTTTTTTTTTTAGGATGGGAAATCATCAAATGACTTCTCCCGCTCTGGGCGGAGCGAGAGGGCGTGTCAGACTTTTACTGACTAAAACCCACCCGTGTTCCTTCCGTTGCCCGTGTGCCGGGGCCGCGATATCCCTTTCGGACAAACCCGCAACCCCAGCAGGGTAGCTAGCGACCCTAGCTATTATTACTATTACCCTGGGCTAGGGTAATAGTAATACTAATAGGGGTAGTAGTAGTAAGACCAGTCATCATTTCAGATGAAAGACGTCCACTGCTGGACATAGGCCTCCCCCAAGCACCGCCACTTCGGCCGGTTCTGTGGTTCCCGCCTCTAGCGGATTCCTGCGGCCTTCCAGGATCATCGGTCCGCCTTGTAGGAGGCCTTCCAACGCTACGTCTTCCGGTACGCGGTAGTAAGACCAGTAGACGAGGCAATCGTTCTTAGCGGCGCACAGTGGATCATAAAAAGGCACTCGAAGACAAATTGGCAACATATATTTTTTTGCAAAAAAAATGTTTGGAGCTAATGCTTATATCTCCGAGATGGAGATACTAACCATTATATCCTTTCACACAGTGATTTCATTATTTATTTATGATTTTTTGACATCCCACTTATATTTTAAATGTGAAAGTTTGTATGTCTGGATGTTTGTTACTCAATCACGCAAAAACGGCTGAACGGATTTGGATGAAATTTGGTACACAAATAATTTATAACCTGGATTAACACATATGATACTTTTTATCTCGGTAGCACGTTCCCGGGGAATAATAAATTTTCGACATCCAAGCGGGTGAAAGTTAGTACTCATATAACGAGATTTTGTGCGTTTTTTTTTTTAAACGCACAAAATCTGAAAAAAGTCAAGTATCTTATGATATATTTATGCATGATATTGGCTTTTAGAAGTAATTTCAAGCATAAAACGGACACTTTAATAGGAGGAGAGCCTTTTTTCGATCCAAAGTGCTTAGCAGTAACTCAGTCGGCGGGGCTCGCAGAGAGGATAGTCGTCGAGGCCGAAAGGTTCTGGATTGGTGCCCGCGTGATAAAAGGTGCTAAGGCACCTTAGAAGATGGACAGATGACCTGGTGAAGACCGCAGGAAACTGTTAATTCAAAAACCACTGCAGATGCTTGGGGGAGGCAAATGTCCAGCAGTGGACGTCTTTCGGATAAATCATAAACTCAAACCCTTTTTTTTTTTTTTTTTTTTTTTTTTGAGGGTGGGAAATCATCAAATGACTTCTCCCGCTCTGGGCAGAGCGAGAGGGTGTGTCAGACTTTTACTGACTAAAACCCACCCGTGTTCCTTCCGTTGCCTGTGTGCCGGGGCCGCGTTATCCCTTTCGGACAAACCCGCAACCCCAGCAGGCATTGGTCTTTCGACCCCGTCGGTTGGTGCTGACATCTCTTTGAGGCGCGCGTGGAACACAACGCGCCGTCGACACGGGCCTGGTCCTTATCGGACGGCGAGCTGCCCATTGCTCACCGTCCGCAAGCCCGCGCCTACGGTGGCCGGAAGTCGGCTCTGGACTCCCGACGAAACTCAAACCCTAAGCATTTATTTCAAATAAACCAATTACAGGCACTTTTAAATTGTCAAGGTGTCGGTCAGTCAGAAAGATGAAGCTAGTTGCCCACTCCAAAGCGTAGTTGGTACCTATGTAGAAGAACGGGCAAGAAATTCCACGGACACTCTTTTAAATCAAAATATTGGTTACATCATTCATGTTGAAATTAAAAATGTGCGAACAATGTAGAAAGACGTCCAAAAGCGACCATAATAAAAAGATAATAAAAAGATCAAAACAATGCAAAAATTAAAATAAGCCATGGCAGCTAAGAGATGACCAGTCCCTACTGACGGCGCCGGCTCACGAACATGACGCATGGATCAGCATCGTTCAGCTCAACCATTTTGAAGGGAACTTAATAATAATGATGATGATAATGATGAAGTGTCGTTTTATACTCACTCACTTTTAAATCCAACATTGTCCATCCAAGATTGAAGTGTAGCAGTGTCACTATGGTAACTGGTTAATATAATAGAAATTGTACCGTTACTTGAACACCAAACACAATAATCAATTCAGGAAACATCACTTGCTAATTGGGTATTGATCCACCATGACTTCTCTTTATAATTAGTTTTCTGTATCTACTATAAACTAGGATGTACCTACATTGTACAGTTGCTTTTGATGACTAGTTATGGCACATAGAGTTTCAGAGGCTTTGTTGTGGAGCGTAGTCGTCTCTTTCAATCGTATCTGTGTAACACTAGTTCCTAAGTATCTGGGAGTTAATATTGTATCACTCCCAGATACTTAGGTAAGTACCTACCTACATTGAACAGGCGTCTATCTTCAAAATCTCTTATAAAATATATAATATAATATAAATCTTTATTTTCAGACCAGAGATCCATAAAATACGACAAAATAAGAACGAAAGAAATAACTAAAACACGTTTAATAAACTTATTATCTCACATATCTGAATGACGGTCTGTGTGCCGCCATCCAGTGACATATTATTAAGCCATCCACCCTGCCGGCTACAGTAGCCACGAGGCTGTAGGCGCTGTCGTGCATCCGACGCATCAGTGATGCGATTCATGGACACAGAAGCGAGCCGAAATCCGGAACACGTGCGTCCGCGAACATCCCCAACAATGAATATGGCTCTTAGTAGTCCTTAATAAATGAAGATAGGTGTTGGGACTTTATGAGTATCATGGTTGGAAAAGGAGTGTAAAAGTGTGTCCAGTGTCCAGGATAAAGTCTATTCAGATGACCATGAATAAATAATAAATTGTACTTAAATCTTCATTGCTACACTTGTTATTCAGAAAATCTTTGGCAACTCACAATGGATATATGCGGGCATCTAAACTCGTTCGCAGACGGGGAGCAAAGCCTGTAGGATTAGACGATAGTGTTGTCCATCAAAGATAAAATTAACTTGCAATGAGGCATGATCAATCAACCCTGCCTAAGAAAAATAACTTTCTGAAAATCTCGCAGTGAAAATCGTAAAAAGTTATCGTAAATTCAATCAAATGTTAGTCAGAATAGGTACCGACGGGGTCGAAAGACCAATGCCTGCTGGGGTTGCGGGTTTGTCCGAAAAGGATATCGCGGCCCCGGCACACAGGCAACGGAAGGAACACGGGTGGGTTTTAGTCAGTAAAAGTCTGACACACCCTCTCGCTCTGCCCAGAGCGGGAGAAGACATTTGATGATTTCCCATCCTGAAAAAAAAAAAAAAAAGACAGACTAGGTAGGTACCTTATTAATGTAAATTATGTTTCTTATTTATGTAATTATATAAACAAATAAGCTTATTAATGATTTTAAACGAAGTTAGACATACATAGATCACTAAAGCTTGTTCTTTAACACTAGGCATATTGATTACTTGCAAATATGTTTTTCCGAAACTGTGTACTTCAGGATGCAGATTTACTTAATAGGGATGATGCCTGGGTAAACAAAATCAAATTCTAATTAGTCCGTCAGACAGATAATAAAAAAAAAATTAGACACGTATTTTTAGCTTTTTCATATTAATAAAAAATTACTTAGATAAAACGCATTTTAAGTTGGGGAGTGGGGGTCGATACGTCACTAGTACGTATAAAATCTACATACTCGTGACGTCATGGCACATTTTGCCTCAATGAATCGCCGTCATCTTTAGATTACATAAAAAAAGAAAAAAATACGTGTCCAATATTTTTTTATAATCTCAAAGACGGACTAAAAATTTTTTTTTAAAATTTTTAGTCATCATCCCTATTACCTGCTCGGTAATGGAGTAAGACGTATCTTTAGAGATAATCATGCGAGCCATTTCTGAGTTATGTCACGCATAGTCCCAGGGTGGTAACGAAGAGGTCCGATGTCATGAGACTCGGTGAATCCCATAAGATATGGTGTGAACAATGGTATGATTTATCTCACTGGGCTGACAGTTATAATCTTTACGTAAGTCAATATAATGAGAAGCAGTTGCTGATTGTATACCTACCTTCATGTTGAAATTATACCTACTTAATTCTTGTTTTGGTCAACAGTATGTAGTGTACTTACCAAATGGATGGTTCAATTTATGGAAATTGTCATGAGCTTTTACTAAAAATAAATAAGATATTGAGTCAGGAGTTGAGGACGCAACTGGATATTTTTCTTTCTAATATTTTTATATATATTGCCGCCCATGGGCATGTGACCGCCCGTATTTTTCTGAAAATTCATGAAAAATTATCGATAAAAAACTTAAAAAAAATAATCTATATCTATATCTATATATAAAAATCAATTGCTGTCCGTTTGTCTCGCTAAAACTCGAGAACGGCTGAGCCGATTAAGCTTATTTTGGTTTTGAAATGTTTGTCATAGTCCAGGTAAGGTTTAAACGGTGAGAAAATTAGGGTAGGTAGGGTAGGTAGGGTAGGTAGGGTAGGTAGGGTAGGTAGGGTAGGTAGGGTAGGTAGGGTAGGTAGGGTAGGTAGGGTAGGTAGGGTAGGTAGGGTAGGTAGGGTAGGTAGGGTAGGTAGGGTAGGTAGGGTAGGTAGGGTAGGTAGGGTAGGTAGGGTAGGTAGGGTAGGTAGGGTAGGTAGGGTAGGTAGGGTAGGTAGGGTAGGTAGGGTAGGTAGGGTAGGTAGGGTAGGTAGGGTAGGTAAGGTAGGTAGGGTAGGTAGGGTAGGTAGGGTAGGTAGGGTAGATAGGGTAGGTAGGGTAGGTAGGGTAGGTAGGGTAGGTAGGGTAGGTAGGGTAGGTAGGGTAGGTAGGGTAGGTAGGGTATGCAGGGTAGGTAGGGTAGGTATGGTAGGTAGAGTTTAGTGCTACCCGTGCGAAGTCGGGCCGGGTAAAGCTAGTCTTTAATATTTTTCTAATTATTCAATTTAACGTTTTTGAGTAGCGTTTGTGACCTTGCTTTACATTCTTTGCCATATCTCCAATGTTATTGGCTCGATTTGGATTCTGTTTATTATTTCTAGAAGCTTAATTCATAAGCTTTTAGAAAAAAAATGTAAAGCGCTAGGTCACAAACGTTACGCAAAACATTAAAATTGAAAAACATGAAAGTTAAAGGTACCCCCCTTTTACAGTTACTTTTCGAAAAAAAATCATGAATATTCAGAAAAATACGGGCGGTCGCATGCCCATGGGCGACATTGTATATGGATAAGATCTATAGTTGGTTTATAAAGCAAGTAGCAATATAGCTAGGTATGTACATCTTATTTGATTCCGGTCAAATTCTTATCAGTGTCTGCTTTTCACTTCAGTAAACACAAATCATTGATAGACACTCTATATCGCACCCCTCGATCGTGTCCCTTTCACACTTTCCTTAAAAATTGAGATAACGCGTGTGTTGAGTTTGAGATTCGTGCGCTGTGACTTTGAATAGGTGGGCAGATTGTGATGAAGGGACGTATTCTTAGCCAGTCAGCCAGAAAAGGTAGGGTTTTGTATCAAGATCAATGTTTTATAAATAAATATGTTCTTGTTTAGGTTGGTTGGTAATCAGTTCTATTTTTGGATATTCTATTGTGTAGGATACATTGTGATAAGCACAAGTTACACAAATCTTATGCTTTCGTATATCTATGTAGGTGCCTATACCTGCCTGTAGCTCATAGAATAAGCAAGCTGAAGTGGCAATGGGCCGGCCATATTAGCCGTAGAACCGATGTCCGCTGGAGAAGACGTGTTCTTGAGAGAAGGCCGCGAATCGGCAAACGTAAGGTTTTCACCTCAGGCTAGGTGGAGAGGCGATCTTCGCAGGGAGGCTGGTAGCAGCTGGATGAGAGTTGCTGAGAATCGGGCTGAACGGCGTGCTAAATAGGGATGTTGCCGATTTTTTTTTTGTCGGTCAGATATATTATTAAAAATTATTGGACACGTATTTTTTCTTTTTTTACGTAATCAAAAGTTAAGGTTACTTGATCATTGAGTTAAAATGTAGCGTTACGTCACTCTCCGGTAGATTATATACTGAGTTGTGACGCAGCGAGCCCCTAGTCCCCAACTTTAATGCGTTTTATCTAAATTATCTTTTATTAATTTGATAAAGCACAAAATACGTGTCTAATATTTTTTTATTATCTGACTGACGGACTAAATAGTTTTTTTTCCCCGTTCAACATCCCTATTGGAGGGGCCTATGTGGACAGCGGACTGCTGTAGGCTGATGATCACCTACCTACTTCTCTTGTGTCTGTATCTTCTAAAGGAGAATAGTTCAGTTATTCTCCTTTAAAAAATACACATGGCATCATCAAGCAGGACTGACAGCTTCGTTCGTGACATTCGTTCTTTATTATCGTAGGATGATTTAATAATTCGAATTGTCGCGAAAACCCTAGGGATATTGCGAAAACACGGATAATTAAAAAATGGTGAAAACATTTCTGTGAGCAACTTAGTTGAAATAGGTTAGAACTGTAACCAAGCGTGCGCGAGCTGAGCGAGCGGCGCCGCGGCGAGCGCTACTTCCAAGTCGCTCGCAGAAATGTGTTCACCATCTTCTATAATCCGTTTTCGCGAAAATTCGAATTATCAAATCATCCTACGAAATATGTATGTCGTATGGTTCTGTCCAATAGAAAAACCTACGTAGGACTTGACCAACGTCAAAGTAGAGTATTCTCACGAAAAGTAATTTGAAGTCCTCCATTATCCCGGGACCATATAGTTCTTTGTTTGCAGTTTGTCTTACTACCAATTTTGCTTCGAAGTGGACGATTATTTTATAATGGTTTTCGTACAAAGCGAACTGTGACCGCACCGTGAGACTCATTGTGCGGCTGATACAATAGTTAGTTGTAATTCGGCTAGATGCAGAGATAGGGCGCCACTCGTGCGTTCATTCCATTATAATGATAACTACAGTATTTCTGCAATTTTTGGAAAGTATCACGATGATTTTAATCAAATTCTTTTGTGTTTACATAGGTACACATATCTGTATGTTTTCTGTACCTATTACAAAAAAATGTTTTTGCGTGAAAGTTTAATTTACGCAAAATGGAACGCTATGAGAACGTTTCTTGCTGCAATATTTTTAACTTATTTGAACTTAAGATAAGTTTAAGTTAATGGGACGCCGCTTTGAAGCCACATGGATCATATCTAATTTGACGTGTTAAATAAAATAACATTAAGATTAAGATTATTTACATTTATTTCAATTATTTAAGTTTACCTAAATATGGTAACTATTCCATAGGAATGACTTGGTAACTATTATATCTATAGCTAATTAGGTACCCACGCACAGTGACAACAAAAAGTCTACTGACATACAATACGGCCGATGACACATGGCCGGTCTGAACACAGGCTCTCCGAACTTTCGCGCATGTTCTCTCACTCACAGTCGCCTCTTGTCACCATTTGGCTCTTAAAATATGTTATTGAGCAGCATTCTGCGCAAAGTTCGGACCAGCCGTGATTCATCGGTCGTATTGTACCACTTAGAACCATTGTCACTAAACTGTACCAGCACATTTTTTATGGCTTGCGGGAAATACTTTTCTATTCCGTTCTATCCAACATGTATCTGAATCTTTCGTATCCAAGGGTGAAGACCGTGTGGTATAGATGATCAAATTGAACAACTTTCTCCATTGGAGCAACATCGTATTGGCGAAGAAATTATCAGGCGTCCATTTGCTTCAAGTAGGTGTTAGAAAGAAAAGAAAGAAAAGAAAGAAAAGAAAGAAAAGAAAGAAAAGAAAGAAAAGAAAGAAAAGAAAGAAAAGAAAGAAAAGAAAGAAAAGAAAGAAAAGAAAGAAAAGAAAGAAAATAAAGAAAAATAAATAAAGAAAATACGTTTATTTGCGGTACACATGACGCAAGGAAAGAACAAAACACGAAAATAACAATTTGGGGGAAAACAAGGAAATAAAATAGGTGTTAAAGTTTTGTATGGTATAGTTAATAATTTTTTCGTGATTAAGATGTTGGTCCCATGGAAAAAAGTTGTTCAGATTCACCCATAAATATGACCACATCTTTCTGATACACGTTGTACAGATGTTCGTGTTATGGTACTGAACTAATTTTGGTATTCATTTCTTCAAAATCTGTGGCTAATTTCGCCTCAAAAGCCAGTTGAGCTATGGTAAAAGGTAGACGGTAAATTCGTCATCGGAACATGAGTAAGTTCTGTAGCAGTCGAATCGGCGATGAGTGGCACAGGGCTCGCTTCCTTGGACACCGATATCTTCTGACGCACATCGCGAATTGTCTGGAATGAGAAAAGTTGGTTTGACGTTTAAAAGGCCAATTTAGTTCGTTTCAAAAACAAGAACTTGTGTAACCACAAAGGTTCCAAGAAGTGGTGTCTTCAGAGAAAACCATGAAAAGCGCAGTTCTATGAAACAAGTTTAATTTAAGATGACCCCGAGCCATTTAAATGCTGTCACCATCTCCCATTTGGAAGTTATCTTGTATCAAATTGCTGAAGACTTAGATAAACGAGATATGCCTAATATTACTTCGTACCTGTCACACTCACACAGCCTGCCAGCACAGCCGTTAATGAACTGGTACTGGGAGTCGAAGTTCTCAAGCGCGCACAGCGGCTGTCCGTGGTAGCACTTCCAGAAGTAAGGCTGCAGGTATACCGTGTAGAAAGGGCAGTAGATGTTCTCGTAGCATTCGTCGTGCTGCTTGCAACACCTGCAGGTTAAGAAGACTTTGAAGGGTTTGCTAGGGAGCCATGTTGTTGATGGCAATTGAAGAACCGACTAATTGACTTGTACCATTAACACGAGTATTTCTTTATAGGAAAGCCGTGATGCATTGTACCACTGAAGTCATATCCTCGTCGAAAAACTAGAATGTATCCTATCATGTGATTTACGTGTATAGAATAAGTCACAGTCATGAGTATGTCCTCGTACAGTTCAGCAAACCCTTTGGTAGGTACAGGCAAATCATCGTCCCACATAGCCACTGCCAATATTCATTTTTATTGTGTACTTTTTATGCATAATATGGCATACTTTCTTTTTTTTTTTTGGGTGTGGGAAATTATCAAATAACTTCTCCCGCTGTGGGCGGAGCGGGAGGGCGTGTCAGACTCTTACTCACCCGTGTTCCTTCAGTTGCCTGTATGTTGCCAGGGGCTACGGTATCCCTTTCGGACTTTCCCGCAACCCCGGAATATGGCATACTTACTTACGATAACCGACTTTTAATGATTTTATACTGAAGATCACGTCTAAACGAGTAGTGTTAATGATTTGGAAAAAATATATGTTAGTATTAGAGTATTTTTTTAATAACTAAATATATAAATATTTTAGATTATTATTACATACTGATTTCTAATGTTATGTCTAACGCGGATAAAACACTGAGAATCGCGCAAAATCTACAAGCGTATTTTTCTGAAACCTTCGCCATTTCAAAGATAATTTAATTATTATTATTATTATTTATCTTTTAGTATACGTGTTTTATTAAAATACCTTTTGTTTTATGTATAATAGATTAATAATGCGTCTAATTTGGGACAGCGCTCCTTGATGGGCGAGTCCTATTACTGGCTGGACGTACAACGCGTTGCGTGAGCTCAGTACAGAACACGCAAGCTAACCACTCAAGATCACTGGTATATATCTGCGTCTTAAGAGAGTGACGCAAAAAAAAATTGAATACTCAAGACACTATTATACTACTATCCTCACCTGTCAATACCGTCAGTAGGTCTTCCTGAGCCCAGGAACCCGCAATAGCACCCGTACCCCTTGTAAGAGAGAGGGTCACAGCCAGTGGCACAGTACATCATATTGTAGAGGTGGAAGACGCCACGCTTGCCACGGTTCTCCGTCTTGCTCATGTACACTTGAGGATCTATGTTTCTGAAAGGAGATAGAAATAAAGGCCTTCAGTTTTGAAGCAGAAGACGTTAGAGCAGTGTCAATTATAGGTCTGAAGATAAGTAGCAGATAAGCTAGTCAAGGGGATTGCCACTCTAGTTAAAAGACTATGAAATATTTGTAATGGTCTGATATTTAAAGAACTTCGGTTGAACGTTCACTGGATAGTCAACATTTCTGATTGTTTTTGGACATAGCTTATGCTATTCCCGATGCCTTCTGATGGAGACACTACTGACGAATTACTCAAAGAAATAGGTACTTTTAAACACTTACCTGACTCCTTTCATATAATCGTCCTCCGGCACAGAATATCTAAAAGGGTCTCTTGCAAACCCAACCAGTAGGGGACCACTGGCATCTTTATACTCGTACTGTGGTCGACCGTCTACCTCGTTGACCCTGGTTTCATTGTAACTAT
This sequence comes from Agrochola lota, assembly GCA_947364205.1. Taxonomy (NCBI): domain Eukaryota; kingdom Metazoa; phylum Arthropoda; class Insecta; order Lepidoptera; family Noctuidae; genus Agrochola; species Agrochola lota. Next base: position 18,927,935 of record OX376227.1, on the reverse strand, counting down.
TAAACTTATTGCTATTACGATGGCTGTTAACGCTATTGACTGGGTTGTATGGCCTGTGTATGGGCTGTAACTGGGCGTAGTGTGTGTTGTTGTAGATGTGGTCGTAGGTCAAGTGGTTTGGCCAGTCTGGAACAAATGATAATTATTTTTTTAGGTGGTTTTTGGAGGAAAAGCCGTGTATTATTGCCTGTATTGATAGAGTTCCTGAGACATCCATTGATTGGCTTATCAATCAGGGACTGGATGGGATGGGTGGCTCCTTTAGTCAGTTCGAATTAGTAGTATAGCAGTGATAGCCTAGTGGTGTGACCGTCGGACTGCCAAGTCATAGGTCTCGAGTTCGAACCCAAAGCATGCAATTCTGACTTTGCGGATTCATGTGCGTATTATATGATTATCACTTGCTTCAAAAACGGTGAAGGAAAACATCGTAAGGAAACCGGCATGCCTTTTTTTTTTTTTTTTTTTTTGAGGGTGGGAAATCATCAAATGACTTCTCCCGCTCTGGGCAGAGCGAGAGGGTGTGTCAGACTTTTACTGACTAAAACCCACCCGTGTTCCTTCCGTTGCCTGTGTGCCGGGGCCGCGTTATCCCTTTCGGACAAACCCGCAACCCCAGCAGGCATTGGTCTTTCGACCCCGTCGGTTGGTGCTGACATCTCTTTGAGGCGCGCGTGGAACACAACACGCCGTCGACACGGGCCTGGTCCTTATCGGACGGCGAGCTGCCCATTGCTCACCGTCCGCAAGCCCGCGCCTACGGTGGCAAAACCGGCATGCCTGAGAGATATTTCTCGACGGCATGTGAAGCCAAGTCAGAGGCCCATGGGCGGCTTTAAAACTCTGACACCAGGTTAGTCACTAACCACACGAAAAACAAGAAACCTGTAGATAGAAGTTATTGATTATTCTCAATATTTTTGATATAGGCTGTTTTGAGACGGCTTGGAGGACCAAGCATCGCCATAATATTCATTTATTAGCAGCGCCTCGCGGTTTCACCCGCATAAGTCTCGATCCCGTAAGAATATCGGGATAAAAAGTATGTCCAAGGTCATGGTCTACCCATGTTTCATGCCAAACTTCATCCAAATCTGTTCGGCCGTTTTAGCATAAAAGCGTTACAAACAAACAAATATTTAAAAAAAATACCCGTCAATATGGGTGAAATTTCTAACCTATTTTCGTACTGTCAAAGACTATTTAGGTTTTGCTTGCAACGGAAGAGGGTCGAAGTTGGAAATATAAATAATTATAGATATTATATTAGTAATTTTTTTATTAATTATAATTAAACTACTTTGAATAAAAGGGCCATTTTCAATAGGGTTCCTCATATGGTTGAAAGAAGTCTACTAAAAAGAAAACAATAAATTGATTTTGTCGCAAGCTACAATGTTTTTAGGTTTCATACTTGACTGCCGGGATTTTTTTTTAAACTATTTCTACTTTTGTCGTTTCTGCTGCATTAAATCGATTTTTGAAAAGTACAGAATTAACCCCCATTAAAGTATCTAAACAATGCTATATAAATTTAGTAGGTTCTGTGTACTAGCAGGAGTGTACCAATAAAAACAGGTGCAGAACGGAGGCAAAACAAATTTTTCGATCGCAAAGTACTCTCTACTGCTTCGCAATACGAGTCGTGCAATAAACAAACAAAGAAACTCACTTTCGCAATTATAATATAAGTTATATTGAAAGTTTGAATATCCAGCACACATAGGTTGAAAACACTTATATCCCGTACCAAATTACTCGTATATAATAATATTTTTGCCATGATCGTCATTCCGTCTGAGATTAGGCTGAGATTCTGAGGGTGTTTGCAGAGAGGCTGGATGGGCCTACATTGGGGAGGTTTACCAAGCTACATGTTGTCAACAAAGCTTGTTAAACCTTCCTGTGATTGTGATTATTTTTATGTTCCTGCATGTTACTAATATAGTTTTTAAGTAAGATGTATCTAACACCCTATGGGCCTTGATGCCTGATAATAAAAAAAAAAAATATTTTTATTTTTTATTATCATCTGCCTATCTTTTTCAAAACTACGTTGCTGCAATGTTTGTGCCATATGCATATCAAATGAGTTAGTCAAACAATCAATTCAGATCATAATCCATGTATTTTGTGGCAAAAATACAATTTCAGTGTTCACGGCCTGATTGTCACAGGACAATGACTAATAATTGAATAGATTCGTTTACAATGAAGATAGTCCGATACGGATACAATATACAATAGTGGTGGATCTAACTGACTATGAAAATGTATATTTGGAACATTGAAAGCATAACAGTAGATAAACCTTAATAATATTAAAGAAAGTAGATAGATCAGCTCCATGTAAAATACTGGTATTCAGCTCCATTCAGTTAGACTGGCAGCCGAAGTCAATATAGTTGGGAAAACGCTAGGAAGATGATTATGATGAAGAAAGCAAATAGGAATTGTAATACAGGATTAGGTAGTCCAGCAGAGAACCAAAGCTGTCGACTTAGCTCCCAGAATAAGCAAGCTGAAGTGGAAATGTGCCATATTAGCCGTAGAACTGATGACCGTTGGGGTAGACGTGTTCTTGAGTGGAGACCGCGAATCGGTAAACGTTAGGTAGGACGCCCTCAGGCTAGGTCGAGCGACGATCTTCGCAGGGTGGCTGGTAGCGGCTGGATGAGAGTTAAAAGAGAAACGAGCTGAATCGCGGGTAATTGAAGAGGCCTATGTCCAGCAGTCAACTCCACCGGCATGGGAATATCGAGGCAATTCAGCTGCTAGACAACACAGACATAGTGCGTAGCCTAAAGAGAACTAAACCATTTGAGTTAGTGTAGTGTGTAAATAGTGAATTAATAATAAATAGTAACAATGCTGTGCTATACATGTGACACATGAACAAAGTGTTTTATCAATTATCAGACCCTAAGAAAGTGCAACAAAATTGACCTTGTGTAAAAGTGCAAATTGACTTTATTCTTAGTTATAACATAATCTATCTCGTAAAATATTAAGTTAGAATCAAATTACTTATTAGTCTATTAGGCTAGATCGTAATCAATTACTAAGAAAGTCAGTCCCGATTTACAGAAAAAAAAAGTGAGCCATCAGTCAATATTAATTTAATTTATGTGATGATAATGATAGGTATATGTCTTTATTTCGTAAAGTCACAGTTGTAGCATTGAATATAACAAAAGTGACATATTGACCTTTTTGCATTACATTCTTGTCTTACGTCATTTTTTCTGTTCATAGGAATTTGGTATCGATTGTTATATTGATTCAATATGGATGTTAAACGATTTTATTTCATAATGAGAGCTTTTCCATAAACTGCAACGTTTAGTTTACATTTTGAAAAGAAGATGGATATCATTCAGTTTCCAAATTATTTATTATTGTTGCGATTAGGAGAGCTGTCAGATTTATAAATCTGACGGTATAAATCTGACAGCTCTCAACTTTAAAAGGTGTGTCAATGAATCAAAATGTAGTCATAAAATGATGTCCTAAAATAATGATTAAGGATTCAACAGAGGTTATCCTAAAAATGGCTGTTTCTTTGATATTACTCGATAGAGTAGATTATTAAATATTAATGGTATTTGTGTTAGGTATATTATTCTCACATATTGACCTCTTCTAGTATGATGACGTCAAAGGGTCAACGTACGATGTCCTATTGCCAAATCATTGGTTGAAATAATGGCAAATCGAAGACAAAGTAAGCTAAATTAGAGTTAGTCAAAATCACACCTTGTTCGAAAAGACATAGAGTTGATTATAAAACCTTTGAGAATGAATACGCCAATGGTAGGGCTCTTTATAGCGAAATGTTACGCATCATGGTGATTTACAAAGGCGAGTTGATTTAAATCTGCTAGTACTCATTTGTTATTGGTTGTTTTGCTGAATGTGTGCCATTTAGGGTGAATTACATCAATGAAACTGAACTCGATCAGCACATTTAAACCGCGTTCAAGAGCCGTCAGTGTCATCATTGTTATGGAATATTGAGACTGACAGTTCTTGAACGCAGTTTACATATGCTGATCGCGTTCAGTTTCATTGGTAAAGTCAGCCCTTAGACAGTTTCTGAATGTGGGTCAATTGAATAATACCTTGTGATTAGACCTTAGAAGGACATCTGTTTTTTTTTTGTGGGAAAAATTGAACTAGAATAAGGCATTTCGCATTCTTCTAACTACCGTTTAAGTTAGGTAGCATACAGTACATTACTGTCGCGGCCTGCAACGTGGGCATTATACCTGAGTCCGTCAATGCCTGGTGGCGGCCAAGGCTTGTATAGTACTTTTCTCAAATAATGCGCAGAAATTCAAACTAAGTTTTATTATAAATTCCAGAATCAATGATGAACAACGATAATTTTTCATTCGCCGATATGTTCATTTGTTTCTTAAACAGCTCTATTTGCTAAGCTAGTTCGAAAGGAGATAGTTTTTTTTGGGCCCCCTGTATTGTAACGTTTATTAATCGTATTACACCTAAAAAACAGTAATTAATTTATCATTTAAAATGATAGATTTTTTAAATAAAGTCTAACCGGAATCACGAAATTGTAATAAAAAGAAAATGTTTTGATAATGCACTCAATTGATTCAATTCCAGATAGGTCATCAATGTCAAAAATGCATGTATTGCGTTTATATGCGTTTTTAACGAATTTATAAAAAAAAAAATTGTATAAATAATTACGGCTCGAGGTGGGTAACCAAATCTGTTTGTACTAAATAAAAAAATAAACCATGACGATACAGCAGGTTCACACCTGTGTCTAATAATGTTTTTAAGTTTATTTATTCTGTGTAAAGTATTTTTTAAATATACGTGAAACGGAATGTAGTTTTTGGTTGCTTGTCAGTTTGACTCTAGTGATGTTACTCAGTCTCATACGATCAGGCACTTGATTTTCCCGATTATGTAATTCGATCTAAGGTAGGTATAAGTTCTAGAGTGAGGTTTCCAGCAGCTTCACACGAATGAAACGCACCCAAAAAAAATCTTAAAGAAAATAATCCAAAATTCAGCAAACATTCAATAATGGTACATTGGGGCATAAGTCAGTGACATTCGGCTAAGATTAGCTTTGTTCGACTTTTTAAAGAGCGTTTTCTCTCTCCTGCTCACATTCCACTGTCACTCTGATAATCAATGACGATACGAAGACGATTTTAATGACATGCACTTTTTACGAAATTCACTCTTTGACATAATTCGACTCAGAATTCTTTGTTTTGTCATAGGACTTTTTTCTGTTTGATTCTCTATTTTTACTGATATTAAGTCACTTATATAAAGACAACTACAACAATAATTATTCTTAAAATGACGAAGTACCGTGTTTTGGAACAAAAAATATTACAGAAATATTGGCCTTAACCATTTCCTTGGTAATGTCCTATTAACTAAATGATGTAAAATAGGAGAAGATAGCTTTGTTCTTCTATTAATTATCACAATTTTGCATTCAAAACGTTCTCCGTAAAATCATGATATTGTAGATAACCGTATATACTTTGTGGCCGTCGAGTAGAAAGTTTTCTACTGTCTTTAGCATGGCAATTACAAAATCAAATTGTCTTCACTACCTTAGACAATTGTCAGTGTGATTTTGACAGTTTGGGATAGAAAACTTTCTTCTGAAATAGTCTACATGTTCACCAAGACAAAGATTGTTAGAAAAGTAAGACAAAATGACAAATTGTAGAAAGATTTCTACGGTGCGATGTCAAAAATGGAGAAACGAAATGTCAGTTTGTATAGAAACAGCTATGTCTATTCTTTGTAGAAATAGAAAGGGTCACGCTACGCGTGCAGATAATATTTGACTAAACGCGACTGCATCGAGTGGCACTTCGAAAATGGAGCTAATTCGTTACTTGAGAAAATTAAATAATATTTTATTTACTCGAGTAACGAGTTAAATAAAATCGGACCGCATCACTATCTGTCAGAAAAACAAGTGTCAAGTGACAACAACACTTCATACATTATTTTTTTTCCGTTTCTAACGAATGAACGGTGAATTGCATGAAATTGATATTTCTGTTTTCCTGTGTGAATGGATTATAATGAATATGGAATCTTCAAGTTTCTACAGCATTTACTCCAGAAGGATGTTGTGTTATTGTTCAGTAAGATTTCAACGCAATGTGCGAAGACATTGTCACCAAAGAAAACAATACTAATAATATTTGTTAGAATACAACACAAATCTTCAATTTCTAACACAAGAGCTATTCTTGCTGGATACTGTTGCAACTGTTTGGTAGGCAGACGTTGGTGCTGTTGGTTGTGTAATGTTAAGCGTGCGGTATTTAAGTATTTTCATCTTGGACACGGTATCAAGATGAGAGGTGAACCGACTTGCATCTTTTTAGATGAAATACTATCTATTTCAAGTCATCTGACGTTGAAAATGATATACGTACTTACTGTAATAAAAATGCTTTGTTACTTATGTGATTTTTTATTTCGTGAACCGTTCAAAACACCTATAATACTACTATTTACAATTATACAGTGCACTATTTTACTAAATTATGATACCGGTGAAGCCAACCTACTCACTAAATAACAATAGCTCTTTTAGTGAACATTTGGGTTATGAACCTATTTCTCAGTATTCCCGTTAGACAAACTATAATTATTACTACCACTGTAATCTAGAGATTATAAGGAACAAATCAACATGCGTTTCATTAATAAACGCCACAATCTTTGGGGGGGCCTAATCGCCGAACAAAAAAAACGATCTCCTTTAAATATTTTTTTTGATAAGTTACCTCTTTGGTTGACATGTTTTGAATGAAGTAAAAAGTTAGTTCCATTTTTAAATAACACGATAGATATCGTGTTTTCATAGTAATTTATTTGGTCGTTAAACACGACAGCTATGGATTTTTATACAAACATTGGCGGCCGGGCGTTTGCATGTATTCTCTCGTATGCCAATTTATTTGAGGTCGGCGCAACATGTTTTTTTCTTCCATCCCTCCCTATTAATCGTCATCTCGGTAGTCAGCCCCTTTCTACCCACATCACCTTCCACACAATCCATCCATCGTTTCTTTGGTCTTCCCCTACTTTTATACCCATCGACATTCATACTCACAACTTTCCTTACGACATTTTCTTCATTTCTCCGCTAATTAATTCATAATAGGGATGGTAACAAAACATTTTTGTCCTTCATACAGATTATTCAAAAATATTGGACACATATTTTTTTTTTACGTAATCAAAAGATTACAGTGATACATTGAGTTATAATGAGACATGACGTCACGCTTTGCTAGATTTTATACTGAATTGTGACGTAGAGAGTCTCCTCAACTCTAATGCGTTTTATCTAAGTATTTCTTTATTAATATGTTAAAGCATAAAATACGTGTCTAATATTTTTTTATTATCTGACTGACGGACTAAATAGAATTTCTTTTTGTTACCCAGGTATTTATTTATTTATTTTATAATTTATGTACACACAGTAAAATACATAGAGATACGACATAATTATAATTTGAGTACAAAGGTACTGCTTATTTCTTAAGAAATTTCTTCCAGCAGACCTGCGAAAGGAGAAATGAGAAAGAAATGTAGACAATAGTGGGTGAGAACAAAAAGAGAAAAATATGGATTTGCGAAGTCTTATACTAAAAAATATCAAATATAACACGTATAACGTAATAAATTAACATATACTTAAATAAATACATAAAGCTTAAATAAATAAACATACATATATGTATATGTATTGAATGAATTATGAAAATTTACAGAAAAAAATACATTGGAACATTCAAAGTCATCTTTCGAAAAAGCAGTCTAGCTAAGTGCTATGTCAATCAAAACATAAAAAAATTTGGTTACGATCATAAAAGCTTAATAAGTCTGTTAAAATAATGTTAATTTATTTACATAGGGCCGTTACTGTCAAATGGAGGTAGGTACCGCCTCTCTTCTCACGAGCGAGTTTTGATAAGTAGGGCTTATCACAGACGGAAAAAATGTACCTAGGTACTTTTCAGCAGTACACCTACCGTTTGGTTTTTTCGTAAATGTCAAATTCCAAATAAAAAAAAAATCACTTGAACTGTCAAATTAGTCTCTGGGATAAAAAAAACGAACTTTAGTAAATTGGTTGGAAATAATTATTGTAACGTTTTGTGGTTTGTTTTGATAACTAAAGTCAAATAATATACAGGGTCAAATTAAATTAGGTAGCGAAACTCCGCAGACGTGATGGGTAGCGATATCAAATTATGACAAAATGAAAAAAAATATGGTTTGTATATTTTTTTATTGAGGTAATGACCACAAGTGATGCTGAAAACCAGTGTTGGGGTTCTTTCTCGCATCGGGTTACAGCATTATGCTGAGCGATGGCTGTTTTGCGTGGATGTGACGCATATTTTCCCCCAAATTGTTATTTTCTGTTTTGATATTTTTTGCGTCATGTTTACTGCAAATAAACATATTTTCTTTGTTTCCTTTTTTCGTTATAATTAGTTACTTCAAGTATAAGATTAGTTATAGTAGGTAATCCTATACTATTAAACGATCAATATATATATATTTGTAATCATTGGCTTGCTAAACTGAGCCTGAAGCCGAAGCCTGCTCCTCAGCTCGCGGGCCGCTTCGCCCCTCCGCGCCTGCGCGGGCTTAAATTAGACTCTAGGGGTAGGGCAGACGATACCGTGGCTTATGGCAACGTACAGGCAACACTGAAGGAACACGGATGGGTTTTAGTCAGTAAGAGTGAGACGCCCACACAAAAAAAAGAGATAGGGCAGACAAGACTACGTGGAGTCGGTTTTTCAGCAATTCAACTTTTGTAGCACAACATATTGACTTTTTAAGAGAATGTTTTAATTTTAATTTAAGGTTAAAAATTATATTTTATAAAATGGCAATATGCACTAAAATTATTCCAAATAAAATTCTGCCATCTTAAAAGTATGCGATTGTAAATTCGGACATATAAACACTCGGCCAAAGAATATTAAAATTTATATTAAATAATTTGAATGTCTTTAAAATATTCGTTTAAAGAAAATTATGCCAAGTGTGTTATGCCAAATAAATTTCGGAGCATCAAGATTCTGCCAGATATAGGGAATCCCGCCTGCCCAAAGTTTTGAACAATAATATCATGTCAATAATGACATGGTAGTATAGAATTAGTAAGTACCCTTCTATTATGGCAGCTTGGAATTAGTAAGTACCTACCTAATATCATGGCAGCATGGAATTTGTATGTACTTATTATATACGATTAAAGGATTTCTCTATTTTCATCCGAGCAGAGCTCGGTCGACCAGGCACTATAAGTTATAAGAGCTGAAAACAAAAACAAAAGTAATTAACTGAGTCATGCATTAAACGAAACAATGAAAGTGCGCATTTTGATAAAAACACATCTATACATATAAAATGCTTTGTCCTGAATGACTGACTGACTGATCAACGCACAGCCTAAACCGCTGATCGTAGAGACCTGAAACTTGGAGGGTGTGTTCTTTGCATGACGTAGGCATCCGATAAGAAAGGATTTTCCGAAATTCTACCCCTAAAGGGGTGAAAAAGGGGGGCAAAGTTTTTAATTTTTTTTAACAGAATTGATGGAAGACGTATTTCGTATTTTATTGAAATTCATCCCATATCGGGGTTAACCAGGGGTAGAAAGTTATTTTGGGAGTGATTTGCTTCGAAGTAATCAATACTCCTTAGTCCTTCTGATTTAAATTACATTTTATTTTGACACCTGTTTGAAAACTCAATCCGATTTCATTCAAAAAAGGTTGAACTCACATAAAAGCTTGGTACAATGCAAAACTCTTTAAAATTGGAATGTCTCGAAAGTCACCGTGCTTTATTAGTACCGCATTTGAAGGTTTCTAAGCTTTACAGAGGTCTGTATTTATTCCTAGGATTCTCCTAACACCATCAAATTACCCCTTCGAATTCAAGAGATTGCAGTTTCCCATCAAAGTCTGTTTCGCAATGACCATAAACAAAGCTCAAGGTCAAACTCTTAAGGTAGCGGGAGTAGACCTGAGGAAAAGCTGCTTCTCCTACGGCCAGTTGTATGTGGCATGCTCCAGAGTAAGCACACAGAGTAGCCTGGTGATTCTAGCACCCGAAGATAAAACAAAAAAAAAAATTGTTTACAAAGAAATACTGCGGTAAGTGTAGTATTTCGATTTCGTTGTAAAAAGATAATACCTCCGTATAAATTTCACCAGATCAAAGGCCGAGCTTCGTGTTCATAAAATATAACAAAATTTTATTTTATATTCATGTTTATTTAACCTTTAAATCACTTTAAAAAAAGATTGTTATATTTTATAAGTATTCAAACATTTTAACATAATAATTTATATAATAATAATAATAATACCAGCCTGTTACTGTCCCACTGCAGGGCAAAGGCCTCTTCTCATACAGAGAAGGCACGAGCATTGATCACCACGCTTGCTCAAGACGGGTTGGTGATTGTTTATATGTTATAACAAAATTAGGGTTTCATAGTAAAATAGCGAGAAATCGGGGTTTTCACGCAAGCAGTCCCAAAAGGGGCGGGGTCACGTCAAGATCACGATCAGACTTTTTTTTAATGCGTCGGTGTCGGGAGCTGACTGTTGAAGGGTTAACGTTAAAAACCAATAAAAAATCCTATTAGAACCATTTTCGACTTTTACGCGGACGAAGTCGCGGGCAAAAGCTAGTGTAAAATATAAAACAAAATAAGTACAAATAATTTACTTAGTAGCGCTGCTTCATTGTTAAGATGAAGCATCATCACCGGCCGGTGGCCATCCCTCACCCTCACGTACGGACACCCGAAACTCACCCGTGAACTCTCTTACCATCCTGAAAGTAGACGAAGCCGATGTTGAGTCCCTAATCCTACAACTACGTTCTGACTGTGCAGTCGGCTGGGACGGCATATCATCGCTTATATTGAAAAGCTGTCGACATGCATTGGTCCCACCAATAACTTTCCTTTTTAATCGTTGTCTACAGGAGGGTGTCTTTCCAGAGGCATTTAAAAAAGCTGTGGTCCATCCTATATACAAGGGAGGGAGCAGAGACTGTGTTAATAACTACAGACCGATATCGGTCCTACCTGCACTCTCTAAAGTTCTTGAAAAAATCCTCAATAACTCTCTACGAATATTTCTCGACAAACACCACCTCATTGCTAATAACCAATACGGATTTCGTACAAGTCTATCTACAGATGATGCAGTATTGGATCTCACGCAACAGGTTGCCTCAAATCTAGATAAAAAATCGAAATGCCTAGGTATATTCCTGGACCTTTCGAAGGCATTTGACACGGTCTCTGTTCCCAAACTCATTATGAAGCTGGAAAGTATCGGTGTGCGTGGAATGCCGCTGGAGATATTTAGGGATTACCTAAAAAACCGTAAGCAATGCATTAAAATTGATACTTACCTAAGTGATGAGTTTCTCGTGTCCTATGGTGTTCCCCAGGGAGGGATCCTTTCCCCGACCCTATTTCAGATCTACGTAAATGACCTTTGCAGACTGAGTCTCCCAAATGGTAGAATTTACGCTTACGCAGACGACACTGCAATTCTTGTAGACGGAATCACTTGGGACATTGTGAAAGCAAATGCGGAGGTGGCCATGGCTAAAGTTATGATGTGGTTAAACTCAAACCTTCTTACATTAAACCTACAAAAAACTACCTATATTCCCTTTGCTATACGACGTAACGCTAAACCATCTCCTTCTTTTAGTATAACTCCTCATTCTTGCACAAACCCGTTCACCCCCTGCACTTGTCCTCCGCTTGCTAGATCCGAAAGCGTTAAATACCTCGGAGTATACATAGATGCCGGACTGAGATGGGACCAACAAATTGACGCCGTCACCACCAGAACTTTACGTCTTATACATATATTTAAGTCTCTTAGAGTATCCGCCGACCTACAAACTCTGAAGATGGTGTACCTTGCACTATGCCAATCAGTGATAGGTTATTGCATAGTTGCATGGGGCGGTGCCGCTAAGACAAGATTTCTGAGGGTGGAAAGAGCACAGCGAGCTATACTTAAAGTCATGACGAAAAAGCCCTATCGGTATCCAACAACTGAACTGTTCTCTGACTGTAAAGTACTTACGGTTCGTCAGCTTTATGTGCTTAAATCCACCCTTAGAAAGCACGCAGGCCTTCCTCCTCCTATAACAAATAAACGCACGTACCTTCCACCAAATATCCAACACAAGACCTCCTTCGCCAAACATCAATATTATATATTAAGTACTCATATCTATAAAAACATTAACAAACATCTCAATATTATAAAACTCAACTCACATGCACTAAAATCTAAACTAACAGAGTGGCTGCTCCTTAAGGATTACTCTTATACGGAGTCTTTACTCACCTATCTTGTATAATACACTCACACACGCCTACACACACACACCACTCACATACACCTACACTCACACCTGCACACACACCACTCACACACAACATACAATTCCACTCTTGTTTTACCATACAGTAGAATGACACAGTCCACTTGAGATAAGTTTTTGTTAACTAATGACCGTAAACTACCTCTTAAAATACAGGTATACCCTAGCTTAAGAGGTAGAGTATTATTCTTGTACAGATTTTGTAACTTAAACTACCTTTAAATGCATTTATTTCTAAACCAAATATCAAACTGTTTTTCAAACTCTGTATGTTTTTTGGATAAATAAAGTTTATTATTATTATTATTATTATTAAGATTTAGGTAAGTAGAACTGGTAACTTAGACGTCGTGAATAGACTTGTAGTTGAGCTGTTAGATGAGAGTAATCACGAGAATGTGAACATTGTAATCGTCTTGCTTAGACCAACATTTAAGGTATTGTTGTGATTGTGTGTGGGAAGATAAAATATCTGTATTTTGTATGAACTATCTCTATGAATAAAACCTTTATGTGGAGAGATATACCTTGATGAAGGGGCCATAAAACAATATGAGGATGAATTCTTCCCATTAATTTAGTTTTTTTTTTCATAATCTACTGATATAAAAGAAGTGTAAGACAAAGTTAATAGGTAAATACCCAATTCGTTTTGATATTTTGAAGTAAAATACGGTTGGAAACTAATATTTGCTTACTAGCTATACTCTATTTGAAATAAGATTAGACCTTTAACTAAACCTTTTTTATTTACAGTCCGTTCAACCGATTTTGATTTCTATTGCGTTGGAGGCAAGACAAATGGCAGCTGCAATAAACAGTTCGTATTGTAACCACTTTTTAGGGTTCCGTAGTAAACAAGGAACCCTTATAGTTTCGCCATGTCCGTCTGTCTGTCTGTCTGTCTGTCCGCGGCTTAGCGCAGAGACGGTTAGTACTAGAAAGCTGTAATTTGGCATAGTATACATATTAATCATGCCGACAAAGTGGTAAAATAAAATTTCCTCATGTACCCCATGTTGTGGGGTATAGTTAGAAAGGTCTTTCAAAAATATTGTGAGTTTGCGAAAAACATTTTTGGATTCAAGGATCCGTTTGCGAAATATTAAGCTTTTAACTGAATTTTTTTGTTAGAGTCAAGTGTCCCCCCCTCTTCTACCTAAATGGGTGTACTTGGACTTGTGAAAAAATTCACAGCAGTAGTATATATAACGAATTTAAAAGGAAAACTATGAGAGCTAAGGAGGCTGTACAGGTTAACGAGAAATATTCAACCAACTTAAATTTGCAGTTTGAAAAACATGATCGTAAAAATTAAAAAACACGTTTTTCAACTACAATGTTAAGTTTGTTCTTGGGATAAATTCATCCTAACTACGGAACCCTTCATTGTGCGTGGTCCGACACGCACTTGGCCGGTTTTTACTTTTAATGCCATCCTATGGTATAGAAGTCAGAATCGGTTGAACGGACTGTAAAAAACATTTGTTGAAATGTCTAATCTTATTTCAAATGGAGTATATATAGGTTCAGTTTAAAATAAGTAACAAAAATCATCAATTGTAAATCAAATAACAGGTCCTATTTATTCACATAGCTACAAAGCGTCTGTTAGCAACAGAAATTAGTGAAATGTGATACTGTTAATTATACAAAAATTTACATTTTACTTAGATAATAAGACATTTCGCTGCCTGTGATAAAAAGTAGAAGTAGATTTACATGAAAAATTCACGTTATTTATATTTAATTACGTAATTTAGTTACATTTTTTTGTATAATGTAACTTGTTAGAATAAATAAAATAACAAAGATATTTATGGTCACGACAACAAATTTAATAAGCGTTTGACTGTCGTTAACTTGTAATACGTGTTCTATTAATAAAAGGGTTCAAAGCTCAGTGTGGAAGGTATTCCAATTTTGTGACATTTGTTGCATTAAAATTGTTAAATTGTAACGTTACTGGAAGAAGTCACTGGCTCCTGAAATAAAGCCAACGTATTCTGTAAAACTCTCACCCCAAAACTTACATGAAGTTAACTGTCACTATTGACAGCTCACTTCACCTAAGTTGTCACGGTAAGTTTTTTTACATAATAGAGGTAAGTTATCTAAGCTAGCTCTGGAGTCAGGCTTTCACATTTTTTTGTAGCCCAGTTTATACCACTAAACAATTTATAAAAATTAAAAAACTGAGTTTATCTAGACAATATTCAATAATAGTCCAATAATGGGACAATAGTCCCTATTCTGATATATTAGCACATTGCGTTCTGAACACTCAGCTCAGGAAGAAACTCTCGTAATATAAAGTACTATACCGTAACCGACCTTTATACGTAGGTACAATTCCGTAACCCACCACAGGCGGCAACTACAGGCCACGTGTCATTATAGTTATGAATTTCTATGAAATACCTTCCGTAGCTAGAGACACGTCTTCGCGTTCATAGAAATACATAGAATCCAGTCATGTCGCGGTGACACGTCGCTTGTAGTTGCCGTTTGCGATCAGCTACGGAATTGTACATTTAAAGGGCTTTTATTTATTTATTTATTTAGTACATGGAGAACTTACAGCTAATAAAAACAGACAAAAAAAGAGGAGAACATAGTCACCAGAAAGCCAATTACAAATCCTCACGTATAGACATATAATAATAGTTTATGGTGTGAGCACAAAAACGAAAACAAAAAACACATCACCTTAATTATAAGAGTAAGAAGCTATATAAAACTTGGTTTGCAATTTATGACTGAACTAATAGGGAAAATAATAAACAAGAACAAAAAATATAACCTACCGCTACTTGAAAACAAAAAACACATCACCTTAATTATAAGAGTAAGAAGCTATATAAAACTTGGTTTGCAATTTATGACTGAACTAATAGGGAAAATAATAAACAAGAACAAAAAATATAACCTACCGCTACTTGAAAACAAAAAACACATCACCTTAATTATAAGAGTAAGAAGCAATATAAAAACTTGGTTTGCAATTTATGACTGAACTAATAGGGAAAATAATAAACAAGAACAAAAAATATAACCTACCGCTACTTGAAAACAAAAAACACATCACCTTAATTATAAGAGTAAGAAGCTATATAAAACTTGGTTTGCAATTTATGACTGAACTAATAGGGAAAATAATAAACAAGAACAAAAAATATAACCTACCGCTACTTGAAAACAAAAAACACATCACCTTAATTATAAGAGTAAGAAGCAATATAAAAACTTGGTTTGCAATTTATGACTGAACAACTTTTGTCGAATGAATTGCTGTAAGGCTTGTGCAGACCAGCGCGACGAGAACAATACAATTTCTAAGAAAACTTCACGGTATAACAATAACCGGTGTCGCGCTGGTCTGCACAAGCCTTTATTGAAATCTTATCTGAGGACCTTAGAAACCGTGTAACTGCAGTACTCGAAAAACATTATCCACTGGCAAAGAAATCTTTTAGAATCATAACATAACATCACGCCAGTATTCTCTTTGGAGTTAGGCAGAGGTGTACCTATAATATACCCACATTTTGCCAGTTATGTTTAAGTCCCATGTACCAGGGGACGAGCCTACTGCCATCAACCGGGCACAAATCAAGAATCTGGGCTGCTACTGTGACATTCGAGACGGGAAAACCTAATAACACTTTGCCCGACCTGGGAATCGAACCCAAGACCTCATGCTCAGCAGTAGCGCTTGCGACCACTACACCAACGAGGTAGACAATCTTTCAGGATTATAATTATTATTGAATCTTTTAATAACGTGCGGCATGCGACTCTATGCTAAGCTACAATTTTAATAAGTTTTGCATAAAATATTGTTGTTTATCTAGTAATTATAATGACTAAGTGATGTATCTCATTGTACTTCTTAGCATTGTTAAGATTACTTGTTCGACCCGACCTTGCCCTAAGTTCGCGATATGTTAATACAAAATTTAATTAACCCTTTGTTCTTTTATAATGATAGCTACTTGTTTGCTTTACGTATATTTGAATGCTTGATTATGAGTGTGAACAATAAGGAGATTAGGCTTTGATATCAGGCGGTTTATTCTGTATAAATCTTACCGTGATGACTTAGGTGAATTGAGTTTGCAGCGAACTGTCATTTTATCTGATGCTAGGGATTGACATTATTGGTAGATAAATTTAAAAAAAAACACGTATCAAGACAGCTGTCAAGTAACCGACTAAACGTAATACCTGTCACTTCAGTTGTCATGCTACGTCACAGTTGTACTCTTCAATTTAGCAACGTTATAACTCGTTGACGTTTAGAGTTTGGGCTCATTACTATAGACAGATTACAAAATATTATTAGGTATATATCTAACCAAAAAAAATGTGCTCAAGCTGTTACATCTACAAAGAATAGTTTAATAATAAATGATAAAGTTTAACACATATTATTAGAAGAGGAAACTATCGTAAAAATCTAAAATAAATTAAAAATAATAATTTAGAAAGAATCATTTATAAAAACCCATTTTACGATTTGTTTACCTTTATTTAATTACCTAAACCAATGGAGTATAAGTTTTCACGGTGAGATTTTTATAGAATAGATCGGCTGGTCATATTTCAATAAAAAATCGGTCAAGTACGAGACAGATTCGCACACTAGGCTCAAAATAAATATGGACAGTATGGAAACTAGGCGTATTTGTTGAAATAATTACCAACCCTTAATTTTTTTAAAGATTACGGCGACCACTCCTCTCGACACAGCAACCGCAACTGACAGCACCGCGGCAACCGCTTGGGGTCTCGTCAAGTTAAGTAAAGTAAACTAAACATTTATTTGCATAGATTGCAGGTAGATACAGTAAATAAGATGTGACAGTTTGGTGGATGATCCTTGTGCAATCTACCTTAAAATAGGCATGCAACATTATTATAAAATTAGTGAATTAATAATTAAATTGCAGTGATGACGTAGTTAAATTATTTTTGGGGTATCACAGTTCAACAATAGTCAATGAGCGAGTCTGTGTGAGTGTGCCGTTTCGAACATTTACAACGTAGTTTCTGAACGGTCCTTATTTATACTGGGACTAAGGGTTCCGTCAATCCTAGAAGTTTTAAATTATGTAAACTATCGCAAAAATTACTAACGTTAGTTTATACTGCTTTTTCCTAACCGCATGAAGTTTAGTGTCTCTTTAATTTTACATAAGCTCTAGAGTTGCACAATTAGATTTTTGTGCTAATATATCTGAATTGATATGAATGGCTTTTTATAAATTTCTTTGTTGAAAGTTGATTAGTTTAATGGCCGTGTTTGATATTGCAGATAAAAGAAAAGAAAGAAAGAAAATACGTTTATTTGCGGTACACATGACGCAAGGTAAGAACAAAACACGAAAATAAACAATTTGGGGGAAAATATGCGTCACATCCACGCAAAACGGCCATGGCTCAGCATAATGCTGCGACCCTATGCGACACAGAGCCCCAGCGCTGGTTTTCAGCGACAGCCGGCAGATAGATCTGCCGGCTTTCTTGCTAGAGCAAGAAAGCCATGTGGTGAGAAATAGAAAAAGAACGTGTGGCATCAACCAGCCAATGGGCTTCAAGAGACAGGTACGAATGAAGACACCTAATATAGGTAACTTGGACTCCAAAGCGGCGATTTCGCGTTTTGAGAATGTGGAAGAAATATAGTAGTAGAATCCATTGGAAATTGTGCTTACTTTGTTTAGAAATTATTAAAAATGTGAAGAGCTTTGCAGGCACAAAACCGCTTGATTAAAAAATTCGTTCACGTGAAAAGATAATTAGAAAAACTATGCCAGAAAACAACTCGGATAGGGAATTTGAAGTTAAAAAACCTTTGAAAAACGTAAACAAAGAATGCAGTCGACTTCACATAAAAATAAAAGAACCTTAATGATTCATAGTTGATACGGATTACTTCACACGTATCTAATCGCGATCCACTGTGTTCCTTCTCTGAGCGTATTTCGACGATCGGGTTTAGGTAACACCTCCTTGTCCAGTGTTTGCTTTCTTTTAGTGTCAAGGTACACTGTTTATAGGTATATGGTAATTTTATTAAATATATCATTATCTTTGATGTTAAAGTTGGTCTAGGTTTTAACGAATATGGTTTATACGTGGGCGATCTAAATTAGTCCCTTGGCATTTATGTTTTAGTCAACAACTTTCTTTATGGTATTAATACCTATTTTAAATCTATTAGCCTCTTTTCTAAAATACCAAGGTCTGAATGAAATCTATTCTTGGTGAGATAATTTATGTCTTTTTTTAATAGCTATTTGTCAAATATTAGTGTTAAGCTCATGTCTTCCTGAAAGTTCGGTAAATTCACCGTAAATACAGTACATTTTCTGCGTATTTTCACCCAACTTGTTCGTTTTGTGATTGTGTTTTTTCTTTGCGTCATGTTTATCGAAAAATAAACGTATTTTCTTTTTTTTCTTTCATCGCACTGTGTGCCTCATCTTTACATTTCGATGTCCACGGCCTCAATTAACTTAACCCTATAGTTGGAATTCACTTAAAAACTAGTACCACGGCCGGATTGGCTAACAGTTCTTGCACAGTGTTTCGAACGAGTGGTATCGGTCCAAATCTGGATCATATCCCATCGTACCGGTTCTTTCAGGTCAGTTCTTATGTAATGGAAGATTTTATGGCTGTGTTGTTGATGGTTTATGGTATCTATATATACAATGTTATTGTGATGTGAACTCGTCTAGAAATTGTGCATAGATTGTTTAGGCGGGTACCGGTTAGCATTAGTTATGTTTACATTTGAAATGATTGGTTTCTAAGCTAAAAGCTGCAGTCTGTTTGCGTGGATAAGATGCGTAAGCCTCGGTTTAGTTTTGGATTGGTGACCTTTTTTTGTGAATTAATTATATTTATTAAGATTGTTGGCCGTTCCTATGAGCTTCTGTTTAACGAGCTACGTGACTCCGTCATTTACACATGACACAATATTGACCATCTTGATGACCATACTTTTGGCTCTTGACCCAAATGGTTTAATTCCAATAAATATTTGGTCAGTTACTGAGAATTTCTGAAGAGAGTGGCAATATTGATATTAGGACGTTCCAGGGTCGGCAGCTATCTAATGCAATTTATATTGCTTCAAAGCCAATGCCAGTGAGTGGTGTCTGGTCGATATAATTATTTTACACGGTTCATATCCTTTCATCGTATTAATCCTGTTGTTGGCCAGGTTCCATCTTTTGAGCTGTCTTTTTCCTGTTTGGATATAACTTCTTTAATCATATATTGATTTCGATAGTGGATTTATAACACTTTGTCGCGGTTTTATGTCCTATTTTACTGGGATTGGTTTCCGAAGTTAGTCCTTCAAGTGGACAACTGTACGTGGGTCATGGCGGCCGTAGCTGGTCATCCCAACCAGCCCACCTCCCTCCAGAAGTAGTTCGTAGGTCTCCTAGTCTGCTTCCTCGTGGATTTATGGGGTTCGAAAGTTTTCAATTTTCTTTTATGCTTAAAATGTAATGATTTCTACATACGACATTCAAATTTTTACTTCACAGTCGGAATTACTGTACTAATAAATTGAAATCTTGGGTAATACCAATCGATGCGCCCAGATATCATTGTCGCAATGATTTGGACACTTAACTAAATTTCGTCGTGCGTACACCTGTATTACTGGTAATATTATCAGATATTTAGATCGGTTATAATTTAGTTACATAAGTGAAAGCGCGATTATGTCTGTCGAGACGTAATTCTTCACATTTTGGTGGCTGCAATCTACTGGTTGACCGCCAACGAAAGTGGTCCGGTGCGTTTCCATTTAGCCACGGTAATTTGAACATTAAGTTACTTTTTTACTTGTTGCAAATTTAAAGCAATGTGGACAGCATAAGCTTAGTGCCAGATTGGATAATCTATTTGCTTGGTATGACATTTTAGAGTCTTTTTGCGATAATCAAAAGTTTTGAGACACAATGTAAGAATCGCAAAAGATCATTTTAAATAGGGCGGAATTTATGCAAAGTCAAAACTTATTTTGTGCTTTGCAAGGTAAGGAAGGAATGTTCGTTATTTAAAAAAAAACTGGCCAAGTGCGTGTCGGAGCACGCATAATGAAGGATGCATTTATCCCAAAAACAAACTTAACATTGTTGTTAAAAAACATGTTCTCCCATACATTGATATACGTCACGGTCAATTCTCCAACTGCAAATGTAAGTTTGTGATCCCAAAAAAAAAATACAAATTGTTTTACAAAACTACAAATTAACGATTTTCGGATTTTTTCCTTTACATGTGCTTCCTACAAAATTTCATGATTCTAGGCCAACGGGAAGTACCCTGTAGGTTTTGATTTATTTACGAGTATCAAAGTATTTCGCATATCTGGCCATATTTTTATAATGCCTTGTCTTAAAATTTTGTTTATTTTAGAGCTCCAAGGGACCATATACGTATTTGATATTAATTCAAGTTGATACCTCCACGCGTTCCTGAGAAAAAGGGTCTCGAAATACTGACGGACGGAAGTCATCCTATACGTACAAGGAACCTTTATAGTTTCGCCATGTCCGTCTGTCTGTCTGTCCGCGGCTTAGCTCAGAGACTATTAGTACTAGAAAGCTGTAATTTGGCATGGGTATACCTACATAATAATCACGCTGATAAAGTGGTCATATAAAGAAAAAGGGTCTTGAAAGACTGACGGACGGAAGTGATCCTATACGTATAAGGGTTCCGATTTTTCTTTTGAGGTACGGAACCCTAAAAAGGAATAGGTAGTTAGATAAAACAGGGTGCTATCCGATGATAAGTATTATCTACCTATTGACTGATTGGAGCCGCACACAAAAGACGCTGCTACATTTAAGTAGAATGTGGTTCTGTAGAGTGTGTACCTGCTGTCAAAACAACCTGCAGCGCTTTCGGTTGCATATGTGCAGTTCAACGACCAATTTGTAGACTTAAATGTTAAGTGATGATATTTCCCAATTTTTGATTAACAAACAAATTAATCATATTTCGTTTTTTGGTTCATATTATTTTCTAAAGGTTAATTTGACCGTTTGTAATCCTAACTAATATTATAAATGCGAAAGTGAGCTTCTTTGTTTGTTACGCTTTCACGCTAAAACGGCTGAATAGATGTGGATGAAATTTGGCACAGGGGTAGACCATGACCTGGATTAGGACAAAGGATACTTTTTATCTCAATATTCCCATGGGATCGAGATTTATGCGGGTAAAACTGCGGGGCGCAGCTAGTGTGTTTTATAAATACTGCCTTGAACAAGATAAATATGCAGCATTTATGCACTTTTGGTGAGATTGTTAGAAGTTGCGACATACGGCAATAATGACATTTTGGCGTTAGTGTGTGGCGTACGAACAATTTCTACGTCGATAGAAAGTGGAGGTGTCCATCACTTTACCATGATGTTGCACTTTTTATGCGAAATTCTATCAAAGAAAGGCTATACGTAATGCAATAATAAATACTTATCTGTTTACGATTTCTATAAACGATCATATATGTAAGTACCTACCTAATACACGTGTTCATCATGGTAATCGAAAGAATTTTCTTTGTGCGAAAAAGCTCGTTTAATAAGTAGGCCCCGATAAAATAAAATAAATGTATATATTGTCTGGCATCAAGGCCCATACGGTGTCAAGGCCCATAGTATTACATCTTACTTAAAAACTATATTAGTAACATGCATAAAAAGAAAGAAAATGAAAATCACAATCACAGGAAGGTTTAACAAACTATGTTGCCAACATGTAGCCTAGTTACTAAGCTACTATTCTGTGCTATAACTTTCAACAAGCTACAAGCGATCTTCGAAAATTCCGATCAGATCTTGAAAATTACCCCAACTTACTTACAAGTTGGTATGGCCAGTGGTAACAGCCCTGACTTACGAATTGAAGGTCGTGCTGCGTCACTACTCTCAAAACGGTAAAAGAAAACCTCGTGATGTGTCCTAGAACCAAACTATCGAAGACATGTGACATCTATCAACCCGACTAGGCACGCGTAGTAGATTATGGCCCACTCCCTCTCACAGAGAGGAGGCCTGTGTCCCAGCAGTGGGAAAATTATGTATATTTACTTACACAATAGTGTAAGTAAATATGCATCATTTTCCCACTAATAACACACACAATTAATACACGAGATGTTCTCGTGTATTTTAGGGAATAATACCTATACAGGGTGGCATGGACATCGACGCGAAAACTGATACCATGGATTCAGTAGGTACATGAATCTGAATCCCCCTGCGTTGAAATTTTTCGTCGGTTAATAAAAAAAAAAACAGCTGTTTTATAGAGAAGTGCAATACCTACGCGGTCAAAATGTGACGAAAACAACGCTACATGCGTTGATATTTTTCGTCGCTTCTGAATCACCTACTGAATCCATGGTAACAGTTCACGCGTCGATGTCCCTGCCACCCTGTATAAATCAAAAATAGGGTATTGAATTCTAAATATTAGTTTTGAACATGTGAATTCATAGGTTCAATCCCGTAAGTAAGTTCTTACCGATACGTAGGTATACCGTATTAGACATCGAACTTGGTGATACTGTAATTGACTATGTCTGCATGTTACGAAAGACAACAAGGAATAGCATGGTCGTAGTTAATTTTACTCATAAATGATTATTATAGCAAATGCTTTAACAGCCAGGAAATGGCGTTTTAAATACACTTGTAAACAAATTGTAAAACAAATGATTGCATAGGTAGACAAAACCTTCATCTAATAGATTATTATCATTAGTAAATGCACGGTAGACAAACATTACGATGCTTTATGTACCATACTATTGCATTTATGTATGTATTCAAAAGATTAGCAACCAAGAATATATTTGTTTTTTGCGAGTGCGCGCAAATTACATAGACAAATTTTAGAACACGATTATTTTATCAAATTGAATGCAAGTGATGATTTATATAACATTGGGAATACGGGTCAGTGTCACACGATAATAGGTGCTTGAGGCTACAAAACACATTACGACTTTAGGTGTTATTAACCTCGAATGGATGCACTTTTATTTTTGCGATCGTGTGTGGGTAGTACTTAGATAGTGTTGCTATTTAATAACAAATGCTTGTAAAGAAAAAATCTGTACATCGAAATTTGGGAAAATTCAGTTAAAGTACAATGCCAGATAGTGTCCCACCCTTTTACTAATTTACTAGAAATGTAAATTAATCAAAACGATCGCATAAAAATAGGACCCTTTGTTATTTAACTGTTATTTAATTAGAATTTAAACATTTTTTCAATTGAATAATAAGCAATAGAATGCTAAATTTTGCATGTTTGTAAACCAAATTTTATTTAAGTGGTTATAGCTCTATACAACGTAAAGAAATAAACCTGGCCGATCGGTGAGGAAAAAAATGTATTTTTTTTTCAATGGGGACTCTTGCCGGGGTATTACATGGGGCGCGGGCGGCATAGGATTTGGGTTAATTTTGGTACTAAAAATGTGATTTTTAAATAGCAATAACTTTTATATTTCCAATAAAAATAAGATTTTTGATTACTTTTAGGTAATGTTATTGCAGTACCGATGTGCATCTTTCGGATCGAACAGAGTTTTTTTTACATATTGTAGAATTTCTGCCATTATTCTTTTTTTAAAATGTAGATATAGCGCATGAAACATTTAGTAATGAAGTTGTTATGTACTTAATAAATCTGTGTAGGTCTTACTACTTTAGTCGAAGACTATTAATTTAAGTTTGTTGTTACTTCTTTAGACTTTGTAGGTGTCTTGTTAAACATAAATAAGTGATCAGTACTTACTCTTCAAAAGGGATAGCTGAAAGCAATGAATAAAGTTTTGCAAACTGATATATACACATTATAAGATTGGTACCCTTATTGGTATTAAGAAAATTAATTTTAGTTTGAACGTTTGGAATATTGGAAAGCGTCGAAGAATCGGCGTGTTTTCACAAGCCTTGGTACTAGTGATAATATTAACAACTACGACAAAAAAGTTAACTAAAAAGGTGTAAACAAGACATCACAGAGAGACAAATTAAAAACCGGAGTCACACGTCGTGTTACGGCATAAATGAAACAGAATACGTGTGACTTTGGATTTTTAATTTGTCTGTCTGTAAATTAATAATTACAATGAATAAATTAAGATTCAAAGTTACTTATTGTGCAATGCAATTTAATTTGAGATATTTCAGTGTCTGAAGCAGAGGGCTTAGACAAAGTGAAATTCTATCAACGATAAAGATGATCGAAAAATCAAAAATGTATTGGATTGACATAAGCTACCGAAAACGTTACCTTACGCCCTCTAGAAAACATAAAGTCACGCCAAAAATACTTTTTACAAGACAAACAAACAAGACATCACAGGCAGACAAATAAAAATCCTGAGTCACACGTAATCTGTACGATTTATGCCCTAACACGTGTGACTCGGAATTTTTAATTTAGTTTTAGATTAAGTTTTCTGTTTTAGTTGACTTTTTTGTTGTAGCTGGGTTTTAGTTTTTATAACTTATTTTTTTTTTAATCATTTCGATTAGGTATCTTAAATAAATAAACAAAGAGCGAATATAAGCACGCATCCTTAATTTATTGAAGTATTTACATGACCATAAGACATTACGATAACTATCCGTTATCCGTGTTATTTTTAATAAGATTGAACGTTCTTTGTTTGAATAACCATGTACGGCTTTATGGCATATTTCCTGGTGTGACCCAAAGAGGAAGTGCAGTGAATGCCATGACAGTTGTCACATAGACAATTTTACTGTCTTGCATTGTAATTGTCTAATTTATGGTACAGTACAGTACTGCCTTGAGGCTAACAAAAAGATTACATGCGTAATGGACATAGACTATATTAATTTGTGGGAAACCTCATGCTTGTTTTGAAAAGCAGTTTTTGTTTGAACTTTACATGGTTATTCCGCTATACGGGCTGGCATGGTAATTGTACTAGGTACTTTTATACATTTTGTATCTAGTCAGGTATATTTTTGATATTTATGATGTTGTTAAATTTTAAATGAAGCTATACGTTGGTTATTGAACAACCCTTGTCCAACAATGAAGTTCAAACATGAAATCGATATAAAAAGAGTTGCAAAAAAAGTCATAAGAAAAAATAAATTAATCCAACAAAAGTAAAAGTAAAAAGTTAGTAAGTAAGTAAATTAAAATTACGATTCATGAGACCATAGATCTGTTTGACTATTAAATAAGTCAATCGGTGTACTACGACGTCTGTTATGAACAATGGCGTCGGAAATGCATTGTGTAATCGAGTTAATGGTAGAATCGATTATTGGAATCGTCGTTCCGTTGCGTTCGCGCGACACTGCTCGCGGAAAAGTTCACCTCACTACTTGACATCATTTTTATGCAATAGCACGGTACTTGTAGTTTCACGGTTACTACAATTGCGTTACTACGCATTGTTGTTCCATTATTTTGGGTATTCCAACACTATGATAGTCAGGCCCCCGCAATTTTCAAGCAAAGTTATTTCCTTTCATCTCTGCAACTGAGAATTCTGGGAAAAAAATCTTTGTTAAAGAAGGATTAAAAATTCAATCACTGGCCCTAACTTTGTCTATGTAAAAGTTGAATAGATTCCCATACTTAATTACGAATTCCAAAAAGGACTGTGTTAACGTAAATTGGACTTGACATTCAAAGGTTTTTGTAACGGTCGACGGTTGGACGGTTAATGGCCGACCACATCTTTGAAAATGGAATGATTTAGGTATTTTAAATTCAGAGAGGGTGAATAAACATGCAAACCGTTGGGAAGGATACTCAAATTAAACAATTGATTGGTAAAATGAATGTCAAAAATGTTCTTTCAACACATTACCAAATAAGTATAAAGTAAGTTTTAGTGCCATAAAGAAATAACGAAGGGCCAGATACTCTGTACAAATTGAGCGACACATTGTCTCAGCCCTTTATCGTTACTTGAAGATCCTAACTTGGTAGTGCCTACATTCCTAATCCTAGGTACTAGTTAGTATTGACAAGTGTCATTGTCTGGAACTCATAAGGAATGTGAATGCTGCATATTCTGCCCAAGATCAGAACAATGACGGCTATTATTTGAAAATTACTCTGGCCTTATAGATCTACATGTCTATTTAAATAGTTTTTTTTAAATGCAAGGTGAACATATTTGCCTCTCACCGGAGTTTTATGAGATTATATCTTTAAGATGAAGGTAATATTATTATTGTAGGTTTTTTCTTTTTTCTACTTTGTGTTGTTACACTTATTTATTTATTATATGTCGTCGACCGTAGGTTCAATTGAGGTAAGGGACAAAATACAATTTTTCAAGAGAGGCCGGCAAAGTTTTTTTCGGACTAAATCACCCATAACTTTTTTGTTATTAACCTTTTTCGGATCTGATTGCACACATAATCTTGTATTTTAGTGTTCTATCTACCTGTGTAACATTTATTTAAATATGTTAGCTAATTAAGAAAATAGATGTCCCTTACACCAACGTATTTTGTTAGTAATGTCCCTTACTGACCAAATATCTCGTAGTCCCGTCCCTTACATTAAAATGACCTCTATGTTGGATCTAATCTATTAATGAAAAAGTTGTGTAAAGGACATGTTGAAAAAAATTATGAAAAAAATACAGTGTAAAGAGATTGTTGACAGAAAATGAAGAACAAATTTTTGACGTACTGAGTAATCCGTAATGGTAATTCGTTGATTGGGAAGACCCTTACCTTATTTGAAGTGGATTGGTGGCGGTAGTTACACCATTTCAAGTTGCTATATTGCATAGTTTTTCAGATACTTTGTTAGTATAGGGCTGATTCGAAATTTGGATCCAAAAAATCAGTAGGGTAAGGGACATTTTTCTTAAGCTAGATTTTTTTTATATACACCATTCGAAAGAGCGAAAAATTCTGAACAAAACTGTATACTCAACTCATTTTGGGTATTTTGTCCCTTACCCCAATTGAACCTACGGTCGACGATGAATACTTTACTACTGTACATGCTGCGTGTGCTGCGTATGCGTTTGCTGTGTGTTGCCTTGCTGTGTTGTGTGCTATTTTCTTTACTTTATCGTCATTTATCGTCACACTGTTTTCTTCCTTACACTTGTTTCTGTTTGCTGCCATTTGAGGCCAGTCCTTAAAGACTTTCTCTCTTACTTTTTATCTTCTATAGGTATATTTACTTAAATTTGCATGAAAATCTTTCTGGAGTGGTAAAGGACTTACTCATTCTAATTTATTACTTTTGTTACCTATTATACGATTTTTGTTGTCTAATCCACTTCATGTGTTCTTTGTTTATGATAAAATTCTTTCACTATGTACTCCTACGTTTTAATGAAAAACCAATCAAAGGCTAAAAGAAGATCCTATTTCGGGAATCTACAAAAGTCGTTCGACCGTATAAACCTAAAGGATAGATTTAATTCATTCGATTTTCGTTTATTTTTCATGAAACTATCTTGAGATAACTAGTAAGTTCTTTCAATATAACTAACCTACTTACTGATGATAAATTAAAACCTTACCCATTCATTAGATATTGTTTTAAATAAAAGCCATCATAATACCTACAATAATAATAATAGACCGAATTTCGGCCATGGCAACCAATCTCAGCGGAGCCGCAGCCTTCGGAGCGGGAGGGAAACATTTAAATGCGTGCGCAGACACAGGCGCACTCACCCTTCCCTCACTCTCATATTTCGATGGGACGGTAATCCGACACGATTCTTACAATTGGTACGTACAATCATGGTTATAAACAAGCATTTACAAGTTTTCATTCATAAATCTCATCAAAAAGGATAGTAGCAGTTTTTTTCTGACTATGCATACATATTTTTTCAGCTTTACAAATAGGTAACATTTTCCTCTCACCTGTTTCACTCAACACTGATGGCACAAACAATACAAACAGACCCGCATAAACGCTCTCAAAACTAGTTAATTTTCGACACGCACTGATAAAATATGTCACCATTCTTTTAACACTCGTGTTTTTACAATATTTGGTCGAATTTGAGCATTGTAACACCATTTTTGTTTTTTTTATATCACTTCACTGATAATCAGATCACATCACTAATGTCATTGAAAAGAAGTGTACATAATTTATTTGTTTTGAGGTTTTGGTAATAATTTAAATGCACTTAACATATTATTCAAACATTAATGTCTCCAGCAGTATATTGTTAAATAAAGTTGATTATCCAAATTATTTTTTACAAAAAATGCGTGATTTTTTTACTTTTCCAATTTCGTAAATATTTCTGTTTTTCAAATCTCGCGCTCAAAAAACGCGGGAAGACGCGCGCGGAGCATGCGCGGTATGCGTACAATGATCTGTCATTTTTTCAACGGGCACAGACCTCCCGCTATAGAGCCTTCTGATCCGAGTGATTTTTTATTGAGATCGTGAGCAATTTTCTGGTCTGCATACATACGTTAATTTTGCGGAAGCAAGATGTCGTATTTTGTTTGTTTCGATAGATAGTTTTTTTTTACCTTCGACAGAGAAAGTAAGTATGTTTAAAAGTTTAAAACTTCAAACCAAACGTCTTTGAACAATGGTTTTCGCAGTTATTTTGGGATAATAGTATCTATCACTTTTATAAAATAATGTAGGTTTGTCAACCTGCATTATTTCTGTGTCATCATCATTTAAGCGGAAAGACCCACTGCTGGATATAGGCCACGCCAAAGTACCACCACTTCGACTATTCCTTTGGCCTTCACCAGGTCATCGGTCCACCCTGTGGGACGGCTTGCGGTACACGGTCACTACTCCAGAATCTTTCGGCCCCATCGGCCATCTGTTCTGCGAGCAATGTGCCCTGCCCTTCTTCGGGCTATGTCGGTTACCTTAGTCCTCCCACGGATCTCTTCATTTCTGATTCGATCACGTAGGGAAACTCCAAGCATAGCCCTCTCTATTGCCCTTTGGGTGACTTTCAGCCTTCTAATGACGACCATTGTGAGCGTATTTCTGTGTACTTCATCAAACAATACCTAAAGACCAGGTATTTAAACTTGGCGCTTTTTTATCGGTTGATGACATCTAGGTATAATAAATTGGTACTTCTTATTTTCAGTTATATGTAGGTAGGTATATTTTAACGCCATCAATTTAGGAACAGGCCCATTTAAGTTATTCACCCAACCGGGGTCAACAAACTCTTTATTATTCTAAGACATCAATATTCTGAGTTAGTCTTGTGTTTATTTGACATTTATTAAACATTATTGTATAAGTAAAATATTATACAACCTGCAGTGATTTTAAGATCAGTATCTTAATAACCTGAACTTATAGTTAATAAAAGTTTGAAATTGCCAACCTGACCTGAGCAAGCGTGGTGATCAATGCTCGTGCCTTCTCTGTGTGAGAAGAGGCCTTTGCCCTGCAGTAGGACAGTAACAGGCTTGTATTATTATTTATCTTATTAATATCTTCAAGTTTAATATTAGAACTTGCAGAATTGTTAAAATATGCACTGTTATCAGCGAAATTCACATCCCTAGCCACACTGAGACCGGCAAGGCAAAGGCTGGAGATTATTGGTGAATGTTTTTTGGATTCTGAACTCGAAAATTTGGTAAATAATAAGTAATTAATTCAAAAAGTTAGCTATTAAAGTTAGTTAGCAAACTTAAGATGTACATTACTGACAGCGGTGTAGGAAAAACATCGTGAGGAAACGGACTTACTAATTATACTTAGTTAATATTAGGGTTATAATATGAAATTGCCGTTTTGTACTGAACATTTATAGAAGGTAAAATATATTTATTTATTCAAAGTATTTACTCTCATTGTCTATACAAGTGTAGGTCAAACAATCGAATATTGTAAATTTTACAAATTTATAATGTTATAGCTATCTTGGGGAAAAAACAATCACTCTGGAATCTCACACCATGCAGGTTTAATTTTAATTCAAAGTGGCCAGTTCGTTAAAACGGCAATTTTATAATTATACCCCTATTATAAGTCTGAATTCGCCAACCCGTCTTGAGCAAGCGTGGTAAGAAGTGTGGTTCTGTGTATGAGAAGTACCAAGCCCCTGCTGTAGGACAACGATAGACTGGTATTTTTATTACCAGCCTATTTAATAATAATAATAATCTTTATTACATAAGAAGTGGATACAAATTGCGTGAAGTCCCTGACACTTGTGCTAGGTGGTTAACCTGTGTTACAAGAGCCAGTGCCCTCTCCCGGGAATACATACTATTGAAAACTTATGCAATAAGACTATCAAAGGAGAAATAAAAATAAAAGACTTAAATAATACCAAACAATAAAAATAAAAATAAATTAGAAATAGCCTGTATTGGTGATTGTGTGTTTGCGTTTAGTGTGAGTGTGTGTGTGTGCATGTGTATGTGGTGTATTTGGTACACTGCTTCGTTAGTCGTAAGCGCTACTGCTAAGCATGAGCTCTTGGGATCGATACGGGGTCGGGCAAAGTGTTATTGAGTTTTTCCATCAGAAATTTTTCAATAGCAGCCCGGAGTCTGGATTTGTGCCCGATTGATGGCAACAGGCTCGCCTCATATTACATGGGACTTAAACATAACTGGCGAAATGTGTGTCCCACACCTCTGCCTAACCCTTCAATCGGGGATTACGAGCGTGATGTTTTGTATGAAATGTATTAAAATAGTAGTTTATGAAACTGTTGTATAAAGAGGGGTATTAAAATACGAGACGGCTCTATCGCGCATGCGCTAGAGCGGTGCTGCTGTCCCCGCTAACGTTCCATTGCAAAAATAGATGGAAACTCCTTGGTGATATTATCTTCTTGGATTTGCCCTGTATCGTATTAGAAAAAAATTGTTTTATAGAATAGAATAGAATAGCATAGAATATTCTTTATTATGTACACCATAAAAAATACAGATATAAATGTAGACATTTTACATAGGGTGACACAATGGGCGGTCTTATCGCTAAAAGCTATCTTTTACAGACAACCTTTGGATGGATTAAAGGAAGAAGGAGAGACAATACTGCAGGTAGTCAGTGATGTACCATTTACATACACAATAAATAAATACATACATAAAGCATACACTTATCATACACTTCACTATCATTATTTTGTTAGAGAAAAAGTGTTATAAATTATGATTCTATTTTTAAATTTCGATATGGTGTTTAAGTACGTCAATATAAACTCGTTTTGAAGTTTATAATTCGAATATTACGATTATGAGAGTAGATAAATATATTCATGTAATTAATTACCTACCTCGTTCTCCCAATTATTTAGCTTGCAAACTGTTCCATTCTCAAATCAAACGAAACGAAATAGGTAGGTAAACAAATATCTGCATATTGTTGATTCAATTGAATTGCGTAAATGCTTCATACATTTATCGTTATCGATAAAATTGTACACACTTTACAACATCCGAGAGTTGTAAAAAATATTTATGGGCCCTAACGCAAGGTCACCGTCACATGATTGCCCTTCATTTGTTGTTTCTTCTAAGAAACTGGTGTAACAATTGGATTTGACAACAAAGGCTGAAGAAAAGTTGTCCTTTGTTTGTGTGATGTCAAATAAAAACAACACTTTTTACTGAAATAATGTCTATGGTAGGTACTTATCGATAAATCAGCGCTGAAAGCATCATTACTTCGGCATTAATTTATTTATTGCGGTTTAATGGAACGGCCGGAAATTGAATAATAATTGCCAATTATAAATATGAGATGTTTAACGTTTTAGGACACTTAAAAATTATGCCTCTGGCTCGTGGGACCCTCGTTTTAATGTTAGATTTTGATAACGTCGTAGACTGTACGAAGATGAACAAAACAGTATGGCACTTGATATGGCAACACGTCGTGTCCGGGTTCGCAACAAGTCAATCGTCATCCTGAGGATTTCTCGTTGAGAGGTGAAACACGTGTCGATTTCTTACAGGGTTCTTTATGACTCTTTAAGAACAGTTCAACGGATTAGGTTACTAAATATACGACGTCTATCGTATTTTAAAAGCTGATAAATTCATATTTAAAATTCAGTTCTTTTTACAAGTATGTTTTTATTTGTTTTTTTTCTTTTTCCAGACATTTATGGCTTTTATGAATCAGTTGGTTTTCTTCAGTGTGGACCATATCCTAGAGCTGGCTGACTGACGCTTCTATTAGCTGAAGGTCACAATATAATCTATGAATCGCGCCTGCGAGGTAGGTTTACTACTTTTTTGCCCACATGAAAGAGAAAAAGAAAAAAAGCACGCTTTTTTTACACTGGTCGATTTCTTAGAGATTTCTTTATGGTTTAAGAGTAGTTAAGCGGATTAGGTTACTAAATAAACGTCGTCGTTTTTCAATAGTTTATTCAAAATCAGTATTCTAGAAGGAGACAACTACTGGCCGCACATTCGCTTTGTTTCTCTCGTTTACGGTCTGTATTCACTGAACAATTGAATATGGAACGCTCAGTCCGTTCTCTATCTATGTCTATGCCTTTTCCCTTTTCCTTTTTTTCTATGTTGAGGTCTATGGGAAAAGGCTAGGCAGATTATGACTTATACTACGTTGATGAAAAACTCTTCTTTTTTCAGAAATGCTGCTCACAGCCAAAGTTTTGTTGACAATGTTAATTTTACAGTCAGTTTATACGATCAGGATGGCATTGCCAGTGAGTCGCGATGATGAATGTGAAGACAAGAAGAAAGTCAAGAAAATTATCACTTTCCCCGTTTACTATCCAGCTTTTTACTATCCAGTCTTTTACTATCCCACGATGGTTTTCCCATCTGTATTTTTAATGGGTTAATATGTATAAAAAAAAACTTAATATTTAATTCTCTTAATATTTTTTTTTTATTTGTATTACAGTGAGTTTCATATTGAAACATTTACTAAGCTAGGTTTTTGGCGCC
Source organism: Agrochola lota (assembly GCA_947364205.1). Taxonomy (NCBI): domain Eukaryota; kingdom Metazoa; phylum Arthropoda; class Insecta; order Lepidoptera; family Noctuidae; genus Agrochola; species Agrochola lota. The sequence goes on along the minus strand of OX376227.1, from coordinate 18,894,480 downwards.
AAATATTTTAAATTTGGAATTAGTTTACGAATAAGTTATTAAATTAAAAGTTATGATAAATTTCGACACATCTAAAAATTTGATTTTAGGCGCTAGGGAACAGTATGAGCACCGTGTTGAAAATCAAATGCTGGAAGACCCAAAGTCGTTTTGGAATTATGCAAAATCTAGAAGAGGTAGTAGAAATCAGCAAAAGATTTTAAAGAATGGCGAGGCGTTGACTGACGAACAGTGTGCTCAAGAGTTTGCTGAGTACTTCTATTCGGTGTATAGTACAGAGCAGGCCGAGTTGGATGTAAGTGTGGCTATGACGGAAGCGGGCGGGCAGAACGGAGCGGCGCGGGTACATCTTGATCACTTAGATCTGTCGGACGTAAGTTGCGCGCTTCAACAGCTTAAATCGAAAAAGTCTTCTGGGCCGGACGGCATTCCACCTTACATCTTTAAGGATTGTAGGTCGGTGCTAGCCAAACCGCTGCAATACATTTATAATAAATGTCTGGATGGAGCAATTTTTCCGGAGGAGTGGAAGATTACCCGCGTCGTTCCGGTGCCAAAAGGAGGGTCAGGGATGACAGTGGATGGCTACAGGCCTATCGCAGTGCTGTCGACTCCGGCAAAGGTTTTCGAAGCGGCTATTCATAAGAGCATATTTCAACAGGTCAGTGGCCAGCTTTCAGACGTCCAACACGGTTTTCGACCAGCAAGAAGCACTACTAGCAATCAGCTACATGGCTCATCTTGTGCCAACAGTGGACAGTGGGGGACAAGCTGATGCCGCTTACTTCGATTTTAAAAAAGCTTTCGATCTAGTAAATAATGATGTTTTGCTCAAAAAGTTAGCGGCCGTTGGTTTCACTCCACATCTACTAAGGTTTTTTGCAAGTTACTTGAGCGGTAGGCAACAGTACGTAGAGTATGCGGGACACAAGTCAGAGCCATATTTTACCAGGTCTGGGGTAAGTCAGGGCAGTAACCTTGGGCCTTTGCAACTCATTATTATGATTAATGACTTGCCAGAAGTTGTTAAAGAAGCCAAATGTTTACTGTTTGCTGATGACCTCAAACTGTCGCTGGAGATAAGTAATTTAGAGGACTGTGACAGGCTTCAAAGAGACATAGACCGAGTGGTGACCTGGAGCAAGGATAACCTCTTGCAGTTCAACATCTCTAAGTGCGTAACAATCACTTTCTCTCGCGCGCGTACTCCTTTTCTGTATACCTACAATATAGACGGGTTGCCAATCGCTAGGGCTACGGAAGTTAGGGACTTAGGGGTGAAATTCAACACTGGGCTAACGTTTCGAGATCATGTCACAAGCTGCTGCAGAAAAGCCTACCGTAATTTAGGTTTCATGCTCCGTATGGTGCGTGGTTTTAATAACATTAAAGCGGTTATCGCCCTATATAATGCATTAGTTAGAAGTCAATTAGAATGTAACGCAGTCATTTGGGATCCACATGAATCTAAATATAGGCTCATGCTGGAGAGAGTACAAAACAAGTTCGTGAGGTACTTATACTTGCGCTTATATGGTGTATACCCATTTTATCCGCTTATGTACCCAACTTTATTTATTTTGGGTATGGTCGGATATAACGAACTGAGGGTCAGGAGGGATCTCGCACTCATCTCGTACATATTCAAAGTACTTAGAGGGAAGGTACATAATGCGGACATTTTAGGGCACATAGGTTTGTGTGTTCCGGACAAGTACGTGTGGCGACGTCGGCAGCCACGGCTGCTGGCGGAGCCGCGTGCTCGGACCAATCTGTTAAGTGAGGCGCCGCTGACGCGTGCAGTTCGCACTCTCAACCTCATAGCTAATGACTCGGACCTATTCTGTTGTTCTCTGAGTGAGTTCACAAAGAATGCATTATTTGTAATAACTTACAAAATGTACTTATAATTATAAGTTAATAATAATTTAGGATAAGACTTAGATAAGTACGCTATCGCAATAGGTTACCCTGTAATGATAGATGTAAGTTGGAAATAAAATAAATAAAAATAAATCTTAATAAATATAAAGTTTTGTAACCCGCAATATTATGCAAGAACAATATCGATATAAATTTTATAGTAATTAAAATTTTATCGACATGCTAGATATATTATTCTTTTTTTTTTTTTTTTTTTTTTTTTTTTTTTTTTTTTTTTTTTTTTTTTTTTTTTTTTTTTTTTTTTTTTTGTTTGTTTATTATTATTCTCATATTGTATGTTTATAGTTAAATTAGCGAATAATTAAGTGTTTTTATTTTATGTATATTATTTTCTCTTCTAATCTTACACACGTTGTCTACATCTCTTTAACTACTTTCCTATCGCAGTCATGCTGGAAGAGATTTCTTTAGAAATACGCATCACCTTTGTACGTTTTTTTCTGTTCCTTTCTTCTTGTCTATTTATAATGTGTCTACATAAACTGTTAAATAAATAAATAAATAAATTATGTAGGTATAGGGTTGTGCCTATACCAAGGCCATAATATAATATGTATAATATACACGCACTGATTCGAATATCGTGGACACTGACAGTCGATATATCGATATTAGAAAACTGGAATATTATATTTTTAATGATTTATTTGATTTATGTATATGTCGTAGGATGATTTGATAATTCGAATTTTCGCGAAAACCCTAGGGATTTTGCGAAAACACGGATAATTAAAAAATGGTGAAATATTTCTGCGAGCAACTGGGGTGAAATAGGTTAGGTCAGGTTAGAACTGTGAAAAACCGCGCGCGAGGCGAGCGCTACTTCCAAGTTGCTCGCATAAATATTTTCATTATTTTCTAATGATCCATGTTAAAATAACATTCGAATTACCAAATCATCCTACGACATATATATTAAATACTCGCGACTTACATTATACATGATAGTCAATTTCTTATAGACTGAGTAAGAGAAACAATGCCGTCTGTAGATAATTGTATTTATCTGGTATCTCTTGTACTTTTTAACTTTTGTTCTTACCTGCTAAAATAAATGGTTTGGATCGAACTTCTAACGTTTCATAAGTGCCCGTATAGGCCTTTAAAAACATAATTATAGTTTTTATACTCAATTTAAGCCTCATTTCTGGTTAATATGGTACAAGACCGATATATTTTTTTTTAAAGACTGAACATTTTGCGGACAACTGTGCAGCAGAATAAGCGTACGTGTCGTGTGTCGATGAACTAATAGTGTTTCGTTAAATAAAAGGTGTAACATATTGAGCTACTTTTGAACATTATGAACGAGTTATGTAAGATTTTTATTGAAGGTTATAAAATTACCTATAAAATGAGAATAAATTATCAACCAGTATTACGTAGTTTTCTATCGTAGGTAAAGTTAGTAACACAATAATAGTATAATACTCATTATCAACACAAATAAGAAGAAATATGTTAGTATATTGAGTGGAAGAACCAGGCAAAATTTGAGGAAAAATATTAAACAGGAAGGCTTTGTATCCAATCGATAAGAAGATATACCATATAATAGCAATCAATCATGAATGCCGTCGCCCCATTCACAACTAAATCAAAACTTTCCAAGACAAACAGTTCTCGCGAAGGATACACCGGGGATATTTTAGAAATTCCTTAAGTTTCACATTGTTCTATTTTCACTGAAATGGCAACTGTCATTCAACTGTCAATTTTTCCCACGGAGCTCGGAGATGCCTCGGCGGTCGCTGTTAGACGCAGCATTGTCTACACTTTCTAGCCTTCGCCAAATAGAACGCGTACTTAGCGCGCGTTATGGCCCCTACACACTATGCCGGCGGCACTTTGCCGCGCGGCACATATCCCTGGCTTTTGCGTCTTCATTTCCTTTGCGATTCTTTGTGCGGCTTTGTGCGGGAGTGCCGACGGCCAAGCCGCCGGCATAGTGTGTGTAGGTGCTATTAGAGCGCTAAGCACAGCACAGCACGCAACGCTAGTGTCACGACGTTGCGAGCGCCGGCGCTCTGTTTGATAGTAAACGTACGTCATTGTGCAACACAATTTGGCGCTATAGCGCGGCGTTAGGCTAGCGCTCTACCGCGCGCTAAGTACGCGTTCTATGTGGCGAAGCCTTTATAGACACTGACGGCTTTGCCTGACGGTCCGTGATAGGGGAGCGCACAACGTACTATCGAAGAACTTTATATCTAAGCAGTTTGAAAACAAAATCCCATGAACACGATGACCACATCTGTTACCGGCCCGGTGCTATAGCTGCCGAGCGCTGCAAGTAGAAATAGTCCTTACGGTGTACAGATATGAAGTCCTTCGATTTTAGTGTGACGAATTTTATTTGTACTACCGTCTCTAGAAGCTGCCTAATGCGGCGAGTCCGAGCTCTATGCTTTCCCGTAAGCAAACGCGACTAACAACGTTTTGGCTGCACAGTTATATCCTGTGCTTACCGTTCGTACACGTATTAAATATTTCAGATGTACCGCCTACAAATGTTCATTACATTATCAGCATCAGTGCTTTGTTACCAACGCAACTACGGCCCAGTAATAGGACCCTTCCACCCAGCAGACATGGAACTGGCTACCGAGTGTAAAGAGACCAACCGACACGCCTGTCTGGTCATCCCCACAAAGAAGATTTGTAGGGCGAAATTGACAGAACCTTTAAAGTGAGTACATATGAATATTCATTTGTAACAGAACAACCGAGCTTGGAGCACGAACGCTCGGAGTTTAAGTCAACTAATTTAAAGCTCCCGCAAACAATCGTGTCGCGTCGCGAGTAAATCTATGTCACGTCCGTGCGAATGATGCATCACAAAAAAAAGATCGAAGTGCTCAACATTTTGATGAAATAATAGTTTTAAAAAGCTGACTCCGCATCACAGTTGCGACGGCAAATACTACAAATATCTGTCGAGACTAGCCCTGCACAGCGTCAAAAATTCATAATTACAAACTTTGCATAACAGTACGTGGCGTGGCTGTAAAAATGGCACACGATTTGTATCAGTTCGGCTTTGAAGAGCGTCCTTTCTGATACAATATTACAGATTGACAGATAGAGTCTGTCAATCTGTAATATTTTAAACTCAATGGGGTTCTGTACACAACCATCTTATTTTATATTGAGCGTGCTTTGTAGGTACCATTAGCGCGAATGTTGTGTGTTATTTAAAAATGCTCAAGTTATTGTTATCTTGCAAGCCCGTTTATGCCGATACCGCGGTGGTACTTCTACTGCCAGTGGGTGGTGACGCTGCCACCAGCGCCGACCACGAAGACCAGCACGATTCACCCAATCTACAGGAAGACGTTGGATGAAGTGCTACAGTATAAACAGAATTTGAAGAGAGGGAATGGTTTATGAAATACAGGTTGTGTTTTGTTTTGTGCTGTTTCTTACGACGTTTAGTTACCCCTTATAGTTTGTATAATGTGTACTTTTGTATCCCGAGGTATTCAGAGCATTTATTCTGAAAGTAGGCAACGTCGCAAATAGATGTGAAATATTTCGCTGTTTTGATTAATTTGGCAATATTACAGTATGGAAATAAGAAATGTGGCTAACTAGCGAACTAGAATATTGATTATGAATTGCAATCATTAATATCATAACACCGAATATTAAGTCTAGATGTAAAAAAAGTATTTGGAAACTTTCCAAATGCCTTTTTTACACCCAAAACGGGTACAACATCAAATTCAATGTTATAATTGTTGTAATTCATTATCAATATTCTAGTTCGCTAGTTAGCCACATTTCTTATTTCCATATAATAATTAATCAAAACAGTTAAATTTTTGACTGCTATTTCGACGTTGCAAACTTATACGATAAACGCTCTTAAGAAGAACGAAGCTGTAGTTAGCTCACAAAGGCGAGACCATTGCAACGTCCCCTAATCATAGCATCGATAAGTCAAAGTCAAAGTGAACGGTGGGCGTTTTGGGGGACTGTCTTATGTAATTTTGACGTTCGAAAAGTGCTGATTCTCAGCCTAGTTTGAATAAATGACTTTTGGATTTGAATTTTGAATTTCAGAATATTTGACACAAATATGTATGTAAGTACTGTGTGCACATTCCGTATCCACTGCTGATTTGGTTTCTTGAGATAACACTTGTACCATTCCGAATTCCGTTCCCAGATTCTTCGAAATACATATTTAAAAGGTTACTTACATTACAATAAATATTTACAAGTACCTACAGCAAAAATATATACCAAAAACCTTTACCTGTGCTAGACAACTATCTCCTTTCAAACCAGTAGTACTAAATTGACTCAGGCGTGACATTGCGGAAATCCATTATAAAATACAATAATAAATCGATACTGTTTCACCTCTCAACAAGGCATCCTCAGGATGACGATTGACTTGTTGCGAACCCGGACACGACGTGTTACCACGTCAAGCGCCGAACGCAGTGCACTGCATTTGGCGCAAGTCAATCGTCATCCTGAGGATGCCTGGTTGAGAGGTGAAACAGTGTCGATTTCTTACAGGGTTCTTTATGACTCTTTAAGAACAGTTAAGCGGATGAGTTAACTAAATATACGTCGTATTGTAAACCAGTAGTACCTTCAAATCATTTTAATGTAAACGTAAACAATTGTCAGAGCACTGCGCTGGATCAATGCATATTTCTCATCACAATAATGGGTGTATTACTATAAACAAAGACAAATAATACGCCGTTGAGCCTTTTGTACGCCGCATTATAAGTAGGCCTTCGTCACGGAAAGAAAGACCAGAAGGCCCACCTACCTATTTATTCCACATTAAAATTCTTGGATATAACATAGCATAGTGGTGTGACCGTCAGACTGCCAAATTCTCGAGTTCAAACCCAAGGCACGCACCTCTGACTTTTCGGATTCATGTGCGTATTGTATAATTATTACTTGCTTCAAGAACGGTGGAGGAAAACATTGAGGAAACCGGCATGCCTAAGAGATATTTCTCGACGGCATGTGAAGCCAAGTCAAAGGCCCATCACACCAGACACGGACACCAGGTTAGTCACTAACCACACGAAAAGAAGAAGAGAAGACATCAATAGAAAATCTTACGCAAGCTGAGACCGCAGATGGCGCCACCTAGACACCAGGCAAAACAAAAGGTAAATAAAGCAAGCTGTCAAAGGCTCGCGGCAACATTATCAGCTTTATTGAATATTTTCAGCTTAAGCACTTTCAGTTTTTCCCAAATTTTAACATTTTTCCAAATTTTTTCCAAGAAAACTTTATAAACCTAATTCGGACTATATCGAACATTAAAAAAAAATTGCCAAATCGGTCCAGCCGATCGCATGTGATCGCTTACCAACGAACAGTATTTCACTTTTATATATGTACTAGCTTTTGCCCGCGGCTTCGCCCACGTGGTTGTCGGGAAATATCCCACAGGAACGTGCTACCGGGATTCAGAGTATCCTATGTCCTTACCCAGGTCATGGCCCATCTGTATGTCTTTCATCTAAAACCGTTCAGCCGTTACGGTATGAAAAGGTAACAGGCAGATAATAAATCTGTGTTAGGGTTCCGTACCTCAAAATGAAAAATTGAAACCCTGAAGGATGACTTCGTTGTCTGTCAAGATCCTTTTTCTCAGGAACGCGTGGAGGCATCAAGTTGAAATAAATATCAAAAACTTAGATCTACGGTCTCTTGGAGCTGTAACGAAAATCAAACTTCCAAGTCAACGCAATAAGAAAATACGGCCATTTATGCCGCATATTTTGACACTCGCAAATAAACCTGTCTATTTGGTACTTCCCGTTGGCCCAGCAGCATGTATTTTGGCGAGAAGCAAGGTCAAGTAAAGAGGAAAATCCGAAAATTGGTAATTTATAGTTATTTATGAACTGCAAAGTTAAGTTTGTTCTTCAATCTGGGATCAAAAATTCATAGGCCGGGTCATGAAGTAACGTTTAGGTAGTATTATTTTACAATTGAAAAGTTAAGTGTGTTCGGGCAGGCAACCCTCAGGGTGCAAGTCGTACTCACACTTGATCGGTTGATTTTACAAAAACGCTGAAATGCGTAATTCTTTATTTGTTACCAAAAGCATACATTTAAATTTTCATAGCCCTAACTTAAGAAATTATAGGTTTCCCATACAAACAACCGCGCGCGAGCCGAGCGAGCGGAGCGAGCGGTGCGAGCGATGCCGCGGCAGCGGCCGGCGAGCACTACTACCAAGTTGCTCGCAAAAGTGTTTTCACTATTTTCTAATTATCCGTGTTATTGCATAGACTGTAATTTCTAGTCTGCCAGCGAAAATCTTGCCATCCATGCAGTAAACCTTCTTTATTTTCTTTTCTTATGCCTAGTCTGTTACAAGTAGGCTGTAAATGTAAAAGGTTAAGGAATTACCGGAGTGAGAGGTCTAAGCTGGGCTTCGTTGGAAGCTTTTTATGCATTCTTATGTCGGGTTCTTGTTAAACGTCATAGGTAGAGACCGGACCTTTATATTTATCGGTAGTTGGCATAAGACAACTACCTCCTTTTGTTAAAGACTGTTATAGGGTACTTGTAGAAATAAAACTCGGTTTTCCGCTTCCTGGACTTAATGAAGGAATATTTGAATTTAGAATACACGTGTAGGTATTCTATTTAACACGTCACCCTACATTAAAAATAAGTGTTTTACTAAGTTTTTATCACAGGACACGTTAGAGACGACTAAAACAAAAGTACTGTGACTTTTTAACGTGGGCGGAAGGATAGAAAAGGCAAGTTTTAATAATGTGGAGTTCTGATTCAGGGAACTAACAAAGTATTTTTAGAAGTAGCAAACAGGACCAATAGTTTTTTAATGGTTATACTCGTATACCAGCTGAACGAAGAAATGGAATTCATCATCAGCCGACCCCAACGAGTTGGGAAAAAGCCGACTTTTTTTTTTTTTTTTAAACTTTGCCCCACACTAAGAATTTCCTCTTGTACCGTGGGTGCGTTTACAAACATAGAAACTGACATACACTAACACCCAGACCCGGAACAACTACTTGCAGATCATACAAATATTTGTTCCGTGCGGGGATCGAACCCGCGACACGTTGCGCAGCAGTCGATCGCTCAGCCACTGCGCCAACCGGGTCGTCAAACTTCGACTTCGACTTCGTCGACTTTGACTTTGATAAAGCTGAGATCTACTGAGACTAATGTTATCAATTAAGTAATTATTCACGACATTCTGTGGTTAATAGTAGAAGTAACTTTACAGTGCCATCATGAGCATCGTAGAGACGAACCCCCCGAGGGCTGCCGCAAATTATCAAATCGATCAATTATTGACGTGTGACCTTTCGCGTAATGGCGACCCGCGAATAGATAATTATCAACTATATTAGTAACGTAACATAATATCATGTCTTGTGTCCCCGAAGGGTTAGGCAGAGATGTACCTACTTATATAGAGTGCACCCAAATTTCGCCAGTTAGATATGTATAGACGTATGAGGAACAGGGTGTTACTGTAAAGTTCACTCATCCTCTATAGAAAAGAAGAGTTTTGTGTCTGGTGGGCAACTGCCCGACGATTGATATCGGGAAGTTATGTATGTGCTGATCGCGCGGTAAATTCTGCTGCTTGCGCGATGCAGGATTTCGCGTGTCGTCAGTATGATGCGTAGTTCACATGCAGTTGATGCCGTCACATATGTATAAGCCCCATGTAATAAGGGAAGAGCCTATTGTCATCAACCGGGCACAAATCCAAACTCCGGGCTGTTATTGAGAAACTTCAGATAGAAAAACCTAATAACACTTTGCAGTATCGCTTGTGACCACTCGACCAACGAGACAGTTCCCAATATTCTATTTAATATAATATTGCGACTTGCAACACTGTATGTAGTGTCACTGTCAATTTATCTGTCAGTAAAGGATAGCAAGTTGATTATTCTAAGAACGATCACGTGTTTTATTTCTTTGAACCTCTTTTGCAATTAAATCAGTAAATTCCCACGAAATACAAAGTTAAACACAGTCTAAACCTTTCTAATCTAAACTATAATATTATAAATAGGTAAAATTGTTTGTAGGTACATACTGATTCAAATAAAAAAAATCTTTGACCACTGTAAATCAGCGCTGTGTTGTGGGTCTCCCATAGCACAGCATCATGCTGAGTGGAAACCTTCTTGTCACAGTTATGACGTGTGGCTGTCGACTATTTCCGTTATGAGCTCGTGATTATACAGGGTGGCAGGGACATCGACGCGAAAACTTTTACCATGGATTCAGTACCTACATGAATCTGAACCCCCCTGAGTTGAAATTTTTCGTTGGTTATTTTCTTTTTAATCAACTGTTCCATATATTTTGAACGCGTAGGTATTGCACTTTTCTATGAAAGAGCTTTTTTTTTTAGTAACCGACGACAAATTTCAACGCAGGGGTTTCAGAATCATGTACTGAATCCATGGTAACAGTTTTCGCGTCGATGTCCCTGCCACCCTGTATTATGTAGATAAATTTAGTTTTAGTTTTCCGTTATTCGAACGAATTATCTTTTTGTATGCACGTGTTTCTGTGACAAATAAACTTATTTTTCTTTCTTTCACTCATAGAAAGCTACGGTGTTGCCCTTATTCCAATTTATTTGGCGTCGGCGCAATATATGTTTTTCATCCATACGCTATTGCCGAGTGCCATAGAATACTTATGTTTTATACTAAAACACGTTGACAAAGTCGCGTACAGCAGCTAGTATAAAATAGAGAAGCAACTTCTTGATCATAATTTTCTAATTAACATTGGTTTTACTCAATACTGATAAAAGAAGAAGGTAATTAAGAAGCTCCCTCGAAGAGTGCCTGTTCCTCGATAAATATTTTTGGTACGGTCAAGCACGCAGAGAGAAACACTTAAATTTCGAAAACCGTAGGCGCTGTCAAAGTCATATTAATATTACTCTAATTGAATAATTAGTTACTCAAAAAGAAAATAACGTGTGTAATTACAATTAGCAATACGCGTATAATAAATATGTTTAGGATGTAGAAGTTAACCATACCACGCGTAAAACAGAAACAATATTCATGATTTCTTCCGCTCCGAATCAAATCGGCGCGAAAATAAAAAAAGCCCTGCGTTACGAGGGAATCTTGTAAAAATACACAGAAACCTTTGCAGTCGCAATAAGGCAGCGATTTGCTGCCATCTCCGCAGATACACACGTACTATTTATATTAAATTTCTTCAATATCTCTGAACAAAATATGTGTTTTGGCACGTCATGTTGCCTACTGTTTAGTAACAGGCGGTAGGAAGGTAAATTTTACTTTTAAAAGAAATGTTTTTGTTTTTATAAAAGTTTCTATACCTTGCTAAAATAACCGGGTGCGAATTGTTTTCTTCCAGACTTTACGTAGGTTAGTACCACCCACATTTTGAGAGTTATGTGGGTGGTATTATAGGTGCACTTCTGCCTAGCCCTTCGGGGCACACAGGCGTGATGTTATGTGTATATAAAGATTCAATCAATCTGCATAGCCTTTTCCCAACTATTAACTATTACTAGGTAACCCCAGGTACAAACTCTTTTGAATCTTGCGCAAGTATAAGTGTAGGTACATCGGTATACCTAATGATACAATCAATCTGCCTAGCCTTTTCCCAACTATGTTGGGGTCGGCTTCCAGTCTAACCGTATAAAACTGAATACCAGCGACTGCCTACCTGACCTCCACAACCCAGTAAATGGGTAATACGATACCCCTCGGTATGACTGGCTGTCGGACTTTCGGGCTTCTGACGACCCGTACCGACTGTCAAAGATCCACGAATGACAGCCGGGACCAACGGTTTAACGTGCTATCTGAGCCACAGAGGAGTTTCGGTATGTACAGATGGTCACCAATCCACGGACCGGTAAGCGTAGCTTTATGGATCGATCCGTGCGGCTGGTACTTATTACTTAGCTACGAGTCTATAACGATCACAATATATTATAATCGTCTGCACGTCATATATAAACACACACAACACCATTCTATGAAGACACGTGCAAAATATAATTTTACAGACCATTAATAACCTTTAACTAACGGTTTTATTACACATAATAATTATTTAATTACAAGATCTTATTACATGTTATTTTTTATCAGAAATTAATCACAGAACCTTCGTTGTATAATGTGGAATCCTGGGGCGAAAGTAATATTGGTGGGTACGTTTTTTTTAAATCTTGTATTTGTTGGGTAGGTAAGTTTTTCAGGATGGCCTATGTGTGATGCTAAACAACTTTTTAATTATTTTATGTAATCGCAGTTTTCGTTGATGAAATTCGTTTTGGTAAACAACCTTTGCACGTGTTGTATATGGGTCTGGGTTTTATACCTAACCCGTTTTATATCCATTACTAGCTTCTTTGCCCGCGACTTTGTCCGCGTGAAATTTCGGCACCGCGTCGCATCGCATCGCCCGCCCGCGCTATTACTTCGTTTTCCCTCAGCGTGCTTTCTGACTTTTTTCAATTTGCTCGGTTCCTAAAGGTCGTGGCGTGATCTTACATAGCCTGTAACCTTCCTCAAGAATAGGGCTATCCAATTTAAAATGTTTTTTTTTAATCCGTCTTAGTAGCTCGGTAGTTCCGAAAATTACCCCCTACATACAAACTTACAAGCAAACATTTTACCTCTTTATAATATTAGTATAGATAATAATAAGTAATACTATAATAATTATAATTAATATTATAGTATAGATTTGCATTGTACAGAATGCACCCAGATCGAAAAAATCGAAGACTTTTGTACGCACGCGCACCCATCCAGAGTAATATTTCGATTCCATACCAGACGACAACTCAAAAACCGGACAAAAACTATGAGCATAACCTGACACAGTTTAGGGGTATGAGGAAAAATGGTTATGGTATGGGTGTAAAGTTCACTCATCCACCATAGAAAAGGGAGGATCCTCCGACCAGACGGGTGTCGTGTCTGGCGGGCAACTGCCCGAGTCGGGAGCTTGTATATATGTCCATCGCGCGGTAAACTCTAATTGCGCGATGCAGGATTTGTGTGACGTCAGGATGTTGTGTGACGTCAGGTTTGTGATGCGTAGTTCGCATGTAGCGATGTAGATGCCGCTACAACAGTATCAGTTTGTTTACCGTTTTAAGTAAAAACCATGAAAAACTTGCTGAACAAACCATAACTTTGTCCCCAGGAACTATGTCTCCTCACCTTCATTTACCTGACGGTAACCAACTGCTACTTACTGCCCGTCACCAAATCGCCAGCTCGACGGGCTTTTGAAAGGAAGCACGAATCTGTCCTCCCAAAGGACTTCATGAAAAACGGCAAGAGTTTTTTAAATAGCATTATTATTCCTAACAGCGAGTTCTGCTCTGAAATGATCCTTAGACCAGAAGACCACTACTTGGTCCTTCCCTGGTGGTACAACTACTGCCAGGATCTAAAGGATAAAGATAAAGGTATTCAAGGAAATGTAAACTATGACGCTATTCATAAATACATCTTAAATGAGGTACAACTGTTTAAGCACAGACTGAATCAGAAAAATATCAAGATGTCGGAATTGGAGAAGGAATTAATAGCTGCTAATAATGCGTAGATGTACTTACCTACATCACTTTGCAAGAAAAATAAATGTCTTCTCGAAATATTATGACTTTGTTGGTAACTTTTTACTTACGTATGCAAAATACGCGCTCAAATCTGTAGTTGTGGACACCACACCTATATACACTGATTAAAATTACTTTTTTTTGCGTTTCAAATTCATTTTGTTTTGTCTGATGAAGTTATACAAAAAGTAAAACGTATGAAAACGATAAACAAATATCTATTTACATAATATACAGAATGTTAACTAACAGAGGGCGTTCCCGTTAACCCGCAATAAATAGTATATCGTTCATACATGAAAAAAAAAACAACTAAAATAAAAAGTTTATTATTTTTTTATAATAAAATATACACAAAAAATATTAAATTGATATGTAAAAGAGACACTGTGTACACACAATCAATTTAATATTTTATTAATAAAAAATAATAAAAAACTTTATTTTTTCGATCTTTTTTCTTTTTGCATATACGGACCCTATACTATTGCAGGTTAACCAAAACGCCCTCTGTTAGTTAACATATTGAATATAAGCTAACTGACTTAAAATAATAATAATAGGTGGACCTATGAAATCAGCGTTTTGTATGGAGAATTTTAAAGAAGTTGCATTTTTCATACTAACATTTTCTTAATTTATGTAACAACCACGAACTAAGACTAAAACTAAATTAACGAATATGCCACTTAGATTAAGCGACAAAAATAAGTTTTGGCTAAGTTAAAACAAATAGGGGTCATTTCTGCTAACAAAATGAGGAGTCATTTTTAAGGTATTTTTTATGTTTATATATATAAGTAATAAGGTTTTGTCTATGATGGTCATTATTCGATATAATACCAAGCAATTGATGAATATTTTAAATCATAGAAGTGACGAGGTTCTCTATTTGTGAGAAAAAAAACGCCAATTTCATAGGTGGGGGGACCCAATAATAGTCACGTATGTTAAAAAAAAGAGAGCAAAGAATTATAAATATAGTAGATACCTTTTACTTTTTTAAACTTATAAAACTGGATGCAAAAATATATTATTTCAGGCTACCTGAAGGTACTATCGCGAACACTGGAGCCTGACTACTTTTTGACCTTATTGCCTGAGCAATAAGGTCAGAAAAGTGGTAAAAGTGCATATCTTAGATGCTCTTCCAGAAAAATATAACGAGATTAGTAAGGTACAGGACGAATAAGGACAAACGGCGTAGAATAGCTAATAGGATTCCGTGGGGACGATTTTGTACGGTACCCTAAAAAACATTGTGTCGAACATTGCGAAATAACATCTAAACGAGCTTACGTACAAAAACAACGTGATATCAGGAAAGCAGTGTAATTAATACATTTCAAGTGGCTACTTACACTGGAGTGAGGAATAATGAGGTTGATAAGTTAAGTTTATCATTTTTATTGTACTCAGATAAGGTCGTGTTATTTACTTTACTTCACCGCGGGCTAATCATCACTATTGTTCGATGAACTATGCTTTACACAGTGCATGATATGGACCGGTGATTGTGATTCATGTTTACGTGCTTCATTCTTTTTTCAGTCATTCCCATGCCTTTCCTGTTTCTACAAAGTCAAATAAAATTAGTTTTTGAAACTGAATGTCCATATATCTAAACATCAAAAAGCAAAAAATATATATTTGATCATACATTTTTATGGGATCAAATACTATTTTTTCGTTATAATTAATTTTTATTTTCTGAAATATTTCTAGGCACGTTTTACACTCGTACAATTCAATTATAAACTATTTTAAATTCTAAACAGATAAAAAACCAAAATACATTTAAAAAAAAGTCAAAAAATTATAAAAATGTTTGAATCGTGTAAAAATAAAATGTCAAATAAACGTTATATCGTGTTTAGATTTCAATACCCATTACGACCGGTAAATAAAAATAAAATACTGTTTTTTAAACTAACGATCACTAAATATTATTTTTCATATTCATATAATTAATTCTATACGATAATGTAAGTATAAAGGTGTTACAACAGAGCTAGGGTACAATTACGGACCCTGTAGGGGACAGCAAAAAGTATAAAATAAATTCTTAAAATAAAATTAAAAGAAACAAATTAAGTAACAATCAGCAATTTTTAAATATTTTTTTATTTTTGTTTTATCTTGTTAATATATCGATATCTGCGTCTGTTGCGTCTGCGGAGTTTTGCTAAGTAATTAAATTTTGACCCTGATTTATAATATTTGTACATAGTTATATTCTTCATCAAAATATCACACAGCACAAATAAGTGGTAAAAATTTGAAGAAAAACGTAGGTAATAAAACTCTTGTGAAATTAAACGTTGTTTGTAAAACTTCCAAGAAAAATATACTTTTTGTCCGTTTCGTTGTTTCATGATGTATGGTACAGTTTTTACAATTGATTGATAGATAAAAAACGTTTTTTTTTACAATTCGGAGTAGGTACTCTCCGAGCTCCCCCTTCCATTATTTCCCGCATCATTTAATAGTAACGCTTAGTTTTAAAACTGACTTAAAAATCTATGCAAGTATAATTTTTAATGTTCAAAAATTCTACTTACATAGATTTTAGAAAAATATTTAAACCAAGGTCATTTCGGTCAGAAAGGCCACATTTGTGTGTATTCACAGGCCTATATGCGGAGCACGTAAGACAAATAGGCGATCCTTACAAATGGCAGTTATGTTTACAAAACACGGCGAGCCCGATTTCCTCCGGCCACCAGTGTGTCGATAAGACATGTGCGAGAGCCTGCATCCATGTGTACTGTGGAGAACAATGGATTTTTTACAAATTGTGAGTACCTTGACGTTTTCATATTTATTAGGTACAGCATATAGAAACAATTATTTATATTTTTAGGTATTTTAAAGTAATTGGTATTTCGGCCTCCTTTGTAGAATTTTAATTTCTGTTTCGTTGTAAATGCTGAGACAATATTTTAACTGCAATAATGTATTATTATTGAAAACTAGTACCATGAAAAAAAAAATTTTGCTTTTCAAAAACAGCAGCATAGCTGGGCCCAGTTATAAAAATGACAACAAAAATTATGATGTGGTTTTTGAACAATGACCAAAGTTATTTTGTTGTAACAGTACGTTTAAATAATCGAATTATATTATTGTTTCAGTTAGTATTAGCACTTTACATCACACAAGCATTCACAAAGTCGAGGTCAAGGAAACATAAAGCATCGTCATCAGACGAAGGAAGCATAGAAAATCTTCTATACTATAAGGATTGTCAGCGCAATTCCAAACCGGACTTCAATCACGCAAAGTTGCCTCTGACGTACGAGGAGCCCCTCCCGCCGCCGCCCCCGAGACAGCCCGAGTGCCCCTTCCCGAAGATGTGCTGCGCCTTGACCTGTGGCAACGAATGCGGCGGCAACCAGCCTGCCACGTCACACATGCAGGGCGGGCTTGCCAACAACGTCCAACGATTCCAGTCCATGGATCCCCCCGCAAACCCCAACCCACCCGGAATGGGAGGACTACAATCACAATTAATACAAAGAAGAAAGAAGAAGCTAAGGTTTCCACAAAACAATATGGAAAATTTTATGGAGCCTCCTCTCCCAACCAGAAGAGACTTCTCAGGGTTCACAAAAGAAAAGATTAAGGGCCTGATAGCCCAGGATAATGATATTAGGAAGATATTGAAGGATCTAGTGAGAGTCACCATGCAGAAGGTGGATCTGCTAGACATGGTCAAAGCCAACCAGAAGAAAAGCTATGGTGACGTCAACACGGTACAATCGACATCTACGGTATATGATATGGAAGATTACGTCGAATAAATTAAGGTTTTTTTTATTGTCAGTACATGTTTTTATAGTAGATTGTTTGGCAAACAACTATTTTAAAGGCGAGTGTTTCTTTGAATCCACAGCGGAGCGAAGGATTCTAGAGACTTTCACTAACAATATCCACATCCAAAATTCAAATTAATTTTGGTCCTTAGAGGGATTAAAGAGCTATTTTGGTCCCTGTTTCCGAAGAATAAACTAGCTCTTTTTGAATAGATGTTGTAAAAAACTCTTTTATTTACTTTCATTGTTTTTGCATTAGGTACATGATTAACACCTAGTACCTGCCTACTAAGGGGGGTCAAACATGACCATGGTATTAATTTTGCATCGTATGCAATTGAAATTGTTACACAATTTCTATGGTATAAAATATTTAAGAATTTCGTTACGTACCAGTTTGAAACTTTCGGAATTCTCACGTGGAATTAGCACAAAAATGGCCGCCAACGGAACTTTTGTTAACAATTATCATGCATTATCCTGTAACGACTCGTCCGTTTGGTAATGCGATGCAAATTACAAACAAAATACAGAGGAAGCCGGAATTATTTAGAAATTCATATTTGCTCTTGTATTATTCAGATTAGAATTACTTACTGACTTATTTTCCTTTCCTTACAGTTTCGTGTTGATTTCAATAACACCAATCTGCGTTATGAGATCAACAAGACCTGCCAATTATGCAATTGAAGCAGTGTTCATTCAATTCTACCACTCCGTGATTATTATTTGTCCAATTTTAATAAAGAAAAATCTGAAACTAGCTGCGGAGCACGTTTCACGGAGAAAAATAAAACAAAATGGCGCGATTCTTATTGTTCGATTTTTAAATAGCCGAGGACGTTTGCAATCAATGAGGCCGGAATTTTCTTCAGAAATGAATTAATTGGCATATTTGCGGGAAAGTTCTATTTTCACATTTCATGGTCAGGAAATAGATCCGGTTATTGGTTGCTTTTAACATTCGTTTTTAGGATCTGAATGGAGGAGGATGTGAATGTCAGTAAATAAAGTAAGATCGCGGAAAGAAAACGTTAATACTGCTTTTTCTGAATTCAATTGTAACGCCAACTCGCCAAACTTACTTGAACTAACATTTAGTTTACAACTTAGGACATTTGAACCAGGTGTAAAGCCGCCTGAACTTGGAAGGTGTGGTGCAGGCCGCAGAGAATAAATAGTCAGAAGTGTACCTACAGGCGAATTGCACGCCACAGAATTCAGCCTTCATTTGCAATTAATTTGGGTTTAACATAGCATACACCATAATCAGCATAATGTTCCCACTGCTGGGGGACACGCCTCCTCTCTGTGACAGTGAGTGGGCCGTAATCCACCACGCGGGCCCAGTGCGGGTTGGTAGATGTCACATGTCTTGGAATTTTTGGTTCTAGGACATGGCAGTTTCCTCACGATGTTTTCCTCCACTGTTTTGAGTTTGAACAGAATTTGGGTTTAACAGCTACAATATAATGTTGAAGGGAAGTGTGTTAGGAACGGTTTACCGCAGCCCGGTACAACCATTTAATAAATTAAACATGGTTTGCTTCTTCTTCCCCTATGTAAGTTCAAGCTTCAAATTATTCAGAAAAGATAAGCAGGTCGTCATGGCATGTAGAACTGCAGAGTACTGATTCAAATATTTTACTTATTACTCAAAAAAGTTGAGAACTAGATAATATTGAACTCAGCCAAAAGAATAACTGAATGTAATTTACAGAAAAATTTGAGCCAATTTCAACAATTAAACCTAACGCTATAACTAAATTGCGTTCAACAGAGCTGACAGTGTCATCGTTGTTGTGAACTATTGACACTGACAGCTCTTGACCGCGGTTTAGATGAGTTGATCGTGATCAGTTTCATTGGCAAAGTTCGCCCTTAATGATCCTGATTCCTGCTGAAGATACGCATCTTACATAGAATGATTGTCACTATCTGATATTGAAACCTTACTTTAGGATATCCGCACCAGGGGGCTTACTCTCAAGCTCTCTTAAGCATTACTTAAAACTTGTTTAAAGCTTTTTGTTTGGTTGAAACTTGTTTTAAGTAAGGCTTGAATCTTTAGTGAGGTTCTGTAATACGGGCCTAAGTCCGTCAACGAAGGTCCCGAAAGCCCGTCCGAAAGGAGTTCGAACATCGGGAGAAGAGAAACTGTCAAATCTTAGTGTTATTCATTCTTAGGTCGGACCCCAAACAAATTTTATGTCCGTAGGAGTAGGATACGCCCGTTACTACGGGCAACATAAGGATTACGTTTGTTTCGATTACGGAGTAGACTCCAGTTGTCAGCAGTCTTTGGGCTTGAACTTCATGCCTAAAATAAATAGTTTAAAATAGGCCAATCCACTCAATATCGAAGTTTAGAGCAAAATCTCAAGAATCAAAGAATTTTTGCTTACGAAAAGGTAGAATCGTAATGGTACCTACTCGAATGTCCCAACTTAAGGGCAATACGAAAACTGAAATAAGACCTAAAATGTAAATGGCGAAGGGCGAAAACACTTACTGAGTATTACTTATGTAAATGTTAACAATTTCTGACGCGCCACGTGAAAGGAAATTTGTCTATTCGTGCGTTTTTAGGATAAAAACTTTAATATTGGTTCCGTTTCGTTGTCCTATATGAAATCTTTACGCTTTGAACGTTGAGGTAGGCCAGTGGTGTAGCGAATGGTTTGGCGAGAGATCCTTTTGTAGTTTAAGTTTATGACGATAGATGGCGTTGCAGGTATGAAGACGTAATGTAAACCCACATGATATCATAACACGAATAATCCTAACTAATATTATAAATGCGAAAGTGAGTTTGTTTATTTGTTACGCTTTCACGCTAAAACGGCTGAACGAATTTAAATGAAAGGCACATGGGTAGACCATGACCTGGTTAAGGACATAGGATACTTATCCCGGTGGTACGTTTCCGTGGGATAATTTGATAAGCTAGTTGTTTATACAGGGATTCAAAGATTTTTCTAAGTTTAGTTTCTCAAACGTCACAGAGTAGCTAAATAAATACTATAAACGTGGGAACTTGTAATAGGGATGATGCCTGGGTAAAAAAAATGAAATTCTAATTAGTCCGTCAGTTAGATAATAAAAAAATATTAGACACGTACTTTTTGCTTTATCATATTAATAAAAAATTACTTAGATAAAACGCATTTTAAGTTGGGGAGTGGGGGTCGCTACGTCACTAGTACGTATAAAATTTACATACTCGTGACGTCATGTCACATTTTACCTCAATGTATCGCCGTAATCTTTAGATTACGTAAAAAAAGAAAAAATACGTGTCCAATATTTTTTTATAATCTCAAAGACGAACTAAAAAAAATTTTTTTCAACATTCCTACTGGCCATATTTTGTATAAACTATTTCTTACTGTATCTGTTTAGCTGTAAGTTTCCTATAAATAAAACACATCTATCACCCGTCCATCAAGCCATTAGTACAAAAGCAAGCAGCTCGCACGAGTTATAAATGAAGGTAGACAGATAGTAGCCACTCTGCGTTATAAATGATGACGTCATGATAGTGACGTCTAGTTTCCTTTGCGTTGCGGTTAGAATATATTCCTTCTATGTTGTTTCCGATCTTAGGTAGATCTAGAGATATATCGTTTTTGCCCGTGATTTATATAGGTAGCTAACTACACAACATCTAGATTTTACAGTTTGATACAGGTTGGAATCTGAAAGTATACTTCTTATGAAAATAAATTACTTTTATGACAAGACACTACAGTCGCTAAATTAACAAAATACTCAAGTTAAAACTGGCAAAGACTGGTTGTCACATTTTCGGGCTTCTTTAACGACTGTCAAAAATCCATAAATAACACCCGTGACTAACTGTTTAGCGTACTATCTGAGGCGCGAAGGTATCTCGATATGTAATATGGTTACCCATCTATGGACCGACCTTGGCAAGCGTAGCTTAACCGTCGATCAACCCGTGTGGCTGTTATGATTTAGACACGACCCCTCACCATAGATATTTACACTGCTCGGTACATACATGACCGGGAGTTTACTAGGATCTGTTATTGTTATCTGTTTAACCAGTGAATATTGTGGTTATTTCAACAATTCAGTTTGAGCGTGGGAGCGGAACTTTGATCTATACATACATATATACAAATAATAATAATAACCCCACCCAATAATATCTCTACGTTGACGTCGTAGTGGGGCTTGCGCGCTCCAAACTTTAGGTTTGTAGCGGTAGAGTTTACTTTGTCGAAACGGGTCTAGGATGAGGAGCCAGACCAAGAGGGATACAGAAACCCGCAGGTTAGCATGTGGCGAGTTGTTGGGCAGTAGCGACCCCACGGACCCTATCTCCCGGGAGAAGTCTTGCTCCTCACCTCTGGCTTGCCTTTATTGGCCGGCTGGAGTGAACAGTGGCGAGGAACAGAGCTCCCACCTCTTTCTTGCCTTTATTAGCCGGTTTGAATAGATATTCGCAAGAGCAAACGTGCTCTACTCCTCAGAAGACCTCCAGGACATGTTGCCCCCTTGTCGCTTAGTGTTAGTGACTGTTTTCGGCGGCCCATTATTGAGTGTGCAAGTCACCCTCTGCTATTTTATCTGTGTATTTTGTATAAAACATTGGTTAGGCAGGGGCCATAGTTTTTCCATAGTTCAAAATAACCACTTCACTTGGCCGCCCAAACCCATAATCTAATATTTTTGTTTTCATATCCTGCAATAGTCCTACAACAACCGAGGGTTGTCCTTGGCTGCACTTGCATAGTGCGAACAAGGATAATCGTCGGTTGGTGCCTCATTTCATTAAAAACGTCTAACGCCCTCTGCGAGTTAGTTTCGTCCCCTCGTATGCCTTGCAAAGGTCCTCCCCAGGGTCTGAGATATATGTGAAAAGATTTTTTAAAAATAATAATATAATAAATAAAATGAAGTGACTGTTTGTAATTTCAAAATAAAACCTTTTTACAAAATGCATATGAAAGTATATACGGAAAAAAAACAAAAAAAATAAACTCAAACTCAAACTCAAAGCATTTATTTCAAATAAACCAATTACAGGTACTTTTGAATTGTCAAGGGGTTGGTCAGTCAGAAATATGAAGCTAGTTGCCAATTCCAACGCGTAGTAGGTTCCTATGGAGAAGAACGGGCAAGAAACTCCACGGACACTCTTTTCAATCAGAATATTTTCACAAAATATTGGTTACATCATCCATTTTTGTAATTATACATGTGAGAACAATGTTAAAAGACGTGCACGTTAAAAGCGTCAGTAATAAAAATAAAATCAAAAACAATTCAAAAATTAAAATAAATTCAAATAAGCCGTGGCAGCTAAGAGATGACCAGTCCCCACTGACGGCGCCCGTTCACGAAACGCATGCATCAGCACCATTTAGCTCAACCATTTTGAAGGGAACTTGATGAAATGATAACAAGGGCAATATTATAATAGAACTAATTTATTTAATATGAATGTTAGCACACTTGATAGATGATAAAAAACAAGAGAGTGCTCCAGACACTCTTGACAACTGACACGACTATGTGTCAGACTCCTTTATAAATTGATGCAGGGTCCATACTTTCAACATCCTCTCCTGGACCCAAACTCTTCAAAGTCAAGCCCATCGATGTGGTGAACCCTACATGCTTCGGACGATGGAGCCCTTTTGTTAAAACATCGGCGATCATGTCTTTAGTTGATCGATATCGAACAGCAACTTGATTAGCAGCGATCTTCTCTCGAACGAAGTGATAACGAACATCAATATGTTTGCTGCGTGGTTGGTACATGGCGTTACCTGAAAGACTAATTGCACTTTGATTATCACAGAAAAGTGTGATTGGCGTACCTTTCATTTTAGGTGCAAACTCTTCTTCCAGCTGTTTTAAATAAAGTGCTTCTTGTATTGCAGAAGCCATTGACATATATTCAGCCTCTGTGCTGGATAATGCTATAGTTTGCTGTTTTTTTGAATTCCAGCTTATGGCTGCTCCCTGAAATAAAAATATATAGCCTGTGCAAGACCTTCGGTCTTCTACATCATTTGCCCAGTCTGCATCACAATAGCCATAAATATTTTCATTCATATTTTTCTTGAAAGTAAGTTTCATATTAATTGTACCTTTAAGGTACCTCAAAACCCGTTTCACAGCTGCCCAATGCTCATCAGTTGATTGGTTATTAAATCTGCTCAAAGAATTTACTATATAAGTTATATCAAATCCAATGCAATGCTTAGCGGTCCCCATATCCTTCATATTGAATTTCTCTTTTAACTTATTTCTTATAATCTGAGATGTTTCTTCATTATTATAAAAATACAATAAATAATCGACATATACTGCAATAAAAAGTATATCTTTTTCATTTACTATGCGATGGTATACACAAGGATCTACTTTGGAACGAGTCATCCCTATTTCTATCAATACAGCATTTAATTTTTTATTCCACTGTCTGCTTGCTTGTTTCAGGCCGTATATAGACTTGTTCAATCGACATACTTTATTTTGTTCTTCATAGCCGGGTGGTGGAATCATATAAATTTCTTTATCGATATCTCCCTGCAAAAAAGCAGTAACTGCGTCCATTTGGTGAATTTTGAGATCATATTTTGCAGCCATGCCAATTAAGTATCTTATTGAACAATATCGGACTACCGGAGCATATTTTTCTTGGTAATCAATACCCTTTACTTGTTTATATCCTTTAATTACAAGTCTAGCTTTGTAACGTGATATGGACCCGTTTTCGTCAATTTTTGTTTTAAAAACCCATTTACAAGGAATTGCTACTTTTCCTTCTGGTAAGTTTACTGGTGTCCAAGTGTTGTTACCTATTAATGATTGATGTTCTTCCTTCATTGCTCTTTTCCATTCATCAGCCTTGTCACTGTTGAGAGCTTCTTCAAGGTTCTGTGGATCTTTATTTAATAAACTCATAGTTGACTCACCATTCATACACATAAATGATGTGGCATCATCATTCTGAAGTCTTTCTATACGATGTGGGCGTGGTCTCAGAGTCATGTTGAGTTGTGGCGGAGATTCCAGTGATTCATCAGGTAAGTATGTTTCATCATGAACATCTTCAAATAAAGCGGAGTCATCAGAAGAAATTTCAAGAATTTGAGAAGTAGATAGTGTTTCATTTGTTTCATCTATGTTTTCTGTTCCAGATTCATCGTGATCTTCAAATAAAGGTAAATTTACTGTTTCGTTTTCTTTTATTACAATATTATTCTTCAGTTTATTTTCCTTTTTGTCTGGACAACTTTTCTTCTCTTTAATATTTTCTTCCTTTCCTTGTATGTTAACAACTATGTTTCTCTTTACTGTAGCTTCTAACAATACAACATCTCTACTTATAATTCCTTTTTTTGTTTCAGGGTCTATGAATCGGTCGCCCTTAGTGGAATCACTGTACCCTACAAATATCAACTTACGTGACTTCACATCAAGCTTTGTCCTGTTTTCTTTAGGGATATGTACCATCACGTGACACCCGAAAATCCTCATATGACTCAAATTAGGCTTTTCTCCAGTCCATACTTCATGTGGGGTCACATCAGATAAAGCACGAGTTGGCGAGCGATTAACAATATAGGCGGCTGTGGCTACTGCTTCAGCCCAGAATATGTCCTGTAATTCAGCATTAAAAATCATGCATTTAGCACGCTCTATTAATGTCCTATTCATTCTTTCGCTGAGACCGTTTTGCTCGGGAGTGTAAGGATTAGATGTCTGGTGCCATATTCCATAGTTCTTAAGATAGTCTTCAAACTTATTATTTTTGTATTCGGTACCATTGTCGCTTCTTAGAATTTTAATTTTTTTGTTTGTTTCATTTTCTACTCTATTCTTAAATTCCACAAATTTGTCAAATACTTCGCCTTTACTTTTAATAAAATATACATGTACACGACGGGAAAAGTCATCAATAAAAGTTACGAAATACCTGGCACCTCCAATAGAAACATGTTTCATCGGCCCACATACGTCACTGTGAATGAGCCCTAGCAGCTCCGTTGCACGCGAGCCTTCGCTGGGAAATGGTTGCCTGGTGTGCTTGCCCTCGAGACAAGTTATACAAATACTATCTTCCTTTTGCGGTGACAGCTTTACCCCCTCTGTACATTTAGGCATTTTACAAATGTCTGAGAAATTTAAGTGACCCATCCTTTGGTGCCACAAGTAAGTATCATGATCAGTCTTTGCTGAAATTGCTTGCATTTCTTCATCTTTAGTAGATT
The DNA here is from genome assembly GCA_947364205.1 of Agrochola lota. Classification (NCBI taxonomy): domain Eukaryota; kingdom Metazoa; phylum Arthropoda; class Insecta; order Lepidoptera; family Noctuidae; genus Agrochola; species Agrochola lota. The sequence goes on along the minus strand of OX376227.1, from coordinate 18,868,834 downwards.
TTAACTGATAAGTATCATTAATGAGATTTGCTTTTGCAACTAATTTATTATTTTGATTGTAAATTTTACAACCAACCTCATTAAACTGGATTTTGCATCCATTAGCAATTATTTTGCTTACTGATAGCAGATTTGTTTTTAATTCTGGAACATATAAAACTTTTCTCACCTGTATTGTCTCGGTGCTGTCAACACTTGTATTCAATTTTAAAGATACATTACCACAGCATTCAACTTTGAATACCTTATTATCGGCAATTCTTATATTCTGTACAGGTGGAGCCGTGACATCGCTGAGCCAATCCCGGTGCATGGTCATGTGCATGGAGGCGCCAGAGTCAACATACCAGTTCACAGAATCATTTATTGTGGATGCAGAAAACGCTGCTACAAATCCTGTGTTGTTATCAGTTTTAGGATTGTTCTTCTTGAACCAACATTTTTTACCGAGATGCCCATACTTGTTACAATTAAAGTACCTTGGACCTTTTTTAGGTTTTTGCTGATCGGTTTTAGACGGACCTTTTTTTATGTTTGTATAAAGTGCGGTAGTGTCTGATATTTTAACCTCTTGTAACAGTTTATTCTTTACTAAATCAGCACTAATCTTTATACCTGAACTTTCTAACCCCATAATCATTGGCTTATACATATCTGGCAAGCCTGCCAGCATCAGAGTACCTAACCACTCATCATCTACATTGAATTTTATGTTTCTTAATTTGTGTGCCGCTGACATTATTTTATTTACATAATCTTCCACTGAAACACTGTTATCCAAATTAGGGTTTATTCGTTCTTTTAATAATCCGACTTTTCGACATAGTCCACTATCTTCAAATGCCCTTGCTAAACTTTCCCAAACCTGTTTAGCATTTACTGCCTCTTGGATATGTACATATAATATCGGGTTAATTAATAATATTAACTTCGATTTGGCTTTGATGTCTTTCTTCATCGAGTTGGGTTCAGTTGATACTGGTTCCTTTAAAATGCAGTCATATAAATCTTCATGTTGTAAGTAAGCTTTAACTGCAAAACTCCAACTTGCCCAATTGTCTCTGCCAGTGAGTTTCTCAATTGATATTGATGAATTATTAGCCATATTTCCAATAGGATTTATCTGAAAATCTGAAAAAAAACTGAAAGTGGAAGCGTGCTGGGCCCATAACCTGATGAAATGATAACAAGGGCAATATTATAATAGAACTAATTTATTTAATATGAATGTTAGCACACTTGATAGATGATAAAAAACAAGAGAGTGCTCCAGACACTCTTGACAACTGACACGACTATGTGTCAGACTCCTTTATAAATTGATGCAGGGTCCATACTTTCAACAGAACTTAACGATCCAACACACACGCCACCACCAGCGAGACATTTGAGTGAGCATAACATAATCACAACCGCCAGGGCAAACTCAAGTCAATGAAAGACGTACCCAGTAAATGGTAACTGTAAAGTAGGGACATAGTGCTCACACATGTGCTATGCAATTATACTCGTATATAAAGAAAGAGAAGAGATTGAATTTATACAATCTAAAGATAGTTTTACAATCTTCAGCAGCTGCAACAATATTTTGAATGCTAATCAATTAGTTTATGCGCCCTTGTGGAGCTGGACCAGCGCTGAGCCAAGCATTTTTGTCGTCGATGTAATCCCCTAACTTATAATATGCTTGGCAGCATAGTGTGCGTTTTATACAAGATTTAAATTTCGTTTCGTTCAATTGGAGTATTTGGAGTAAAAAAATTGACTGTCTGTTTGTTCCGGCTAATCTCCGAATCAGCTGGACCAATTTTGACGGGACTTAGACTGGCAGATAGTTAATGCTATAAGGAGTAACTTAGGCTTTTATTTTAGAAAAATAATAAGGGACGACGCGGGGGAAGGCGTGCGTAGCAGCTAGATTGTAATATTGATGGTGGATGATCGTTTACGGTTTTACCTACGTGCATGGTTCAGGACTGTCTGTCTGACTACGATGATAATGATAAATGTACCTAGGTAGACATATACACATTATTTTGGTTCAAGTAAATTACTTATTGCCATGGTATTTTTGTCATGTCATTGTTTTTTTTATGATAAAACGGAAATCGATTATATCTCAGAAAGTACACCATTGGGGCACCAAGTGTCTTTGACCAAAATGTGGCAATGAGTAGATAGATACCAATTATAGAAATGACTACCCGAAACAAGGCGAAACTCAGACGGTGGGGGAGTTTTAGTGTCCATTTCCATACTAAGAACACTTTTTATCGATTTTCTCCTGAAATATGAGTCCGGTTAGAAAAAGTTTCGTTACAATTTTTTTAGGTTTTTGATAAAGGAATACGATAGCATTTTTTTTTTAAATATCAATTTTGATATCACAAGCTGCCTACGTGCAACCTCTTCTATGGGGACGATTCACTGTGTGGCCCCGACTTCCGCGTTATAGCTCATGGGTTCGAACCCAGACAGGCGCTTTACTTTGTGTAAATTATTTCATTACCACTGCTCTCAAAACGGTGAAGGAAAACATCGTAAGGAAACCGGCATGTTCTAGAACCAAAAATTCGAAGGCATGTGACATCTACCAACCCGCACTGGGCCCGCGTGGTGGATTACAGCCCACTCCCTCTCAAACAGAGGAGGCCTGTGTCCCAGCAGTGGGAATATTAAATCCTGTTTAGGATGTAAACAGTCAGATATACACATGCACGTAGAAAATTCAGTTAAAACAGTATTTACTAAAACTCTTACCGTTCGTAATATTTTGGCGTAATCTGGAACGTATCTCGCCAGTAATCTGTGTACAGTGCAGATGAAAAATAAAAATAAATGCTTTTAACATTCTACAATTTGCTTTTATTTTTTACCAGCGCGTGCAGCGGTCCGATCCTGCTTCGCACGGTTTTTACGTATTTTCTCTCTCTATTTTCATTTCTTAGGTAAACGTAACTTTAATATTAACGTATTAAACACGTAAACGTTCCGGAATAAATTCTCTAAACGATGGTGAAAACCTCATTAATATCTGTTGCGTGGTTTAGAAGAACAACGCGGACATACAGACGAACGCGAAAAGCGAAATATAATATGTATAGATAAAAAGTTTTAAGCGTTGTATTCTTTAAAGTTAATGCCGGAATGGTTTACCAAATAAGCTAAAGTAGTTGCTCATTGTAAAAAAATATACAGTTTACCAACGATCCCAAACATCGCGCTTCGATGATTTGTGCTCCAAGTTATAGGGGGCGAATCTTTCAACACCATCCGGATTCAGGGCAAGCTATTGAGAAATTAATTATATATATATATATATATATAATTATTATTATTTATATATTATTTTTATTTATAATATAATATTATTAAATTTATTTTTTATTTTTATTAAGAATTTATTTTATACTTTTTGCTGTGCCCGACAGGGTCCGTAATTGTACCTTAGCTCTAAGCCATTATAACACCTGTATACCTACATTATGGAATGCAAATAAAGATACCTATGTATTATAAAACCCCAAAATAACTTTTCCTGACCTGGGTATCGAAACCCGTACCTTAATTGCGTAATACACAATCAATCAGAATCTGAATCGTTTTGAAACAGATTGCTAGTCCATTGCTTCATAAGTTTGAAAAAAAAATCTGCTCAACAACGTTAATAACGCAATGAATGTTGTTGAACTGTCAAAATGAAACAGATTAGTCGTAATCTTTTACGAAACTATGTTACGTAATTAAATAGCCTAGACAAGTAGCAATCGATTTCAAATCAGTAGCTTGCGTCAGTTGCATTAACGGAAGGGTCAATGATAGCAGTAAACGACGATGATGGTAAAATCAAAGAATTAAAATTATTTTATGAATAAGAATAATTTTAAGAATAAGAACAATTTTAAGAATAATTTTAAGAATGAGAACAATTTTAAGAATAAGAACAAGTTTAAGAAAAAGAATAAGAAAAAATTTATTGCAAAACAATATTTATTTTTTAATATTGTATGCTGTCTCAATCTCGAAGTGGCGATGCTTGGTGGAGGTCTATGTCCAGCCGTGGACGTCTTTCGGTGAAATGATGATGAATGATGCTGTATCATACATTCACTCGCATCGCTGATAGAATATAACTTTGTCTAGGCCATCAGGATAGTTCACAAGTCGCGCCTTCTACTGCTGGACTATCGAGACAGATATTTAGCTTATATAAGCATAGCGTAACGCCTGTACTCAGCGAAAACGAAGGTGTAACACAGATTTGCACCCACATTTGGTTAAATGTCACACTGTGTGTGTGTGTGTAATGTGTGTCATGGTTATGAGACTTCCCGATTGCGGACTACAAAAAAAAATAAGGTTAGAAAAAAATGAGATCCTGGGTTCGATTCCAGTTTTATTGGAATTTTCCATCTGCAATTTCCCAGTAGCAGCCCGGAGCCTGGATTTGTGCCCAGTTGATAGCAATAGGCTCGCCCCCTATTACATAGGACTTAAACATAACTGGCGAAATGTGGGTGTACTTCTGCCTAACCCTTCCGGCAATACTGGCGTAATGATATGTTATGTTATAAAAAAAATTGTTATGAACAACTCAATAACAAATTGACCGAACTGAGGCTCAAACCCTGAATCCACCAAGGAAACAGTTTTGTTAAAATAACTGGTATGTATGTATATGCTAATCTTGTAACTTCATTCGACTACCATAATCCAAGGGATCGCTGGGCTGGGCAAAAACAAGAATCTACTGATTGGTATCCAGTTGAATGTGGGAACTAAATTGATATTCTCGAATTATTCCAACTTCGTTTCTTTTCGCTTATTAGGGTTCCGTAACCGAAGGGTGTCAAACGGAACCCTATTACTAAGCCACCGCTGTCTGTCTGTCTGTCAGCGGGCTGTATCTCATGAATCTTAAAAGGTAGATTGTTGAAATTTTTACAGATTGTGTATGTCTATTGCCGCTATAACAAATAATAACAATTAAAAAATGTTTATAATTAAAGGCAGTCCCCGGGAAACGTGTTTTTTCGGCGTTTTTTGCTAGATCTTAGTACGGTACGAAACGAAGGTTTTAGTTTGTTCTTCTATGTTATGTATGTTGTTCATATACAGGCTGTCATCCCACAGTGACGCGAAAACTGTTACCATGGATTCAGTACCTACATGATTCTGAACACGCCCCTGCGTTGAAATTTTTCGTCAGTTATTTAAAAAAAATCTGCTGTTCCATACATTTTGACCGTGTAGGTATTGCACTTTTCTATGAAACAGCTGATTTAAAAAAAAAAATACCGGCGAAAAATTTCAACGCAGTGGGGTTCAGAATCATGTACTGAATCCATGGTAACAGTTTTCACGTCGATTCAAATTCAACCTCAAATTCAAAAGTCATTTAATCAAAATAGGCTGAGAATTAGCACTTTTCAAACGTCAAAATTACATAACACAGTCCCCCAAAAACACGATGTCCCTGCCACCATGTATTTATGCTTCTATTGTTACGAATGTTGAAATCAATATCCATGAATCACAAAGGGCTAAACATTAACTCAACAGTTACATTACATGAAACAACATCACGCCTGTAATCCCGCAGGGCTAGGCAGAGGAGTACCTATAGTACTTTAGGCAGTCATGTTTAAGTCCCATGTTGTAGGGGCGAGCCTATTGCCATCAACCGGGCACAAATCCAGACTCCGGGCTGCTACTGACAAATACAGCAGCAGCAGCGACAGTTACGTTATATTTCGCATAAACTACACATAACTTCCGCATTGTATTATTCCATAACACTAGTAAGCGAATTTTTATCCGTAATAAAAATGAAATTAGGTATCATAAATTTTGTTTTCATTTATAACTCTTAGTTAAGATAGTTAATTGACTCAGACATGACTTTGCGGAAATCCATTATAAAATACAATAGACGTATATTTAGTAACCTAATCCGCGTAACTGTTCTTAAAGAGTCATAAAGAACCCTGTAAGAAATCGACACGTGTTTCATCTCTCAGCGAGGCATCCTCAGCATGGCGATTTACTTGTTGCGAACCCCGACCGGAGCAGTGTGAACCACTTCGTATTTTTTAGTTTCGAGGTTAAACACGTGTCGATTTCTTACAGGATTCTTTATGACTCTTTAAGAACAGTTACGCGGATTAGGTTACTAAATATACGTCGTCTATTGTATTTTATAACTCTTATTCAGTGTTGCTATAGTTTATTATTATGACTTACCAATTTACATCGCATTATTAAAAAGCCCGCAAATGCTTCGAACTTTAAAAAAATAACAGGTGAAGCCACGCTACGCACTACTACGCGAGTGCTACGCGGCTACGAGTGCCTAGTAATCACTGCTACGCGCTACATGTAAACACATCGACTTCGTAATTAAAATGCTGGTTGAGTGCTTCCTAGTCTAATAAAGTGGTAAAAACTACCCACAATCAACTGATTGCACGTTTTAATAACTTGGTAGCTTGGCAGGCGTCAAGTTTGGGTGTGAGGGGGACGGAAATAGAGCGAGGTAGTGCCGTCTCTTTCGCTCACTGAGGTTGAAATCTGTGTTGCGAGTGGCCAACGAACGTAGGGCGGGAACGTAGATCGAGGCATTGTATAGATGTGATATTTTTCAATACTTGTGTATTTTTTTTAAGGGTTTTTTTTCAATGTTATTTATGAGATTTTTTGTTTTTATTCGTAAAATACTTTTTAGAGTTGTAATGCTTAAGTACCATTTTTGTGAGTAGGTATGATAACTGGAATAAAGTTGAAGATTCTTAAATGTGTCATTGAATGTAAATATTTGCTTATTAAAGCAAATATGAAATAACGAATAGAAATGGTGCATTTAGTTTTAAATGCAATCTCTCGAATGAAATAGAGTTAATTAAGTAGTTTAGTTATTATTCTGTTATATTATATATTATAGTATATATTATATTATTTTTTTTATTTTTTATTCTGTAGTACTAATTTTAACTCCACATTAGTAAGTTTATACCTACGACTTTTTTAAATTGAACGTTTAATTATTCCATTCTATTATACATTGAACAACGTCAATTAGTAAAATTTCGTTGGGCGTTGAACAGTACGATTTATTCATGTGTATTATATATTTTAATTATATATTATATATGTTGTGTAGCTTTTTATGTAATTAAAATAATTGAGTATAAATTAACAAAATAAAGATAAAATCTGTATATCTAAAAATATATCGAACTACACAATTTTACCAAAAACACAAAATAACACCTGCATAAATGAGTTACACTTACACCAACAGATTATCATTAAAAACACAATACAAACAAATGTTTTAATACCTATCTCTGACGTCACTCATCCCACGCAGCGCCGCTCTATGCAGCCAAAGGTCTATGGTAGCTGTTTAAAAGCACGGCTCTTTCCCGCCCAAGCACACTCGGTAGCTACACCTTAAGGGCATAGGCCATGCACTGATCACTTACAAGCACAACCAGTGGTGAAGTAACGAAGTCAAGAAAACTTTCATTCAGTAAAAGGTAAGTTTTTTAAATATCTTTTTAGGAAGTTTTTTAGTAAAAAGTTTTCGTTTAAAAAAATATCGCGTGTTTTCGGATTTTTTGTTGTCTTTTGAATGGGTAACTAAGAGTTAGTTGTGAAATAATAAATGAAAATATGATTTATTAAAAAAATCGTATCATTTTTGTTTCTTGATAAAAGTTACTTTATACGGTTTAAGACATTTATTTCCCAAAAATAATACAATTCACTAATCATGAGAAATACAAGTTAATCTTATTACTAAATACACGAACTTATGAAGAACGGTAGGACTCGTAAATAATCTATTAAGTAGTAGATGTACAAAAAGCATTTTTTGTGGGTAACAAGAAAAAGTCAGTGTACTTACTTATCGTTTCTCGACGGTTTTACTTACGGATCTATATCTGTTTCTAATGCAAACGATGTAAAGTAAAGTAAACATTTATTTGCATAGCTTGCAGGTACAGTAAATAAGTAGTGCTGAAAATTGATTTTAATTACTAGAAATACCTTTGTCTAACTTTTTCATCCTATTTATATTGCGTTCTTCAAACCCTCATGCTCATAATAAGTCATTTATCCACAAATTAATTACTTTTACTAAAGAATATAGTAAATAATGAAATTGGGCCTATTTTCCGAATTCGTGTTCTAAAGTTAATCTGTATAAATAATAATAATGCCTTTATTGTCAGGCAACTAAGGCCCATAGATAAAATACACAAATTATTCTTACGAAATAATAAACGAATACATAATTATTAAAAACATTATCTAAGACAAAATAAAAATAACATTAAATGGTATTCGTCGGTAAGCGCATCACTTGAGAACGGTTGGACCGACTTGGCAATTTTTTGTTTTAAAATGTGCGTAATAGTCCAAGTTAGGCTGTTCGGGGTTTTTTTTTTAAGTTTCCCGCAAATTTTACAAATTCGGGAAATCTTAAAGGACAGGACAACGTCTGTCGGTTCAGTTAGTTTGAAATAAATGAACTCTTAGAATAAAATCATCGAAATTAAACAATCTACCTTCCATAAATAAAAACAATTGTCTGTCTTCTCTATGGTTTATTTATTTCACCACAAAGATTTGCTCCAGGAAAACTCAAGCAAATAAGATAAACCGAATACGTGTGAGCACCCGCATTTTATGAGCTAATCCATGAAATACGTATCCAGTTCAATAAGTTTATTCTTATGAGATTTATATATTACATTCTTTCTCAAAAGGATATGTCTTTGATAAAGTAGGTACATATTTTATGACCATGGAGGATTAGGGTAAACGGCTACTTATATAAGAATAACTTAAAAATCCACTGAAACTAGTTTATAACTTATTTTGGAAGTCAATTTAATGTTGCAAATCCAATCAGCTTTTTGTTACCACCGTTTTTCATAAAGTCACAAAAACACAAGCAAAACTACTAAATTGCGAAAAACATTAAACATTCTTGCCAAAGCTGCATTATGACATAAAAAAATAAAGCTTGCATCCGTTTGCAAATTAGCTGACGAATTTAATACTAGCATTCATGCGGGAAGCAACAGTTGTCGGGAATGAGAGCTGTGTTTTGACATACAGTTTATTTTAGTATCGACAAAGTTATCGTTACATATGTGACCTATATTCATCGTCATATCCATATCTTTATTTACATTCCATAATGTCTAGAGGTGTTAAAATGGCTTAAAGCTGAGGTATAAATACGGACTCCGTAGGGCAAAGCAAAATGTAAAAAAAATATTCTTAAATATAAAATTAAATTAGGAAGCAATTAACAATTTTTAAATATGTTATTAACATTAATTATGCAAATAATAATCATGTAGCAATTTTTGTTACACTTTTACTATAGTTAATATTATCCCAGTGTTGGGAAAAAGCCTCAGAATTCTAAGCCATTTGCAGATTGAAAGTGGAAAGTCATACAAGTTTTATGATAAGCTATGTTTCATTTCTATCCAGATATTTCTATTTCTATCCTTTTCGTGGGCCTTTGGACATCATTTTTACGTTTGTTCTTAAATAAGCATCAGACATTTAAAAGTTTCATAGTTCAAATTCCCTTTGAATATAGTTAAAATTGTTGACAATTTTCCCACTTTTTTTACTTTTTTAAAGTGACACATTCGTTTTTTTAACAATGAACGTTACAATTTTTGTTAGTTAACTAAACTTGTAGAGCTTACACATCAATTAAGATAGCCTATGCTACCAAAATCAAATCAAATCAGTTTATTGCAATCATGTTGGAATAAGAGTATAAGTTTCAAACATGCAGCCTGTAAGGGCACTGACAAACAAAATTAATAAATTACATTACAATACATTACATTTTTCATCATGTGTAATTTTTACAAAAGTCATGGTTCAAATCAATAGAATAGAATAATTATTGTTTATTGTTGCTATAGCTATCGAATTACTTGCTTCATGTGTAGAGGAGGTACAATTTGCCGTCGTTATCGTGTGCTCATGATAACGGCAACTGTTAATATGACCGCAGCAGGTCTGAGGTTTAGAGAAACATCTGTTGATCTGTGCTAACAATTAGAGTTTACATGGTTCTATTAGTGACACTAGTCAGCAGTGGTGGCTCAGTGGTAACGTTTGTATATAGGTCGTGAGTTCAAACCCAGACAGGCACTTTACTTTGTGTAAATTATTTCATCACCTGCACTGCTCTCAAAATGGTGAAGGAAAGAATCGTGAGGAAACCGGCACGTCCTAGAACCAAAAAAAAATCAAAGATATGTGACACCTACCAACCCGCACTGGGCCCGCGTGGTTGATTACGGCCTCTGACAGAGGAGGCCTGTGTCCCAGCAGTGGGAAAATTATTGGCTGATTGATTATGCCAGTGACACCAAAAATGCTAATAATTATAATGTTTACATTTAAATAATAATCTTCAAGTAAAAAATATAGTTTTCAATAAAATACGCTTTAATTAAGTTCAGAGCGTTTATTCTGAAGGTGGGCCACGTCGCAAATAGATGTCAAATATTTCACTGTTTTGATTAATTTGGCAATATTACTGTGTGGAAAAAAAAAATGGCTAACTAGCGAACTAGAATATTGATTATGAAATGCAATAATTAATATCATAACATCGAATGTTAAGTTTTAGATATTTAAAAGCTGTTTGGAAAGTTTCCAAATGCGTTTTTACACCTAAAATGGGTGCAACATCAAATTCAATGTTATAATTGCAATTCATTATTAATATTCTAGTTCGCTAGTTAGCCACATTTCTTATTTACGAGTATATTCAGTAAAATTGCTATAAGAATCGAACAGGTAAATATTTGACAGTTATTTGCGATGTTGCCAACTTTTTGGATAAACCCTCTTAAGGAAAAGTTGCATGTAAGAGTTGCAGTCTTGCAGTTAATACCTAAGCTAAGATAACTTAATATCTTGTAGATTTAAGTATGTATCAGCGCCCACCCTCGTTATCATCATGCCCGATGTTATTGTTCCTGGCCTGTTTAGGATAATCAGCCTATAATTTTTTACTGTAGAAATAGTGGACCGTAATCCACCACGCGGGCCCAGTGCTGGTTGGTAGATGTTACGTGATGTCTTCGAATGTTTGGTTCTAGGACATGCCAGTTTCCTCACGATGTTTTCCTTCACCGTTTTGAGAGCAGTGGTGATGAAATAATTTACACAAAGTAAAACGCCTATCAGGGATCGAACCTTCGACTCGATTCGGAAGTCGCGACCGTTACCACTGGGCTACCACGTATAGAATAAATATTATTAATACGAAGGTGTCTGTTTGTTACGTTTTCACGGCTAAATTATTTGATTTTGGAAGAGATAGCTTGAATTCTGGCGAAGGTCGTGATAGACTTTAACTACCTTTGAAAAAAATAGTACCTATTCATAATGGTGATAATAAATAAAATTTGGTTTTGAAGTTTCTATGGAAAAATTCAAAATCAAACAACGTCGCGGACAAAGCGCTATAGTTTTCACATCATTTTTAAACAGGACCATGCGAAACTCAAACCAAATAAACAAATAGGTGTTTATTTCCTCATTTCTTGTCGACAAGCACCGCGCGAGTAACAAGAATATGTAATTAGGACGTCCGTATTTCAAGCCGTAACATGTCACTCGTAATAGAACCGTGTAACGTGCAACACGATACGACACGCAGCTGCATTTTATGTTACTCTCCCTTTTATTTATTATACGTACTAGCAACTGGCCCCTGGTCCGCACGGATTTTACTACGTGACAAAACATCAAGATTTCTTTAATAGGAGCAAAGAGATTTGAAACAATTTAATGTGTTTGATTATAAGTAAGTTCAAGAGGAGCTCATGGCTAAGTAATAACAGCCGCACGCTTCGATCCATCAGGTTAAGCTAAGTCCGTAGATGGGTGCCCATGTTTACATACCGAGACTCCTCCATGCCTCGGAAAGCACGTTAAGCCGTTGGTCCCGGCTGTCATTCGTGGATCTTTGACAGTCGTTACAGGTCGTCAGAAGCCCGAAAGTCTGACAACCAGTCTTACAAGGGTATCGTGTTACCCAGTAACTGGGTTGTGGAGGTCAGATAGGCAGGCGCTCCATGTCAAATACTGGTATTCAGCTGGATCCGGTTAGACTGGAAGCAGACCCTAACATAGTTAGGAAAAGGCTAGGCAGATTTTTGATTATAAGTAATTTTAATATTACTGGTTTATACAATACACTTAAACCATCCGAAATAAACTCTCTAATTGATGGTAATAAAAATCGCATCAAAATCCGTTGTGTAGTGTAGAAGCAAAACGCGGTCGCACAGACAGACGTGGAAAGCGACTTCGTTTTATTCTACTTAATGGACATACAAGTGATGTTATAAATTTTCCGGAATTCCTTCCTCATGTCGGTACGAGATAATTACATTAAGGAGCCTTGTAAAAGGATTAGCTTTTCACCAAGTTGTCTGCCCACGGTGCGTAAATACAAAGGCGGATGCAACACAGACAGAAGCTGTTCTGTAACGAAGCCGTGTCCGTCTGAATAAAGTTTTACAAACACGATTACACCGACGACATTTGATAATTTTCTGCAATGTGATCGCTCCGAAAGACATTGTTTTAATAAAAAGGACTGCAGTACAGCTTATAAGTAGTCGCTCTGTTTACACTGCAGGTATCAAACTTGCTTGCGACGTAACGCACCTTGCGCTAATACTAAATAGCCTGCCTAGCTGCGAGTAACTTGGAAGTAGCGATTGATAGCAGTTCTAACCTAACCTATTTCACTCAGTACAAAATTTTTCGACAGTTTATAATCCAACGGAAATAATATTATACATATATATGGGTGTCTGCGTTGAATCCGTCTTTTCATTGCCATAAACAAACAAATGACAAAGGAACACAAACCGCTGTGTTGCAGCTGGGTTCGGACGGACTATTACTGCTTTAAACCATTCGTAAGATCATATAGCACAGATTATGGGTGTCTGTGTTCCATCCGCCTTTGTATTTACGCGCCCAGGGTGCACTGGATAAACTCTTAGTAATACCAGGATACCAGTAGTCGTGGGGACTCTTTTGTTGCACCCTATTTTCCGGAATAAAGTTGTTTTTTTTTAACCACAACGTGGAAGCTCTTGGCCTTCATCTCACCTGATGGTAAGTGATGATCAGGCCGAAGGTGGGAGCGACTTTCACCCGGAATCCTCAACCACAGAGGAACTGTCTATGTTACCTCTAACTGCCGAAACACCACAATGCTGTTAACATTGTTGCTATGGCAACAGACATAGATAGGATGGTGGCAGCTAGCCAAGCGGACTTAGAACAAGCCCTACCACCAACCAAATCGAGCAGAAAATTTTGCCCCCACTGGGATTTCAACCGGGACTTCTGGGTCTGAGACAGGTAATCTTGCCACTAGCCCACAGAGGTAGTTAAAAAAAAGGTTGTTCAGGTCCGTCTCTAAGTTTCACATGATCTCTCTCTCAAAAATCGTAAAAATCACTTTAGACTAGTTTTGTTATGAAATGTCGTATTCATATTAAATGCTGATATAGTTAGTTAGTCATTGAATTTACTTAAGATAACCTAAACCTATAATGTTGGGAACTGCTGGGACACCCAGCCTTCCCTTCCACCCTTCTCTTCGAGAGGGAGTAATCTACCATCTTGAGTCTGGTGCGGGTTGGTAGATGTCACATGTCTTCGAATTTTGTGCTGTAGATAGTTAGTTGCATAATAATTGTATTTATGTGCTAGTAGAATAGTACCTAGATAGTTATCGAAAATATTTTGTTTGTTACTTGGTGTGGCTAATAAGTCACGATTTATAGCAATTTAGATGAGCGTAAATGTGTTTCTGGATTGCTTTAATATAGTATCAAGCTCAGCACAATTACTAAGCAAACTGTACACCTCTGTCTAACTCTTCGGGGTTGTTATTTTTTAATTCTACATATTGACAGCTCTAATCTGCGTTCGCAATTCATTTGCCAAACATGTAAACAAACACGAGTTTTAGGAAAAATAGCTGTAATGCCGCTATTGTAATTCAGTTTGCGCTACAACTTCATTTTTTATGACGTTTTCAACAGAAGTAATCAGTCTAAAATCAACCTTATTTACACAAGCATAAAGTTGATGATTGTCTAATTGGAAAACTCGTGTTTGTTTACACGTTTGGCAGATAAATTGCGAACGCAGATTATAACTAAAATATTTTTTTTTAAATAAACTTTTATATATTCAAAGTGTTAATAATAATACCAATTACCGATGATTGCATGTATATTATAGTGATGTATTAATACCTAATAAGTATACGTAAACGTTTTTAATCAACAAGTACCATCTCTAACGCAGTTGTAAGTTTTATAATATTTCAAGTAACGTGTTCGTATATTTCATGATTTTGTTTTCTCCCTTGTGATTACAAGTTCGGAGAACTAATCTTGCTCATAAGTTTGTAATTTTATTAGTTTAGCTTTTGAAACAATGCTTTATTTTTACTATCGGAGGATAGAGAAATGAGGCAGAGAACTTAAGGGGAATATTACCAATGAAAATGATCGAGATCAGCAAGTCTAAGCCGCGTCAGTATGAGCTGCCAGTGTCAATATTCCAAAGCTCTTGAACATGGTGAAGATGTACTAATCGCCTTCAGTTTGATTTAAAATTCGAACATTTTTTTAATAATCCATTGCGATGTACTCATACACATATACAGGAGGATCCGTTACTCAGTGCAAAACTAAACTTTTCTTCACACACCCGTTGCGCCTACATCAAAAACTTTATCTACCAAAGGCTGATGGATACAATACATTCTGCATCATCCATATCTATTGAGCTACCATGGTCTGAGTAACTTACAAATAATATCTGAACTGTCACATTTATTTTGCCTTGTTGTTCTATCGGTCACAAGCGCTACTGCTGAGCATGAGGTTCTGGTTTCGATTCCCTGGTCGGGCAAAGTGTTATTGGGTTTTTCCATCCAGAATTTCTCACTAGCAGCCTGGTGTCTGAATTTGTGCCCGGTTGTTGGCAATAGAATCGCCCCGTATTACATGGGGCTTAAACATAACTGGCAAAACGAGGCTGTAATGTAGTTACGTCTGCCCGACCCTTCGAGAAATATAGGTGTGATGTTATGTCTGTCACATTTATGTCACACTAAAACAACAATTTAGTATCACGGGTAATATACATTTTGTCGTACAAATATGTCAGAGAAATCAATACTCATAGAAATATTTCAATAATTTCCGTAGAGCTTCGAGTTTACATTGTTTTGATAGGTGAGCGAGAGTTTTGAAGTCGGCCCGTCAAAACTTCAAAGTGATAAATGGCTTGAAATTGTAATTATTGTAATTGATAAACGTCATCGATATTAGCTTACCAGTTACTAATTTCATTAATGTTTTTTATTGGTAAAGGAATATTGGCGGCAGGCGGCACCATCGCCATCTTACTGCCCCAACAGCAGCAAAAAAATTTGTGTAAAATTAGTGTTGTCCCATGTTATTTGGGGTCGGGTCAGCACACGTTTTTTTCGTCTTATTCCTAGTCACCCCTCACTTAAACATTTACTCCTTTTTGACAGCAGACGGCATTGTCTCTGCATCAACCTGTATAGCAGTGGTAGAAAATGTCCGCCTTTGTACCTACAATTATATTTTGCAAGAGCATCACGCGATCTGTCACGTGCAATATGTCACTTTTTGTTGGAAGGCGCCCTCTGTGAGCGCAATCATGCGTTCAGGTTCACCGAAGAAAAAGTTCGAACGATCACTATTCGCGCGACGGTAAATTTTAGGACGCGGGGTACAAGACAAAACAGAACAAAACTAATTTTCGTATTTGTAGCAGTGGTAGAAAAAGTCCGCCTTTGTACCTACAGTTATATTTTTCAAGTGCATCACACGATCGGCCGCGTGCAATTGTCACTTTTGTTCGGAAAATCGGAAATGACTGAGCGTTCAGGTTCACCGAACAAAAAGTTCGAACGATCACTATTCGCGCGACGGTCGGTTCTAGGACGCGGGGTACGAGACAAAACAGAACAACACTAGTTTTCGTATTTGTAGTTCCATTAAGTATACCTATCTGTTTGCTTTCACTCTGCAAAACGTGCTTCTTGCTCCCTCGGTATTGTTCTCTACAACATACAATTTTCCAAAATCCTTCCTTAAGTGGTCGACCAACAACTCTTTTTACGGTTTTTTACTTTCATTCTGGAGTTTTTTTTAATACCTATAAATAATTATTAGGTATAACATAAATTACTACTTATAGAATAAAAACTTTAAAACGTAATATTTAAGCGCCTGTTTTGAGTAGGAGTGGGGGAATTAGGGGTGACCCAACCGACACCCATCAGTGTGAATGCGGTGCTCCTGGTCAAACCATGTCCCATAATTCGATCATCTAGCACAGGTATATCTTAAACTTAAAAGGAGGGCCATAAGTAAGATTTACTGTAAAACATGTACAAGTTTCTGCAATAAACCTTTTTATTATTTGGAGTGTCCAAAGTGTCTTTACACCTGCAGTTCTGAAGAACGAAAATGCCTCTGATGCCGCGATTGGCATGGCCACTTACTGGACCCAACTCAGCTATAGGTACATACAAATAAATAAAATTGAAGTGTCTATTTGTAATGTCAAAATAACTGCGTTTTACTAAATGCATAATTTATGAAAGTATATACGGTACTTAAAACAAAACAAAAAAAAACAATTTAAAAAAGTTACAAAGGTTTTTATTTTAGAAAAGGAACTAGGTCCACGTGGGCGAAGCCGCGGGCAGCAGCTACTCTATGTTTAGTTTTACCATCGACAAAACAAAAAGAAAAAGTAGGAATAAACATTCACCATGTCTTAAGTTTGCAGAACCATTAAATCCAGTTCAATGCAGTTTAGGTTCCTCATAAGAGCCTCGTCCTGTAGGTATGTACCTATTTGCAAAACACAAAAGACGTTCACAGTAATTATTGCAATGAGACCTGCGTGGTAATAACGTAACACACTTCCATACCCTTTCATTTTGACAGATTTAGTCATTTAAGTTGTCGAGGAGACGATTTATTTTACCATAACTAACAATATCCTTCAAACTCTTTCAGATTGTGATTGAAACTGTGTTAGTACGCGATTAAGGAGCTATACTTGTGTAAAACAGTCTATTTTTCATAAAAAAAGTAAATTCTCAAGTCCATCATGTGAAAATAATCGAATTTCATGTAAATAGATTGTGTCGCGTTTTTCAACAATGTTTCTCAAAAACCTGTAAGTGCCGTATCGAAGGTAATCATACTCGTACATTGATGAATATTTTTATGAGAACATAAAACTGATTGAAGCTCTTGTTTTTTTTTAATATTGCTTATTTGTTATTGATGTTTCTTTTATGGATTTTAGTACCTACCCTAACTAATCATGAAGTTTGTGGTTGCTTGAGATAAATATTCAAACAACCCAATTTGAATAGTATTGTAAATAAATTTATTAATATCCGCATTTCATTTCAAATATTTGAATTGACTCAGCTTGTGGTATGTCTGAAAGTTGAGGAGGGAAGAAGTTCCCTCCCCAACTTTCAGACATAGGCTTTAACTATTTTTTTTTTTTTTTAATTGTGTGGAAGCAAACTTCTCTCTAAAATATTGATTTAATGGCAAAATATTGATTGGTGTTTTACCTCCATCCTTTTAGCGTTAATCCTAACTAATAATATTATAAATGCGAAAGCGAGTTTGTTTGTTACGCTTTCACGCTAAAACGGCTGAACGGATTTGGATGAAATTTGGGACATAGGTAGATGACCCAAAGGATAGGATGATGATGATAGGTGGATGATGATGATGGTGGGAGACCTGGGTTAGGACCTTTTATCCCGGTACCTAGTAGGTTATCCACGCGGACGAAGCCGCGGGCAAAAGGTAGTTAATTATATTAAGGCAATCAATGCATTAATAATTCATTAACGCATGCAAACATTATTCATTAAAATAACCAAGTCAACAATAAGTTCGCATGTTGATAAAGCCTTGAACTGTAAAAAGAAAAGTGCATATTCCTAGATAAACTAAATTAACCATAAATACATACATAAAGTCACGCCTGCTTCCCATGGTGGTAAGCAGAAACTACAGAACGCCACCTGCAACGATCCTTACTTTGAAAGAAAGAAAGTTTAAAGAAAAAATATTTATTGAGACCCGCACAGGACATCACACATACTGAAAACACACTTAACATAAATAAAAAACAAAGTAACATTAAAATTTAAAGAAGGACTTACTTTGACTCCTTTCGCTTCGATTAAGTTCATGCATCTGGTCATACACGCACGCTCTGGTAACTGTTTGCGAGTACTATGCACCTGACCTCTCTTAAGTACACAACAAATAAAGTCACTAAACCTAAGCCATAAATATCTTTTTGATTTCTACTTACATTGACAATGAGATCAAATGAATGAATGAATGAGATCTCAGGGTGACAAACTAAAAAAAAAAAGAAAGAAAAAAGGTAACAAATTACAAAAATCTTGGAGTTCTGTGTTAGAATTTAGCATATTATAGGGGTTTATTTATAAGCATAATCAACCAGTAATGTTCCCACTGCTCGTTATGTACCACGCGGGCCCAGTGCGGGTTGGTAGATGTCACATGTCTTCGAATATTTTGGCTCTAGCACATGCCGGTTTCCTCACGATGTTTTTCTTTACCGTTTTGAGAGCAGTGGTGATGAAATAATTTACACAAAGTAAAGCGCCTGTCAGGGTTCGAATCTACGACCTATATTATATACGGCCACATTTCATATTTCCATACAGTAATATTGCCAAATTAATCAAAACAGGTAAATATTTGACATCTATTTGCGACGTTGCCCACTTTCAGAATAAACGCTCTTAAATCTTTTAAAATCTATGGATACTAGAAATGCATTGTACTTCAAACAGACTAATCTTTTTTCTTTAAACTTATCTTTGTTTGAACTTCTATAACTTAGTTGACGCTGACTACTCAGCCAGGTTTATTACCTTATTGGCGTAGTAAGATAACTAACTTTTAAACTAAGTTCCGCGATTAAAATAAAATCTACCGTGAAACTCTCAAGAAAAATGTAATTGCTCAGTAGCAAGTAAAACATTTACTTGAATAAAACTAAGGGTCGCTTGCAACACAAATCAATAGGTGCTTTCACTTAGCAGCCCGGAGTCTGGATTTGTGCCTAGTTGATGGCAATAGGCTCGCCCCCTATTACATGGGACTTAAAGATAACTGGCGAAATGTGGTCAAGTTCGTGAAAGGGCGCCGTCAGTAGGGACTGGTCATCTTTTAGGTGCCACGGCTTATTTTAATTTAATTTAATTATTGAATTGTTTATTTTTTATTTCGGACGCTTTTGACGTTTTGCATCGTTCTCACATGTATAATTCCAACATGAATGATGTAACTAATATTTTGTAACCATATTTTGATTTAAAAGAGTGTTCATGGAGGTTCTTGCCCGTTCTTCTCCATAGGTACCTACTACGCTTTGGAATGGGCAACTAGCTTCATCTTTCTGACTGACTGACTCCTTGACAATTCAAAAGTGCCTGTAATTGGTTTATTTGAAATAAATACTCTGAGTTTGAGTTTGAGTGAGTGTACTATAGGTACACTTCTACCTAACCCTTCGGAGATCACAGGCGTGATGTTATGTTATTTTAATTATTAACTAACTGACCCGACAGACGTCCTGTTTAAATTTCAATAATACATATAAGAGAATTCCATAGAAAAAAGAACGTTCAGTTTATAGTAATAATTTATTGCCATAAACAGTTACAGAAAAATTTGAGACCCTGGCTCCAGAGCTAGGGTTGAGTACCTGTATTTCAGGAGCCAGAAAGTGATGTGCTTTCCAACGAACAGCATTTCATTTTTATTTATATATTTAGAAGACTAGCTGTTGCCCGCGGTTTTTTTCTAAAATAAAAGTAGCCCAAGTTACTCCTTATAACACCAACTATCTGCCAGTGAAAGTCTCGTGAAAATCGGCCCAGCCATTTCGGAGATTAGCCGGAATAAACAGACAGACAGACAAACAGACAATAAATTTCAAAATTGTTTTTTTTTGTTATAGGTAAATACCGTAGACATTCGTACTTTCATGCGCATTTAGTAAATAGCTGTTATTTTGACATTACAAACAGTCACTTCAATTTTATATCTTTATATAGATGTGTCTCAGAAAATTTCAAACAATAATAATCAGAAAAAAAAAACGATATTTTAAATTAATTTAGAGGTAAAGTACTTAAATAAGTTAGTAAAAAATGCTAAAGAAACACATCTTCGACGGCTCCAACATAAATAAATAAATAAACTATAATATTATTATAAGATTATTATTTTCTAGTGTAGTATAGTGTGCACGGTGCTTTATAACAGTGCTGATAAGAATAGCGCGCTCGATGTGTACAACGACGCGCGCGTTCTGAGTGATTTACTACGATATACCCACTGACTAGACTTATTACGACTCGTACAACAACTAATTATTACTGGCTAACTGCGCGACGAGCGCTCTGGACTAGCATTATTACCTACATGTTATTATTGAAACTTTGTTTCGCATTCATTGATTATGTAAATCTTTGAGAAATAAATGATAATTTAAACCGTAACAGTGATGCAAGCCGGCCGAAATGACAAAAAAAAAAACTTTCCAGTCAATAAATTAAAAAGTAGACGTTCTTATTTTCGGACGTCATGTCAACCCCTCTGCCTTAACATTTCGTGGAATACAGGCTTGATTTTATGTATGTGTGTGTGTGTGTGTATGTCAACAAAATAAATATCTATCCACTGGAAGAAATGCCGATTGGATTGTCCGCCAGTTTTCCATGCGTCCGTTAATCTCGTAAACTCCTCGGAATCAAAGGGATGCGGATAGATGAATGCCTGCAAATCCTGTTGAATGTATCACGTCCAATCAGCGTCCAGGGGTGAGGACATGTCCTAGGATATAAAAAATTAAAGCACAACTAGTGGGTGCGTGTCGGGCGGCTCCCGCTCCCGACCCGCTCCGCGCCCGACCCGCGCACGCGTTTCGTGTGCGTTATCACTTTGGAGCGAGTTATAACTTAGGACTTGTTTAGACGTCAGTTGTTTTTTCGTCATTTAGGACTCAGAGTGCCTGTCTAAATGGGATGAACCAAATAGGTTCCGTCAACACTGCAAGGAAGACACGCGGGACTCGCGAAAGATGAAAGGAATAGGGGAAGTACTTTTCCAGAAGTGGAAAAGAACAGATTAAGAAACAAAAAGTTCCTTACCCATATTGATTTATACACACTGTGAATTATCTACAATCTATTCTATATAAATGAAAAATTGAAATGTTCTTCGTTGGTAAGCGCATCACTTGAGAATGTCTAGATCGATTTGGATTTTTTCTTTAATGTTCGTCATAATCCGAAGTATTGTTTTTATGGAAGTTTTTATGGAAAGGAAAATTGTAAATTTTTCTTATTCGTGAAAATGTGAATCTTCTTTTTTCTATGAGATTGTTGTATGAATTATTGAAAATTTAACAGGACAGCGTCTGTAGGGGAAGGTCATGATAGATAAATAGCTGGACGTCATGTCGTCAGAACATGTTTGAAATTTTACTTCTTTGGCGCTCATCCTAATATTTTTCCATGTATTTTATCTGCAAAAGGATTTTATTTTTAGTTTATCTGTGACAATCATTATCTATTTTCACTGGAACGAGTTAAATAAGCAAAGACAACTTCAAAGCGATACTATTAAACCATACTTAACGAGGACTAAGCATAAAATATTTGAACTTAACTAGAGGAGTTTAGATTGTTCCATTACCAAGTTTTAGTTCGACGTCTAAAGTCATAGTAATGACATAAGAGAAGTTAATAACTTTGAAGATGTTATTTATATTGTTATATGAACAATTTTATTGCTTATATACAGTTATAAAACAAGTAACTATTTAATATTAGGTACTAAAATAAATGACTAACTAACTATACGGATAAATACAAAAACAAAAGTACACTAAGTCCGGATTTTACCAATGAAATTGAACGCGTTTAGCACATCTAAACGCGTTCAAGAGCTGTCAGTGTCAAAATTTTATGACATATTGTACACTGACAGCTTTTGAATGCGTTTAGATGGTCACGTAAAGTGTCGAACAGTCGGCGAGAAATTTCCTTAAAAAGGAAATTGTTACTACGTATACTTAGGGACTAGCTGCCCCCCGCAGTTCAAAATTGTCTACCCTTGTGCCAAATTCATCCAAATCCGTTTAGCCGTTTTGGGGAGAAAGCCTAACAAATAAACAAAAATTCTAATATTTTCTCTTTTTAATATTAGTTTAGATTTAGATTAGGTGTGCGTAAGCGAAGAAAATTTGAGTCGTCAAGTCCAATTAATGAAGGGCGGCTGAATGACTTTTTTCGTAATTTTGAAAACTTCTTTAGTTTAGAAGAAAAGTTTATAAAATATTGCAGATAAATTAAAGGTCACATAAAAATTTACTTGTAATTTCAACTTTTTTTGTCCTTCAGGTAGATTATTAACAAATATTGGTCACGTATTTTTTTTACGTAATCAAAAGACTACGGCGATACATTGAGTAGGCAATACTTTAAAATATGGCATGACGTTATCGGCCGGTAGATTTTATACTGACTTGTGACTGAGCGATCCCCTACTCTCCAACTTTAATGCGTTTTATCTAAACCATTTTTTACTAATTTGTTAAAGCAAACAATACATGTCTAATATTTTTTTATTATCTGACTGACGGACCAATAGTGTTTTTTTTTCCCAAGTCAACATCCCTATTGTTGTTTGTATAGACTTTGATGTGGTCGGCAACATCATTATATTTGTTTTTCACGAATGTTAAGCAGGTATAGTATACCTTCACATTTCACTCGTGTGAAGCTTGTCCAGGGACCAAAAATAAGCATTAATACCTACACACTAAGTAACCAATTACTTTTAAGGACGCTAACCGACCCTATAATATAGTTACAAGTAAACATGTCAAAAAGTTCCACCGGCGGTCAGAAACGCTTTAAGTAAGCGTACTAAACTGCCGTAAACTTAATTAATAACTTAACGCCTTGCTAACTTACTGATCGGGTTGTATGTGGTTTGCTTGATGAAATTGTGTTAAAAGTTGAAAATATTGTTTCATTTTGGGTAAGGCACGATTTTTTATGAAGTATTTGGGATGCATGAAATAAACGGGGGAATGGAAGTACTAAGTCTCAAATTCAATGTTAATTCATTCAAATTAGATTAGAATGAGTAATTACAAACGATTGTCCCCCAAAACGCCCATCTATACAATGTCGCCCATGGGCATGTGACCGCCCGTATTTTTTTGAATATTCATGACAAATTATCGATAATAAACTTAAAAAGGGGGGTCTATCTTTAATTGTTTTTTTTTTTAATTTTTTCTTATTTTTTTTTTTTTCTGTACCCTCTATAATTTTATGTATAATTAACATAATTTCACTTATGTTTTTTAAAATAAATACTGTTTTTTTGGAAAAAAAAATCTTCACCTCCGTTTTTTTTTCATAGTCGACAAATTTTACCAAAAATTTTTAGTTAATCCGATAAAATAACTCGTAAGCTATTAGAAATAATAAACAGAATACAAATCGAGCCAATAACATAGAAGATATGGCAAACGCTACTAAAAACATAAAAAATTGAATAACATGAAAAATATTAAAGATAGACCCCTCCTTTTAAAGTTAATTTTCTATAATTTTTCATGAATATTCAGAAAAATACGGGCGGTCACATGCCCATGGGCGACATTGTATATTAACACCTCCTAGTGTTTGAGCTGGTTAAAGTACAACTAACTCTACAGGAACACTACTTTCCATGAAAAAATGACGGCGACAAACACAGCCTAGGTCAGCCCAGCTGGCTCGATAGCCCTGCAAAGAACAATCGACCCACCCAACTCTAGAACTCAATCTCCCTAGTCTTTTCCCCAACTATGTTGGGGTTGGCTTCCACTCTAACCGGATGTAGCTGAATATCAGTATTTTACACGGAGCGACTGCCTATCTGACCTCCGCAACCCAGTAACTGGATAACACGATACACATTGGTAAGACTGGTTGTCAGACTTTCGGGCTTCTGACGACCCGTAACGACAGCCAATCCAAAAATGACAGCCGTGATCAACGGCTTAACGTGCCTCGGTATGTTAAGATGGTCACCCATCCACGGACTGATCGCGGCAAGCGTTGTTTAACTTGATCGATCAACCCGTGCGGCTGTTAGTACTTAGCCACTCTAGAACTATTGAATAAAAAAAAAACAAATTTCAACCAAGGTGTTCTCAAATTAAATTACATAACGAACGTTTGCAAATACAGTTGCCAAACTCGCCTGAATAGATACGCAAACGATAAAATCAATTCTACGGGAAAATGCATCGAAGTACTCGAGAATTCAGGACAGACGCACAGCCACAAATCACATTGTCGCCAGTGGGCACTGCCCATTACATCCTGACCTCTCATTCAAGTGATTGTGGGAACTTTGTGGAGGAGGGCAGGC
This sequence comes from Agrochola lota, assembly GCA_947364205.1. NCBI lineage: Eukaryota > Metazoa > Arthropoda > Insecta > Lepidoptera > Noctuidae > Agrochola > Agrochola lota. The sequence continues at coordinate 18,844,175 of OX376227.1, read as the reverse complement.
ATCAAGGGAGTTCAAGCTACAGTGGAACCGATAACGGTGTCTCCGGACGTCCGGTTATGTGTAACTAAGTTGTTTTCCCGGTGGGAATGTTCTGATTACGTTTCGCTTCGGATCGGTTGGTCGGTATTTGTCGGCTTGCTGCTCGTAATATGGAGGAAATATCTTTAATTTGTACTAAATGTAGGCTTTTTAGTAACAGTTTTTATTCTGCAAAAATTAAGCTTGAGTTTGAGAAATAATTTTGATCGTTGTGTTTTAACTTGGTATTAAATAAAATCTTATTACTTATCAAAGTCAAACTATTTATTTCAATTAAACCATTTACATGCACTTTTGAATTATCAAAGACGACTGACGGACGTCAGTTAAAAAGTTGAAGCTGTTCATTCCAAAACGTGGATCTTTATGGAGAAGAACGGGCAAGAAACTCCAGAACACTCTTTTAAATCAAGATATTACAAAATCCTCAGTACATTATTCTTGTTATTTCTATATGTGTAAACTAACAATTCAAAATAAGTCCTGGCAGTTAAGAGATGACCAGTCTCAACCGACGGCGCCTGTTCACGAACACGACGCGTGGATCAACCATCCAGCTCAACCATTTTGTAGGGAACCGAATGATCCTACACACGCGCCACCATGAGTGAGACATTTAAGTGAGCGTGACATACTGTCAACAGCCATGCTCTCTGAAACCGTAGATAGATTTATTTATTTGCATAGAATGGTAATGAATACAATGAGGTGTTACAATATTTTTGAATCCTTAAACATTCTGACTCATGGCATGCAATTTTTTTTATTAACTTATATTACAAATTATTCTATTTACTTAAACCTGTTTAATTACTTAATATACTAACATTGCAAATTAAATAGTCTTGTCATTTAAAAAGTCTGACAGTAATAGCATTTTTGAATTAGTAATTTTTTAAGATACTTTTTAAATCTTCTTAAAGGTTGCTCTGTAATTATTTTCGGTATATGGTTATAAATAAGAGGAGCCATGCACATCCTTCTCAATAATGCAGTTTTATATCCACCTATGCATAACTTGTCTTCGTATTGAGTTCTTAAACTTATAGTCCTGGTTCTAGTATTTTTCAAAGTCGGGAATAACTGATTATTTGTTTTAAAAACAATGGCTATTTCTAGTATATATAGGCATGTAAAACTTAATAGATTATATTTTTGCAACACAGGTATGGAGCTCTCGGTCTCTTTGAGATTAAAAAGAGATCGAATACAGCGTTTTTGCGCCTTCAAAATATTTTCTCTCTCGCTACAGTCACCCCAGAATATTATACCAAACCTAAATACATAAACAACTAGAATGTGGTATGCTATCAATACTGTCTGAAAGTGTTTTATTTTTGATAAACTATATAAAGCATAAGCAGCCGAACTTAGTCCTTCCATCATACAAGCACATGCTAAAGAAAAACAATTTAACTTAATATTCCTGTATAACAGGCATATTAGACCTCCACCAACCTCCCGAACACCGACTTCTGACCACCTACAGTCCCTAAACCAGGTGATTGAAAAACATCAAGAGTTCAATCTACCTTTGTACCTGGCGTTTGTGGATTATTCGAAGGCTTTCGACAGCCTAACGCATGAAGCCATATTCTCGGCACTCAGAAAACACGAAATAGAACCCACTTATATACACCTGTTACAAAGAATATATCACAATAGTACAGCAGCCATCCGCATAAATACCATCGGGCCATCCTTTCCAATTCAACGAGGAGTCAAGCAAGGCGACCCGCTGTCTCCCAAACTCTTCACAGCTACGCTGGAAGAGGTTTTTCAAAAATTAAATCCTCACTGGCGGGACAAGGGTATTGTCGTCGGAGAAAGGAGATTGACCAATCTACGTTTCGCCGACGACATTGTCCTCTTTTCATCTTCAGCAGCTGAACTAAACCAAATGCTCGAACAACTGAGCCACGCCAGTCTTCAGGTCGGACTTAAGATGAACATGTCGAAAACAAAGCTGATGACGAACAGCACCGAACGCAACGTAGAAATTGGGGGTGTGGAGGTCGAGTATGTCCATGAGTATATTTACCTCGGCCAAATAGTATCCTTCCAGGCGAGACAGGACAAAGAAGTCGCTCGACGCATAGAAAACGCCTGGAAGAACTATTGGTCGATGAAACATCTCATGAAAGGACCACTCCCGCTTTCACTAAAACGAAAGCCCATGGACATGTGTATTCTTCCCACCCTCACCTACGGAGCGCAAACATGGTCTCTTACAAAGCGTCAAAAGTCCGCACTTGGGGTCTGCCAACGGGCTATGGAGCGAACCATACTAGGTGTCAAACTCACAGACCGCATTAGGAATTCTATACTTCGTTCCAAAACACAAATAGCGGATGCTGGCCGCACAGTTGCTGGACTAAAGTGGAACTGGGCTGGCCACATCTGTCGCATGTCGGAGCAACAATATGCAAAAATCACCACTCAGTGGATCCCAAATAACAGGAAAAGACTACGCGGCAGGCCCAGAAAGAGATGGCGGGATGAGCTGGACTCATTCTCAAAGGATTGGCCCACAATCGCAGTAGACCGGGAAAAGTGGAAAGAGGGAAGGGAGGCCTTTGCCCTGCAGTGGGACGACACAGGCTTATAATAATAATAATAATAATTCCTGCAAAATCTGTACGGCCATTTGAAATGAATACAGTTTAATAACCCTCAACAAAACACGATTGGCTATTAATGATATTCCATTCGTATTTGAATTCAAATTCAAATTCCAATATTTATTGCTCAACACAGTACATAATCATACATTTCTAGATGTCAAGTGAATGCGCAGTCCACTGTGTTGCACCAATTCAGGCATGCGAAATTATAGTTAAAATTATACTATGTCTAAAATTCGAATTAATACCTTATGACAAATTCATACATTCCAATTAATACTATAGACAATGTCATTAATTCCGATAAATACCTTATAAAATGTCATAAATTAAATTTAGTACTCTATACAATGTATATTTAATATTTAAATTAGTGTTCCTATTTCAAAATGCGTCAGGTTGTTCAATAGTATCCACCTAAACGTATTTATTTAAATAATTTTACCATTTTAAGACTAGATAATAGCCGAATATCTCACCGTGAAGATTAGGTGAAGTGAGCTGACAAAAGTGTAAAACCCCAGCATCTGGTGGAATGGCAGCTCACTTCAAGTCCACTTCACCTACTTTATTACGGTAAGATTCTTACAGAATTGACTAGCAGAGTGCGTACTAGTTAAACTGTGAAAGAAAACATCGTGAGGAAACCGAGCCTGTCCTAGAACCAAAAATTCGAAGACATGTGACATCTACCAACCCGCACTGGGCCCGCGTGGTCGATTATAGCCCACTCCCGCTTGACCGCCGCTTGACTTTGACTTTGACTTTACTTTTCGAATAATTTCAGATATGTTATAAAAACAGTAGGTAAATTAAATAGCGATTTTCTTTGATGATGATTAGTCATTATTTGCCGAAACCAGTTCAAAGTCAAAGTAAAAGTATTTGTAAAGATTCCGCGATGTTGCCAACAAATAAAACAAAAGAACAAGTGTTTTGTGAATAATTTGAGTTATTGACTGTTTAAAAAAAGAATTGCTTTCTTAAATCACGATCACAATGCCAATAGGTGAATATTTGTGAAAGTTGACGTCAAACCATTAAAAAAAAAACATCAAATCATCCGATCCATTAGTAGACTATGGATAGATATTATTAATAATATTATTTGTTTTTTTCTAAGTAATGGAAGTAAAAGTGATTAAAACTATTAAATCTTTAAAAATATCCAATCACTGCAAATATTATTTGTTTTTGTCACAAAAAATAAAAGGGGCGAAATTAATCCTTCATCTAACTTTGCTAGTAAGAGTTCCTAATTGATATACCTAAGTATACATAACGAGGAAAGAAAAAAGATAAATGTACATAACAAATCTCAACAGAAACTATAAGAATAGAATTAATTAATAAATAATAAAATTCCCGGAAGTTTTCAGTTCGTTTGAGAAGTTGTGAGATTTTTACTTAAACAGGATTCATCCTTTTCAAAAAATTACTGGGGCCCGCTGAAGTGAGCAGGCTTTTGGTAACTTTACGTTACAATAATATCTATAATCACCAAATCATTCTCCTTTTAAATCATTAATTAAGAATAAGAACAATAATATTTTTATTATATATTAAAGTTTCCGTTATATTCTAACAGGTATCTGTCGGTCGATTCTGTAAAAATATTAACGTGAAGCTTAGGTGAAGTGAGCGTGAAGTGAGCTGTCACTGCCACAGAATCGACCGGCAGGATGCTACGGATTAACACTATTGACAGCTCACTTCACCTAAGTTTCACAATATTTGACGGTTGTTAGTCAGTTCCTTCACATTATAATTCATTGTAAAAAATCTGGGACTACCTGACTGAAATTAACTGCGTTGACTGAATTACACGTATCGTCCAATGTGAAAATAACAATTCAAAATGTAATATTTACAGTGCGTGACAATTTTTTTTTTCTCTGTCAATTTTAATCTGTTCCAAAATAATAATGTCTTAAAAGCATAAGGATTGGAACATGAGTCTATATTTAAACTTAATGGTTTGTTAAAAGCGTTTTTTCTGAAAGAGGGCAACGTCGCAAATAGATGTCAAATATTTCGCTGTTTTGATTAATTTGGCAATATTGCTGTATGGAAATATGAAATGTGGGTAACTAGCGAACTAGAATATTAAAATAATGAATTGCAATTATAACACTGAATTTGATGTTACAACCGTTTTAGGTGTAAAAAAGGCATTTGGAAAGTTTCCAAATACTTATTTACATCTAAAACTAAATATTCGATGTTACGATATTAATTATTGTATTTTATAATCAATATTTTAATTCACTAGTTAACCACATTTCATATTTCCATACAGTAATATTGCCAAATTAATCAAAACAGGTAAATATTTGACAGCTATTTGCGACGTTGCCAACTTTCATGATAAGCGCTCTTAAAATACTAATAAAATAAAAAATTGTTGTTATATAGAACTTCGTAGTATCGTAGCGCCTACGACGTAGCCCCAGCTACGCCGCGTAGGCAACAGCTCATTTATTCTGTAAACATTTTAGAAGTGAGCTTGAAGTGATGTGTGTCATTCCACCTGATTCTGGAGATTGTGAATTTGATTTATGATTGCAATAGTGTTATTGACGCGTTTTAAATCGAATGATAATACTATTACCTACTTATAATAACCTATTTATGTCCGACTTGTACATTTCAATAGTGAGAAAACCTATCGTTAAACTTAAGTTCCTACACTCATTATTGCTCATATTAATATTATTTTATTTTTGTTACAGATACAAAAATGGCCCAGATGTACTTAGCCATCACCATCGTCGCGCTGCTAGCTATCTCACATGGCGTCAGCGCGAAACGTGAGTAGCTATTATTGTATAAGGTTTTATATGGCACCTGTGCCTCCGCCGACGAGGAAGCGACTAGCCATCAACAATTTTCTCTCTCAAGAAACGTACATAAGATTGTAGGTCCCGTGTAAGTAAAAGAGATACATATAGTTGATTGCTGACTGTTCACACAGTTGCTGTTTGTTACAGCGACATGAGTTATCAAAGAGAGTACTCGCTCAGTGACGCTCGCTTGGCGGGCAGAACACTTGCTGAGAGACTCACGCTTGGTACATACGCATACCAGGGACTTATCGCTCGTCACCGTCGCGAATTAGCTGCTTCTTGCTCGGCAACTCGTTTTTAGAGTTCCGTACATCCGAATGAAAAAACAGTACCCCTATAGGATCACTCGCGTGTCTGTCTGGCTGTGTGTCGGTCCGTCTGTCACAGCCAAATTGCTCCGAATCTACTGAAGCAATTTAGTTGTCCTTTCCTGGCCCTTTATCTCCGAAACTTCTGAGCCTATTTTTTTTTAAACACAGAGTATAGTTTTATAGGAAGGTATTTATAGTTTACAGGTTAAACCTATAAGAAGTCTATGGTCTTAAAATAACATGGAAAATCACGCAACATTGTATGCAAAAACTTACATTTGCAGTTGGAATGTATGGGGGAATATGTTTTTGAACTACAATGTTAAGTTCATTCTTGGAATAAATTCATCTTAACTACGGAACCCTTCATTGTGCGTAGTTCGACACGCACTTAGCCGGGTATTTTAGTTACTAGCTCTAGTCGTTGCTGGAAGTGGGACAGGTGCCTAAGGCAGTGCTAGCGGCTGGCGAGCGCTGCATCTCGGTAGGCCGCAGTTACTAGGCTAGCACGGCACATAACAAAAGTACAATCATTGAGTATTAGACGATTGATTACGGATTTATGGGAATTATTTAGGGATCGATTAACTAAATACAAACCGATAAATATCGCATAAAGCATAATCAGCCTTTAATATTCCCACTGCTCGAACACAGGCCTCCTCTGAGAGAGAGTGGGCCGTAATCCACTACGGGGGCCCAGTGCAGGTTGATAGATGTCACATGTCTTTGAATTTTTGGTTCTAGGACATGCCGGTTTTCTCACAATGTTTTCCTTCACCGGTTTGAGAGCACTGGTTACGAAATAATTTACACAAAGTAAAGTGCCTGTCTGAGTTCGAACCTACGAACAAATCATAGGTCGCGGCCTTTACCACTGTGCCACCATTCCTCAAAACATATCCGCAAAACCAAAAATATAATTAACTTACACAAGTTACATTTTCTATTTAAGTTTTTTGGAGCGTTACCCAATGGCTCAACCACAGTTACATCCTCCAGTTTCCCGTTACGAACCTCTAAAGCTAAATTATATCTACCTACGTATGAATAATTATTAATAGTAAATTAGGCAGTTACCTAACTCTGAATCAACAATCTCTGTTTATTTCTACCTACCGATCACCACTGAAAGTAAACTGAACTGTTTAACTTGGCTACAACTTGGCCTAACTTGCTTTAACTTAAGGTCTAAGACCCTGAACAAATGTGCAAAACTTGTGAAGAAACTCGGCCCACCGTGTAATGTATATAAAAGTTAAGTTTATGATCATATTTAATGTTGATTTAGGCCATAGGTAACACTTACGTTTCTGAAATTTCTAGTTATAAAATAAATAATATAATGATAAAAGTTTATTCAGGTAAAAACGTAAAACACTAAATATAAATTTTCTTAAATCTACGAAAAAGTCTATTGTGTTACGTGCCTGAACTAGGTCATCCTGTGTTTCAGGTGAGGCAAGGTATTTCTAAATAATTACATTAATTATAAAAATCTAATCATACCGTACCACCGTTATTTAGCAAATGAATGAAAGTACTTAACGAAAAATATTATTGTTTTTCATCTTAAATTTAAAAAATCGCAAAGATAAATTTGTATTTCATAATGATACTATGAGAGCTATGGAGGAGCTCGTGGCTAAGTAACAACAGCCGCACTGGTCGATCCATCAGGTTAAGCTACGATTGCCGGGGTTGGTCAGTGAATGGGTGACCATCTTTAAATACCGAGAGTCCTCCGTGCCTCGGAAAGCACGTTAAGCCGTTGGTCCCGGCTGTCATTCCTGGATCTTTGACAGTCGTTACGAGTCGTCAGAAGTCCGAAAGTCTGACACCAGTCTTACCAAGGGGTATCGTATTACCCAGTTACTGGGTTCTGGAGGTCAGATAGGCAGTCGCTCCATGTAAAATACTGGTATTCAGCTGCATCCGGTTAGACTGGAAACCGACCCCAACATAGTTGGGAAAAGGCTAGGCAGATTGATTGATAAAAATCTAATCATCGAGTATGTAAAAAAGTGTGAATAGTAAAAAATATTGTTTAGTGTTTAGATAAAGTTTCGCTCGATGTGGGTATAAATTTAGAAAACGATGTTCCAAAAATTAGAGTCTTCTAAAATGGCGGTCACTAGGCGTCAGGTCCGGGCACCTGTCAAGAGTGTCAAAGCGCCTATATTTTCTTTAATTGTGTCTGAATGATGAACGAATGAATGAAACGAATGATAAACGTCATCATTTATTTTATATTCATTGTCGAAATGGAAGACCTCTTGTTAAAGTGGCGCCAACTGGTGGCGTAAATTTTCAAGAAAAACCTCATTCAGCAATATTCTATTTATTTTAACACTTATTTTATTTATTTTATGTACGAGTGGATTTCAAGATTATTCAAATAAAAACTATTCTTTAAAATTAGATGTAACCTATGTAAAAGAAAAACATTAATTATAAAAAATATAAATTTAGTTATAAACTCTTTGTAGTAATAACTATGTAATTACCCAAAAAAAATTTCTTTGTCAATTAATAACTGGCTGTTAATTGCGAAAGAAAAAAATTAAGCCACAAGCAAAAAAAAAACAACGAATCGTTTCGTTTTAGGTGGCGTTCGTAATTTTTTGTTGACATAAAGTGGTCAGTACCTGTGTAGCTACGCTGATTTTAGAACTTTTTACTCTATAATTTTTAATACGTTGAAGAATGTATTTCGAGCCCGTGAACTTAAATCTATACGATATATAAAATTATTCAAAACTGGCTGTCAATATTTCTCGACGATATGACTTTTAAAAATATCTTCATCAATTTGCTGAATCAACTTTGTTCACATCAGAAACACATGTATACACATAAAAACGAAGAAAAACAAACTAACAAACAAAAAAAAAATATTAAGAAAAAGTAGTCAAAAATATGACAGTCATATGTCAATGTCAGTGACACAATTTGAAGTTGAAGGGATTCCACCATAAATGAGGTAAGTTCCTCACTCTTCATGGGACCCGAGAGACCAGAGCCTAGGAAATATCTTTGAGCGAATAAAGAAAGATTTTCGGAAAATATTACGTTGTGAAATGAAAATTCAGTTTTGAAAGAGCAATGTTTTTGGCATAAACAACACTTTTGACAATAAAAAAAATATTTCGTTCTACGTGATCTAAAGTAAGTAGGGGTGTGTAGTATCTGACGAAAATGTTAATAAATAAATCAGAAAACGTATCTGTGGATGCCTATTTGTAACTTACTAGTTGAGTGCTTTTATTTGTTTATATATGGAAAGATGTTTTTTCATTCCACAATTGAGGTTAATTTTAACCTTAATTTTCGTTGATGCATTTTCAATTACTTGAATATTTAAACAGTAATTGTTTATAAAAGTGGTGAAATATTAAGTTGAAACTTTTGGAACAGACATAACGTCCAATACTCATGTAAATGCTGATTCGTATATCTTATTTAAATTTAATATAATTTTAATGTACCTTCCAATTAAAACAAATTATTATACAAATTAAATACAACCTTTTCGAACGGCAGACTGTAAAACAATTTAATTAAACATACCTAATGTAATTTCGACACGCGATATCAAAACTTATTCGGAACACCTTTTTACGTTTTTATAAAAGTGTGTAAAAATATGGCATTTTTCAAACAACCCAGACCTACGTTAATTAAATGTGTTAATTTAGTTGATATTAATAAAATGTGAAAGGGTGTAGACAACTTTTTATAAATTAATAAAAACTTGTATAATGCTCGTTAGGAGATTCTTTTTAAAATAAAATACGATATTATTATATTAAATATACGTAATAAAACGTATACTTACGTATTGTATTATTATTACGTTTATTATGAAGACCAATTTGAAAAGAAATATTATAGCTCAGCAATCATCATGTTCGTGGAAAGTCAATATTTAAACATCTTACTAGTGCCTGTTTATAAACATGCATAATAATCTAAAATAATTCTAATAAATAACAAAAATGCGAAAGTGAGTTTGTTTATTACGCTTTCACGCTAAAACGGCTGATTGGATTTAGATGAAATTTGGCACATGGGTAGACCATGACCTGGATTAGGACTTAGGATACTTTTTATCTCGATATTTCTACATGATCGAGACTTATGCGGGTGAAACTGCGGGCGCAGCTAGTATTATATAAAGACAGAAAAGATTAGATTTTTTGTATGTTTGTTTGTTACGCTTTCACGGCTAAATCGATTTTGGGCAGAAGTTTGTATTTAAAATATAAGTTTTAATCAAGCGTAGTGATCAATGCTCGTGCCTTCTCTGTATGAGAAGAGGTCAAGGTCAATTATAAACTGTATTTCGTTATTTCCAAAATATGAATGTTTTTGTAAAATATAGGAAAAGATTTCTCTTTCTCGTAGCCATATTGTTACCGTCGATATCATTGCCACATATCTTCCGAGTGATTGCACACAGAGAATTTATCATCAAAATGCCAATAATGCGTATTCAATATAATTCTTGTTAGAAGGCAAATACTGCAATTTCCAGTTTACCAACGAAGTGATGCTTGGTAGCGGCGTGGTAACACACAGAAAATGACAATTGATCGTAATGGGTTTCATTGTGACACTTCATCCATGTTCATTGCGCTATTTACGTTGACAGACGATTTTTTCAAACCAATGAATCAATGGATAAGCGATATAAGTAATGCAGACAGCCTTCAACTATATACGTTTTCAATGGAGATTCATGCTTGAACACAGTCCAAATAGCTTGAAATTGGGTACATTACACTAAAAGAAACGGGTCGTTACGCTCAGTCTTATCAATTGGTTTCGTGTTCCCAGTAACTGGGTTGTGGACGTCTGTTAGGCAGGCGCGCTCCATGTAAAATACTGGTCTACAGCTGCATCCGGTAGTTGGTAAAAGGCTAAGCAGAAAATGAAACTAAAATAAGGCTTTTCAGAAAGAGTCACAAAAAACAGTCTTAGAGTGAAAACCTCTTATATGCTAAAAACTGGTGGGCAACTGGGAATAGTACATTATGATACGAGTGTGCTGTATTGGTCATTACCCAAAAAGCGGCATTGGCGCGCGAGCCATAGGCGATCGCGATAATTTAGCCGAGTGGGTAATGACATCACACGCGTTTCATACGACGTTTTTCAACAAACTTGCGAGGAAAAAAACAGACTTGTTGTAAGAACTTTAAGTGCTGGAATAACGTAACTATCGAGATGATAATTTAGATTTATAAAGTTCAACTGACCTTCGTTGCCAGGTACTGTCAATCAGAGTTTCTTTTAAAAACTGCTGTACGTCGGTTGGTGACCATACTTTAGATTTTCGTATTTTTTATAACAACAAAACAAAAACGATAACAAATATTTACGGAAAATGGCGCGCCGGTTTTTTTTTCTGCTAGCGATGCGCTCAGTTGTAAATAAAGGCACAGGCAAAACCGCTGAACAGCCTGTATGAAAATATAATAAACACAAAATAATAATTTGAATACGCAAATTAAGATTATTAAGTAGTGAAAAATATATAATTTGATGAAATATTATGTTAATGTATCACATTTTATTTATTTACACAGTAGGCATAAAAAAGGCAAGAAGTACCCACGGACAATGGTCCACCTGAAGGAAACCAAACCCCATAACATAGAACATAGAAGGCAAGAAGTCTCTTTGATAAGATAAAAAATGCAAAATCTCTGCTCGGGTTAAAATTGAAAATGCTCATTTAATAGTATACGATAGTTCATACTAGTTCCATGTATTCAAAGTCAATGTCTTTATACAAATTCCATGCTGCAATGATAGTGCTTACTAATTCCATACTGCCATGTCACGTTTCAAAATTTGTCAAACAACAATGGCCGCTAGAAATTGTCTATGGTTTTAGTGATGTGGTAGTATGATCTTTTCGTTTTGGTACTTTCGATGTTACGATTTTTTTTGTAGGTAGTGTTTCATCAGTATTTTTTATATTGAGTAACTTTCACATAAAAACAAATCCATTGAAATATGTTCGAAGTTAAAACCGTGAAAACGAACAAGATAGCACGGGTACTTATGTACGTTTGGTATGTCAAAGATTTAAAAATTGCTAACCAAATACCTACCTGACAAATAATACGAGACGAGCTTACAGATGGTGTAGATAGGTGTAGCTCAGGAGTCACCAAAATGGCGGACCGCGGTCTGGATCCGGACCGCCGACCTATTTTGTACGGACTTTAAGTAAACAGTTAAATTTATAACAAAAACCTAATCAATTTTTTTTGAGTAATTGATTTACGCCCACGCTTTATATTTTGTGCCGTCGACACAACAATGGAAGACGCTGACGGAAGCCGCATGAAGCTGCAAATGTTTTCGGGAGTTACCTGTTCATTCATTTAAGTCGAAACTGCATAAATTCCTAATGAATAAATGTTATTATAATGTCAAGGATTTATTGACATTGAATAATATGACAATACAAATAATAACAAACATAACAACAACATAATAATTTAATTTGACATCTGTATAATTTTATTTCAATTTGGACCAATAGTTTAATTTAATTTAATTGATTGATAAGTCTATGACATGTAAAACGCATCCGACAATTTTTTTTTTTTAAGCTTTTGACATTTGTAGTATTCTGAATTTATTTGATTTGATTTTATATTTTTGTGTCAATTTTGTAATGTTATTTTAATAATTATTTAATTAGATTAACAATAATATAAATATTTGCTCACCTTATTAGGTAATAATACAGAGAGCACTTTATATTTATTTGTAACATCTGTTCATACCTACCTGTATTAAGCAAATACATAATTTGATTTGATTTGATTTGGAGTAATAGAGCTAGCTGGGTGAGGTTCTATACAAATCGAAATGATTGATTTCCAAAAAACACAAAAATACGCAAGGTCCTTGAACATCTTTTAATCTTGGTTGCTAGTAGGTAACGTCTTCCAAACGGACCGCGAGTCATATTATTTTTTTATAAAGACCCTAAATAGAACTAATTGGTGATCCCTGGGTAGCTCATATTCACTGCTCGTACTTCCGTCGGACATGTCGAAAGTCAAAGACAAAAACATTTTATAATATTTCTAACAGTAACGATATATTGTATTCGTCTAGTTAGCTCGGAGGATTTAAGATCACTTGAAGGGGATATGATTGGAGTTTCAATTTCCAGAAACAGTCTTCCTTTTGACATTCGGTATTGAATGGCGGGCAAGCCGTGCTCTTTTTGAAGGTATTCGTTATGATTCGTAACAAATTCAGTGTTAAAGCAGTATAATATTCTAAAACTTGAGGAGTCCCCATAGCTAGCTCCAACAGCATCTTGAAAATCCTAACCAAAAAACACGATTATTGTCAGTATAATAATTATAAATATTTTAAAATAGTTTTTTTTTTAAAAGGATTAATAAAATACTCATTGAACAAATAGTCGATATTTATTATGTCAATCACCAACTTTTCAATGACAAGATACATTTAGACCAGTTAAAAAGGATGTCGGTTGCCTATGGTCGGTTGTTTGACTTTTGTAAAAATTAAAAATTTAATCGAGTTTTCACTTTTATTGTTAATTAAAATAGTTTAATTAAAAGATAAGAAACACGCATGGGATGTTACAGTGAGTGTGTTAATACGTGTATCCTAAATTAGTGCATATTTAATCAGTGACATGTAGATATCGCGTTCAATTCCCAGGCAAGTCCAATGTTATTGTTTTTAGCGAGTCGCAACCAAATCCTGATTAGTTATCTGTGGCATTACAGCACTAGTCCGATAATATAAAGTAAAAAGCATGCGTTTTTAATACACTGAATTATAACCCTAAAAACGGTTCAATAAGAGCTACTTTACGAACAAGTGTGTTGAAAATTATATTATATGCTAAACCCGCGGTAAAATCTGCTTACGCGATGCAGGATTTTGCGTGACGTCAGTAAGATACATAGGTTGCATGTGGCGATATAGATGCCGCAACAAAATTGCGTGTGTCGCGAGGTTGTTTTTTTCCAAAAAAGTAATAAAATAAAAAGTCAAAGTTGCATTCCCGAGGTTTTCACTCTAAGGCAACACAATTAATGTTTAAGTATGAATAAGGATGGCGAAACGATGGATGGACTGTGTGGAAGATGATATGGATAGAAAGGGGGTGACTACCGAGATCACGACTAATAGAGAAGTATGGAAGAAAAGGACATGTTCGACCGACCTCAAATATATTGGAATAAGAGCAGGAGAATGATGACGATGAGTCAAAAATAGTCACAAATATCCATGGTTAGTGACTACAGATTTACTTTAAATCAATTATTATTGGCCATCACCTAAAATAACTCTATCCTCTAATGACACTCATGTCATTGAGACAAATCGATGAGCCTCATTTATCAAAATTAGTTGGATAGTTTGACAATAGGTACAAGGGGGAGCATTAAGAGCAGAAACTTCTTAGGTATAGGTAAACCAAACTATATTATATTATATTTTCGAGCAGTTTGGGGTTGATACCTCTGGCCTGGGGGTCCGGTATATTTAAGAAAATCTTTAAACGACTGGTTGACAGTTTCCGTGACCCAAGTGCTGGATTTATCGTGGCCAGAGGCTAAGCATTGCCATAAACCGTGGCAATGCCACCAGTCTCTTGGGTACATTACCAGTCGACAGCGCTGCGGATGAATTTTTCGACGCTATATTTTAGTTTGCTAATAGTTTTAGTTAAGTTAGGGTATTATTATATACTTTGTTATTTTGGTAATTAATTAGGTATAAGTTATGGTACATATTTCTTTTTAATCCATACTAATCTGTACTAATAATAAAGCTGAAGAGTTTGTTTGTTTGAACGCGCTAACCTCTGGAACTACCAGTAGGATTTGATAAAAAAAATATGATAGCCCAATTCTTAAAGAAGGCTATAGGCTATTTAACATCACGCTGGGACCCTTTCGAGCCGAGCAAAAAGAAAAAAAAGACAGCAAGAACACGAAGCAAAAACGAATTAATAGCGCGGGCGGACGATGCCGTACGACGCGGTGGGTCGGAGGCCGAAATAACACGCGAGGGAAGTCGCGGGCAAGTCTTAAATAATTTCCAAGTACTTACGACTGGTCGTAAGTTTATTGGTAGCATCAAGACGTGTGCAATCTTCATCTTTCTGCACGGCAGTGTTCGGTAACAGGAATAATGTTTACTGTTCGTCACGCACTTCGGAAAGTTCCAAGTGTTATGTTTTTACATGGAAGATAGCACTCGTTGGGTATACAAGAGTGTTTTGAGCTTTTATAACTTTTATGTTCTTTGATAAACTGTTAAAGGAGTTAGGACTTGTTGGTTCTCTAAGTCTTTTTCTAGAAAAGCCTAATGCCTAGTTTCTGATGTATTCTTCGACGGAATTCGTATTTGATAGTGGTTTTGGTTCGAAGGGCTCGTGGTTAAATAATAACAGTCAGTTCGTAGATGGGTGACCATCCGGTGCATCTCCCTCTGTGCCTCGGAAAGCACGTTGAGCCGTTGATCCCCTGGCCCCGCTGTCGAGACACCCAAAAAGTCTGACAACCAGTCTTACCAAGGGTTGTTGTTGTGGAGGTCAGATAGGCTGTCGCTCCAGGTAAAATACTGGTATTCAGCTGCAACCGATTTGATCTTCGAGCGCTTACAAGCAAACTGCTTCGAGTAGGCGATCGTTTGACGGGACATATAGGTATTGAAATCTTAATAGATTTACCGAAATTGTAAAAAAAAAAATACTCTAATCTTAGATCATGCGATACTTAAAGCAGTAGTACTCTACTTAGTGCTCTTTATGGAAGTGGCAAAATATAAATAAAATATACTAAAAAATCGCTGGCGTGCCATGGACACGACGAAGTAAAAGAACTGCTCATTTTAATATCTAAATTTATTTGGCACTAATTACAAAACACAACATGTATAATAAAACGCCGCCATGTAATGACAATTTGATACTTTTTAAAATAACATTACGACAATATTAGTTATTCTTTTATTTCTAAACAAATTGGTAAATAAAATACGGTACAAGTATTTGTAACAATATGAAAATAATAGACAGAAAGTTTAGTATTATTTATTTAACGTTCATTTGTTTCGAATGATCAAAGAGAACAGAAAAGTTTTAATTTCAACCTCAAAGTTATAACAAAAGTTAAGGGACATCATGACTGATTTAACGAATGATTTAAAACCTTTGAAGCAAAAGGTTTCAAATACAATTTTATTTGTGTATTAATAGTTAGTTTTCTAGTTTTATAGATTTTTGAGAACTGAACGGAATGAAAGCGGGTTTTTGGAACGTTATTGTAGGTACATAGTACCTGCAAGGGTTGCGAGTTTGTCCGAAAGGGATATCGCGGCCCCGGCCACAGGCAACGGAAGGAACACGGGTGGGTTTTAGTCAGTAAAAGTCTGACACGCCCTCCCGCTCCGCTCAGAGCGGGAGAAGTTATTTGATAATTTCCCACCCTCAAAAAAAAAAAAGGTACATAGCTAAATGAGCTTTATGACAATTAGGGATACTGACAAAAAATATTTTGTCCGTCATAGATTATGAAAAATATTGGACACGTATTTTTTCTTTTTTTACGTAGTCAAAAGATAGGCAATACATTGAGTTAAAATGTAGCATGACGTCACTCTCTGGTAGGTTTTATAGTGACTTGTGACGTAGTGATCCCCCACTCCTCAACTTTAAAGCATTTTATCTAAATATTTTTTTATTAATATGATAAAGCAAAAAATACGTGTCTAATTTTTTTTTATTATCTGACTGACGGACTAAATTGTTTTTTTTTTCACGGGCGACATCCCTATTGTATAACATACAAACTAAATACGAGCTTGTAACTGCTAGAATAACCAAAAATGCGCGGGAATTCCCCAGAAAACTTGCGACCTGTTATTTGGCCCGTATCGGTTTGGACGTTACATCATTGATATAAAGTTCATTATGGTTCTTTAATGTGGGGTTAAGTTTTAGTTTGTGTCACTGGACATACGCTTATGAAATAATAAAAGCCAACCGCCTTTGGCCTTGGGCTGGATACTTATTGCTAGCGCTAAACAGAGTGGAAGCAAATGTTTGTAACGATATTGTACATAGCAAAATGAACTTTATATCAATTGTCTAACGTACAAACTAAATACGAGCTTGTTATTGTGGGAATTTTCGAGAATGCGCGAAAATTCTCCAGAAGAAGCGCGACCGTATCTGGTTTGTACGTTACTTTATTGACATAAAGTTCATTATGGTTTGTACAATAAAAGTTTCTTCCATTCCATTCTGCGGCAATGTATGTTTATTGAGCCTAATGCATTTATACCGACAGACCAGCCTTCGGCCTAATTTCGGGGCATTGAATTTACTAAATATAAAGTCTTAATCAAACATTTCCGATTTAAAATTCTGTTCGTTAATCATAAGCAACAGCAAAGTTGCTAGTGATTCTTTCCTCTTACAATAATGACGCAAAATTTATCCTAATGAGCTTCAAAACTGGCCACTTATGTAACTAATAATCTAGTCTAAGCCCTGCCTTAGTTCAACTTATGATCCAGTCTAAACAGAGCTTTAGTTCGACTTACGTAACCATGGTTGCGTGATTATTTGATCAGAGCCTACCACGTACAAACATTGTCTGTGCCAACCGTAACTAATATTAACAATTTGTTACTGCTAAGTTTCGAATAAACTATTTTCGAGCCCGAAATATTGTTTTGGTATTTTAATATCATGCTGATTTTGTTCTGGACCTTAAAACAGACCTTAGACTTTGGTATTAGTAAGAAACATCACCACATGGCCTATCTGTGTAGGTACGTCATGTTCGTGAATGTGCGCCGTTAGAAGGGAAATTAAGAAGCCACGACTTATTAGACTTTTTCTTTTTGGATCTTTTTACTACAGACGCTTTTGACGTGCATGGGTTTCTACATCGTTTTCACATGCATAATTTCAACATGAATGATGTAACCAATATTTTGATTTAAAAAACTGTCCATGGCGTTTCTTGCTTGTTCTTCTACGTAGGAACCACGCTTTGGAATGGGAATCTAGCTAATTCTTTTATAGTCCAAAACTACATATTTTATGGATGTTCCTATAGACAGCTGCATTCATTGGGTACCCACCATTAATGCAGCCATCCATACAAGCAGCGAATAAAATAGTTTATCAATGATTGAAGTAAAGTTTAAAATTCTCCCAAATTCTTAACTAAACTATGAGAAGTAGGTATGAATTATTTGCTAGAAGTTTTGGAGCATAGAAGTTACGGATATAAAAGAAGGCAAAGGAATATGTTCGCGTAGTTTTCTGAGTTTAAAGTCAAACGGCTCGGGTCTTTTGTGTGAAATGTATTTCAGGAATATGTGACCTGTAAGTAAGATGAAAATGTGTGCTGAATTTATTAAGCTCTTCTTTTCACGCCCCAAAAGTTTTAGTCTTCTAAAAGTACTAATGTACCTTCATACGACCGACTTCCAAAAAAAACACTCCATAGCGAAAAATAACTATAATGTCGGAAGTCTTTGGTTTTGAATTTTCGTTTTTTGTCACCGACTTCCGAAATTAAAGTTATTTTTCACTTTGTAGTGTTTTTTTTGGAAGTTGGTTGTTTTCTTTTTTTGTAAAAAGATTTTATTTTTGACTTTTTAGTTGAGGTAGCTACCCCACATAAATTCGAATACCACTAACTGCTATGTAAATAACAGTACTCGTAACAGGAACTTATCATCATATCATCCACATAGGCTAAGTGGGAAACATAGGCGTTATTGAAGCTAACTTAAAAACTATCCAAGAAAAGTTAATAAAATTTATATGGATGGGTCCTCTGAAGTAAGACCTACCAAATAAAAAATAAATCATCAAAATCAATTCATACGTGGCGGAGTAAACGCGTAACAAACAAACTAAAACAAAAAAACAAAAAACATACAGTCGAATTGAGAACCTCCTCACTTTTGAAGTCGTTCAAAATAGTCATAACCTCACATAATATTTTTGTAAACAGGCAACTCTGCATTTACGAGAAAACACCACAAATATAGAAGCCGAAAGAAGAGGGATCGCTCATTAAAAAACTTGAATTAGGTACCTATTGAGTACCCTAAAATATCTCCAAGTCCTTCGTTATTAAGGATAAGGAACTCGTATGCATAACAAATATATGTAACTGCGGTAAAAGTACCTATCTAAGTATAGAAAAAGTCACGTTGAAACAAAAAGTTTGTTCTAAAAACCGCGCCAAGGGAATAAATATCTAAATGTCATTGAATTTTACTATCTGCAAATAAAATCATATCCGTATGCAAACTTTAAGTAGCCATTAGAGAACAACGCTACTCTTGCATCCTAATATACAAACATTTAAAAAGTCAAGTTATTCAGTTCCTGTTGTTGAAAACTTTTAAATACCTTCTTTTAATTCTAGTACTAATTGGTCTCCTGACTAATTATGCTATGCAAGTTAATCCTAGATAGAATCTGAGATGAAAAAGAGCTAAAGTTGCAACGTGTGGAGTTGGGAAGTTTGTTTTGCACTTGTTTTTTAAGTCAACGTGATTAAAAGTCGCGATAGAACATTGGCCATTAAAAACATTTTTTTTTTAGTTCGTGACTAACCTGGTGTTATTGTTTTTATACCGCTCATGGGCCTCTCACATGGCTTCACATGCCGTCGAGAAATATCTCTCCGGCATACCGGTTTCCTCACGATGTTTTCCTTCACCGTTTTTGAGGCAAGTGATAATTATACAATACGCACATGAATCCGAAAAGTTAGAGGTACGTGCCTTGGGTTCGAACCCGAGTCCCGAAATTGACAGTTCAACGGTTACACCACTAAGTGGTAAATGATTTTATTTCTGCAAGTAGGTTTGCACAAACACTTGTACACGTCAATCATATTAAAAAAAATTGATGAGGTCGTCGTTTCCTATCCGACTCTGAGAAGAAAGTCCAAAACTAATGTATAGGTCACAGTCTCTTTTAAAGTCCAGACATAATCTTGGTCATGTGAGGATCATGATGTCTTAAATGGTCTTTTGGGGTAAATAACCACACAGATTTGAGTGGACCTGTCCAGCCAGTGCACGCGTTTGTCAGTAATCGTGCACCTCAACTTAGAAATGTAAACTCGCTACATGGGTTAGAACATGGAATTTTTGTAAAGCATACCTGAATAGTGTGAGTCTCACACCTGTTGGTTGGACTATACAGGATGACTTTCATTTCAGTGGCAATTTTGAGAACGGAGAGTACTCATGAATATGAACTAAGTCGGAAATATCCACAACGAAATTCCGGTTGTGTCGATTTGAAACAATCGAAATCAAACAGACGCTGTGTTATTGTGCTTTTGCAGGTACCAAATAAATAATAATAATAATAATACCAGCCTGTTACTGTCCCACTGCAGGGCAAAGGCCTCTTCTCATATAGAGAAGGCAAGAGCATTGATCACCACGCTTGCTCAAGACGGGTTGGCGATTTCAGACTTATATTACCTATAAGTACAGGTTTCCTCACGATGTTTTCCATCACCGATGTCAGTAATGTCCAAGACAAACTCAGAAAGTATATATGAATTGAAAAAGTCACATTGATATTTGCCCGGATTTAAACCCACAACCTCGTGCATGAGAGGCGAGGCCTTAACCACTGGGCCATCACAACAATTCCAAATTAATTAAGAAAATATACCTACTCACTAAAAGTATGTATATTGTTAAAACATAAAAAAAAACTAGTTGGTCTTTAAAATAATCAAAATTAAAGTCATTTATTCAAACTAGCAATCAGCACTTTTTGAACGTGAAAATTACATAAGACGGTCCCCCAAAACGCCCGCCCGCCTTTCGCTTCCTAGTGGTTTAGCTGGGAAGAAGAAGTGGCGCAACTAACTCCCCAGTAGTACAGCTGTCTGTTCAGTTAAGTCAAAAACATTATAAAACTTCATAACAAATTGTTTATTTCTGTAGCATCATTCTTCACTCTATGAACATCTATACGTATAAGTGCAAACTTACATAAATCCATACTAAAAGTATTGTACAAGATAAAAGATGGCTTCCGTGTTCAACATCTTAAACCAACTTTTATGAAGCTCAGTCCCTTGTTACTTCAAAACGCATTTCCGTTTGCTCTGGAGATTTTAACTTACATGTTGCTATGCTGGTTTATGGCCTTGTACTTCTGGCCACATTATAAATAGGGGCAGTATGGAAACTAAGCCTATTTGTTGAAATAATAACCTACCCTCCCTTTTTAGAAAGATCGCGGCGACCTCTCGTCTCGATCTCGACACGGCACCCGCAACTGACAGCACCGCGACAATCGCTTGGGGTCTCGTCGATAAGCGCGTCTGTGTAGGTGTGCCGTTTCGAACGTTTACTACGTCGTTTTTGTACTCTCCATATTTATACTGTGCTCTGCCAGCATGTGTTGGAAAGGTGTGGTCAAATTACAAGGTGTCGTGACCATCAAAGTGAAAATTTTTCGCCATGAGACCAACATCGTAAACGCGAAGAAACTATCAACTGTCCCATACAAAACATCTATATCGAAGATTATTTTTGACCATTCATTCATTCTAATACATGCCGTATCAAAAACAAAAAAAAAAAAAAATCCGTACACTTAGTTCGCAATAAAGAATTTGAATTTTAAAAATCGATAAATTCAATTCGCGTAAATCTGCGGGGTAATTGCGTAACACACAGCAGCTTTCATTTTGACAGTTCAACAACATTCATTGCGTGATTTACGTTGTAGAGCAGTCAAGTTTTTCGAACATATGAAGCAATGGACTTCACAGGAACAGAGCGTCAACTTTGCGTTTAAAACAGAAAAAGGATTGGAATACACTACATCTTTATTCATTAAGAACTGCTTTGTATCTGCATTTGTGCATACAGACAGCGTTGGCATTTGTGCTTCCTGGAGCTATGTAATGCATTTAAAGATGCTAATTGTGCATAATGTCACGACAGCTGCGCTTTTTGCATTTGATTGTAAATCTTGTTTCTAGAAACATATTTATTTACTTTTTCTGGATTACATAAAAGCACACACATATATTCGTAAAGATCTGATGGTATTAGGAGCCAAAGAATCAGAATGAAACTAAATAACATACAAATTATTAAAATATTAAATATTTACGCATTAGAATCTATATATGTAGTAGGTACCATAAAAAGCATTTAGTTTTTCAAAGTCAAAGTCAAAGTCAAATCATTTATTTCAAATAGGCCCTTGCAAGGCACTTTTGAACGTCAAAAATTACAAAAAAATTGAATTGATTCTAGTCGCCCCTTCCAAACGGTAGTTTTCGTATGGAGAAGAATGGGCAAGAAACTCCACCGTTACTCTTTTAAAATGTGTTACAATATTTTGTATATGTAGGTACATTAGTTATATAATTATATGTGAAGACGATGCATCTAAAAATAAAAAAAATAAATTACTATACCACAATATAGGTAAAAATATTTTTTTAAAGAGAGCAACAACAGATAAATTAATTACTTATGTGATAGATACATGTTTCTCACATATTTACAAACATTGTAAAAGTAGACGATTTTCCAAAAAAAAGTTACAATTAATAAGAACAACACACTGAGTGTGAGGAACAAAATTTAGCATTATTTATTTATTTTTGGTTATGTATTTTTGTGATGTGCAATAAAGTATATCGTCGCTCGGCATCCAATACCGCGAATGTGACATTTTTGACGAAAATTTGATTTTTAATGCAGGATCACTTAATTGAAAGTGTAGAATGAAATAAAATAAAAATCTCTCATATTCGCGTTATTGGATACCGAGCTACGATATATAAATAAATTATTCAGCTATAGTTATAATTATTATCTTAATATTATCTGAACACTAACGGTTTGGTCTGCATTCCTTATAAGACGGACAATCTCCATTCATTAGTGCAGGAGATTGCCTTAGTTTGTCATTCATGGAGATTGGAGACGAGACATAGTCAAGGAGGTAGTTATAATTATTAAATAACAGTGCACCGAGGTCCGGGAACTAAGAAAACACGTAGGTAAATGGCTGTCTTGCTTGTTATCTTAAAGGTAGACATAATTATGTATAATGTAAACTGCCTCTAACTGGGTACCCGTTTAGTATTAAAATACCTTAGAAACGGAGGTAAACAATTAATACTAATTAAAATCGTAGTGGAGTCAAAACTGTACATTATTTTTATTTTTTTAAGTAAAAGGTTTGGGAACGATTCATAAGCCGAAAATATAGTTTTTAGAAACCCTTCCTTTTGGAGTCGGTTGAAAATAAACATTAAGATTGTACTTTCAGAAAAAATTAAAAAAAGTCATTTTTTTTTGTTTTTTTTATTCCCTTACGCGTAAAATGGCGACGATTTTTTTTTCTCGTCGATCCCATGTTGTGGGGTGTCGTAGAAAAGGTCGTTCAAAAAATATTGTGTCTGTGAAAACCATTTTTCGATTCAGGGACTATCACAGCTAAGTACGCTTTACAAGTCAACGAGTAATAATTGACCAACTTACATTTGCAGTTGGAATGTATGGGAGAACATGTTTTTCAACTATAATGTTAAGTTTGTTCTTGGGATAAATTCATTCCAACTACGGAAACCTTTATTGTGCGTGGTCCTTCACGCACTTGACCGGTTTTTATTTGTAACTAACTTCCGCCAGCGGCTCCGCCCGCGTGACTTTCTTTATTAATTATAATAATAATAATTTTTTTTATTGCCATAAATAGATTACAAAAAAAATTGAGACTCGCTCCAGAGCTAGGTTAGAGTACCTGTATTTCAGGAGCCAGCCAGCCAGCCAATTATAGCCTATGTTACTCAGTGATACACCGTGGCATTTTATTTGTCTTACAAAAGCAGCCCTCTTCATTTATCCAATGACTACTAAACACTAATTTAAAAAAATATATATAAATCGTAAAAAAAAAAAATTGCTCCTAGAGGTATTTTATGTCGGGACGACTAAAATGTCACGGTGTATATAACTTTTTTTTCAATCAATATTTAGTAGGCATTGGATACATGAACAGGGCTGCTTTTGTAAGACAAATAAAATGTCACGGTGTATGGCATTTTCCTGGTGAAATAATTTTGTAAATCGGTCCAGTAGTTTTTGAGTTTGTTCGTTACAAACAAACATACAAAAAATGAAATCTTTTCTCTTTATAATATAAGTTTAGATGTGCGTTTTGTTGTGCAGAATACACAATCTTTCGTTCTTTTTTCTTTTCTAGCACTGGGACACTTACAATGATGAGCAGGTACCACCCACCTTGTTTGTCTCACGGTTGAGAATATATCACTACAAACGTCTCATTTATTCATTTTCCTCCATTAAATTAACATAAATATCACTTACATTGAAATGATTGCCTCATAAAGTGGGTCTTCATTCATTATTTTCTGAACAATAATATAATAATAATGTACAAGTTTTGCATAAATGAGTTTTATTTGTCGCGTGTGTGCATTAATTGTTAGGTTGTGAATACATTGGCAGGCGGCGGCGATTTGCGAATAAAACCTCTATAGAAAAAAAACGGGAAAGTGAGAGTCGGACTCGCACACGAAGGGTTCCGTACCATATCGTATTTCGTTTTAGTTCAAATAAATGATAATGCTAAACGAAGAATATTTTTCAACAAAATTCCTTATAAGTTTTTAATATTTTTTGATTAAATATAGTATATGGTACATAATGCCGTACATGATATACAGAAGTTTAAAAATTCGTGACTTGTTCAGTTCTCGCGATAGAGCTCGTACTCTACTCGGTGAGGTCTAGCAATGACACCCCTCATGCCAGGGTAAGACATTTTTTTTTTTAATCTAAAGTTTATTGTGTGGGGGCCCCTTAAATTTTTATTACTTGTTGGTATATATCAGACAGACGGATGGACAGACGGACGGACGGACAGTGGACAGCGGAGGCTTAGTAATTGGGTTCCGTTTGGCACCTTTCGGGTACGGAACCCTAAAAAAAGGATTGCAACTATAATTTATTCATATCTTATTATCATATTCTTACATTGGTTTGAATTATTAGTATACAGGGTGTCAAGAACATCGACGCAAAGCCGGCTACCGTGGATTCAGTTCATGATTCTGAACCCCCCTGAGTTGAAATTTTTCATCGGTTATAAAAAAAAAAACGCTGCTATAGAAAAGTGCAATACCTACGAGGTTTCAACG
This sequence comes from Agrochola lota, assembly GCA_947364205.1. Taxonomy (NCBI): domain Eukaryota; kingdom Metazoa; phylum Arthropoda; class Insecta; order Lepidoptera; family Noctuidae; genus Agrochola; species Agrochola lota. The sequence goes on along the minus strand of OX376227.1, from coordinate 18,819,078 downwards.
CAGGGGGTTCAGAATTATGTACTGAATCCATGGTAACCGGCTTCGCGTCGAAGTCCCTGACACCCAGTATTATAAGAATAAACTGCTGTAATTATATTATTCAGTCAGCGTGGTCAGACGTAAGAGAAGAACGTTGAGTTTCAATATCTCCATTAGCTACAATGGCTTAAATGGAGACAAAAATAAACTCATCATTTCGGTAGTTGTCAAATTTAGTGGCCACTGCCCGGCACAGTAAGAACTGATTGTGTAATTAACTCGTATCGATTCACCTTTCCATATTTTCTGGTTTATCTAAATATCCGTCTTTTGTTTGTTAAAATACTATCAATATAGCTGGTTCTAAAAGTAGCTTTTCATCGAGTCAAAATATAGTTCTTGATAACCGCCTTTACGCCTTCATAGCGGCCTTAGCAGTAAGCATGTATTACTAAGAGACCCAGTTTGCTATCGTGACTGCATGCATGTCGAAACTGTGGTAACTTGTTTACTTACCGACATGTATATATTTTTATGGATATAGTATTTTTATTTCAGCACGTAGTTAAAATGTTTATGTTTGCATCTGAGCCTTCTAATTAAGTCATGCAATGATTGGTCTTCTTTGGTCATCAGTCTGTCACAAACTATTGAAAAAATGACTAGGCAATCGCTCGATTATCGCACAGTTTGAACTCCTCCTCCATCATCACTATCTGCCTAGCCTTTTCCCAACTATGTTTAGGGGTCAGCTTCCAGTCCAATCGGCTGCAGCCGAATACCAGTATTTTACACGGAGCGACTGCCTATCTGACGTCCACAACCTAGTTATAACACGATACCCCTTTGGTTTGGTGGTTTTATTTGAACTCCTCCATACAAGTTAGTTGACACAACGCTTCAGTTTGGTCAGAGCTTTAAGTCTCCTTTTTATTAAAAACTTATCTTAGCCTAGCGTAATCCTCTGCTGGACCCAGGGTTCTCCCAAGTTGAGCCATAACGCCTGGCTTTCTGCTTTCTGTTTTCAGACTTTCCCAGGGTCGTCGGTTCATTCTGTTTCCTCCTTCTATATAATAAGCCTTCTATAATTAAGTTTACCGAAATATTACAAAGGATAAATTTTCAAGCCTTGGTACATAATTTGTAAATCGCCATATGTTATTATCAGATTAAAGATGTCAGTGAGTCAAATACCTATAGGGAGTTACCTTAGGGAGTTTTCTTCAATACTTACTTCGATAGCATTCACGAGAAGAGAGGACTATTTAGTCTGGATGTTCTTAACCATTATAATTTCATGAATGTCGATAAAGGGGCGTTACTTCGTAACATAAATAAACAACAAAACAATAATAATTGTAGATCGGAACTCACAAAACAGATAAACGAAGGTTTTTGCCAAATTCTATTCCGATATTACTGGAGTTGATGGTACTTTGTACAAAAACTTTATTCAGGATTCTCTCTGTGTGGGATATTCTTGTTTTTACTCGACTGTTTTCAATATCTCCCTATCTGAGTCTTCTTTTTTCTCAGCTAATTTTAATGATGGTGTGGCAGTGTGAGTAGTTGATGGGGCCTACCCAAATGTCCTTTCTTTGGTATTGTTCGTAGAGTTGAGCTCATTAAGTTCTGAGTTGAGCTCAACGATTACTGACAAATGCTTGCATTGCACTGACTGGACAGGTCCACTCAAGTCTGTGTGGTTCTTCTCTCAAAAGACCATTTCAGACACTGATCTACATGGTCCTTTTATGACCTGACCAAGATTATGACTGTGAAAGACTTCTGGACTTTAAAAGAGACTGTGACCTCTGAGTTCGTTTCGGCCTTTCTTCTCAGAGTAGTACTTATCTAGAAAAATTTTATATTTTTTTAATATGACGTGTAAAATGATTCCAATATCCTATTTACAGAATAAACAATTTCATTTCGTTTCATATAAATTATTAATATTAATTATTAATTTGCGAACCCGTCGTTCGTAAATTTTTAATTAAGTAACGCCAATTGCTATTAATAACCCGCGTACGCCTTCCAAAGCCTATCCCATGGTCCAGAAATATGTACACACATATATCGTCGATCGTAGGTTCAATTGAGGTAAGAGACAAATTAACCAAAATGAGTTGAGTATACAGTTTTGTTCAGAATTTTTCGCTTTTTCGAATGATGTATACGAAAAAAATCTAGCTTAAGAGCTTAAGACCAAGAAAAATGTCCCTTACCCTACAGATTTTTTGGATCCAAAATTCGAATCAGCCCCATAATAACAATGTATCTGAAAAACTATGGAATGTAGCAACTTGAAATGGTGTAACTACCGCCGCCAATCCACTTCAAATAAGCTAAGGGTCTTCCCAATCAACGAATTACCATTACGGATTACTCAGTACGTCAAAAGTGTGTACTTCATTTTCTATCAACAATCTCTTTACACTATATTTTTTCAACAAGTCCTTTACACAGTTTTTATTAATAGATTGGATCCAACGTAGAGGTCAATTTGATGTAAGGGACGGGACTACAAGATATTTGATCAGTAAGGGACACCACTAACAAAATATATTGGTGTAAGGGACATCTATTTTCTTAAATAGCTAACTTATTTAAATAAATGTTTTTAATGAATCACAGGTAGATAGAGCACTAAAATACAAAATTATGTGTGAAATCAGATCCGAAAAAGGTTAATAACAAAAAAAGTTATGGGCGGTTTAGTCCGAAAAAAAACTTTGTCGGCCTCTCCTGAAAATTAGTATTTTGTTCCTTACCTCAATTGAACCTACGGTCGACGATATACAATAATAATAATGTTATACAGTATGAATGGATAAACGATATAGACATGCTCAAATATACAATTAAAATCATTTTTTAAATTGCATTGAAAACCTTACGTATTATGAGCACATTTGCGCGGGCGACTGCATCAGCCTAATGACTTTTGTATGAAGGGGAAATGGATCAAACAGGGTTTAAGTAAGGCAGGCAAATTGATGTACACTGCGTTCGCTATTAGTTTCCAAACATGTAAACAAATATGTGTTTTTAGAAGAAAAAAAATCTGTTTACGTTACATCCTTAAAAAAAAAAACATTTTTTGAATGGTAGATAGTCATTGTGAAATTAACTTAAATAACATGTTCATTATATTGAATTTTACCGGGTTATAATGTGGAGCGCGGCGGCCGTCGTTTAGCGGGTGTCTAATGACCCCTGTTGAAAATTTGCATGTTTTTTATGGATTTGGTGTATTTTTAGCACTAGAATATAATTATCTTTATTCAAGTATCATGGCTCAAAAATGATTAGTAAGACTTACAACTATATTAGTAAAAACTACTACGACATTTCTCAAAAACAAACAAATAGTAGTAAATCACAATTGTGGTAACCCATGTGAGATGGCACACCCGAAAACACAGTCTAGGCGACTTGAAATCATGCTTAGGATACTGTTGGAGCTGCTCCACACCCTGCGCACCATGGAAGCGTACCTTTTGCGCATGATTGTGTAGAAACAATATACTCTAAAAATGTGATTTTTAAATAGCAATTTTTTTTTCAATTATTGTAGGATTGTTTATTACTTGTAGGTAATGTTATTGCAGTACCTACGTGCCCCTTTCGAATCGGACAGCCTTTTTTTTCATATTGTTTACTATTCAATTACTTCCACCTTTTAGTTTTGTGTGTATTACTAACAATACTACTAACGCCCTCTTTGTAAATTTATGGACTGTGTGTCTGAAATAAAGATAAATTATTATATTCACAAAGTAAGATATCCGTACCTACTTGTGTGGGTGTTTTTTTTTTTTTCTAATGAGTTGTATTGCAATATGTGGTTAGCTAGTGACCTCGACAATTGATCATATTAGTTATTGTTATTAGTAATTAACTGTTTGTTTTATTTATTTTATCTCGATGGTCCTAGTTTATCATTTATAACTTCCAGTTACAACTATATGTAAGCGGGCACGCCCTTTATGCCTGGAGGCTTTTATTTAGATAAGTTCTGTTTACGTTTAGTTTTTATTTCTGCCTGAGTATAGTTCTCGATGATGTTGTGTGGTATATTGGCGTGTGCTAGCTAACATATGGCTAATAATTTAAATTATGTTTTGTGTTGCGTAATCTAAATTATCTAAATTATTTTGAGTACTATTATATAGAATCTTATTTTTTTGTTCTTCTAACTGAACAGACAGCTGTGCTGCTGGGGAGTTTGTTGCGCCACTTCTTCTTCCCAGCTAATGCACTAGGAAGTGGTGAAGGGTGGGCGTTTTGGGGGACTGTCTTATGTAATTTTGACGTTCGAAAAGTGCTGATTCTCAGCCTAGTTTGAATAAATGACTTTTGAATTTTGAATTTTGAATTTTGTTAGAAACACTTTTGTCTAATTGTCTCCAAACCGCCCCTAATGGGATATAATTACATTTATGAAGTAAATTACTATGTAAACAGGATTACCAAGTCACATGGAAGTATTTCAATGTTTTAAGATAATTGATTTATAACTTTGAGAGGGGTTCGCTGACCGTGTTTAGTACTTACAAGATCTGTCAAGTTCAGATTTGTTTTAATTATTATTAAAAACGGTTTTGTTTTTTGAAAATTAGGGATTTATTTCGGATCGTTACTAAATTTCCAGTCCAAAAAAAAACTAGTACTCATAATCCATTTTTAGGCGACTTAAAAAAAGGAGTTTGTTCTCAATTTAGTTGTTTTTTTTTTAACCTATTTCAATCATTCCTTTTTGTTTGAAAGGGTATAAGTACTGAGGTGGTCTCATTTATATTTAGTCAAGTTCTGATGACTGGTTTTTGAGTTAGCGTCAATAAAACGTATTTTTTCCACTATGTTGATGATGTTATAATAACTTCCTGTCACTGTTATTTACATATCTAGCAAATAGTGGTGTTCGAATTTGTGTGGAGTAGGTACCACAATTTTGAGGAAAACTGACTCCAAATATCAAGCAGGCTTTGACCTAATTATTGTACGCAATCATTACATACGATCCGTTTGCAATCATTACCAGGTATCTAACAATCCGGCTCACTAATCGGATAGTGCCGGATAGTGGATCCGGCAGAGTTATGCAACAGCACGAAATGCCGGATCAAAGAGAATTTTAGGACGGCGAGTGACTATTGTATGGTACAGTCACGTGTGAAAATATATGTCAGATATTTGTACAGTCGAACAAGCTAAGTTAAACAGATAAGTCCAGAGTAACAAAATTTAAGTACCTAGGTCACTGGGTCACTCATGACCTTAATGATGACCTGGACATAGAAAGGGAACGCAGGGCGATGGCTGTCCGAGGTAATATGCTGATCCGCAGATTTGCACGTTGTACAACGCAAGTCAAAATAACACTTATCAGAGCATACTGCCAGTCTTTTTACACGTGCAGTCTGTGGGTCAGGTATACGCGGAGGGCATACAGCGCCCTGCGTGTCCAGTATAACAATGTGTTCAGGTTGCTGTTGGGTCTACCACGCTTTTGTAGCGGTTCCGGGATGTTCACCGAGGCCAGGGTTGATGGTTTTCATGCCATTATACGGAAACGGTGCGCTTCTATTCTCGGTAGAATACGTGCTAGCTCTCACAGCATCCTGAGTATATTGTGTGATAGGTGGGACAGCCCCATGCTAGCTCACTGGATACGGCTGCACACGTAGGTGTCAGTCGTTACAATTTTGTATATAGAGGGTGGTTTTTTACTAACATTAGGTTAAGACCTGTACTAATAACTTATGGATCTTGATCTGAAATAAATATATTATTATTATTATTATAAACAGGCAAAAATATTCATCTTTCTACTACGCTGCCAATTCATTTTACTGTGTGGAAAATATTTTTTTAAGCTTATGGATACTTAAGCGAGAGTTGTAAAAAAATTGACTTCTCAGCGCACTCATAACATTCTTTTAGAGTAATTGTAAGTTACGTGTTCGACTGTAAAGTGTACTTTTGGCAAGAAAATGTCCGATATTCATAGTTCAAATACCAGGAATAAACACAACCTTGCTGTACATCGCACGCGTCTCCACAGAGTACGCAACTCGTTCATGGGTCAATGTATACGCTTTTACAACAAACTTCCCATTGACACTCGAAACTTACCCATTAAACGATTTAAAAGCTGTATTAAAATCAAACTTTGTAAAAAAGGGTACTATAAAATTTCTGATTATTTAGAAGATAAAAAGCTTGGGATTGAGCTGCTCGCTCTGCTAAGCCTTGTGATAAAACCATAAAACTTCCCATTTTAATTATTAGGTAAAATCTACAAAATATACCAGTTTTTTATATACACATTGACACGTTGAAAATTATATTCAAAATGACATGATTACTTTGTAAAGTATTATATTATTTTAATTATTGTGAATGTGAGGACTAAGTGGATATTTTTTTTTCTCTTCTTTCTTTTTTATTTCTTTCTCAGTTAGTTTCAATGAATGGTCTGGCAGTTTGAGTAGTTTATGCGGCCTACCCAAATGTCCTTTCTTTGATATTGGTCGTCGAGTTGAGCTCCACGTTTACTGACAAATGCTTGCACTGACTGGACAGGTCCACTCAAATCTGTGTGTTTCTTTCCTCAAAAGACCATTTCAGACACTAATTTACATGGTCCTCATATGACCTGACCAAGATTATGTTTGGACTCTAAAAGAGACTGCGACCTCTGAGTTTGTTTCAGCCATTCTTCTCAGAGTCGTCAGATAGGAACCGCTGAACTCATCTAGCCTATTTTTTTAATATGACGTGTAAAAGTGATTCCGATATCCTATACACATAATAAACAATTTCATTTTATTTCATTTCAAGAATGTGTAGTGTGCCATTTTGCCTGTGTAATTTTAATTGGCAAGAGTTCGTCATGACTTGTGCCTACCTAGGAGTGACAGAGAGGACGGATAAATAGAGATTGAGTTCGATGAGAGGAAGGAGGAGAAGATTAGGTTTGTTTGATAATTTCTAAGTGTCAGATATTAACACATAAATAAAATTGATAGCAGCTTAAACATGTTTTTCAAACTTCAAATCCATCACTTTAAAAAACTTGTCCACTTTGCAATAGCAGTAAGCAGGACGATAGGTTTTAGGTATTTCGTGCATAGAATTTGATTTGTTTAATAATTATATAAATGGAAATGGGAACCTCATTTCGTTTCACTTTCATTGGCTCGTGATGTTGCACAATTATTAAGTTAATTAAAACGCAGCCGCCAGAAGGTTATAATTTAGATTCCTAATTAACACAGATCATTTAAATGTAAAACGCAAGCTTTATGTTACGCGTCATTTTACGGGATACTTCAGATCACCCGTACATGATTCGTTACGAGTAATCCGGGCCAATTCCGGTCGGTTACGTCACGGACGGCGCGTCACACGTGTTGTTCGGTGCATTCCGACACCATTCCGACATAGAAGCTCTCTAATCCGTTGACGACCTATTTCGATTTTAGTTTTGTCGTGTTTCAATGCAGTGCCGTGTTTTTTATTGTAATAGGGTGATATTTGTTTTAATAGGAAACGCCGAACTCATCTAGCAAAATTTAATATATTTTTAATATGACGTGTAAAAGTGATTCCTATATCCTATTTACAGAATAAACAATTTCATTTCATTTCATTTCATTTCAATGACTTTTGAATTAGGTACTCACTTTTGCGCATTATTTTCTCGGTGAGCATTTATTGCACTTATCTTAAACTTGCATCTTATTATATGAACACTATCCTACTACCCTTACAACAATAAAAAAAAAAACGAAACGAAAGAAAAAGCGAGCGTCACCTGGAATCCTCAATCACAGAGGAACTGGCTATCTTACCTCTAACTGCCTAAACACAAGAATGCTGTTAACATTTTCATTATGGCGACCGACTTAGAATAAGCCCTACCACCAACCAAATCGAGCACGAAATTTTGCCCCCGCTGGGAATCGAACCCGGCCCGACCTATGGGTCTGAGACGGGTGGTCTTACCACTAGACCATAGAGGGATTTTATTATATAATTGATTACCATACATCTCTATTAGCCGTCATCTCAGAGTTCACTTCCTCCCTATACTTATCCTTTACACAAATCATCGATGTTTTCTTTGGTCAGCGTCTTGTCTTATTGCCATCAGCCTTCATACTTTAAATTTTAATTTGATTTTCTTCATAAGTTTCCCGTTTCACAAAAAAAAAAAAAATGCAAATGTTAAAAATATAAAATCAGACATAGAGTCGGATACTTACAAAAATGCTTATAAAAATCAGACATAGAGACAGATACTTACAAATATGCTTATTAAAATCAGACATAGAGTCGGATACTTAAAAAAATGCTTATAAAAATGGACAATGGTACGCCTGTCTTTATACAATGAGTTATATTCTAAAGTTTCTATGTATAGCCAAACCAAGTTATCTACCATTTCCATTTTTTTCTCCGTTCCAGTCGACAGGGAGCCTTAGGGGATTATAGGTGTGACGTTATGTTATACAGGGTGAAATGAAATTCATAGGCATCCTCTTAAGGGGTCATTGTACTTACCATTATGAACTACTTTCACTATGAGACCAACACTGAAATCTCGAAAAAAAATCAGTTGTTCCCTACATTTTGACAAGCTATGCAAACATAAATGTAGTGAACAGCTTACTTTTTTGTCAATGACCCCGAGGATGCCCGTGAATTCGATTTCAACTTGTATATCGATTTTTAACATCATACAACGCGAAGAATCGTCTATGCACTTATCTATCTGCTTACACTTGTTGTCGTTAGTATTAGTGGTGAAAATAAACTGTTGCCGAAGTGCCTGGATTGTTTAATTGTGTTCCCTGAAGATAATCTCATATCACGAAGAGAAAACACACGCAACACCTACATCTCCTACAAACCTTCCAATTCTGAGCTATTAACTTAACTGAATCTTACCTTAATTATTCAATTACGTTCCTAGTAACCTTATACGTTAAACTTGTGGCTTTTCAGTAAATGTTAAACAATTGGTAAGAGAGCACATGGGTATGCAATCCCAGCAAACAAAAAAGTAAAGTCTCTCAACTCCGATCAACCGTGCGCCAGTGGGCTGTGGGCTGCATTGATTGTGGAGCTATTCAGTTTGCTTCTAGGGTTAAACTAGGTTGTACATGGGGTATAACATAACATAGCATCACGCTGTGTAATCCCCGAAGGGTTAGGCAGACGTGTTCCTATAGTTCACCCACATTTCGCCAGTTATGTTTAAGTCCCCTGTAATAGGGGGCGAGCCTATTGCCATGAAACGGGCACAAATCCAGACTCCGGGCTGCTACTGAGTAATTCCTGTAGAAAAAACCCAATAACACTGTGCCCGACCTGGGAATCGAAGTTAGGACCTCACGCTCAGCAGTAGCGCTTGCAGCCACTATACCAAAGAAGCAATAAAAATATAAACAGTAAATCTCTTTACGGAGAATATTTAATATTAAGACTTGTGTCAATTATTAATTCGTATTTATAGCATCCGAATTGATGCTAATTACTTACCATCAACGTTCTCGTATTAATTACACTTCACTTGATAAAGAATAATCATCGCTTCTTTTAGACGTCGACCCTTACCTGAAAAGTTATGAGTTTTGTATGAAAATAATACAGTATGTCTATTTAGTAAAATCTTTCTGTGACAATTTTGGATAAGTGAGCTTGAAATAAACTGTCATCCCACCGGTATATTCTGTAAAAATCACACCGTGTATATTTTGGTGAAGTGAGATTGAAGAGAACTGTCACCCCACCTGCCGGTATATTCTGTAAAAATCAAACCGTGTATATTTTGATGAAGTGAGATTGAAGTAAACTGTCATCCCATTGCGTATATTCTGTAAAAAATCACACTGTGTATATTTTGGTGAAGAACGCATGAAGTGAACTGTCATCACGTCTGCCGGCCGATCTATTCTGTATAAATCTCACCGTTAAAACTGAGGTGAAGTGAGCTGTCATTCCACCTGATGCTAGACATTGATGGATTGACATTATTGACAGCTCACTTCTAGTTCACTTCACCTCAGTTTTTTTCTTTCACGGTCAGATATTAACAGAATAAGTCGGCAGATGCTAGTATTATTAACTTCAAGTTTGGAGTGAGCTGTCAATTCAGCGAGATAGAATTTTGATGAATTGAGTTCCCTACACTAAAATTATCACAGTACGATTTTTACAGAATTTCACAACAGGTTTCGTTTGGACCGACTTGTGACTTGCGTCAATAACAAGTAAATAAAAATGACACCGACAACTCGACATAATTCTACGAATCAATATGTAGTTATTGAAAAATTGCACAATAGATCAACACACATTATCTAATACAATTCGCACAATAGTTTGAATACACTCTTTGTATTCCAACGTTGTATTAACTTCATTCAGTATTGCCTTTTGAGTGAGTTCTACGAATTTATATTTTTGTGAACTCATGGCATAACGTAGGCTAGGTATGTTTTGAAAGTCATTGATCATTTAAAAAAGTGTTTTCTAACGTACCAAAAAATTATATAATAATCTAAAAATCTTATTACATGTCAGGTTATTACAGATTAGGTATAACTTAAAAATGCTTTTTGTGTCTGTGTGTGAGACCGCGTTGTTCTTCTAAACTACGAAACGGATTTTGATGCTGTTTTCACCATCATTTAGCGAATTTGTTACGGAAGGTTTATGTGTAAAATACATACATTAATATTAAACTTACATATAATAAAGAAATATCGATGTTTTGGCAAGTCGTAAGAACCGTGCGAAGTAGAAGTTTTATTTTATTTTAAGCTAAAGTAAAACAGCTACGACGCTCGTTGCTACGCTGCTACGCGGCTACAGGCTACGAAAAAGCTAGGAGTTTTAAACATGTTCAATAAAGTATTAGATCAAAAAGTAGTCCTAAACATGAAAAATCAGTGAAGTGCGTGTCAGACCGCTCACAATGAAGGGTTCCGTATTTGAGATGAATTAGTCCCAAAAATAAACTTGACTTTGTAGTTGAAAAACATGTGCTCTTTTTCATCGATATACGTCACGGTCAATTCTCTAATTGCAAATTTAAGTTTGTAATAGCAAAAAAAATTTTTTGTGTGATAAAACTACAAATTAACGATTTTCGGACTATTTTCTTTATTTATTTATTAAAACTTCATGCACAAGTAAAAAACTGTACAAAGACGGACTTAATGCCTGAGGCATTTTCTACCAGTCAACCTTAGGATGATGCAGAGACAAAACATAGCAGGTGCAACATAAGGGATAGATAACTTGAAAATTAATACACACTAATACATAGATACATACATACATATAAACCGAATAAACTTTGTCAGGAGAAATAACGATAGGTAGAGGAGAAAACAAATCCAACAAATCAGCGCTGCAATGATTCCGCCAACTTTTTACGAATATGTTCACGTGCCTTTACTTTGAAAGATAACCGACTGGTTGCCATCCTGATGATCCTGATCATCTTTACTTGTGCTGTGAGTCCTAACTTCCTGCCAAATTTCATGATTCTAAATCAACGGGAAGTACCCTGTAGGTTTTGATTTATTTGCGAGTATCAAAATTTGTCGCTTAAATGGCCATTTTTTTTATTGCGTCGACTTAGAAGCTTGATTTTTCTAAGACCGCTAAAGAACCACAGACTTGCGTATTTGATATTAATTTCAACTTAATCCCTCCATGTGTTCCTGAGCGAAAGAGTCTTGATAGACTGACGGATGGACAGCGAAATGATCCTATAACCGTACCTCAGAAAAAACGGAACCCTGAAAAAACTTTTTATAAAAACTAATCCACGTAAGGTTTGATAAGAATTAGTTTGACCAATGTTTTACAATGGTTCGTATTTATTTTACCGTACTTATGAAGATATTTGCAAAGATTATGTTGGATTTGTCGTCATTATTGTTAGAAATGTATTTCACGGACTTAACAAAAAGATGCTTAATTTATTTATCAATCAAGACAAGAGACGGGTTGCTACTGAGAAGTTCCAGAATATAAATACAAATCTACTTTGTCCGACCTCGAAATCGAACCCAGGATCACGTGTTTGCGACTTCTAGAGCAACGAGACAGTTGAGGGAGATTAGTTAATGATATTAATGATGGTGTTATATTGTTCACAGGTGGATGCTCTGCTTTCGGGCACTCATGCTTCGGCGGCCACGGCAAGAGGTCGGGTGACTCTTCAGCTATGGATGTAAGTTATCAAACAAATTATTATGTACCTAAAGTCCTTTTACAGTCATTTTACTTCTGACAGCAACTGAAGCAGCAACCCACAAGCAACCTTATTAGAATTGTTATAAAGATCAATTTGATCTTAACAGGTATGTAAAAGCAGCAACCCACTAGCAACCTTATTGCAACGAGAATAAAGACCACTTTGATTTTGACAGCATTTAAAATAACAGTTCTTGTTGGCAAAAGATACTACAGTCCGGCCGTTGAGAGAATGCGGTATTGACACCTGTCAATTTTATACCAACGAATATGTGTTTTGCGACTTTGATCCTTACCTTCCTAGAAATTGTCCAATAGACAGGTGTCAGGAACGCATTCTCGTCGGGAGAATGCGTACTGCAGATCTTTTATTTTGAAGACAGGACACATCTTCCATTCTCAAACAGTCAGACCAGAAATAAATAACATTATGGAGAATGTGCAGAAGATAGATTTTCTATAGGATCGTACCTAACGTAGTCTTTAAACCTCACTTGGTCATAAAACTACATTTTAATCTTCTACACTAATATAATAAAAAGAAAATATTTTATTGTTGTTTGTATTGAAGAAACTCAAAAACTACTGAACCGATTTTAAAAATTCTTTCACCAGTAGAATGCTATATTATCACTGAGTAACATAGGCTATAATTTCTGAAGATATCACGCGGGTGAAGCCGCTGGCGGAAGCTAGTACAGAATAAAACTGATGAAATTAAAATGAAACAATACTCATTCAATTTATAATTTTATTATGTCCAAATGAATTCGACAGTAAAAAACCACACAAAAAAATAATTAAGACAAATAAAATTGTAAGCGAAATCAAAATTTTAACACGTTCGCAAGCAACAGTTTTTAAATGAATTTCTGAAAAGAGAAATAATTGTAATGCCGTATTATAAGTGTAATTCAGGAACTCCCCCTTTAAACAGAGACGAGAATTGTAAAAGCTTAATTGCATCGCAATTATCCTTTCTATAAGATATTTTGTAAGTATTAAAAATGTCGGCCAAGTTTAGAATGAAAAACGTAGGTGGTTGAGTGTTTTTTGTTGAATGTACCTTTTTAGGAATTATTTTGTTACTGTTGTTGCTTTGTTGAATTATAAGTCGCGAGGTAAAGTTTTCTAAAGTTACAAAAGTCATAATTTTCCGCGTTATAGTTAAATAATAACAGCCACGGGTCGATCGAACGTTCAGCAACGCTTGCCGCGGTCGGTTCGTGGATGAGGGACCATCTATTACATATCGACCCCTCCGTGCCTCGGAACATACATTGCGGTCGGGCCCAGCTGTCATTCGTAGATCTTTGACAGTCGTTACGGGTAGTTAAAAACCTGACAACCAGTCTTACCCATGGGTATCGTGTTACCCAGCAACTGGGTTGTGGAGGTAAGATGAGCAGTCGCTCCATGTAAATTACTGGTATTCAGCTGCATTCGGTTAGGATGAAAGCCGACCCCAACACCGTTGGGAAAAAGTAGGCAGATTTTTTTGAGACAGACGACCTGATAATGTAGCCATTGAATGCAAGTAGCTTTAAACCGATTACTGTGGAAATGTACCATCAAAGAAGTTCATAACTAACCACTGTAAGGACTATTCTTGCTTGCTGCTCTCGGCGGCTATAGCACTGGGCCGGTAACAGATGTGGTCATCGTGTTCACGGGATTTTGTTTTGAAACTGGTTACATATGAACTTCTTTTGATGGTACATCATGAGGCCTAAGACCACCATTCAGTATCTTCCAGCTGATGCGCTGATATGGCTGACGAGTAGATATCTCTTACCTCGAAAGAATAAGAACTGTGGTTGATCAGCCAATGCTGGGCAATGGCCTTCCCCAAATCCTTCCAGGAACTCTTTTTTCGTGCCACCTTGAACCAGCCTTTGCGGTACGTGTTCAGGTCATCTCGCCACCTCTTTCAGTAAAAAAATCATATAAAAAACATGCCTAGTTGATTCACTTTCGTATTCAAACTTCTTGAACGCAATTCAAATATACAAACTTTAAAGAGGAAGTATGGAGGGCCCTCGACCCTCCTAAATCTACATTCTCTTATAGTTTTCGCATAATGGAAGAAAAACATTGACTGGCATTGTTTTGACATAGGCGTGAATTCAGTTTGATGCAGTAATAACATCATAACATAACTTATTGAGAGGGTAGGCTGAAGTACACCTCTTGTTGTCAGTGTCATTTAATAGAGAAAAGCCTATTGCAATTGCAAATAGAGACTGGGCTGCTACTGAGAATTTGGTAATGCAAAAATACAAAAACACTTTGTTCGAACCGATGAGTTAACCTAGAAGCTAGTCAAACGAGTCAATTATTAAAATAATATCAGTAAACTTATGTTAAGGTTACAGAAATTAATTGTTGTAATACAAATAATTAATTGTTATAATACAAATAATACAAACTTTTAATAATATCCGTATATTCATATCACAACTGTCAGTCTGCGACAGTTGTATGAAATGGCTATAATACGGCAAATTTACATGTAGGTAGGGTGTTCATTTTTATCCGACTATGGCGAAGCAAAAACGAGGGTTATGATTTTGACCGGTATGTATGTATGTATCGACCGCTATGTATGTTATGTTCATCTGTTACCTCGTAACTTCTAAACTGCTCATCATAATTTGACAAATGAGGAATCGTTGGATTCGTCTTGATCGTCTTATTTGACGTCACATTAAATCGAATATGGCACCCTTAAGAGCAAATAGTCATGAATTATAAAAGTAAAAATAAATTACCCCAAAATAATATAAATAAATATAAAAGTTATAAAACTAAAACCTAAGTACGACAAAAAGAGTCATCTAAAAACGTATAAACAAGACAATCACAGACAGACAAACAAAAAATCCGGAGTCACATGTAAACTGTTCGATTTAAGGCTCCCCCAAATAGGCCCGTCGCGACTCTAATAAAACAATTTCTATGAAAACTTCACGGATGCACAATTACCGGTGTCACGTCGCGCGACAACTCGTGCCAATCTCTACAAGCCTTTATACCCTAACCCGTGTTACTCCGGATTTTTTAATTGTCTTTCTGTGATGTCTTGTTTATACCTTTTTAGATGACTTTTTTGTCGTAAGTTGGTTTTTCTTAACACTAAATTTACTTACTACAAAATAATACAAGAAACTACTGTAGCAAGTAAGTCGGTCGGTTGGTTCTGTCGCCGACACCGCCGCGGCCGGGGTGCTGCTGAGCTTGACATCTAGGATTAAAGTTCTTTATAGTTGTACAATGTAGCTTAATTGTAAATTCAGCTCATAAAATAACATGTATAAACACCACGCTTGTATTTCTCGGCAGGATAGCCAGAGGTGTTCACACACATTTCAAGTGCCAGTTGGGTTGTAGACCCATGTCATAGCCGGCGACTTGTCTATATCAATGCAGTCAGGCGAATTTATTGTTAGGAAAACTGACACCTTTCGTCAATTTGCCGTTTTATATCACTTTCATACAACTTTTTTAAACTGGTGGCGGCATCTACATCGCCATATGCGAACTACGCATTAATGATCTGACGTCACACAAAATCCTGCATCGCGCAAACGAAGTTTACCACACGATCAGCATAAATATAACTTCCCCGACATCAATCGTTGGGTAGTTGCCCGCCAGACACGACACCCGTCTGGTCGGAGGATCCTCCACTTATACACACTTATACACTAAAAACAGTGATTTTCACAATGTTAACACTAGAAATAAGGACAAACTACGAGCTCCCTTTCACCGGCTTCATAAGGTTCATAACTCATTTGTTGGGCTTGGTATAACCTTTTATAACAAGCTACCCTCTTCTTTGCTAGATTTGCCTTTTGATGCGTTTAAAACGAAAGTAAAATCCAATCTTTGTTCAAAGGCATACTATTCTATAAACAACTACTTAAATGATAAGAATAGTTCCGTGGCTGGCGTGAATATGTTGACATGTCTAAAATGACAATTTGTCAGGACAGCCATTTTAAAGGTTTGACCTCTTCTGGTAAATCGGTAAATTAGTTTACAGTATTATGTTTTAGTTGTTTTAGGGGTTATTTTATACCATCTTTTAAATGATGACAATAAATAAACGAAATTCCCCGTAGTTTGCATAATAATAGACTTGTCAAGTCGTTCACCATCGAGTTATCAACTTATTCACCGAGTTGTCAACTTATGCACCAACAGTTATCAACTTATTCACCTTCTGAGTGGGGAATATTAGTATGTAAACAATGTTATTAATGACAAACACAATGAGGACCAATCAACCAACTGATGACGAATATAAAAATATTTGTTGAATTGTTGAAGTACCTACTACTTACTCAAATCAAGCAAAGTTGTTCTAACTGAACAAATATTAAATTGAAAAACCACGAACCTATCAGTTTTCTAGTGTTAGAGCAATAAATAAAAAATTTAAAAAAATTGTAAATTGTTTTATTGGGCCAAACAACGGACACATACTTATTAAATAAAGAAATAATAACGTTACAATGACAGATACGTCAGGTACACAGATACAAGTATGTATACCACAGTACCGTTCATATTTCATTGGACCTCAAAATCTTCTTCATCTGGGTTGTCTTCGTCCAAATCTGGATCATTAGATGCGGAGACATCACCAACAGTTTTTATTTTAATATAAAATTCCTTGAAAGAATCATCAATCAGGTCAATCATGTCCATCAAATCCTTTTTTTTCTCTGCGCTGATTGGCAAAGCCTCCTTGGAGATTTGGCTCAAGTTAGAGATATCTATGGTGGTTTTTCCTCTTTTCCTTAAACTTATTAACTTGAAAGGGGGTTCGCGATCCAGGGTTTTCTTAAAATACATTTTTCCTACACTGCTTTTATCATATTGCAGCCATTTAATAGGTTGCCACAAAAATTTGTCTCCCGAATCATCCAGTTTTTTGAGAGTAAAGGGTCCTTTCTTGGATTTTAGTTCGGTAAAATCCAAGAAATCATTTACCGTCATCACCACGACCTTGAATGGCTTCTGCACTTTGCAAGTCCTCACCAACTGCACCCAATCATATAAATGATTGATTCTCATTTGTGTTCTCTTTTTTGTTTTTTCAATAATCGCATGGTCAGAGTCACACTCCATATGTGTGTGCCCACTGAGGAGGAATTTGTGGTTTATCTTTTGCAGCGTCGGATGATTATTAAGCAAAAACATGAACATCATCGCCACGACATTGTTTTTGTTTTGGCCACCACAAGTGTCGAAATAAAAAATCAGTTCTTTGACTTCCGATGGCAAACTGTTGCAGAAGTGCCACAAACATGACGCAATTTGGTTTGCTCCTCGAGCTCCTATAGTCTCGTCCCACATGTAGCATGTAGCCTCATTAGTTGCTAAATCGTGTATTGTCAAATTAAAAGACCAAAGCTGTCGTTTATAAAACGAGACAGACGTTTTTAAATATGGTGTCGGCAAGCACTGCTGTAGGTCAAATGCAAATACCCTAACAGATGAATCGGCTTTGGCGTTCTCTTTATCCACACGTTTTTCAGCATAAGCTTTTTCAGCTTGATGTTGGTGCTCAACTAATTCAGCGGATAAATCTACTTTGCGGTCTTCATCTGCAACTTTTATTTTAGCGTTTAACACATCGCACGTATTGCATGTGTCTTTGGATGGTTGCTTAAACGACAGATTGAGGTCGTGAAAGCATTTGGAATATAATTTTAAAGAGACAGGATTTGATGAAGTATTTTTATACTCTCTGTACATTTTAGCAATTGAAAGGTCAGCAGCTAAA
The DNA here is from genome assembly GCA_947364205.1 of Agrochola lota. NCBI lineage: Eukaryota > Metazoa > Arthropoda > Insecta > Lepidoptera > Noctuidae > Agrochola > Agrochola lota. The sequence goes on along the minus strand of OX376227.1, from coordinate 18,801,017 downwards.
TATTTCTTACCAGTCGAATTTCTACAATAGTGGCTCTCATAACTTGGAAAGCTCAAAATGTGGTGGTTGACAAGCGAAATGTCTTCAATAGTCTTCTTATTTTTGGGAGGTTGACGACCTCTCTGATCCTCATCAATGATTCCGTTAGGGGATAATTTCTTTTTTTCTATAATTATATTAACAAATCCCTTGGTCTCTCCTAGTATTTTACAAAAACACTCTTTACAAACCGGTTTGTTCTCATTATAAATCTCTAGCATGTACTTACAGTAGTACTCTCTATTTAATGCCCTGCTGCCCGTTTTTTGAGTATTTTTTGGTAAAATCTCTAGTGACTTACACACAAATGCTGCCCTTCTATCTCTATCTCCAAGTTGCCAATAATTTTCAAAACATTGCGTCTGTTCAGCCTTTGTAAACCTTTCAACACATTTTAATCTACATGAAATCAACTCTTTTGGTTTTCTGTCAGGAACTACTTTACCTTTTTCCGTTTTGTAACTCTTTCCTGTATTCCTTAGTGTTTTGCTTGCATTTCTCTCCACTCTTGATCTTCTTTTTTTTGTGTTATTATTAGTATTTTCTTCACTAGTACTTGGCGTTTCCATAATTAAAGTTACATTCTCATTTCTGTCTATTGTATTTTCTACGATCATTGTAGGTATTTCTATCTCATCTATAGTAGGAGCTGCATATTCTGTATCCCTTATGTCCTCTTCCATATTCATTTCAGGTGAAACACTTTGTTTGCCCGTGTTTTCGTTTGTTACACACGTCGAGCTTCCTGTTTCTTTGTTCTGTGTATTATCCATAGATACATTTTCTGGTGTCTCTTTTTCATCATCACATGATTCGCAATCAGTTGCTGAATCATCTATTATTATTTTCTTAATATTAAAATCAGGATCACGAACACTGTCGTCACTGTCATTTTCTTCGGAAACTTCACTGTTTTCTATAATGTCTGTACTATCGAATTGTAGTTTTGGGTCAGTAATTAATACGTTATAAAGTTCTTCGGTTGCTGGGGACATTAGCGGAAACGGAGATAATGGATCATCGTTCCTCAATAACGAAGACTGTGACAGTGGTGTGGCAAGATTAGGGTCACCTGAAGCAATAAAAATTAACAATCAGACAGATAGATAGATTACTTTCGCATTTATAATAATATTAGTTTGGATAAGCAACTAGCTGTGTCTTACGGCTTTGTCCTATTCCAGGGTCTACCAAAGTTCATCAAAATCTGTCCACCAGTAAGAGATGTACTTTATTTCAAACACACACTCATACACATAACTTTCGGATCTAAAATAGTGTACCTAATTACTAGAAAATAATACTACAATAGCCAAAGTTAAACCGTTTACTACTCACCCAATATTTCTCGATTATGTTTTTGTGTTTGTTTCAACATTAGAGGAGTAAGGGGAGATATCGATATCGGCTCATTAGAGATTGCAGCATTAGAGATTGGAGCATTTGAGATTGGAGCATTAGAGATTGGAGCACTATACTCATCTGAAAAAAAATGAAGTAGTGTATCATTTATGGCTAGTTCTCAATGAACGATTACCCTCGATGGGAATCCAGGTGTATTAGTATCTGATCTACTAGATATGAGCGCCGCCGTGAGCTCTTTTGACAGCGGTGGCGTCATTTGAAATTTTCTGAGGTGGTGTAGCGGCGGTGTCAGCGGCGTGGGGTAAAAAAACCGGCCAAGTGCGTGTAGAACCGCGCATAGTAAAGAGTTCCTTGTCGGGATGAATATTCCTTTGAAACGCTTGCTTATATTCGCTTATACAAATTCGACATTATAGCCATACGAATATGGTTCATATTCCTATAAAACGCGTACTCGGCGCGAGCTCATATCTAATACAGACGCAAGCACATCAAGCTACCCGAAACTGTCAAATTTTTTCAATCAACTTTGGACATTATGCTTTAGCAATAAAGTTGAAAATCGATTAAAGAAATTTGACAGATTGTAGTAGCTTGATGTGCTGGCGTCTGCACCTACCTAATACACCTGGATTCCCATCATCTATATACATCTAAGTCAACAGTTTCTAGTCAACAGTTACAGTAAGTTACATACTTACCACTCCATTTGAAATAAGATTAGAAATTTTAGTAAACCTTTTTACCGTCCGTTCAATCAATTTTAACTTTTATTACGTAGGTAAAAAAAAAATTTGAACGGCATTAAAAGCAAAAACGTGGTTACAATACCAACTTTTTACTGCAGTTGCCATTTGTCATGCCAACAACGCAATAGAAGTCAAAATCGGTTGAACGGACTGTAAAAAAGTTTATTAAATTTTTTCATCTTATTCCAACTGGAGTTTAGTTGAATATGCCGACGGCGACGTTCGACGTTCGCACGAACGCAAAAATGTCGCGACGGGATTTTATCGCGCACTGGATTTTCAACTCTCGGTGTTGAGCCGAGCATTGAGAATCCAACAGAGTGCATTCTAGCGCGTCGAAAAAAAACCATGTTGGATTTTCAACTCTCGGAGCTTAGCAGAGCGTTGAAAATCCAGTGCACGAAAAAAACGCCGCGATATTTTTACGTCCGTGCGTACGTCGGCTAACTTCCAACCTTCATCAATACCTACATAAAAGGTGGCAAAAAAGTTATTTGTGAGTATAGAGATCTGTTTCTTACCGTTTCCATCCATTTGATTTATTCCTTTGCGCGATGATTTTAACTTTATTTCACGAAGTTCTGTTAACTTACGTTTCCTAGCCATTAATTCGTCAATCGTCGGATACTGCAAAAACCAATTACCTATTTAAATACCTACGTATCAATTACTTAAGTAGGTAGGTATTCCCTCTGTTAGGATAATACACTAAGGTAGATAAGGTTTGGTAGGTACTCACTTTTTCCTCCATTGCAAATCACAAACTATACAACAAACTTATGAATTGAAATCAAAAACAAAACACAGAAAAACAAAGACACAGTTACGCAGTACATAGGTTTCTTGTTACGTAGTCGTAACTTTCGATAAAAAACTCAAAAACAAACGAAATCAAAATCAAAACACAGAGAGTTCCCGCCACATTCCCGCACACGCGGCTTCTGAACTGACGTTTGTTTACCAACACAAGCAAGAGCAAGTTGCGCTAGGGACGTGCCTGTGCCACGATAAATTTTTACTTTTTACGGAAGCGTCTTGACAACTCATTTTTTTTTAAATACAATTTAGGTTCATATGTTGGCAACTAAACATATTCATTTAATGTCAAAGTTTTTTGTAACCGACATTTATTGATAACTATACTTATTACATTTAGAGTTCAGAACGTAGTTGGCCGTAACTGGACATCTCAATATATCATGATTTAAACAGAAATACTTCGGTTGGCTATAACTGGACATCTCAATATATCACGATTTAAACAGAAATACTTCGGTTGGCTATAACTTGACATCTCAATATGTCAAATAAAAGAGAAAACTTATATGTGTATAAGTTAAGATATCAAATAACGAATAATATTTTGGTCACTGGCTATATGTTGATATAACGAAATATCAATGTTCGTTCACAAAAACATGTGAATCGTTAATTTGATATGTTGTGTTGTCAGGTAAAACACGTAAAAATGCGAGATGTCAACATAATACCATAGTCGATTGCTCCAAAAGTTATTTATATTTTGAGCTGTCAATTTTTTTCATATAAATTCCTAATGCGTAGAACGTATTAAGCCAATAAAAAAAAAAACATACAAGTCGAGATGTCAATGTATTCACGCCAGCCACGGAGTTGGTCGCTGTGATTAACTCAAGACAATGTTTATGTTCTTTCTCCAGATTACCTACTGACAAGTTATATGAGTTTATATAATTGTATTTTTTTTTATTTTTTTTATTCGACTTTATAAGTCAAGCTATTTTTAATTTTATTTCAATTTATTGTTGACATAATCTACTCATTACAATGTTTTTTCTAATGAGTTGTATTGCAATATGTGGTTAGCTAGTGACCTCGACAATTGATCATATTAGTTATTGTTATTAGTAATTAACTGTTTGTTTTATTTATTTTATCTCGATGGTCCTAGTTTATCATTTATAACTTCCAGTTACAACTATATGTAAGCGGGCACGCCCTTTATGCCTGGAGGCTTTTATTTAGATAAGTTCTGTTTACGTTTAGTTTTTATTTCTGCCTGAGTATAGTTCTCGATGATGTTGTGTGGTATATTGGCGTGTGCTAGCTAACATATGGCTAATAATTTAAATTATGTTTTGTGTTGCGTAATCTAAATTATCTAAATTATTTTGAATACTATTATATAGAATCTTATTTTTTTGTTCTTCTAACTGAACAGACAGCTGTGCTGCTGGGGAGTTTGTTGCGCCACTTCTTCTTCCCAGCTAATGCACTAGGAAGTGGTGAAGGGTGGGCGTTTTGGGGGACTGTCTTATGTAATTTTGACGTTCGAAAAGTGCTGATTCTCAGCCTAGTTTGAATAAATGACTTTTGAATTTTGAATTTTGAATTTTCCCTTTTCTGTATTGGATGAGTGAACTTTACACCCTGTTCCTCATACCTCTAAAAACTCTTACTATCTCACGTTACTTTGAACTTATTTGTTTTGTTTTTCTTACTTAGTTATTAATTTTATAGTGCTTGTGGCACAGTTATTACGTTTATGGGGCATGCCGTGCTATCCAAATAACCTATAATTAAATGTTTTTGTTTTTGAAATTGTTGTTAGCTTAGATTTAAGTAAAAATATTATTTTAAAGTTGTAACGGTGTAAACAATTGTTGGTTGGCCATTAAAGAAAAACAAAATTCAATAAAAAAAAAAATTGGCAAAGTATGACGAAAATACAAAAAAAATTAGTTAGTAGTCACTTTGCGTAACAATTAATTTCCCTGATTTAACATTGTCCATAGCCTATACAATTATTATGAAATGGGTAATTTCTATTTCACACTTCGTTGAAACAATGCCCTTTAGTAGTAAATGATAGTGTCATTATAATTACGACCACAAATTAAAATTGCCATGCCATCGCGTGCCTACAACACAGTAAACAAAACGACCACATAGTGACCACTAACGAACTAAATACGGCCCAGTGCGTAATAGTAATGGACTAACGTTGATTTTAAACTTTCGAGAATTATTTCGGGACCTCTCGTCGGTCGAAGTGTGGTTTTTTAAATTGATTAATGTAAAATAGTGTATCATTCAATCTGCCTAGACTTTTTCCCAACTATGTTGGGGTCGGCTTCCAGTCTAACCGGATGCAACTGAATAACAGTATTTTACATGGAGCGACTGCCTATCTGACCTCCACAACCCAGTAACTGGATAACACGATACCCCTTGGTAAGACTGGTTGTCTGACTTTCGGGATTCTGACGAGCCGTAACGACTGTCAAAGATCCACGAATCACAGCCGGGACCAACGGCTTAACATGCTTTCCGAGGCACGAAGGAGTCTCGGTATGTAAAGATGGTCAGTATGGTCACCCATCCACAGACCAACCCCGGCAAGCGAAGCTTAACCTAATGGATCGACCCGTGTGGCAGTTATTATTTAGCCACGAGCTCCTTAATGTAAAATAGTGTATCATTAGGTATGTTAAAAAAATAAAACTTTTCAAAACTTTTTAAATTTATTTTTTCTTTTTGACGGTAAATTGGAAGAAAACCCTCCCCCTGATTTCACATAAAAAACAACGATATATTACGAGGCAAAACTTTACTTATTCGTTTTTATTGTGTTTAACTTTTATACACAGCTCCCATTCAAAACTTTAGAGATATCGTCATTTTAATCTCAAGTAGTCCCGTAGTATATCAGGTTACGGGACCACCCAAAAGTGGCGTGCCAAATGCGCGTGTTACGCCAAATACGCCGCTCAGACGAGAGGGGAGTTGAGTGATGTTACACCACACAACGATTCAGAGATATCAAAGTTGATTGATTTTGCGAATTCTCCGAATTGTCGATATTATAATACACAAGTTGTAATTAAAGTAACTTTTATTTAAAAAAAATATTTATTTTCCATAAAATGTTTTCATAACCTGACAAAATCTAACAGCAGATTTATTATTGCGATTTCAATGTTGGTCCCATAGTAAGTTGTTCATAATTATGTGTACATCTTGAGAGGTTATTAATTATTTCAATTACACCTTGTAACTTACTCTCTGAGGCTCAATTTACATTGCCGCGCAAATGTGTAACGCAAAAAGTAGATACGGTCCAAATAACAGGTCGCGCGTCTTCTGGAGAATTCTCGCGCAATAACGGGAATTCCCGCAGTAATAAGCTCGTATCTAGTTTGTACGTTAGACAATTGATATACAGTTCATTTTGCTATGTACAATATCGTTACAAAAATTTGCTCCCACTCTGTTCAGCGCTAGCGATAAGTATCCAGCCCAAGGCGCTTGGCTTTTAATATTTCATAAGCGTATGTCCAGTGACACAAACTAGAACTTGACCCCACATTAAAGAGTTAGTTTAATTTGACTATCATGTAGAAGATAATGGACCTAGCTCGCCCTACACTTCTTCTAAAATGTTTTAAAAATTATTACGGGGACATCTTTTTTTTTCTGGACCCGTCTTGTGGACCTTCTGGTTACGGAAATATTGGTGATCCAATTCTTGTGCCGTTTTTTACGTAATTCTAATTCTTCTGATCCCTGTTCCATTTCATGCACCCTTAAGCACACGGTTTTGTTATTGTTATTAGTAATAACTGTTTATTTATTTTACCTCGACGGTCCTAGTGTATCATTTATAACTACCAGTTGCAGCTATATATATGTAAGCGGGCACGCCCTATAAGCCTGCAGGCTTTTATTTAGATATTAAGTTCTGTTCACATTTCGTTTTTATTTATTATTTCTGCCTGATTAAAGTGCTCGATGTTTTTGGTCGGTATATTGGCATGCTTGTATGCTAGCTGACTTATGGCTAATAATTTATAATTTTAATTATGTTTTGTGTTGCGTAATGTAAATTATTTTGCATACTATTATTATATTATAGAATTTTGTTTTTCTAACTGAACAGACAGCAGTGCTGCTGGGGAGTATGTTGCGCCACTTCTTCTATCCAGCTAACGCACTAGGAAGTGATGAAGGGTGGGCGTTTTGGGGGGCTGTCTTATGTAATTTTGACGATCGAAAACTGTGGATTCTCAGCCTAGTTTGAATAAATGACTTTTGAAATTTAAGTAAATGATTTCTTGCACCGTGCTTAAAGGAAATTACAGTTCGAAGAGTTGAAATTTGCCCCTTAAGTAAGAGAGGAATGCATTTGAAACTGTTCGTTACGTGGGTGTGCATCACTAGTGCCTTATGGCTAGCACATCACTACTAGCTAATGCCGGACCTTCTGACCTCCATATTTCCTAATTACTTAATCCCGTTGCTTTTAGTAAAACTTTTGTAATTGAGGCATGTCCGCCTAGGGGCTCTTAAGCTGGGCATTACCCACTAATATTAGTTGCCCTCGTTTGAGAAATTGTTTCGCGTCAAACTTTGTTCTCTTTCCTTATTAAATAACTATGGGACAATTCTTTTTGGAGTTTCTGTTTTGGACATTTGTCATGGAGTCTGTTAATCAGGTGTGATTGACGGGACCTTTGACTTTACTTTACTTCACTATCTCGCAAAAAGCAAGCGAGGTGATTAAGGTGTTCCTATTTGTATGAGAAGATTTCTTGATCCGGAAATAGGGATGACGCCTGGGTAAAAAAAATGAAATTCTAATTAGTCCGTCAGTCAGATAATAAAAAAATATTAGACACGTATTTTTTGCTTTATCATATTATTAAAAAATTACTTAGATAAAACGCATTTTAAGTTGGGGAGTGGGGGTCGATACGTCACTAGTACGTATAAAATCTACATACTCGTGACGTCATGGCACATTTTACTTCAATGTATCGCCGTAATCTTTAGATTACGTTAAAAAAGAAAAAATACGTGTCCAATATTTTTTTATAATCTCAAAGACGGACTAAAAAAAAATTTTTAGTCGTCATCCCTATTATACCTACTAGTTATCTCTTTTAAAATGTAGTAATAATAACTTATTTTTCTTGGGTTAACCAAAAAACAGATCAGATCCCTTTGATTGCAGCATACTATAACCACACATGGTTCACTCCGCAAAATCATTTTAATAAAAAGCGACTCTTGCGACGACACAATAAGGTGAAATTCAGGATGCACAGCGCTAATTACCTGTTATACCGCACATAGAAGTTGCCTCTCTTTCTATCGCGTCATTTTTATATCTTCTGACTACGTTACGCTCACTGCATTGGCCCGACAAGACGGGCCCGCCGCGTCCTTGTAGCTTCATACCTAAAATATGGAGTGACACATCTGTATTCATCTGTATACAATTCTGCATTCGGCAATTTGTAACATCTACAGCAATTTTCAACGGGAATTCAAAGGTTACATCAAAATCCTGTCCCAATTTGACGCAACGTGAATGCACTGCCAGAGTTCTGTTTTAATTCTGGGAGCGATCGGCAAAGGACGCAGCGGAATGTGCAGTGATCCGACATTCACGAATTAGGGACTGAAAAGTCAAAAGGTACTAAAATCAGAGGTACTGGGTGACGTTGGAAATTTAGACTGTGCGCACAATAAGTCAAAATAGTTTTGTCTGTCGTTAACATAACCATTTTTCAATAGATTTTTAGTCAACTTTGAATAGAAGATTAGAATTGAGAGTTAACATTCCTCAAAGTGGCACATGTGCAGTGAACGTGCATTCACTGTACAGTCAGCTGCAGATAAATTTCACCCATTTAGGGGGTGAGATTTCTGCTTGCGCCTCATCAGTATTTTCATACAGCGATAGCCTGTATTAAAGCTTGACTCTATGTGCGCAGAGTCTTAGTCAAAATCTCAGGGCCCTATTTCATATTATAGCTGATAATGCGACATATTTGTCCAAAAATAATATTAGTTACACAGTATTCGCATAAAATATTTGAAAATTAATGTAATAACATTTTCACGATGAGCAAAAAACTATGTAAAATCTTACAATAACTGCGGATTGTTGGATTGTCGCCCTAGGTCTTGCTATGGCTTCATCTAGTGTCCTCGTAAGTTTGATAAAGGATACTTGCGTCCGATATTTTTTTTTTTTTACCATAAAGTAATGCCCTTAAAAAAGTTAGGTGCGTAGTACTTGCAAACGTGAATGCAGCAAAAGCAATAGGTACGTAAGAGTCGTAGCACGTGGCGATTTTTATAATATACATAAATTTCTATCCAAAATATCCATAACTACGAGTACTATTCATTGTAGCAGTGAATCAATTGTCACGCTTAAGGCATAGGCCAAATATTTTTGATTTTCAGATAGCGCATGACCTAAAGAGGTGCCATAAAGAATATGAATTAACAGTTTCAACTAATCAAAAAGTTAAGCTAAAACGTGAAATTCCACGGGTATTCTGGGTTTTGCATCTAAACTGACGAGGTGCAGCAATGTGAGCTGCACAGTGCACATCACTAGTATTCTTGTTTACTAAGCCTAACATGTTTGTGCGCGGAGTGGGTTCAAGTCAAAATACTAACAGACGAGGATCGAACTCATGACTTCTTCAGCTCATTAGACCACGCCTTAACCGAGTAAGCGTAATACTTATTGGCAAACAAGCATGCTTTTTTATAGCATGTATAGGCTAAGTATTTCAGACGTAATTTCTTCAAAGAGTTCCAAAGTGTTTTGACATTTATACAATCTGTACATAGTTTACGTAAATTAACAAAAAAAGTATTCTAAAAGCTGTTTTTTTATTCCTTGTTCAGCAGCTATCAAGTCAGGACCTGATGGTGAGACACCAGCTCGGTCAGGAAGAGACCCCCCCGCACCCCGTATACCCCCACTCAGGCTACAACATGCTGCCATCTGGTGACGACATCATACCAATCAGGGATGGAGGTGAGGAGGACAGTACGTAGTGATCATAGAACATTGTTATAGTAAGACACAGGGGAAGCCCCCGCACCCGGTATACCCCCGGACCCCTTATACCCCACTCAGGCTACAACATGCTGCCATCTGGTGACGACATCATACCAATCAGGGATGGAGGTGAGGAGGACAGTACGTAGTGATCATAGAACATGGTTATAGTAAGACACAGGGGAAGCCCCCGCACCCGGTATACCCCCGCACCCCTTATACCCCACTCAGGCTACAACATGCTGCCATCTGGTGACGACATCATACCAATCAGGGATGGAGGTGAGGAGGACAGTACGTAGTGATCATAGAACATTGTTATAGTAAGACACAGGGGAAGCCCCCGCACCCGGTATACCCCCGGACCCCTTATACCCCACTCAGGCTACAACATGCTGCCATCTGGTGACGACATCATACCAATCAGGGATGGAGGTGAGGAGGACCGTACGTAGTGATCATAGAACATTGTTATAGTAAGACACAGGGGAAGCCCCCGCACCCGGTATACCCCCGGACCCCTTATACCCCACTCAGGCTACAACATGCTGCCATCTGGTGACGACATCATACCAATCAGGGATGGAGGTGAGGAGGACAGTACGTAGTGATCATAGAACATTGTTATAGTAAGACACAGGGGAAGCCCCCGCACCCGGTATACCCCCGGACCCCTTATACCCCACTCAGGCTACAACATGCTGCCATCTGGTGACGACATCATACCAATCAGGGATGGAGGTGAGGAGGACCGTACGTAGTGATCATAGAACATTGTTATAGTAAGACACAGGGGAAGCCCCCGCACCCGGTATACCCCCGGACCCCTTATACCCCACTCAGGCTACAACATGCTGCCATCTGGTGACGACATCATACCAATCAGGGATGGAGGTGAGGAGGACAGTACGTAGTGATCATAGAACATGGTTATAGTAAGACACAGGGGAAGCCCCCGCACCCGGTATACCCCCGCACCCCTTATACCCCACTCAGGCTACAACATGCTGCCATCTGGTAACGACATCATACCAATCAGGGATGGAGGTGAGGAGGACAGTACGTAGTGATCATAGAACATTGTTATAGTAAGACACAGGGGAAGCCCCCGCACCCGGTATACCCCCGGACCCCTTATACCCCACTCAGGCTACAACATGCTGCCATCTGGTGACGACATCATACCAATCAGGGATGGAGGTGAGGAGGACAGTACGTAGTGATCATAGAACATGGTTATAGTAAGACACAGGGGAAGCCCCCGCACCCGGTATACCCCCGCACCCCTTATACCCCACTCAGGCTACAACATGCTGCCATCTGGTGACGACATCATACCAATCCGGGATGGAGGTGAGGAGGACAGTACGTAGTAATCATAGAACATTGTTATAGTAAGACACAGGGGAAGCCCCCGCACCCGGTATACCCCCGGACCCCTTATACCCCACTCAGGCTACAACATGCTGCCATCTGGTGACGACATCATACCAATCAGGGATGGAGGTGAGGAGGACCGTACGTAGTGATCATAGAACATTGTTATAGTAAGACACAGGGGAAGCCCCCGCACCCGGTATACCCCCGGACCCCTTATACCCCACTCAGGCTACAACATGCTGCCATCTGGTGACGACATCATACCAATCAGGGATGGAGGTGAGGAGGACAGTACGTAGTGATCATAGAACATTGTTATAGTAAGACACAGGGGAAGCCCCCGCACCCGGTATACCCCCGGACCCCTTATACCCCACTCAGGCTACAACATGCTGCCATCTGGTGACGACATCATACCAATCAGGGATGGAGGTGAGGAGGACAGTACGTAGTTATAATAGAAAATTGTTATAGTAAGACATGGAAGAGTCCCCTACACCCCGTGACTCCCACTCAGACTACAACGTGCTGCCGTCTGGGACAACATCATACCCACCAGGCATAGTGGTGAGGATAGGACATTACGTAGTAATGATGGAACATATTATAGTTAGTATAGCATAAATTTTAGTTTGTATATACTTCATTGTTTTACTCTACTCACAAACTCGGGAGCTCTGTATCTTGTGCTGAGTTCAATGAAAATAAACGCAAAATCATAACAATATTTTACATTATATACAGTCAGGGGAATTAATTGTTTAGAAATTGACACATAATTATGCTCAGATTATATTGACAAAGCCATTTCATACGGCTATCAATGAAAGGCAGTTTTGCTTTGAATTGGCACCTATACCGGTACCTAATGAATGCCGATAGACAATTAACACCGCAATATTTTTACTTGATTTTACCAAGAAGAAAACGACCGTGCTCGAAAATAAAACAAAAGTGCATCGACTTTACGACGCCCGGTATGCAAAACTCCTTAGTCTAGTCAGTACTTTAATTTTAAAGATTATTAAAGAAACATGTTGGTCCATTTCTGCAGGTGTATACGATCATGAAGACGGTGGCGCCGCCCGGGAGGTCATGAAAATGAAACTTCGAAACATCTTCAAACATTGGGTGAGAAATATTAATTGCTGCATACATTGAATTATGAATGGAATGAAGTTAATTACGGGCAGAGCGATGCAGTGTGCATCGTTGAGTAAAAACTTTTGTTGTTTGTTGAGTAAAGTTATGTGGACTTTGACTCACCCGTGGGAAATGTATGAAAGTTCCATGTTTAGTTTTTGACATTGAATTATTACAAGAGATACGTGCAGGAATCTCTTACGTCCCTCTTCCTCTCTCCTACTTTGCTGTGCCCGACAGGGTCCATAATGATCATTTGTCTTTGATAAACCTACCACCACTATTCCATTGTGGAATTTAAATAAATTTAAATATTGATTAACGAGTATCTTTGCCACGAAATGTATTCAGGATTTATAAAAAATAAATTGAGAGCAAGATACTGTAGGTTTCATTGAGCCAATAAAACTTTTTTTTTATTTATATAAAAAGTGTAACAATAAAAAATAGTGGGGAAGAACCAATGATAGTAAATTTTTATTTAAAACCTTTTATATATTTTTTCAGATGGACAACTACAGGCGGTCACAGCAAAACCCAGACGACGCCGGTTACTACATTGAATCCCTGTAAATTATCTAAAAAACGTAATATATTTGACACATTACCCTGTATCTAACAAATCTTTCAAATACCTACCGGGAAGTAAGCTTGATTTTCAAATAATAGATCAGGCATGGTATATAAAAATAAAAATAAACTTATGTATGTCCAATTCTAAATAAAAACGAAAAAAAAATCTATTTCATTTCTTGATAATATGTAAGTAGTAGTAAAAAAATAAATCAAAATCATAATTATAATAATGTCGCATGAATATGAAAGTCAAGCTTCAATTTATTCCATTAAAAAATCGTGTTATCCTTTATGGTAGGTACATTATAAATGTAATAAAAAATATCTTGTCAATTAAATGTTTTCACGAAAATAATATAAAACATGTTATTTAGAAGAATTATATATATCTGATGAACTGTTTCTGTGAAAAAGGCTGGCATCTATTCTTTAAATTATAATCTTTATGTAATAAAAAAAACTTTATATCTATAACAGTCATTGTAAAAAAAAGTAATTTTTTCCAAATTTTATTTTTGTGGTACCTGAAATTTCGTTTCATAAACTTACTATAACTATTTAAATTTAATAAAAATTAATGTTTGGCTAACATAAGTTTACCATCGAGAAAAAGGATTATAAATAATTAATAACTTATTAATGTAGAAATTGACTGTCTCTATGAAATAAGAATGTTTTGTGTATTTATTAAATGGTTAGATACATACAATGTGCTGCCAACACTGTTTTATTTTATTAACTCTGTTCCTAAAACTGTTTTGGAAAAATAACAAACACGAGCATCACGCATGTAATTCCAATTGGTTAAGCAGTGAAATACCTACGTCCACATTTAGAAAGTTATGTTTATCTCATGCTGCAGCCGCATCTGCATGACGAAACTTCGCATAGTGATACGATACGCGCAGATGTGACCAACCATTATCGGTTATCGTCACGATAGTTCGGGCTGCGTAGCACTTATCGCCCGGGTGGCGGTACATGATAAACGTGGCGAAGCCGCTAATGTTACCACCGCATTAGCGCGATTATTTTATAGCGAGAAAACATACGAAGCTTCGGCACGCATTGCTTTGTCACGATAGACGCAGATGAGGCCGCAGTATCAAGTATACCTAATTGACAGTAATAAAATTGATAGTTTAACGCAGAGTCAAGCGACAATCAGTAAGTACTATAAGGAATCCGCGTCTTTATATTACCTACCGGGATTATCAATGAAATAAAAGATATATCCTATGCTATTAAACGAGCAATATTTGTATATTCTATACTATTAAATAAGCAATATTTATATATACATATATTTGTAACGGCGAAAAATGTATGTAGCTAGGTCTCATATCTGGGAAAATTAGTTTTCTCCGTATTTTCACCCGATCAGAGCTCGGTCGCCCAAAGTTTAGAACTAGATGGCTACCTTAGAATAATGACATGGCAGCATGGAGTTAGTAAGTACTATCTATCCCCTATACTAAATGAGCATTCTCTATTTTCACCCGAGCAGAGCTCGGTCGACCAGATACTTAAGAATTAAACTCGTAATTATCTAAAAAGAAATCAAATTAATAGGTGATTCTCTGTTATTTTCTAATCTTCTTAATTTGAAATAGTGGGTATCCCAGTCTTGCCATCAACTTATCAAATACTCGCGGAGGTTGCCTGGAAATGCCATGTAGGCTAAAAGTCAGGTTTATGCGAGCCTAGTTATGACAGTTCCGTAGTCAGTCCACCGCTGAATTGCAACTAGGCTCGTGTAGACACTAGTTTCAACCCAGTTCAGTACTGACTTCGCGCCTTCAAGTCAGTTCAGTTGACTACCCTGTACCTGTCTATTTTCGGGCCCAGACCTTTAACTCGATATTTATAACTGTGCGCTTGAAGCTGTCAAAATCGTAGGTTGATAGTATTGAAATCACCCGCCCTACCACCTTCTCAGTGCCCGACGCCTCATAAGAGGGTTTATCCTAAAAGTTGGCAACGTCGCAAATAACTGTCAAATATTGACCTATTTTGATTCTTATAGCAATATTACTGAATAAAAATAAGAAATGTGGCTAACTAGCGAACTAGAATATAAATAATGAATTGGAATTATAACATTGAATTTGATGTTGTATTCATTTTAGGTGTAAAAAACGCATTTCCAAATAGATTTTTTACGTCTAAAACTAAACATTCGGTGTAACGATATTAATTATTGCATTTCATAATCAATATTCTAGTTCGCTAGTTAGCCACATTTTTTATTTCCACACAATAATATTGCTAAATTAATCAAAACAGTGAAATATTTGACATCTATTTGCGACGTTGCCCACCTTCAGAATAAACGCTCTTAAGTTGTTATTGTTAATATTTAACCCACTTATACTTTAATATTTTGACGTTGACAGGCGCTCAGTTATAAAAATCGGGTTCTATCTACCTTCATAAATTTTGAGTACCGGCTATGTTCTGTGAGTAGACACTATGGCTACTTCACTACAATTTTTTTGAATTCAATATTTTTAAATGAATTATCATTATAAAATCATTTTAAGGGTTAAAATAATCAGTTGTGTGGGTCCTATCCATGGTTGATAGATAGACTTTCCTATAATGAGATACGAATCGTAGAAAACCAGTGGATAATTTCAAAATCAACATTTGAGTAACATAATGCATGTTTTCGTAAAACAAACAAATATGCACAGAGATTTGAGGCAACCTCTTACACGAAGAGTTCTCGAGGTTTGATGAACATGCACTTACGGAATGTATGGTAGCTATTTACCAAATGATACTCAGCTTGCCATAGAGAAAATTTTCCCGAATAATATTGCACGCCTAAAGAAATGGTTGCTAATTCCACGGTTTCCTAGAAGAGGCTGCAATTTATCGGTGAGTGTCGTTACTGAAACTTTATTTATGAACGTGAGCTTGAGAGCGTTTTTTGGCACTGTATAGTCAAAACCCCATGATGCGATAATGGGTACTTGACAGATGCAGGTGACTCAATCGCCACCACTGTATAACTGAAAACCTTGCTACATCATTTCTACTATTCTCTGTGTGTAGAAATGCGCTCTGTAGGTATAAACACATCCCTACGATCAACAATTATGAAGACTATAGAAGATAATAGACAGGCTTTAAGTACAAAAGTGGTTAAAGTGTTCGGGCCTCTTTGTCTAAGAAAATAATGGTCGTGCTTATCCCTCATTACAAACATAATACATCAGAGTATTAAAGCTGGATGAGGATTGAGCATGAGAACGTTTTCTTTAGTATCTCTAAGGAGTTTCTTTTTTGGAATAAAATAAATGAATATTGTAGGTTAACTAATTGATTTCGTCATAGATAAATTTAAGTATACTTAATATTAAAAAAAAAATGTTTATCAGCAGCCTGTTATCTGGATATTTGCTATACCAAGGGTTCTCAAACTTTTAAGAACAGAACACTAACAATACCTTTTGTTTTATGGAACCCCATATCAAATAATTACAAATCAAAGATACTATAATTTAAATAACAAAAACTTTTATTTGAAATATTTTAAAAGTGAAACACTTTCATTATTTACTTTAACTTTTAACTTGATCTCGAGTTCGAACCCAATGCACCTCTGACTTTTCTGATTCATGTGCGTATGGTATAATTATCGCTTGCTTAGAAAAGGTGAAGGAAAACCTCGTGAGGAATAACATCGTGCCTGAGAGATATTTCTCGACGGCATGTGAAGCTAAGTCAGAGACCCATGGGCGGCTTTAAAACTTTGACATCAGGTTAGTCACTAACCACACGAAAAGAAGAAGAAGAACTTCTAATGTGAAGAATGAAATTGTTTCACTGTTTTATCTATAATTGCTTTATAGTTCAGTATTATGTCCGACAGTTGTATGCGCATAACTGGGGTAGCATCCAATCTCGACCTGAATTTGTTTTTGGTATAAATGTAAGCTGAAAAACCTGTTTCACAACGATACGTGGTGACAAAGGGAGAAAAGTTAATATAGTCTTTTTGGCTACTTCAGGGTATTCACTCCTAACACCAACCCAAAACTCATTCAGAGATACAGACTCAAATGTGTGTTTTAATGTGGATGAACTTTGAAGATCTATGAATAATCCAGGATAGTTAGCATCGCAGGTTGACTTCTGTCGAAAAATGGATTTTCTACCCATTTAATATCAATATCACTATCCAGAAATACATATTTTGCGCTATTTTAAAATACAATTTGTACATAGTGTTATTTAACAGCCAAAAATGAATAATTTCGCGGAACTTTTTTACTTTAATACGGAACCCACTTTAGGAATGCTGTGCTATACCGGTGAAGTTTCAGGTGAAGTTGATATGTATCTACCATGAGCCAGCCAATCGATTCTGTAAAAATCTGACTCAGTAAAGTTAGGTGAAGTGAGCTTAGAGTGAGCTGTCATTAGTGTCAAGAATGACAGCTCACTTCAAGTTCACTTCACCTACGTTTTCACGGTGATTTTTACAGAATAGACCGGATTACTCCGACACCCAAATCCTTCAAATCGGAGCACACCAATAATGCTTATCTGCAGAAATATACCTTCCTACAGATTTTGAGAAAAAATCACACCGGTCGCTTTTTAATTAACTGACTTCTAAAAAAGAAGGTTCCCAGTTCAGATATTTTTTTTAAATGTGCTTGGGCATAACTCCGTCATGTATAAATGGATTTGAAAAAATATGTTTCACTGAAAAAGTATGCTCTCGAGGTAGTACCTACCATAATTTTTTTATTAACTGTGCTTGAGTACTTTTTGAATTAGCTTCATAGTCTATATAGATGAGGTTATAGTTCCTGTCACTGTTATTTACATGTTAGTGCCACAACTAAACTAAAATAAAAGATTTTTCAAAAAAAAAACAACTGACTTCCAAAAAAAACACTACATAGTGAAAATAACTTTATTTCGGAAGTCGGTGTCTTTATTTTTTAATTTAAATTTTGCCACCGTCTTCCGAAACAAAGTAATTCTTGACTTTGTAGTGTATTTTTTTTTAAGTCTGTTGTTATTTTTTTTTGGAAAAACCTTTTTTTTTGTAAAAAAAGTTGTGCCTTCATGTACTACAAAAACTTTATAAATAAATAATTATTATATTACCCGAATCAAATACGCGTTCTTACGACTGATTACCCAATTCTTAGATACCCCGATAAACCATAATTATGCTAATTTAGTGTCGTTCTACACAAAATAGTCTAATAAACATAATAAAGATGTATCTACCTATTTAAATATCTGAATTAATCTTAGTTCATATTTATAATAGTTAAAAATCTTCCAAAACACTAACAAAACGCGTCAACATCTGCCACTCTCATAATATGTTTGTTCTGCGTCACCAATTAACAACTTTTAATGAGTATTTAATTCACAAAATAAATAATAACATCGCTTCAAACCTACACGGGGACAGAAATTAAATTAACATTGGTACATACGCCCTTTTAACTCTTAAGAGCGTTTATCCTAAAGGTGGCAACGTCGCAAATGGCTGTCATAAATGTACCTGTTTTGATTAATTTGGCAATTTTACTGTATGGAAATAAGAAATGTGGCTAACTAGCTAACTAGAATATTAATAATGAATTGCAATTATAACATTTTGATGATGTACCCGTTTTAGGTGTAAAAAAGGCATTTGGAAATACTTTTTTTACATCTGAAACTATAAATTCGGTGTTACGATATTAATTATTGCATTTCATAATCAATATTCTAGTTCGCTAGTTAGCCACAGTTCTTATTTCCATACAGTAATATTGTCAAATTAATCAGAATAGCAAAATATTTGACATCTATTTGCGATGATTCCGCTAGCGGCAGTCTATCCTTGTCGGATAAAGTGCCGCTATTTGCGGCACAATAGTGGCACTGCCTCGGCCCGGTTAAAGTGCCGTAAGTATTGAATCGTCATTGTCACTGGCACTGGTTATAAGTTATATAAATAAATATGTGTACAGAGCTAAGTTGTAAAAATAATATGAATTTTATGTATTTAACAGACTTTTAAATTATTAATTTAAGTAATTTTGCTGCACTTACTGTCCTACAGTTTAATTCACAAACCGAAGCTGGACTCCCGGAAGACTCGCAACAAAATATACTTATTAGATCGACGTATGATAAATTATACTCATTAGATCGACACATCATAAGTTAGCTAGTCGTTATCGATTTAAATAATAACGCACAGATTTAGCATATAATACCAAACACAGCCCCTTAAGGCTACTAAATCAAGACGTATCAACATCATCATCATTTCAGCCGAAAGACATCCACTGCTGGACATAGGCTCCCCCAAGCACCGCCACTTCGACCGGTTCTATGCTTCCCGCATCCAGCGGATTCCTGCGGCCTTCACAAGGTCATCGGTCCACCTTGTGGGAGGCCTTCCAACGCTACGTCGTCCGGTAATAAACCAAGACGTATGAAACAATTCAAATCTAATGAACTTAGCATGACATCACGCCGTTAATCCTCGAAAGGCTAGGCAGAAGTGTACCGTAAGTAACACCCACATTTTTTCACGGTAGTTTAATGAGTATGTCTAAGTCCCATGTCATAGGAGACGCGCATATGTCGTCAACCGGGCACAAGTTCAGACTCCGGGCTGCTACTGAGAAATTCCTGATGGAAAAACCCAATAAAACTTTGCCAGACTTGGGAATCGAACCCAGCAGTACTATGGGGCAGTCAGGTAACCTATACATAATAATAAAGCTTCTTGTACATGAGGCTGGAGCCGCACCGGAGATGAAAAAAAATCAGAACATCTCAAAATGAAAATGTTAATTCTACAGGGCGCCGGTTCGGCACTGGAGCCGCACCGCTGCCATGAGTGGATTTTACACTCTGTCTGAGATATTATGAATTTTCTTCATCTTACGGTCCAGCAACGGTGCGGATCCGGTATGGCTCCGGTGCGGCTCCCGCGTCATATACATGAAGGCTTAGAGGTTCTTTAGGAATGTTTACTAAACCGCACTTATCTATTCTCAGTTGATAAGTTCCAAGTGTTAGTAAATTGTTTGGATTTCAATTAAGAATAACTCCTTGTAAAAGGGCTTTTAAGGGCAAGTACTTACCATGGCTAGTTTTACCCAACTACGGTCTGGTAATGTCTAGTTGTAATTTATTTTACTAGGTACTACTTTACTTTGCGGGGTTTGTGGCTTGTGGGTCGGTCAATCCGTTGGTCCGTGGATGGGTGACCATCTTTAAATACCAAGACCCCTCCGTGCCACGAAAAGCACGTTAAGCCGTTGATCCCGGTCGTCATTTGTAGATTTTTGACAGTTGTTACGGGTCGTCAGAAGCCCGAAAGTCTGACAAACAGTCTTACCAAGGGGTATCGTATTAACCAATAACTGGGATGCGGAGGCAGTCGCTTTATGTAAAATTCTGATATTCAGCTGCATCCGGTTAGACTGGAAGCCGACCCCAACATAGTTGGGAAAAGGCTAGGTACATGATGATGACTACTTTGTCGTCCACCATAAATATATAAAAAAAGTTGCAAACTTTTAATTCCTAAGATACGAAGGCCAATACGGTTCAACTTCAATTCATACAAATAGAAAAGTACCGACTCACTGACTGACTCAGCAGCCCAAACACTTGAACCTAGAAAGCTAAAATTTAGCACACTCTGGTACTTTTCTATTTGTATAGTTCGTAAGTTCGTTAGTTCGTTAGTTTGTAAGTTGAACCATAATTGCCTTCACATCTTAGGAATTAAAAGTCTGATTGGTTTGGTAAAATATATGTATTAATTATAATCAATAGGTAATCATTTCGGTTCATTTTTCGGCATTTTTTTAACAAAAAGACTTGTGTTTTGAGTCAAACATGGTTTCACCTTCTTACGCAAAGGTTCCATTCCGCACCTGACCGTAGGCGGCAACTGCAGGTGAGGTGTATCGGCGTCATGTCGTAGTCATGATCCCGAACCCGACCGCAGGTGACAGCAGCGCGGAATTCAGTCGGTAGATAGAAGATAGAAAAACGTGTTATCGTTCGAGTGTTGGCGGTACTACTGGTCTGCGGTCGGGTACGGAATGGTATCTCTTTTTTGTCAGTTGTAAAACTTTAAATCATAGTATAAGCTTAATGTTCTCATTTAAAATACTCATTTTAAATGAAAACATTAAGTTTACCGAAGGGCCTATGCACACCACGTTTTTTAAACGCGCCGTCGACGCGCTTTTGTAGCGATACACACGCAAGTCAGACGCAGCCTGTAGACTTTGCACACCTGTCTGCAGGATAAAAGCGCGCTGTCGACGCGCGTTTCTAAAACGCGCGTCGACGGCGCGTTTAAAAACGTGGTGTGCACAGGCGTGCGTACCTCATAAAGTGTTTGTATGGATTTCAAAAACGTAGAAATGATTAAAATACAGAAGTTTAGTTTTGTTTCTTATCAAAACTTTACATAACAACACCAATGTGTGAATGTGAATTTAATTTGTGGACGTTTGGCTTAGAATTTAAAATGCAATCAAATTTGTGTGTGAGTTTTTATTTAGCTATACCACTGTACTATATACATACATACACTTACGCCATGTTCGTATGGGGATAGGCAGAAACTACAGAAGGTTGCTACGATTCTTACATACTCGCATTTTAGCATTATATATTAAAAAAATATAACGAAAATAAGTTTTTTTGGTAAAGTAACAAATAAACGTGGAAGCCTTCTGTTAGATAACTCGATATACAGGATAGATCGACAACTTGAGGATAATAAACAGAACCTTAGCTTAGCGGAGGCTAGCAATCGATTCTTCGGGTTATTTATTGGAAAAGATTATGTTTACTTAGAGGTATAATAAATAGACCACACCCAGGCACTTATTTAGTATTTGTAAGAGAGTATGTTGTCTTATATTCTTAGAGAGACATTCAAATGTATAAAAAAGCGAGAAGGAATATTGAGATCTTCTTAAATGAAATTACATTACTAAACATTAAATTATTACATTACACATTATTTCATTATTTCATTACATTATTGAACATTACTTGTCGTTGTGATCTTGTTCTCATAACTGTAATTATCTACGAGTATAGTGTAAATTTTTTTTTCGCTGCTTATATATTTAGTATGTATGTATTTATGTATCTATTATTTAGGATATGTATTTATCTATGTATCTATTCTAGTATATTGTATACTTATAATTTGCACCAACGACAGCCCCATTTTATGTCCAGGTAAATCACTGTCCATTCTAAGGTTGCCTGGAAGAGATCGCGGAAAGCGATAAGGCCGCCCATTGTATATTTTGTAGTGTTTGATTCGTATTTTTTTGTTATGTCTTTTTGTGGTGTACAATAGGGTATATATAAATAAATAAATAAAGATTTTTTAAATTAAAATATATTTATTATGTATAATGTATATGTTTTATTTACAAAAGATGGCCCGCCGAAGAAATCAAATTTTTGGCCCATATTCAAAATTGGTTGAGCAGCCTTGCTCTAGTGTTTCAACCCCAAACGACTCGAACATATTATGACTCCACATAAGTATTGTAAAATTAAAAATTAAATGCATTCGATTTAGATAAACTTCAATGTATTCTGGCTTCCCGCAAGCAATAAAGCTAAGCTTATTTATAAATTTAAATTTAATAGTGTTAAGAAAATTTTGTAAGTAATTTACTTAAGAAAATGATGGGGCTGACATGAACTGTTAATGGTGCAAGTCCCTAATAAATTAAGAGAAACAAAAAAAAAGTATTGCGCGTTAATTAAAATCCTAAATGTGTTTAAGAGTATCCACCTCAATATACTCCGGTACCCAACACAGTCGTGGTAGCAATTATAAGTTACTTACAACTAAACAGACGTTCTAGCGAGTTCTGTTTGTATTACTTTGTATAAATAAAATTTGTTTAGCTCCCCAACAGTTGTAATATTAAAACGAGATGGAGCTACATTGTAAGTTGACGTTATAACTCCCGAGCTTTGTGCCATTGATCGTTCACCAAAGACATAGGTTTTTGTATTGGTGATGAGGTTATATGATGATTTTATTTTTATTTATTTTATTGGTTCACCAACAATTGTTGACACTGGTTTTATATTTATGGGTAACATGCAAAAATGTATATATGCAGCAGTGCAACAATCACTTACCTACAGGTAAACTCCGAATGCATAAAGAACTATTACAGATATTCACAAATTAATCTAGTTTGTATGCACTGAAGGGTAATATTTACAAGTGGGTCCATAACAACTTATGACTAAATAAAAATAGCAAAATTATATATTATATTCTAACTTAACTAAAACTATTCAAAAACTAAAATATAGCATCGTAAAATTCATCCGCATCGCTGTCGACTGGTAATGTACCCAAGAGACTGGCCGCATTGCCACGTTGTATGGCAATGCTTAGCCTCTGCCCAAAGTAAAAACCAGCTCTTGGGTCACGGGAAGTGTCAAATAGCCGTTTTGAAATAGTTTTAAATTACTTATCCAAAAGTGTAATAATATGATAAATAATAATAATACCAGCCTGTTACTGTCCCAATGCAAGGCAAAGGCCTCTTCTCATACAAAGAAGGCACGAGCATTGATCACCACGCTTGCTCAAGACGGGTTGGCAATTTCAGACATATATTAACTATAAGTCCAGGTTTCCTCACGATGTTTTCCTTCACCGATGACAGTAATGTCTAAGATAAACTCAGAAAGTACATATGAATTGAAAAAGTCATATTGGTACTTGCCCGGATTTGAACGGCGAGGTCATAACCACTGGGCCATCACGACACACATTGGACCGGAGCCGATGGAGGCAGATTGTCCGTTTAAAGGGCTCCAGTGACCACGATCCTCAAAACGAATGTTTAAATGTAATGAATTATAATAATTAGATTAAGATTATACGTAAATAACGTAATTTAACCATTTGATATGAAACATTTGCAGTGTCCTTACAGGGTGCATGTATTAATACTGTGTCATGAAATTTTAATGCAAGCCAACCAGTGTGTGTTAGCAAATAAATAAATAATGAGGGACCAATTGAAGAAGAAGATCCTGACAGATAAATAAAATTCTTTATGTCGTACGTGGTACACTGGCAATTATTTCATGAGTTATGTTATGGTATATAATAGGACTAATAGGGTATCTTTTGTCGTCAATCTGGCACGAGTCAAGCCTCCTGGCTGCTAGCGAGATATTTCTTTTGGAAAAACGTACTAACGTCCGACCCGAAGATCTAAGGCTCAATTTTCATTGCCGCGTAACGGAATGGAATCGATGTTTTTTGTACAAAGCATAATGAACTTTATGTCAATAGTGTAACGCACAAACTAGATACGAGCCAAAAAAGAGGTCTTCTGGAGAATTCTCGCGCATTCTCGGGAATTCCCGCAGTAACAAGATCGTATCTAATTTGTACGGTAGGCATAAAGTTAATTTTGCTATGTCCAATATCGTTACAAAAACTCGCTTCCACTTAAACACGCGGCAGTCATGCGTGATCTTGAGGCAGGTCACAACTGCGCACGCGCACGTACAGTGTAGTACGCGTGCATTTTAGGAACATAGTATGGACACCTTTGGAAATGTCCTCGAGCCGTTAGCGAATGGTACAAGAGACAGTCGAAACACTCGTTCACGAACACATCGCGTGAATCCCGTGTACATACGCTGTGAGCTTCAATTGCGCAGGTGTGGATCCTTGCACGCGAACCGTTCGTAAGAATGTAACGTGTCCATAGCCGAGGCTCCTAGCGTGCAAATTTATTGCACGTGCGCTGATGTGGATCCGCCTTTACGGCGCAGTCGCGCGTGGACCCCAGACCATGGATCAATTTTTTAAATTCCTCCTTTTAATAAAATTTCAAACTTCCAGTTTAACTGACATGCTGTCAAATATTCTCGACCAGCATTAAGGTAAACCATTTCATATTTTACCGGTAACACGTAGTATATTTTACATAATCTGAAAAGCAACATGGCAATCCATTGGATGTCCAATATCGAAACTCTTCAGTGATAGAGGCTAGGTACCGTCCTGTTAAGATTATCAATTTGGAGATTCCATAGTATTTGTCTTTAGATGAACCTACTACCCAACTACGGTAGTTATAGGTACAGAGATAAATTAATGATGACCATATTATTTTACATCTTGATCTTCTTTTCGTGTGGTTAGTGACTAACCTGGTGTCAGAGTTTTAAAGCCGTCCTCGGGCCTATGACTTGGCTTCACATGCCGGGAGAAATATCTCTCAGGCATGCCGGTTCCCTCACGATATTTTCCTTCACTGTGTGTCTGAAGCAAGTGATAATTATACAATACGCACATGAATCCGGAAAGTCAGAGGTCCGTGCCTTGGTTTCGAACTCGAGACCTATGATTTGGCAGTCAGACGGTCACACCACTGGGCCATCACTGCTATTTGATCATTTTGATTAACATAATACGAGTATTAAGCGTTTATAACCAGCCAAAAATATTGTCCCACTACCGGGGGGGACACTAACACACTCTTTGAGAGGGAGCGGGCCGTTATCCAGCAAGCGGGCCCAGTGCGAGTTGCTGGATGTTATAAGTTCTTGAACATACCGGTTTCCTCACAATGATTTCCTTCACCGTTTAAGAACTGTTCAAACCTACATAACTACTACGTTTTTCTTACTCATTTGTTTTATCATAACATCTAATACGAGTACTTATACTGAACGAAACTTTCAGGAACGTAACAGTTAAAATGAACTGAAAACGTGTTAAAGTTATAGTTAAACTGAAAAGAACTGAAGTTTTAATTATGAAGCGTAGAATACGTGACCGAAATGTATTGTTGAAGTGAAATTATGTTGTTATGGCGGTGACAGACGAGCGGTGACTGTCGTGCGGTTTTCGATGTATATCTTGAAATTTTTGCTTCCAAGAGGAGTGGTTTCGCCAGTTCTGTTGAAGTCCCATATAATTGGGGGTGAGCGTATATCCTATGCCGATGGACCGAAAGAAAGACGTAGCGTTGGAAGGCCGCAGGACTCTGCTTGATGCGAGCAGCACAGAACCGGTCGACCTGTCGATGCTTGGTGGAGACTTTTCGGCTGAAATGATGACCGCATTTCCATTAACAAGGTACAAATCCGAAATTCGGGTTCCTACTGAAAGATTTATAATAGAAAAACGTAAGAAAAACTGCCTGACCTAGGAATTAAAACGACCTTACATTCAGTAGTCGCACATACTAACTACTAGATGAATGAGGCAGTGGAACTGCATTTAAAGTGTGTTCCTAGCTATCCGGCAACGGTCTTTGTCAGCTGCAGCCAAATATAATAAAAAAGTAGAATTTGTTTTTGCGTTGATTCAGATTTAAAACGAATGCATTCGTATTCATTAATTCGTCTGGCAGGCCTTAATGTTTCTTTTTCACAGGGGAATATAATAGCAATGTACCTTTATTTTAACTACGCTTTTCAATTTAATCATGCTTTATTTCCGTGGGTGTAGTTGCAAAATATATTTTTTAATGTAACATAACATATAACACACGTCTTGTTTGCCCCGAAAGGTAGGATAGAGGTCTGCCTATAGTACACCCACATTTCGCCAGTTATGTTTAAGTCCCATGTAATAGGGGGCGAGCCTATTGCCATCAACCGGGCACAAATCCAGACTCCGGGCTGTTACTGAGAAATTCCAGTTAGAGACACCCAATAACACTGCCCGATCTGGGAGTCGAACCAAGGACTCCAGGCACAGCAATAGCGCTTGCGACCACATAAAAGTTAAATGCTTTATGTACTGAAACCATTTAACTGCCATCGTTTAGTCTTAGTAAATGGTATATTTTATGTTCAGCCTATATCTACGGTGAAGGAGAACATCGTGAGGAAACCGGCATGTCCTAGAATTAAATATTCGATGCCTGTGTCCCAACAGTGGGATTTTTTATGCTGATTACGCATAAACTACATCTGAGTAAAGATTTGCATTATTATCGAGTGAAGTAGGCGTAGTTAATATCACAGTTTAGTTTGAGTACCATGTAACAGAACTGAGCAATGAAAAAACCAGCCAAGTGCGTGTTGGACCACGCTCAATGAAGGGTTCCGTAGTTGGGATGAATTTATCCCAAAAACAAACATTGTATGAGAGAACACGTTTTTCAACTACAATTAGTTGAAAAACGTGTTCTCCCATACGGAATGTATGGGAGATCATGTTTTTCAAACTGCAAATTTAAGTTGGTCGATTCTTTCTCGTTAACCTGTACAGCCTACTTAGCTCTCATAGTTTTCTTTTTAATTTCGTTATATATACTACTGCTGTGAATTTTTTCACAAGTCCAAGTATAACCATTAAGCTAGAGGGGGGGCACTTGACTCTAACAAAAAAAATCAGTTAAATTTAGGCGAAACTATAAGGGTTCCTTGTTTACTACGGAACCCTAAAAACCGAATAACACTTTGCCCCACCCGTAAAAGTTTCTGTTCAATAAGTGCAATATAATAGCTTCTCCTTCTCCTATTTGCCGTATTAAAAATCTGTTTAAAAACCCTACATTTCAATATTACTTGTATACGTATGTGTGTGTTGTATGTGGGCCATCTCTTCATTTTCCGGTATTTACGGGCGGGACAGTTACACGCTTGGATAAGGAAATGAGCTCGCTAACGATACGACTTACTAGTCCTTATGGGCTCCTGGTACTTTTAGTTCGGGGTAACTTTGAAATAGTGGCTGAGGTTATGTTTTATTATGGGTATTTAAATTTTAATTTTAAAGGTACAAGTTATGTACTGTTTTATTAACATGTTATTTAAAAGAGACTGTGACCTCTGAGTTTGTTTCGGTCTTTCTTCTCAGACTAGTCAGTTAGGAAATACCGGACTCATCTAGTTTTAAAAAAAGAATTCAATTTTGACGTTTAAAAATCTTTTTTTGAACCTATTTACAGAAATAAATATCTTATATATATTGTCATTACTATTCTGTCTTCCAAGTTTGGTGATTAAGACAATCAATTACACTTGTATAACCGACCTCAAAAAAGGAGGAGGTTATGCATTCAATGAGTATTTTTTGTATGCTCCTACAATGATTCCTCTTTGATTTCTACGAGCTTGTTTTGTAATGTTGCTGGGTAAAGATATCCCATTTCTTTTTAAATTTCTCTTAAGAATGTGTGTAGTAGATTTCACAGAGAACCGAGCAATTTTTCAAGGTATGGTTAGTAAAGGAAAGTGCAATTTGAAACTTGTGAACTTTGACACAAGTTTCAAATTGCACTTTCCTTTACTAACCATACCTTTAGGCTAGAGTCTAGCCAAACACTACTTAACGTCATGTGCAACCTATGATGCATAGCCCCAAGGGCTATTCTGGGAAATATTTTTACTGATCCTCTAAAAACTTATTGACCTTCTAATGATGCTCACTTTTTTAAATAAGTGAGCCTCTTTTTAACTTTCGGGCCTTTTCTCACAGTTAGTCGCAGTATTTAAGCTAGGGTATCCGGACCAAATGGGTTACGTAAGAAGTTAGAACGGTGACCAACCGCGCTACATTCAAGTTGGTCGCAGTTACTTGGCTATTAAGTATTTTGACCCCAAAATAATAATTATTTGAATTTCCCAAAAAGAGGCGCAATCATTAGTGTTCAATAATATTTTTAGGAGCGCAATATAGGAATTATTAGAGGTTCGATTAAATACATGCCATAAAACTATATCAATTTCTACAGATAAAACCCATTTCATCTCCTTCTCAATAGGACCAAATGGCCTATCATTACACCAAATCGGGATTTATTGTAAATCCAGTTTAAAAGCTATAATTTTCTTACAGTTAACGTTAGTTAGAGTCAAGTATCAGTCCTTCGACACCGTTTAGACTCACAGGTAATCCAGCGACACATGAAAAATTCAATTTGTTCAAGTGTTCATAGCTGGGATGATTAATTCGTGCTGGATGTGACTTGAGTATAACTGTGAGCGCGGTCTTGGGGTACAAAAAGGACCATTTTCCTGGGGGACTCGTAAAGGGGGGATGGGATCAGTAAGTAAGTTTTGGGTCTGTGATGATGCGTGGAGTTATGAAATACAAGTTTTAGTTTATAATTTGAGGGGCACTCACTCTTTGAAATTCAAAACGCCATTTTTTTTAAAGTAATTAAGGACCGATTTCATCAATGAAACTGAACGCCCTCAGCACATCTAATCGTGTTCAAAGGCTGTCAGTGTCATCATTGTTGTGGAATATTGACAGTGACAGCTCTTGAGCGCGGTTTAGATGTGTAATTCAATAGTGAAATTGGTCCTTTGTCTGACAAGATAATACTTTTATAGCGATTTTGAAGAATAATGAATAAATGCTTATTCATATAAAACATTTTCTTTCATTTGTATGTAGGTTACCTACATGGACCTTCAATTGACCTGTGACCTTTTTAGCTGCGTCCCGCCTAAGCCCGCAATAAGTCTCGATCCCGTGCGAATACGGGGATAAAAACTATTGTATCTCCCAGCCCAGGTCATGGTCTGGGTAGACCATGGTCTAGCTATGTGCACAATTCATCCAAATCCGTTCAGCTTTTTCAGCGTGAAAGCGTAACAAACAAACAAATAAACTCACTTTCACATTAATAATATTAGTGAGGACTAGCTGACCCAAACAGACGTCCAAATTTCAATTATTTATACAAAATTTCCACAGAAAATGCACCTTTTTCACGTTTTTTCCGAATTTTCCAATTCCCCCGGCAATTTTTATTTATGATTCGTATTATTGCGAACAATTTAAAACAAAAAATTGCCAAATTAGAGCTGGCGTTCTCAAATGATGCGCACGAGCTGATCCGACAGACGTCCTGCTTCCTAGAACTCGATCGTAGCATCACCTCCCGGGTCGATGGCGCGTTGTGTTCCACGCGCGCCTCAAAGAGATGTCAGCACCAACTGACGGGGTCCATAAGGACCAATGCCTGCCGGGGTTGCGAGTTTGTCTAAAAGGGATATCACAGCCCCGGCACACTGGCAACGGAAGGAACACGGGTGGGTTTTAGTCAGTAAAAGTCTGACATGCCTTCCCGCTCCACCTAGAGCGGGAGAAGTTATATGATAATTTCCCACCCTAAAAAAAACACAAAAAAAAGCGTCACCTACCAGGTTCAATTGTGAATCTAAACTATCCTCTCAAACACACACAAAACAAAACATCAAAATCGGTCCAGCCGTTTATGTGTATGTATTATGATTATATCACATCGTATAATACATGTATTTTATTTATTTTATTTTTATTTTTATTTTTTATAAAACGTTGCCCCACACTAAGACTTTCTTCCTGTATCGTGGGTGCGTTTACAAACATGCGCCACATACACATGTATGTAACATGTATGTATTATGATTGAATCATAATGCATACACTGAATCTTTACTATTATGTATAAAACATTGTTTATAAATAGTAAATTAGTTATACTGATTGTGGGAGAAAATTGGGGTCATATTACAAATCTACGCACGCACACAGTCCCACACGTATTAGGGGCCTAGCGAAGGACTTGGGCTTTTTTGGTTTGTTTTATCTGTACAGCGGTAATAATGGTGTAATTTACGTAGTTTTATTTATTTTTGGGGAAAAAATAAACGAAATCGATTCAGTAAACAATTCTGAAGAAACTACTTTCATAATGTGTATTAATTCAGGTACATATTGTCTAAAGAAGATTTAACAAACATGGAAAACTAAATAAAATACAAATTTTATATCTGCGTTGAAACCAAATCGGTTGAATCGAGTGCTCGTATTCTGCAATTCAAATCGTTCGGATGTATCGATAGGATGCGACGCAACGAGTATCTTGCGTCTATCGATGTCGATAGAGAGTGCACTGCACTACACTCGATACTTTCTCATCTGAGAGATGTGAACTTTCGTATCGACAAAAATTTTAGCAGTACGTCGAAAACCTACTCTGATTAAACTTTTTTGAAATAATAGCAAACCAAAAGCAAACAAGGTTAAATCAAACTCAAACTCAAAGCATTTATTTCAATTAAACTAATTACAGGGACTTTTGAATTGTCAAGGGGTCGGTCAGTCTGAAAGATGAAGCTTACTGCCCACTGGCAGAGAATAATACCTTAGATGTTAGGTCCGCCTTATGTACTAGACTTGTAAATGAATGGGAATTTCTCAGTAGCAGTCCGGAGTCTGAATTTTTGCCCGGTTCATGGCAACAGGCCCCCTATGGATGTAGGTAGGTCCAGGAAAATTCATAATATTTTATTTCACATAAACCTTCTTGGGCACTTATGAAACCTCAGAAACTAGGTGCACGGTTCCAATTCGTCCTATGAGAAGAGCCGGAAACTCCACGGTTACTCTTTTGAAAATAATTGGCTTTTACAATATGTTCAAATAATAGGTGTATGGGAGGACAGTGTAGGTTTTTCAACAAGTACCAGGAACTTAACAAAATAGAAAGTGGTCAACAAATCTACAGTCCACAAAACCTACAGCGTTCTCAAATTCACAAAGTAGAAAATAATCTATATAAAAAAAAAAACCTATTTAAACGAAATGACATGATGAACACAGCAAGGTCCCCCATGCTTATTAAGAGACATGTCATTATTTATTTCATATTATGAAGTAAACATATTACTTATCAACAAATAACTGAAAACCATTCTAAATTCATTAAGTTTCTAAGTAAATCTGTAATCAGTCGTAAAGAAAACACTTGGGAGTTTTTACCAGCACAATAGTATCCCGGCCATTCCCGGCGATACGGCGGCAGACGACGGACGGCGGCAGCTGGAGTGTTTTTAACACGTTTTGTTTCCACCACTGTTCTCTCTTCGTCTGCTTGCATCGTTTATTTGCTTTGCAGGGAATGGATTCCTTATTTTAATAGGTGTTTTCTTGAAAATTATGGATAGAAAATTTTCAAAAGGGGTGAAACTTAAAAAAAAAAAACACGTTATGGCGAATACTTGGAGAAATGTTATCAGAACAGACGAACCTACGCCATTTCGATGTCACAAGATGCGTGCACGTAGACCAAACATTCAGACTGCTCGGTTTCCATGATCTTTAATAATGTAGGTACAAGCCTTTGCTTGCGAGTTTCGTTCGCGTGGAAGTGGCCTTTATAATAATTATACAGAATGAGCCATGGAACGAGGTCCAAAGAAAACTTTTAGGAGCCTCTCTCCAAGGGCTTCCCGAAACACCCCCATGTATGCTCAGCGATTATTTATAGTACCCAAAGGGTGCCAAACGGAACCCTATTACTAAGCCTCCGCTGTCTGTCCATCTGTCTTTCAGCGGGCTGTATCTAATGAACCATAATAGGTAGACACTTGAAGTTTTCACAGATTGTGCCGCTATAACAACAAATAAAATAATGTTGAAGATTAAAGGGGGACCCCCTTTAACTAAAGAAATGTGTTTTTTTCGGCGTGTTTTGCTAATTATTATACGGTGGTACGGAGCCCTTCGTGTGCAAGTCCTACTCGCACATGGCGGGTTTTTCTCTTTCTGCTTGGCATTTTTACTACAACTTAGCAAATTTTTGCTTGACAAGATTGATCAATTTCTCATAACACTTCGATGGCAATCCTCGAAAGCTTCTGCTATCGCATAAGACCATTTATGCGGCGGCGACCATTTTTTTATTTTTATTTTTTTAAACTTTGCCCCACACTTATAATTTCTTCTTGTATCGTGGGTGCGTTTACAAACATAGAAACTCACATACACTAACACCCAGACCCGGAACAACTACTTGCAGATCATACAAATATTTGTTCCGTGCGGGGATCGAACCCGCGACACGTTGCGCAGCAATCGAACGCTCAGCCACTGCGCCAACCGTGTCGTCTAAACATTAACCAACAGCTGCAAAAAAAAAACATTTTATCCGTCACT
Source organism: Agrochola lota (assembly GCA_947364205.1). Lineage (NCBI taxonomy): Eukaryota > Metazoa > Arthropoda > Insecta > Lepidoptera > Noctuidae > Agrochola > Agrochola lota. Next base: position 18,767,953 of record OX376227.1, on the reverse strand, counting down.
ATTCCTTTGAGCAAGCAATAAAACTAACACTCTGATGATCATTAACGCTTACCTAGTACCCTCGTGCAAAATGTTTTTAAGTAACTATCCACCATTGCAATGTCCACTTCCTATTGTCCACTGTCCAGTGTCCAGTGAGAAATCACCGCGTAACCCCACCATAATTGTATCACAAATAGTGTCTACACAAGAATGAGAGATAAATGGTATTTTATTAAATTGTAACACACTATTATTTACGAAAACGAGACACTAAGGAGGAATGGTGATGTATCTTTATACTTTTTCCTTTCAAAAGGACGTGGGTACTGAGAAGCATTTGTACGTAACTATGGACTGTTCAAAAAGTATCTCATAAAAGTGTAAACAAACTCTGTTCAGGTTAAATTTACGCAATCGCTCAATCAATTCAGCCTATCGCAGTTCACTGTTGGGCATAGTAGGCCACCCCCAGACTACGCCAGAACACTCTATCCTCCGCCTTCCGCATTCAGTCTGTCCCATGCACCTGTTTGAGGTCATTGGGCATCCCAAACTACGCTACTACTACTATACGCGGTCTCTACTGACGGACGCGTCTGCTCCACCGGCCATCGATCCTTCGACAAATATGTCGGTAACTCCGGTTCTTTTCCGGATAATTTAATTCCTGATTTTATCCTTCAAATAAACAACGAGTTCGCTCACTCGTGGGAATTAGTAACAGATTCATCTGTATTTAAAAGGTTTCAAGTTCATATCTCACCCCGTTTTCCAAAAATTATTGTTACAGTCAGCCACAAAAATATGTATACATCGACAAGAATAATCTTTTTAGGCTGCGTGTACGTAAGTTGAAGCACGACCGTTGGATAGTCAATGGAAATTTTCATAACGTCTAGTGCAGAGTTTCCATTCAGAGATCGCGCACACTAGAGCAGCCACTATCACGACCAGTGGTCGCTCTGACCCGGTTAACCGTAGAAACCGATACCGCGATTCGCATTGGTACTTGGTCGCAAGGGCAACTAGCCGACGAAGTGCTCGATTCGTGGTCGAGGTGGTGGCCGTCTAGTATCCGAGATTTCTCAATTGCTGCCCTGTGACCAGAATGTTGGCACGTATAATTAAGAATGTTAATTATATTTTACCGTTAAAAATAAATATTAAATTACTAAATGATCTGACAATCGTTTTCCTGTCCGGATCCAATGAAAAAAAGCACTTTCACGAAGTTTAAATTTTTTCGGGCAACTTTTCCAATTATTTGTTCCCTAAAAATCATATTATAAAAAAAGTCGGGCGGTGGTGTCGTGGGACACTCGATTGGAACCTTGGAATGAAGTTCCTTTCGTTATATAAATTATGTATTGTGGTTCTGTATTAAAAAAACAAAAACAAAAACTTTTGACACTTGAAACTTGTGACTTTGAAACTGATTTTTTTCGGGAATAATGCTTTTTCGTTACGTCGCGATTTCTACCAGTCAATTTCTACCGCAAGACCTTCGTTACAACAAATCAGACCCACAGTTTTCAAGTACGAACATATAGAAGATTAACCTGGATCCGAAGTCATAGGGTTACAGCAGTAGTATTATATAAAGAGTTGGAAAAAACTTCAGAAAATTGTATTTTACCCTCAAACTTTTCTGCGAACCGTTTTTAGCAATAAATGTATATTTATTAATTTTGGCTTTACTGCATCAAAATATTAGTTCATTTCCATTTATTCTGACTATGAGAATAATTAACGAAATTAATTTAAGTCATAGCTATTTTAAATACCAAAAGGCATTGACATCGGTGCTACAAAAAGGAAGAGTAATTCAAATTTATACAAAAAAAAAAAAAACAAAGCTAGTGAAACTTGTTTTAAATGTGCTTGGCATAATTCTTCTTTTTCTACGGATCTCTTTATTGAACGAAATCCAAAACACGGTCAACACCGGAATCAACAAAATACAGTCAGTAATTGTGCTCGTCAACACTTTTCCCTTCTCTTTATGAAAAGCGCCAGCTTCAGAGAGAAGGTTAACCCCCATTTAAACGATGCTAGTTTCATGCCTGCGCATACAATTAAGTTGAAGCAACAAAATGACTCTTTTGTTGCGTCAACTTATAATTTACGCCATAGGCATGAAACAATGGTGCCGATTCTCTTGTCACAAATGCCTCTAAACTAGACTAAAAATCACTAAAATTTGGTTTATTCCCGTCAAACGACGATTTCCCATTCTGAAATTGACTAAAGTGACACAACTTAACTAAATTTTAGTTTGACTGCACTAAGATAGTACTGAGTTTTTAATTTAGTGAAAATGGCAATTTTGCTATTCTGAATTTGACGTTTTTCACCTAAAATTTTGATTGTAAAAACCAAACCAGACTAAACCTGTCAAATTTTAATCGCGAATAAAAAGATGTGGAATAAAATACGTTGTCATGAACTAAAATTCACACCAACATCTCGACTTCACGTGCAAAAACAGGACTGTATTTCATTTTTCTTTTGCTTATATCTCGAAAATGGTGCGTCCTATCGCAAAAAAAATGAAAATTTCGACCCGTTTTATGTAACTTTTAAACCCCTAACATTCAACATGTGGGTAGGTACTATTTTTTCATATTTTCCAAACAAAAAATAAAAAATTCCATATAAAACACGTCGAGGCTATATCCCCAGTGCGCCTCGGGCTCTAAAAAAAAAAAATACGGGATATGGCAAACCCCGGTACCACGTGGAGTCGCGATTGTCAAATTCGATTTTAGTTGTGTCAAAATTATTTTTAAATTTAGAGATTTGTTTTGTTAGAATAGCTTTATAATTCTCATAGCTAAAAGTAAGGAATTTTAGTGATATTTTAGTTAGTTTAGTTCGGTGTACAAGAGAATCGGCGCCATTAATCTCCAATCACTCAACTTTGTAATTCTTTTCAGTTTCAATCACGTCTTCGTTTCCGGATTTTTAGACTGTTTTCAGAGCTCATTCAAGTCCGAAAAATTGCCTCGTGAATCATAAAAAACACATTAACGGGAATGGTCGTCACGGAACTCGGAAGTAAGTGACAGGGAAATGAGAATTGATTAATTAGAAAATGTTATTGACGTAGGTGGCCATTGATCTAACCTATTGCAATGAGCAATACTTTGCATAAGGCCGCTTTCACATTAGGACGTTAGTAGCGCGATAGTAGCGCGGCAGACACAGATGCCTCCACATTATAAGAAAAGCCGCGCGACAGAGCAGCTCAGATTAGTGTGGCACTTCATTTCAGTAATGGATTCCGATGAGGTTTCAATTTTAGTATTAAATCGTTCAGTGTCAAACTCGCTAATTGTGCAGGTATACCTAATCACGTGCGCTTGCTGTTGGGGTAGGTAATAATAATAACTTGGTTTACTTGCTTACTTTATATCCATAATTATATTCCAACATTCATATATACTTTTTTGTTCAATTGACAAGTATTGATAAAAAGAACATCGAATTTGTCAATAGACAATAGTCGTAAAGACAATCAAATTTAATCAAATTGAGTTTGTATTCCGACCCTTGCAACACTGGCTCATAGGCGACTGACCGAACGCGGAGGTCACGCCGGCGCCACCTAAACGTGAAAGCGGTCAGTAAGATCTAATATAAGCCAGGCTAATGCGCACACAGCACAATACTAATAGTAACGGTTCTTAACATAACATAACATTTCGCCTGGATTCCCCAAAGGGTTAGGCAGAGAAGTACCTACCTATTACAGTTCAGCCACATTTTCATTACCGAAAAAGTTGCGAATCGGTTTACTTTGAGTATAAAACAACACTATACTAGATTATTTGTAATTCCGGTGGGAGAAAACGTGTGTTTACGAGCACTGGTAAATGTCTGTTTTTTTTTCAAAAAAAGTAAACGTTGAAACACTAGTCACAGCATATCACGGAGTAGTTGGTTCAGTCCTTCGCTACGGGGTTATTTTCTGGGGTCAATCGACTAACAGTGAGACGGTATTTAGAATGCAAAAGCGTTGCATAAGGTCAATGTGCGGTCTTCAAGTAACAGACAGCTGTGTTCCTTATTTTAAATCCTTGAAAATATTAACTCTACCGTCATTATATATTTTAGAAACTGCGTTGTTTGTAAAAATGAATCCGAATCTGTTCCCTAAATTCTCAGCAGTAAAGAAAAACCCAATAAGATCTCAACATGCAAATCAATTATGTAATTTAAAATGTAAAACCGCTCTTATGTCCAGGAGTTTTTTTGGATTAGCTCCTAAGATTTATAATAAATTACCTAACGGCATAAAAGACATGCCAATAGTTAAATTTAAAACAGCTCTACAGAAATTTTTTACCGAAAAATGTTATTACAGAGTAGACGAATTTTTAAACGAGAAATAATTATAAAACTTAAAAAACCTTACTGTTATAGTTCCTAATTATATTTTAAATTTATTGTACTAATATTATCTAAGCATGTGAATCTAGTTATTAAGTTCTCAACAAAAAACATTTGTATGCCAATGAAGCAAAACATAGAGCTACTATTATTTTTTAATTTTTTAATACCATCTATGTTAAACCTATGTTTACAAATGAATAAATGATTATGATTATGATTATGATTATGATTTTGTAAACCATTTTTAAGGGCCAGGAAATCGTGTTATGGATTTTGGGAAAGTTTATATAGAAAATTTCACGAAAAAACGTCTGGCTAGCTGAAGAGTTTCAACAGTCAGTGAAAAAATCGGATTAGACCTTGTAGATGATTGTTGGCCACAAATCCAAACTCCGGACTGCTAAAGAGAAATTCCAGATAGAAAAACTCAATAATACTACCCGACCTGGGAATCGAACACAAGAACTCATACTCAGCAGTAGCGCTTGCAGCCACTAGACCGACGAGGCAAACATTTTAGGTGAAAAACTCTTTTGAATCTTGCGCAAGTATAAGTGTATAACTAAGAACATCGGTATAATGATACAATCAATCGGACTAGCCTTTTCCCAACTATGTTGAGGACGGCTTCCAGTCTAACCGGATACAACTGAATACCAGCGACTGCCTACCTGACCTCCACAACCCAGTAAATGGGTAATACGATACCCCTTGGTAAGACTGGTTGTCAGACTTTCGGGCTTCTGACGACCCGTAGCGACTATCAAACATCCACGAATGACAGCCGGAACCAACGGCTTAGCGTGCTTTCCGAGGCACGGAGGAGTCTCGGTATGTAAAGATGGTCACCCATTCACAAACTAACCCCGGCAAGCGTAGCTTAACTTGATGGATGTTATTACTTAGCCACAAGCTCCAGTATAATGATACAAATGATTAAAATAGATGCAACAGGCTTGCAAGTAATGACCCTCTATCATCGTTGTACTAAATAGGTCCGGTCCGGTCTACCTTTCATAGTTTGTACTTATAAAAATAGCGCAAGGTAGGAGCGGAATGCGGGAAGTCCTACTGTTTTAGCTTAGGAGAAATGGAAAGAAATATTTAGAAAAAACGGTTCTGTAGCAGCTCAGGAGGAGCTAAGTAATAACAGCCGTACGGGTCGATCCAACAGGTTAAGCTACACTTGCCGGGGTTGGTCCGTGGGTGGGTGACCATCTTTACATACCGAGACTCCTCCGTGCCTCAGAAAGCACGTTAAGCCGTTGGTGCCGTCTATCATTCGTGGATCTTTGACAGTCGTTTGTGGGTCGTCAGAAGCCCGAAAGTCTTACCAAGTGGTATCGTATTACCTAGTTACTGGGTTGTGGAGGTCAGATAGGCAGTCGCTCCATGCGAAATATTGGCATCCGGTTAGACTGGAAGCCGATCCCAACATAGTTGAGAATTAGGCAGATTGATTTTTTCTCTAGCACCTCGATTACGGAATACCATAGTGTGCTCAGGGGGCCTACTCCCTAAGCGAAATCCTTAGTTTCGGCCGTCGTTACGGGCGCTTCGTACGCCGTCTCACTTACAGATATAACGTAACTGAGAAGGAGAGCGAAGCACCCGTATGCCCCCTGAAACGAGCATAATAGACGTAGGAAAAAAGACTGCCAAGCTAAAATGGGATTGGGCGGGTCACGGAAGATATAATGCATACTTAGTGATTGCTGAGCAAAAAACTCCACACGTTGGGTGCTTGAAGATGGAAGACACCGCCGCTGCAGTCGTCTCAGAGGTGTCGAGGTGACTTAGAATCGTACCGTGACGGCTGGTTCGAGACGGCTCGGGAAAAGAGAACCTGGTTGGATTTGGGAGGCCTTTACCCAGTAGTGGCAAAATAATGGCTAGTGTTTAAAAAAGCAGGCTGGATTGGCTGAAATGTCCGTTTAGTGGCAATAGGGCTTTTGACAAAATTAGGGTGTACTATTAACACAGCTCAACCTACCACTTTGCAAAATACTGTCGTGATGTTACGTTATATTAATTTGTTTGAAAATATACTAGAATATTTACACTATTTTGGAGCAATATTTTTGTTTTTGAGTTTGCCTTACTAAGAGTTCATAAATTGTCTGCATTGATCCCTCCAACCTCCTAATACTTGGTACCGCACTAGAGCTGTAAAGAAAGCACAATTATACTTTACCTTTATCCCTACGAGTGTAGCCCCAACAATGCTTTTAGTGCAAACTTACATTTGTGCGTGCAAAACTAAAAGTTGGGAGCTATTGTCGTAACGATCTTTTTGAATAGGTTGTAATTACTGAATGAACTATTTAACCAACTAACTTATTATATAACTTAGTAAGTAATGTAAGTTGTCGTGATGGTTAAGCGCGCACAGAGCTTCTGGCGCTAATTAATGGGATGGGCGGATTAAAGAATGGGCGGTTCGCGCGATAATTTAGGTATTTTCTTCGTTTTATAAAAAAAATATCAAATGTTATAGAAAAGAATCATGTAGTTTTGTTTTATAAAAAAAACTGATGACCCTAAGTGAAGTGTTTACGCCGTTAAGGGTTTATTTTGTTTTATAATGTGAGTTTATTTATTACACTTTCACGCAAAAACGGTTGAACCGATTTGACCATGACCTGGGTTAAGACATAGGATACTTTCCCTAGAAGATGCCTCTCTTTCTCTCGTTATTTCGTAACGTTACCTGCACCCTAATTGCGTATCATACTATCCTATTTTGCTAATCCATTGCTGCAAAAGTTTGAAAAATTTGGCTACTTAAAAACGTAAATAACGCAATGAACGTGGGCGAACTGTCAAAATGAAACCCATTGTCATTTTATTTTATGTGTTTGTATTGCCCCGCTGTTTATATGATAAGGATTTAAAAATAAAACTGCCAACCAATCCAAGATGAATCTGCCTTATATTTTACAGTTTCATTTTATATAATAACACCAACAATTATGAACATTTGCATCTCTACTTTATTATACAAATAATTGGGTATAAATATGAAATAGATTTAAGATTTTTGTTCTTATTAGAACAAGATATTTTTTCCAAACAATTTCATACTAGGTACTTAATAGAATTTGTAGGTCAGAACAGTGGCGACATCTATTGGTATTATCATTCATAACAGGCAATTGACATTAGGTTATCATTTTTTTTTGACTCTGGTATTATTTTAAAATAGTGACATCTACCGGTGATCACACAAATCAGACACAGTTTTTGATTAACAAATGAAGATGATTATGATTAATTATTTTATATCAGATTAATAGGTTTAGAATATACATAATAAATTTATTAGGGTCGGGTCCTTTGCCATAACATATAAAATTATAAATGCAGAATTATTATTAGGTATTAAAAAAATATTTTTGGTTGTGTACAGATTTGCTTTCGTGAAGTGAAGATAAACAATACTGTCGATTTACTTTGATTTATGACATTAAATGTTGTATCTAGGTATGGATGTTCTACGAATGCTGCTTACATTATAATCTCTCAGTTTGCTATGCTCGAAAACATGTAATAATTATACAATTTAAAATTGTTTTCAGTTAGCTAAATAGGTATATGTAGGTATGTAGGCCATAGGTGATGTATTTTGATATATTTTGTATGTGTGTAATGTATTTTTTTAAGGATACATAATAACACCTTATACTTTTATAAATGGCACATTTTATCTTAAAGTCTATTCTATACAACTATTAGCCAATTGCAACCCAACCTTACAATTGACGTTTTTAAATACAATAATTAAAATTAGAGTATTAAATTAAAATATATGGAATGAACGTACTGAATTACATTAATAATATAAATACAGGAAAACAAATTTTGAAATTAATAACGTCAGTCAATCTTTGGTATAATTTGTTTATAGTTTATTTGGTTTATTTCTCTTCAGGCGATTCCCTCTGAAAAAAAAAAACAAATGTGTTAAAACAAAAATCTGTTTATAACTAACACCGTGTAAAAACGGGAAATGTTGAGCATACGTTTTCATTCTAAAAATTCAATGGTGAAATACCAATCGTGGAAATTTACGCCCGCGCCCGTATATTAAAATTATAGCTGGGAATCGAAAATAATGAATTTCTTCCCGAGTAGACTAATATTTTGTGGAATATAATTCTTTGATATATTATGCTTATTACGCTTTGATATTTAGAATAAAAATTATAATAAAATAATAAAGGGTGCAACCAGATCGCGGTCGATCGACGTCACCCATCGGCTCAAAGTCAGTGTTACCCCTGACTTACGGTAAACTGTATGTCTCGGAATATATCACGGTGTTGTCAATCGAGCGCAGTTTGGATGCATCCTAACAAGTAAGTATCGTACCATGATTTGCCAGATCTTCATTTTAGATAGCAGGTCGTCGTCAAGCATGGGTTTGGCTTCCATATTCCTGCTGAGTGGCAGTTCTAAGGGACCCTCGTCGTTATCAACCCTGAAAACGAAAAGGAAAAGGTTATAGAACATAGAAATTGGGTACTTAATCTAGATCGGAACAACAAGTACAAAAAGTTACTGAGCACTAGAATTTAACATAAAAAGAATTGTAGTCTTTGGCTCAAAAATAAATTGTACTTATCGGAAATGTCTTTGTAATTTTGCAAAATGAAAGTTAGGACATTTTTACATAATCATGCGAGTAGGATTTTTAAATTTAACCTTAGTGTCTTTACATTAGTCACCGTTTTGCAACATGTTTTGTTTGTATGCTTTGTGTGCTTTGTGTACATAATTATAAAGAAGGAAAAAAAAGAAAGAATAATGTTCATTTGGACACAGTTCGTGAAACACAAAATAACAAAATAAAAAAATGAAAATAATCTTTTAACAATAATAGTCCACATCCATTCACAGTACGTAAAATCTTCGAATATCGGTATATCTTCAATAAATTTACGTCTTTAGCCAATTAAATCCTACAAAATATTTATTTTTTAATAAATTTTCGAAATACAACGGAAGAAAGTATAGCCATTCTTTTGAGTGCCTGCATCTCAAATATTAATCATATCCCGAAATAACGTAACACAATAATATTGTTATCTATACTTTATAGAGATATTTAAGAGATAAGGGAGAAGGGATAAGGGTTTTTTTTTTTTTAACAGATATTTTAAAGAGGTAAAATTTATAAGTTTGTATGTAGACGGTAATCTCCGGAACTACCAGTCGTATTGGAAAAGTTCTTTTTGAATTGGATAGCCCAAATATTGAGGAAGATTATAGGCTCACGAATGAAGTCGCGGGCAGAAGCTAGTAGTTAATATAATTAGTGTAAACTAGCAAAGAAGTTGTGACTAACCGAAGCAAAACTTTTCGCTTTTGTTCAGTCAGTAAAAAAAGGTTTTTCCGCATAAGTATTGAAATTATATCGCTTATTATGTGGTATTAACTAATCCTGTATTTACCAGTTATTTTATGGTAACCGACTGTTATAATAAATAACAAGGAAGTACATACTTAAATGTATATTAAATATCTAGAATCGGAAGCCATAAGCACTAAAGTCAAATCTTAAAGATCTTCCGAGTCTAGATATTATATTCGCCATTTTAATCAGGGTTTGCATAACAAGTAGCCCCATCTATGCACAGTATACTCACATAAGTTTGTTAGTCGCGGGGGCTTCGTCTTGCATGTTCATCTGGTAGATGGCGTCAATGTCGTCGTTCTTCGTAGTCAACTGGTTTGCGTGGTTCTGGAATTTGGGGATAGATAGCGCTGTAATAAATTTATCACAACTCGTGATGGCCCAGTGGTTTAGGCCGTTTCAGTGGTTTTACTTCTCATGCTCGAGGTTGTGGGTTCAAATCCGGGCAAGTACTAATGTTCATTTCATATGTATGTACTTTCTGAGTTAATCTTGGACATTACTGGCACCGGTGAAGCCAAACATCGTGAGAAAACCTTGACTTATAGTCAATACAAGTATGATATCGCCAACCCGTCTTGAGCAAGTGTGATGATCAATGCTGGACTCGTGCTTTCTCTATATGAGAAGAGGCCTTTGCTTTGCAGTAGGACAGTACGTGATAGGGTGGTATTAATATACAAGGTGTTTTTTTTATATCCCATAACTCTAGGGTATGAATAAGACCCGTGTTTGTTTTGTGGTTGTCATGGTACCCATGCAGGGATTCGAACCATTTCGGCTTTGTCTGTACGATGGCAACGCATCTGCGATAAGTAGGTACTTCTGGTATTTTATATGTCATTGGTGGCAGCGGCCATTTTTCTTTTTCTCATCAAGCAAGCCGGTGTCTTGTTTGCCATCCATTAACTTAAAAATCGGTTCTTACCAACTCTGCATTGGCGGCCATGCGTCGGAGCAGTCTGGTGAGGTACCAGTCAGGGGCTGACACTGGAGGCTTGCCGGATCTCTTGCCATGTGCTGGAAGTGCGAAAAAAAAAATTTTAAGCAAATATTTAAATCGGTGAGGGCGAATCTAACGATTTCACCCAAAAAGTGTCCATCCTGAGAAGTTTGAGCTCACACATCTCGCATCACGGTCAGATCTAACGCTTTAAATCTTTGATTTTAAGGTTATTTGCTAAGAAAGGCTGTAGTCAGGTAATAAGCGAGGCGAGTAGCGGGTTTAATGAGCGGGGCAAGTTATGTAACAGAACTATTAAGTAGGTATATACCCTTCGAGTGGCCGAAATTGATTATCTTTACAAACCTACGTACTTGTTCATGTAAAACAGCGTTCTAAATTGCTCGTAACCCTGAACTCCTACATACCTTCAAATAAGTATCTACACTTCATCATCAGCAGCATTTCAGCAGAAAGACGTCCACTGCTAGACATAGGCCTCACCCAAGCACTACTACACTTAGGCCCGTTAACCAAAAACAAAAAAAATGCGTTTAGCGCTGAACATAATGTAAAACATCATTTTGTATCTGTCCTCTTGAAACGATTGACAGAAATAGAATGATGTTTTAAATGGATACGTTTAGCGTATTTAGTGATTTGTGGTAAAGTTATAAACTCGGGACGTAACCTCGAATTCGCAAAAAAAAAAACGATTTTCCCATAAAAAGGTACATATTCATTGGACCATTTTGTATAAGGTTTTGAGAATTCGAAGTTGGTCATAGTAAAAGTTGTTCATATTGATGGGTAGAACACCCCCTTAAATTTTGTCGATTGTTTTCAAAGTCACCCTGTATAACTTACAGTTTGTCATCCCGTTTTGCAAAACCTAGTAGGTTAGGTGTCTACCTAGTCAAAAATGAGTGTTCAAAATTTAGAAGCTATGTCTAGTGCCTACTACTATTAATTCTAAATTCAAACAGCTTCGAACATGTCAACCGGACATGACATGTTCCTTTCAATCCTTCAATATCCTGTCCATTGTTGGAAGTTTTGTTACCCACAGTCATGATCCGTCTTGGTCAGTTGGCTCACGAGTGAAAGATAAAATACACATTTTAGCATCCTGATTTTGACACATCGTTAATTTTAATAGAAGTTCTGTGTTAGTAGAAGGTATCTATCTACTAACTTAACAAGTAGAGATATAAAACACAATAGACATCGTATATTTAGTAACCAAATCCGCTTAATTTTTCTTAAGGAGTCATAAAGAACCCTGTAAGAAATTGACACATGTTTCACCTCTCAATGAGGCGAGAACGAGCGTCGAGTGAAACACTCTGCCACTCTGCTCTCGGCGCTTGACGTGTCCACACGTTGGGTCCGGGTTCGCAACAAGTCAATCGTCATCCTGAAGATGGCTTGTTGAGAGGTGAAACACGTGTCATTTAACTAAGCAGAGAGATAGCTTAAAGAGATAGAGCTGGTTTCAGTCTTAGAAATAAAGAATGGACTGAGCCTTCTGTATTCAGTTGTGCAGTGAATATGGACTCAAAAGTACGAGAGAACAAAGCGAATTCCGGGCCAGTAGAGTCTGGCTATGCTAACTCTGCAATGGAATAAATGGGCAAACCCAAAAAAAAAAAATATATAATGGTATACTTTTACATCAGTCATTTTCGTGGTACTTGACCTGTCAGATTGCTTACGCTGGAAGTTGTTTTCAAAAAATAAAGTACAAAACCGGCCAAGTGCGTGTCGGACCACGCACAATGAAGGTTCCGTAATTGGGATGAATTTATCCCAAGAACAAACTTAATATTGTAGTTGAAAAACATGTTGAATGTATGGGAGAACTTGTTTTTAAAACTGTAAATTTAAGTTGGTCGATCATTACTCGTTAACCTGTAAAGCCTACTTAGTTGTGATAGTTTTCTTTTTAACTTCGTTATATATACTATTGCTGTGATTTTTTTCATAAGTCCAAGTACAACCAATTAGCTGGCAGGGGGGGGGACACGATACTCTAACAAAAATTAGCACTTTAAAGCGTAATATTTCGCGAACGGATCCCTAAATTGAAAAATGGCTTTCACACACCCACAATACACACCATAGGATAGACGAGAGAAAAAAAACATTCCCAAATTACGTGTAGGGGAGGTAGCCTAAAAAAAATGTTTTTCTTGTTTTTATTTTAACACTTTATCGGCGTGATTAATATGTATACGCATGCCAAATTGCAGCTTTCTAGTACTAACCGTCTTTGAGCTAAGCCGCGGACAAACAGACAGATGGACATGACGAAACTATAAGGGTTCCTGTTTTCTACGGAACCCTAAAAATGGTTAAACCTATTAAAAGTAGAGTGCGGGAGTTATTATATAAAAAAATTAAAGATAGACCCCCCTTTTAAAGTTAATTTTCCATAATTTTTCATGAATATTCAGAAAGATACGGGCGGGCACATGCCCATGGGCGACATTGTATAATAGCATATGTAAATTCCAAGATGTGAAGGAACAGCACGAAGTCGTCGTTAGCCAAAAACGACAATGTTTACAAGATATCGAAAAGTTGACGTGTAAGTAGATCTAATGATTTTGATATTTTACCTTTTGATGTTTGGTTAATAGATTATAGAGACCAAAATGTATCAAATCCACACTGCATCGTGCAAAAGTCACGTTTCTTTACCGGGAATGAATCAGAATAATTATAAATAAAATAACCTATCAAAAACAAAAAGAAAAAGTATACAATTTTTTTTCGTAGTACAGACGGTGTTGCTGTCTATAGATTTTAAAATTCCACCATTTTTTTTGCTTATGCAGAGTTAGCGTAGCCAGACTGAAGTTGTCTCTTTAGTAGTAAGTACCATAGGTATTGGCCGCACAGACGATTTGTCTCTTTCTAGAGAGTGGTCACTTTTGAAAGGCTAACGCTCAGTCCAATTCTCTATGTCTGTCTATGGTTCCAGTGAACTTTGAGCAGATACCGAAATTTTTACATTCTTACATTTTTTTTTACATTTAAATGCTGTATTTAATATTTCTTTAATTAATTTTAGTTCTGTGACCCTTATAATTTGTACCTATACGTATTTTAATTGCATTGACATTTTATTCTGTTGCAGTATTGTGAAATATTGTGAAATTTTACTTTATGGGTTTTGCCCGAATTAAATGTTTTTTTTTTTTTAACACTAATACAAGGGGCCATTTGATGAAAGCTCAAGCACCTATCTTTAAATGTCTGCCAAGTAAAAGCTTGCTTTATGTATTTTTTGTGTGACATTTTACTAAGTACAGAAGGAAAACAAAATCGGTTGAAAAGTTCTTTGTTAATCATTACTAAGACGATTACAAATTGAAATCTTTAAAATCCTTTATGTATTTTAAATGTTTTTGTTCATCCTAGTATTTTGTGTAAACATGAACAGCTACCTACTTACTTATAGTACCTAACTAAAATACCTACGTTCTAAAAAATCCGAGCCTATTTCTCCACCGACGCATTGAAATGAAATAAAATTAAATTAAATTGTTTATTCTGTAAATAGGATATCGGAATCACTTTACCATTCTTTAGAGCTCCATTAGAAAATGAAATTTCCTCTCTATTTAAAATTCCGTCGATAGACATCCAATTATTTTCATTCTTACCCTCAAATTAATATTCATCCCTAAACGTGCCCGTGTTTTCCCTAAACACTAACCCTATAAAGCTGTGTCCACACTGGGCGATAGTTGCGCAATATGTGCCAGTAAAGTTCAATAACCTTATAATATCCTTTCCCAAACAGTGTTGTAAAATAGATCTTTTCCGATACGTTGACGGCACACGGCATTTTTAATACGCTGGTTTAATGTAAAACGCGTCGACTGCGCGTCTGTTGCGCGTCTTTTGTCTTATTAAACCTGAAAAATTGTGTTTGCTGCGCGTATACTGTAAGCTGCTGTACTGTGTGTACTGTATGTATATTGAACATTGTCGTCGCGTTAAAAAAAACGTTAGGGCCCTAAATGTCAGCAATTATCAGAAAGTGACAATTCTTTATGTACCCAAAGACGATAGTCGCACTTGCACTCGTCTGACTGCCAATCACGTAGAAGTATACAATCTTTAAGTGCCACAAACAGTTGCCTAAACAGTTGACTTCGAATCATTTGAAAGAGATTGCAACTTTTTTGTCAAAAAACTGTTCAACAGAGTCTGTGCAACTTTCTGTAGCTTTATCTGGACGAAGCCTTAGCAATAACAGCGTGCCCTGATTATGCTCATTACAGTCTGATGTCGGATTAAAACGTAGACAGGTGACTTGTATTAGAGTTTTAACATAACGGAGATTATGAGGTATAATGTTATTGTTATTCAGGGATCTTTCGAAATTTGGCGTGGCGTAACATTTGCTAGGAAAAACCGGAAAGGTAATTTAAGCAGAAATATTTTAAGGCATAGAAAAGATTACGATATTTTTTTTGCTAAACGTTAAATTAAAACCATCTATTTGGGCTTTGTTTCAAGTAAAATCCAATTATAATATATAAGTTGTTTTATATTAAAGGAGGCTTGATGTTTAATAAAATACACATTGCTGTTAGGAAGTAGGTACCTACTTTTTCAATTCAAACAAGTATTTTTATTTGTAGTACAATATGTTGTGTTGTGTGCCTTTTTTGTGCGTGTCTGTGCTAAATAAATGTATTTTATTTCTTTCTTACCTTTTTGAAAGACCAAAAATAAGCTACCTAATCTTCAAATTTGTCGAGCTACTTAAGTTTTGAGTTGAGCTACACGATTACTGACAAATGCTTGCACTGACTGGACAGGTCCACTCAAATCTGTGCGATTCTTTTCTCAAAAGCCAACAACCATTTCAGACACTAATCTCCATGGTCCTCATATGATCTGAGCAAGAATATGTCTGGACTTTAAAAGAGACTTTGACCCCTGAGTTTGTTTCGCTATACAGGGTTATTGGTAAAACATCAACAACCTTTTAAGGGGTCATTGTATTCCTCATTATGAACCACTTTTCCTATGGGGCCAAACCTGAAATCATGAAAAAAAAAATCTGCTGTTCCCTACATTTTGACGAGTTAATGCGAACATAAATATGGGGAACAGCAGATTTTTTATTCGTGATTTCAGGTTTGGTCCCGTAGTAAAAGTTGTTCATAATGACGAGTACAATGACCCTTTAAAAGGTTGTTGGTGTTTTACCAATAACCCTGTATATCTCTCAAGATAAGAAATGTCGACTCCATCCAGCTTATTTTTTTTGTTTGTTTCGCGTGAATGGACGCGTCAACTTTTCAATCATCGGAAGGCCTATATATTGAGCAGTTCAGAACTTCAGTTAAGTTTTTTGCGATATATATATATGCTATTGATCTTTCCAATGGTAATAGCCAATACACAAAGTAGACCTTTCTTGAAATAGGAAGAGAAATGTTTATGGTTTCTGCCGGAAAATATTGTTTTACCTTAGTAAAGGATATAGTGTACAGCGATAAGTAATAGATAATAGAAGTACATCTTAATATCTAGGTTTTATTTTAGAAAATATCATCAGCATTTCATAAATTTTTGGCATAGGTAATTATTATAGACCGATCGAGCGAAGAGTCTCTGCTTCAAGTCGGGCAAAATTTGCTTCCGTTTGTCAGTTTGTTGGTACTTCTCCACAAGTCATATTTTACAACCGATCTGGACGAAACTTGGTATACACGTTTTACGACTTCATTGAATTTTTTTGTCGTCAAAGATTTTTGATTGGAAGGTACTTCCTCGAAAAAGGTACAAAAAGGGGGCTACTGGATAATGGAGATAGGTCTCATAAAAATTTGGTGAACATCTGATTTTGATCTTCGCCGTGATGAGCAGAATAGCTATTCAAAATGCAGTAAATTGCTCCCTTTTAGATTTCTGCCTGTGAAAGCGGCCCTTTGACTACTAGGTAGGGATTTATGGGCCACCTAGGACCTTCTCATTACAAAACTAGAATAGTGCTATATAAATAATGGCTTTTTGCCATTATTTATATTGTGATCGCGAGATCTACTGTTCGCTGAACTACTAGATATAGATTATGCTAACCTTCGCTTTGTCATTCATATACATTTTGACGTTAGTTAGTACTTATTTAGGTTTTATAAATCTTTTACTGCTCAAGCAGTACCTGCTACAATTATGATCTTTGTTTATCCCTCCAAAACTTGTCTTTAAAATATCACTTTTAGCGATAAGGCCGCCCAAATTTTTTACATTCATATTATCTGTAATTTGTATGGTGTTCATAATAACTAGTATTCATTAAATACAACATTTCATTTAATAATAATTATCTTGGCAACCGGACAAACAACTCCAAAACTTTAGCATCTAATCATGCTATCGGCGTCAGGCAGCGCAATAGTCCCAAAAATCCATATTCAAATCCAAAGCCCCCGATGCAGATCCAAAGATATCATTTGAAACTACATAAGTGCCAATAAATGGACATAATCCCATATTATCATGGGACTATGGGAGTGTCCGGCAATATTACGTGCAATAAGCTGTAGGATTAAAATGGAACCAATATTCATGATAATAGTTTGCCGGTTAGCGTTATAAAAACGACGGCGTCCATTGTGGGTGATATTCGATTGAGCCTCGAATTGGTTGACGGTGTTTTATCTCGGTTAAATAGATTTATGAAGTTAACCGCCGAATTCTCATATGCAGCTATTTCAAGTTGCTAAAGTCTCATGTTTAGTTTTAGTTTAAATTTATTTATGTTTAGTGATGTGTTATAGAAATTGTGTCCTAGGTACACCGTCTTCACATACAATTAATTTATCCAAAATATTGTTAAACATTTTAAAAGAATAACTGTGGAGTTTCTTGGCCACTCATCTATATAGGAAACTATCTTTTAGAAGGCAACTAGAACCAATTCTATTTTCTAGTATATTTTGACGTTCAAAAGTGCCTTTTATGTGCCTATTTGAAATGAATGAGTTGATTTAGGAATTATGAGAATTCGCGAATTTTGATTGAGAAATATTTATTTTCTTAAGGGCCAGAAAACCGCTTTTAGGATACTGCTTTGTCTTTGTGTCTTTTACACTGTAATTTGAACGCGTATGCATTTTGTAGGGAACAGCATATTATTTTCATATTTCATAACTAGAAGATTATGAGTTATATTAGAAGTTGTTAATTTCCATGAGTACTACATCCCTTAAGGGAGCGTCTCACCCGTGTGCCCTTCCCTACCCCTCTCATCAAACACAACGAAAACAAAACACAATCCCTTGCCGCCAGCAGAAACTTCGCCCAGCGTATATCTCTCGTTTTACCTAACTCTCTGAATTAGATTAGTTATTAGCACGGATAAAATAATACTAGCATAGTTATTACGCACGTAAAAACAATGAATATTTTGGACGTAGCGCAAAATTAAGTATTTTTTCTTATAGCTTGAGTACCAAGTTTCAGTGGCAACATTTCTTACTATCTAATCCAAGGTTGCCTGGAAGAGATCGCAGTAAGCGATAAGGCCGCCCGTTGTATATTTTGTATTGTATTACTTTTTCTTTACGTAATGTATAATCTGGTGTACAATAAAGTATATTTAAATAAATAATCATTTCACCATATCACGAGCTGTAGGTATGAGAAAAACTATAGTTGAAGATGTAAAAACAAGTGACAGTAATCGTTTATACTGGATGGATTTTTTGGAAATGTTTGACTACAGAATTGGCGATGTGTTTCCTTAGAATTTTCTTTAACTCTATTAATTTCAGATTCCAATTTCAATACTTTTTTTGTAGGTATATATATACATCGTGTTACTTGATATTTCGCTTAAAGTTAGAAAATACAAAAGGTCAGTGAACTTACCTCCCCAGCAGGAATGCCCGTAGCTTAGGCACGAACCTGAAATATTAAAAAGCAGTAATAAGTTACCTAATAACAATCAGATTCTATTAATTATTTTGATAAGATTTTATTTTTCAATGATTTGCGTGTCGTAGTGTGAAAGGTGAAGTCGTTTTAAAAAATAGAAACCCCCAGTTAATGTTACAGTTAGTTACGACCTTATTATACATTTTTCTTTTTTCAGAAAAAAATTCAGAAAAATATTTTCTTAAAATAAAAAGGTTTTTAAGGTTTTGTGTGGAAAAGGGGGAAGGAAATACAGGCTAGTTAGATTAGTTTTTCTTTTAATCCTCTAGATCTTGAAGAAAATTAAATAGGAAAAAGTGATGTAAAGAAAACGTTAGTGTTTATGTGTTATTTGCTTTGATTTTTTAACGATACCTACTGTCGTTAAAAAAAACCAAAGCAAAAAACGTGTAACTAATTAGAATTCGACAAATTGTACAAAAAAGCTGTTTAAAAAAAGAGCGGCTTTAAATCGGTGTAATTTATATCAGATAAAAAAAATTGTTTCACGATTCTTTTTAATTGTTATAAATTGTCAAATCAAATCTTCTTTAGCATGAGTGCGCTAGAGGTTCGTTAAATAAATCCTGCTTGTGATGCATTTTCATGCCAGTATTTTTCGAAACAACATCAACAAACACACACCTTGAATTTTCCTGATAGAAATAATCTAACTTGCTGCCAGAGGGCCTATACAAGTGGCAAACGCGTTCAAAGCGTTTCGCTAATCTTTTCAGCAGCTTATGTCAATCTCATATATTTTTGACTTTTCCATCATTGTTATCGCTGGTAGAAAGTCAAGTGCCTTGGCCCTCAGAATTCATTGGTAAATCAAGGAAATAAAAATATCCGAAGTCTTACTGAAATGAGAAGGACGTATTCAGTCGTATATTTTTCGGCCGATTACTCAATTTCTTCATTGGTACTTTTAGAAGGCGAGCCGAGAAAACTTCTAGGATATATACAGCGTGTATAAGATACATTTGTGGTAATTTTAAAGGGTTTGGCACAGTCCATCAAACTGATTCACTTTCTCTATGGGAACAACATTGCAATCGCGAAAGAAATAGCAACTGTCCCTTTCATGTGAATACATGGTCTTTGAGGTCAGCGGCAAAAGCCGTGGAGATGCAAAACCCGAGTTGCGTTTGAACGGGTCACCAATTAATAAGGTGTGAACTTTTAAATACCTAGGGCATTGTCTTGCCACTGACTCCAGGGACAATGTAAACATTGAGAGGGAGCGGAGGGCTCTAGCGGTCCGGAGCAATATGTTGTCCCGTAGATTTGCGTGGTGTGCAGACCAAGTAAAGGTAACACTTTTCAAGGCTCATTGCCAAAGTTTGTACACGGGTAATCTATGGGTCAATTGTACTAAGAGATCGCTGGATGTCCTGCGCGTCCAATATAACAATGCTTTCAGGATGTTGTTGAGGCTGCCTCGTTACTGTAGCATGTCGAAATGTTTGCGCAAGCCCGCACCGACGGCTTCTATGCAATTATACGCGAAAAAACTGCGTCGCTACTGAGGAGAGTGAGGGGCAGTCAAAACAGCATCTTGAAAACTGTAGTCGAGAGTTTCTGTTTGTGCGGAGGTTGATTTTACTAACACTAGGCAGGCTTAAAAAGTTATTTTTTGTATGTTACTAACACTGTATGGATATTTGTGTCCGAAATAAAGCTATACAATTCTATTCTTACAAAACTTCAATACCTACTCGACCTAAATGTATGGCACTGCTGACTATATTTTCGTTCCATTACAATGTTGGTTCCATGGAGAAAGTCCTTCAGTTTGATGATTTGTAACACACCCTTAAATATGACCACACCTTTCTGATAAACGCTGTATGTGACAATACTAAGATTAATAATAAAAAACAAAAAGAACCAGAGAGTAGGAATATAATCAAACATTGAGTGATGTCTCCCACCCCTAGCGGCACTTTGATGCTCTGTCTTTACAAACTAGAGATGCATTAGCAGTGAGTGTCGTGCTAATACAATTATGATGGCATCGAGTTGTCCTATAAGTGAATACCTGACCTCAAATCGGTAAATTCAGGTCATAGTAGATATAATGGAAGTGTGTATCAGGTTCACAATACCCCCTACACGTTGAAGATCAAAGGTGGGAAGTATACCATAAAGATAAAGTTCTTTTTTTAACCACGCACTGTCAAAATGACAGTTCGAAAATGTGGCATGACATGTCATGTGCGGCCCAGCATGCTGAATGTAGAATGTGAATAAAAATTGCTTAGCCTATGGATTTTTAGACTGCGATTTCGGTGCATAACTGTTTTGGAAAATTATGTGGTAGGTACACAATCAAAAAACTACACATGAAGACTATATATATAAAAAGAGCTAGAAACTAACTACACACATACACTAACTACAAGACAAGAATACCTAATTACTAACTACAAAAAGAATAAAAAAGTTGCGTAATTTATTACGTAGCTTTTTCTTCTCTTTGTAATTGAGAATGCCATACAATTAAACAAAGGTAATTGTTGAAAGAGGTTTTTCGTTAAAAAAAAAAAAAAAAAGTTATTTTTGCGAGACCTGCCGCCATCCTGTTTGTAACAGATTTTGTATAACGGTGGCAGCAGTGGCAGCAGCTACAGTCAGGGAATTATACAATAGCTTAGCAGATTGACACTTTGTGTTAAAACTATGTTTTACGACTTATACCCTCCTGAATCCCCCCTGTCCTGAATGTAATAGCCAATAGGTTGGACAGCCCACTGGTGTGGAGCCTCTCCCAGAGGACTAAGTCTCTCTTAGTTATTAGGTACTAACATAGTTTTTAAGTTCATACTAACAATTTATATGTAAATGTAATGGATCATTGGTTGTCTAAATAAATAAAATATATTATTATTATTATAAATATTGACAGTTATTTTCCCCGATTGTATTGGGCTAATGTAATTTGTATAAAAAAATTATGTAACGCAGTATAAAAACAATGTATTTTTAGAAAATAAACGTTTGATTTGATTTGAATTGGGCAAATATTTCCTTCTGACCTTATGTATCTATTTTCTAGAACAATATTCAAAAGAAATAATCAGCCCAAATGTAGTTTTGAATCGGTTTTCATATATGAGTTTTAACGTATAACATTAGCCGACATTCCAAACAAGACGAAACAATTTACTGTCATTTTATTTAACACAAGTGTGCCTTATACGAGGTAGAGACAACAATACGAAACTGCATATAATTATAACTAATGACGTTTCCAGTCTGCATACAAAAATTCAATCAAATATATCCAATAGTTTAGTCCCTATAGCTAGTCAAAGATCGGTAAATCCCCTAATGCCAATTTTACCAATGAAACTGAACGCGATCAGCACATCTAAACTGCGTTCATGAGCTGTCAGTGTCAATATTCCACATCAATAATGACACTGACAGCTCTTAAACTCGGTTTAGTTGTGCTGATCGTGTTCAGTTTCATTGGTGAAATCCATCCATAGTCGGCCCTTCACTACTATTTAGTAAGTTCGAAAAAAAAACATTTTTATTTTGATGTTAGGATTTATTTAGCCATAGCATTATCAGCCAATAACGTTCCCACTGCTGTTACACAGGCCTCCTCTGTGTGAGAGGGAGTGGTCCGTAATCCACCACATGGGCCCAGTGCGGGTTGGAAGATGTCACTATGTCTTCGAATTTTTTATTCTAAGTTTCAACACGAGTTTTTCCTGCACCATTTTGAGAGCAGTGGTAATGAAATAAATTACAAAAAGTCAAACGCCTGCCTGAGTTCGAACCCACGACCTACAAGTCGGAGCCGTTATCACTGGGCCACCTGCACTGCTCAGTGGGATTTATTTGATAGTTACAGAATACTCTTAGGCCCACTTGTGCGTTCATGGGTTAGCTAAATAACTCGGAGTTAACAGCTAACTCAGGGTTAATTCAAAGAGAATTAGGCCCACTTGCGCGTTAACAGCAAACTCAGGGTTAATCCAATAATTCCCTTTGAATTAACCCTGAGTTAGCTGTTAACTCCGAGTTATTTAGCTAACCCATGAACGCGCAACTGGGCCTTATTGGATTAACCCTGATTTAGCTGTTAATGCCGAGTTAGCTGTTAACGTGCAAGTGGGCCTTATGCATTAGTATTGCCAGGTTTTCATTTATTCTCGTATTGTCTTCACACCGTATTGAAAGGCACAATCGCTGGCCCAATCCAATCTGTTTGGTACATACGTAGATAAATCTGTGAATGCAGAGATTTCCCCATGGCCCTATAATCAGAGTTCCCTTTGAATGAAAACGCCTCTCTTCAGTGCAAACAATTTGTCCATTGGATTTTATAAAACAATTTTGATATATTTCAATTGTTAAATTTTTCTGTTAGCTAGGATTAAGCGTGGTGTGTTAAATAAGTTGCTTTATTAATTGTGTTAGTTAGTGTTATGGGGCTTGTGGCTAGTTAATAACAGGTCGATTGCCGCGGTTGGTCTGTGGATAGGTGACCATCTTTACATACCGAGATCCCTCCATGCCTCACCGTTGGTCCCGGTTTTGATTCATGGTGGTCATCTTTGACAGTCGTTACAGTGTGTCAGAAGCCCTAAAGTCTGATAACCAGTCTTACCAAGGGGTATCGTAGTACGCAGTAACTAGGTTGTGGAGGTCAGATAGGCAGTCGCTCCATGTAAAATACTGATATAGCTGCATCCGGTTAGACTGGAAGCCGACCCCAACATAGTTGGGAAAAGGCCAGGTAGATAATGAGTTAGTGTTAATTCTAACCTAACCAATGTATCAATGTGATTTTTTCATTCTGAGTTTATCTTGGACATTATTGACATCAGTGAAGGAAAAACATAGTGAGGAAGCCTGCCCTATTCTGTAAAAATCTCACCGTGAAAACTTAGGTGAAGTGAGTTATGGTAGAGATTGACACTATTGACCACTCACTTCACTTCACTATTCACAGTGAGAGTTTTACAGAATCGATCGACAGGTGGAATAACAGCATACTTTAAATTCATTCATTTCACCTAAGTTTTCACGGTGCTGTAATTCCACCTGATGCAATGATTGACACAGTTGACAGCGCACTTCACGCTCACTTCACCTAAGTTTTCACGGTGAGTTTTTTACAGAATAGCACTACTGGACGTTATAGTCAATATAAGTCTGTAGTCGCTAACTCGTCTCGAGCAAGCGTGGTGATCAAAGCTCGTGCTTTCTCTGTGTTTGAAGAGGCCTTTGCCCTGCAGTGGGACAGTAACAAGCTGCATTATTAGTTGTGTTAAACTAATATAGTAATTGACTCAGGCGTGACCTTGTGGAAATCCATGTTAAAATACAATAGACGTATATTTAGTAACCTAATCAGCTTAATTGTTCTTAAAGAGTCATAAAGAACCCTGTTTAGAAATCGACACGTGTTTCACCTCTCAACGAGGCATCCTCAGGACGTGTTGCCACGCCAAGCGACGAACGCAGTCTCTTCTTTATGACTCTTTAAGAACAGTTAAGCGGATTAGGTTACTAAATATACGTCGACCTTTGTATTTTTTTATGTTAAACTAAGTTATTTTTATTTTTTTACTTTCATGTCCAAAGTTTGTCTGTCAGAGATATTAATTGCCAATTTTATATTTTTACGTATAAAAGGTGTATTTAATTGAAATTGAAAACCTCATTGTACTCATCGTTTTGAACACCTTTTACAATTATATCAAACCAGATACCGCAGCGAAACAATATCTGCTGTTCCATATTTTGTCGAGTTATGCGAACATAAATGTATGGAGCAACAGAATAATTTTTTCACGATTTCTATTTTGATCCCATAAAATAAAAGTTGTTCATATTGATGCGTACAATGACCTTTTTTCAGGTTTTCAATTACAACCTGTACAGATAAATATAATATTTGAATACCTCATCATCTGCTTAGCGTTTTCCCAACTATGTTGGGGTCGGCTTCCAGTCTAACCGGATACAGCTGAATACCAGAATTTTAAATGGAGCGACTGCCTATCTGACCTCCACAACCCAGTTACTGGGTAACACGAAACCCCTGGCTAACATTTTAATACCTAAGGGTTTTTTTTACTGATCCTCTAAAAACTAATTGCGCTTCTAATGATGCACACTTTTTTAAATAACTGACCCTCTTTTTAACTTTCTGACCTTTTCTCACAGTTGGTTGCAGTTACTGACTTTTTGGTACTTTTAGGTCCAAAAAAATAAAATTCGAGGTCCACAAAAAGAGGCGCATTTATTATATTAGAGTGTTCAATAATATTTCTACGAGGACAAAATGGGAATTGTTAGAGTTCAAATAAATACATGCCTTTTAATAATAACAATTTCTATAGTAGTGAAATGACTAGGACAGTATTTCTATCGGTACGCATTAGCAAATTAATGTTGGAATTGCATGTCCTTTGTATAATTAAAACTGATCAATATTTATATGTCAACACGTAGATATCACATCCAATCATGGGTCAGTGAAACCGATAAGAAAACTTTATTCAGCATTGTTTTATAAACTGTAAAAGTAAAAGACACTTTGTTGTTTTTTATAAGGTTGGTATGGTTTTTGTTGGGGTAAATAGGGCGCTAGGTAAATATTTCTAATAAAAAAATAAAAGTAATTTTCAAACTAAGCTGAGAATCAGTACTTTTTGAACGTCAAAATTACCTGACTATCCCCCAAATTGCCCGCCCTTCACCACTTCCTAGTGCTTTAGCTGGGAAGAAGAAGCGGCGCAAACAACTTCACAGCAGCACAGCTGTCTGTTCAGTTAGTAATACTAGTAGGTAATACTGACAACATCGTGTTCTGCGCCATATTGTTCTGGCCCACACAATGTTGTCAGTATTAAAAAACATTGAAAAATTAACCGGGTATTTGATACGTACGGTCTTATCCCACGGCCGAACTTACCCCAATATACTCTAATAGCCAACAACGTGGATATACTGTTCCTCTGTTCCGTATAGTCGACCTCGTATTTGCTTAACCACTTTCGACAAAAACTCCCAGTAATTATTGCAATTTCATTCATGTTGAAACTATGTAAAAGTTACATTGGTCTTAAAGCATCAACGTCTATTTATAGACGTTGATGTTTTATGTGGCTTAATAATAACAGCCGCACAGATTAATCAATGGTTAAGCTACACTTCGAGGTCGGTTCGTGGATGGGTGACAATCCATTATATATCGAGACCCCTCCGTGCTTCGGAAAGCACGTTAAACCGATGGTTTCGGTTGTCATTTCTAGAGCTTTGACAATCGTTACGGGTAGTCAGAAGCCCGAAAGTCTGACAACCAGTCTTACAAAAGGATATCGTATTACCCAGTAACTGGGTTGTGGAGGTCAGAGAGACAGTCACTCCCTGTAAAATTCTGGCATTCAGCTGCATCTGCTTAGCCTCGAATCCGACCTCAACATAGTTGGGAAAAGGCTAGAGGCAGATGATGTTGATAATTATTCTAGAACAACTTTGTTATGAGTAAGCTACCCTTACTTAATTTCTAATTTTTTATCAAAATCTAAAATTTTCCATAAAAGTTCACATCCATAATTATACAATTAATAATCTCTATAATAAAATACTACGAAATTAGCCTTGACGCACTTCGGAAAACTTATTAACTGGGCAAGCGTTAAATACAATTAAGTACTAAGAACTAATACATACTCGATTTCATGGAAAGCGTAATGGAAATAAAGGAATCAGTATGCAAACGCATGCTAACTAGCATGCATGGTAACAGCGAACTATGGCGTGTTTCCTATAAAACTGTAAAATTGACAAAACACACGTGAATTTTAAAC
The DNA here is from genome assembly GCA_947364205.1 of Agrochola lota. NCBI lineage: Eukaryota > Metazoa > Arthropoda > Insecta > Lepidoptera > Noctuidae > Agrochola > Agrochola lota. Next base: position 18,741,432 of record OX376227.1, on the reverse strand, counting down.
TAGCTCCTAGAATATTATATATTGTACAGAGTAGAGAATGAACGCAGAGGCAACAGATATTTTAATACATTTTTGAAACCGATATAGCCCGAAGAATTGCCGAACTTCAGTGGCAGTGGGCAGGGCACATTGCCCGCAGAACAGATGGCCGATGGGGCCGAAAGGTTCTGGATTGGCGACCGTGTACCGGAAGACGTATCGTTGGAAGGCCTCCCACAAGATGGACCGATGACCTGGAAATGGCCGTAAGAATCCGCTAGATGCGAGAAGCACAGAACCGGTCAAAGTGGCGGTGCTTGGGGGAGGCCTGTGTCCAGCAGTGACGTCTTTCGCCTGAAATGATGATGACGATGATTTGATAATAGATTTTACCTGTGTCTTCGCCCACGTGGTAGTCAACTATACTATGAAACATACCATACGACACTCGGTAATAGTGTAGCTTTCTGCAAGTAAATTTTTTTTTTTTTTGGGTGTTTCGGGTTTTTCAGAGATATTACCTCCTACATCCAAACTTACAAACTTTACTTCTTTATAAAATTATTATAGTGTAGACAACAGGTAGGTAAATTAATTTTAATATATACAGGGTGGCAGGGCTATCGACTCGCAAACTATTACCATGGATTCAGTACATCATTATGATACATTGACAAGCAGTGATAGCCTAGTGGTATGACCGTCAGACTGCCAAGTCATAGGTCTCGAGTTCGAACCCAAGGCACGCCGACTTTTCGGATTTATGCGCGTATTGTATTTATAATTATCACTTGCTTCAAAAACGGTGACGGAAAACATCGTGAGGAAACCGGCATGCTTGAAAGACATTTCTCGTCGGTATGTGAAGCCATGTCAGAGGCCCATGGGCGGCTTTAAAACTCTAACACCAGGTTAGTCACTAACCATACGAAAGAAGAAGAAGAAGAAGTAAATATTTTTTCTAAAAAAATCGTCTTTTTTTAATAAAAACATGTTGTTCAATACAGTTTGACCAGGTGTTGCACTTTTGTATGAAACATATTTTTTTTTAAATAACTGCCTAATTTCAACACAGTGTCCAGAAATATGCACTTACTGAATCCATGGTAACAAGTTGCGTTGAAATTTTGTAATAAACGGCGAAATTTTTTATCCCTGCCACCTTGTATTATTGTAGTCAAAGAGGCGAATCTTAGTAAAAAATATGGTTTAGAAATTGATATTTGAATGTCCAGTATACCTATCCCTACTGATGTTTCTACCATTAAAGCCAAGACTCAATTAAAACCCTTTTTAAAATTCATGGTTTCACGAAATCAAATTAAGACAAGGACGTGATTTCAGCACAATGTTACCTTTTATTACTTAGCCTCACTTAAAGTCTATTATAAAAGTTTTGTTATAGTATGAACAAAGAAGAATGGCCGATTGGTCCTTCATTTCTATTAAAACAAAGCATTTATTTTGAACTTATTATTCGAGTAACAGTCAATTATTTTTGTATTCTATCGACACACATAATCCCGCCTACATTGCGTGCTGCCTAACTCTAGAAAATCCTCTAAAAATAGGAAACATTACAATTTAATGTACACAACAGAAAACAGTACGTGCATCAAACAACTTCATTCCTGTTCTACGAGTGATGCATTATGTACAGCGAAAGCGCATGCGTTTCGTTCACAGTTCATTCATTTCGTTCATTCCTCACATACCTCCTCGTTGACTGCGCCAACCGCCGACTTTCTCTAAAAGGGTCGACGCTTTGCTACCTCTACTGTTAATTCTCTGCTCTGTGGATGAAATAGACGACATTAGTTTAGGCTAAGACGAAGAAGTATGAACTGTAATAACACCAAGGCCCGTGCCATTATCAAATGCAGCGCACTTGGTACAAAATCCCTTGACACTTCGCATAGGTACGCTGCATTCATTTTTCGTCTATTCGACTGGCTATAAGCCTCGGTATGTAATGGATGGTGGATGTGTGACCATCCAACACCACCAACTCCTCCGTGTCTCGGAAAGCCGTTGTTCCTGGCTGGCGTGGTTACGGGCAGTCAGAAGCCCGAAAGTCTGGCAACCAGTGGTACTTAGGGTATTGGGTTGTGAAGGTCAGATATGTAGTCGCTCCTTGACAAAAACTGGTATTCAACTGCATGCGGTTAGACTGGAAGCCGACCGCAACACGGTTGGGAAAAGGGCTACGCTGATGATTGACTTGCTTTAAGAGTGTATGGTAACCCCATGTAGTTGCTCTCACTGCAGAGCAAAGGCATCTCATACAGTCTCTATGTCTAAGGTTAGTTAGTTTTTTTTTTGTCCAGAGTATTTTATGTCTACTATGAATGAGTAGTGTTTTTATAGTACATTACTGTCGCGGCCTGCAACAGACGGCATTCATGGACGATCGCGAAAATGTGGGCCGAGGCGAAGCCGAGGCACACATACGTGAGTCCATCAATGACGAACGACGTAAATTTTTCATTCGTTCATTAGTTTCTTCTTTACTTTTTACAGCTCTATTTGCAAGCCAAATCGAAATATTAATGAAATCTTTGATAAGATATCTCCTTGGTTGCAAGGTGTTCCATTAAAAAAATATAAAATAACAGATATGAGTTTTCATTTTTATGGATTTTCATACAAACATTACCGGCCGGGCGCTTGCATGTATTCGACCAGTACAGCATTTTCGATTTATCTCGAAGAAGGTTGTCAAAATAATGCTCGAATTCTCAAGCATGTTTGAGAAAATAGAATTTGTTAACTTGCTTCTTAAATACAGGTCCAATTTGAACGGGCGATCTCAACTACATAATTATGAAATACCAGCCTGTTACTGACCCACTGCAGGGCAAAGGCTTCTTCTCATACAGAGAAGTCACGAGCATTGATCACCACGCTTGTTCAAGACGGGTGGGGTTTCAGTCGGGTCAACGAATTATCATTTTATATATTTTTTCTGAACCTTATTTTATTGGATTTACTGCGTTTGTTGCTTATTAGTCAAGTCAATTAGGCTTCTAATTATTTACTTGCTATTGAAGTTATCAGACAATGCATTTGAGTTAGCTAAATAATATCGTATGTCGATGCCATATTTTTTCTGTTAGACTACATTATTAGTAAAAGTAATTGACAGAATTTTATCAAATATCAAAATCAGCCCATTGTCTCACTATTGAGCTAATGTCTCGGTTCATTTCAAGGACGGCCCAGTGGTAACTGCCGCAACTTATGAGTTGGGATGGTCCGTCTGACGGACTAAGTGCGGAAACTACCCCTATAACATAGAACATAGATGAGTTGTAGGTTGTGGGTTTGAACCCAAGCAGGCACTTTACTTTGTGTAAATTATTTCATCACCACTGCTCCCAAAACGGTGAACGTGGCGCGCACTGGGCCTCTTTACAAGGCTGAAAGTCGCACAAAGGCCAATGGAGAGGCCTATGAAGAGGGCTATGCTTGGAGTTTCCCTGACGACGTGATCGAATCAGAAATGAAGAAATCGGCAGGAGAACCAAGGTAACCGACATAACCCGAAGAATTGCCAATTCGAATTGCGGGGTGAGAAAATTGGCATGTCCTAGAACCAATAATTCGAAGACATGTGACATCTATCAACCCGCACTGGGCCCGCGTGGAGGATTAGGGATCTCTCACAGAAAGAGTAGGCTTTAGTCACAGGCAGTGTGAACATGTAGCCTGATTATGCTTATGCATTTCAAGGAATAAAGGTACACTCAAAATGAACTTAATACGACCACAGTCACAACTACATAGACCAAAACTGAGCCAACTTGCAATCCGACTCACTTCACCCCTCAATAAACCACAACACCCCATTTCAACCCTAAAACGCAGCATTAACAACACACAGCCACTTCTAAACAATTTTTAATCAACGGCTAAACAGCGTTTAAGATTAAAAGTGACATTTATGCCCGTATTGTTGGTCGTTGCGATCGGAAATGGGCAGTCCCCGGCGTGTCAGCCATCGAGACGCGCTTTCATGTGGCTTTATATTGCCTTTAAAACGTTTCACGCTATTGACAGATCAAAAATGGTGTCTAAATGTATTGTGTTATTGGAATTTTATTGTTTATGGTCGAATGGACCGGTTGATTAAAGGGTTGCTTGTTTTATTTGGATTCTGTTTTGAAGAAAAACTTTTTTTTAATGTTTAGTGGTTTTGTTTTTGTGAATGCTGAAATAATCTTTTGGGGTGATGTTATATAACAGTACCTGGGCGACCGAGCTCTGCTCTGGTGAAAATAGAGAATGCTCATTTAATAGTATAGAAAAGTTCATACTAGTTCCATTCTGCCATGAAGGTACTTAGTAATTCCATGCTGCCATGTCATTATTCTAATTTAGCCATTTTTTTTCTAAACTTTGGGCTACCGAGCTCTGCTCGGGTGAAAATACGGAGAAAGCTAATTTTCTCAGATATGAGACCTAGCTAGATCGATTTTTCACCCCCGTAAACCCTTGTATTGCACCTTTCATCGAAATCGTTAGAGCCATTTTCGAGAACGTGATTATAAATATATTTAGATATATATTCAAATATTGCTCGTTTAATAGTACATGATCAATTGAGAAGATATTATTTAAATATCTTATTTATTCAGATTAAATATCCATTTGGAAACTACGTACCTATACGTAAATATTTATTGCATACATTTTATACGCTGCTCCAAACGAGAAATTATTCGAGATTTTGTTTTCACAACCAATTCTTTTACCTGTATTTTTATTAACATAACTCCGAATAACTAGACTGAAAAGAATCAATCGAGGCATGAAACGAAAAAAAAAGTATCAAAAATACCTCTGACAATTTTAATTACTCTGTGCAATATCGTGCAGACCTACCTCAATGCACAATTTGCACGTCACACGACGTACTTGCGACAAATTAATGAATAATAAATGTTATTACATGGAAGTTCACGACCTTTGTCACCGATTACCCGTAATACGTGTAGTTAACTATGTGTCATTAGAAATACTAGTAATTAGTTAAACAGGATGTTTTTTTTTCAATGTCTATACAAGGTGCATTAGAAAGGTGTAGTCAAATTTAAGGGTGTGGTACAGACTGTCAAACTGAACAACTTTCTCTATGGGACTAACATCATTATCGCGAAAAAATAATCAGTCATCCTATACTTTTGGGTCGAGTAGGTATTGAAGTTAAAAGTCCTAAGTCATAGTTTATGTGGAAACAATCCGTAGTCCCAACTCGTGACAGCAGGAGTTGTTTAGTCGGCAAGAGTCCGTCGCAACCCTATATTCACCCCCAAACGATGGCCACCATCAGAAAAGAAAAAGGAGAACGAGCAGTTAATAATGATAACCACATTATTGTGTTGTTTTAACTTTTGAATGTAGATAGTTAAGGTAAACCAGAAATGAGTAGGTTTTTTTTTCAACAGAAAATCTACTGCAATCGGCATTTTCCAATCGGCAAAAATGATACACTTCCATACAAAATTTCATCCCCGTTAAACCCTTTTTGGGGGTGAATTTTGTACAAATCCTTCCTTATTGCTCATCTTAGGCGTATATAGTCTATCTCTAGTGCAAGGGTTCATGTTTCTAGATTCAGCGGTTTAGGCTGTGCGTTGTCTGTTAGTGAATTAATTAATTTAAAAACTATTATTATAGAAATGTATAGGTGCTGTACTCAATCTGCCTAGCCTTTTCCCAACTATGTTGGGGTCGGCTTCTAGTCTAACCGGATGCAACTGAATATAATTATATTACATGGGGTCACTGCCTATCTGACCTCCACAACCCAGTTACTGGGTAATATAATACCCCTTGGTAAGACTGCTTTTCAGACTTTCGGGCTTCTGCCGACCCGTAACGATTATCAAAGATCTATAATATAGTATCTTTAGGTACTGTACTATAAATACTAAATGATTGCCTAAACCCATAATAATATTTCCTATATTTATGAGTTTTATGACACCATTAAAAGAGACATTTAATATCGCTGACAAACATTCTCCTGATTTACGATCGCCAATACGTTGTTAGTTAAACTAGTCAATGGCCCAATAAGGGATAGTAAAAACCTAGAAGTACACGCGAAATTGTGGTGGGCGTAGCTTTAACGCGCGGACGCGACGACGACGCGATGGCACGACGCGACTCTGGTAGAATAATTTATATGAAAACTTCACGAAAAACGTTCTCGCGGTCACGCGTCGCGCCTGTCTACGAGAGTCTAGTAGAGTATATAAATTCAACTGATTTTAAAATTGAATTGCACATAGCATTTACTTACTTTTAAGAATTTATTCATATCTATGGGTTATATTAATTGTATTGAAGGGAAAGTTGTATTTTTATTAATAAAAACATTGGGAAATTCGGTTTTCCGTTACATTTACGTCGTGCGTTCGTACTAGGTCTGTTTGTTATGTTTTCACGGCTATAATTTTGATGAGATTTGGTACAGAGAAACTTTGAACCGAAAATAGGTATAAGTAAATAAAAAAAATCCTAGAGGGGTGAAGCCCGACCCGCATCGGGCCCGCGTGGTGAATTACGGCCCACTCCCTCTCACCGAGAGGAGGCCTGTGTCCCAGCAGTGGGAACATTATAGCCTGATCCTGTTATAGAGGGGTAAAATGGGGTATTGAAGTTTTTTTGGGAAAATCCGAAATACGGGCCGCTCATTGTAACACACTTTTTTTAAAAATTCCAATGTGTTTCTTTTCTTTTATTTGGTGTGCAGTTTATTTATCTATTTATCTAACGGATTAGTGCTAGTATTAATATTTATCCAAAAGGTTTTCGAATTTGTTTATACTGTTCTATAAACAAAATACTATGCAGACATTTAAACACTGGAAAAAAACGAAGCTATCAGCATTAGATACTCGTATACTCCCAAAGGACTTTTACCAGGAAACTCCCTTAATTGTCATTTAACCATAGCTCAGGGAACTAACATAGTTCAGATAGGTATCTATGTCTATTTACGAGCAACACAACACGGCAAGGTTTTTAAAACGTGTAATGTAGGTTACTAACTATAAATTAAATTATTTGTGTTTTGAAAAGTTGAATAAAAATCTTTCGGAGTGTATCTTGGGCATTACTAACATCATGTATTTATTTGGCAACACAGATGTGATACTTGTCAGCTGAAATAAGTATGGTGCTATGACTAACGTCTAAAACTACAAACATAGTTATTAAGTTCACTGTTTATTATTAACAGCCTCATGGGTCGATCGAAAGTTAAGCTACGCTTGTCGCGGTCGGTTCTTAGATGGGTGACCATACATTACATATCGAGACCCATCCGTGCCTCGGAAAGCAAGTTAAGCCGTTTAGACCCGGCTGTCATTTGTAGATCTTTGAAAGTTGTTTCATCGGAAGCCCAAAAAGTCTGATAACCAACCAGTCTTACCAAGGGGTATCGTGTTACTCAATAACTGGTTTATGGAGTTCAGACAGGCAGTTGCTCCATGTAAAATACTGGTATTCAGCTGCATCCAGTTAGACTGGAAGCCGACCCCAGCATAGTTGGGAAAAGGCTAGGCAGATTGATTCAATCAATCTGCCTAGCCTTTTCCCAACTATGTTAGATGCTAGGCAGATTGATTGTTTACTAATAATTATAGATTTTCCGAAATAAAAGGATTATTATTGTTATTAAACTAAAACATATCACAGGATGCTCTACTATGCCGACTTCCGGCCACCGTAGGCGCAGGCTTGCGGACGGTGAGCAATGGGCAGCTCGCCGTCCGATAAGGACCAGGCCCGTGTCGACGGTGAGTTGTGTTCCACGCGCGCCTCAAAGAGATGTCAGCACCAACCGACGGGGTCGAAAGACCAATGCCTGCTGGGGTTGCGGGTTTGTCCAAAAGGGATATCGCGGCCCCAGCACACAGGCTACGGAAGGAACACGGGTGGGTTTTAGTCAGTAAAAGTCTGACACACCCTCTCGCTCTGCCCAGAGCGGGAGAAGTCATTTGATGATTTCCCAACCCGATAAAAAAAAAAAAAAAAAAGTGTGCTCTACTATGCTCTAAATAATTTTTTGAATACTGTTTTCATTTAATCTCTGAAACTGAATGATGTTATTTATTTTGAATAATTTAAGCAAATTAAATAATAGTATTGTTTTAATTCGAATACAATGAGAAGTTGTTTCAAGATGTTTATTTGTTTAAATATCAAGGGTATTTTAAGTCTCTATTGTTATGTTAAATGAATTAATTGGTCTCAATGATAATTTGAATTTTCTTGTTATTGAACAAAAAGGTTTTAGGGACGAGCTTCATACAAATTGGTGCGTGGACATGCTAATTAAGTAACAGTTATAATCCCACTAGAGTCGATAGTGTTGTAACATCAGAAACTATAATAGACTAGCTTTTACCCGTGGATGCCGGAGAATATCCCACGGGAACGTACTACTGGGATTAAAAATGCCCTGTTTTAATCCAGGTAAAAAAAAATATTAATTCCGTTATACATTGTTTTCATATAACTTCATGGTTTACGCGGCGCACGCCAGTAAAGTTCCCAGTCGGCATGTTTTTTCCGACAGCTTCAACAATATTTTGGGCAATTTACACAAAACCTTAATTAATAAACGGAGTGATTCATGACCAAGGTTTAACTATATAAGTTAAAACTTCGCCATGAATCACTCCGTCCATTGGTGAAAACGCTATGAAATTCTGTTCGATATTTTTTGAGTTTATCGCGTTCAGACAGACAGACGGCGGCGGGGGGGACTTTCTTTTATAATTACTACAGAAATCTTTATTCATCATATTTTTGTTTGATTCCGTGTACCGAGTAAATAAGCAGCCCTCTCATACATTTGGGTTGAGTAAGTATTGAAGTTTTGTATGGGACAGTAGATAAATTTCTTCGCCATTATGATGTTGGTCCCACTGAGAAAGTTGTTCATATAGTTGGTCTGTATCTCACCCTTAATAAATTTGACCACACCTTTCTGATACATGCTGTATAAAAAAGGAGGGAAAAGAATTATAGAGCTTAAAGAAAACCGTCCGCTTCGCAGAAATTAAAATAAAAAAAACAAATGTAAAGTAAAATATTATGATTTACATTAATTATTACAGAGGAAAATTGGTGGTTAAATTTATTTATTTAGTTACAAGGCTAAGCATTGCCATACAACGTGGTAATGCGGCCAGTCTCTAGGGTACATTACCAGTCGACAGCGGTGCGGGAGAATTTTTCGATGCTAAATTTTGGTTTTTGAATAGTATTAGTTAAGTTAGTATATTTGTACATTGTATTTTGTATATTGCTATTTTAATTAATTCATTAATTATAAGTTGTTATGTACCTAATTCTAAATAAAACTAAAGATTGCTCCTCTAAAAACAGTTTGAGGAAGAAGAATAACCTGTGGAAAATAATAATTTGAAAAACAACTTTTGGTTTATTGTAGAATAGTTTTGTGACATGAAAAATACCATAATAGTTACAAAAACACTTCAGTGACCACAATCAAAACAAAAAAGCTACTCGTAAATAATAAAAAAGTTTTATCAAATCAAACGAAATCGAATCATTCAACAAGTGTCAAGCGTGAGGTCGTAACTTTGTCAAAAATAAAATGTTGTAGTTATTGTGACAGTTATCAATGTTATAATGTTACGAATTCTCCTCGTACGTGATTGGACTGTTTTTATTCGATTGAAAATTAAATTACCTAACTATTCACGTGACCAGAGGGCTCGCCTATTTTTAGACCAAGGAATCATGCTGCCAACTTTTTGGGCACTTTTCCCATTGACAGCGATGCGGACGATTTTTTTATGCCCAATAATCTCTTCCATTTTTTATATACTTGTACATAATTAACTGGGTGGCAGGGACATCAACGCGCAACCTATTACCATGGATTAAGTACATGATTCAGAACCCCAAGAGTCGAAATTTTTCGTCGGTTATAAAAAAAAAAAAATGCTGTTCCATACATTTTGACAACGCGCACTGAACGCGCACTTCATAGAAAAGTGCCTCAAGTGTCAACCTTGAGGCACTTTTCTATGTAATAGTAGAAAAGTTGCTTTCTCCGGCAGGGTGTCTAGAATCATGTGCTGTATTCATGGTTACTGTTTGAGCGTCGAAGTCCGTGCCCCCCTGTATGTATTTTAGTTTTAGCTTGTATATTGTTTTAAAGAGTTGTCAAAATCAATTACTGCTGAAACTACTATAACTTAACAAAAAGAGGCACGGCGAGACTCTAGAGGCCTATTGACAAAACAAGGTTTATCTTTAGACCAATTTTTCAATAATGAACTTTATTCCAACAAGATTAAAGTTCTAACTACAGAAACAGACGTCAATCCCGAGTCTAACTTAAATTGTCTGTTTTGTATTTAGAACTTTTAATTTGTGTGAATAAAGTTCAAAATAAATTGTCTCTAAGATTTGGGCTTGGATTAAAGTTACAACTCGTTTTGTAATGAGACGGTAGAAGAATAAATTATTGCTTTGCTTTATTTTCTTTTAAAGCCTTTGGATCCAATGCTCACATACATAACATCACGACTGTATTCTCCGAAGGAATAGGCAGAGTTGTACCTAACCTATAGTACACCCACACTTCGCCAGTTAAGTTTAAAAATACCGTCAGATTTTTTTTACCGTCTTGAGAATAATATGGTGTGTTGTGTTAGTGGAACAGAAACCATACCTGGGAATATTTGCTTAGTAGCATTGACCACGCGGGCGGGCGGGGATGCGCGAGCGGCTTGTGCGCCTGCGAAAGGATATCAGAGGCCGACGGCAAGTGCGGCGACTACATCGGCCGCTAAGAAAAGCTACGAATTCATTGATAAATTCCGCGCATTTAGTAGGGTGGGTATGATATGAATTTCGATATTTTTTATAGTTTAAAAAAGCTGTGCCATAGGCTTCTACTCCGTTCACCTATTATACCCAATTTTTTTCGGACAAAATTCAGGCTTAGGAGCAGCCCTCCTGAGAAATTCCAGATGGAACACTCCAATAACATGGAGCCCGACCCAGGAACCGAATCCAGGACCTCATGCTCAGCATTAGCGCTTGCAACGATCACTAGACTAATACTAACTACTAACGAGGCAGTCAGTGAATATTAATGATATATTGAGCACATGTTCATTATTTTGAAATTACTTTGAGACGATGATGGCATTTCATAAACATGTACTTACAAGATTATCCAGCCTCAAAATAAAACTCCATAATCATGAAAAAGTACACTCATCAAGTTCTTTCATTTTGCCACAAATTGGCTTAAGGATAACCTTCATAAAATTAAAGTAACACATACATTTGTTCAATATTTTGTCAAGACATTTTTACGATGTTTTCCATTGTATGCCATTTGCAAGTGAAATAGGAGTTTATGAGATTCGACGAGGATTTCGTGGATAAGCCTTCTTATATTGTATGTGTTATTATGATTTATTTTCTTTTCTGTGGGTAGAAACATTAGTGGCTTCATAAAAATCGTGAGATTTGGAAAAATATGTACCTACAACCATTTCCTCAACTTTTTTTGCAGTCATAAAGCCCATCGTCCACGCAATTTAACTTGGTTTTTAAGAGACTGAGACCTCTGAGTTTTCGGTCTTTCTTCTTAGAGTAGTCAGATAGGAAACGCCGAACTCATCTAGTTTTTAAAATATTGGCGTGTAAAAGAGTTTGTGCAAACCTACTTACAGAAATTTATTTATTTATTTATTATAAAGTAGCTTCACAGCTGTTAGTATAGCATTATTATTAATCTAAATATTACGCCAATTACGAAGTACACAGAAACATAAAATAATAAAAGAAATACAGAGATTGGCATAATTGTTAATATTAAAAGTGTGTGCGAGCGTGTATGTCTATGTACGTATGACTCAACTGGCACTACTGAGTTAGCTGAGTAACCGCGTCTGCGCGCTATACGGTAGCCCGACGACTAAAATATGACCGCAATATCTATTTTCACAATTATAGAGCATTAAATAAGGCTGAAAATTGAATAAATATTTGGGTTGACGATGTGAGTAAGCTGCGAATGGGCATTTATTTTACTGGTTTTATTTAGATTATTCGGAATATAGGTACACATTAAATTAAATAATTGTCCGGTTAAAGTTATAAAATAATGTTTATTCTAATGAATTCTCAAAAAAAAAAATTGTTATCGCTGAAAATACAGAGATGTTTGACACCAAAGCTTATTTTTCTGAAGTATTTTTTATTGCGAATATCAAACTATTGTCGACTATTCTATTCGGTTAACATTTTTCTTTAAACCTCTGTCCGCTGTATTTTTTGCGTCGTATATTTTCATTGCGTTACGTCATACTCGACTATCCAAGAAACCAGTTTTTTGTGAATATTGAGGTAGCACCGCGGCTTAAGTTCGTAACACGTTACGTTTGAGTAGCGTCGTGGACGATGGGCATTAGTTAGGAGCAAAAGAGGTAAATCAAGGTGCTTCGACACTTAAAAAAAAAACACGAATCATGACTGAATTGTGTCTAATTAACTTTCGTTGTATGTTAGTTTGCAACGATTACGATTAATTTAGTTTGACAACTTTTAGCGAGGATCGTGGAAGGTGAGTTTATTTACCTATGTGTATGTAACTTTTAGCAATGAAAAGTTCAAAAAGTCATCGCCCCCGGGTGGGATTGAACCGGGCTATCTGGCAGAATCTTGAGGCTACGAAATTTATGTGGCATAACACACTTGGCATACACACTTCATTGAACGAATATTTCAATGGCATAAAAATTATTTAATATAATTATTGTTTGGCCGAATGTTTATATGTCCGAATTTACTATGGCATACTTTTAAAATCGCAGAATTTTATTTGGAACAATTTTATTAGGCCTATTGCTATTTCTATAAAATAGCATTTTTAACCTTAAAGTAAAATTTAAATATTGTTTTAAAAAGTCAATATGTTGTGCTACAAAATTTAGCGACAGAAACGAATCGCTGCAAACCCGACTCCACGTAGTCTTGTCTGCCCTACCCCTAGAGTGTAATTTAAGCGTAGGCGCGAAGTTGCGAGGCGGTCCCACGCGAGCTTATCGTCGCAGATGGTTTTAACGCTCACCACCGCAGCTTCGGCTAAGACCACTCCTCAGCTCGTGTGGGACCGCCGGAGCCCCGCAGCGCCGGAGCCGTGACAAAAACCATGCATGGTGTATGCTTGTTTGCATGTTTGTGTGAACTTTCTGCGATATGATGGTTCTCCTTTTTAATTATTATGGATATGAAATTTATGCCTAAAGATGATTCTGACTGACAAAATTATGTGTTTTCAATGTATGATAAATGAGTGTATGTCAAACGATTTTCTGCGAAATGAAGTTTATGCTATGCGCTATGTTATGCAAAATAATATTATGACATAGAAAGTTCCCGATTGAACCACCAACCTGTCGGCTAAAAAAGCCGAACGCGCTAGCCGATTGTGCCGCGGAGGCTATGGATAATACTTGGAACATTTATAGGTAGGTAGTATTTTATATTCCAAGCCTCGGCTCCTGCTTCGCATTTTATGACGTGACAAAACATCGAGATTTCTCTGGTAATATGTAACTTTATATATACGTATTACATAACATAACATAACACCATGCTTGTTATCCCCGAAGAGCTGGGCAGTAGCGTTTATAAGTCCATTAGCAATTCACAAAGCAATAGACTGACGCGTCGGTTTGACTTACGACCTTCTTCTATAAGTTGTTATAATACTATAGACACGCACACACGCTCATAGTAGATCATAATTTCTACCAACAAAGTATATGGTAAGCTAGCTCAGTGGTTATCGTGCTTTGTAAATGTGATTAAGGCGAGCAAGAGCCAGAATCTCACCTGTGGTTTGTTTGTGTTTTGTTAAAATAATTACTATTTATAGAGTGAATCACCCAATTGCTAGCACTCCACCAATTATCAGCACCTCGGCGAATAAGTTAAAAATATCAGTTTCTCTTTTTGGTTGTTGTATTACCAAGTAAAGAAATATACTAGGGAAATCCTAGTTTCTGCAGTGGCAACTTTTTCAATACGTAAACACCAAAATTGGCGGCAGGGTCGTAATTCAAAAAGTAGGTCTGCAGTTGTAGGTGTTTTTCGGCCATTTTTACTCATTGGAGGTAAGTTTGACGGTCAATTAATCATTCTGTTTCTAATGTTTTACGGGAATTGTATTGAAATCTTAGTATTTGTACGTTATATAAGCAATTTTTAGTTAGTTGTTTTAATAGGATTTTAAAGATTTTCGTTAGATTATATCAAAATATGGGGTGCCAACATCTGGGTATATTTTTAAACAGAAATCCAATTTATCAGCACCCATGCTGAAAATTTTGTTATTTAAGTGTAGACTTAATTAAAGGTTTTATTTTTTTATTTTAGTTTATTTCAGTAAGGATTAATAAGGAATTTGAATGTAAAAAATATGATGTGACATCATTTTCACCACATTACAACAACATTTTACCATTTATCCGCATAGTTGAATTTATATCTAATTTCAATACCTAATTTGAACTGCAAAAGGGTTAATGAAATTTGAATTCTAATTTGAATGGGGATCCACGCGCAAAGTTCAACGCAGATGCCGCCAGCGGCGGGATGGCCGCTGTCAAACCATATTCGCTTTGTTTACATCAGTGTTTTTTGTTATTTTTTGCGTTGAAACCGATCCACCATCGTTATTGCTAACATGTATTGTTCCTGGAAGCGTAAGGAATTGAAAGACGAACTAAACAAACGAGAAACAAGGATTACTGGAAAGAAATCAGATCTTATTGAGAAGTAGACTTCTATCTAATAAAATATTTTTCATCAGTTCTTGGCTCTAGATATGGTTTTTTTTTTTTGTTGTAACGTTAATTCTTACTTGACTCATGGTAGGAAAATTTACGAAAATTGAGAGAACACTACTTTCATTATAAATGATATTCTTTAATTTTTAGGTTAGGTTTATTTTTCACCAGTGCTAGCTCTAGATTTGGATCATTTTTTTGTTGTAACGTGTTAATTCACACTTGACTCATGGTAGGAAAATTTACAAAAATTGAGAGAACATTACTTTAATTATAAATGGTATACTTTATTTTTTAAATTACCTATGACCAAAATTTTAATTTCGGCAATCAGAGCCCTCAAGCTTCTGAAAGACAAGCACTTGACGTTCCTGCTGTAGAACTTTACCAAGACGTTAATAGCTCCACCAGAACTCCAGCATATTGTCGAAGTTTACCAATCAACATATTCAAAGTTACTTTTAGTTGTACTCTTTTAGTTTCCCACTTTTTTTAGCGTAGTATATTTAGGAAATAAATGAACACCGGGGTTAGTAGTTTAGTACATCCTGGTATAGAACACTTATGCATAATACGAGAAAATTTAAATTTACTGAATTATAGGTTACAAAATGTATGGAATTGACAGCTTTCGATGGCCATGTCGACGATGCGCCACCTATCGTGATAAAATGGCAGTACAGATCCTCATTGTTGAGTGTCGACAATTATTGTAATTTGTTATGTATGTTTCTAAGAAATTCCTAATATTAATAGCAATAAAAAGCATTTTATTCATAATTTTAAAATGTATGTTATTTGCCCTAAGTCCAAGTGCTGGTAATTGGGTAATTTGGTGCCAATAACTGCTAGCAATTGTGCCAACAAATGGAGGTAGGTTAATTTTTCAATTGCAGTTTAAATGCTATTTGATTACCAGCAACATCCGATGAAAAGTATGTTAAATATTAAACATCCTTAAACAAGAAGTTTTATGGATACATACATTTTGGGAATAATATAGTAATAAATATTAAAAATAAACCATGAAATTAGAGGACTTCCTAAAGTGCTGATAATTGGGTCTGTTACACTAGTTCATTTTTAGGGTTCCGTAGCCAAATGGCAAAAAACGGAACCCTTATAGATTCGTCATGTCTGTCTGTCTGTCTGTCCGTATGTCACAGCCACTTAATTTCCGAAACTATAACAACTATACTGTTGAAACTTGGTAAGTAGATGTATTCTGTGAACCGCATTAAGATTTTCACACAAAAATTGAAAAAAAAAAACAATAAATTTTGGGGGTTCCCCATACTTAGAACTGAAATAAGAAATACATTTTTTTCCTCAAACCCATACGTGTGGAGTATGGGTTTGATGGAAAAAAGGTTAGGTTAGGTCTTCAAAAATTATATTGAGGTTTCTGATATAATTTTTTTCTAAACTGAATAGTTTGCGCGAGAGACACTTCTAAAGTGGTAAAATGTGTGTCCCCCCCCTGTAACTTCTAAAATAAGAGAATGATAAAACTAAAAAAATGTACATATAAATGATGAAAAAAAAAGATGTACATTACCATGTAAACTTCCACCAAAAATTGGTTTGAACGAGATCTAGTAAGTAGTTTTTTTGAATACGTCATAAATCGTAAACCGCAATTTACCTTTCATTCAATCATCACAAGAACTTTTATATTATGCTACTTGCTGCTACGGAACCCTTCATGGGCGAGTCCGACTCGCACTTGGCCGCTTTTTTTTCTTTTTAATATTGACTTGTAGTAGTTCGATAGTCATTCGTGTTTTGTTTCATTCGTCTTGTTCACTTAAATAATAAAGTTTTGTAGGTAGACCACAAAAATCTAAGTAAATTATTTCGACTTCTGTAATATAGGTAGATGCTGTTCATTACGAGTATTCACCTAATAGAACGTTGCTGGTTCGTGGTTATTGTTGGTGAGGATTATTTAAATCTATTAGCGGTGTTGCGGTTATTATTTTCAAAATGTATTCAAATATAAATATTGAAGCGAGATCAAATATTTTTGCGCTGCGGAAAAGTGGGTGTCAATAAATTTGAGTGGAATGTGGAGTGAATCGGACCAAGTGTCCGAATATTAATGAAATATTTATCATTTAAATATTTCATATTTTACTAAACATAAATCTAAGTCAAAGGTATTGTTAATCCTTTTACTCAGAAGATGCCTTATTAAATAAAGATTTAAATTAAATTAAGAGGTTTAATTCGATTAGTGAATGATAAATAATTATTACTTAGGTATGTGTAATAAAAACAATGTTACTTTTTGTTCTAGAAAAATACTGTGAGTCGTATTATCGAGTAGCAGTGACGTCACATAATAAATATGAAACAAATAGTTTCATACCAACGAGCTTTTTTTCTGAATGATTAAACACGTCATTATCGACTTTTCGCCGTGCACTCTGAAGGCTTGCACCACCGAAGACTAGCTAAAAAAACGTTTTAGACAGAAAGGCATTAACAAGAATGCTTAAGTTTTGCACGAGGATATTTAGACTTTAACTGGGACACTGCTTTAATTTAACCTTAAAATATTAAATGTAATAAACAACAGATTCGTTAATACGCATTAACTTAATATTTACGGTATCGTGTTACCCAGTTACTGGGTTGTGAAGGTCAGATAAAGTACTGGTATTCAGATGCATCAGGTTAGACTGGAAGCCGACCCCAACATAGTTGGGAAACGGCTAGACAGATTGATAATAGTATAGGATAAAGCAGAATTATCGACCATTAGGTTGCCTAGGTAGGTGAGGACTTAAAGGAAAATGTCCATGCCTACTTCAGCGGTATTTCCGTGTATTTTCACAGTATGCAATATTGGATGCCGCTTCTCTTCCACGTAATACAAAAATAACAGTCCGCGGTTCCATAGATAATCCAATTTTTCTTAAAGCAATGTAAGCATGGAATAAGGGTGCTTATAGAAGAATGGTCGTTTCGCTTGTGGTTTATCAGGACGCCTTATAACATAAATTAGAATATTATAGATATGTAACTAGCTGAATGACAGACGTTATCCTGACCAAAGTTCTTACAAAAATTCCATAGAAATTACGTTAATTTTTTCCCGGTTTTGAACATTTGCTGGGAAACTTTAAACATTTTCCTTTCCCTTAAAATCTAATTCAGACTTTTACAAATATTTAAAAAACAGCCAAGTCGGTCCAGCCGTTCTAAAGTGATGCGATTACCAAACGAACAGCATTTCATTTTTATATAAATAATACTAGCTCTTGCCCGCGACTTTGTCTGCAATCCAGGATGAAAAGTAGCCTATGTCCTACCCCAGTGCCAAATTTCATCCAAATCCATTCAGCCGTTTTAGCGTGAAAGCGTAACAAACAAACTCACTTTCGCATTTATAATATTAGGTAGGATAGATGGATAGAACCCATGCCAAATTTCATCCAAATCCGTTCAGCGGTTTTAGCGTGAGAGCGTAACAAACAAACCCAATGTCGCATTTATAATAAAAAAATATATAATAATAAATGGATAGGAAGATAAGTTAGAGTTCTCTTTAATAACACATAAAGGCGAAAAAAAAGGGTATAGTTTTTGCCGACAGGAAATCTGGCGTAAAGGGAACGGAGGTCTTTTCCTTATAGTTGAAAAGCATAGGCTTAACTTTAATAAAAAACAATAATAATATACTAATACGCAGTAAAAAATTGTTATCGATTTGGGAAACAAAAGAAAAATATAATTTACTTAGTCCAATCATATTAATTTAAAATAGTATTTAATCCAAATGGGCGCGGTGAAATTACTGGTTGTCGACTGAACCCGGCGGTATTAAAAAGAAACGTTTATCGCGAGTGGTCACCACATTTAGAGTACCTACCTTTTGATTTAACAAAAGTAGCTCACGAACAATGGATCAAGGGAACCACTAGGGCCGTGGTCCGAGTTCTCATCGAGTATTTCGGGACATCGCCAAGTGATTGGTCGAATCTTCACGTGACCAGAGGGCTGGCCTATTTTTAGGCCAGAGAATCAGCATTACCATCCAACGTGGCAACGCTGCCAGCCTTTTGAGAACTTTTCCCATTGACAGCGATGCGGACGAATTTTTCGATCTAGTTTTTTCAATATTTGTACATAATATTAGTGTTGGCTTGAATTTCTTTTAAATTTGTAAAAACAAATAAACGATTCACACTAGTCACCACAGTTTTCCAGTCCAGTCTCTTGTTTGAGCTCAAATATACGACCGGCACGTTGTCGACCGCAGCCGTAGACGTGTTGGCGACTGAAGTTGCCTCTGCCGTTGACGCGTGCCGCTCGTGTGTATTAGCACTTAGAAGGCCTGGTGTCCGCAACTCCTCGACCAAGCGCATAAGTATTTTGCGTACGGGTGGGACAATCGGTCATTCGATCCACCCGAGCTCCTCAATGCTTGGATTTAAATATATCTTTGATCTTATGAAAATATGCCTACATTCATTGTCTAGGTACTAACTCAGTTATATTTATCCGTACAAGTTCGTTATACCTATCGGCAGTTATCATAACCTGACTTCATTTTAATTGTTTCTCTTTAACAAGCAACGCTACGCTAATTGAAGGCGCTCAGCGAGCGAGCTATAGAACGGGCTATGCTTGGAGTCTCTCTACGAACGATCGAATCCGGAACGAGGTGATCCGACAGAGAACCAAAGTTGTCGACATAGCACACAAAATAATGACAGTTGGGGTAGACGTGTTCCTGAGTGAAGACCGTGAATCGGCAAACGTAGGGTAGGACGCCCTCAGGCTAGGTGGAGCGACTATCTTCGCAGGGTGATTGGTAACAGCTAGATGAGAGTTGCCGAGAATTTAATGGCGTGCAATTGGAGAGGCCTATGTCCAGCTGTGGACTGCTGTAGGCTGATGATGAACGCCGCTTGCGTTGTTTTAAGAAAATGTTTTAAGGTGAGTAATTATTTAGTAAGATGTTTGACACTCGATTTAATTGAATAGACTTTAGTATATCGGAAATAGACAAATGTGCACGCAGCTCATTAAATCAAAATCAAAAGTAATTTATTCAGATTACACGGCTAAGAATTTGCACTTTTTGAACGCCAAAATTACATAAGACAGTCCCCAAAAACCCACTACCTAGTGCTTTAGCTGGGAAGAAGAAGTGGTGCAAATAACTCCCCAGCAGTACAGCTGTCTGTCAAGTTAGAAACACGCCTAATACGTATAGTTAGGTACAGTCTAACAAATGATGCATTTAGCACCAAGCGTGATACTCGCCGGGCACTCAGTAAGACATAATAACAGACGTTTTACTCTCAGTGGTACTTACTGGGCTTTTACACGCTTTGCGATCTATTGTGGTACTTTTTCTGACATTTGTTTTTATGTCTAATATCTCAAAATTTATTTTCTACCATCATCAGAAGATGCCGCGTGAATAATTAAATTAATAGATCTTGTGATCTATCGCGTCACTTTAAGTGTCAGTTAACGAACTTACGTGGCCGCAAATATACAATTGACGGAGGGCTTTTTGATTGGTCTCAGCGAAAGTCGTCTTATTTAGTTTTGAATCTGTCACGGTACTTTTAGTGCTAATTTAAGTGCCTTCAAGCATACCCATCGGTAGCAGGTGGCTAGAAGCAGTGTACCAAAGCCACTCGTCTTACTCTTTGTGGGATCCGCTTTGGTACTTTTAATGCCAGTTGACTTTCATAGACATATCACGTAAAAAAAACAGTTAGATTAATATTGCTTATTAGTCTGGTAGGATAAATTGTTATTAATTATTAAGAACAAGAGACGCAATTCCCGTAATTTTCAGAACGTTCACAGTCTAATCTCAGTCTCAATCTGTCAAAAATACCTCTAATTTCTCTACATTTTCGACAAGTTCTTGACATGTATTGTTGCTGAAACAAGATTGTGACTAGATTTTGAACGTTTTTAACTACGGGAATTGATCTTCTGGTTCTTTTTAATAAATGATTTTAAAATAAAATTGACTTCAAACATACCTGTAGCACACTCCACGAGACATATAACGAGCAGCAGCGCGAACACTTTCGTGACAGCAGTGGTGCCCATAGAGCTGGTTTTGATTGATTTGCGATCCATAACGGTACTTTTTCTGCTAGTTACTGTAACAAAAAGTTCAAATGAAATAGTGATGTAGTTGATGATACTAAAAATAATGCTGGGGAAAGAGTTTGAGGACGAGATAAGAAGCTAAATGCCAGTTTCTCAGAATAGGGATGTTTACAAAAAAAAAAATTGTCCGTCAGGTAGATTATAAAAAAAATATTGGACACGTATTTTGCTTTTTTACGTAATCAAAAGATTACGGTAATACATTGAGTAGACAATGCGTTATAATGTAGCATGACGTCACTGGCCGGTAGATTTTATACTGACTTGTGACGAAGCAAGCCCCCACTCCCCGACTTTAATGCGTTTTATCTAAACCATTTTTTATTAATTTGATAAAGCAAAAAATATGTGTCTAATATTATTTTTATTACCTGACTGATGGACTAAATCGTATTTTTTTTTTCCAGTCAAGATCCCTATCTTGATAAACTCTATACAGGGTGTAAAAAAATCCTTCACGAATCCGTCATTTACTCATTCTGTACATCAAACTAATTAAAATAGGCTAAGTGTTTTAGAAATAAATAAATAAACATAAGTAACATTCTGTAAAAATAATTGGTAGGAACCGACTTTTATGTGAAAATTCGCTCTTTACGATAGTGCACAGTGTAACGCAAAACATAGTGCGTGTGGGGTGTAGGCAAGGGTACAGGGATCGTTCGTGTATTTAAAGTAAGCCATAAAAGAAATTGTAAATTGTGAATTTCAATGTCTCCGTAATCAGAAGGTTCCCAGGTATACTACAAAAAAAAAAAAACTCATATTAACGGGAAGAAGAGGTTCGGTTCCCGGCTTCGTTAAGGGTATTTTTAAAACCGTTATACAGGATAGCTTAGGACATCGACGCACAGCCTGTTACCATGGATTCAGTACGTGATTCTGGACCTGCGTTGAAATACCTAGCGTTTACTTTAAAAAAAAACTGTTTCCTACGAAACTGCAGTTTTTTTTTATAACCGACGAAAATTTTCAACGGGCTCCGCGTTGAAATCTTTGGCCAGAATCATCTATTGAATCCATGATGGTAACAGGTTGCTGTATGATTGTTAATTTTTTGTCTCATTCTAATTATCCTTATGATGTATCACAGAAATGAATGCAGTTAACTCTATATTGTTTCAACACGTTCCTTATTAAGCCCTTATTTATTCAGTAAGGAAGAGCGAATGCCTTGTAAATGAAACAGCTACATTTCAGCTCGGCAGCTCATCTCGGTTCGTTGTACCGATGGCAAACAATTGTCGGAGCAATTTGTAAATGAGTAAACAATGCTCCCGACGTTAATAATAATTAAATAGTGTTCAATAAATAAGTTTTTTTTTTTTTTTGTGGATATCATATCACTCGTGTATACCGCATGTCTCAAGAGTAATAAAAATAATAAATTAAGACAAAATTGATACTAACTCAACGTAATAAAAATAAATTGTAATGGGGATTATTTTTTATATAATATCAATCTGTCTAGCCTTTTCCCACCTACACTGCGAACTAAATAAAATAAAACCAGCCAAGTGAGATTCGGACTTGCACACGAAGGTCCCTACCACCGTACATTATTTAGCAAATAAATGAAAATACTTAACGAAGAATATTATTATTTTTCGTCTGAAATTTTAAAAATCGCAAAGATAAATTTGTATTTCATAATGACTATGAAATTACAAAGTTATTTTTGCAGTTGCAGAAAATCAGCCATATTTGAATAATCCTTATGAATCGGCGTTTTTAGTATTTGTTGATTTTATACAGTATATAATAAACAGTAGTTTCAAATTCCCAACTTGTTTAGTTGTTGAGATAGAGCTCGTATGTACAAAAATGGTCTAAAACTGACAACCCTATTTCATCATTTTTGTAGATAAAAAATAAAAAAATATTTTTGTTCTCTATTCGATGAGCTCTAGACATGACACCGGTAATGATGCCAGGGTTAGATGTTTTTTTTTTCATTATCAAAAGTTTATTGTATGGAGACACCCTTTAATTTAAAATTTTATTTAATTTTTATTATTTGTTATTATAGCGGCAATAGAAATGCATAATCTGTGCAATTTTCAACTGTCTTCATATTACGGTTCATGAGATACAGTTCTCTGGCAGACAGACGGACAGCGGAGTCTTAGTAATAGGGTTCCGTTTGGGACTCTTCGGGTACGGAACCTTAAAAAGCAACTTGCAAAGTGACACAAAAATCTAAATATCTCATAAACCACACAAAAATCTTGAAAACCGTTTTATATGTACTATTAAATACACTTGGATGTTGCTTTTTACTTCAAGAAGCTATCTTGCGTGGTTTCGGAAATATTTCATGATAAGTGAGTGGCTTTTTGTATTGCTCGTCATTGTATATTGGGGTCGGCTTCCAGTCTTTGCTTGGTAAGACTAGTTTCAGACTTTCGGGCTTCTAAATACCCGTAAAGGATACTACGATATAATCACTTGACATGAGTTTTAATTTTGAAACGTCTTTAATTTCCGTTCCAGAAACTGAATGTCAGGTTTTTTCTCCTTAAGTTAAAAACAATAACATTTCACTGCTTGCATACTTATTCGTCTCTTTCGTCGAACTAAAGCCGGTATCAAACTCCTTACTCGTATATAGGTTAAGTTTTCTTTAATTCCACGTTCACGCGACAACGCCAATATTATATGGGAAATAACGTTTATTTGTTCCTTTCATTTCATTTTTCGATCATTCACTAGGCGATTGAAAGATGCCGACTGCCGAAATCAAAAATCGTTGGATCGGTTTACTAATTAATTCATTTTTGATTGATTTTGTGTTTTATTGACTATATACTATATTATGATTGTGTGCTTAGGAGCTCGTGGCTAAGTAATAACAGCCGCACAGGTCGATTCATTCAAGGTTAAGCTACGCTTGCCGGGTTTGGTCCGAGGATGGGTGACCATCTTTACATACAGAGACTACTCCGTGCCTCGGAAAGCACGGTAAGCCGTTGGTCCCGGCTGTCATTCGTGGATCTTTGACAGTCGTTACGGGTCGTTAGAAGAGCGAAAGTCTGACAACCAGTCTTACCAAGGGGTATCGTATTACTCAGTTACTGGGATGTGGAGGTCAGGTAGGCAATTGCTCCATGTAAAAGAATGGTATTCAGCTGCATCCGGTTAGACTGGAAGCCGACCCTAACACAGTTGGGAGAAAGCTAGGCAGATTGATTGATTGATTTTGTGTTTGATTTTGTCTTCGGGTGTAAGATGCCGAATGAAAGGCAAAAATGAATGAAGCGTCTGTGCTTTAACGGCTTTAATATACGATTGTTCGAACTTTTTGTTCGGTGGACCTGAACGCGTGATCGCGCCGACAGTTTACAGGCTTACCAGTTTGCCGTAATGCAGCGACCACAAAAATTTGCTGAAGCCAACGAACACAGACTCCACCGACATGTGAATGTCGGGACAATTCAGCTGCTAGACAACACGGACATAATGCGTAGGCTAAAGAGAACTAAACCATTTGAGTTAGTGTATTGTGTTAATAGCGAATGAATAATAAATAGTAATAATGATATGCTATACATGTAAAACATGAATAGTGTTTTTATCAATTATCAGACCCTAAGAAAGTGCTACGAAATTGACCTTGTGTAAATTTTCATTATTCTTAGTATAACTAAGAATAATGTCAATTTATTTATTATATATATATACTTTATTGTACACCAGATTATATATTACATAAAGAAAAATAATAGACTACAAAATATACAATGGGCTGCCTTATCGCTTACTGCGATCTCTTCCAGGCAACCTTGGAATGGAGAGTGATTTTCTGGACATAAAATGGGGCTGTCTTTGTCAATTTGCACTTATTCTATAAATATTATGTCGTAAAATATTAAGTTGGAATGTAATCACTTATTAGTCTATTAGGCTAGATTGTAATCAATTACTAAGAACGTTAGTTCTTCTAAATATAGAAAAATAAAAAATATGCACGTGACTGATCGTGTATTCATGTCTGTTTACGTTTTGAGTTTTTATTTTCGCTTGAGTATTGATTTCGATTGTTTTGTTGGTATATTGGCGTGTGCTAGCTGTCATTATGGCAAATAATTTTATTTACTGTTTTGCGTTGAGTAATGTAAATTAAGTTTTTTTTTCTAACAGCAGTGCTGCTGGGGAGTTTGTTGCGCCACTTCTTCTTCCCAGCTAAAACATTAGGAAGCGGTGAAGGGTGGGCGTTTTGGGGGCCTGTCTTATGTTATTTTGACGTTCGGAAAGTGCTGATTCTCAGCCTAGTTTGATTATATGACTTTTGAATTTTGAATTCGGGAAACGATCGCTTTTAAACAGAACGCGACCTTACTTCGCCGTGCGTTTACGGCCACTTTCAATGCAAGGTAAGCTGCAAACTTAGACAGTCTGTGGTACCTCGGACTAATTAGCTCGATCCTGAACTACCTGCTTCACTCGCACTTGGCAAGTTTTGCAATAACATTATTGTAATCTAACTACAGGAGCTGATTAACTTCCGAGAAACTTGGTCCGTTCCAACCGATAAAAATAATAATTAAAAATACAAATGTATTTCTTAAATTGTTTAGTATTACGGGCCGTCGGCTGAGGTGGTGTTTTTTAAATTTTCGCCATAAAACTGTGGTTTAAAAAAAAACCTTTTTGTACAATGAAAATTATTTTGGATTGATGATATATTTTTAAATGCGCTGAAAATTCGTTTGGTTCAATGATTCTTCTTGGTGAAATGACTGCTAATTCTGTTTCTAAGCTAATGTTAATAAAGAGAAAAGATTTGATTTTTTGTATGTTTATTTGTTAGCTTGTTACGCTTTCACACTAAAACGGCAGAACGGATTTAGATGAAATTTTGCATATGGGTATACCATGACCTGCGTTAGGACATAGAATACTTTTTATCTTGATATTCCCATGGGATCGACAGTTACGCGGGTGAAATCGCGGGGTGCAGATAGTCTATAATAATTTTCTCGTGTAAAAAAAATTCAGCTGCTTAGTCAAACCCTTTCATTAAAAATATCGTATCGTTCTAACTTAGAACAGTTACTTAACTTATAAACGTTAAAACTTACCATTATAAATCTCATAAGGTAAGCCTTTTAATCGAGGATGTGTTTCTGCAGAAAAATGCAGGAGATCATAATCGGTCCTAAGCGTACAGTACAATGCATGAGGTGAAGCGATTGATGTCATGCCAGCCAGTATTCAGTAAAAATGTCACCAGACTTTTTTTGCTTTTTCCTTTTTTGTTTTTTTTTTGTGTGTGTTGCTATTTTTCCGTAGCTAGCGAAACGTCGCCTTTATAGAAATACATAGAACCCAGTTGGGTCGCGGCGACACGTCGTCTGCATTTCCCGCCTGCGATCGGCTGTCATTTCACTTGATGCTAGGGATTGACACTTTAACATCTCACTTCACCTAATTTTTTAAGAATAGGTCAGCTGTTAATAAAGCAGTTTGCAGACACCTGTCTATTACTTTTATTTCTATGTTGGTCATGGCACCAATGAACTTATGTTTTATACATTGGTTATTTGTAACTGGCTGTAGTTTAAGAAGAACATTGTGAAGATTATTTTTTTATTCATAAAAAAGTTAAATTGTACAATCTGAATCATATAAAGGGCGTCCCACAGATAAGCCACATGATACTTTCCCTCCATGTGGCATATCCGTGGGACGCCCTGTATAACCTTTTTCGATTAAAAGTCATATAATTATACTTATTCCTTATCCCTTGTATTGTTTTTTGAATAATATTTGTTACCGGTTTTTTCTAAGAAAACGGTAATTTTTATAAAAAAGGTTATATATATACGGTACGTAGTTTCTATCACCCAAGCCATAGGTCTCGAATTCGAACCCAAGGCATCCCCGGCACACGGGCAACGGAAGGAACATGGGTGGGTTTTAGTCAGTAAAAGTCTGACACGCCCTCTCGCTCCGCCCAGAGTGGGAGAAGTCATTTGATGATTTCCCATCATCAAAAAAAAAAAGGCACGCATCTCTGACTTTTCGTGCGTATAGTAAAATTATCACTTGCGACAAAAACGGTGACGGAAAACATCGCGAAGAAACCGGCATGCCTGAGAGATATTTCTCGACGGCATGTGGATCTAAAGTCAACCCACCCTTGAGCGGCTTTAAAACTTTGTCACCAGGTTAGGCACTAACCACACAAAAAAAAGGAAAGGTCACCAAAGTTTTTTTAGAGAGCAATTTTCCTTATATCCTGCTCACGTTTATAAGTTGGACCACTTCTTGTAGAACTAAAACGTTTATCTAAACAATACATTTGCATGTCTCCGACCGCTGAGACAGCCATATCTTGCAACTGAATGGCTTTTATTTTCATACGTGTGTTTTTCAGCATATATACGACTTCTAAGACAAGATTGCTTGTGGCAGCTGCTGAACTTACGTGGGTTTCTTTGCAGTATAAAAATAAAGCTACAAAATAATAAAAAATAACTGTTTTTTAAACGCTGCCGGTCATCGTGCCTATCTATTAATACTTTTTTTTCTTCAACTTCAACGCGCATGTTTTTAATAATAACATGAGAATTATTATAATATAAATATATATATATATATAATATATATGTATAACATGGTGTTTTTTTTTTTTCTTCTAATAATCTACTTTTTTTTTTCTGTTTTTTTTTCGTTTAGCATGCGTTCGTTCTCATACTCTGATGTCACTTCGTGGACAATAGTGTGGGTTATACGTTTTTTCGACTGTATTTTAACTACTTTTTGTAAATGCTGTAATGTATAAATAAATAAATAAATTATAATTTAAAGATAGGCAGTTTGTTGTGAATTTCCCGTACGGAAATTATTTTAGCTGCACCACTAAGCCATCACTACCAAATAAATGGATTGTTATCAGAATGGAACATATACGAAGATTGAACTATTTTTTTTCATGTCCAAAAATACCACCACCACAGACTACCTGCAGTATTATCTCTGCTGTCTCCCTTAATCCATCTTTAAGGTTGTCTTTAAAAGATCGCTTTTAGCGATAAGACCGTTCATTGTGTCACCCTATGTAAGATTTCTACATTTATATATTTATAATTTTTATGGTGTACTTAATAAAAAGTATTCTGTCTAAATTACTCAAAAACTTTAAAAAGTATTTAATAAGGTCTAGCTCCTAAACTATGAATAATCGCTGATCATTTTTATAACAGTTTCGGAAGCTCTTGAAGAGATTCTAAAAACTAGTTTTGGACCGCTGTGAATGGGCCATCCTGTATAACCGTAACAAACTGCTATTCAGGTGGAGATTCACAGATGTCTCTGCCCTGGAGTGTAAATGAAGTGCTGTTCCACAAACAATGGGGCACTTAATATCGTGTCCTGCGTGTCCTGTTGTCTGCACGTTACAGGAACTGATGGATGCTACTGAAGGTTACAAACTCGTAGTTAAATTCTGACCCGACTCTATCTTTTTATTGCCATAGGTACTTTAAGAAAAAGATTTTCAGTTTTTTGTACTTTTAGAAGACAGCCCCATGCTGTGAGAACACGCCTTAAATAAAATCAAATCATTTATTAGCTTTTAAACATGAGTAGTTAGTACCTACATAGATGTATTATATTTTTTTATAATAGTCCTCTAAGTTCAACCGTCACTTGGGCTTGCAAATCATATTTAATTTACTCAAAAAAGATAATATAATTTTAAACAAAAATGAGAAAATACAAATTAAAGTCAAATCGTTTGAATTACAGTAATTAAGGCTTGTGCAGACCAGCGCGACTTGTCGCGCGACGCGACACCGGTCTTTGTTATACTGTGAAGTTTTCTTAGGAATTCTATTGTTCGTGTCGCGTCGCGCGACAAGTCGCGCTGGTCTGTACAAGCCTTTATGGTTTATTAATAAAAAAATGTCAAAATATGTCATTAAGGTTAAAGAAAATATAACAAAAAAAATATATAATAGAATAACAGCATGTCAATCAGCCTTCTCATATTATTTTCCTATTGTTAAGGTACTACGATCGCCTTCTACTTAAAATAAATTAATGTCACTTTTTGAGTCTGTTTGTGTGTTCGCGTTGATCTTCTAAACTACGCAACGGAATATGATGCAGTTTTCAATATCCTTTGGAGTATTTATTCCGGAAGGTTGATGTGTACAGTAAATTAATATTAAACTTAGGTATAATAAATGCATTTTCATGTTCTGTCAAGTCGTAAAAACAGTGCGAAGCTGGGACGGGTCGCTAGTTTTAAATTAACGTAAGTAGGGAAACTAATTATAATAATCTATTAAAGTTCTTTGGATGAGAACGAACTTTATTCCAACAAAAACTGCCGCCTGTTTGCGTAGGAACTATAAATATTAACATTCCTACTTTCATTCTTTTTAATTAAATTAGTAGTTTCCAACTCAGTTTACTTTGCTGGTCAGTGCAACTTTAAATATTTGATACCACTTATTAATTAGTAAACCCAAGTGGGGATTGAAATAAAATAAAATTATTTGTTCTGTAAATAGGATTTTATTCTATTTTTATTAAACGGCAAGCAAAGCCGACTATGATAGCAATGTTTAAAGTGCATTGGAAAAACAAGTGCGGAAAACATAAAAAGAAGAAAAAAAAAGGAAACCAACATCGGAATCAGTTTTGCTCGTCATATAAAAAAAAAGTTAGATGGATTCGACATTCCCTACGTGACCACCCGTGATAGACGAAACAAAGTCAGGGGTCAAAATCAGTGTTAAACTCCTGACATAATCTTGGTCAGATCATGTAAAGACCATGGAGATTAGTGAGGGGAGGAACCTCCCTAATACTAAAGTTGTTTTTGACATAATACGTTTTTCTAGCCTGACTTACCAAAATGGTTTCTCTTTGAAACTCGACTACTGATCAACATTAATTATTTTGTACCAGCCTATTATTATCCCGATTCTCATACAGAGAAGGCACGCATGAGTCATCACGCTTGCTCGAGACGGGCAATTTCAGACTTATATTAACTATAAAGTCCAGGTATCGTAATTTATTTCGGAAGTCGGTGTCTTTGTATTAGAATTTTCGTTTTTTGGCACCGACTTCCGTAATTTTTTTGATTTTGTCGATTGTTTTTATGTTTCGCTTTTAGTTGTAGTAGGTACCTACCCCACATAAATTCGAATACCACTACCGGCTATGCGAATAACAGTGGCAGGAAGTTATTATAGCATTATCCGTATAGACGAAGTTCCAAAAATACGTATTATTGAAGTTAACTCAAAAACTACCCACGCAAAGTTAATACAATTACATGGGAACACCGCGCAAGCTTCTACCAAATGAAAAAAGATTTTTCCAAATCGGTCCACAATTGACGAAAATATCGATGGACATAGATTTAAAAAAAAAAGACGAAAAAAAGGAAGAGGTTTCATGCTCTTCCTTTTTGGAAGTCAGTTTTTTATTTGAGTTAAAAAAGAAGGTTATCTATGGTTATATATTAGTGCTCTTCCGTTCATCCGGTTTTTTGACATACGATGACCCAGACACAAGAAAACGGTGCTATTTTTTAATTTTTTTCCGTACATACAAAGTTTTAGCGAATTTAACGCTCGATCGGCTCGACTAAGTTAAATCAATGAGTTGATAATAATATGTGATTAAACTATATACGTGGTAGAAAATACCTATGGCATTAAGTCCGCCTCTGTACATTTGTGTGCTAGAAGTATTAAATAAATAAATAAATATATACTTTTGAACCTCTGACTGCCCCGTAGGTCTCGGGGTCGCAAGCGCGGCTGCTGAGCGTAGGGGCCAGGGTACGATTCCCACGTCCGGTAAAGTGTTATTGGGTTTTTCCATTAGGAATTTCTCACACCCCCGTGCTTCGGAAAGCACGTGAAGCCGTTGGTCCTGCGGCTGATCTCTCCCCGGTCGTGTCGGATTGCCGTTCGTAAAGGAACAGAAACTGCACCCTGTGTTTGCGCACACACTTGTGCACTATAATATCTCCCGCGTAACTAACTAATCTCCGTTGAAATTGGCCACCGTGACCAAAATCAGTCGGGATTCAGGAGGGTATTATTATACCTCTGAACCTCTTGTTACTTATGCAAGGTAGTCAGACTAAACAGTATTTATTCAATGGGAACTCAAACCTAATAGATCATGCATATTACATTGATATTATTATTATTATATGAATCTAAACATATTCAATTTGGATAGACTTCGAATAAACTTGCCAGAGTTAGGTAGGTACTCGTTGCAAAGAAAAACATTTTGGTACAGTCCAAAATGTAAGGCAACCCGTACTGGGTGCGCGTGGTAGATTATTGCCCACTCCCTCTCACAGAGAGCAGGCCTTTGTCCCAGTAGTGGGAACGTTATTGGCTTATTATGCTATGCCCAACGTGGTACCTAGCTACAAGTGCCCTGAAAATTACTCAAAGAATAAGGATGATGCCTGGGTAAAAAAAATGAAATTCTAATTAGTCCGTCAGTCAGATAATAACAAAAATATTAGACACGTATTTTTTGCTTTATCATATTAATAAAAAAATACTTAGATAAAACGCATTTTAAGTTGGGGAGTGGGGGTCGATACGTCACTAGTATGTATAAAATCTACATACTCGTGACGTCATGGCACATTTTACCTCAATGTATCGCCGTAATCTTTAAATTACGTAAAAAAGAAAAAATACGTGTCCAATATTTTTTTATAATCCCAAAGATGGACTAAAAAAAATTTTTAGTCTTCATCCCTATTAGAACAAAACTTCTTTTCATCCTATTTTACTAAACTTATTTCCAAGAATTTGCTTGGTGTACAAGCAAATTCTTGGAAATAACTTTAGTAATAAGTTTGGAAAAAAGTTTAGTACCCATAACACTTTTTAAATTATATAACACAATTTTCCCGACTTTAGTGGTGGCGCGGACTCGCGGACAAAATATTGTAAGACATTTTAAAATACCAATTATGGAGTTTCTTGCCCATTTTTCTCCATACGAAACTACCTTTTGGAAGTTGCAACTAGAATTTATTTTATGTTCTTATAAATTTTGACGTTCAAAAGTGCCTTTTATGTGCCTCATGCTGCGACTTATGCCGTGTCCGTTTACACCAACACGACACGAGACCTATTTATGTAAAGCCTAAAAAAGCATTCTTGATTTTCAACTCACTTCGCTGAGCTGAGTGTTGGAAATCAATCAGTGTGCTTTTGAAAAGCATTTTAGGTGTCACTTAGTGATAGTGAAAGCGGATATTACACATATATCATATTACAATGAAAGTAAATGCCGTTAATACACGTTGGTTTATTGAGCTCGCCTTCCATTAATGAGAGGTATTTGTTACATACCTATTTACGAATGAATAAAATTGACGGGGCGAGACGAACGAATCTACGGTAAGAGAAAAGCTACGAAGAAGAGAAAAAGTAAAGTTATGAAAGTAAGTTGGTTTGTTTTCTTAGACAGCGTTTTTTGACATCGTAACGTTAAACTCCTGTACATCTACAAAATTATAATGGCATGCGACCGCGGCTTGACCTTGACCATTTTTGTACCTATGTTATGATTTTTGTTTGAAATATTTTCTTGTTTCATACTTTTTAGAGCGTGATTTTTAGTCAGGTTTTAGTTTTTGAACTTACTTTGTGAATGAGATGCGAAGGTGAAAGAAATGAAGAGTTCATGTCGATGATGTTTCCAGGTCTACAACTCATCGACTGTCACTGGCTCGGACGATAACAATTATTTATTTATCAGCTACAATGATCGACACTTAATTAAGTATTGCTCACTCATAAAAGGTCGTGGAGAATAATTAATAATCCTTAACCAATTACATTGTCCTCCCATACCTATTAACTGTAATCCTTTGTTTGTTTGTTACGCTTTCACGCTAAAACGGCTGAAGGGATGAAATTTAGCACTTGAGTAGACCTTGACATGGCTTAGGACATAGAATACTTTTTATCCCGATATTTCTACGGGATCGAGACTTATGCGGGTGAAGCCGCGGGGCGCAGGTAGTTTAATAAGTCGTAAAAACTCTTTCAAAAATAATTATTTTTGAAAAAGTTACCGTGGAAGTTCCTGCCGGCTCTTCTCCATACGGAACGAGAAATTGGAACCGTGCCCCTAAATTCTGACGTTTCATAAGTGCCCTTGTAGGTCTATGTGAAATAAAATATTTTGATTATGATTTTGAAATACAGGACTGAAGAAGACATTCATTTTTGTCAATTGATAAAATATTGTACAATTTGTTTTGGCTTGCGCGATCATAGCCTAGGTTCTAAGCGATGATCG
The DNA here is from genome assembly GCA_947364205.1 of Agrochola lota. Lineage (NCBI taxonomy): Eukaryota > Metazoa > Arthropoda > Insecta > Lepidoptera > Noctuidae > Agrochola > Agrochola lota. The sequence continues at coordinate 18,708,130 of OX376227.1, read as the reverse complement.
CATTACTGATATTGTAAGCTTGTCAAGAACCTATTCACTCGGAACTTGAAGAACCAGACCTTTTTTTATATTTTTTTATACTATCTTTAAATTATTTATTATAACGGACAGACACTTCCCTATGTTTATTATTCTAGCGTATGGCACTAGTAGGTTGCAGCTGAAAATCAGCGTCAGGTGGTGCACTTTGTGTTGTCATCTGACATTATGCTGAGCTGAGGCCCTTTGGCACTATAATAATTTGTCTTCTGTTTTTATAGTTTCAAGGTATATTTTTTGTAATGCCAATAAACGCACTTTTCTTTCTTCTTTCTTTCTTTCTTTCAGAAAGCCTAAAGGAGTGACAATCGCTTTCAAAGCAATTTGTATTTCTATAACGACTTTCAACAGGATTGACATTCGTTTGTAAGTTCCATACATTTTTAACCCCCGACGCCAAAAGAGGGGTGTTATAAGTTTGATCGCTATGTGTGTGTGTCTATGTGTCTGTCTGTAACACATAGCTCTTAAACGGGTGAGCCGATTTGAATTTGTTTTTTCAATTAAATCAGGTTCTGTAGCGTTGGTTTTAGGTAAGTTTTCTCAAAATCAGTTCAGCTGTTCGAAATTTTATCAGCTCTTTTTTAGTTGATAAATGGATGTGAGCGTCTTATACAGGTCTGATCGATTTGAAATTTGGTATTCTCTTACTTCAATGATATTAGAAGAACATAGTAATCTTGAACTGATGCTGCAGCATCACCTGGAATTTGCAGGATACATAACTCCTTCACTAACTTACAGCACAGGTATAGTGTTTGGGCTCATTGAAATGGTCACATAAATAGGTTATAGATAGATATTAATGAACAGGGTCTGGTGATGGATTAGGAAAGAGAAATGAGCAAAAGTTTGTGTCGGGGATTTTTAAATTTTAATATCATTTTACTTATTGAATTTTTATCATGGATAACTTTGATGGAATGTCATTTTGTCTATGCCTATCTTCACACAAACTTCTGGACGACTGAAATGAGGAACGTTTAGGCAGAAAAGATTGAAAAGATATATGAAATAACTGGAGAATCAATCAATCTGCCTAGCCTTTTCCCAACTATGTTGGGGCCGACTTCCAGTCTAACCGGATGCAGCTGAATGTCAGTATTTAACATGGAGTGGCCTATCTGACTTCCACAACCCAGTTACTGGGTAACACAGTAAAACCTTGGTAAGACTGGCTGTCAGACTTTCGGGCTTCTGACTACCCGTAACGACTCAAAGATCTACAAATAACATGCAGAATCTACACCTTAACATGCTTTTCCAGGCACCACGAGGTTTCGGTATGTAATAGTCACCCATCCAAAGTCCGACCTCGGCAAGCATTGCTTTACCATGAAGATATATACTACACTCTATTTTTTTAAATGAGGAACGTTTAATTAAAATATTGCCAGTTAATAAACAACTTTTTATTCTAACGAAATAGGCAGGAAACATGTCGAAAAGTTATTAATAGGTAGATATATGAAACAACTGGAGAATACGAATGAATTAATTTTATGATCGATGGACGGAGCTTCTAAAATTCGTTATTTTTTTTTAAACAAACACGTTAGACTTAAATTAATTATGAGTAGGCCGGGATCGGTTTTGGGAGCTGCCTTTTGGTACATTTACCTTATTGGTGGAATTTGAGTGACAGTTTACGTCAGAGACCTATTTTTAAAAATCGAAGGTACCTACTGTCCTTTCACAGCTCTTTAGCATTACGGCCAAAATCACATTGATCTTTATTTTCGTTGTCATGGGGTTGTTACCGGGTTGCTGTTAGAGCCAGAAGACCTGAAGGAACTGTAGCGTATTTCTGTTCTTATGTTAAACCACAAGTGCTACCGTTCCTTATTGCAAGAAAGAAAAATGTGTTTATTGGCATTACAGCAGCAAAATACACCTTAAAACTATAAAAACAGAAAACATTGAAGATTATGGCATTGAACGGGACATATTTTATAAGTTTATTATGTCATAGTATCTATTTTAAACATGGCAGAATGTGGGTGTACCTACTATCGATACCAACTGTTTGGGGAAACGAGATGATTATTATTTCTATTACAGTGTCGCGGCCCCTCGCAGGTGTCCAAGCCTTATAATAAGCCCTCGCAGGGTTTAGCTCGTGCAGCTCCGGCGTGTCAACACAATAATGCGCACGCACATTGCGCTAGCAGTAAACCACCTCCGCAAGGTGGATGCAGCAGCAATCCTCCACCTTCGCAAGGTATTGCTCATGGCCGTGCTGCTCAGTATAATTCGGTACTAATTACAGATGTAATAGCAATCATGTCATTTTGTTTAAAATAGGTTTTTATTTTTATTAATTTATTTTTATTAGAAGTTTTAATATTTTGTGAATGTGAGAACGCTGTAGGCTTAGTGGACTGTAGATTTGTTGACCATCTTCTGTTTTGTTAAGTATTACTATTTTGTTTTGGGCCTACTTGTTGAAAGACCTACACTGTCCTCCCTTATCTGTTATTTGAAAATATTGTAAAAGTCAATTATTTTTAATAGAGTAACCGTTGAGTTTCTTGCTGGCTCTTTTCCATAGGAGCAATAGGGATGATGACTAAAAAGTTTTTTTAAATCCGTCGTTGAGATTATAAAAAAATATTGGACACGTATTTTTTCTTTTTTTACTTAATCTAAAGATTACGGCGATACATTGAGGTAAAATGTGCCATGACGTCACGAGTATGTAGATTTTATACATACTAGTGACGTAGCGACCCCCACTCCTCAACCTAAAATGCGTTTTATCTAAGTAATTTTGTATTAATATGATAAAGCAAAAAATACGTGTCAAATATTTTTTTATTATCTGACTGACGGACTAATTAGAGTTTCATTTTTTTACCCAGGCATCATCCCTATTGGAACTGTGCACCTAGCTGACGTTTCATAAGTCCATCCATTATATCATCATCCATCATCCATACAGAATAGTTTTGATTGTATTTTAACAAACAACCGACATTAGACTTTGATATAATTTGCATTTTACTTTTCATATATTGGTTTCACCCGCATAAGTCTCGATCCCGTAGGAATTTTGGGATAAAAAGCCTATGTCCTAATCCAGGTCATGGTCCACCCATGTGCCAATTTTCATCCAAATCAGTTCAGCCGTTTTAGCGTGAAAACAAAAAAAAAAACAAAAAAAAAACAGGAACGTTAAAATGTTGGTAGAAATAGGCAGGAACGTTAAAAGAAACAGCAAAACAGGCCTTACGCGGAACAGGAACCTCCCGAAACAACCGTGTCCGGTGAGGACCTGCGTCAGGCGGAAGGTGGACGCCATGGCGCCTCTGAAGCCACTCCTCAAAGAGGGGACTTATCGCCGCAATTGCGGCGTGCCCAGCAAAACAGGCCTGTGTCTGTTTTCTACAAAGTGCAAGAATTACTTAACTTTGAACATCAATTACTTCGTAGTTTGAAACACAGCGACAATATTATTATTAGACATCCAACCGTTACAAATTATTACTAAGTGTTTGAAATAATAGCGTTTATAGTCAATTAATTTTTATTTGTTATCAAATCTGTAGATGGCGATGGGAAAGAGTTTCTGGTTTCCAAAAATAAGAAATGGCCAAGTTATAAATAGAATTAATTATGAAATGATTTGACCGTTCATTTGAAAAACGTCAGAAAGACGTTAGAAATTTGTAGGAGGTCTAGCACGAAAACGCGACGTAAACGTAAATTCGAACGATTTGTGAATCGAAAATACAACATTTTTTAATTTTTAGGGTGCCGTACCAAAAAGAAAAACGGAACCCTTATAGGATCACTCGTGTGTCTGTCACTGCCAATTTGCTTCGATTCTAATGGACAGATTAAGTTGCACATATCAAGTTCTGTAACCCAGACACAGAAAATAAATTCATTTTTAATATGGGGGTCACTTTTCTGGGCAAATTTTTATTACAGAATGGGCCAGCTCTTGACCTCGATCTCGCCTGATGGAAAGCGATGGATGAGGTCTGCGACAGAACGAGCGTGCCCAGAAGATGCCTGTTCACTCTTGCTTTGAAGGCAGACGGGTTATATGTTTCTAAAACATAGCATAAATATGGATAAAGTTTTAAAACTAAGTAAATGCGTACAGCTGTCGTTAAAAACCAGCGCTGTGGCTCTCTCGCCTAGTAAATCTGTGTGGTTTATTCCTCAAAAGACAATTTCAGACACCCACATGCACCCTACATGGTGTTCTGACCAAGATTATGTCTGAACTTTAAAAGGTTCTGTGACCTCTGAGTTTGTTTCAGCCTTTCTTCTCTAAGTAGTCAGATAGGAAACGCCGAACTCATCTAGTTTTTAAAATATGATTGACGTGTGAAAGTGTTTATAAAAACCTACTTACAGAAATAAAATCATTTATCATTTCTGAGGGTCTTTAACGATGATGTATCAAAACGTTATTGGATTGACATAAGCTACCGTAAATCTTGTGTCCTAAACCTTAAGTGCTCAGCGACACGATGTCGTCGCCGCACCGCCACCGCGCTTCTAACTGTGTACATGCAACGTGGCCAGCCCACTGCCGCCCCGTCACCGCGCCGCCACCGCGCCGCCACCGCGCCGCCACCGCGCCGCCACCACACCGCTAGTACTGGCTATAGGTACTGTTCTTTTTATTTCATTTCCGGCCGCTTGCAAAAATGCATGCGCTTTATAAGTGATATGGCAAAATCAAGCGGAGACGGCGCGGTGGCGGCGCGGCAATGGCGTCGTGTCCCAGAGCACTGATCTTGTTGAACGTAGTCGTAGAAATGCGAAACGCTTTGAAGCAATTGCCATTTGCCTAGGTCCTCTAGACTAGTCTTTTTTTAAAGTTTTCAAATTTCAGGCTAAAAATTACTGATGGTAAACCCAACCGAACCGAACTGAGAATCGAGCCCACCTTAAAAAATATATATGACTAAAATGCATCAATAGGGGCATAAGAGGCTTATTTTACCAATAAATATGAGTAAGCCGATAATCAGGCATATAAAGTACGTATTTTCTATTTGATATAGCATTGAGATGCAAAAGAAAATAATGTTGATATCTGTAGTCAAAGATTCCTCGAAGCTTGTAATAATATTACACGGTAGATAGTTTTGACAACCTTTCAGATTATTAAATTGGATTAAAAAAAAAAAAACAAAAGAAGAAATTATTTATTAATAATATTTTTATAAAAATGATAAAATAAATATTTATTACAGTTATTACACAATAGGTATTTATATTAGACTAGCGAACCACCCCTCCTTAAAACGGTTTTTATGACTTGTCAAAATATCGAGATCTCTTTATTATAAAAGTAATTTTAATATTAATGTATGATACACATCAACCTTCCGGAATAAATTCTCTATGGAGAAAAACCGCATCAAAATCCGTTGTGTCGTTTATAAGAACAACTCAGTTACACAGACAGACACCAAAAGTGACTTTAATTAATAATAACTAGCAGCGCCCCGCGGTTTTACCCGCATAAGTCGCGATTCCGTGGGAATATCGGGGTAAAAAGTATCCTATGTGTTAATCCAGGTTATAAACTATCTGTTCGCCAAATTTCATCCAAATCTGTTCAGTAGTTTTTGCGTGAAAGAGTAACAAACATCCATCCATACTCACAAACTTTCGCGTTTATAATATTAGTAGGAAGTAGGATGTACAGATACAATAAAGGAAAAAAATAAAATTTTGGTTACTTCTAGTTATTCTCTTATTTTCACCGGTAATAAATAGATGGGTATTTTCTTTATAAGTAATCATTCAAAGCATAATTGCAGTTTCATGTAAGCAAAACTGCCTAAAATTGCTTTACATAATTTCTTTCAATTTTAAACGAAATAATTACTTACGTAGGTACAATATTTTTGTTATTCCTGCCAGAGAAATTTTATACAAACAGTTTTATGCGTATTATTATGGTAGATATGTAGCGCTCTCAAAAGGAAAACATCGTGAGGAAACCGGGCATGTCATAGAACCAAAAATTCGAAGACATGTGACATCTACCAACCCGCACTGGGCCCGCGTGGTGTATTACGGCCCACTCCCTCTCACAGAGAGGAGACCTGTGTTTCTGTGCAGTGGGAACATAATAGACTGATTATGCTTTATGCTTATGTAGCCTTGACCAAAGATATTGATTGGATGTGTGACTGGTTGATGGTAAAAGGTACATGAACTATTACACGGACACGACATAACTGTCGAATTATGGGTGTACCTACCCTACTATAGGTGGGTTCTCTACTTGAAATCGAATGACGAAAGATCGAATAATACTTGCTCGAAAACGTTAACTCGATAGTACTCTTAATTGTTACTTTGGTAAAATAACTAGGTATTTGTAAGGTTATTTTATTACCATCATTATTTTTCATGATTATAGTTGATTTATATTTCTACGCATATATTGTTTCAATAAATTGTACTCCAATAAAAATCCTTAAAACTATTCTGTAAATGGATTAGATGGTCATTCGAGAAATGATGTTTCAAGATAATGGGCTTCGCGATGCCGATCATTCGAGCTTATAGTTATTCGAGATTTTGATGCATCGAGGTAGTGAACTGTCGCGCTCATAATTTATCGATTTCAAGTACTATCGAGTTCACGTTTTCGAGCAAGTATTATTCGATCTTTCGTCATTCGATTTCAAGTAGGGAACCCACTATAGGTACACCTCTGCCGGACCCTTCGGGAACACAGGCGTGATGTTATGTTTATGTTAATATAGTCTTATTAATTTTAAAATGATAAGATTACTTCACTAATCACAATTAGGCTGAAAAAGATAAAAAAGCGACAGGCTACATCGAGTTTCTGTAGATATTTCTTTCAACCGGAAGACATCAACGCTTTACCTTAATTTTATTTTATTTTACATTTTTTTTCTTCTTTTTTTTAAATGTAATAGTTATATAAAAGTAGTTTTCTTATTTTTTGTACTAATACAGAAACTAAACTGTGTAGTGTTTAAATAAAGTAATTTTTCCGAACGTGAAATCATTTAACTTCGCAAGTTCACGAAAATTTGAATAAGAATAATTTTGTGAATCTTTTCAGTTGTTGACACATCGAAAGCGTAGTTTTTGGTAATTAAGTATTTATTTCGGAAGTACGAGATTTTTTATCGTAGAATAATAATTGTTAGAACACATTGAAGTTATACGAAAAACAAGCCTGAAATCATTCAACAATCAATCAATCTGCCTAGGCTTTTTCCAACTATGTAGGGGTTGGATTCGGCTTTCAGTCTAACCAGATGCAGCTCAATACCAGTATTTAACATGGAGCGACTGCCTCTCTGACCTCCACAACCCAGTCACTGGGTAACATGATAATAATTCAACAACAATTTATTAATAAAATATCTTTATGCAAGAAGCAAAAGCTTTGATACTGAGAGAATCGAACGCTAACTAGTACCTGAAATATCAGTCGCTCAGTGTTTTCTTGTTTAAATGTTGCACCTTGGCATCAAATTATTAACGCACTGTAGAGTTTTCAGAGCTAATAATGCCTTTGAGAGATACTTCAGTAGCTCTTTGAGATAGATTAAAACTACCGTCAACAAACAAAAATTATGTAGCACTACTTTTGCAAAAGTTCAAACAAAAAGAATACTCTGATAATTTTTTTATGAACGATTTTGAAAGTAATGTTTTAAAATAGTTTGTAAAGAACTTACAAGATTTTTATTTTTTGTAGGTAAGGAAAGTAGTTTTATGGACCACGTTTAATAATGATTTTCAGATTTGAAAAAAATGTGTCTCTAATAAACTATTTTTTTAATTAAGTTTCATACCTACTTTTATATTTGCATAAATGCATAAAAATAACCCCCCAAAAACTGCGAAAATCAAAGTTCGAACACACGAATCACCCCTATTTCAAACGACACTATTACTTTATCCTAAAAAAAAAACCTAATAAAAATATATAAAATAGTGTTGTACTCACATGCGTCCGTAACTCCCGTCCGCACAGTCGACGATGAACAGGTGTCTACTCCTCGGCACTACATCGCCTCCCCTTATATACTGCCAGCGACCAACACTCGTAAACGGCCGCCGCCAGATTAAAAAGTATTATGTGTTTTATAACGACTTGTGACGTCATATTACATCATATATCTAAGATATTATTTGATGACAATTAGGGGTAAGATTTAAGGGCAAAAGGCGACGAAATTAAATTATTCGTCGTGTTTTTAAGACTTTATTATCGGATTTGTTTTTTTAAAACAAGCTAAGAATTCGAAAACAAAGAACTACATATTTGTGAATAAAAAAATCGAATTCTGACATTTATTTGAATTAATTGCCATTAATATTTAGTGTTGATTTCGCTTCAAACTTTAGAACAAAATAAATATTTTAAAACTGTTTTATTAAATTTATTTATACAGCAACAATATCACTGTTTTTTTTAAATTACTGGTGAAATACATAAATATAGGCATAAACTTCAAAATGCCACCTGCTACAATCCTTACATACCTCCTTTTGCTTCGAACTGGCGAAATATGGATGTTTATTGTAACAGATGCATCTCTGCCTAACCCCTCGGGGATGTCAGACGTGATATTATGATATGTTGTTATTTTATAACTAGCGTGTGTAATTGTAAAACTATGTACAGTTTAACTATTTTCTTAATGTCCCTCGGCAAACTTCGTGTTTCGTCAGTCGCCGAATTTCTATCAGTTGCCCTTTGCACTTGGTGCTTGTACGTATTGACCCTACCGCTGCGCCCGCGTTGCCATCCACCATAATTACCACAGCATTGCCATACAACGTGGCAATGCTGCCGGCCTTTTGGGCACTTTTCCTGTTGACAGCGATGCGGACGAATTTTTTGATGCCCTATGATTGTTCCCCCCCACCCCTTTCTTATATACTTGTACATATTATTATTATTATTTTAAGTCTGCTAGTTTTTAAATTGTTTGTAATGTAATTGAGAAGTTAATAAATTACCACTTGGTAATTATGGTTGATTGTCGTCGACGACTGACGAAACACGAAGTTTGCCGACGGACATTAAGAAAATTGTTGTCCTGTATTGTATTGTTACCGGCGGACGCGTGCGAGTATGACCAGATGTATGAACGTAAACGAACGCTAGCAGATGGCGTTCTATAGGTTCTGCCTACTCCCATCAAAAGAAGGCGAGCGTTTATGTTGATTCGGAATGGAGTATTAACTTAATCGGTATGCGTAATTCACATGAAAAGAGGTCTTTAAAGAACATTGTTCCCAGGTGATACATACAATTTATTTACCAATTTTTACATTAGGCGAACAGTAACAACTTATTGCTGAAACTTGCATTTCGTTAGTATAACACCGGGGTTTTTCAATAACTTTTATGATAAGCGATAGATTTGCTATGTTCTAGTTTGAAGTTATAAGTCATTTATTTCATAACAAAATACATTGTGTTGCAATTATTACAGTGATAATAAATAAACAAGAAAATAATAACAATTTAAAAAACATTACATTAATATTTAAAATTCATTAGGTACGCATTTAAATTTTGTGGTATATTGGCGTGTGCTAGCTAACATATGGCTAATAAATAATAATAATTATGTTTTGTGTTGCGTAATAGAAATTATTTTGAATACTATTATATAGAATCTTTTTTTTTTGTTCTTCTAACTGAACAGACAGCTGTGCTGCTGGGGAGTTTGTTGCGCCACTTCTTCTTCCCAGCGAATGCACTAGGAAGTGGTGAAGGGTGGGCGTTTTGGGGGACTGTCTTAAGTAATTTTGACGTTCGCAAAGTGCTGATTCTCAGCCTAGTTTGAATAAATGACTTTTGAATAATTATTTTTTTGAATTTTAAAATGCATTAATGTCACTAATATATAATTATGTATGTGTGTGTTTATGTCAATAATTTAGTACCAATAATTTAAGTAATCACGAACATTGTATTTAAATTCAAAATTCATCCAGGGTATGGGTGTCATAAAATCGTTTTTGCGAAACACGCTTGTCTATACGTTATGGCAATGCAAGTTGGTTGCAGTAACAGTTTATGTTCACACATATGAACAGACAAGAAGAAAGGAACAGAAAAATACGTACAAAGGTAAAGCTTATTTCTAAAGAAATCTCTTCCAGCATACTTGCGATAGGAAAGTATTTAAAGAAATAAATAAATTTCAAAAAAATCGTAATTGCACGAAAATCTAGACTCGAGAAAAAGCTTATCTATTGGGTATAGGTTCTTGCATTGAATCCATGGGGTAGTCGAACCCACGACCCGTATTACAGGAGTCTTAGCTAGCGCCAACCATGTTATTTCAACATTATTATTATTTAACAATACACTGGTGTTTGGTGCATCGTTAGCCAAATTGAATTGACCGATAGGAGAGGTCATTTGCTATCTCTTCAGGCTCAATAACTCATTCATTGTCACAACGGTTTTTTATAATAAGTCAAAAAAAAATATTTAGAATAAATCCAGAACTCGGCTTACACGCTTAAATGGACTCACGGAACTTGTCTATGCCATGGAAGATAAGACTTGTGATGATTTAGTCCTCCGCATTGAAGCGGCTTTCCTGACCATTAAAGCAGAAATACGTTTACGCACCAAGGACCATGCTACTAATGATTCACCATATTGCCAACTATGACCTAGCATTCTATTAGGTATTACAGATTTAAGCTAATTGCCTATGCATTTATAATACTACTAGAGCCCGCCCTGCTTCGCACGGGTGCAATGTAAAAATGAGGCTACATGTCAAAACATCGAGATTTCAGTGCTTATCTAAGTTATCTATTGATGTATTATTCGCACAAACCTTTCGGAATAAAGATGCAATTAGTTTTGTAACCATATTTTGATTTAAAAGACTGTCCGTGGGGTTTCTTGCCCGTTCGTCTCCATAAGTACCATCTACGCGATTAGGCAACTAGCTTCATCTTTTTAACTGACCGACTTCTTGGCAATTCAAAAGTGCCTGTAATTGATTTATATGAAATAAATGCTTTGAGTTTTTGACAGTAAAAATCGCAACAAAATTCGTTGTGCAATTTAGAAGAACAAAGCGCAGAGAAACACCCACACAGAGAGGAGGACTGTGTCCCAACAGTGGGAACATAGGCTGATTATGTGTACACAGACAGACGCGAAAAACGAATTTGTTTTATGATTATGTATAGATATAGGTCGATAACACTATAATCATTCACCTGACTTGGTTTAATTGTATCATTGATCGAATTATCTTTGAGGGTTACCGCTAAAGACTGATTGGTTATTACTAACGGTTTCATGAGGTAGAAAGCGGTTAGTCTAGTGGTCGCAAGGGCGAGCTCCTAGGTTATAGTCCCGGGTTGGTAGCGGTTTTACAGGAATTGTTGGTTGTTCATGCCCAGTTACTGGCGATATAAGATCGTCCCATAAACATAGGACATGCAATAACTAACTGAAGAAATGGGGATGTAAGTACTATGTATTACGTCTGCCTTTGTTTACCGCTTTGTTATAAGAGGAAGGTACGACAATCAGCTGGTGATTGCTTAACCTGCACCTGGATAACAAGTCCCTCTTTTATGCCTATTAGGCATACATCGAAAAGAAAACCTTAACAATCTTGTAATAAGGTTCACAAATGAACACCAGCCTGTATGAGAGCTATTTTTAGCAACAGATAAACTTTTAACATACAGCTACAAGTTTTCGGAGTGGGCGGAGTGACGTAGCCACTGCGTAGGCGCGCGCCGGCCTACGGGACTTCGTAGCCAATCCGCGTAGCGCCTCGTAGTGCGTAGGCCGCCGTAGGCATACATGCTTAGAATTGTAATACCTCCCCTTTTGTTATTACATTTGGTCACTTAAATGGCACAGTGGTGAAGATTGACCTTTTCATCTCAGAATTTGATTTGAGGTTCTATTTTGTTCAAATATTTGTTGATAGGTACTGTTCAAATTGCTAACGCATACAGCGAACTGCGACGTAGTTCAGTCCTACGTATATCTTGATCGCGAACACTGGCAGCTGCGTGCATGAGATGAAGCGGCGTATCTGTATGGCTAGAGGGACAAAGGACAAGCTAAAAAAAAGTAGGAATCGCAACATAACTAATTCAACTAAGATCAGGCTCGTCCGTACACTTGTAATTCCTATATTTCTGTATGCAGCCGACATGTGGACATTACAAGAACTGAAAAATAAAAAAATTAGATGCTCTAGGAATGTGGTGCTGGAGAAGAATGCTTGGAATATCATGGACGGAATTCCGCATAAACATCTCCATACTCCGAGAACTCGACCTCTATTTCAAATGAAGAAAATCTAAAGAAAAGGAAATGTATTTTAGGTAGTGACAAAAACTGTATTTGATTGTGTTGTATTTTTTATTTATTTTATTGGATCTCCAACAGAGGCTACACAATTACATGCAAGTTTACAATCTAGGAATAGGGACAAATACAAGTGTGCGCTTCCAATTATAGGATACCACATCATTCTCTTATAATCTAGGTACAACATTAAGTTTGACAAAGCGAAAATATCATAATGAATTACTCACAACATACAACATGATATCAGTAATGGAAATAAATAGAAATACAAAACAAATTAATAATTAAAACATTAAAAATAAAAATATAATAATAATAAAATAATACCCATAAAAAACAACAGACAAAATTTTTGAATTATGGCTTGGATATGTATGGCTTTTAAACTTTGACATTTTGCATGTAATGTCCAATTCATCACGCTATCAGCACGATACCAACCAGTTTCAAGGTTTGTTCTTCGTAGAAAAAGTCGAACAAGCAATATTTTATGCAGGCAGTAACGTCAAAGTCAAATATTTCAAGTAGGCACATAAAAGATAAAAGGCTCTTTTGAACGTCATAATGTGCAAAAAACAAAATTGATTCTAGTCGCCCCTTCCAAAAGGTAGCTTTCGTATGGAGAAACATGGGCAAGAAACTCCACCGTTACTCTTTTAAAATATTTTACAATATTTCGTTTACATTAATTATATAATTATATGTGAAGACGATGCACCTAGAATAAAATTACTACACCACAATAGGTAAGAACAATTAAAAATGAAGCAATGACAGATAAACTAATTATGTTATAGATACAGTGTCAACGAACATTGTAGAAGTATACGATATTCCTAAAACAAATAATACTAATAATAAGTTCCAATAGTTCAAAACAATAACAAGTAATACTAATAGTTCAAAACAATAACAAATAATACTAATAATTCAAAACAATAACAAATAATACTAATAATTCAAAACAATAACAAATAATACTAATAATTCAAAACAATAACAAATAATACTAATAATTCAAATCAATAACAAATAATACTAATAATTCAAAACAATAACAAATAATACTAATAATTCAAAACAATAACAAATAATACTAATAATTCAAAACAATAACAAATAATACTAATAATTCAAAACAATAACAAATAATACTAATAATTCAAAACAATAACAAATAATACTAATAATTCAAAACAATAACAAATAATACTAATAATTCTAAACAATAACAAATAATACTAATAATTCTAAACAATAACAAATAATACTAATAATTCAAAACAATAACAAATAATACTAATAATTCAAAACAATAACAAATAATACTAATAATTCTAAACAATAACAAATAATACTAATAATTCTAAACAATAACAAGTAATACTAATAATTCAAAAGCAGTTGCAGCTAGCTTGCGACTATTTTTGAACAAAATGTTGTGTCAGTATTCAATTCTAAAGTAATGCTTAATCATTTATTCATTAACTGTAATTAACACGGTTAAAAACCACTTACAGTAATTACAGACGGATACACATATAATTAAAAAGAAAAAAAAGAAAGAAATAATTAACGACACTTTCATTAATCCCTCTCACGTTACTGACATGCTAATAAAATCTTCGTCCATTCATCCGCAGACAGATCATTTGTTGGATTAGACTTGGCAGTGTAGTGGAAAGTTGAATATTTTTGCCTGTATCCTTAGCATATTGCTCGTTCGAATGTACTGTATACAGGGTGGCAGGGACATCGACGCGAAAACTGTTACCATGAATTCAGTACATGATTCTGAACCCCCCTGGTTTAAAATAATTCGTCGGTTATTGAAAAAAAAAATCTGCTGTTCTATACATTTTCATCGTGTAGGTGCGAACTTTTCTATGAAACAGCTGTTTTTTGTAAATAACCGACGAAAAATTTCAGCGTCATGTACTGAATTCATGGTATCAGCTTTCACGTCGATGTCCCTGACACCCTGTATATGATTAAAGGCTGATTTTTCCACCGCCAGATTTTATTGTCTGAATTTTTCTTAATATTTTTTTTTTCATACAAAATCTTTCCAACGTCAATCATCGTCATCTGAGGTTGGAAAAATCAGTCCTAACTCAACTAACCTAGTCAAAATCAATCTGCCTAAGCCTTTTCCCAATTATGTTAGGGTCGGCTTTCAGTCTAACCGGATGCAGCTGAATACCAGTATTTTACATGGAGCGACTGCGACGATATGTGACCTTCACAACCCAGTAACTGGGTAATACGATACCCCTTGGTAAGACAGGTTGTCAGACTTTCGGACTTCTGGCGAGCCGTAACGACCGTCAAAGATCAACGAATGACAGCCGACGACCAACGGCTTAACGTGCTTTCCGAGGCACGGAGGAGCCTCGGTATGTAAAGTCACCCATCCACGGACCAGCCCCGGTAAGCGTAGCTTAACCTTATGTATCGACCCGTGCTTCTGTTATGACTTAACCACGAGTTTAGACAGTGCAAGGGCAAGATGAAGTATAATTGAAGCGATATCACTTAAGTACTTATATTGAAACATATTATAAATTAAAGTGGCTTTTCGTGTCTGTTTGTATGCACGGGTTGTTCTTCTAAACTACGTAACAGATTTTGATGCGGTTGTCACCATCATCAAGAGAATTTGTTTCGGAAGGTTTATGTGTTTATTACATTCATATTTAACTCCAAAATAGCACAGAAATCACGATGCTTTGTCATGTTGTAAAAACCCAGGCTCAGGTTGCTTGTCACTATCACTACATACTAGAGTATTATAAAACAAAGTGCCCCCGCCGCATCTGCCTGTCTGAACGTGATAAACTTAAAAACTACTGAACGGATTTTCATAAGGTCACCAATAGACGGAGTGATTCATGAGAAAGGCTTAGGTGTATAATTAATTAAGGCTTAGTGTAAATTGGCTGAAATATGACGACGATTGTTGACGATGTCGGAAAAAAATATGCCGACTGGAAGCTCTACTGGCGTGCGCCGCGAGAACCAATAGAGTTATATGAAAACAATGTATCACAAAATTAATACATTGTGTACCTACTATTCATTAATTGGGATCCTACTTTTAATCCCGGTACGTACCTGTTGGATGTTTTCCGACATCCACGCAGACAAAGCCGTGGGGAAAAGCTAGTTGAAATAATAAAAACTAATGTTCATTGGAAGTGGGAGTGGGTATGAAAACTGAGCCGATTCATCTTATAGAGTTATATTCCACTATTATAAAATATAAGTGTTATTTAACTAAATAAGCACCTTATTTGGTTAAATAACAACCCTTTTTGAAATTTAATATGCGCTCGTTTCGTATTCGTGTCCTGTTGAGAGGTCCTACAGTAAAATTGCTAAACTTAAATTTATTTTTCACAAAACTAACAAACCTTGGGTTAAAATAAAAATAATAAGAGAAACTACATGATATTTCCAAACTTTTAATGAAACAGAAACATAAAAGAATAATCTTGATCGAAAAACATCACGAGTTACCTCTAATTTCCACGCATTTTTGATTTAAACATAATATGCTAATTACTAATAAGAATAAAAAAAGAATAAAGAATACTTTGATAACTATTTGTATATATGCATCGAAAAGGATTGTTGGTCATTTTACGAAATGCCTTTTGTTTTTGGTTTTACTGCGATAAAACACTTCCGCACTTACTACATACGTTCATATTTCGAGGGAAAAGTCGTCTTCCGTCGCATGTTGCGGGAACTATAAGAATAGGTACTTTTATTTCACAAATCTGGGTTGTTGAGATTTTTTTCTGTTTATACGCAGCCTTAACAAAAAAATTGTATTTGAAATGTTTGTTTTTGCTATCTTATATAAAAGCCAAATATGCAATAAATGATATATTAGAGAAAAACGTGGTGTTACTACATAAATGCCCTCCACTTTATGGTTAGCCCCCTTATCAAAAAACGCGGAGTAAAGTTATGCCAATCTTACCTAATCCTCCAAAAATGTATGGTTAATCTAAAGGTTATTATTAATACTGGTTTGTTACTTTACTCCCTTGTTTATTAATAAGGTTACCCCTTTAAAGGCAAAATAATAAAATAAAAAAGCGTTTTATATCCTATTTTTACAATGTTTAAAATATTAAGGATTGATAAAGGATTTAAAGAATAAAGTTTAATAAAAAAAAAAAAAAAAAAGATTGTGTATTTAGGATCAGATCATTATCTAAAAGATCTTTATTATTATTATTGGCCATTGACCTCACAGTTTCCCTTCGTACGCACGAGATTACATCAAATTAGAAATTCACAGCTTTTTATGTTTAAAATAAAATCGTCCGACCACCCACGGACCGCAGACACATTCTCGACTGTTGTGATTTTGACCACATCTGCTCATTTTGATCGCAAAGACCTCTAGGGTCACTATATAGGCATTATTATATGGCTGTAACCTTGATACTTAGCTTCGTCACATAAAATTATTCAATCAATAACTAGTATATAAGTTTTTTTTTAAACGGACAGTAGGGGCAAATCCGAATCCATAAGAGATATGGGAAAACTGCCTTAGGAGAAAATTGCATTGTCAATTTATTTTTTACTGCGACTTTAAATTAATGTTCCGACGCACAGAAATAATAATTACGTTGAAAGGTTCACACATTTTGTATCTTTTTTATCTGAGCTTACTCCTCGAATCAGGAAAACATATTGACAAGCAAAACCTTTTTAATAAAATCTGCAAGCGTCCAACCACATAGCGAAGCACTTTAAAAAAAAATGCGAAGGATACGTCAAAGAAGGCCCTGCTAGCGTCTGATTACTTCCTTCCCTCCAAAGCGCTCTTTTTACCCACGTAAGTTTTATTTGCCTTTTGCGACTGAAGTTTCTTGATACATATCGGCTTTGAGTTTATTTTAAGATTGTCAGTAGAGGAAAAATGAGTTCTAATTAATAATTTCTTGATACTAAAGAGGATGTAATTCCTGGTATGATGAATGCAATGCTGATTAAATAGTGTTTTTTTTTTTTTTAATAAGTCTTCTGCACTTCAGGTTTGTTCTGAGAAAATCTGGAAAAAAACAGATTCTCAAAGGGATGGAAAATTTTATGATATATGATATTTATGATGTTAACGCAAATGAACATGTTTTGTATTTTTAATAATTATCAGATGTAAGTTCTAAATTCCATACCCTAATCATATTTTATCTGTATTTGTATAGAGATTTTCATTAATTACTTGCAACACTAATTCATAGATGTGAGTAAATTTTTTAGCATTGTAACACGGGAAAAATGGAAAGATGGGGGTGGAAGTCAGCTCCCGGTTCATTTATTCAATTCCATGTAAAAAACGGAATTATTCATCAAATATTGTTCAAGTACGTCAAGTCACGGTCAATTGTGTATGTGGATACATTCAAATCAAGCTATCAAGTGAATTCATCAAGACTTATCATTTGCCACCCAATGTTCACAAACCCCACTTCATCAAACATTCGGGTTGTGATCCGAACCCGCCAGCCGGAGTGAACACTATTAAAAGATACCTACAACATATTTAACTGAATAATTTATTTTACCTCAGAAGTTACATAATTGAAACAAAAAAACCGGAGATAAAACTCGGGTATCTGATGTCAATTGCCAACCCAGGGCACTGCAGCTGCACATCCGCAAACAGATAATCAGTGCACAGTGTCATTTAGTACGGTCAGACGCGTCAGTAGCAACTTTTGAAATGCAAAAAGCGCCCTTATTTTTACGTGACAAAAATGCTGTCAACGTGTTACCATAGACGGGCGTTTGGCTGTACTGTGCTAATTTCGCGCACTACCGCTCTGTTCAGATGAAACACTAACAAATGTTGCGGTGGTGTTCAACGTTTTTGAACATAATACCCAAATTAAGAAAGCATTTGGGCTATGAAAAATGATATACGAGTACTTTTTAAACGATAATATTCTCTCTTTTGGAAAAAAAAACGTAGAAAAACTAAATTACATTTTTTTTAAATCCACAAATGTAAAAAAATAAAATAATGTTAAAGCTGAAATAATACTGAACTATGATTAAATAGTAGATTATTTGCCAAGGGAATAAACAACATTTTTTAAGGCGAGTGTTTCTTTGAATACAGAGCGGAGCGAAGGATTCTAGACTAGAATCCTGAGTGCAGGGAGGGATTTATCTATTTCATAGTTTTCGAGGGTGCTTAAGTTGATAGTGAGGTCAAAATGAAAATCCAAGATGGCGGCTGCAAAAATATTGTTTTTGTTTTAAATCATACATAAGAAGGAACTTCGTTTCTGACAGGGGTCGGACCGCACACGTTTTTTTTTCTCATAGAGGATGATAAAAAGTAGAGTGTTCACCTCGGGAGCAACACTATTTTAAGCTTGAGTGACGTACTTTGAATCCCTCGCTGCACTCAGGATTCTACTTTCCTTCCTCTCCAATCCTTCTAAACACTTTCGCCTTAAAAATAATTGTTTGCTCCCTTGGCAAACAATCTACTATTTATACACATATACGAGTACCATCCGGAATAAATTCCCTAAACGATGATCAAAATCAATCAAAAAAGAAGATGACAAGAAAAGCGACTTTAATTTATAATATGTATAGAAGTATAGTTGGATGTAAATTTTGACATCGGCAGAATATTTGCGAAAACAAACACACAATTCGACGTTACCTAAATATTAGTTTTGACGACAGTTTTCCTATTCAAGAGTACATACGAAGTTCAAACTGAAAACTGTGACTACACCTTAATGTGATTAGTTAAGTCGACGTATTTCTGTTTTAGTTGATGAACTTCCTCAAGTAAATACCATTGTGTTTATATCTCACAAACAAAGAGAATTGTTCTCAACTTCATACCACGGTGGACTCCGCTGGAGTGGCTGCTACAGCTGCAGAATCCCTCAAACTGCTCCAATATTTATTATTATACTAGCTGCGCCCCGCAGTTTCTCCCGCATAAACATCGATCCCTTGGAAGTATCGGGATAAAAGGTATCATATGTCCTTCTGCAGAAGACCCTTATGCCAAATTTCATCCAAATACGTTCAGCCGTTTCAGCGTGAAAACAAACAAACAAACTCACTTTCGCATTTATAATATTAGTTAAGATTACCTTACCGATAATTATATCTTCGAGTATTTTTGGGGTTGCAAACATTTAAGGCCACTAATGTTGCCCTAGTTTTTCGGGACATCCCAAACCGATTGGTCTCTGGCTGGCCAATTTTTCCTATAAAGAAATGCAGCATTGGATTCAACGTGGCAATGCTCGTAGCCTTTTACGC
Organism: Agrochola lota; assembly: GCA_947364205.1. Taxonomy (NCBI): domain Eukaryota; kingdom Metazoa; phylum Arthropoda; class Insecta; order Lepidoptera; family Noctuidae; genus Agrochola; species Agrochola lota. Next base: position 18,688,425 of record OX376227.1, on the reverse strand, counting down.
ACTGTTTCTTTTGATTTGACAGTAAATGTGGTTATATGATTTGTGTTTTATGCCTTACTAGTAACCTTTTTTTTATGTATAATACAGCATTTAAAAACATCCATCACAAAGCCGCATCCTGCTATTGAAACTAAGTAAGATTGTACAAATAAAATTGCTGGGTAATGATATTTTTTGGTGTGAAATCATATAACATTTATTACTTTGAGAAAAATATATCTGAATACGGTGGCGCGTAACGCATACAAAACATTATGCTTATGGACCCATGCGACGGTTCATGGGTTTTGGGGGTAATTAAAGGAAAGTTATAAAAACTAAAACAAAATAAAATAAGGGGAACTTTGGTCTTCAATATCTCCGTAACTACGTATGGTCCATCGCAATGGCGAGAGAACAAGCGACTTTCGGCTTTGTTAAGCTTCTTTTCACACTGGGTAATAATAAGCAGCTACACCTACATAATATTTTTTAAGAACTTTTTACTTTGTGTATCACGTTGCCTAAGTTTAAATCAATATATTTATTATTTATACTAAAATTATATTTACGAAAAGTAAGTAAATAATTATTATGATTGCAAGGTGAATGCCCTTTGTTGAAATGAGAATAAACCGTTGGTTACGTGACGGTTTATCCGTCACGTAACTAACATTATTGGAATTAAAATTAATTTTCAATACTAGGGTCGCATATCGATTTTATTATGGTTAAAAATTATTTTGTATATAACAGAAATTACATTCTTGTATAATAACTAGCAAGGTACTTATTCGTTGCACTTAAGAGTGTTCATCCTAAAAGTTGGCAACGTCGCAAATAGCTGTCAACTATTTATCTGTTTTGATTAATTTGGCAATATTACATTTAAGGAAATATGAAATGTGGCTAACTAGTAAACTAAAATATTGATTATGAAATGCAATCATTAATATTTATTTATTTTTGTTTATTTTGTTTTTTTAAAAACGTTGCCCCACACTAAGAATTTCTTCTTGTATCGTGGGTGCATTTACAAACATAGAAACTCACATACACTAACACCCAGACCCGGAACAACTACTTGCAGATCATACAAATATTTGTTCCGTGCGGGGATCGAACCCGCGACACGTTGCGCAGCAGTCGATCACTCAGCCACTGCGCCAACCGTGTCGCCAATATCGTAATACCGAGTATATAGTTTTAGATGTAAAAAGTATTTGGAAACATTCCAAATGCCTTTTTACATCTAAAACGGTTACAACATCAAATTCAGTGTTATAATTGCAATTCATTATTAATATTCTAATTGACTAGTTAGCCATATTTCTTATTTCCATACAGTAATTTTGACAAATTAATAAAAACATGGAAATATTTGACATCTATTTGCGACGTTGCCCACTTTCAGAATAAACGCTCTTAATTGATATGGAAAAAAAATACATAATAATGTAATAATAAAGATAAAATTACCGAATTATAATTGAGTAATTTTGTTAAGTACTTAAAGATATTTTTGTGAATATGTTTAAACCCTCTAGTGCTAATTGCAACACACATCATTCAGATACCTATATTATTTTGTACGGAAATCAAGCTGTCAATATAATTATTTTAATATTGATATAATAATGACCTTATTGGTGATGTTCTTCAGAAAGGTCAGGTGCGTAGTAATCGCGTAGTTTCTGCCTAACCCCACGCAAAGAACGCATGGATATATAATAATAGTGAACCAAAAATACCGCATCGCTCGCAACGGGTTAACTCACAAATTAAGTGGACAATACCGCCCATATATGGCTTAAATAAAACCTTTTAACTGCCAGTTTATACCGCCACATAACTTGATGGTGCTAAAACAAAATGGCGGCGCAACTTACTCCTACTCAAATATAATATTTAAGGCTGTTTTAATAGGTCACCACCACCATCTACTACTAACGCCAGGTCATTAACCACTCGAAAAGAAGAAGAAGGTCATACATGGAATCTGTTTATTTAAACATACCTATAATAAAATCGCAGTGAAGTCAAAGCTGCACATTTAATATTTTTGAAAAAACGTAATTGCTGCGAGGTCTTGGATCGATTCTATTGCCGAAAATATAGTTTTAAGAATTTTTGTCTATTTGTTTGTATGTATGTTCCAGAATGATGCAAATTCTACTGGATGGATTCTGTTAAAATTTTGCATAGATATTCCCTATAATTCTGATCAAACTGTGGGGTACAAACTATTACGCTATTTGATAAGGGGGATGAGCTTGACATTATGTTCATATTCTTCTCTACAAATTGTAAAAGGACGCACCGATATTGCAGATAGTTACTTATTTAACTTTTTAAATGATTATCATCACGGAGCTAAGCAGTAAATCATGAAAATATTTAAGAACGGCTATTTTAGCTAACTTTCGACAACAATAAATAAATAAGCGGTTGGGCGATTACTTTGCAAACCAGTGCAGTGGTTGTAAGTTCGAATCCCAACGATTGGTATTTTTTTGTGATTCTTATTTTTTAATTAAACTATTTGTATTTTTCTTTATTTTATTTTTTTGCTTTTTTTAATATTAATATGTATAGGTATATTAGTTCGTAGATCGTATTAATTCACAAAAAAAGGAAAACTTCGTAAGCAATGGGAAATTGCTACAGATTTGTCCTAGCGATTTTATTTATAAATAATCATAATTTTCTAAAAAAAAATTGTTATAACAAGCAACGACGGTTGCGGTTTGCGGTTGCAGTTTGCGGTTGCGGTCGCATTTGGAAGAGCACCTTAAGTTCTATAGTTGTTTAGTTATGTTGTGTTCTAGTTCTTAAGTGTCGTGATGGCCCAGTGGTTAAGGCCTCGCCTCTCATGCACGAGGTTGTGGGTTCAAATCCGGGCAAGTACCAATGTGACTTTTTCAATTCATATGTACTTTCTGAGTTTATCTTAGACATTACTGACATCGGTGAAGGAAAACATCGTGAGGAAACCTGAACTTATAGTTAATATAAGTCTGAAATCGCCAACCCGTCTTGAGCAAGCGTGGTGATCAATGCTCGTGCCTTCTCTGTGTGAGAAGAGGCCTTTGCCCTGCAGTGGGACAATAATAGGCTGGTATTATTATTTATTAAGTTCTATGTAGTAAGGGACCAGCCTTTTCCTATTAAATCGGGCAAAGATTCTCTATAAAAGAAGAATTCAAGAAGATAATTCGTCTATTGTCTACGAGTAAAGCCGTGAATACTCGAAAAGATAAATAATCATTTTCTTACATTTGTACATTCATTTGTAAAATAAGATTTACCTTCTTAGTGAAAGCGGTCTTCTAATGGGTCAATAAGCAATTATTTAAATCGGCATTCATTGATGAATTACTAACAAATTGATTGAAGTAATTGAAAGACAAGATGAATAAGGCTTTCATTTAATTGTTTATGTTCATTTAGCACCTGAGTTTCTATAAATTATTATGGTTTGTTTCTATTGAGAGCAAAATGTATAGCAGTTTCTTATTTATTTAAGGATTAGAGATGGACCTGTGGTTAAGGTATAGACTCTATAGGAGTATACCAGGGTGTAAAGTTCACTCATCCTCTATATTAATAGAGGATGAGTAAACTTTACACCCTGCTCCTTATGCCTCTATACGGGTGATCCCGAACATGGACATTGGCGCTGCCTTCGAGCAGTTAGTTCAGTGTGACGTCATCATCATCACTTCCTCATGCTTTCAAGCGGCGAGACACACACTATAGAGGTATGAGAAACATGGTGTGTTCATTTATCCTCCATAGAAAAGGGGGGATCCTCCGACCAGATGGATGTTGTGTCTGGTGGGCTACTACCTGACGATTGGTGTCGGGATGTTGTATATATACTCGTCGCGCGGCAAATTCTGCTTGCACGATGCAGGATTTTGGGTGACGTCAGCTTGATGCTAGTTCGCATGTGGCGTTGTAGATGCCGCAAAGGCCTCGCTTTTCATGCATGAGTCACATACATTGGTACTTGCCCGGATTTGAACCCGTAGTGACTTTTTCAAAATCATATGTACTTTTTGAGTTTATCTTGGATATAACTGACATCGGGGAAGGTAAACATCGTGAGGAAACCTGGACATAAAGTTAATATAAGTCTGATATCACTAACCCGTCTTGAACGAACGTGGTGATCAATGCTCGTGCCTTCTCTGTATGAGAAGAAGCCTTTGCCCTGCAGTGGGATTGGGATTGGATTAGGCTGGTATTATAACAACTTTACGTATTACAATCTAGCCTATCTGGCCTGGTCACGGCGTAATTGTCGGTGACCAGAAAATCACAGACGTTGTCACTTTTCCTGGTGATTTCGTTAGTTCCACTTTTAGCCACCAGGTCAGTTAAGCTTGTGGAACTATACTACAGATATACAATCACGAGCATAAATATATTGCTATGGACAGAAAAGCAATAATATCTTACTTATGATTAACTAGCTGCTGCCCGAGGTTTCACCCACGTGGACTCTAATTCTTTTTCTAAAATAAAAGTAGCCTTCGTTACTCCTTATAACATCAGCTATCTGCCAGTGAAAGTCCCGTCAAAAGCAAAATCAGTCCAGCCGTTTCTGAGATTAGCAGGAACAAACAGATGAAAACAAAAACATTTTTTTTAAATTGTTTTAAGTACCGTATACACTTATTAATGCTTGGGCTTGAGAGGTTTGTGGCTAAGTAATAACAGCCGCACGGGTCGATCCATCAGGTTAAGCTACGCTTGCCGCGGTTGGTCCGTGGATGGGTGACCATCTTTACATACCAAGACCACTCCGTGCCTCGGAAAGCACGTTAAGTGGTTGGGCCCGGCTGTCATTTCTAGATCTTTGACAGTCGTTACGGACAGTTAGAAGCCCAAAAGTCTGACAACCAGTCTTGCCAAGGGGTATCGTGTTACCTAGTAACTAGGTTGTGGAGGTCAGATAGGCAGTCGCTCCATGTAAAATACTGGTATTCAGCTGCATCCGGTTAGACTGGAAGCCGACCCCAAAATAGTTGGGAACGGGCTAGGCAGATGATGATACACTTTGATATGCATTTAGTAAAAAGCTATTATTTTGACATTACAAACAGACACTTCCATTTTATTTGTATGTTTAGATGTATAGATTTATTAACATAATATATTCTCAAGAAAACAGCAAAGACATATGTCATCATCTGTGGAAGGCATATACAAGTAGAAGTACAATATTATGTGACATCGAAGAAACACCAAAATTATCTGACAAGCGACACCAAAATAAGGGATACGGCATCGGCTTCAAAAATATGTGTTATCTCTCAGAATGCATAAATATCGGACATGTCTTGAGTTACAAATATCTTATGGCGCGTTTTGAGCATTTGTGTAAATTGTTTTGAAAAACATGATGGGAAAAATCGGAACAAACGCTGTTCCGATTTTTCCATCATGTTTTTCAATACAGTTTACACGCCCCTCTGTCAATGCCATTCAGTCGCCAAATGATCCTTGTCTACAGATATATACAATTATATTGCGACTTCAATTTCCGTTGGGCAGGCGTGGCAATTATGGCAACATTCTCGTAATAGACCACCGTAATCGGTTGTCGTCGAAGTCAACCTATTGATCAGCGAAAGGTCATAATGGTCATCTATATACGAGTACCTACATTTTATAAATTAAAGTCGCTTTTCGTGTCTCTCTCTTTGTTACCGTGTTGTTCGCAGCAGATTTTGATGCGGTTTTCACCATCATTTGTAGAATTTATTCCGAAAAGTTTATGTATATAATACATTAATATTAAACTTAGATATTATAATAAAGAAATCTCTATGTTTTGTCAAGTCGTAAAAACAGTGCTAAACAGCGGGTCGCTATAATAAAATAATAACAGTTTATTAAACTGGTACAAAAAAATAGTACCTACTGTAGCAAAAAAATAAAAAAATTGCTACACTTGAGTGAAAGGTCGCCCGGGAGTCGAACCCGGCACGACATAAGTCATATAATGAAACGCAGTATCCAGGTGAAGAACACAAAGTATATTGTAGTAAGCAGTAATATAAAACAGCACATAAAAAAAATTGCACGATTAAGAACCTTACCGCCAGCGTAGGATAATATGGTTATTATTGTGATGGTTATTTGCTAATTATATTAGAGGGATTATAAATAGGTGGTTACTTTTGTCGGTACAGAATGACAGGCCCATCGGGATGCGTGAGTTATCTCAAGTTTTTAGACGCGTGACGCGAGTGAACTCAAACTCTCAAACTCAAAGCATTTATTTCAAATAAACCAATTACAGGTACTTTTGAATTGTCAAGGGGTCGGTCAGTCAGAAATATGAAGCTATTTACCCATTCCAACGCGTAGTAGGTTCCTATGGAGAAGAACGGGCAAGAAACTCCACGGACACTCTTTTAAATCAGAATATTACTATTACTGTATTACTTTTTCTTTATGTAATTATAATCTGGTGTACAATAAAGTATATATAAATAAATATAAATATAAATATAAATAAATAAATATTTTTACAAAATATTGGTTACATCATCTATGTTGTAATTATACATGTGAGAACAATGTAAAAAGACGTGCATGTTAATAGCGTCTATAAAAATAAAATCAAAAACAATTCAAAAATTAAAATAAATTCAAATAAGCCGTGGCCGCTAAGAGATGACCAGTCCCCACTGACGGCGCCCGTTCACGAACATGACGCATGCATCAGCACCATTTAGCTCAACCATTTTGAAGGGAACTTAATTATCCAACACACACGCCACCATCAGCGTGACATTTGAGTGAGCATGACATACTCTCAACCGCCAGGGAACACTCAAGTCAATGAAAGACGTACCCAGTAAATGGTAACTGTAAAGTAGGGACATAGTGCTCACACAGGTGATATGCAATTATATAATACTAAGAGATTTAATTTATACAATCTAAACATAGTTTTACAATCTTCAGCAGCTGCAACAATATTTTGAATGCTAATCAATTAGTTTATGCGCCCTTGTGGAGCTGGACCAGCGTTGAGCCAAGCATTTTTGTCGTCGATGTAATCCCCCACTTATAATATACTTGGCAGCATAGTGTGCGTTTTATACAAGATTTAAATTTCGTTTCATTCAATTGGAGTATGTGGGGAGGTATTTTATTGTAACATTTCAAACAGTACCCCATGAAGGATGAGTCTACTTTAGCCAGTCTGAAACCCGGTTGAATCAATTGGTCCCTATTTCTAGTCCTATAATTGTGTCTATCACACCTTTTACTGAAAAGACTTAGATTTTTCCTAACGTACATGATGTTTTCATAGATATATTGACAAGGTACCGTCATGATATTAATATCTTTAAACAGTTCCCTTAGAGAATTGCGTCTGCGGAGGCCATATATTGCTCTGATTGCTCTTTTCTGCAGAATAAAAATAGAGTCGATATCTGCAGCCCGTCCCCATAGTAAAATACCGTAAGACATGATACTATGAAAATAACTGAAATAGACTAGCCTCGCGGTATCTACATCAGTAAATTGACGGATTTTTCTCACAGCATATGCTGCTGAACTTAGGCGTCCTGCAAGAGATGTTAAATGAGGACCCCATTGCAGCTTTGAGTCGAGCGTGATCCCCAAGAAAACAGTTTTATCGATGAATTCCAATTTCTCCCCATTCAATACTATGTCACAATCACTACTTTTAACATTCGGTAAAGCAAATCTAATGCATTTAGTTTTTTTCCCATTTAATACTAAATTATTAGCAGTGAACCAATTTTGGACCTGCAGTAGGGCGTTATTTACGTCGTCAAGATTTGATGCACGTCTATTTATCTTAAAAATTAGAGTAGTATCGTCAGCAAATAACACCATTTGTGGTTGGTTTTTTAATAAATGGGGTAGGTCATTTACATATACTAAAAAGAGGAAAGGACCCAATATCGAGCCTTGTGGTACACCCATTTTTACTTTTAAACCGAATAAATTGACCCCATTAATTTGAACTTGCTGTTGTCTATCATTTAAATAAGATTTTAGCAAACTGAGCGCAAGTTTACCTAGACCGTAATGCTCAAGTTTCAAGAGTAAGGTTTCATGATTTACGCAGTCAAATGCTTTTGAGAGATCATAAAAAAATCCTATTGCGTCTTAGGCACTCCCACGCTGTGAATATGTGTTTTAATAAGGTTACACCGGCGTCAGTCATACAACGTCCTTTGGTGAACCCATATTGCTGATCGTGTAAGATTTGGTTGGTGTTAAAATGATTAAGCATTTGATTGAGCATTACCTTTTCAAACACCTTGCTGAATACCAGCAGCACGGATACTGGTCTATAATTGTTAGTGTCTTTACTGTCCCCAGATTTAAAAAGGGGTATAACCTTACTGTATTTCATTAAATCAGGGAAGACTCCTTGATCCACGCACAAATTAAATATTAAAGCTAAGTATGGTGCTATAGTCTCGATTATGGATGTACAAACTTTGATAGATAATCCCCATAGATCTTCGGTTAATTTGATTTTAATTTGCCGAAAAGCTTTTATAACTATCATAGGGTATATATGTCTAAATTGAAATTCAACCGGGCAGCCTGGAACATTCGCTTTTAATAAATCTATTGAGATATCGAGGGAGGAATTTAAAGCTTCTGTCGTTTAATATGGTATATTAGTAAAGAAATTTACAAATTCTTGAGCTACTTCTAAATTCGAGCTTATGACACCACGTGAAGTCTCCAATGTGAACTCAGTGTTTCGTATTTTTTTCCTATTAGTTTAATTATTTATAACTTTCCAAACTGTTTTTATTTTATTTTCTGCTGATTTGATCTTGTTGCTAATATGCACAGCTTTAGCTATCTTGCAGGTATTTCTAAAAATTTTGGAATATGTAGCAACATACTTGTTGAAAGTTTCAGTGTTAATGTAAGGCTAAGAACGTACGATGGCCAACGTTCATAAAGCTCCTGTAAACGTCCGTGCTTAAGATCGTATTTTAAATCTGTCGCGATGAACCCACGCCTCTACAAGGCAAAGGAACCTGTCTTTAGTTAAAAACTATGAGACCCAAAAATTTTTGTTGGCGGTAACACATGAAGTAATATGAGATTAAGGAAAACTAAAGTAAAAATTATTCGAAGATCCAAAAAAGAAAAGGCAATATAGGAGTTGCCTGTTCACGAAAGGAAATACACAGGGGAAAAATTTAGTAGAGAGTCAATTTACATGTTCAAGTAAGCCTGGGACGACTGACTTCAAACAAACGCGAATCCTTTTTTCCTGCTTCGACAAAACTGAATTCAAAAATGTGTCAACACAACATTTTACAAATAAAATATGGTCTGGCTTATTCGCGTGTTAAAATGCTTATTTGGCAGCGGAATGCTGCATTACCCACTAAAGGCAACTAAACAATATAAAAATAATAAATATGATAAAAACCCGACTGCAAAAACGACAATTTAAAAGTAATTCACTAAAAAGACTGAAACAAAATTGAGAATAGAAAACAAAATTAAAATAAACTATAAACAGAGTAAATTCTACTTCGGTATAACATACTATATTATGAGCTGAAAGCTTAAGTTAGTAGCAAGCGGAACCCATTAATTTTCTTTCGGTTTATAATTTGCAATTGGGTCCCGCCTTTTTTTTAATGAACGTATTACTATATCGCACCAAAAAACCGCAATTTTGTTTTTTTTTTTCAAACACTTATCTAAGGACACTTTCGTTTTTAAGACGATTATAACGATACCTTAACTGTCAATATCCATCCAGCCGTTAGGAAGATTCGAGGTAATAAACAAATTTACAAACAAATATACATACATACATATAAGATACGTGCGAAGGAGGAGCGGAGGAGCTCGTGGCTAAGTAACAACAGCCGCACTGGTCGATCCATCAGGTTAAGCTACGCTTGCCGGGGTTGGTCAGTGGATGGGTGACCATCTTTACATACCGAGAATCCTCCGTGCCTCGGAAAGCACGTTAAGCCGTTGGTCCCGGCTGTCATTCGTGGATTTTTGACAGTCGTTACGAGTCGTCAGAAGCCCGAAAGTCTGACATCAGTCTTACCAAGGGGTATCGTATTACCCAGTTACTGGGTTGTGGAGGTCAGATAGGCAGTCGCTCCATGTAAAATACTGGTATTCAGCTGCATCCGGTTAGACTGGAAGCCGACCCCAACATAGTTGGGAAAAGGCTAGGCAGATTGATTGATACAAGATACGTGCGAAAAACATAACACTTCTTTGGCAGTCGGGTAAAAATTATATTTTTGTTGGTTGCTTAAATAACTTTTCAATAGTTTTTCGGTTGGTTCCTATACCATATTATTATTCTAATACTGAAGATTTTTGTTAAACATTTTCATTACTATGACAAAAAAACGCAGCGTCTGTCTGTCAACCTGTGACGCCAATTATATCTCAAAATCCATTTCATCAGATACCTACTTGTTACTTTCCAATTCATAACATGAAATCAAGTCTGTTTCCCTCAAAGGGTAAGGCAGAGATGCACCTATAGTTCACCCAGATTTCGCAAATTACTATCTTTAAGTCTCATGTAATAGGGGGCGAGCCTATTGTCATCAACCGGACACAAATCCAGACTTCGACGCCGACTCAGTAGCACTGAGAAATTCCTGATGTAAAAACTCAATAACAGTTTCCCCGACCTGGGAGTCTAACCAAGGACTTCATTGTCAGCAGTAGCGCTCACGACCACTGGACAAACGAGGTAGCTTTAGACCAAGGAGCCAGCTTCAATTTTCCAATTCATTCAAGCGGTTATATCATCCGGCTGTTATTCGTGAATCTTTGACCGTCGTTACGGGTCGTCAGAAGCCCGAAAGTCTGGGGTATCGTGTTACTCAGCTACTGGGTTGTGGAGGTTAGATAGGCAGTCGCTCCATGTAAAATACTGGTATTCAGCTGCATCCGATTAGACTGGAAGCCGACCCCAACATAGTAGGGAAAAGTCTAGGCAGGCACATGCGTTTCTATCACCATCATATGATTCTTTCCCCTCCGTATTTATATACAAATACATGTACATATTTAAAAATGTCTTTGACATATCTCGGGACCCTGAGGTCCTTTGGAAGGCGTCCGAGGGGCCGAAGCCATCTCGCAGAGGCCCGTTAGACGCTTTCAATTAAATAAAGTGAAGCATCAACCGACAATTATCACTTTATCTATGCAAGTGTTAACCCAACCATCCCCCGGTTGGTGCAGGACTATTGCAGGACATGGAAACAAAGATATTAGACTATGGATTTGTGTGGCTAAAGTGGACCGGTTACCTAAAATTATGGACGGACTATGGCCCCTGCCTGATGAATCTTTTGTATATACACGGATAAAATGGCAGGGGGTGACTTGCACACTCAGTATTGGGCGCCCGAAAATGGTCGCTAGCTGCATGTACATAATATTATTTTAAGACTATTAGCTTATTGTATAAGTAAATATTATCTTACTCAGTACTCGAATAAATAAAATATATTATTTATTCACAGACAATTATTATGTTTAACACGAACATTTTAATTGGTTTGTCTTGGTATCCTGTATCCGATCTAATCAAAACTACACAACACTAACTCCTGACTCCGTCTGGCAATAAAGTGCCAGATAAAATGACACATCAAACACTCTATCGTAACGATGTGCCAATTTATTGGGCATACATACCGTTTTACGATCTACGTCTGTACCCAAGTCTGTGGGCAAAGTGTTGTCAGTTCTATCGATTTCGTTTTCATACATTTTTAACTTTAGTTTTGAGTAGGTTAATGATTTTTGTGAAAAAAAACCAGACAGACGAATGGACAGATGACTGACTTTTACTTTTTCACTCGAAAAATCATGAAGTTTTGTAGAAAAAACCTTTTTTTTGCGGTTGTTTTTTACAGTATGACTAATTTTTCAAGTCGTAATTTTTGTGTAGTTGTTACGAGTGATATACTCGTAACAACTACTTACTTTTCTTTGTGTTGATTTTTTATAATAAATTTGCCGAAAAAAATACCAAATTAGTTGTTTAAAATCCGTCAACCTGGCAACACATAGAAACTTCGTAGCTAATTTACGACTGTTTGCAAAAGGAGGTAAAGGGCGTTCAAAATATTTGTCACTCGTTTTTAACGGTCTTAGGTGGGTACTAAAATAACCATGGAAAGGTCACATTCGAAGATAATAATATAATCTGCCGTAAATACGTTTTATGATTTTAGTTCGACAAGCTTGCATATTTTTATTGTCTGTAATAAAAATATCTAACAACGATACTGTTTCACAGTTTTAGTCCGATTTTGTATAGCTTCGCCTCTGTCATTCATGTCTCTGTGACTATCTCTTAATTTGTCATTTTATCTACTGTTGTACCCTCTGCCTGTCCCTGCAGTTAGTTCAGGCGTGATGTTAAGATTCTGTTGAACGTAGACGCTTGTATTGACACCAGGTTATCGTAGCTCCATCTATGTAGTTTCAAACGCTGCTACGAGATCGTCTGCTACGCACTACGCGGCTACGAAATGGTTCCGCGTAGCCCTCGTAGCAATTCATATGTTTTCTGAGTAAAGCGACATCTAGTTTAAGGTACATCAACTAATACGATTGAAAATTTTATCTGCGAATAAAGGCTTATTTCTTCATTAGGTAAAAGTATGAAGCATAGATGGCGCCACTTGACTGTGAACTTATTTTGATGGTGGGGAGAGAAAATATTATACTTAGGGAGTTAGGCCGCGTCCTAAACGAAAGCGATCATCGCGCCCTTTTATATGAATAGAATATACTCGCACGATCAATTACGTTGCGTTTATACGTCATATTACATCTAACTAATATGTGTTGTCCAGCGGCGTAGCACGGTGGGTGTCGGCCGCCCGGGGCGGAAGACAATTTTGCCGCCCTCTTATGGTATTTAAATTTAATGTATACTATACATTACATACATTAATTCTAGAGAACTTTTCAGCAAGAACAGTCATCATTATTTTGACAGGTTAGATTTTAAATAAAAAAGTTTATTTAAGTTTTACAATCACGTTTATTAATACAAAAAATATTTTACTTCAACCAGTATAGACGGTGTTGCCAGCAGTCGCTACAAAATATCATTCAAAGAAAGGGGATTCCCCGAATTCGTCACAGAATAAGTAATGAAAAATTCGGTGCTCTTTTCAATTGGTCCGAATTTGTAGTTGCGATAAAAATATAAAATGGTTCAAATATTTTTATTATTTATTGTGACATTTTGCCGCCCCCTAAAAAGTGCCGCCCCGGGCTGGTCGCCCCTGTCGCCCCCACTACGCTACGCCACTGGTGTTGTCCCTTGTCTCACTGCAGGGCAAAGGCCTGAGATCTCCTTTTGCTGGTGCCAGTCTTTTAGGTAGGAGTCACGCTCGTCTCGCCTTGGCCTGCCGCAATGTATCGTGCCTTTAATGGGACCCAATCGATGGTTCTTTTAGCGCATTTTTCTTCTGAAATGCGGCAGAAATGTCAGCCCAGTCTCACTTTACCTTAGTGGTTTTCTGAGTAATTCGAGAAAAGGTGAACGTCCTTTTTTATTGAATTTTTGTATTTATTGACAGGAAAACGTCTGTCGGGTCAGATAGTACTTTAATATAGATATAGCACAGAAATCTCGATGTTTTGACATGTCACATTGTCGGTAGATCACGCCCGTGCGAAGCAGCGGTGAGTCGCTCGTAAGTAAATAAAATACGAATCGCTTAGTGGACGGTTTAAGGGTTGATTTTACCAATGAAACTGAACGCGATCAGCATTTCTAAAACGCGTTCAAGAGCTGTCAGTGTCAAAATTGTTATAGAATATTGTACACTGACATTTCTTGAACGCGTTTGGGTGTGCTGAACGCGTTCAATTTCATTGGTGAAATCCGCACTAACTGCACCTTCGTAAAACAAAATGCGATCCTCCATTCGCATGCCAGCATCGAGTATTTCAGGAACACGTCTGTCGGGTCAGATAGTACTTTAATATTTTAACATAGATAGATATACCACAGAAATATCGATGTTTTGACATGTCACATTGTCAGTAGATCACGCCCGTGCGAAGCAGGGTTGAGGCGCTCGTAAGTAAATAAAATAAAATATTGGACGGTTAGTGGACGGTTTTAGGTCACCTTCGTAAAACAAAATGCGATCCTCCATTCGCATGCCAACACCGTGTATTTTTGATGTCTGAATGGCATTGATAGGGGGGCGTTATTGAAACAACGTGAAATTGTCTCAGCAATTGCATTGAAAAACAAGATGGCAGCGTTAGTCCGTTTTTGGCCACACGCGAAAGGATGTTTGTACCGAAGTAATTGAAAAAAAGAAACGGCCTGGTGATTGTGGACTACGCGCAATGAAGGGTTCCGTAGTTGATAATCCGTATTGATAGATGAATTTAACCGAAGAAAAACTTAACTTTGTAGTTGAAAAAATGTTCTCCCATACATTTTAGATATATACACACACATATTACACACATACACACACATACATTATACATATATTATACATATATTGACTACTTAAATGATAAGAATAGTTGGTCGCTGTGATTAACTCAAGACAATGTTTATGACTTTATAAGTCAAGCTATTTTTAATTTTATTTCAATTTATTGTTGACATAATCTACTTATTACAATGTTTTTTTTTAATGAGTTGTATTGCAATATGTGGTTAGCTAGTGACCTCAACAATTGATCATATTATTTATTGTTATTAGTAATTAACTGTTTGTTTTATTTATTTTATCTCGATGGTCCTAGTTTATCATTTATAACTTCCAGTTACAACTATATGTAAGCGGGCACGCCCTTTATGCCTGGAGGCTTTTATTTAGATATTAAGTTCTGTTTACGTTTACTTTTTATTTCTGCCTGAGTATAGTTCTCGATGATTTTGTGTGGTATATTGGCGTGTGCTAGCTAACATATGACTAATAATTTCAATTATGTTTTGTGTTGCGTAATGTAAATTATTTTGAATACTATTATATATAATCTTTTTTTTTTGTTTTTCTAACTGAACAGACAGCTGTGCAGCTGGGGAGTTTGTTGCGCCACTTCTTCTTCCCAGCTAATGCACTAGGAAGTGGTGAAGGGTGGGCGTTTTGGGGGACTGTCTTATGTAATTTTGACGTTTGAAAAGTGCTGATTCTCAGCCTAGTTTGAATAAATGACTTTTGAATTGAATTGAATACGTCACGGTCAAATGTAAGAGTAATCACAAAAAAAAATTAATGTACCTAAGTAGTTATATCACATATATATTTTTTCGGACCTTTTCCTTTACTTGTGCTGTGAGATCTTATTTCTTGCCGAATTTGCATTTTGATATCTCCACCCGTTCCTGAGAAAAAGGGTCTTGACAGATAGACAGACGAACGGACAACGTAATGATCCTATACAGGTTCTTAAATGGGTAATGTGCCTACATTAAAGATTAGACAATAAATAAATAAAAGCTTGGTGAGGTACCTTCTTGAGTACCGACGTTCGATTACAGTGTGTAAATGTGTTTTAATTTGTCATCATCTTTGCCGATCGATTAAGTCTTCAAATGATTCTTCTATTATATTCATTGCTGTTTTAGAAACTGAAAGATAGGTACAGTCTGCAAAGGAATGAATTAACCAGTCACGCATATATTGTAGTGTGCGTGACTGGTTACTTAACTCCTTTGCAGACTGTACTTTAAAATAACTTTGAAAATGCTACAACAGCTAATCTGACTAAGAACTAGCCTTCATTAAAGTTGCATCAGTTGTGACGGCGGCGGCGGGCGGCGGGATTACCGCAAACTGGCACGAATTCAGAGCGTCTGCATTTACAATATAATTGGGTTACAATTTAGCTTTGTTATTTTACTTTAAGTTTGTATAGTTAAGTATGTTCCCCTGTGGGGGTCTCTCAATGTAAAATAAACATCGAAAATAACCTTTAATCTCAGAAATAGAAAATGTCGACTCCAATTAAGGATAAAAAACTGACGTCCAACTGTCAAAATATAGTGATGATTGAGTATTGAGGAATGGAATGTTGTGTCAAATATGATCGTTATGTGACTAGAAAGGGGGCAAACACTAAGATGACGGAACATCAAATAAAGAATAAACCAAATAAATAAACCCAAAGAATGCGAAAACACGCTGCAAACCTGAAAACCACATTTTCGCAAACAGAAAGAAATCATCCAATGCCAGCGCAGCACATACGTGCAATAACGGAAAGGCACCCCTTCCCGATGACGACACCATGAAATGCGGCCATATTGCGCCGCGTCATTTTCACTCCATACACGTACACGTTTTAATTTAGCCGACTGTACGTACTTTATCGGTTGTTTTATTTGTGTTCATTGCGTGAGCGTGATGTTAATTTTGAAGAGGACGATAAAGGGATAAATGACTAAAGCCTACAAGCGAATCGAACTATGCAAACAAATCAATTTGAATATTTAGTATCTACTATACTAAAATGTTCAAATTGATTACGTAGTACTAACCCTATAATTTTCAAGATAAAAGGCGTATAGAGGCGATATAAATATTGTTACATTATTCTGTGTTTATTTGAACCTGAATTCAAATCTACAGATAACACTTACACTTTTTTTAGGGTCGATTTTCCAATCGATTGATAAGCATAGTAAGTAGTAATATCATCACATTTATTAAACTGTTATACAGGATGGATTGTTGTGGGCACGCCACAATTGCGGCGATAAGTCCCCTCTTTGAGGAGCGGCTAGAGAGGCGTCACGCCGTCATCACCTTCCGCCTGACGCAGGTCTTCACCGGACACGGTTGTTTCGGGAGGTTCCTGTTCCGCATAAGGCGGGATGAAACGCCCGGGTGTCACCACTGTGTAGATCACCCGGAGGACACGGTGGAGGTCTGCCCGGCTTGGGCGGGGCACCACCGTGTCCTTGTGGAGGCGTTCGGTGGCAGTGATCTCTCGCGTCCGGCCCTGGTTCAGGCCATGGTACGGAGCGACAGGGCGTGGGAAGCCGTCATCTCCTTCTGCGAAGCAGGAATGCTCGCGAAGGAGGAGGCGGAACGCGTGAGAGAGAGGAATATTTCGGGCCCTCACGCCCCTAGCCGCCGCAGGAGACGCCCTGGGCGTCGGGAATCGCAGGCCGATTCCTGGCCACCATTGGCGCGGGCTTGCGGACGGTAAGCAATGGGTAGCTCGCCGTCCGATAAGGACCAGGCCCGGGCCGACGGCGCGTTGTGTTCCACGTGCGCCTCAAGGAGATGTCAGCACAACTGAAGGGGTCTGCTAAGACCGATGCCTGCAGGAGTTGCGGGAAAGTCCGAAAGGGATACCGTGGCCCCGGGCAACGTACAGGCAACTGAAGGAACATGGGTGGGTTTTAGTAGGTAAGACTCTGACACCCCCTCCCGCTCCACCCAGAGCGGGAAAAGTTATTTGATAATTTCCCACACTAAAAAAATAAATAAAAAGGGTGGATTTTAGAGAAGGGACAGTAAGGGCAGCTACCTTAACCGTTGTAGCTACATGAAAACGGTCTTAGGAGACTGTCTTTAACTTTTTAAGATATTTTGGTGTGCATTCACAAATTTAGAAAAAAAATGTAGTCACACAATGCAGTCAGCAAAAAAATGGGCAGGTTAAAAAAAACTCTTTTTTTTGCCAATCGATCTTGTTTCTTATAAGTATCAAAAACTCTATTGGACCAATTGAGGTTTGAGTAAAAAAAAATCCCATACATTTCGTAGGAAATGAGATTCCAACCTACTTTTTACGGATAGGCTTGCCGAAGATTCTCAAAATTTCTTCTATAAAAACTGTCAAACGTCAATTTATGCCTTGGATAAATGATATAATTATGACGATGGAAAAATCTGCCCTAGGTATTGCAGTGTTGTAGCTTTATTCTTGCACAATTATATTTTTCGTTTAGCCCGTTCATGGAGAAGCAATTGCTAGTACTTAGCGCACTTCACCCCACTTTAACCTGTCATGACAAGGCAGGTCTGAGAAAGAACTACAATAGTGAAATATATGTTAGTAGTCTTTGCAATGCCTTCTAAATAGAACACTTTGTCGTATTTTATACAATAGAATAGAATAGAATAGAATAGAATAGAATATTTATTTACCAGAAACATGGTATGTTTACAAAAGGTGTTCGTATTATTGCATAGTGCTACATGTCTCACCGTTTTAACGGTGAGACATGTAGCAAATCAAGTTACAATTATTATTACATACAATCATTGAAGTAGGTACATTCATTCATATAATTAGAATGTGTATATTTTGTCTTACACAATGGCACAGTAAAATATACAAATTAGCTTATTCTATTAATAAGTACGTTACTTGTCAGAAATTATCCCACGGGAACATAGGTACTACCGGGATAAAAAGTTTGCTTTGTAAGGACCCAGGTCGTGGTTTACCTGTGTGTCAAATTTCATCCAAATCCGTTCAGTCGTTTTGACGTGATTGAGTTACAAACATTGTAATTGTGCGGTTGAATGTTAGTTGATTTATTGTTTACTAGATTTTGCCAGCGGCTGCGCCCGCGTGCTTGTCGGAAATTATGCCACGGGAATGTACTACCAGGATAAATATTTCATCCAAATCCGTTCAGCCGTTTTTGCGGGAAAGCGTAACAAACAAAACTCACTTTCGCATTTATAATATTAAATTGTTAATTGTTTATATTGTTTACTAGTGGCTAAATAAAAACAGCTGCACGGGTAGATCGAAGGCTTGCTGAGGTCGGTTCGTGGATGGATGACCGCTTACTAAATAAACCTGTGTGTGCCCGACAATTATGTATTGCGACGGCGACGGCCACGTCTATTGGCGGTGCCCCATAGTAGGACCAATTTACTGAGTAAAGCCCCTGTAATACATGTGTGCGTACCTTGCGTGTACTTGCTGAGGCTCTGTCTCGCATAGGGTCGCAGCTTTATGCTGAGCGATGGCCGTTTTGCGTGGATGTGACGCATGTTTTCCCCCAAACTGTTTATTTTCGTGTTTTGTTCCTACCTTGCGTCATGTGTACCGCAAATAAACGTATTCTTTTTCTTTCTTTCTGTACTTACATAATTGTGCTTAAATTGAAAAAATTTAAATGTAAATCCTACAATGTATACAGTGCAATGTGTTATTGTTTTATGAAATAAATACTTTTTATTATTATTTCCTTTATTTCATTTATTTACATATAATTTACATTTTTAAATATTTTTATAAAAAGAAAACGGAAAACAAAAACATTTAAAAATATAAAAAATAGTAGCCCACCGGTATCGGGAACAGGGTCCAAGCTAACGGTGGTCAGGGCTCCTGAGAGAGGAATCTCCTGACGATACGCGCCGTGTCTAGAAGCACCGCTTTCTGGATCAAGCCCTTGATCCAGCTGCCTAACGAGAGCCTCCTTAGGTGTTGGTCGAGACTCTTGGCTATTATGCCATTGGCAGTCACGACTATCGGCACAATGACTGCTGTATCCACTTCCCACATGTCGACAACCTCGCGGGCCAGGTCGAGATACTTGATCTGTTTATCTGTTTCAGCTTTCACGAGGTTCTCGTCATGCGGACCGCTATATCAACTATCATTGTGCGACGCTCTAATCGATCTATCACCACTATGTTATTATTATTATTTTAAATCTCTTTGACATATCTCGGGACCCTAGGGTCCCGGAACTTTGGAAGGCGTACGAGGGGCCGAAGCCAACTCGCAGAGGCCCCTTAGACATTTTTATGTATTGAGGCACCAACCGACGATTATCCCTGTGTGCACTACAAATTATAATTATTATTATTATAATAATAATAATATTTTTATTATTATTATTATTATATTACTTAATGACGTAGCAGACAGCATAGATCTTTTTACTTGTTCTTTGAGTGAGTTCACAAAAACCACTATGGACATAATATGGTATGGTAAATAATAAGTATCTTGACTTGGCTCGCGAGGTTGTCGACATGTGGGATGTGGACTCAGCGATCATTGTGCCGATAGTCGTATCAGCCAATGGTTTAATTGCCAAGAGCCTCGACCAACACCTAAGGAGGCTCTCGTTGGGCAGCTGGATCAAGGGCTTGATTCAGAAAGCGGTACTCTTGGACACGGCTCGCATTGTCAGGAGGTTCCTCTCTCTGGAGCCCTGACCGCCGGTAGCTTGGACCCTGTTCCCGATACCGGTGGGCTACTATTTTTTATATTTTTAAATGTTTTTATATTATTTTATTCTAATATTTAAAAATATAATTTATATGTATAATATAGTTGAATAAAGGTAAATAATAAAACTGTTATTATGGCCATGCTATTGAATTAGGAAATTCCTTTAATGATAGTGATGACGAGTTAAGAGCGTTTATTCCGAAGGTGGGCAACGTCGCAAATATATGTCAAGTATTTCGCTGTTTTGATTAATTTGGCAATATTTCTGTGGAAATAAGAAATGTGGCTAAATAGCGAACTGGAATATTGATTATGAAATGCAATAATTAATATCGTAACACCGAATGTTTAGTTTAAGATGTAAAAAAACTATTTGAAAACTTTCCAAATGCGTTTTTTACACCTAAAATAGGTACAACATCAAATTCAATGTTATAATTGCAATTCATTATTAATATTCTAGTTCGCTAGTTAGCCACATTTCTTATTTTTATTCAGTAATATTGCTATAAGAATCAAAACAGGTAAATATTTGGCAGTTATTTGCGACGTTGCCAACTTTTAGGATAAACCCTCTTAATAAATAAATATCAAGACCCATTCGTGTCTCGGCAAGCACCGGCCGTCATTTGTTCGTTCACTTCGACAGTCGTTACAAGTAGTCAAAAGCCGGAAAGTGAGTTTTGGAGGTAAGATATGGCTTTGTGTAAAATACTAGTATTTAGCTGGATCCGGTTAGACAGACAGCAGACAGAGTTACTTTCGCTTTTATAATATTTTTATACGTAAGGATTCCGGTGGGAGCCATCATAAACAAAAGAATATTGAAATAATAGATAAACAACTGAATTTCTAAAAAAAAATCAAGAAGTCAGATAGTCTTGTTAGAGGTCGCACAAAGTCAAAGTTAAAGTAAAAAAAAAAAACTTTTGAACGTCAAAATTTACGAATGCTGAACCTAGAGCAGTCTTGACTATAAATTGATGGTAGCCTATGTCTTTTAGTTTTCGGTTTTTTTATGGCAAACAAATTCATAATATATAATCCTTTACACATTGTATGCTGTTTTGCGCATTTGAATTAGTAATATTTCATTTTCTTGTTGGACTTGATTCTGCAGGGTTATTGGTAATATGTCGGCAATCCATTATGGGTATGACTGTACGAGAGGTCATTTACAATTAAATTATCCCTTATGACCGTTATGCAAAATGTCAACCATTTTCGAGTAATTTGACATTTTTTATTTTAAAATGAATGAAATAAAAATAGGGGGCATTTGGTTGCAATGAAGCCTCTTCTACGTCTTATGGATTGCTACATATTACCAATAACCCTGTTTATAAGTGTGTCTTACTTAAACACGTGTTTTACTCCATTAATTGAGCATGTAAGAAACTACGAAAAAAATGTAGAAGGAACCTATTCCTTTGATAGACTATAAAACAGAGTACTGAATTGAGTACTTTGAATAATATTTACATGTAAATAGTTCAACGGCAAAGAAACGGAACGTTTACATCGAAACTAGAGAAGACAGCCTTGTTAAAATCCTTTGTATATAGTCGAATGCGGCTCTCTGGCCTATAGAGTGCGGCTTTATCTGTACAAATGTCGATGAGCGCGAGCATAGATACGCGCGGGGGTCGGGTTTTGTTCATTAAACATGATAAAAATCTAGTTTTATTCAAAATTCAAACTATATTTCATACATATTTCATACAGACATCGAAAATTAATTATTAACTGTACCTTTCAAAGTCTTCGAAGGTCAACATGTTAATAAGTAAGATGCCTTCATCATATTACTATCAGCCGATATGATTCAAGATGATGATGATGAAGGCATCCTACTTCTTAACAAGTTAATTTTAGGAAGCGTTGGGGAGTGAAAGATAATGGGATTTTTAAGAATTAAGAAAAGTGTATTGGGACAGTTTGGACACACAGAAAGAATAAATTGGCTCTCATAAGAAATCTTAGTCGTTATAGTATTGATATTTGGCTCTATTGACTGCCAACCACTGCCATAGAGCGTTAGTGTGTGTAGGTATTGAATCACTGACACACGCACGTGCTAATTCGTCCAAAAGTATTCCAGATGAAAATTCCGGTGCGTCTGTCATCGCGCTAACACGGATATTGATTGCTATAATTTTATTGTTCCAAAGGTAACTCGGAATGATAAAAACAACCCCCTCCTGGCTTGTCCAAGCCAGAGTGTGAAGTGACACCGAAATGGCAGTTGTAGCACAAATGCCAACAATTACAGGCTAGCTACTGGCACGTCGCCATGACTACGGGCGTGCCAAAACCTGGCACAACGCTCTGTTAGTGTCATTTGAGCGTTTATTTTCTGCTAAATTGAGGTTTACGTAGAGTAAGTGTTGCCATTCATGGACTGTGGAAGATAAGGAAAGTGATATTGTGATTTGGTGAGGGTAGTCTTCAGTTTGAAAGGATTTTGTGGAACGTTATCTGAGACTAAGGGGTCTTCGTTACCTAAGATAATTAATTTCACAAAGTATAGGAGATTTCCCTACCACACTTTAAATCTAGGTAGCACCTCTTGGGTGGTGGTGAAAAGGAGGTGACGGCTTCCCATGCCCTCTCGCTCCGTACCATGGCCCGGACCAGGGCTGGACGCGAGAGGTCACCGCCGCCGATCGCCTCCACGAGGATACGGCGATGTTCCGCCAAAACCGGGCAGACATCCACCGTATGCTCCACCGTGTCTTCCGGGCTGCTGCTGAGAAAATAATTATAGAAAAACCAAATATTTCCTCAACTTGGGAATCGAATGCAGGACCTCATGCTCAGCAGTTGCGTTTGCGACCACTAGCCCAACGAGGTCGTTTTGAAACTAGTTTTATCGAACATTTTCGATAAAATGCTTGCTTCGGTTAGTTTTTTTTACCATCTTATAAGTATCCGCATCCTCATAAAAGTAAGTATTAAAAACAAAATGATCACTATACAACCGTCATTTGGCGTTGCGTGGAGATGCTGTAAAAATTAAAACAGATGCCAAAATCAGTTAGTGTACTATTGCGCAAAAATTTGATATTGTTGTGGGGGTACCCCGAACAAACAGGTTAGGTTAGGTTGGAACTGTGACCAGCCATACGCGAGCCGAATTGGTCGCAGTAACTGAGTTAGGGCACCCCAACCGAATGGGTTAGAAAAGGTTAGAACTGTGATCAATTTCGCGCGAGATGAACGAGCGAAGCGAGCGGATCCGCGGCAGCGGCCGGCGAGTGCTACATCCAAGTTGGTCGCAGTTACTTAGCTATTCAAATGGGAATTATGAGAGGTTCAATTAAATACATGCGTTATTAAAATACAACATAGTTATCTATTTACAAGGCATTACAACTACTTAGACATATTTTACTAGAGATACCTATTGCAGTTCTTTCTCAGACCTACTTTGTTGTGAAGAGGATAAAGTGGGGATAAGTGCGCTAAGTACAAGCAATTTCTTCTCCAGGACGGGCAAAAGGAAACAAATAGTGCAAGAATAGAGCTTATTAAGGTAGCCTACTAGGTAGGCATGTAGGTAGGTACAACACTACAATAATTAGGGCTGATTTTTCCATCGTCATATATCTTTTATCCGAGGAATAAAGTGACGTTTGATAGGTTTTGTATACTCGTAGAACACTCAAAATTTCAAATAAAATCACAGAGTACTTTTTATTAGGGTTCCGTAGTAAACAAGGAACCCTTATAGTTTCGCCATGTCCGTCTGTCTGTCTGTCCATCTGTCTGTCCGCGACTTAGCTCAGAGACCGTTAGTACTAGAAAGCTGTAATTTGGCATATGTATACATATTAATCATGCCGACAAAGTTGTAAAGTAAAATCATGGAAAAAAAAAATTGTGTACCTCCCCTACACGTAAAATGGGAATGTTTTTTTTTTCCTCATCTACCCCATGTTGGGGAGTATCGTTAGAAAGGTCTTTCAAAAAATATTGTGAGTTTATAAAAAACATTTTTCGATTCAGGGGTCCCTTTGCGAAATATTAAGCTTTTAACTGAATTTTTTGTTAGAGTCAAGTGTCTCTTCCCCCCCCCCCCCCCCCCCTCTAGCTAAATGGCTATACTTAGACTTGTGAAAAAATTCACAGCAGTAGGATATATAACGAAATTAAAAGGAAAACTATGAGAGCTATACTTAACTCTCTAACCTGTACAGCCTACTGGCTTTACAGGTTAACGAGAAATAATCAACCAAATCAAATTTGCAGTTTGAAAAACATGATCTCCCATACATTCCGTATGGGAGAACACGTTTTTCAACTACAATGTTAAGTTTGTTCTTGGGATAAATTCATCCCAACTACGGAACCCTTCATTGTGCGTGGTTCGACACGCACTTGGCCGGTTTTATTTTATAAAATTCTCGAATAAAGTTATAGAAACTATACAGGCTGGCATCCCGGGACATCGACGCGAAAACTGTTACCATGTCAGTACATGATTCTGAACTCCCGTGTGTTGAAATTTTTCGTTGATTATTTTGTTAAAGTCAGCTGTTTCATAGAAAAGTGCAATACCTACGCGGTCCAAATGTATGGAACAGCAGATTATTTTTTAAATGACCGACGAAAAATTTCAACGCCGGTTTAGAATCATGAACTGAATCCAAGGTAAAATTTTTCGCGTCGGCGTCGAAGTCCCTGCCACCCTGTATAGATTTTGTTTTCTTTAATTATCAAACTTTTAATAAATGTGGTGATACACTACTATTACTTACTATGGTTATAAGTCGATTGAAAATCGACCCTAAAATACGTAAGTATCTACAGATTTTAATTCAGGTTCAAATAAACACAGAACAATGTCACGATGTTCGCCTTTCAACGTGAAAATTATAGGGTATATACTATACTAAAACGTCCAAATTGATTTGTTTGCATAGTTCAACTCGCTTGTAGACTATCCGTATACTTTCAAGCATTTAGTACGGACAGGTTAATAGTCCATTATCTTCTATTTCAAATAACCTTTCTAGTAAAAGTAGGCATCGATTTTATATTTATAAGTTACAGCTGCAATGGATGAATAATAGAGGGCCTCGTGGCTAATTAACAACAGCCGCACGAGTCGATGTTCCAGGTTAAGCAACGCTTGTTGAGGTCAGTCCGTGGATGGGTGACCATTACATACCGAGACCCCTGCGTGTTTCGGAAAGCACGTTAAGCAGTTGGTCCCGGCTGTCATTCGTAGATATTTGACAGTCGTTACAGGTAGTCAGATGCCATATGGTTAGTCAGCCTTTTGCTGACTATTTTGGGGTTGGCTTCCAGTCTAACCGGATGCCATATGGGTATAATTAGCCTTTTCCCGAATATTTTAGGGTTGGCTTCCAGTCTAATCAGATGCAGCTGAATATCAGTATTATACTTGGAGCGACTGCCTATCTTACCTCCAAAACCCAGTTACTGAGTAACACGATACCGCTCCATGTAGTGCCGGACGTAAAGAATAGTACCATCCCATTTCTTCCCGTGGGTGTCGTTAAAGGCGACTAAGGGACTTACTAGAGAATGGGCAGCACCGTTTTCTACGCATTTTAGCACCATACTGCGATCGCGAACCCGCCGCCAAGAGTGGCGATTATGGCAAACCCCCCCATTTGGGGGAGGCCTATGTCCAGCAGTGGACGTCTTTCGGCTGAAATGATGAATGATGACGATACCGCTTGGTAAGACTAGTTGTCAGACTTTTCGGCTTCAGACTTACGTAACGCACAGTAAAGATCTACAAATTACCGCCGGGATCAACAGCTTAATTTGGTTTCCGAGTCAAGGAGGTATCAAGGTGAAAATGAATTCATGAAAAAAAAAACAGCTGTTCCCTACATTTATGTTCGCATAGCTCGTCAAAATGTAGGGAACAGCTGTTTTTTATATCGCGATTTCAGGGTTCCATAGTGGCCCGGAGGACACGGTGGAGCATACGGTGGAGGTCTGCCCTGCTTGGGCGGAGCACCGCCGTGTCCTCACGGAGGCGATTGGCGGCGGCGATCTCTCGCGTCCGGCCCTGATTCAGGCCATGGTTCGGAGCGAGAGTGCATGGGAGGCCATCACCTCCTTCTGCGAAGCAGTTATGCCCGCGAAGGAGGAGGCGGAGCGCGCGAGGGAGATGCAAGCTGCACGCCCTCACGCCCCTAGTCGCCGCAGGAGACGCCCCGGGCGTCGGGAGTCACGAGCCGACTTCCAGCCACCGTAGGCGCGGGCTTACGGACGGTGAGCAATCGGTAGCTTGCCGTCCGATAAGGACCAGGCCCGGGTCGACGGCGCGTTATGTTCCACGCGCGCCTCTAAGAGATGTCAGCACCAACTGGCGGGGTCCGTAAGGACCAATACCTGCTGGGGTTGCGGGTTTGTCCGAATGGGATATCGCGGCCCCGGCACACAGGCAACGGAAGGAACACGGGTGGGTTTTAGTCAGTAAAACTCTGACACACCCTCCCGCTCCGCCCAGAGCGGGAGAAGCTATTTGATAATTTCCCACACTAAAAAAAAAAAAAAAAGGGTCCCATAGGGTTCAATAGGGGAAAATTGTTCATAATGATGAGTAAGTACAATGACCCCTTAAGAGGTGTCGCATGAATTCAATTTCACCCTGTATAATGGATAATCAATCGATATTTCATGGATGGTAACCCATCCACGAACCGACTGCGGCAAGCGTAGATTAACCTTTGATCGAACCGTGTGGTTGTTATCTTTAAGCCACGAGCCCCTATGACATATCAGCACCCTAATTGCGTAACACACTATTAATCACAATCTGAATGATTTTGAAGCATTGCTCATCCATTGATCCATTGCTTCATAAATGTTCGAAAAATTTGTCTCAAAGTCAAAGTCAAATCATTTATTTCAAATAGGCCCTAGCAAGGTACTTTTGAACGTCAAAAATTACAAAAAAAAAAAGATTCTAGTAGCCCCCCCCCCCCCCCCCCCTTCCAATAGGTAGTTTTCGTACGGCGAAGAATGGGCAAGAAACTCCACCATTAGGTACTCTTTAAAAATGTTTTACAATATTTTGTATACGTAGGTACATTACTTATATAATTATATGTGAAGACGATCCCTCAACAACGTAAATAACGCAATGAATATTGTTGGACTGTAAAAATGAAAACCATTGTTACTGTAAGTGTATTAATTACATAATTACTCCCCACAGGAAACGAACCTGTGGATGGCAATTTGAAGTGTCACAAATTGGATTATTTGAATTCTTAAACCCTAAATTCTAATTTTACCTTAGGATGTTTTTACACAAACAAACTGACGGTGTGCTGGACGTGCATTTAAGTATCGTGAAGACTTATAATATGAATACACCAATACAAAGCCACATCACAAAAACTTACTCCATAGTTTTAGGTAGAAAAACCACGTGACGAGACAGCTGTCAAGTATCCGACCAAACGTAGTACCTGTCACTTCAGTTGTCGTCCTACGTTAGAGTTGTACTCTTCAATTTAGCAACGTTATAATTCATTGACGTTTACAGTTTGGGCTCTTTAATAGACAGATTACAAAATACTATATTATTATTATAAATCTAATAAAAGAATGTGCTCAAGCAGTTACACCTACGAAGAGTAGTTTAAGAGCGTTTATTCTGAAAGTGGGCAATATTATGAACTAGAATATTGATTATGAAATGCAATAATTAATATCATAACACCAAATATTTCGTTTTAGATGTGAAAAAAGGATTTGGAAACGGGTACAACATCAAATTCAGTGTTATAATTGTAATTCATTATTAATATTCTAGTTCCCTAGTTAGCCACATTTCTTATTTTCATACAGTAATATTGGCAAATTATTTAAAACAGGTAAATTTTTGACAACTATCGCGACGTTGCCAACTTTCAGAACAAACGCTCTTATGAATAAATTATAAAGTTTAACATACATTAACAAAAGTGGAAACTATTGTAAAAATCTAAAATAAATTTAATTTCGTTGTATCGTATTTTATTAAAATAAGAATGTCATCTATAAAAACCCCTTTTTACGATTTGTTTACTTTTATATAACTACCTAAGCCTATGGAGTATAGAAGTCCAGGTACGCACGGGCAATTTTTCCCGCGGTGTTTTTTTTTTGCGCAATGTTTTTTCAACGCAGTGCGAGAGTTGAAAATCGAACAGTGTGTTTTTTAGACGCGCTGGGATGCACTCTATCGGATTCTTAATACTCTGTTCAACACAGAGAGTTGAAAATCCAGTGCACGATAAAATCTCGCCGCGATATTTTTAAGCCCGTGCGAACGTGGACTAAAGGTACGGAATCTACATTACAAAACCTCCGCTCTCAATCTCCATGAATAGAACACCGTTAACATAATCGTTCTCTTGTCGCTAATCTTATCGCTGAACCCTGCAACACTCGGCGCGATTGTTATTGGCCTATAAAAGGAAAATAAAAACAGTGGGACGGCGATAGCGGTTACAGGGTTACTTATGGGCATTATAGGTAGGTAATTGTCCTTGCCGTAGTATTGTTGTCGAGGTAAAATACATCTTATTTACTTAATAAAAATCTTGAATTCACTGAGAGACAACGCACAGCTTTAACCACTGTATGTCTTGATTTCTGTCTGAAATATTTTCTTGTTTCATACATTTTAGAGCGTGATTTTTCAGTAGTCTGGTTTTAGTTTTTGAACTTACTTTTTTTATTTTACTGGTTTACTTACAAGAAGTCATCGTTTACATTTAGATCGGTAAGTAATCGGTTTTAAAAATAAATAATGATATTAGAGGGCTGTTCTGTTGTACTAATGAACCAAATACAAAAGAGACGGTCCATGTCATAGACACATCGCACTCTACGTGTCTATTTGATTTCTTTTTTTATTGTGGTTTATTATCATAGTTAAGTACTTACTAACACAAATATCCAGAATGTTCTGTAATGTATGGTCTGAAATAAAGTTATTATGTGCTGTACTTTATTACTGTGGGCGCGAAGGTGATGGTGGGAGCGAGACAAAACACTGTATTGATAATGGTGTTTTAGGTGCGTTCACGGTGATGCCTGCGGATAATTATTTATATGTTATTTAATAATTTTATTCATACTTTTGGTTGTATAATAGCATTATATTATATTATAAGTACTATTTATTTTATTTAATATTTATGTATAATTCATTAAACATGACTTGGTTTCCGTACGTTTTTTTTTCGGGTGACCACTGAAAATCAGCGCTGTGCTGTGGGTCTCCATAGCACAGCATCATGCTGAGTGGAAGCCTTCTTGTCACAGTCATGACGTGCAGCTGCCGACTATTTCTGTTTTATGCTCGTTACTGTTTATATCTACTCGAGTTTTATTTAAAAAAAAATATGCACGTGTTTCTGTGGCAAATAAACTTATTTTTCTTTCTTTCTTTCATGTGTTTTACTAAAATATCAAAATGATTTTAATTTGCATATTGCGCCCACCGTTGGAAACGCAGAACATCTTCAATACCTCTTGTATTCCAACAAGATAAGTTAAGAAATCTGAGCTACCATTAATTCATATTTAACGTTCGCAGCATTGCGGAAATCTCGTGGACTCAGATTGAACACTCTTTCAATATTTCAGATAGCAAATTGGAGCTTCGCGAACGAGCTTTTCAAAGCACTATCCACGGAATTATTCATCGGATACCATAACAGAAATACGGTTGTGTAACTGTGAGAGCATACTTCTACAGTACAACAATTTTTTTTATGTCCCTCGATAAACTTCCTGTTTCGTCAGTCTAGCAGCTTTCCTCCCATTTTTTAAATAAATTACGTTAAGTTAAAAGACTATTAGCAACTCTATAATACTTCCAAGTTGATTGAGAGTGTCCGGTCTGCACCAACTGCAATATAAATCCGACGACCGACGAAACACGAAGTTTGCCGAGGTACATAAAGAAAATAGTTGTACTGTACCTAGTTATAGCACGGCATGTAATTAATCGAACTCCAAATAATTCTTATTTTGATTACCTACAAATATTATTGGACACTCTAATCATAATCATAATCATTTATTAACATAGGCACAATAAAATAGTTGTTATAAAAAAATTACAAGCGCGCTACGCAAATATTTAACAAATGTAATAAATGTACGATCTAATGTCCCCCTTTTTGTGAGCTTCAATAATTCCCATTTTGGTGTTCTAAAAATACTAAATAGGCAAGTAACCAATAAGACAATAAATGAAAACGCTGGCATTCTGCCTAATGCTCAAGAGTATTCTGGAACTATCAAATAATGCTTAACATCGCCGGGCCGACTATGGGTTTTGCCAATCTGTGACTAGCAAAAGAGACTGGTGTTCACCACGTTATGTATTCGAGCAGGTAAATTAAACAAAAAAATCACTGTACAACAGCAGAGATCACACGTCCGCATCGTACGGGCGCCAGCAAGCAAGTGACCAGACCACTGCGGGCGTGCGCCACTGCGCTAGTTTATGATGTCTATATAGAGACTAAAATGTTGTATATATTTGTTCGAATTTTCGTATGCAGACTGGGAACGGCATTAGGTATACATAGTTTAATTTATTGTCTTATTGTCGTCTCCACTTTGCATAAGAAACTCTTTTGAAAAAAATCATGCTTCTAGACCCAGCGAGGTACAAAAATGGTCAAGGTAAAGCCCTGGTCGCATGCCTGTACACGTTTTTTTTTCTCCTGCTCTGGGCGGAGCGGGAGCGTGTGTCAGACTCTTACTGACTAAAACCCAGCCGTGTTCCTTCAGTTGCCTGTACGTTGCCAGGGGCCACGGTATCCCTTTCGGCCTTTCCCGCGATCCCGGCAGGATGCCTGTACAGGTAAAATTGTATTAATGGCATGCGAACTTACCTTTTTATTTAAATTATTTTGGGGTTTTAATTTCGTGGTAAAGTAAATGCAGAGCCGGGTTTTTTTTTTGTTTATGTTTTATTG
Source organism: Agrochola lota (assembly GCA_947364205.1). Taxonomy (NCBI): domain Eukaryota; kingdom Metazoa; phylum Arthropoda; class Insecta; order Lepidoptera; family Noctuidae; genus Agrochola; species Agrochola lota. The sequence goes on along the minus strand of OX376227.1, from coordinate 18,657,232 downwards.
TATAATAGGTATTAATTTTACAGTCACGCCGTAGGTCTCACTTTTGCTTGTTTTTAACAATTTAATCATATTTATTTACTTAGACAATTAATATGATATACAGTATGTTAAATAACAGAGGGCGTTCCCTTAGACTCGTTCATCTATATCATTAATAGATAAAAATAAAAATATCAGCATAAAAAAATAAGCATAAAAAAATCCGAATTAAAAAAATGTATTAATTGTCAATAAATACGAAACGTCCCGTTTAAAATCAAAATAGTAGCGCGGAATAGTGCCTAGCGTAGTAGCATTGCCCAATCCGGCAACGTTGCAATTTTTGACTCGCGCACGATGCCGAACATCTCACGAATACTCACGATGCTGTGCGACCCGGCCGCCGCGCTCCGGCCGGCCGGGTGGCGGTGGCGGCGGGGGGCGTTGAATGGCGAGCGGCGACTTTGATAAAGTCGGCAAAATGAATTAGAAAGACAGTGAAAAACACGTCGTCGGGTTGTTATCAGTAAAATTAAACATTTAACTATGTTTAGTTTTAGCAATAACATTTAACAACCCGTCTCAAATGCCCGGCTGACAAAGGAACGCGTCACTGAGGCCCCTTGGGCTTGGAAGGATCTATTCACAAACATAGTAAAAACATTAATTCATGTACCTACCTATCTAAGCCACGTTTCAATAATAATTAAACTTAAAATACAGAGTACAGATAATTATTCTGCACGCAGCGGCCGAGTAATGGACGCGGGGTAGCGGCGGCGCTTCTGCCGACACGTCGCCGCGTCGTCGTCCTCAAAATAAACAGCTGTACGAATACAGAAGGACTACTCACGGAACAAGTACACGAATTTGTTTTACCTATCCACTCAGTACCGTACCACCGTACGGTACAGGCGTACAGTGTTAATATGAAAGTTGATTAGAAAAAATAATTTTATCAAATAAATAACGTAGAGCTAATAAATAGTGTGCGGTTAATTTTAGGGAAAGTTTCATTTATTTAAACCACAGTTTAGGCTAGCTTTTAAATGATAATGGCAGTATTGTACGTTAGCAAGTGAATGTTTTCTGAAATAATATAGACATTAAAAAAATACTTTTACTTTATGCAGTTGCTTTCGTAATACCAAAGTACTTGCGTTTATTCATAGCAATCGTGTAACACCACAGTAGTAACATGCTCATTTAACGAGGTAAGTACTCCTTGAGTGCAAAAGCAGTTTTAGCAAAGAGTGGGCCTTCTGAACTTATTTATTTTGTGGCACAGTCGTTTAGTGTTATTTTTTATTTAATGTTTTCGAAAGGTTTTAGGTATTATGATACATTTACAAATGTTTAAAAACTTACCTAGATTTTGAACTGCTCAATATGCTGACCGTCTCTCTCTACACATTGGTGCAATCGCCGCCGGTTATTTCGGTGCACTCGTCGCATTAAAAGCGGGTCCACGCGTATGTGGTTCCGGATAACACGAAATGCTGTGCGGATTCGCTTTTCCATCTCCTCCCGCGAGTGGCTTTCTTTTTTATAAACGAGTTGTTTGACCCAACCCCAGAAAAAGAAGTCAAGTGGTGTCAAGTCAGGTGACCGCGGTGGCCACGCCTCGGGACCGTACCTCCCGATCCAGCGGCTACCAAACAACTCGTTTAACCGCGACCGCACTTCTGTTGAAATGTGAGGGGTGCACCGTCGTGTTGAAACCACACATTTCGGAACTCTGCTAGCGGCAACCTGTAGAGGTAGCGTGCGACGGTGCCGTTAAGAAGTGCCAGATACCTCACACGGCTTAGAGTCCCTGGGATGAAGACGGGTACTATTATTTTGTTTCCCTTTATCCCAGCCCACACATTCAGCGACCAGCGTATTTGATGTGCTAACGGTCGAGTAGCACCCGGATTATGGCCTCGTTCTGCCCAGTGATGGCATACACGCCGATTCCACATGCCATTGCGCGTAAATAGGCTTTCGTCTGACCATATGACGTTTTCGAAGAAGTGGGTGTCCTCCGCGTATCGCTGCAGTGCCCACTGGTAATAAGTTAACCGGCGCACGAAATCAGCTGGACCAAGCAGAGCCTGCATTTTGAAGTGAGTACGGATGCTGCTTGTTTTTCTTTAAAATTTTAAAGACTGCGACGTGACTCATGTTTAACAGGCGGCCGGCCCTTCTAATGCTAGAACTGAGCTCCTCTTCAAAATGCCTTAGCACGTTCTGTTCCTGCCGCACAGAGATCACCGGTCGGGGGCCACCAGAACGACGCGGCACTACCGGTTCATTGTTACGGAGACGCACCAGAGCACTCACAATAACACGAGAATTCCGCGGTTGATTTGCATTGGGATACCTCTTAGCATACATCCTCAGAGCACAGGCACCATCGTAATTACACTCAGCATAAATGAGCACCATGTCCACATACTCCTGAGCACTGTACTGATAAAGCGGCATTTTTCACACAAGAATGATGAAACGAAAAAACACAAGATATTGCAAATGCGAAAATAATGCACATCCGATCAGCGCGCGAGATTAGTTCCGAATAAAATTAGGTGGACATTCGGGGTGAGGGGGCGGGGCACATCTATTAGATCGCCGCACACGTGGCCCGTCATTCATAAGTAAATTGCGACATTGCCGTACTTACACTTTGAAAGCAAGTGCGCGTGTACAGAGTGTTTCTTTTACGTATCAATTTAATATTTTTTGTGAATATTTTATAATTTAAAAAAAATAAAACATTTTGTTTTCAAATGGTACTATTTTCTTTTGCATGTATGGACGCTATACTATTGCGAGTTAACGGGAACGCCCTCTGTTAGTTAACATACTGTATATATATATTTATATTTGTAATGTGCTCGCTTTTTTATGACATCTTGGGTATCAAATTAAAGGGCTTCCTTTAATTTGATACCCAATATGTCATAAAAAATTATGAATTTATCCCAAGCACAAACTTAACAGTGTAGTTGAAAAACATGTTTTCCCCTATATAATGTATGGGAGAACTTGTTTTTTCAACTGGAAATGTAAGATGGTTGATTATTTACTCGTTAACTACTTATCTGTGATAGTTTTCCTTTTAATTTCTTTATATATACTCTACTCTACTCTTGCTGTGATTTTTTCCCACATATCCAGAACTAATCAGTTAGCTGGCAGGGGGGAGAGGCACTAGACTCTAACAAAAATTTGCACTTTAAAGCTTAATATTTCGCAAACGGACCCCTGAATCCAATTTTTTTTTTTCAGACTCTCACAATTTTTTGAACGACCTTTCTAGCGATACCTCACACTATGGGATAGACGAGAACTAAATAAAAACATCCCCATTTTTTTCTTGATTTTATTTTACCATTTTAAATTAATATGTATGCCCGTGCCAAATTACAGCTTTCTAGTATAAACCATCTCTGAGCTAAGCCGCGGACAGATAGACAGACAGACAGACGGACATGGCGAAATTGTAAGGGTTCCTTATTTACTACGGAACCCTAAAAAATTTGTTTATGACTTTATGTCCTCTAGAGGGCGCCATATTGCATTTAATGTGACGTGACATTGCCTATAACCAGCGGACAATCAAGACGCTTCCAACGATTCCTTCCTTATTTGTCAAATAATGATCAGTAGCTTAGAACTTATGAGGTAACAGATGATCATATACATGTATGTATGTACATACATACATATCGGTCAAAATCATAACCCTCCTTTTTGCTTCGCCGTAGTCGGGTATAAAATGCTGATATCACGCCACAAAACAATGTGTTGCATATTCTTTACCGTAACCCGTAATGTTGAGTCCTTCATTAATCAAACCAACGCACCATCAATCACAATGGGTACAGGGTAGGTATACAGCTCACGATAAAAGGGAACATTCATATGTACCTGCACTGTTAAGATTAGAGGGGCTCGTGGACAAATAATATCAGCTGTACGGGTCGATCGAAGGTTACCGCATTCGGTACCATCGCAATTAATACATCGAGACCCCTCCGTGTCTCGCAACGCACGGTAACCCGTTGGTCCTGGCTGTCATTCGTAGATCTTTGACAGTCGTTACAGGTAGCCAGAAGTCTGACAACCAGTCTTACCAAGGGGTATCGTGTTACCAAGTTATTAGGTTGTGGAGGTCAGAGAGGCAGTCGCTCTATGTAAAATACTGGTCTTCAGCTGCATCCGGTTAGACTGGAAGCCGACCCCAACATAGTAGGGAACATGCTAAGTAGGCTAATAAGTACCTACAAACACAGTTGAAAATTATATGTATCTGGAAAGAAAATGATTCAAAGATTTATTTGTAGTTAAGTTATCGCAGAAACCTTGGATCTGATCTTAGGCAGTTTTTTTTTTTTTCACAATAGTGATGATGACTAAAAAATATTTTTTTGTCCGTCTTTGAGAATTTAAAAAATTATTGGACACGTATTTTTTCTTTTTTTACGTAATCTAAAGATTACGGCGATACATTGAGGTAAAATGTGCCATGACGTCACGAGTATGTAGATTTTATACATACTAGTGACGTATCGACCCCCACTCCCCAACTTAAAATGCGTTTTATGTAAGTAATTTTTATTAATATGATAAAGCAAAAAAATACGTGTAATATTTTTTTATTATCTGACTGACGGACTAATTAGAATTTAATTTTTTTTACCCAAGCATCATCCCTATTAAATCTATATTTTCTATTACAGTAGAAAATATAGATTTAGTTGTAATTGTGATTTTTTCACTGGTGTCGTAGTAAATCATGAATTACGTACTTATATAAGTATTTTTTTTCTAAAGTAAATTGACTGTATTCTGGCATCAGATAGTGCCTTTTTTTTGTTTTTGTTTTTTTTTTTTGAGGATGGGAAATCATCAAATGACTTCTCCCGCTCTGGGCAGAGCGAGAGGGTGTGGCAGACTTTTACTGACTAAAACCCACCCGTGTTCCTTCCGTTGCCTGTGTGCCGGGGCCGCGATATCCCTTTCGGACAAACCCGCAACCCCAGCAGGCATTGATCTTTCGACCCCGTCGGTTGGTGCTGACATCTCTTTGAGGCGCGCGTGGAACACAACGCGCCGTCGACACGGGCCTGGTCCTTATCGGACGGCGAGCTGCCCATTGCTCACCGTCCGCAAGCCCGCGCCTACGGTGATCAGATAGTGCCTGGACAGTTAATTAATTTGTAAGGTAAGCAAAGATTTAATTTAAGTCTAGTCTTACTGTCCAACCAGTAGTCAGTTATCTAGAACGGAATCGAATCGCTGACATCTCTGTTGGTCCCATGCCAGAACAACTTCAGCCAAACTTACAACCAGCCATACTAATTTGATATATTTGAACTTTACCTCTATCAGAATAAGACTGAAATTTGTTTGATTAGATGACAGAAATCAGGGTAAATACTACGTTTTAAACTCTATCGCCTGGCAATAACGCTGAAAAGTGTAAAGCCTGTTATCAGGTTGTTCGATGTTATGAAACTTTGGTTACCATTTTGAACCTTATATGTTAGGTGTACGGTTGAAAATGGAGGTTGTTAGGACAGAGTTCAAAGCAATGCAATCAATTCCTTTATTCTTTCCAGTTTGCGGCCAAAATCAACTTTACACGGTCCGTCCAATCAGAATAGATTTTTTTTTAGAGAACGAAAATTTGCATGTACGGATTTGGAATAGCATAATCAACCTGTAATATTCCCATCGCTGGGACACAGGCGTCCTCTCTGTGAGATGGGGTGGGCCGTAATCCACCCCGCGGGCCCAGTGGTGGTTGGACGTCACATATCTTCGAACTCTTTAGTTCTAGGACATGCCGGTTCCTCACGATGTTTTGAGAGTAGTGATGATGAAATAAAATGGTAAATATGGACGATACACAGTGTTGCCAGTGCAATCACAAAGTCCCTCTCGTTTTTTTTATTTCAACATCTAACAAAGTTTTGTGTAATTAATGTAGGTATTTTTTTTAAATAATATAATTTTGCAGCTCTATAAGGTTGATAAAATAAGTTTCGCGACAGTTACGAATGTACTTATTTACAGAATAATAATTAATGATATTTGGACCAAAGATGTAGCCACTGAGACCAGCTTCACAATAAAAAGTCATGCATTTCCATGCATTTGAAAGGCATGGTAACACGACGTACTTAAGAGTGGTCAGCATAATCAGCTTACAATTTTCCCACTGCTCCTACATATCTCCTCACTGTAAGAGGGAGTGGGTCGTAATCCATCACGCGGGCTCTGGGCGGGTTTCTGGATGTCACATGTCTTCTTATTTTAAAAAGTAAAAAAAAATCTTATCCGGACTATCACGAACTTTAAAAAAAGAATTAACTAAATCGGCCCAGTACTCCATTTTCAAGTGATGCACTTACCCACGAAAAGCATTTAATTTTCACCCGACTGCCCCAGAAGGAGGGTAATATTTGTATCTTCTTTTTCGTGTGGTTAGTGATTATACTAACCTGCTATCTAATTACGTAACACATTTTCGTAAACGATTACGACTAATCTGTTTCATTTTGACAATTCAACAACATTCATTGCGTTATTTACGTTGTTGAGCAGATTTTTTTCGAACTTATGAAGCAATGGATTAGCAATATGTTTCGAAACGATTTAGATTCTGATTGATCGTGTATTAGTGTAGTATTGTCAGGATTTTAAGCCGCCCACGGGCTTGACTTCACATGCCGTTGAGAAATATCATGCCGGTTTATATAGATCGGTCGGTCGGTTATTTTTAAAGATTATTCATCGGCATTCAAGACTTCTGAAGTGATAAAACAGAAGTCAAAAGTATAAGAAAATATAAGTAAGTAATTTTAAAAAGGTTAAAAAAAAAAAAACATAAAATTTTATATTACTGCTACTTATTTGACTCCTACATTTTCCCTTTTGACCTACAGACGCTTTATACCCTTATAAAGGCCAACCGAATCGTTCTATAGGTTATAAAATTTGATTTTAAGACTGTCCATATAATGTAAAAAAAGAGTCCTAAAAATTCTATACAGCTATAAAAACCAGATGGCATACCGTTTATGGAGTTAGTAATAAAGATTAATTTGATACTTTAGACCTAGCCCAGACGATTACATCGTCTCGTCTCCGCAGCTGTCTGTTTGTCAGTCACCGGGCTATACTTCTTAACTGTCATAGATGCCAGCTGAAATCAAGCGTGTCGAAAAATTACGCATCGTTATTTCTATTCTGATCCTGCTACACCTGTGCGAATGTTAATGTTAACATCTGAGCCAAACTGTGCCTTAAGAGTTCAAAAATTTCAAGATTGGCTGCATTAAATGTGGTTCAGCTCTTAAAGTTATTCCTACAAAGTTAGTGCGTTAACTGCGTTCAAAATGGAGCTAGAAGCTGTTGTGGTACACTGTAGCCCTTTCTCGTGTGCAGCGTAGGGCCCGAGCCAGCGCTAATGCGTGTATTCCTGTTGGTTTAATATTATTTATTAAATTCCCTTTCGGCCCACCAGTGGGATGACGGCTGTGGGACGAACGGGAATACACGCGCTAATGTAGCCCATGTGGTTTGATGCGTTAGCCAATGTAATAAAACCCTTTTAAGTGTCGAAAAAACCACCAGCCGAGTTATCGCTTGAGGTCTAACGTCATTAATAATGACCCATTTAAATTCACGTATTAAATATTGGCCACATCTGCGTGTTAATTTAATTGTAACGACGCAAAGCACATAAGCATTCGAAATGCAAAACAGTTTTAAACATTCGACCAATTTTACAGTAAAAAAAATATCTACCAGCTAGCTACACAGCAGGCTAAAGGCTTGTGCATACCAGCGTGACTTGTCGTGCGACGCGACACGGACAATACAATTTCTAAGAAAACTTCACAGTATAACATTAACCGGTGTCGCGTCGCGCGACAAGTCGCGCTGGTCTGCACAAGCCTTAATTTTATTTTCGACTCATTTGTAGGGCTGGTATTGTTGACAATAAAGAAGGGAAGAGAGCACGAGGCTGTTCGCCAACACGGTGGTCTGATCAAGTGAAAGAAGCTACGTCCTCAAGCTAATTTCAGCAGGTGTTGACAGGATAGCCTAGTGGTGTGACAGTCAGACTGCTAAGTCATAGGTCTCTAGTAGTCACACACCGCTGATTCGGATTCATGTGCGTATTGTAAAATAATCACTTGCTTCAAAGACGATGAAGGAAAACATCGTGAGGAAACCGGCTTGCCTAGAGTTCTATGTTAGGGAGGATGCCTGGCAGGGATTTAGAAAATGCCACATTAAAAAAAATGCCTGTTTATTGTAAACAATAAATAATGCAACAGATAGTTTTAAAGACATTTATTCAAAATGAAAAGTATGGAATAATTTACGAACACTAAACGTATTTATAAAAAACCGGTCAAGTGCGTGTCGGACCACGCACAATGATATTTTTAATTAGTCACTAACCACACGAAAAGAAGAAGCAGGTGGTGATGGCAACTTAGGACCTGAGTCGATGGAGGAGAAGGGGGGATTGTCCGCTTAAAGGGGTCCAGTGACGACGATAATGATGGACCGATTGAAGAAGAAGAGTGTAAAAATAAAGGCGTTGGTATTTACAGTGAGTTCACTATATCTTGTCCCTTATCGACATGTTGGCACCATTGCTTGTCAAGCTTAGTTTTAACACAAATAGAGTTCAAAATGGCGACTGACAGAACAGTACTACCAACCGCGTCACGGGACAAGTTATAATGAACGCACTGTAAATAATAGCAGGGTGTTAACTATTACTTGATCACTATCACTTGTGTGTAATGCAAGTGCAGGCCACACTGGGAACGAAGCTAAGTTCGTTTAGTTTCGCTCATGTAGCTACCGCGTCTTTTCATACTTCGGTTCATGTTCGCGGTGTGAACCAGGGATGTTGCGGATATTCACATCCGCATCTGCAATTGCATTAATTACCGTGGAGCTCATGCGGATGCACATATGGGTAGAAAAGGGTGAATATAAGTAAAATCATAATCAACAAAATTTAAATCATCAATATTGTACTTAGCTTTAAATCGTCAAATTTTCACGAAATAGTCTTATATAAACACATAATTTCGAGAGCATTGATTTTTAAATGATTATAATTTTGTAGTTATTTTATTATAATTGCCGCGAATTGAATTATGATCATCATACAACGAAACAGCGCTGCAATTTGAAATTTCGCCTTGCCACCTGGATCCCTTAAAAAACGTGAAAACCGCATCCGCGGATGTGAGCCACCAAAAATATGTATCTGCATCCGAATCCGCGAATGTAAAAATATCTGCATCCGCAACATCCACCAGGGATGTTGCGGATGCAGATATTTTTACATATGTGAACCGAAGTATGCAAACACTCGGTAGCTACATGAGCGAAGGTAAACGAACTTAGCTTCGTTCCCAGTGTGGCCTGCTCTTAATGTATGTTTGGCTTTGCCTGCCAACACGGAAAACGAACATTAAGGATAATATACTATTTTCTGATTTTATGTGAATATTATTCGTTGTTTACTGTGGATACACACACAGGACTCCCTCTCACTGCTGCCTGTGTTCAAGCAGTGATTATGATGTCGGTGGAAAAAATGGGGTGTGGTTATGTTGTGGACACGGCCGTGTGTTTTAAGTAAATACATGTACGTTACGAGTTATATTTCCATTGAGAAGAATTCTTTGATTCTTTAGTTATCGAATGGTGTCATTAAATTTTGGAAGTAGATAATAGATATGTAGCTGCAGCATCAAACTGTATCCCCCGATTTTGTTATCATCAGTTTTTTGAATTACCTTCCAATAAGCAAATTTAAAACCGTATTCACGTCAAAACGTCTGTCTTGGTTCGTGCCGAGGTTAGAGAGCTTTCACTTGAAATGAAATAAAATAAATATTTCTGTAAGTAGATCTTTTTCTACTTTTACACGTCAATTATTGGGTCAATACAAAAATAAAAAAAATATCTCCGTAGAGTAAGAGGAAGGTTTAATTCAGCTTGCAAGATTTGACCCATACATAACAAAACTAACTAACAAGGCAAGTTAAATAAGAGCTTGTAATTATATGGCGCCGGCATTTCCTAGCTGACTGATACTTGAGAAGAAATGCCGAAACGAAACTCAGAGATCATCGTATCTATTATTAAATAACTTCTCCCACTCTGGACAGAGCTGGAGGGTGTGTCAGACTTTTACTGACTAAATCCCACCCGTGTTCCTTCCGTTGCCTGTGTGCCGGGGCCGCGATATCCCTTTCGGACAAACTCGCAACCCTGGCAGGCATTGGCCCTTACGGACCCCGTCAGTTGGTGCTGACATCTCTGAGGCGCGCGTGGAACACAACGCGCCGTCGACCCAGGCCTGGTCCTTATCGGACGGCGAGCTACCCATTGCTTGCTCACCGTCCGCAAGCCCGCGCCTACGGTGGCCGGAAGTCGGCTCGCGAGTCCCGACGCCCGGGGTGTCTCCTGCGGCGACTAGGGGCGCGAGGGCGCGCATCTTGCCTCTCCCTCGCGCGCTCTGCCTCCTCCTTCGCGAGCATTACTGCTTCGCAGAAGGAAGTGACGGCCTCCCATGCACTCTCCAGAACCAGGGCCGGACGCGAGAGATCGCCGCCAAAAGTGCCCCGCCCAAGCCGGGCAGACCTCCACCGTATGCTCCACCGTGTCCTCCGGGTGATCCATACAGTGGTGACACCCGGGCGTTTCCTCCCACCTTATGCGGAACAGGAAACTCCCGAAGCAACCATGTTCGGTGAGGACCTGCGTCAGGCGGAAGGTGAGGACGCCGTGGCGCCTCTCTAGCCACTCCTCAAAGAGGGGACTTATCGCCACAATTGTGGCGTGCCCAGAATCTAACACCTACCTTACGTACTAGCTTCAGTCGAGCTACGGTATCTTATGGATAGAGGTATTTATGTTGCGCACTATTAGTGTTGTTGTTAGCGCACTGTGCACGCTCAACGCGGTAGCCGAAGGAAGGCTTGTACACTGAGCGACTTTACTCTGGCGACCGTTAGGGTTTTATGTTACAATTAAGTAAATTTTAGGTGTTAAGTTTATTATATGGGAAATTTATTTTATAATAGTATATTTTTTGTACTTAACTATCGTATTAGGGCAACCTGTAAAGATAGATTTAAACGTTGTATAAATAAATAAATGTTAGCATTAAGTTCAGCTGTGCAGGATCGCGTTTTGATTTAGTTTCTGATGGATCAATATTGTTTTGGCATTCAAACCCAAACTCAAATCATTTATTTCAATTAAACTATTAACAGGCACATGGGCGTACCCAGCTTTTGGACTAACGGGGGGGCAAATCAGTTTTTTTAAGCCGGGCCCCCTGCACATGTTTAATTACCCCACACACTATAAGAAACATGAGGGTATGTAGGTGTATGTAGTGTGTATTAGTGAACTAAAATATTGATAAAGAGATGCAATAATTAATATCGTTATACCGAATATTTAGTTTTAGATTTTAAAAAAGTATTTGGAAACTTTCCAAATGCCTTTATTATGAGCGTGCATACTGAAGAGGGCAACGTCGCAAATAGATGTCAAATATTTCGCTGTTTTTTATTAATTTGGCAATTTTATTATATGAAATATGGCTAACTAGTGAAGTAAAATATTGAATATGAAATGCAATTATTAATATCGTTACACCAAATATTTAGTTTTAGATGTAAAAAAAAGTATTTGAAAACTTTCCAAATGCCCTTTTTTACACCTAAAACGGTTACAACATCAAATTCAGTGTTATAATTGTAATTCATTATTAATATTCTAGTTCACTAATGAGCCATTAATCATTAATATTGCCAAATTAATCAAAACAGCGAAATATTTGACAGCTATTTGCGAGGTTCCCCACTTTCAGTATAAACGCTCTTAACGTGACTCTAACATAACTTTTATCGAAAACAGTAGGCACACCTTGGCAAAGCAGAGTCTGGAAAAAATGAGGGCGCCACTATCGCACATAGGTCACGTCGACTGGGAAATGAGTAACAGAATTTAAACAAATAGTTAAAAACGCTACTTATTGTGGTTTACTCAAAAGCTACTAGCACATCAGACTATTTTATGTCGATCTGCCAGCCCCAGACCTCCCCTGCCCCCCTCCCTGGGTACACCACTTTTGAATTGTCAAATATGAAGCTATAGTTAAGTATGAAAAAATTACCGTAATATTTACCGTCTAGAAATGCAGGCTATATTAGATGGGCAGAAGTGGCTAGAAATTGCAAAAAGAAAGAAAGAAAATACGTTTCTTTGCGGTACACATGACGCAAGGAAAGAACAAAACACGAAAGTAAACAATTTGGGGGAAAATATGCGTCACATCCACGCAAAAAGGCCATCGCTCAGCATAATGCTGCGACCCTATGCGAGGCAGAGCCCCAGCGCTGTTTTTCAGCGACAGCCGGCGTTGACGTGATGACGTCAACCGGTGCAGCATATAGTGAAATAACAAAATAAGACAAAACTAAAATAAATAAATACAATACTTAGTCCTAAATGTTTATATAAAATATAATATTTAAAAAAAAAAGACTTGGAAGCAGAAAGTTAAGGCCTTTGCCCAATCGTGGGACACTATGTAGGGTATCAAAAAGTCCCGCATGTATTTTATCTTGGTCCAACTCCAATATATCTGGAGAAACGGTGTAATTTTCAGCACTTCACTGATAAGCAGTGGATGGCAGACAGGAATAATGAGAAATAAATTAGATTCCTACTCGAGTAAGCGACTGTAAATTAGCTTTTAGTTAGACTGACAGTTAAATTGGACTGCGCATTTGTTCCAAGTACTAGGCACTTGTTGTTTTTTTTCTATTGGATCTGAGAAGCTTTGATACACTTCTTTATCCTTACGGAGGACTGGATGACCTAACTGCTCAATCAAGCCTAGCCTTTTCCTAACTATGTTGGGGTCGGCTTTCAGTCTAACCGGATATAGCCGTACTAGTATTTTACATGGAGCGACTGCCTATCTGACCTCCACAACCCAATAACTGGGTAACACGATACCCCTTGGCAAGACTGGTTGTCAGACTTGTGGACTTCTGACTACCTGTAACGACTGTCACAAGATCTACGATTGACATCAGGGACCAACGGCTTTACGTACTTTCCGAGGCACGGAGGAGTCTCGATATGTAATGGGTGGTCACCCATTAACGAACCGGCTGCAGCAAGCGTAGCTTAGCCTTCGATGGACCCGTGCTGCTAATATCATTTAGCCACGAGCCGGTCTTGATATCTTAAATGTTCGAATTATAAAATTAAAAAACTTACCTTATTTATTTTCAAAAACAATGACATCATATTATTATATACAAGCTTAAAAACTACGTGACATTAGTATGTGATAGACTGGGGAGTATCAATGGGGATTTCTCTTCGTGGTATTGAAGAACGCGCTGGAGGATACCGCAGCATGCCGCAGCATCCAGTATAGTGCGCTGGTCGCTGGCGCTATCGCAAATCATCAATTTAACGGCGAGGGCTGCGCAGGGTAGGCTGCGCAAGCCGTTAACTGATAGCTAGGTAGTTACAGTAAAATATATTGAAACAGCCGGATAGGTTAATACATTAGATACTTAGTTAGGTAGCAAATAACACGGCTTGGCTAGGGTATGGGTACTTAAGAGGAAATGCGGTCGGAGAGACTTTCGAAAATTAGGTATTTGAAGAAACTATCGCAGTCGCGATAGGCGGTGGGCGGTCGGCCGCTATTCGTGCGATAAGGACAGCTGCAAATCTGACTGAAAAGCCTAAGTAAAAAGTCATAATTCGAGGTGTGGCTCTCGCCTATTTCCTCCTCCAATATTGGACCAATTTAAAAGATATTTCATAAACTGAATAAGTAGAATATATTCTGTGTCCCTATGTTTTTCTTTTTTCATGAATAGTTGTCAAATTTGTACACTAGACCTCTGTAGATAGTGGTCTAAATAGGCAATTTTGAGCATTTTTTGAGGGTTCTAGTGCTAACAAAGTTAATGCATCATCAAAAAGGTAAACATAGGGACATACATGTAGTGGATGCCATCATGTGCGTTCGAGCTCTCACGACGGGGGATGCTGTTGCGCGGGGTGGGATCGTCTTGGCGGTGTCTCTTGACATCGCCAATGCCTTCAATACCATGCCCTGGAGTTGCATTAGGGAGGCACTCCGGTATCACCGGATGCCAACCTACCTTTGTCGAGTGGTCGAGGCCAATCTGACGGACAGGGTCGTCATCTTCCCCGGTCACCACGGAGAGTGGAACCAGCGAGAGATGTCGTGCGGTGTCCCACAGGGATCGGTCCTGGGGCCGCAACTGTGGGACATCGGCTACCACTGGGTGCTGCACGCCGACCTCCCTAGCGGCGTCAGCGTGGTCTGCTACGCTGACGACACGCTGGTCCTGGGACCGGAGGTCGCATGAGGCGGCGGCCGAACTGGCGACACGTTTAGTTGCGACAATCGTCGATAGGATCCCGCAACTGGGACTCGAGGTGGCTTTGCACAAGTCCGAGGCCATGTGTTTTTAATGTCCTCGGAACGCGCCACTGTCGGGTTCCCAGATAACGGCAGGAGGGGTTCAAGTCGGTGTCGAGTCGACGATGAAGTACCTGGGACTCGTCCTCGACAGCCGGTGGAACTTCGTTGAGCGCTTCCGACGTTTGCCTCCCAAACTGGAGAGGGCTGGGGCTGCTTTGAAGCGGCTTTTGCCTAATCTAGGGGGTCCAAACGCCTCCTGCCAGAGATTCTACGCGGGGATCGTGCGGTCCATGGCCCTTTACGGGGCACCGGTGTGGGCGCGTTCATTAAGGCTACGACCGGCCCAGCGGTTGAACGCGTCCCAAAGGGTCATGGCCATTAGAATGGTCCGAGGATAACGCACGGTCTCCCGTGAGGCGACAAGCCTTCTTGTCGGACTACCGCCATGGGATCTGTAGGCAAAAGTCCTCACGCACATCTGGGAGTGTCGCGAGGAGGCGAAACGCCGGGGCGTAACTCCGCTGCCGCGAGAAATCACGGCACAGCGGACAGAGCTCCGGCGGGATCTCATGGCGGCATGGAGAGTGCGATTGTCGCAACCCAGCGCTGGGCACGCTACAATTGTGGCGATAAGTCCCCTCTTTGAGGAGTGGCTAGAGAGGCGCCACGGCGTCCTCACCTTCCGCCTGACGCAAGTCCTCACCGGACACGGCTGTTTCGGGAGGTTCCTGTTCCGCATAAGGCGGGATCAAACGCCCGGGTGTCACCACTGTGTGGATCACTCGGAGGATTCGGTGGAGCATACGGTGGAGGTCTGCCCGGCTTGGGCAGAGCACCGCCGTGTCCTCACGGAGGCGATCGGCGACGGCAATCTCTTGCACCCGGCCCTGGTTCAGGCCAAGGTTTGGAGCGAGAGTGCATGGGAGGCCATCACTTCCTTCTGCGAAGCAGTAATGCTTGCGAAGGAGGAGGCGGAGCGCGCGAAGGGGCGGGGCCTGTGTGCCGCGGCCCCGGCACACAGGCAACGGAAGGAACACGGGTGGGATTTAGTCAGTAAAAATCTGACACACCCTCCCGCTCCGTCCAGAGCGGGAGAAGTTATCTGATAATTTGCCACACTAAAAAAAAAAAGGGACATATGTACATGTAGTTGATATTTATTTTACTGTAAAAAATCATTGCTTTGAAGTCATAAACCAGAAAGAAAACAGGCGAGTGCATTTCTATGGAGAAAAGATCATCCGCATTTCCTCTTAACACTGAGCACTCGCACATATAAGTAGGAAGGGTACCGTCCTTGGCAGCACGTGGTAGACATAATAGGAGTTTCAACACCTCACTACGGGACAGGGCAGAGCGCGGGTCGCATTTGAACCCGCAGCCCCCCGACGCAAGTGTGCGAGGGAACACCGGGGTGGTTTTTTTTGTCAGTAAGAGTCTGACAGACCCCTCTGCCCACCAAAGGGTGGAGGACGTCCATGCGAACTTCCAACCCGACAAAAAAAAAAATTGAACTGTGACCGCTATTTCCAAGTTACTGGTAGATTTCTTTTCACTATTTCCATAACTTGATTGAGTCTTGGTCGCTGGGACTGCGCTTGGGCGTGTAATGAACGGCCTGGGCGTCCAATTAGCTAGCAAATTTAACTAGATGGCTGCGACATATATATTTATACGGATTTTGACGCGGTTTTCACCATCATTTAGAGCATTTATACCGGATGGTATATGCGTATGATACTTTCATATTAAACTTAAATATTATAAAAAAGAACTAGTTTTTTGGTCGTAGCC
The DNA here is from genome assembly GCA_947364205.1 of Agrochola lota. Classification (NCBI taxonomy): domain Eukaryota; kingdom Metazoa; phylum Arthropoda; class Insecta; order Lepidoptera; family Noctuidae; genus Agrochola; species Agrochola lota. The sequence goes on along the minus strand of OX376227.1, from coordinate 18,640,929 downwards.
GTGCGAAGCATGAAGCAGCAAGTTAATAAAGCATTTTTTTTCCGAATATCTTCAATACACTCAGATAATTTAAGCGTTTCTTGAAAACGCTGCAGCGATCACTGGGCTAGACGAACAGTTAATTCGTAGACTTGCAGTGATTTTACAGGCAGTTACCTCAGGACAAGATGTTGACGCTGTAAAATTTAAAGAATATGCGTACCAGACAGCTGCTAGGTATGTGGAACTATATAATTGGTACCATATGCCAGCTACTGTGCACAAATTGCTAATACACGGGGCAGATATCATTGCCAGTAACGCAATTATGCCAATCGGGAGCCTATCAGAGGAAGCGTCCGAGTCACGCAACAAAGACTTTCGTAGATTTTGGGAACACAATTCGCGAAAAAAAAGCAGACAGAATTCGAATGAGGATATCCTCAACATGTTACTTCTTTCATCAGATCCAGTTATTTCTGTAACAAGACCCAAGATGAGTACGAAAAAAAAGCAAGAGCTTTTCAACGAAACCCTGGATTTGTTGAAACTTCAGGAGAGCGATTTCGAATTTTTTGATGTTTCTCATTTAGATCCTGACTCTGAGTCAGATTCTGATTCTGATGACGATTTTGAAAACTAATTATAGTTAGCTTAACCACCCTTATTAATGTCGTAATACTAATAATTAGGTACTACTTACAGTAATTTATGTCATCTACATTAAAGTAATTATATAATTTGGGTAATTAGATAATTCCTAATAGGTTAACGATCATACAATAGTGTTAAAAACGAGTTCTTAGAATGCGTAACTAAATTTATCACTTCATTTTTTTTGTCGATGTCATGGAATATATTCTTAATTTTGCTAATGTAGTAGTGTTTTTCTAAAATACAAAGACCTCTCTGCAAAATTTCAAGTTTATAAACCCGTTGGTCCGGACGTAAGTACAAATTTTGTAAAACGATTTTTTTAAATAACGTATATATTTTTTATAAAAAAACCGCAGTTATCACCAATATATGAAATACACCAAAAAATGACAAATAATTTGTAGAATCGCCATCTGAAAGGATATATCAGTTAAAACAGCGGTTTTGAAGATATTTGGATTTATTACTTTGGCGCCATACAAAATTTTCTATTTTTTTATTTTATAATTTAGTTTACCTATGAAATGATATTCCTTATATATATTCATGACCACTGAAGGCATTAGAACCCTATCACAAGAAAAAAAAAAAAAAAGCGCAAACATTTTAAATGACTATGAAGCTCGATTTACAGCCCACAGTGCGACGTAGAGTTGAGACTAACTAACGCTAACCACCAGATTTTGCAAAAGTCGCACCCCCAGTCATGCCAAGAGAACAATAGTGACCAATCACAAAGCTTGCCGAGTGTTTGGAGTTCAAGTGCAGGTAAAAACTACGAATAATACGAATACGAAACAATAGGTTGATCGTCTCGCAATTTTACCTGCTCCCCATAAAACTATTCTCTTCCCTGTCACACATGCAAAAGTATTGACAATCGTACTTTTCTGAATAGCTGATAAGACAAGGATATTTTCCTGGTAATTTGTACATCAGGCGTAGTATTTATTTTTTGCACTAGACAATTTTTTTTTATGAAGTTATAGCAAAAATTACAAAACATTTAATGTTTGGTTAGTGATTTGCCAACGTTTTAGGCATTTTTGAACTTTTAATTATTAACAAAGATCTGCTACCGCATCAACTATGATAATAACTTAAATTTCAGTACAGTCGCGCCGGAAATCATTTTTAAATTGGTTTCAAATGATTTAATCTGGGATTTTTCATAAAAAAACAAAAATCTAACTAACTCAAAAACTACTGAATTTCGGTAGAACATTTGGTGGCTTAATTTGTTGCATTTTAACCCTACTATGACGTCCTGCAAGGAATACGTCAAGTTAGTATATGTGCCATTTTTTGATTTTTCTATCCATGTCCGCGCGCGACTGATAGACACTGTCTGAGGTATGTGAGCGGTGAGAGAGGGGAGGTAGACAAAGTTCAAGCTAACCAGTCTGCCAATTTTTTCAATGCCCTCCCCCGTCTCACCGCTCACATACCTCAGGCGGTGATTAGCAGTCGCGCTTAGATTATAGCTAAGTCCGCTCTTTATTTTTTTTACTCCTTAGTTTTTGGACTTCAAAAGAATATTAATTACTAGCTTCTGCCCGCGACTTCGTCCGAGCCTTATATTAAAACCTTTCTCAAGAATTGGGCTATTCAATGAATAATCATTTTTAAATCCGACTGGAGTTCTGGACATTACCTCCTACATACAAACTTCAAACAAACAAATTTTACCTCAATATAATATTTAATAATATAAAATTAAATTAAATTAAATATCGTATAGTATTATACACTTACTTACTAAAGCCATAGATTAGTATAAAGCTGTAAGTAGTCAAATAACAACGCTGCTGCGCTAGCGATAATGGCAGTTAGTACCTACGTGTTCATAGTTTCGAGTAATTGGCGCGAAGTTTTTAAACACAATAAATATATTTGATTTGATTTAAAACATTTTAAACTTTTCTGACTTGTTTTATTAACTTATTTTTCTGATTTTCGAAATAAATGTCTATCCTAAGTGAATGAAAATGTGTAATCATTAAATATGTATTTCTATTAGAATACTTACTTTTAAATGATAAAAACAACGTGGGGCAAAGTTAAAAAAAAAAATATCATTAGCAGAAGTAAAACATGAATGATGATACCGCAATAACAAACTCGCCTCGTATGGTTAATGCCGTTATGCTTAGGAAAACTTATCATAAAATCGACTTACTGCCGTTATCCTTATCGGCAATAAAAAAATGGCAGTCCGATTAAATCATACAGCTCATTGCGCTAATTCTGAATCTACGTTTAACTCGATTTGGACAAAAATTATACTTACGCAAAGTTGTTATCGCGCGCGCGGCAGAAAAGCTATCTAATTACGCAACACATTTTCGCAAACGGTTACGACAAATCTGTTTCATTTTGACAGTTCAACAACATTCATTGCGTTATTTACGTTGTTGAGCAGATTTTTTTCGAATTTATGAAGCAATGGATTAGCAATCTGTTTCAAAACGATTCAGATTCTGATTGATCGTGTATTACGTAATTAGGGCACAGCTGTACAAATACAGAGCGTTTTAGACACCATAATGTCAAATACCTACTGATGAAAATTACAGATTTTCATGACGGCCGATAAAATATGACGGCCAGCGCTCTTCTGGGAAACCGTAGCTTATGACTCACCGAGTGAGCTGCGCGTATTCGAGAAAACAAAGAGAAATCAGTAATTATACAAAAAAATGTCGTTCGAAATCATGTCAGTGTTTGAAATGGTCTACGAGTGAACCGTGTGAGCTTTTTTTTTTTTTTTTGAGGTTGGTAAGTTATCAAGTAACTTTTCCCGCTCTAGGCGGAGCGGAAGGGCGTGTCAGACTTTTACTGAATAAAGCTCACCCGTGTTCCTTCTGTTGCCTGTGTGCTGGGGCCGCGATATCCCTTTCGGACAAATTCGCAATCTTGGCAGGAACCGTGTGAGCCTAAAAATCACCTACTATGGACCGGCTGTTTTGCTTTGTAGCCCAGTAGAGTGACCATCTGTAAGGGAGGATGCCTGTCTAAGATGTACAAATGCCTGATTTTTCAGGAAAAACGCCTGTCTATTGTAAAAAACTGTAATTCTTAAAATAAATAATAATCAACAGATAGTTTTAAAGACTGACGTTTAATCAAAATGAAAACCATTATCAATTTACGACCACTGCGAACTTATACACGAATACTACCACTGAGTGATATGTTTCCGAAAACATTTAATTTGAAAAAAAAAATTGGTTAAAATTTTTTTTTTTTTTTCACATGGGACGTTCTCATTTTTTTCCCTTGTGTTACTAATAACGGTTTTACCGACTCTATTGCCAGGTGATTCCTTTCTTTACTCAACAGTGCATTTATTGGGGAAATTCAAAAAAGCCGGTCTCAGCTTAGCGCCGGCTGCACGCCTGTCTTAACCGTAAAATACCTGTCAAATGCGGCAAATACCTGTCAAATGCGGCAAATGGCTGTCAAATGCGGCGAATGCCTGTCAAACGCGGCAAATGGCTGTCAAATGCGGCGAAGGCCTGTCAAATGCGGCAAATGCCCGTCAGGTGGTAACCCTACCTGAGAGTAGTTTATACCCAAGTTTGCAACCCTGAAAACTTTGTGCTACTCATGGTGCTCGAAAATCTGAGAAATTTTGGCATTTACATACATAAACTCACGCCTTCTCCCCATGGGGGGTAGGCAGTAACTACAGAACGCCAACTGCTACGATCCTTACATACTCCTTTTGCTCCTTTTGTGTCTTTCCATTCTATACAAGGCCAGAACGCAAGGGTGTGAAACTAATCGCGCATAGATTGGAAATCACTTTTTTACTAAGGTCTTCCAATCTATACAAGAGTAGTACGCAAATACTCGCGTATACTTCGTAGTGACCTAGTTAACTACATTATTCCAAAATATACAGTGCCAGTACGCATACGGAATAATCGTGTATATGTATATTGCGTCAAATTGTAAACTGGTCAACTTGTTTGCGACAATTATGTCGCAAACAAGTTGGATACCAGTTTACAATTACAAGGTGCAAGGTGCTAATGCACCTTGCGCTAACTAGCCTGTCTGGCTGCGAGCAACTTGGAAGTAGCGCTCGCCGGCCGCTACCGTGGCACCGCTCGCTTCACTCGCTCGGCTCGCACGCGGTTGACACAGTTCTGACCTAACCTAACCCATTTCATATTCCGTTATCTGTTGTCTGTTTCATTTCACCCAGTTCACATTTATTTTTAACAATTTATTTTTAAAACTCATGTCAAGTGTAAGTGATGTAAACAGTATAGTTTTGAATCAGAACGCGCGCGTCCACGTTACAAACTATACACGAGCAGTACGCAAAATTCGTGTACACATTGTAATCACAGATTTAAAAATAGCATTACAATGTATACGTATACGCGAGCAGTTTCCTATGGCTGCGTTCTGGCCTTGTATAGATTGGAAATACGCTGCCTCGTTTATGTTCATACATCTGTAACTCTACCATGAGTTAACACAGCCAAAACTTGGTAGCGTCTCCGTAAATGATTTATATGTATAATTATACAACTAATGTACCTACATATACAAAATATTGTAAAACATTTTAAAAGAGTAACGGTGGAGTTTCTTGCCCATTCTTCTCCATACGAAAACTACCGTTTGGAAGGGGCGACTACAATCAATTCAATTTTTTTGTAATTTTTGACGTTCAAAAGTGCCTTGCAAGGGCCTATTTGAAATAAATGATTTGACTTTGACTTTATGAATATTGACAGCGCCTCTAGCGGTCAAAGAAAAAAATTATGTTCGTACCATGACAACTATACTCACTAGCGTTTTTCACCTGTGACCATACAAAACGGCACCATGTCTCACTTTCTGCTGGGGACCTTTCGGATTTGTTTGTAATCTCGAGATAGGTTGACATTGTGTTATGTTTTGTTCCAGATGTGATAATAGTACGCCAGAAATTTATAATTTTGGTTCCGATATGTATTTCTTGTTGGACTGCCACAGCGAACATGATTTTAATAAAGAGTGCTCAAAGTCAAAGTCAAAGTCATCATCACTAACTGAACCAAGAGAAATAGCAACCACTGGGCCTCCGTTGCAAGAGCAGTGGTGGCCGGTGGTAAAGGCCCTGACTTACAAGTTGTAGGTCGTAGGTTGGAACCCAGACAGTAATTAGACAATAAGACAATAATTTCATCTCCACCGGTCTCAAAACGGTCAAGGAAAACATCGTGAGGAAACCGGCAGGTCTTAGAACCAAAAAGTCAAAGACATGTGACATCTAACAACCCGCACTGGGCCGCTGGGCCCACGTGATGGATTATGGCCCACTCGCTCTCGAATAAAGTAGGCCTGTGTCCCAGCAATGGGAACATCATTGCGGGGAAATTTTCCAATGAAAACCTGATTCGGACCATTATGAACATTTTAAAACAAAACTTGCGAAATCGGTCCTGTCGTTCTCAAATGAAGTGCTTACCAACGAACAACATTTTATTTTTACTTATATAGTGTAAAGAAGAATCTTGTGATGATTTCTAATTTGCACCCTAATTGCGTAATACACGATCAAACACAATCTGAATAATGTTGAAAGAGATTGCTAATCCATTGCTTCATAAGTTCAAAAAAAAATCTGCTCAACCACGTAAATTGCGCAATGAATGTTGTTGAACTGTCAAAATGAAACATATTAGTCTTAATCATGTACCGAAAATGTGTTACGCAATTATATTTGAAATAAGAATAGACATTTAAAAAAACCTTTTTTACAGTCCATTCAACCGATTTTGACTTCTAAGTAGGCATAAGGATGGCATTAAACCTCTTGAATGGACCTCACAGCGACGCCCTAAGCCCTAAGCCGAGGTCGAGCCCGAAGTCCGTGCGGATGACCACTGAAAATCAGCGCTGTGCTGTGGGTCTCCATAGCACAGCATCATGCTGAGTGGAAGCCTCCTTGTCACAGTCATGACGTGCCAGCAGCTGCCAACTATTTCTGATTTGTGCTCTTTGTTGTATTGTTATCGTTATGTTGTCGTTATCTAGTCGAATTTATTATCTTTTGTTTAATGCACGTGTTTCATAAACTTATTTTTCTTTCTTTCTTACCTCACAGGAGGTGCCCTTAGCGTGTAGTCACTTAGTTTTTAAGTTTTATGCCCTGGCTGGAGGCCTTAATTTATTGAGGCATGACCCACGTCAAGGGTTGACCTGCGAGATGTCGTATAAAATGTAAATCTAAAAAGTTATTTCCTTTTTTGTCGCGTGTCACTCGTAGCGGCAACATCGCTCTAAGGGTAAATCTTATATTTTCCTATTGTTGTTATATTCGATTGTCAAAACTAGATACAGTCAAACCGTTTATAACGATTTCGAAGGGACCGTTGGATATAACCAAACACAGTGTATATACAGTGTGTCAGGGACTTCGACGCGAAAACTGATACCATGGATTCAGTTCATGATTCTGAATACCCCCTCCATTGAAATTTTTCGTTAGTTTTCTTTTTTTAATTACTGTTGTTTGACCGCGTAGGTATTGCGCTTTTCTATGAAACAGCAGACTAAAAAAAAAATTTCCGATGAAGAATTTCAACGGGGTGTTCAGAATCATGTACTGAATCAGGTGTCAGTTTTTTTCGTCGATGTCTCTGACACCCTGTATACATAACCATAGCCGATAGTCGTTATAACCAAACACTAATGTTAAGTAAACAGAAATGCTGGGTCCTCAAAATTTCGTCGTTATAACCGGTACGTCGTTTAAAACGAAGTGTTTATAAAACGGTTTTGACTGTAATTGGATGTTAATTGTGTTAGTTATACCAGTGGTGATTTATGTTTGTTTTAGTGTTTATAATTTAGTTCCTTGTGTAAAAGTAGCGGTTGTAATAATAAAAAAATGTGTGGTATTCAAATAAATTGATTACACTTGTGATTTCGTGTGCCGTGTTGTTCTTTTTTTAAACATCATCGCTTCTGTTTGCTAAAAATAGGTTTCCCAATTAAACAAAAAATACAAAAAAAAAAAAAAAAAAATATTCTCGACTCGTAAATAATTAATTAATTTAAATACGCTAACATTAAAATTCTTAAATGACCCAGTTACGTAAAACGATCGACATCGACCTTTCATGTCGAAAATTAAGTTATTTACATGATTTTCCTTCATTTTGTATCACGCGTGGAAATACGGATCAATCGATAAAAAACATGTGATGTCGTTCTCACGTTTGTTACACGTCACTACTGTGCTTTTTAGAGTTCCGTACCCAAAGGGACCCTATTACTAAGACTTCTCCGTCCGTCCATCCGTCTGTCACAGGGCTGTATCTTTTGAACCGTAGTAGTTAGACAATTGAAATTTTCACAGAGTGTATATTAAGGCCACTATTTATTATTTTATTGATTTAGTTCCCAAATGAAATAATTACATTTAATGCATACACCGGGAACTACAAAGCTTAGGAAAATCACAAGTAATACTCAAAAAAATTGTTGTTCTACTGTACCTAAGTGCCCTTAGGTACAGTAGGCTGAACTACAGAGGTAACAAAACCAGTATAAGCTGGCCTCTTATTCTCAGGTACAGTAGGCCGAATGAGGTAACAAAACCAGTATAGGCTGGCTTCTTATTCTATTGAAAATGCGTACTACGCTAGACCAGCTAAGGCTAAGGTGGAGGCTGACGTGCAACGTTTGTTTGTAATGTATCATTCATGGCGAGCTTGGTTACAGCGATACATGGTGCTCGAAGCGAGCGATCGCCACGTCTTGTGTATCACCGTATTGTAACCAAGCTCGCCGCGAATGTTACAAATCAGTATCTGCCTTTATAAAGTGACAAGGCTTTACATTTTGCCTTCGGCATATTTCTAACATTACTTAACGGAGTACTTACTCCACTAGATCCTTATACGTGTGCGAATCTGTGCGTGCGTAGATTTGTAATGTGACCACAATCAGTGTAACAAAAGCCAATGCCCGAAATAGGCGTCTTTTTTTTTCAGCCGTCAACCAAATCTTGTTTTTCTAGTACAGAATAGTGTATCAAACGAAACTAATTTGACATGCATATCTCTAAACTCAGTCCGTGGTCTCAGGCTTTTATTTAAGTTTCCTAAGCTTTTTGGTTTTGAAATTATGACAGTTTTTTTACACAAAATCTACCAAAAGTAAAGGAGACAATTTTTTTTGTTTGGGGAATGGGCCCACCACATATTGTGGCGTATAGTAATGAATTGCATGTTGGTTTATTCCTTATAATCTCTAGATTACAGTGGTAATATTAGCAAATCTTTATGTAACCGGAATATTGTGAAATACGACAATCAAAACATTACTCTCACTATAACCTTAAATCCCACAAGAGCGATTGTCTAATGAGTGAATAGGTTTCATTGGTATTTAAAGTTGAAATAGTGCACTGTTCAATAATACTATAAAACAATGTCATGTTTGTACTATGTGACAGATTTTGATAAGATTTTCACGATTTGATAGTCTGATTCACGAAAATGGATTAGATGTTTAATATAATGTTCTAAGGTGATTGTGTAAGGAGAAAAAAAAAACACTTACATACGTAACAAAAAGTATTTATTAAATGCGTACTGTTAATCATCGTCATTTTCAAAGTCATCTCTTAAAAGAAGTATTTCATCTAAAAAAGATGCAGGTGGCTCAACCTCACTTTCAGCAGCCGACCGTGCGTCTGCCCACTAAACAATTACAACAATATCCAGCAAGAGCAGCCCTACTGTTAGAAATTGATGGGGTGGTGTCAACTAGTATATAAATATAATAAGTTTTTCTACTAGTGTGCCTTGATTGTATCCTACCTCGTAGAAGATAATTATTTGGACCAAACTCATGGACAGGTTGCCGGTATACCTCGATTTTGTATTGTCCAGAGGCTCAGACATGCTCACCATAGTACGAACGAGATTGCTTAATTTGATAAATTCCTAGAGCGAATAGAATTAAGTTCTGGAATGTCGATTGAGGAAAATGATCCAGCTCTGGAAGATTAGCATCAATACTGGCAAATTGCACCCTCACTCTGTTCAAATTGTGTATTTCCACGTAGGAGGCTAAATGGTTTGGGGTGTTTAGTTTTGCTTGAGCAATCGCTAGTATCTCTTCAGCATAAAAATTATCACGGATTAATGTATGAAATCGATTTATTAATGCAGCTGCTACTTTTAAGTCAAGCATCAGGTGGGTGGATGCTGTATTGAAGTATTCCTGACGGAACAATTTGAAGTCCCGTTTAAATCTGCCATTTACAATTTCAACCACCCACCTACACAAGGTCACACATCGGGACTTGTTGGCTGCAATTGTCGACAATTGATATTCACCAGCCTGTTTAGATTCAGGTATATAAGCCTTGTAACCATGCTGCTGCAAGAATTGAATTGCATCCCTAAAACCTCTATCAAGAATGAAAACGTCGTTTTCTCTGAAAAAGCTTCACAGTGGACTATTGTCAGTGAACAATCTAAGCATAATAGAAGTTTCTGACTCTGTAGCAGGGTATGGTCCAGCGACATCAAGGATATAATCATTACAGCACACAAGTAAAAACGGTTTAATCAAGTTGCGAAACTTATGCAAACTGTATGTTTGCTTTTGGTACAAGTAATTACTACTTTTTTGTACGTAAATGTATGTACCGTCACATATTACTATGGCTGGCATAAATTCAGGATCCATGTCTGGATTACCAAATAAGCCATTTGGTATTGTCAAGTTATATTGAGCAACTTCCTGAATACTTGTGTTATTTGTCCCTAAATGCAATTGAATCAATTGGTCTTCAAAACACTTCCTGACAATATTAAGGTTTTTGAACACAGTTGATGAAGCTACATTAAAAAGAGAAGCTATGCGTTCATTACTATCTCCTGTACGAAGTTTCATTAATAACATAGCCAGACTTCTTTTAGAAGATTTAACCCTTTCACTGATAGATGGAATTTCAATTAATAATCGTTCAAATTGATAGTGGGTAAAGCCTAACCAATATTTGCATAATGTGGCATTATGTTGAATTATGTTTTCGATATTATAATTTCGAAATGCACTACTTTTAAGTAGTGAACATAAGCCGTCCATTTGAGATGCAATGAAATCTGAACAGTTACTGATTGTGTATAAATTATTCCAGTCATTATGAGGTTCATTCAAATGGTGGTCACAAATACGAGCACAACGGGGAACATAAAATGAATGATCAATCAGTAATCTTTCCTTTAGTAGTATAGGTACTAAAAACCTCGATGTATTTTCACATAACCTAAAAATACAGTGGCGGGAAGTAGAAGCAGCACGCTTGTAATTGGACATAGTAATTGTTGGTACTGCTCTGTAACTAGCAGGCGTAACAGTCATAGGCATAGGAGGTGGTTGTGGGATGTTACTGCTGTGTTCAACATCAATTGGCTGAATTTCCATATCCCTGATTTCATCCAGTTGCCTGTTTCTCTGCACAGCTCGGAAGGCTCTCAGCCAGCAAGCCATACAGACTTGTTCTAAACGTTCCACCTGAAAAAATAGACCATTAGTAATGCAAATAAAATATATCTTAATATGCCTTAACCCAAAAGGCAGCCTACTTATATATATTTTTTAAGTAGTGTGTGAGTTTTTTGTTTACTATTTTTGAGACAGACAAGGTTCCACTTGCGCAAAGGCATGGCTGGAGTTGAATCACTTCCAGGTGGAACCAATTGGTTTCAATTAATTGTAAATTGATTTAAACTTAAATTCCACGTTTTTACAGTTTATTTTCTTCTGTTTTTATTTTCATAAAATCGGTTCTCCTCGACGGTAGAGATTTATATTTATTATTAGACTAAATATTATATTGTTTGACTTTTTCACAGATTTATCATTTAGAATAAAAATTATTAATTTAATATTACCTGGTGCAATGGTATCCACTGTAAAATAATATTCCATTGCGCAGAGTTAACATGCACAGTATGTGTTTGATGTGCTCTTAAAATTGAAGAACCACATGAAATGCAAATATTCCTATACCCAAATCTCGCTGAATGAGCAGTTCGAATACATTCTTGCAATATCATTAAGCAGTTTCCACATACTGCATCTAGTGGGTGTAACTGAAAAAAGTAGGTAGGCATTTTACATACATCATAACATGTTACAATACAAAGTCGCGAAATAAATATGAATAAATTCTTCGCATTTACAAAACTAACACCTCAGATTCGAGAGTTGAAACACTCACCTCGCGAGAAATCCACATACATACAAGTTGGCGCACATCTGCAGATGTTTCGGACAGTAACTGTCTTCGCACATTGCGTTGAAATCTTACTGCACAATTGACACAACAGCTTTTTGGATTATGCGCTGTACCTACAGATGCCATTTTCAAAATCTTTCGAATAAAAATACGAAAAGAATCGAAGAAACAATTTCACGCAACTGATAAAGAAACGGAAAGAAATTTTAATAATAAATATGTTGTCTGTCATCTGTCAGTGTCAACTGTCATGTAAAACAACAGACTTTTACTACGTTTCGTTCCACGGTGATTTTTAAACCACGTTACGCGATATTTGCGATAGCCTTTTAAAACAGCATTTAAAAACAAGTTTACGGTTCCTTTCATATCTTTTTACACATTTAAAGCCGATACTATTACCACCGCGCACCGTAGTAACATTTTTTCATGTTTAAGTAAACGCCAAAACGCCCCTCAACACGCACTCTTTGTCTTATCACATTTTTATTAATATTTCATTATTCCGGTTAGATTTTTGTGTAATTTTTGGTCAGTTTAATATAATAAGATGGTTACTTTTTTATGTGTTATATGATTAATATACGTTATCATTTATCAGTGGGCCCAAAAAAAATGGTCTCCTTTGTAAATTTGTGTTTGTGCTTGAAGACAATATAAGAAATCAAGTAGAAACAGCCAAATTCCTCGGTTTAAAAATTGACAGTAGAATCAATTGGAAATGTCACACAGAAGACCTTTGTACAAAAATAAGTAGTTTATCTTTTGCGATGTACAAACTGGCACCAACAGTGAGTAGAAACGCATTATTGATGGCGTATTATGGACTTGTTGAATCGGTACTTAGATATGGTCTAATATTTTGGGGTAATTCGACAAACACCGACGTGGTGTTTAAAAGGCGGAAGCGGTGTATTCGGGCTATGTTTAAGATCAAAAATACCGACAGCTGTTAACCAATGTTTATAAAATACCATATACTGATACTTCCGTCACTATACATCTTGGAAATAGCTTTATTTGTTCGAAGCAATCCTCACTGGTTTCCTCTTTTGTCGGACAATGTCACTAGAAATAGACGTACTAAATATAAGAACTTCTTACAGCCTCACTCTGCGAAAACAGCACTCCTTCATAAAAGCGTGTTTTGTATGGCACCATTAATATATAATAAGATTCCAGAGGTTATCAAAAAAATTAAACCAGCCAAACTTATTCAAGAGAGAACTTAAGAAGTTACTTACTGAAAAATGTTACTATTATGTCAAAGATTTTTTAAATGATAGTTTCTAATCTGTTTGTGTTATGTTTAAATTTTGTTATGCATTTTTTTTTTTGTTTTTTTTTTTCTCTCTTTCATGATTGTGTTGTATTGCAAGTGGTAATAATTTATTTTGTACGCCAATGATGGCAAAACATGTTGCAACTCACAGATTTTCACTTTACATCCACATTTGCATTTATATGTATAATGTTACACATTATCTTTATCTTTGTCTTTGGGTTAAAAAAACTGATAATTGCAAAATCAGGCCTTAATAATAAAAAAAAACCTACGCAAAAATATGAGCCTCAAACTTGATCTAACTATTACTTATTGAAGCTTGAAACTGTTTCGGATTCGTCCAAAGTTAGAACAGTAGCCGAATATTATGTTACGGTTTCGGCAAAAAATCGTGTTTCGATCAGACATTACCTACAACTCAAAACACAATAAGTAAATTGCAAATAATTATCGATACCTTACATTATTTTCCCATCCCTAATTCTTGCTACAGCCACGTTAAGAGCGTTTATTCTGAAGTTGGGCAACGTCGCAAATAGATGTCAAATATTTCACTGTTTTGATTAATTTGGCAATATTAATGTGTGGAAATAAAAAATGTGGCTAACTAGCGAACTAGAATATTGATTATGAAATGCAATAATTAATATCGTAACACCGAATGTTTAGTTTTAGATGAAAAAAAAACGATTTGGAAACTTTCCAAATGCGTTATTTACACCTACAATGGGTACAACATCAAATTCAATGTTATAATTGTAATTCATTATTAATATTCTAGTTCGCTAGTTAGCCACATTTCTTATTTCTATTCAGTAATATTGCTATAAGAATCAAAACAGGTAAATATTTGACAGTTATTTGCGACGTTGCCAACTTTTAGAATAAACCCTCTTAAAGGTATAAAAAGTACTTACTTGACGATCCAATTATCCGCTTTGACCGGTACATTTGCTCGCATTTTTATCTATTATTCTTACTGCTTTGTAAAGGATTATAACAATGATTTTATTAAATCATGTAATTATGTGTTCATGAAAGTAGACGGGGCTCGCGGCTAAATAATAACAGCCGCACAGGTCGATCGACCGAAGCTACGCTTGCCGCGGTCATTTCGCGGATGGGTGTCCATACAATATACAGCATGTAACAAAAAGCCTGTCCAATCCGATAGGGGGCGCATAGGTACCGCAATAACACTACGAAAAAGTTTTATTTTTTTATCGTGAGGAAACCTGGACTTATATAGTTAATATAAGTCTGAAATCGCCAACCCGTCTTGAGCCTTGAAGAGGCCTTTGCCCTACAGTGAGACAGTAATAGGCTGGTATTATTATTATTATTTATTGCTATTTAAAATTTACGTTTTTGGTACCAAAATTACCCCAATTTCATTATAAATTATATGTGGCAGTGATAGCCTAGTGGTGTGACCGTCAGACTGCCAAGTCTCGAGTTCGAACCCAAGGCACGCACCTCAAAACGGTGAAGGCAAACATCGTGAGGAAACCGGCATGCCACCACACGAAAAGAAGAAGATTATAAAATAGTAAATTTTCTATAGAGGTCATAACTTATGAGTTGTAACCATGCGCTAAATAACGGCCGCCCGTGCCTCATTATAAACCCAGTAAAATTCCCCATTGAAAAAAATGCGATGGTTTTAATTTATATTTTTTTTGAAAAACTCATCTAAACTATAAAATATTACCAGTAAAATATAACTCAGTAAAATTCCCCAATGAAAAATAATGCGGCGGTTTTAATTTAAAAAAAAAAAATACTGAAAATTACCACATAAATTAACTCACAGTATGATTCTTAACAACACGCTCACGGATTGGACAGGGTTTTTATTTATTTATTTTATTATTTATGCACACACAGTAAAATACATAGAGATACGACATAATTATAATTAGAGTTTTTTTTTTATTTGCCTTATTTTCTATTTTTTTTTTATTATTTGTTTTTTTTTTTGTTACACGCTGTATATCGAGACCCCTCCGTGTCTCGAAATACACGTTAAGCCGTTGTTCCCTGTCATTCGTAGTTCTTTGACGGTCGTTACGGCATTCAGAAGCCCAAATGTCTGACAACCAGTCTTACCAAGGGGTATCGTGTTACCCAGTAACTGGGTTGTGGAGGTCGAATAGACAATCGCTTTATTTAAAACGTTGGTATTCAGCTGTATCTGGTTAGTCTGGAAGCTGCTTTTTGTTTATGAAAGTAGCATGAACTACATAAGCAGCCCGTGACTTCGTCTGTTAAAAAAATATTTCACATTATCCTACATGGGCATTTATGTATGAAACGGGCAGAAAGCTAGTATGCTATAATTTGACCGAGACCACTGTGCCGCGCCTTAGGAATGCGCGGCGAGGCGGGGGGCAGGGTTGACGAATGAGCAGCGGGACGCCGTGAGCGTTGATGAATGAGCAGTCTGCACTGCTCCCGTCTTGCCGTGCACATACCTAAAGCACGGTCCAGTGGTTTCGGTAAAACTATAGTGTGGATTATTTAACACTCAAAAGGTCAGTTTCGAGACTTTGTCTGTTGGTTTGTGAACTACATTTTACTGAGTAATTTAATTTGACTCTGCATTGTGGTGAATGCTATGTACTATCGAAGAACTTCATATCTAAGCAGTTTGAAAACAAAATCCCGTGAACACGAAGACCACATCTGTTACCGCCCCGGTTCTGTAGCCGCCGAGCGCTGCAAGCACTTATAGTCCTTACGGTTTATAGATATGAAGTTCTTCGAGCGCGATAGCGATGTCGCATATATCTGAACAGCCGTTCGATTCTGTAAAAATATCACCGTGAAACTTAGGTGAAGTGAGCGTGAAGTGAGCTGTCAATAGTGTTAATCCCTAGCATCCTGCCGGTCGATTCTGTGGCAGTGACAGCTCGCTTCACGCTCACTTCTCCTAAGCTTCACGTTAATATTTTTACAGAATCGACCGACTGGTCTTAATAAAGATAGTTTATAGCACAAGTGGTATAATATGTTATGTGGCTGTGCTTTATAAAATAAATAAACATAATAAAGCTGCTGGAGAAAAAAACAGCAAGGCTGAAGTAGGAATAGGGTCGCACGAATGTACCCGGAGAGATGGGCAAAGATCGTCACTTACTAGACGCCTGAGGAGGGGGGTTATCTCCGAGTTAGACCGCGGCGAAGGTGGTGAAAGAAACGAAAGAAAATACGTTTATTTGTGGTAAACATGACGCAAAGAAAGAACACAAAACAAAAAAGAACAAGCTGGGGTAAATATGCGTCACATGCATACAAAACGGCCATCGCTCAGCATAATGCTGCGACCCTATGCGAGACAGAGCCCCAGCGCTGGTTTTTAGAGACAGCCGGCGTGGACGTTATCACGTCGACCGGTGCAGCATACAATGAGATATAAATAAGATGTATAATAAAATAAATATACATTAATTCTGCATGGTCAGATCGCAATGAGGGATAACAAATACAACAAAGATTCCGTACAAAGCAGAGATTTGAGTAATGGAAAACCACCCAACCATGCTTTACACGAGCAAAGTCGTGGGCAAAAGCTTATAAACCATAGTCATAAAACCATTATATAAAATTAAATTAAATATTCATCAACCAACGATGTCGACCACTATTTATTTATGCATATTTGAGCATAAAATATTCGATTCATTAGCTTTCCCATCAAAGGAACTGCAGACAGCAGTAACCACATCGTTCGCTTTCAAAGTGACCACATCTCTAAAAACCACAGGCGGAACATTCGGAAGAAAATGCGCTGAAAAATACAGTTATTTTTAAATGCTGATCGGAGATCGATCCCAATCGAAAAAGTATTTTCATTGTACAGCTCATAATTTATTTATTTTACTAGCAGCGAACTGCGGTTTCACCCGGATTAGTACCGATCCCGTGGAAATACTGATCAGGATAAAAAGTATCCTATGTGTTAATCCAGGTTATATACAATCTGTTTGCCAAATTTCATCCAAATCCGTTCAGTAGTTTTTGCGTGAAAGATTAACAAACAACCAGACATCCATCCATACTCATAAACTTTCGTGCTTACAATATTAGTAGTATTATATTATATATATATAATATAATCCTACTAATATTTTAAACACGTATTATATTATATTATATATGTATTATATTATAGTAGGATTTACTAAGGTACCAAGTCCCAATATACAAATCACAAACACAAACTTAATTTCTATCATTAAAATAAAATACATTATAATTCATTATTTACAATCATTAAAACAAAATACATTCAAATTCATTACAATCATTAAGATGACAAGACATCAAGTCGACATTATAATTTCATGTCAACCTTTAAAAAACAAATAGTCAAACTTGTTTTTTTTTTTTTATAGGGGCTTTTTCGCATAGCGTATATCAGTCCCATCGTATCCTAAACAAAATTGTACTTTCACACTTTCAAACTAAAAAAAAAAAAAAAGAAATTTTTTATTAATAAAAAAAAAGTAATAAATACAACTGTCGTCAGATTATTCCCCGAATACCTACAACAATGTCTTCTTATTAGCTCTTAATAAATAAATAACAAAGGCTGTGATGGGGACTGCCGGCAGGAACGAATGAAAACTTAAATCTATGCATAACTGCAGATATACTGTTAACATTGCATGAAAGAAAATATTTTCACCTACCAAAAATCGGTCAACGCGCCTAAAGAACTTTTCACTTCAAAAATAGGTACCATTACCTTGCATATTCTACTCCTTTAAACACCATAATTAATTTAAAACACAAAAGGTAGATATCATGAAAGCCACGACAATCCTGCTCATACATCGTGTTCCCCAAAATTAGCTTCTAAATCGAAATAAATCGAATTTTCAAGTCATTCTGCGTAATCGTGCGGAAACCTCGTTTAAACTTCACACGAAGTCAATTTGTGCGTAAATCGAAGGTGCAGAGCATCCAGGGCATACCAGGGCACACCAGGGCACTGGCGATCAATCTTCGGCCCTCTGATTCTTTGCAACTGCAGCGCGATACACGTATAGTAGGAGGATCTTCCTCGCCGCACGGCATTCTACGTCCGGCCGTCAGCGAAGCTACCCGCTAACCAGGTACGTTCCGTAACACGACTTGTGCTTGCTTCTACGAACATTTTAAAGTGTATTTCAACATTTAGAATCACTAGAACGAAAAATAAATCGAATGCGGTAATTTATTTGAACAAATTTTATAGGACAAAATTAAGACATTTTTTTATCGCGTCAGTAAATTTCAAAAGTGCTTGATTCAGTTTACTTTGTTGCTTGAAAGTGTTGGTAAACTTTTGAAAGTCTACGAATCGAATGCTAATTGGTCGGAAACTCTTACTGCGTATTTTAAAATGAGCCTAGTAGAGCTCTGTAAAACTTTTCAGTAAGATTTTAATCTCGTATTCTGTGAATTGACGCGCGATTAGGTATTCCGAATCGCAGAATTAATGTGACTATTTTTTACTAAATTAGAAAAGGAATTTAAGTTAATAGGTCTTTGTTGTACGCGTTTGTGACGCCATTGAGATGTGAGTTAAATTCACTTGAATTGAAATAATAAGAATAAAATAAAACGTATTTAAACATTGTTACAATTAATTACCTTAAAATTTGTTTAACATAATAATTCTGTCTGCTGTTGGAGACATTCATTATGTTATGTGCGGTGGTCCCCAAACTAGGCGGCGCCTCTATCTTGGGGACCTGAGTTGCGACACATAATTATATTTTTCACTGCAGCTAGAAATGTTAGATACGGTCAGGTTTCTTAGTTTTCGCTCGCGGCGCAGTCGGTACGAGCTCAAGAATAGCGCCGATGTAGAACAATTAGCCAATCAGCAAAAAGAGCCTGTTCATTGTTAAAGTCGTGATTCTATCAAACGTTTAACTCACTTATGAAAAAATATTTAATCATTGATTATCCCAAAGGTGTATTCCCAATGCAGTGAAACCTTTGTATAAATAACACATGACTTAATAATTCAGTTTCCTTATTTTGGGGTCGTTACTTTTGAACAATCGCGTGATGGCAAAGGTATGTTCAGTTCCAAATGTGCCAAGTCAACATAACAGGTACCCTAGAGAGTTACATTTCAGTACACGTCGCCTCCGTAATATCGCACTGCTACGTAGGGCGGGTTACGCAAGACGTTGTAAGGATTTTTATTGCGAACAGCCAGAAGGCACTTGTAGATCTTGCTTTTGTCTTTCTACATATGTGTAAGAGTTATGATAACATTATACATTATACATTATACAGTTCGCGTAACCGTGCCGTTATTGGTTTTCGAGAATTATGAGGAAATTCCATTTTTATGCGCATAATATTGCAATAAATTTGGTAAGGGACGCGATCGATTTCGTACGGGCAGTTTAAAATATCGAGATCCAATATTAATGTGCGTTTGCCATAAATAAATTGTCGTTTTACATATTGAGCGAAAGGGTTAGGAAAAAGGTGGAATGGAATTTATTTTTCTTATACACCCAAAATTCGCAGTGAGGATTTTGAAAGTGAACATTTCTTTAGGCGCGTTGAGTGATTTTATGTAGGGGAAAATCATAAGGGTTTGCATCACCGACATGCCCAATTTAACAGTATATCTGTAGTTATGAGTATGGCGTGTTGCGCATGTCCAGCAGTGAAAGCAATATATTTGAATTTATAATTAATCATTTTAATTTTCAAATTTTGAAATTTAAGTTTTTGATACGGTACAATTATTTTTTTAATAAAAAAAAAACAGTTGTTTCATAGTTTCGAGTTTTCACCTATATTGTTTTCTGTGAAACTGCTTCATTCTCACAATAAACCCAGTACGTGCTTTAAGTCGTTACCTACTTAAAATTTATCTATAATTTACTTCATTTGAAAATTATAAATTGAAACGCTGGCAGTCGTCTTTCTTTTTGGCGTGGCTAGTGACTAACCCGATGTCAGAGTTTTTATTCCGCCCATGGGCCTCTGACTTCACATGCCGATGCCGTCGAGAAATATCTCTCAGGCATCACGGTTTCCTCACTTTCCTTCACCGCTTTTGAAGCAAGCATTAGAAAAAACAGTAAATCAAGCGTTGGCAGTCAAAAATATGAGTTACTAAAATAATTTTATGATACATTGTTGACTTGTGCTGTCGTTGATATGCTTAGCAATTATTTATCTAAGGTGATTTAATATTATTTCTAAAGTTTTTACTTTTGTTTAGTTGTTATGTGACGTGCTTGAGTGCGATAGTAGACACTAAGATGTTTTTTTTTTTTGTTGTTTTGGCGACACATACATTTTCAACTGTATAAAATCTATAAAGTATGAAAAATTATACACGATTGTTTTAATTCTGATGTCTTTTTAATAGTTATTTTAAAATGTAACTTTTTGAACCTGCTATAAATATCTCATCACAAGTAGTCATAAATTGATTTCTTACTTTTCTTTACACGATTTTCAACTCATAAATTGTAAACTTAAAATATTTTTATTCGAATAGGCCGTAAAATTTGTTATTTGTAACGAAAATTTTTGGTATATCGGATCATCTTTATTTCGGTCAAAACACATCCCACAGCTGAATATTGGCTTTCCTAGAATTGTATCAAAATATAACGCTTAGTTAGGTTTACAAAATAAAATAATCTATTCTAATAGATTATTAAAACCAACTATGAAAAACGATGAATGCCTCCAGTTTAGCATTTTCCTTTAATATAAGACGTTTATTTTCTCTACACAAGTTAGTTCCATTAGGGAATTCTCAGCAAAAGGCTCGCTCCAATGGGCTTTAAAAAAATAACTGATGTCATGTACAGTGTACCTAAAAAGTATCCACCTATCACAAGGGCTAAATATACGTGCTGCAATGGAACGTAAAAGTTAATATAATTCAAAACGAAAGCAGCGTCATTAGAATTTTATTAGGTTGAGATGGTTTAGGGTTAGTTTCTTTTTTTAGTAATTTATTATCAAAATTTAAAAATCTTATAATGCAAGGATAATAACGGCTCTAAGAAATCGAATTGGCGATGTTCTTATTTTAATAGCAATTTCTTGAATAATAAATTATGATAGTTGAAATTATATTTTTTATTTAGAATTTATAAGTAATGATTGGGAAATAAAAATAAATGGACAGTTAATTATTTTAATAGGGATGTTGACTAAAAACTCTTTTGTCCGTCTCATAGATTATAAAGAAATATTAGACACGTGTTTTTCTTTTTTTACGTAATCATAAGGTTACGGCAACACATTGAGTTAAAATGTGGCATGTCATCACTCAACGATAGATTTTATTCTGAATTGTGACGTAGCGATCCCATCTTTAATACGTTTTATCTAAATATTTTTTTATTAATATGATAAAATAAAAAATACGGTCTAATATTTTTTTATTAATGACTGACGGACTAAATCTTTTTTTTACCCAGTCAACATCCCTATTGTGTTACATACTAACAGTAGCAATGGCTTTCATTTTGACAGGTCAACAACATTCATTGCGTTGTTGACGTTGTTGAGTAGATAATTTTTTCGAACATATGAAGCAATGGATTAGCAATATCCTTCAAAATCATTCATATTGTGATTAAAAGTTTGTTACACAATTAATGTGCTGGACAGTTCTGCATCGCAATTTTTCAATGCAGTCACTCAATTTCGTCAGTAACGTGTCATTTTTATCATGTTGAGACTACAATGGACACATTTCGGTCAAAGTCATAAGTTGTTACCAAAATATTTATTTCAATAAAACCTATTAAAAGTGTTTATCCTAAAAGTTGGCAATATCGCAAATACCGGCAAAAATTTACCGGCATAAAGTATATTGCCAAATTAATCAAAACAGCGAAATATTTGACATTTATTTGCGACGTTACCCACTTTCAGAAAAACGCACTTAAGCAGGAATTGCCAAGGAGTGAAAATTGCCAGTTTCAAAACGTAGATCTCTATGGAGTAAATCGGGCAGGAAACTCTATACTACTCTACTGATAAATCAAGATGATTATTACAAAATCCTGACTCAATCTTGTTGATTCTATAAACGAGAACAAATATTCAGCATTGTTCTTTTATCTTCAAGCTCATTATCTCCAATTTTATGGAATTAATTACATATACAATACGAAATACTTTTGTTCGATTTCCACGCTCCGATTTCCTCGAGCTTTCCATTTAATTGGATTGCAAGACTTACCCATTCAATTTAACTGAAAAAAAAAGAAAATAGACGCATTATTACAGGTAAATGGGCTTATGGCTTGGATTCGAAGTAGTTTATAATAATGACTGTAGTTTTAATTAGCGACGTAGCTTCTATATTTTAGGATTACGTATCCAAAGATTTGACGAGTAAGTAGTCGTATATTTGAAATGCTCTTTTTCTAATTGTGGCACTTCACATCGCTATTGCTGTTCGCGTATTTGTAAAATTTTCCCAAATACGACAATTTGAGGCTACTCTATTTGCCTATATTTGCCTATATTTGCCTATATTTGCCTATATTTGCCTATATTTGCCTATATTTGCCTATATTTGCCTATATTTGCCTATATTTGCCTATTTTTCACGATTATGACGAATACGCAAATACTCGAACACTCGTATTCGCCGTTTGTCAGTTTTTGGTCACATATCAAAGGATTGCGAGTACACCGAATAAGTTCGTTTACCGTCCACACATGACTTGCTCAGTACTGTGTTTTATATACGCATAACATGTATTGGTAATTAACACAGAGGAAATAATAAGTAGCTGCCGTCAACACGTCCATCTTCGTCTTCAGATTAGCAAAAATATTCTTGAATGTTCGACATATTCGCTGTTCATGAAGATGTGTGGACGGTGTGTTCGAGTTGTTCGGACTTCTACACTATATATCTGAATAAAACACAGTAAAAAACGCGAATAGCGATGTGAAGTGCCACCATAAAAGTATAGATTATGTTACTAGTGTGTAAACATAGACGACATTGAAAGGTTTTGACTTGTGTGGTTAGCATAATTATCTGCCAATTACGGCCTAACATGTTGTATTCTTACTAATATTATAAATGCAAAAGTGAGTTTGTTTGTTTATTACGCTTTCACGTCTTAACGGCTGAACAAATTTCGATGAAATTTGGCACACAGGTAGATCATGACAGGATACTTTTTATACTGATAGTTCGAACTCCACGCGGGTGAAGCCGCGGGCAAAAGCTAGTTCTATTTATGTAAATAATAAAAATGAAATCATGTCAGCATCACTTGAGGACAGCTGAACCCATTTGGCAATTTTTTGTTTAAAATGTTCTAAATAGTCCGAATTAATTTATTATGGAAAGAAAAATTTAAAAAGTTTCCCGGAAAATGTTCAAATTCGAGATTCAGAAACTGATGGCTTTTGGGTCACTATTTTTTTTAGTACCTATCTACTGCCGTCCTGACGCTGCCGGCGGCGGCGGCGGCGCGGCCATTTTTTGATTTATGGTACCACTCACCTATCAGGTATTTTTTTTGGCTGTATCGTCACCATCAGGAACATCTAATGGTGACGATATCACAACAAAAAACAGGTTTTTTTTTCAAACTTAGGTTGGATGCGCAAAAATAGCTCGCGAAATTCAAATTTTCTTACGTTTTATTGCAATTTGCAGGTCAGTTTCAGTTTGTATCTTGTTCAAAATATGATTCGCGACCATAGCAAATATGTATTTTAAAGAATAATTATTATTTGAATTGTTAATATATCTTGCCTTTTATTCTCTTAAATTGTTTTTACTATTGAGATTTTTTATGTTTAGTTTAATCATATGATTTAATGCATATTCCGATTTATGTGTTTGTTTTTTGTTAACTTACGTATATAAATTACTCTAAACTTTAGAGTAATTTGGTACCTTAAAAGCGAGCAGAATGCACGCAGTTCCTTCTACATGATCGTACCTCGTACTTCAGAATTCCCCACGTTTCGATCACTTACCAGCTTCTGGACTTTTTTATTTATTTTCCCAAGTGTTTGTCTTTTTGTCGAGAAAAGTACGTAGGTACGTGTTAAATGTACGTGTCTTTTCACTGAAGTGTGGCGTCGCTGGTCTCAATGAAGAACCAAATAGGGTTATACTTAACATTGACCGACCTCATCTAGCTTATTTTTTAAATAATTTTAATATGACGTGTAAAAGTGATTCCGATATCCTATTTACAGAATAAACAATTTCATTTCATTTCATTTCATTTCATTGAAGATACTGCGGTCATATTTTTCGAGTCTGACTTTGAGGTACTTTTGAGGAGTCGTAGAATGGTGTAAATTCAACCACCATGTAATAAAAATAAACTTAATGAAGTTATTGCAAGAAGAGTTATTTTTAGCTTGTTAAAAAGTCGGTTTATTTGTGTCACCGGTAAGATTGTGAGACCCGTTAGTTTATCTTAGATTATAAATAGTCGAAAAATTGTGAACTGGGTGAACTGGGTCAGGTTAGGTTAGAACTGTGGCGATACGCTACTTCCAAGTTGCTCGAAGCAAGTTTGTACCAGTTCACAATAGGGATGATGCCTGGGTAAAAAAAATGAAATTCTAATTAGTCCATCAGTCAGATAATAAAAAAATATTAGACACGTATTTTTGCTTTATTAAATTAATAAAAAAAACTTAATTAAAACGCATTTTAAGTTGGGGAGTGGGGGTCGCTACGTCACAAGTAAGTTTAAAATCTACATACTCGTGACGTCATGGCACATTTTAACTCAATGTATCGCCGTAATCTTTAGATTACGTAAAAAGAGAAAAAATACGTGTCCAATATTTTTTTAGAATCTCCATGACGAACTTAAAAAAAAAGGGTCATCATCCCTATTGGTCGGTTTATGTATATACTTAATACATTAATATTAACTTACATATAATAAAGAAATCTCGATGTTTTGTCAAGTCATAAAAACTTTGAGAAGTAGGAGCGGGTCGCTAGTAGCATAATAATTAACCCTTCCTTAGATTAGACTTAAAATGTTAGAACGACGCTTATATTCTATAGCATTTTCTGGCCTTTCAGCAAAAGATTTTTAGTTACTTCAGCCGCAGTATATGAAAATTTCAAATGAAATTTGCAAATACCCGGCGACCCGGCGACGTTAGTAGAACAGCGGTGCCATAATATTTTTTATTGGAAAGGCGGTGCATCGCGGTTTTATCGAAAATGAAATTCGCAGAGCAGTCTGTCGATTCTGTAAAAATATTAACGTGAAGCTTAGGTGAAGTGAGCGTGAAGTGAGCTGTCACTGCCACTGAATCGACCGGCAGGATGCTAGGGATTAACACTATTGACAGCTCAGTTCACGCTCACTTCACCTAAGTTTCACGGTGATATTTTTACAGACTCGAACGGCAGGTCGCTTTTTATATACCTATGTACAGTATGACACAACTTAGATGTAACATCGGCGAAATTCGTAAAACCGATCACCATCTGAAGTGAGTGCGCCTTCAAAATCACCATTATATATTACTGCCTTTTGAATTGAAAATAAATACTTACCTTTAATACATTAGGTAATTATATTTCTGCGACAGAACTCCTAATACCGTCTGTAGGTAAGTCGAGTTTATTATTTAGGTACCAGTTATTGTACCTAAATCTATTATTATCTATAATTATCAATAGTTTAATACAAATTGCTTTACGTGTCTGTCTCTGTGACTGCTTTGATATTTTAAACTTCACAATGATACTTAAATGATAAATAATTTTATTTCTGTAAGTAGGTTTGTACAGTACGACACAAATTAGATGTAGCATCGGCCAAATTCGTAAAACCGATCACCATCTGAACTGAGTACGCCTTCAAAATCACCAATATTTATTACTGCCTTAGGTGAAATACATTCGTAAAATTGAAATGAATGAATGCAAATTTATGCTAGGTACACCTAAATTGTGTCGTACTGTAGTTTGTTTTTCATCCATTTTGTTTCGAGGATAAACTTTTACGCGGTTATAGGAAAGGCCTAAGCTTTTACCTTGCTCGAAAAGCACGTTAACCCGTTGGTCCCGGCTGTCATTCGTAGATCTTTGATAGTCGTTACATGTAGTCAGAAGTCTGACAACCAGTCTTACCAAATGGGTTACTTATTACCCAGTAACTGGGTTGTGGAGGTCAGATAGGCAGTCGCTCTAGCTAAAATACTGGTATTCAGCTGGTTAGACTATAACATACTTAGGAAAAGGCTAGGATCAGCTCGTTTATCATACAGCGTATTCCTTTTGATATCCCTTAACTCTAGGGTTTACGGACTGCCAAGTCATAGATCTCGAGTTCGAATCCAAGCCTCGCATCTCTGACTTTTCGGATTCATGTGCCTATTGTATAATTATCACTCCCTTTATAGACGGTGAAGAAAAACATCGTGAGGAAGCCGGCATGTCTGAGAGATATTTCTCGACGGCACGTGAAGCCAAGTCAGAGGCCCATGGGCGGCTTTAAATCTCTGACACCCGGTTAGTTATTACCCACAAGAAAATAAGAAGAACAAGGGTATTAATGAGACCATGTCAAAGAATCAACTGGCATATACTTTTTTCGTTTTCATTTTTCATTCGAAATAATTCGACAAAGTCACGATCATTTATGTAAAACAATCTAAAGTGAAAATAAAAAATGCTATTTAAAATTCGTATTTTTAGTACCAAAATTATAAAATTAAAATCCCAAATCCATAAAATAAAAAATAAAACAAAACATAACAATAGCATCAACTGAAGTCTTAAGTTATGACTTGTCGACCCGCTAAACGACGGCCACCCGTCCCATGTATTAACCCAGTAAAATTCCTCATATTTTTTTAATTTCTTTTCTTCTTTTTTCCTGAATATTTTCACATAAATACATTCTCAATACGGTACTTAACGGTTTCAAGAAAGCTCATGTGTAGGCAATAAGTTATACACTTAATTCATTATAAAGTTTGAAAAACCACATGCTTGACCGCTGTTTCTAAAAATCACTGGTCGCGTGCCGTTTTTGCTTGTTCAGTTCCATTCATTACAATTCAATTATCGATACGATCACTATGCCTGGATTTCAAGAAGCAACTACGAAAAAGCGGCCAAGTGCGAGTAGAACTTGCACACGAAGGGTTCCGTACCACCATACAAATATTTAACACTACAATTTTTACCCGCTTGTGGCTAAGTAATAACAGCCGCATGGGAATTTATATACGGAGTCAGCTAGCGAAACTCTGCTGACATGATAGGTAGCAGAAGCTAGTACTCTAATAATATAAAAATAAAAAATATAATAATTATATTAAAGTCGCGTAAGTAAACAAGATTGATAGGGTCTTGTGAGTTTGAATCGTTGTTATGACCTACGTAACATTGCATTCTTTCGGGTTATAAGTAACTTAAAAGGCCCTTAAGTGCTGCTATTCATAACCGAGAAACACTCAATATTTCACACCATAGCCATTAAAAAAGGAAGATAATTTATCAGAAGGCGAGAAAGAGGCCACGAAAAATAGTGGCAGAATTTGATAAATTAAAGGAGCGGTTCGGTAAGGTTGGGATATAACGTTAAAAATATTAAGTCAACCCCTAGGGATGTGGCAAAAGATTGCCAAAGACAAGACATTAGTCACGGAGCTCGTGCGAAATTTATGAACTCTCAAAGAATTCGAAAGAAATTCAGAGAAACGTGTCGTGTGGAAGGAACTGAATAAAAAGTTAGAGAGAAAAGAGCAATTAAACTCAGCTTTAAGCAAAAATAGGATAACGGGGGATTACTGGTATTACTACTTTTGTGTAGGTCCAGCCTTTTGAGGGTTCCGTACCCAAAAGGACCCTATTATTAAGCGCCGCTGTCCGTCTGTCGTCACAGGGCTGTATCCTTTTAACCGTGATAGATAGACACTTGAAATTTTGACAGAGTGTGTATTAAGGCAGCTATAACAATAAATAATAAAAATAAAATAAAGTAAAAAAAATACCAGGATGGAATCCCATAGAAGAAAAATGTTTTGTTCGGCGCCTTTTTTTTAACTAAAGTTTTTAATAAATATGCAGCGTTAAATATTCTGCGGTAGTACGGAAACCTACGTATCGCCCGAGTCGCACTTGACCGCTTTTTATGTAGTTACTGTAATGGTATGTCAAAGTTTTTTTAAATGACATTGTTATTTTTTATTTTTTATTTATTTAAATCTCCCATACAACTATCATTACAGGTGTATACCTAATGCGATAGCGCGGTCTTAAAATTAAATTAATTACAATTTAAAACTAAGAAAATTTAAAAAAAAAAATTACTAAACACTAAATTCCCTAAGTAATAAAAAAAATAAAATTAAAAATAAACACAATATTAAAAATAAATTAAAAAACAACATAATTATAGCCTACTTCTAATCTACACTATAACATAAAATAAACAGCAGTATTTTTGCGAGTTCACTCAAATGGCATGTAAATACCTACATCACCACCTACCTACCTACCTGGTTATATACCTTTTTTTTTATAATGTACCTGTCTAAAGGGTTATTCTGATAGGATAAATTAAGTAATTATTTTACATTTATAATATTTTATAGAATTAAACTATATCGAATAGTATAATAATAATATAATTAAAATTGTAATTGTCTTAAAATCGATAAAGCAATAATTTTCTTAAAATTAAATTCATAATTAGCAGATATTCCAGCTATAAATATAGTTAAACCTGATAATAAAAAAGTAATAATACGAGTATATTAAATCGAATTAATAAATAAACTCAGTTGGGCTTTATGAAAAAGTTAATAATACTTAAACGAATGACAGTTTGTTTGTAAAATTAAAACGAAAAATTTAGCTAACTTTGAGAAATAGGTTTAAATATAGTTTTTATTTTATTTGGGATCTTTAACAAAGGATACGCATAAACATCTCTAAAATATTATAAAACAAAATCGCTTTTCGCGTTTGTCTGTATGTCCGCGTTGTTCTTCAAAAATACGCAACGGATTTTGATGAGGTTTTCAACACAATTTAGAGAATTTATTCTGGAAGGTATTTATTCCGAAGGTGTATACATTAATATTAAACTTATAGGTAATTAAGAAATCTCGATGTTTTGTCGAGTCCTATAAACTGTGCGAAGCAGGTGCGGGTCGCTAGTACAACATAAATCACAGTAATAAAAAAACGTTATTTTACGTGTGCTCCTTCAATAACAGGACAAGACCACAGCATGAACATATAAAAAATAAAAATGGAAATGATGAAATCAGGAAAAAATGGATTTTACATGTCATACATGTCATTCATATTAAAATCGTTTAGTAGGTACGAGTATATTATTAATTATTTTACACTAGCTGTGCCCAGCGGTTTCACCCGCATAAGTCTCGATCCCGTGGGAGTATTGGAATAAAAGATATCTTATGTCGTTCTCCAGGTCTATCTATTTGCCAAATTTCATCCAAATCCGTTCAAACGTTTTAGCGTGAAAGCGTAACAAACAAAAAAAGTTTAGTTTAGGACTTTAGTTCAGTGATAATTATGATAAAGCAGTTATGTGGCCATTTTAGAGAAAATTCTGTATGTAGGTGAAAACTAAAATGAACACTCGTCATATTCAGCACTCGACATTCATCGAAATCCCCTCCATTTTTTAATACGTTTCTGACATATTGCTGAGATGAGATTGCCAATAGAATTTGAACGTTTTTAATTAAGGGAATAGGCCTACTAGTATACAAGATCACAGTTTAAATAAGTAATAGTATTATGTCTTCATAGAAAACGGCCGAAACGATGCGCTTCGAAATCTCAGTGTATATCAGTACGCAACAGTCTCGAGTGCGCGGCAGTTACGCACGGACGCGGAAGGTTTATATTTTTTTATTTTATTTTATTTATAATGGACAAAAAAACAGTTACATGTTCAGGTAACACAATAAGATTCTTAAGATAAATAGTTAAACATATAACCCACACTATTGTCCACGGATTAATCAAATAAGTGAAAAACGGAAGCTGATTTTAAGAATATTGTTTTAAGTAATTTGAATCAAGTGCTAATTTAAAGTTTTGATGCTAATGAAGTTATAGCGAGAGTTTTGATTTTTTTTTTTGTTTGTTTTGTTTGTTTATTCATGAACAATAAATTGTATTTCAAATTACATAGTATAGAAAATAAAATAAAATTACATTAGGAAAAAACGTTAAACATTACAACAAAGCATAAATACAACATAATATAGGAATTTCATTATAGATCTTCAACAGCATAAATACACTTATTCAACAGGAAACTTTTAAGTTGATTTTTAAAATAGCTTGAGTAGATAGCGCATTTTATATCTAGTAGCAACTTATTAAATAATATAACCGATTGAAGTCTGGAACTGTGCTTCACAATATTCAAATTAGGCTGTACTTTGTACCGTTTAATGTCTTGTCTACGTGTGCCTTCTCTAATCTGCCGTTCTTCTGCTGTCTCATATTCATGTATATGTCGGAGGATGGTATGAGTCTCTTTCGTTATCAGGTATATTTTAATTACTGTGGGCGTACTCGGGTAGTGATGGTTATTGCACAATAGAAACACCGTTGCAGTTCAGATCAAATTATAATTTTCGATAACATTACTTACACTAGCATTTCACACACTGTAGATACACGACACAACACAGGCACGTATGATGATGATGGTTCAACAAAACGTAGGACGGTTCCGAAGCGTCTTCACTGCTCGATCACCAGGATAAGGAATGCCCCCACTTGGAGCGTTCTCTTCAACCTCGTAA
Organism: Agrochola lota; assembly: GCA_947364205.1. Classification (NCBI taxonomy): domain Eukaryota; kingdom Metazoa; phylum Arthropoda; class Insecta; order Lepidoptera; family Noctuidae; genus Agrochola; species Agrochola lota. The sequence continues at coordinate 18,609,925 of OX376227.1, read as the reverse complement.
CCGACCGGAAACGCTCCGACTCTGTCTAGGCGCGCCAATTCTAGTCCTGAGAGTTGCCACTAGGTGGCGTGCCTTGTTTTGTTGTAAACGTCAATTGCCGGATGCGACATATACGTATATATTTGGCCATGTTACTAAGAAGTACAAATACAGAAATGCTCGGCACTGTAAGTATATTCAGATTTATAAAATGTTCACGGCAACTCTCTCTTTGCGGGATACGGACCAATGTGCGAATTGCGCGTTTTTGTAACCCAAAAGCTCTTTTGATATTAAAGTCATAACTTTTTCCCCAAAACATTATGCTATATCTATGTTTTTATTCTACCAACGCGAAATATACCATTTTCAATTGGTCAATGCTAATTTCTGTTCTAAGTGCTCTTAAAGCATAATATGCGGAACATACCGATGCATTTATAGCATCTAATTCTGTTTTCCAATTTAGCTGTTCGTCTATATGTATTCCCAAGAATTTAACTTCCTTGACGAGGACAATTTTGGCGTCATTCAAAACAACTTCTAAATCGCCCTTATTACGGGCTGTTGTTCTAAATAATAGGATATTGGTATTTGCAGTGTTAATTAACCATTTTTTCATATTGAACCACACATGAAATGCTTGTAATGTTGCATTTACAGTCTCTGTTAATTTATCTATGTCATTTGCTGCTACTATGGCGTTAGTGTCATCTGCGAAAATTACTATATCAATGTCAGGAAAAAGTGTGTTTATGTAATTAATTAAGTACAGTATTAGAGAATAAGAAAATGTCTATGTCCATGAAGTGTGCGTTATAAGTTTCCACAAGGCGTCGAAGAGGTACTCGGGCCCCGGCGTAGGTATAACATGAAATCACGTGAAAGAGGTGGGGCACGCGAGTCCGTGATATACCGAGCGGTCGTAGGTAATTATTTCAACGTCACTGCCGCGTTTGTTTGACGTCTCCAGTCTGCATACGAACACTCAATCAAATATATCAAATAGTTTAGTCTCTATAGCTAGTCGGCTGATCGGTAAAATCCAAAGTCGACCTACCACTGCTCATAAGTTTGTTTGAAAAAATCTCTGTTTTAATTTCTATGTTAGGATTTATTTGATAGTTCCAAAGTCATTGACATTCAGCCGAAAAACGTCCACTGCTGGACATAAGCCTCCCCCCAAAGCACCGCCACTTCGACCGGTTCTATGCTTCCCGCATCCAGCGGATTCCTGCGGCCTTCACAAGGTCATCGGTCCACCTTGTGGGTGGCCTTCCAACGCTACCAACGTCTTCCAGTACGCGGTCACCACTCCAGAACCTTTCGGCCTAATCAATAGCCGAGTAATGTGCCCTGCCCACTGCCACTTAAAGCTTGGCAATTCTTCGGGCTATGTCGGCTACCTTGGTATCAGTGTTTTCATTTATTGTCATCTCCATCTTGTATTTATAATGTTGCTGGTATCCAATTAACTGAATTGTTTGCTTTCAGGTCTCATTTGAAGAGTGATCAGATCTAACCGGTGAGTCGATAATGAGTGGTTATGCATGAAATATTACTTAATTTATGTTGAACAAACCGTGTGCCTGGGATTTCCCATCGCCAAAAATTACGAACTTCCATAAAAACATTTATTGTATAACCCCAAAGATATAATATGTCTAGATAGACAGACAAAGCTTTGAACTCATCGAAAAAAGCACGCAATCTAGGCTGCGTTCCGAGTTACACTGTAATCGCTTTGAGCATGCTAACTCCCGTACCGAGTTAACGTGAGCTCGATAACGATGTTGTGCTGTTTTGTTTTGAGTCGCATCATATCTATAAACTAACGTGACATTTTCGAAATTCTGCTTCTGGCTACCGTTCGCTACCTTACCAAAGAAGAAGAAGAAATTTGTGGTGTTTACACAAAGAAATTATGATATGCAAGTTTTGACGTTGAGCGAGCACTGTGAGCGCGTTCACGAGCGTTCCGAATTGTTGACAGCCCTCAGCTGTCATAATCGTGATATCTAAAACGGTACGCAAGTTATTGATGTCAGCGCTGTGAACGATTATGTTCTAATTCTGAAAGCGGCCCTAGAAAAGCACAATGACGTAGCGCGAGTATAAGACGTAGCTGTCACGCACACCAGCATAAAAAAGTTGGCCTGTTTGTTTCAGTTCTTTTGCAGCACGACACTCTATCTAGACCAGCTATACTCAACCTGCGGCCCGCCCGGGCCTTTGTTATTGGCCCATCTGAAGTTACAAATTTATTGTAAACCATTTTAAATTTTGCGCCCATCAGAGAATGGGTGTTTCAGAACGGGAATGTGAGCCGAGCGCTATCTGTTACTTATAGAAAATCCACGGCATTTAGAAACAACGACTATCTCAGAGTTGGCTCCCGTTTTAAATTGTAATTACTCAGAGTTGTTTGATGAGTTCATCGATTTTAAAAACGATACCAATCTAGAAGTTCATTTTGGGGTATACGGGACTGAGAGGTCGTGGTGATAATAAGGCATTCTACAAGACATTTTAAATGTATTTTAAACTAACTGTTGCCCGCTTCTTCGTCTGCGATCAAGAATGAAAAGTCGTCTATGGTCTTCTCCAAGTCATGGTCTACTCATATGAAAAATTTCATCCAAATCCGTTCAGCCGTTTTATCGTTAAAGCGTAACATAAACTCACTTTCGCATTTATAATAAGTTGTCCTTTTGAATGCCAAAGAATCTTTTGACGCAAAGATTTTTTTTGTTTTAATTTGTCGTTTAAAGCTTTAATATTTCAACTATTTATGGTAAACAAAAGAAATAACAGTATCAACATATTTTTTTTTTTTAAACAGCAGGTTCCAATTTTAAACTATAAACTGTTGTAAAAGTCAAAGCTGAAGTTCTTATCTAGAATCGTCCCATCGTCACTTACAACATTAATGTCAACGTTCCGTAGATAATTTCGTACTTCAGGTAGTATTCGAGATACATAGGAAGCACATCTAAAGTAATGGCACATCCAGGAAATAGTCCTTTCAACATTTGCGTCCTTTATATAGGTAATCTCGGCTTTTATCGGTTTAATTCTGCCTATACACTGAACAGGAGCATCTGAAAGGACCGATCCATTAAAAAAAAAACTTTCTTAGGTTCTGGATATAAAGACGATGTGTTAGGTAGGAATCCAAAACAAACCATTTAGCTGGCATGGCACTTGACTCGAACAAAAATTTGCGAACTTAATAAGTCACAAACGAATCCCTGAACCCAAAAATGGTTTGGACACACTCACAATATTTTTGAAAGACCTTTCCAATGACACCCCGCGTCATGGGATAGACAAGAAAAAAAAAAAAAAACACTTTACGCGTAAAAAAAATCTAAATTTAAAAGTCATTTATTCAAACTAGGCTGAGAATCAGCACCTTTCGAACGTCAAAATTACATAAGACAG